>JAREYC010000001.1:111741428-112968571 GCA_030015325.1 Cryptoblepharus egeriae | reverse complement strand
AGAGTAACTACGGGGAGTCCTTGCTCCGGTGTAAGAACAATTTGCTGTGGATTGCAGTATGAATTTCCCATAGGTTTTCATTAGATGGTGCAGTAACTTCGGGTACACGTAATGTCTCTTACGTGCTCCCGTAGTTACTCTGGATTGTAGGGAAAGTAGACTTCATAGGATCATGCACATTGAATGTATGTTTTGAATTCAGTTCCAGTGTTTTGTCATCATTTTTACATCCAGTTAATATTTTAATATGAACATTTGGGGGGTTGTGGAACCAATTGTCTGAGTTTCCATTATTTCCTATGGAAAAGTCTGCTTCACTTAAAGAGCATTTCACTTAAAGAGCATGCCTCTGGAATGTGAGGCACCACTATATATCTATGTATCTATAGCTATATCTATCTATATATAAAATCATTGCATTGACTATAGTCATGTAGTGTCAATAATAAGTCATAAACAGTGCAATCCTATTCATTTCTACTCAGAAGTAAGTTCCATATATATGTATGTAATCAGTGCAAATTATATGAGTCTGCTTTTGGCTGAAAAATGTGAGATATAAATTACTTAAATAAATAAATAATTTGATTAATTAATTAATTAAAAAAATTTATACCCAACCTTTATAAGCTATATTATATTTTAATATAATTTATACTATTATTATAATTGTATTATTTGTCTATAATATAGGTATAATATATGTGTAGTGTATATTATATACACTATATGACACTGGTGGCAATCCTTAAGACACTTCCCTGGGAGAAAGACCCGTTGAACACAATGGGACTTACTTTTGAGTAGACATGGTTAGAGTTATGCCATCGTAGTCTTATTTTTAATTTTAAAACTGTTATATATAATTTATTACATGTAATTTATTAGTTGCAAGATGGCTGTATGCTGCCACACTCAAGGAAAAGGAGGAACAAGGGGCAGGTTCCCTATGGAGCAACTGCTTCCTATGCCCGGTTGATGTAGAATTCTTTCTGATGTGTCCATCATCTGAAAGGATGAGGATATTATGTTGACTCCTCAATGTCCTTCCCATTTTATGTTTCACTTTCGTCCTCATTCTGCCCTTTCCATTGCTCTGATAACTGTGTTGTGATACCTGTGGTCCACGGACAAGTGAACTTCTAACATGCAGCTGGATTGGGCTGTTGTTGCACCAGCGTACAAGGAGATATGCTTGTATATTTTGAGCTTAGGATTGGGATAGGAACCTGCTAGTGTAATGGTCATAAAAGTCTTCGTTGTTTTTTGCCATTATGAGAGAGATTGAGAAACGGACTAAGCCTATGCAAGTCCACTCAGAAGTTAGTCCAATGGGGCTTACTCCCAGGGAAGTGCGGATAGGATTGTAGTAATACACAGCTAATATTATAATGCCATTCTACAAATCAATGGTGGTTAGGCCACATCTGGAGTATTGAGCCCAGTTCTGTCACCACATCTCAAAATGGATATAGTGGAAACAGTAAAGGTGCAAAAGAGAGTGACAAAATTATTACTGGGCTAAGGGAACTTCCCTTACAAGGAAAAGCAATGGTGTTTTCTGATTCTTCAGTCTAGCAAAGAGACACCTGAGGGGAAACATGACCGAGACATACAAATTATACAGGGGTTGGATAGAATGGATAGAGAGGCGCTCTTTTTCCTCTCAAACAACACACAAACTAATGAATATGCACTAAAATTGAATTTTGGGGGAGTTAGGAGAGACCATATAAAATATTTATTTACACAGCATGTAATTAGTCTGTGGAATTCCTTGGCACAAGATATGATGATGGTATCTAGTCTGGTTGCCTTTAAGAGGGGACAAGACAAACTTATGGAAGAGAAGTATATCACAGGTTAATGTATGTGCAATCTCCTTATTTTACTTGTATGCTACCTCAGAATGCCAAGTGCAGAGGAGAGCACCAGGACACAGAGGCTAACCCTCTGGAATTAGACAATTGGTGCATGTGCATGAGCTCTAGTTTAATTTCAGATTCTCTATAGTTATTAACTTGAGACAATAACCTTGCCTAATTAGCTGTTCGGACAAGTTCATTTTGTCTTGTAATGAACTGGCAGGTTACAGTTGTCCATGAGAAGGAGGAGCAGCTGCTGTCTACAATGACCTACAATTGCACTGATGCTCACTTCAGGCAGGTTGTCAGTAAGTTCAGTTAACAGTGCATGGAGTATAAAAGATGGAGGAAAGTTAAAAGACCTAAAGTTCAAATTTAATTTGGAGTATTCCACTCTGCCTTTGAATGTGGGAAAGTATTCCCATGGTGGCAGATATAAAATGTCGATGAATCATCAGGCAAGAGCTTTTTAAAAGTCATTGAGATATATTAAATTCCATGCCACACACCACTAAGTTCTGCTAAACCCCCACAACTTATGTTTTTGGTGCAGTTGAGTCAATGGAATGATGAATGGTTTGAAGGCAGAATAAAAAAAATATAAAAACTAGGCATTGCATTGTATGTGGTATTAGGAAATATCTCCATGAGAATTTTTTATCATCAATATGTTCATATAGGATACTATTCTAAAAACAGATAATTTTAAGAATCCTACAGTCCACACAAACTGCAACCAACATACACCAGATGCTGATCCAAAAAAGAAATACTGAACCCAGGCCTCTGTTAACCAAGTAATATAGTAGTAGAAGGTTTAGAAAATTATTTGGCTTAACATTTTGCAAAGTTCAGTGAATATATTGATAAATCAACATCAGAACATTGTCAAAGTTTAATCAGTTTGAAGGTTAGAGGTCATTACTATAGGAGAGGAAAAAGTAAATATCAGGAAATTAGAAACGAAACAGTAATTGTTGGAACATGTGAAATATTTTCTGCAACTTTCAATCTGTCAGGTTTGAAAGCCAAAATATGCATGGAATTGTAATTACCTGGTTGTGATAAGAATTAAAATGTGGCTGAAAATGTGGCTGAAAATTTAGAATAGAAATAAAGGACCATTTACTGTCAATGCTTTAAAAAATGCATTTTCTTCAACTTCATGAAAATGTGAGGCATCCTGGCATACAATTGGTGCTGGACACTGAAGCCCACTGAAGACCAATTTCTGTAGTTAGATACGGAATGGGGAAAAAGGAAAACATTCTGCTGTCCCTCTTTTTTAAATGAAAAGAATGTGTCACAAAGCTGCAAAACAATTTGTTTGTTTGGAAATAAAGCCATTGATAGTGATAAAAACCAATGTACAAATTTGGTGGTGCAAATGACCATACAACTGATTTAATATTTCTTGCTGGAGTTGCATTCTGCCAAATAAAGTTCATGGGCGCTATTAGATCTAGACTGAAAGATGGATGTTCAAGGCATCTTTTGCAAACATTGGCTTGAGTGCAAGCAGTATCACAGTTTACTACAGTAAGGCAGCAATCCTAGGGACACTTTCCTGGGAGTAAGACTCATTGAACAAAATGGAGCTTACTTATGAGTAGACATGGTTAGGATTGTGCTCTGAGCTGCATGCAAGGCTGCCTGAGAAACTTCAGATGAAAACACAGAAGGCTGCATAATAAGATGGGTAGGAGTTATCACATCTTACCAGCTTGTTAAGAACTTTTCTGGTTGGTTGTTTCTCTGCACAGGTTGAACCTCATCACCCGCATTGTTTGGTTCCAGGAACATCTATGGTTACCCATTTTGGCATTATTCAAAAGCAATTGTTTACAATGGTTTACAAAAGTAATAAGGCAGGCAATGAATCAAAGTGAATTGTTCCCTTTAAAATAGCCTTGTTTCAACTCAGAGACAGAATCTTCTTCTTACAAAGTAATTGAGAAGTGATTGTATCAATGTGATAATCACATGGGGGAAGGGAGGGGTCTCCCTCCCAGTTGAAACAGAAACCAAATACAGTGGGACCTGCTTAACAAGTGATTAAAAAGCAAAAATTTATCTAAGATTCTGCCTCACATAACAAGTGTTAACAAGTACACTTGGGGCAGTCGCGCTAGCCGGCAGCCCTTTTAAAAAGCGTCAGGGCTGCCTAGCGCACCTGCCCATAGCAAAAGCAACACTTCCATGCTGTTCCTCTTGTGGCCAGGCATCCACTAGGCAGGGGGAGAGAACAGCAGTGGAGAAGAGGGAAGCAGCTCAGGGCTAGCCAGAAGGGAGCAGGGGAGAGAGAGGCTCAGGATGAAGATAAGGAGAAAGTGGGGAAAGTGTCTTTGATTGCCACCTCCTAATCATGTCTACCCAGAAGTAAGCCCTATTGTGTTAAGTAAGTCTTACGCCCAGGGAAGTGTCTTTAGGATTGCAGCCTAAGTAGACTTCATAGGATCATGCACATTGAATGCATGTTCTGAATTCAATTCCAGTGTTTTGTCATTGTTTTTCCATCCAGTTAATATTTTTATATGAATATTTTTTTGGAACCAATAGAACCAGTTGTCTGAGTTTCCATTTTTTTTCCTACAGGAAAATCTGCTTCACATAAAGAGCGTTTCACATAACAAACATGCTTCTGGAATGAATTAAACTTGTTATGTGAGACACCACTGTATAATTCCTTTAAGAACTTTCTTCAGGCAAGCTTAATTGCCTGACACATTGCCATGATAAGTAGGCTGCTTTTTTAAGTCATTAACTGCTATTTAAAGAATGCTTATGTTTTGAAGAATCAACCTCATTTGTGTTGAGACTAAATTACCGATAAATAAAATGTTACAATTAGGTTAGACTGTATAATCAAGTGTTTTTTTTCTTCTTCAAAGACTTTTTTCCTGGGCTGTCCCTAACACCTGGAGCAGTGATGGGCTTCAAAGAAATTAAGAACGGTTCTCTGTCCATCTGGCAGCCACTTTTAAATGCCTATTTTTAAACTTTATATGTACTATCTCTTGTTAAGAACCGGTCCTATAGCGTAGGTGCGAACCTGCTGCTGCCCACCACTGACCTGGAGATAGAAAGCGCTTCCTCCTCCTGTATGAATTGGATATTTGTGCTCAATCCTAAGACTGTGCTAGGCGCACATAAATTAATTATGCCAGCCCGGGAGTGTTGCATTTGAGCCATAAGACATATTTGCACCTCCTTTAGTGTCAGCTGAGCTGGCATACAGATGTATGCCAATCCGCAGAGGCTACATCCAACATCTGTGCCAGTGCATATGCCAGTGGCAGCCTCTCAGCATGGAGGTTTGGGGGTGTTTTGGGGAGAAGAAGGGTTGGTAGGCTGGTGCCAGGAGGTGCCAGGATCCACTACTTAGGCCAGATTGTAACTGCCAGTCTGTTCAGATAAGCACCACCTCTTTAGATGATGCACTCTTGGGCACTCCAATACAGTTACATGTAAATTTATGTAAATTTATTCAGATTTCAAATTAGCTTTCTGGCCCCCGAGACCATGTCATAGAGATGATGTGGCCCTCCTGCCAAAACGTTTGGAAGCGCCTGGAATAGAGCACAGGCCTTCTGGCCTGCCTGCTTCAGGGCTGGTTAGAATTGGGCTTCCCATCACAGACTCAGTTCTGGAAGTCCTCACCATAGGTTTGCCAAATCTGACAGAGGTGCAATCCTAGCCAATTTAGGCTGGCATAACTCACCTGCTCCCTATTCCTGTGGTATAGTAGGGAGCCCAGTGCAGGTCTGAGCATTGGTCTAACTTTATCAGGAATGTCACTGAAGTGCCTTATGACACTTTTGAGAAACCCCAAGGCAAGCACAGGACTTGTGCTGGGATTTATGCCAGCCTTAGGGGTTAGGATTGCAGCCAGAGTCTAAAATCCTGGATATTTTATTTTCCCAACACAATGCAATGTCATTAACCCAAGGATGCTTTAAAAAAAAATCTCCAAACATGTTTTTGCAATTACTTAAGAGATTGATGCTGATTTCTGGAGTATCATCACCATTCTCAGATTTCCATATGTGTGAGAGTTTTACAGGTGGTTCTGGTGTGAAATTATACCCAAATATAACTGCAGTTGCAAGAGACTCCAGTTCTGGCTCCTTCTTTTTCACCCATAATAGGTGAAAAGGGAGACAGAGACAGATTAATAGGGCGTATGGAGCCTCCCACTTCACTTCACTATGTCACTTAAATTAGGTACAGGATCATATTTTCTTTCACTAGGATCATTTTCACATAGAGGGAACACATTTGAGGTTTCATTGTTGGTATGTTTAAAGCAAGATAAAATCCAGATAGCTTGCATTCTAGTCAATTAAGTTTTGAACCTCACATTAAAGTCAAACTAGGTTCTGCATAAGTAACAACTGTATGTAATTTTTTCTCCTGCCTTTTTAAAACATTCGCTAAGGTGGAAGCCTAAAGAGAAAAGCAGTAATGAGGGGCTGCATTACCCATTACTCTAGGTCTATTTTTTATTTCAGAATTACTCCCAGATGTTTTATCTTTTCTTCAGCAGGTGGGAAAGACTTGGAGGGGTTAATTTTGAGTCAAAAAGGTTTGTAAGATAAAGGGTTAAACAGCACCCTCATTATTCTTTCACTGAAACTCAGTGATCCAAGGCTGCTTTTCATATACATTTGATATACTGTATATACAACCTTTATATATATAAAGGTAGGGGAAAGATCCATGTAACAATGCCATATCACTTTTGGCCCTCAAAGAATGATGAAAGGAAATGGTGACTGAAGCCTCATGTGTGAAACTTCCCTTAGGCATAGAAGCGCAACTTTTCTAAAAGCATTAGACATGACACTTTTTATTGCTTTGCGGGGAAAAAACTGAACGGGGAAGGGGGTTGGAAATGAAATTCGTTTGATGTTCACTTCATTATTAATATCACATGTAATGGAAAGTTTGGACTCAGAAATAATACGCAAAATAGCAAAATCAAATGTTATAACCCCAGCACCTAACTGAACTTATGCTTGTTAAGATATAGTTGATGAATGAATATGTTCGAGGGTGTTTATGTAGAATTCAAATTTATCTTTATAATGTATCTATAATATGGTTAATGGTTAAATATGATTGGTTTCCTGGGCTGTGGGTAGCGCAAGTGGTTAAGGGCACAATCCTAATCATGTCTACTCAGAAGTAAGCCCCATTGTGTTCAATGGGCCTTACTCCCAGGAAAGTGTCTTTAGGATTGCAGCCTATGACACTGTGCCTGTTAACCAGCAGGTCTGGGATTTGAGGAGGGAGTTGCTGCTTGGGTAACAGCCTATCCTCCATATCAATCTAACCCAGGCCTTCATGCTTCGCATGCAACATATGCAGTGCTGAGCACAATACCATAGTCTTTCCAGACTGACGGAATGGTTTCCACTTTAATCTTTCCTGTATATTGGAGTGTCTTTTGCAATCTGAAATTTAAGATAAGATTGTTGGAAATGCTGCTTTATGTTTATTCTATAAAACTGGCAAGATTCAGGGACTCAATATCCACTTTCAAGAAGATGCTAATAAGTGTGGAAGCAAGGTTCCCACAACTTTTAAAACTGATTTTTAAAAATTTATGATTGAAAACATGCTTCATTTGAAACTAAACATTCTAGAGTGTCAAATGCAGCCATGTAATGCCTTAATTATATGTTGTATGTCAATCCATCTCTGTTTACTCATGTATAACTCACTACTGGCTCCCAAAACGCAAGCTATCACTCATTAGATATGATGTATCTCTATTTTATTTATTTGCATTTTAATTCTGTTATCACTGTAGTTGCAATTGTAGCTTTTGATGTCAATAAAACTTAACCCCTATCACTCATTAGTTTTAATGTTGAGGAATTCCATGTGACAAACTTCTAATAAAAGATACTTCTAACAAAGGATTGAGTTCCATAGTGGGGTGTATAAGTGTGAATGAGCAGTGGCATTTTTGGGTACTATAGGCTGGGGTTTGAGACCCAGATGCTACAAGATGGAGTGAGCTCCCGTTCCTTGCCCAACTCCTGCCAACCTAGTAATTTGAAAGCATGGAAATGCAAGCAACTCAGTAGGTACCATCTGAGTGGGAAAGTAATAACGTTCAGTGAGCCTTGGCGGATAGTCATGCTGGCCACATGATGGAAACGTCTTTGTACAACATTGGCTTAGAAACAGGGATGAGCACCACACCCTACAGTAGATCACGACTAGCACTACAACCTGTGGGGGACACCTGTACTTTTATACTAAGGCATGGTGGGGGAATGGAGACACTATATCCAGGTCTGCAGGTCCAAGGAAGCCCCATCTCAGGCTCCAAGAACATTACTATAAAGAAAAAAATTGAAGTTACATTGTAACAAGTCATGGTTAAGGTATATGCATGTTTAAGTCCCTGGAAACAGTGGTGCCTTGTAAGACAAATTTAATTTGTTACAGAAACATGTTTATCTTACAAAGCATGCTTCTTACAAAGCGGATTTTCCCATAGGAAATAATGGGAACTCAGACTATGATTCCACAGCCCATTGGTTCTAATTCTGCTTTCAGAAGCAGCTATGAACAAATTGGCCCCTTCCTCCATATGACAGCCCTTCAGGTATCTGAAGAGGGCAATCATGTCTCCCCTCAGCCTCCTCTTCTCCAGGCTGAACATCCCAAGTTCCCCCAAACTTTCCTCGTAGGGCTTCCCTTCCATCCCACTGATCATTCTTGTCGCTCTCCTCTGGACTTGCTCCAGTTTGGCTGCATCTTTTTAAAACTGAGGTGCCCGGAACTGAACACAGTACTCAAGGTGAGGTCTCACCAATGCTGAATAAAGAGGAACTAGAACTTCTCATGACTTGGAAGCTACAGTCCTCTTAATGCAGCCTAAAATGGCATTTGCCTTCTTTGCAGACACATCACACTGCTGACTCATGTTCAGCTTGTGATCCACGGCTACACCAAGGTCCTGCTCACATGTTGTGCTGCCAAGCCAAGTATCCCCCATTTTATACCTGTATTTTTGGTTTTTATTTCCTAAGTGCAGAACCTTGCACTTCTCCCTGTTGAAATTCATTCTATTTGTTACAGCCCAGGATTCCAGTTTATCCAGATCCTCCTGGAGGTTTCTCCTGTCTTCTGTTGTGTTTGCTACTCCTCCCAGCTTGGTGTCATCTGCAAATTTGATTAGGCTCCCCCGTATTAAATGTTAAAGCACATTCGTTTTGCAAGGCAGAATCCCAGATAAATTTTCATTTGTTTTACAAAGCATTCATCCTATAGGGCATTCATCTTGCAAGGTACCACTGTATATATGGAGTACAAATATAGTCAGCTCTTGTGAAACTCTGCATGCATGCTTGAAAGTGTGCGCCTTAAATTTGGTTTTACAAGCTACATGTTCCATTAAGCATGTCATTAGAGCTAACATTCTTAGTTTTTTCTCTACTCCCAAAGCAAGTGGGAGTAGTAACATCTCTACTTTCCAACAAGCAAGACGCATTGAACATAGTGAGAGGTACTTCTGAGTAAACATACCTAGGATTGACTTTGATACTTAGGATTGGCCTCATCTGGGCAATTCCACCCTAAGTATTCCCACGAACTGTCAAAATGTTAACAATTAAGTTGAGCTGATGGGACAATAGAAAACTAACGTGACACAAAAAGGGCTTCCCTTTAGGTTGCTTCTGCATCACTTCCACATGGAAGTGAATATGGTTTCCCGCTTCAAAACAGATTTTCTCTTATTTACAGGCTATAAATAAACCTTTCAGTGTGAGAAAAATGAAAAAAGGAATAGCAAATGCATGTCTGTGTGCTTGTAGCAGGATGTTTTTTATGATCCTGTTTCTTGTAAACAGTGAGGCAGCACAGATACAAAGGAGGTGGCTGCTCATTGTTTTAACACCTGCTGTCCTTTAAAATGGACATAATTTCCACAAGTCATTGACAAAAAGCAGGCTAAGAAATATATCCTTCAGGCTAAACCTCATGCATAACTTGGTAAAACCATTGAGAAACTAGCACCTGTCCAGTTTTCATTATATTTTATGGAGGAAAGAGAGGGATTTCCTCCTTTATAATAATTATAAAGAACAATTGTTTCTGTGTCGAAGGTGGCTGACGGTGAGAAAAATCATAACAATAATGATTTTTTAAATTAAAAAATCAGCTGTTTCTTTAAATGAAACTAGTAGCACAATCTTGAGCTTGATTATTCAGAAATAAGCTCCATTGTGTTCAATGGGCTTTTTATCAGGAAAGCATGCAGCCTAAAAGCTAACATGTGGGGAAATCACTAAGAGCCCAATTCTAAGGGCTCTGAGAGCTGTTGCTGGGTGTAGATGTGTCTGTAAAGCACATACCATAAAGCTGGGCCCAGCACATTGTCCCCACTCCTTCCAGAGGAAGGGAAGAGCTCCAGGCAACCAACTTTTGGGGCAGAACATCATGGTGGGAGGAAGGCAGGGTATGATGAATAACCAGCACAAAACAGGGATGGGACTGGTGAAGATCCACTATGCTGGATTCTATCTTCTGTGTTGGGCTTTGCAGAGTTGAACTGTCAGAAGCCCCATTATAAGGCCTGGGACTTTCCTCCAGGGAAGGGAAGGGAATTAAGAGTTGCCTCTCCCCAAGGAGACCACCAGTGGCTACATTGTTCTAAATCTGCCAGGGATAGTACTGGGCTGTTTGGCCACCATCCTGTACGCACTTACTGAGAAGTAAATCCCACTGAACTCAAAGTGGCTTACTTCTGAAGAGAAATACAAAGGATTGGACCATAAAATTAGATTCACTAGACCTAGAAGCATGAAATTTGGAGAGGCTGTTTCTTCCATGATGGAGGGACCCACCAAGAACAGATTTTTGGAAATTACAGCTGGAAGGGAATGAAAAGGGGTGCGACACATTTTTGTCCCTATACTGTACATTGAAGAATTACTGACTGATCAACACCCTGCCCAACCCTTGGACCTAGAAGCCTGAACTTTGGTGTGGGTAGTGTTTCCGTGATGTGAGCACCTACTAAGAACCTATGTTTAGAAATTTAACCCCTAAAGAGGGTTGTAATCCCTAAAGGGATGTAATGCATTTTTGCCCTATACTTAACATTGGAAACTGATAAAACCCAGCCCCAACCTCTAATCTCCCTGGTATGTGTGCCCACGGCTGAGGGAGGGTTGTTGCACAGGGTGTGTGTGTGTGCCACAGGCAGGGGAGCTGTTGCACAGTGGTGTTGTTGCACAGGGGGAGTTGCATGGCAGAGGGGTGTTGCACGAGGGGAGAGGTTTTGGACAGGGTGTTGCTGGCCAGGAAGGGGTGTTGCATGGGGGAAAGCTGCACTGGGGGGGGGGGTGTTTAAGGGTGTGCCCAGGGACACAAATATTTATGAAATTTTACTCCTGTAATGTGGTTACATTTCACTAGCATAATAATAAAAGGTTGAGTAGCTCCTCAGATAGGATGTGTTGAGCACTATTGCTAATGAGTTACTTTCTGTCTGGGCTCACAACAGAGGCTCACCCCTGGCAAAGAAGAGATTATTTTTGAACACATGCAGAATTTGTTTCACTATAGTTGGAATTGGGAGCAAGTGATCCTGGGTTAAAAAGAATGCCTTCCTGGCAAGTTTGAGCCTCTTCTTTTAGAAATGAATTGCTTATTCGGAGTTCTTGGAAATCTGGCCCTCACAATTATAGACTGTTAAAGTCCTTACTCAGGAGGAACGATTTTTTTCATGCTTAATATATACAGTACAATGGATTGTAAAGAGAACACATATATCAGTAATGTGTTCATACATTTAGCCACCACAGCATTTCCTGCTAACTATTGCTGCCCTGGTTTATAAAATATACTGTGCTGATTGTTGGCTCCATGCTTTTTTTTTTTTTAACCTGCTGCGTGTTGAAGTGTTGCTGCCTTCCTGAGCCATATAAGACTAATGAAAAATGTTCTGTTTCCACTTAAAGCACTGCTGTCTTTCAATAACACCAAAAGGAAATTCTCCAGGCAGGCATTTGGGAAGTTAAATGTGGAAATAATATGACAATAGAGAGCTAATTCAAGTGCATTTGTTTATAAAGAATACAATGTCAACAAGTGTTTGCATGTTTAAAGGATCCTGTCTTTACCCTGCAAGAGAATGATGGGAATCTACCATGTAAGAATGTCTTGCTTTCTAACGCTGTTTCGCTCCCTGTGCTATTCCAAAAGGGGGCATAACCTCGCTAGGAAAAAAATAGGTAGGGGGAAAACTGAATGCATTTTCCTATAGACAAGGGGGTCTCCAACTTTTAACTTCAGTGCTCCTGGACCTTTAAAGAAGGGAATTTCAGCAGGTGCAGTTTCTCATCTCACAGATCACAAGCTGAAATTCCCTCTTCTATGGACTTATTAAAGGACCAGGAGTCATGAAGTTAAAAGTTCATGCTATAGACTCATAAATCCACCTACAGACTCAAACTGCTTTTTCAACTTTCCCTACCTGTGCTTTTAAAGGAGGGCTCAAGTTGTGTCTTTTCACCATATCTAATTTTGCCTAATTTGTGTTAAGTTTCCAATCTTTGACATGTACAGAGAAATAGTTGGACCATCTTAGACCATGCTGTCTGACATAACAGAATTCTTCTGTGCCAGATTATATTTTATTTGGAGAAGCTGTCTTGGATTTCTCATTTAGTACTAAAACAACTGGAGGCATTTCAGATGCCTTCCAAGTAGTTAATAACACACCCTAACTCATAAGTACAATACACATGTCTCAACATGCAGCTGAAATTCAACATGGAAAGCAACAAAAAAAGTTTAGTTTCTGAAGTGTGCTTTTTGTGTATTTATCCTCACTGCATCCTTGATTTTTAATGCCAAATTCCAAGAGCAGTTAACCTTCCCCCAGAGATGCAAGAATGCCTGTTCAATGGATTCCTGTTTTAGGAGCTTCTCTTTGGAAGACGGGAATTTAAAACAGGCTTCTTTCTAACCATGTGTGTATGTGCTTGTCAGGGCATGCAATTATTTATACATATGATGCAAAATAAGATCCTGAGACTTCACTGGGAACATTTTGGGTATGGTGATTGGCTCCATGACTCATTTCTGGATTGTAACATACCAGTGGGAGTGATTAATACAAACAGTACAAATGGGAGCTCCTTTTGCTCTTGTAATGTTTCATTGTTAAAAGGCTAATGTTCTGACCAGGGATCACTCAGTTGGGAGTGATGGTGCACTGCCTACAAATCTAGTAACCGTCTTGTGAACAGTGTCTTCAATAGCATTTTGGGAATACTCATTCAGGTCATCTAGATATATAGATACCTGACACGGTGATTACAAGCTGCAATCCTAAATACACTCTCCTGAGAGTAAGAGCATAATCCTAAACATGTCTACTCAGACGTAAGCCCCATTGTGTCCAATGGGCCTTACTCCCAGGAAAGTGTCTTTAGGATTGCAGCCTAAGTCCCATAGAACACAATGGGACTTATTTCTGAGTAGACATGCTTAGGATTGCATCCTTCATCTGACCGTGATGGTGAGCAGTCTTAGGAGTTACTGAACCTGGTATACTGAATAGTTGATTTACTAATAAATGTAAGGGAAACCAAATTCATTGTAAGGTTCAAAGGTTATAAAGACATTCTTGTTGGTACAGTTTAGCAGTATAACACTGTCTTGGAAGGTGGTAAACTTGTGGCAAAGTCTTTGCTATTGACACCAGCATTGTAGGTTTAAGTATAGGATGGATGTGTCATTGTTGCAGATTTACCATTTGTTGGCCATGTTGTACTTGTGTGGACAGCTTTCATTGTTAGGGGCTGGACTTGATTATCTTGTAAGCCCCTTGCTTCTTTATGATTCTAAATGGGTTCAATCTCCTACAAATGGAGCATTTGTAAAAAAAAAAACACACACAAACTAAAACTGAGTAAGAATAATAACAGAGTTCAATACAGTGGCGCCTCACGTAACAAGCACCTCACGTATAGTATGTTCCACGCAACAAACAAAAATTTATCTCGGATTCTGCTTCACTTAACAAACTGTGCTTCGTGTAACAAACACACTCATTGGCAGTTGGGGCAGATGCAGTGGCTGGCAGCCCTTTTAAAAAGCGTCACGGCTGTTTAGCACACCTGCCCACAGTGAAAGCAACACTTCCGCACTGTTCCGCCTGTGGTTGGTTGTCCACTGGGTAAAGGGAGAGAACAGCAGTGGAGAAGAGGGAAGCAGCTCAGGACTAGCCAGAAGGGAGCAGGGGAGAGAGAGGCTCAGGATGAAGAGAAGGAGAAAGTGGGGAAAGTGTCTTTGATTGCCTCCTCCTAATCATGTCTACCCAGAAGTAAGCCCCATTGTGTTAAATGGGGCTTACTCCCAGGGAAGTGTCTTTAGGATTGCAGCCTAAGTAGACTTCATAGGATCATGCACATTGAATGCATGTTTTGAATTCAATTCCAGTGTTTTGTCATTATTTTTACATCCAGTTAATATTTTTATATGAATATTTTTGGAGTTGTGGAACCAATCATCTGAGTTTCCATTATTTCTTATGGGAAAATCTACTTCATGTAAAGAATGTTTCATGTAACAAACATGCCTCCAGAACGAATTAAATTTGTTACGTGAGGCGCCACTGTATACGAAAAGAGCAAAAAAGCTAGTGGTGTTCACCTGGGAGAAAGCAGGTAAAGAAAGGGACAAAGTTTCCATATACTGAGAAGGTGCAAAGTTCAGGGGAAAGTCTTTGTTTCTTGCTGTTGAGATGTTGACTAAAGCAGTTGTTTTTAATGTCTGAGAGTAATATTGTGCTTAAACAGCAGCGACAATTTTAAAACTACAACAGCAGTGCCTTGTTGCTCAACACTGCAATGGGACAGTGTGGCATTTCTTTTGTTTAATGGCTTTGGAGAAAATAGCTGGAGAGACATGTCTTCATGGCACTTTAAGTATAGGGTTTCCTGCTTAAGGGCAAGAACTAGACTTAAAGGCTCTGGCATGGCACTGGCATGTTCTATAACTGAGAGGAAAAAATGGAAGCAAATTTTAGCATTCATTGTTTGAAATCCCCCCTTTAGAAAAAATAAAACTCACCAACTTGTTTAGAATAGTTTTGAAACTGCTTAGTGTCAGTTCTTCTCTTTCTTCTTCTCTTGCTAAAGAGTTGATATTGGCAAATACATAGTTGATGAGCGTTTTATACTGGTGTCATGAGGTTTGAACAAATGAGAAATGCATGTATTCTTACCACTATTATAGTGCAGTGGTCAAAATGCTACAATGTGCACAATTGTAGCATATAATGCCAAGGGCAGAGGAATACAGTAGATGAAGCACAGAAATACGCTGGCAGAACAAATTGGTCCAAGTAACTCAAATGAATGAGCTATATGTTAACAGGGGAAAATTGATGTGAATGTGCTTTCCCCTCCTCACTTAAAATAAGGGCATAAGAGAATATAGTTGATTCATGCAAAATTTTCTGCATCCTGACATATGTCATAGGTCTTTAAAAGAATATGGTTGCAATCCCAAAGAACCTTCCTGGGAGTAATAACCAATGGAATGCACTGTTTGTTATTTTTCAATGGATCTTTTTGAATACTACATATATAATGTGTGTATAGTAAGCCTGGCTCTGAATGATTCTTTTCTGGCTCTGAATGATTCTTTTGTGCTTGCTATAATAGGATATCAGCATGAAAGGTCAATTTGGAAAACACTTTTCCAAAGCTGTTATTCAGTTAACAGTTCATTGTGCTACTTAAACTAGAGGTACTGTCTCTCAAAGTACAACAGATTCACCATAATTTTGAATAACTCAAATTCTGCTAGAATTCAGTAAAATCTTTTATTTTGGATATATTGTTCATTTGTAAAATTTACATAATATTTTATAATCTATTTTCTTCAGCATGTAAATGAACATCATTGATGTTGTATTCACTGTCTACAGCTGGCAGCAGCATAGAAATGCCCATCATTTTCTGGGTATATAGTATTGTAAGTGCTTGAAAAGGGAACTCTATGGATGCTACTTCACATGGAAAGTCTTTTGCAGGAATCTGTATTTTTGCCAACACCGCTCCACAGTTATGCTGGCAAAGCTGAAATTGGCCAGATGAAGTGGGAAGCAGTTTCTGATAGCAACAGCTTGTTTTTGTTTTTTAGCACTTCTGTACCAAAAATGCAATGTCAGAAGCAGACCTCATTCTCCCAATCAATCAGCACATGCTTTAGAGACCCAAACTAGTGCTGATCTTCTTTCCTCATGAGCAGCTTCCAACATTACAACAGTATGTGTTTTATAAGCAAAGCATCATAAATAACTTGCGTCAAAAATAATTATATCAGAAAGACTCACACTAGTGTTTACTCAAATAATGGCATGCTAACCTATTTTCAAAACACTTGCCATAACAGTTTCTGAATTCAGACAAAATTTCAAATGAAACGTGGGTGTTTGGGGGGTGGGAATATGTTAGGTACTGTACCTGCAGAAATAACCCACTGATTTTTAACCAGCGTGCTTGGCTGTACCCTGTATCTCACAGTGGCATATCCTGTATCACAGTGGCTGTATCCTGTATCTCACAGTGGCATATGAGATGCCATATGAGATAAGACAACATGATACCTGCATCTCCTTGCCACTCCCTAGCATCTGGCATCCAGAGATAGGCTACTTTCTGGTTCCTCTTCCTTACTGGTTCCTCCTCTTCCTTACAGGTAATTTATTTTATTTTTGTGTCTGGGGGGATTCATTGAAACTGCACTCTGGGCAGCCCAATCCTGAGCTGATGGCAGGGCTTCTGCAGTGCTGGAACAACTGTTCCCTTCACCAAAAAGAGTAGCTCTGCAGTTGGGCTACTCCCTTTTGCACCAGCACTTTTGCTGGTGCAGAAAAGAAGCCTCCATGTAAGGGCAAAATGCTGTCCTCGGGGGCTTCAGATTCAGAGACGTGGGACTCTTCGGGATCCACTTCCTGCAAACCAGCAGAGTTCTCATAGGATTGGCACTAAATCTTTAATGACATAAAGAGCCCAATCCTATCCCACAAAAACTGCATCTGTGCCAAAAAGGATCAGAACATGTTTGCATCAGTGCTGCATTCAGGGTAGAGAGATGCTTTGGAGGTGATAGGTGAAATATTTCTCCTCACTGCTTCTTAAGTCTCCCACTCTACCATGAGTTTCCTTGAACCTATGGCTGACCTATAGTAGTAGGTCCAAATCAGAGAAGAAGGGTTGGGGAGACTTGAAAAAGATGGGATAGGATCTGGCACATGCCATCCCTCTTCTATCTACTTCTTCCTTCTGTCTTCCACCCCATTCTTTCCCCTTGCTGCCCTGTCATGGTGCAGCCCAGCAAGGTGGGCTCTGTGATGGGATGGTCCTCCAATCAGTGCCTAACCCTACATGTGTCCCCGCTGTTGGAATAACATTATGGGTGTAAGATCTTCTGCTTTCACTTTAATTCTTACTGCCCTGTCATGCCCCTCACTCCCCTCCTCACTTATCAACTCCTGCTCAGACTCTCCGTGTCGGCTCTCAGGCATCTTCCCACCAGCTCCCAAACAAAACAACAAAATCAGGTAAGTTGGTAACACAACTGTGAAGAACTTTATAGGTAGACAGGTAGCACTGGCTTAGTTGCGGGGATGAGGGGGAGGACTCAGCCAAGATGCATCATATTACACATTGTTCACTTATTACGACAAAGAAGCCAAAGAAGCCACCTCACTCCCTGTTTTACACTCTTGCTTTCTTTTCCCTTTGACAGGTTCCTCTCACTGTCAGTCCTCAGATAGGCATTTGTCCTTTGCTTCCTGTCCCAGACAATTCCAACAAAAAGGTAAGTACTTTAACATCAGCCCAACAATAACCAATGGCTTTTCTCTCTCTTCAGGTCCTGGACAGAGGCTCCCTCTCTGCTGTCCGGCAGGGACAACTGAGGCGGTTGGCATCCAGCGTTCTAATGTTCTTTCCTTCCTTTCTTGCTCTCTCTCTCTCTCTCTCGCCTCCTACTGCCTACTGTCCTCCTGCCTTTTCCTTAAATACCTCTGCCTCCACCCTTCCCTTTCCTCATCTCCTCTTCCCTTCTCACTGATCCAAGAGCATGGGAAGAGCCTGGATTCGGACGAGCAGAGATGGGGCAGCCCAGATACACCCCGGTTTTTCCTGCCATGTACATCCTTAGCAGATGCCAATATGAGTCCCACCAGTGCTCTCTGTCTTTTTCAGTCAACCTCAATACCTCGGCCCACACATCTCTGGGGCCCACCTTCACCCCCATCAAGTTGTCCTGGGCCGCAGGGGAGCCGCCACATGCCCATTCAAAGAACTTCCTTGTGGTTAAAAATTGTGGTTAAACATTGGGAATAGAGGGATTCCCCCATATCTGTGGAAATAGGTTTCAGAAGATTTATTGCGGCTAGTAATCCTACAAGAAGTGGTTCACATATCCCCCACTGAGCAAATGTCTTATTTTATATTGATTGCAGCCCTCTTCTCACTGTTTCTTTTAAAATTGAGTCCTGGCACTAAAACATTTGGGAACCATCAAGGCCTCTAGAGTCAGCTTTATCTAAGCAACTTAGAAGACCACCGTTGGTTTTATCATTGATTCAGCCCTCCAATCAACTACCTGTGAGCTCCTCCTGCATTTGCAGGAGCCAGCAGGGATAGTAATAGGAGGATAGCAGTCAAAGGTAAGTCTTTTGCAAAATGGGGGAGAACTTTGTGAACCCTTTGGGTAAGTGAAATTGTGTATACAGAGGAACCCCAGCATATTTTTTTCCCTTGTTGGGTAAAAAATGTTTGGGATTGGACAAAGAGGCTGCTGCCGGGGAGGAGTGAACAACGTTTTCTGGACATATTAAAGCAATTTTTGTATATATTCTTTCTAATCTTCGCATCAATGTGATTTAAACACTTGTGAAGGAAAAGATGACCCCAATATTTAAACAAAAGCATCTGGCTTCTAAGAATAGGTCTTGCTCAGGCCATAATGTATGTTCTACTGTGATTGTAGCAGCTGGAGCTGAGCGTTTGCATTCTTGTGTCTAAAGCCTTAAAAAGTTGACACCTTAATTCAATCTGAGAATGAAGGAGGCATGAAAAGAGCCAACCATTCAGACTGTCAGAATGCATTCTTCTGGAACCCCACCTACTTTCCTTTCTACCTGACCTGCAGCTAAAACCATGCATAGTTTTGTGTAATTGCTATAATTGTGTTATCCTCATCCTATACTTTGACTCACACAGATGATTTGTGTGCATTCCCGAAAACATGCATTTTGTGCAAACAGTATCCAGACAGTATCCAAACATTGTGAAGCATCTTCTCTTTGTCAATCAACTTGCATTGTGACTGTCAGAAAAGTGCAATCAGTATTTTTTTTAAAGGGAGATAGAACATTTTCATGTTACAGTCAAAGCCCAGTACTAAAATTTAACCAATTCTTAACTTTTGAAGGAACTGGGCTATGTTACAGCAGTTAAATGTTAATTCAAAACATATTCACTCTGTAGTTGCACTTATCAAGTACATACCTTAAAGTATTTCAAGCATAGCTAGAAATGGACTGAAAAAATAAAACAATGGTAATATTCATGGGACAGTATTCTTACAATGTCATGGTAGCAGGTCTATGGTTAAGGCTAAGTAAATTTTGATTGTTCTTCCTTTATAAAGTACAAAAATTCTATGACTTAAAAAATTAGGATATTATTTAGTTTGATAACCAGAAGTCTGGTGGGGTAGTGGGTGGTGTAGTGTATTGCATATCTGTATTTTACTATGGTATTCTTCAGTCATGGGTATTTCTAATACTGGTAGAGTTTTTTTTCACAAGTTGGGGGCTTATAAGCTTGTTAATAAGCTTTGATATAATTTCTGCAGAGACTATGTTTTGGATAATGTTATCCATTGCTATGTGAAATGTTAAGTAGTTGTTTTCAAGTTACTAACACTTTCTAGTTAGTAATGGTGGCAGTCCAGCTACTACATTGTGTGATATAATGGAAAAGAAAATGAAAATGAGAATTCATACACAGTGGGTTCCTGGAAGGGTAAAGTGCGAAGATTTGCACAGCACTCAAAATGCTCTCAGAGCTCCCAATCGCTATCAAAGCCATTTCAAGCAGCAAGAGCAATGTGAAGTAGATGCCACTAGCTTTTCCTCAGCTCTTAGCTTCTACATACAGAATGGGCCAAAAGTAGGCCTACACTTAGTAGGTATGCACTTTACATTAAAAAAAAAACATTTTTAACATTTATATGTATTTGTTAACATATTTGTTCAATACTGCTTATGTACATTTCCAAAACTTTGATAAAGGATAAAGAATACTGGTTTGGAATGATTGTTTGGAAAATTTAGATCTAAAACGTGAAACCAATAGTGAAACAACTGTAAACCTACTTTTGGCCCACTCTGTATAACCAAGTTTTCAGCATTGTTATTCATTGGGTCCATCTCAGCTTAGAAATTCCTGGACTACACAGTTGTCCCATGAGCACATTCAAGCGTAGCTAATCTTTTACATGCATACATAAGCCTAACAATATCCCATTAGTATGTTATGACAGTTTCCCCCTTATGCATCAAGTAAAGATGGCTTTTGACTACATGTACAAAACCTTGAAACTCGATTAAGATTCTTGCTTTCAGTACCTCATAGTCCCTGTTAACTGCAACAATTATTAGCTGCACTGAAGTCCTTTTTGTTTTGTTTCAAAGAGGCAATAAGATGTGCTGGTGGTTGAAAGCAGAAGAGTGTTGTATAACTAGGGCTGTAATCCTAACCTGTGGTTAGGCTGGCCTAAGCCCCGGCTCAAGTCCAGTTCAGGTGTGGTAATGCACTTCTGTACCACTCATGGGGGAGGGTTAGGACAGTTCCCAGCAAGGCACTTGCCTCCCTACATCACCACAGGAATGGAAAGACCAATGAGTTATGGCAGCCTAGGTTAGGATTGCACCGTAAGGCTTGTGTGCTACTCTGTTGTATGCATTTCTAATCACAATTATCTATGGGTGCAATCCAGAGTAACTATGGGGAGTTCTTGCTCTGATGTAAAAACAATTTGCTCTGGATTGCAATATGAATTTCCCATAGGCTTTCACTAGGTGGTGTAGTAACTACGGGTACACGTAATGACTCTTACGTGCTCCCATAATTACTCTGGATTGTAGGGTATGTTCAACCAGACTAAAGAATGCATTCAGGTTGATTAAAGTGTATTTTACAGGCCTATTTCTCAAGACACCTATTATTACCTATTAAAACTCTGCATTACATTTACATTTGTTCCCATTTAAGGGCCAAAGAAAATACAAGTGTTTTTTCTTGAAGAGTCCTGGAGTTTTTTAAAAGTAGCTCTAAATTGTTCTTGTAAAATCTCTAAGAGCATCACGGGAATGTATAACCACTTAAAAAAGCTTCACAATTTACTACTACTTGTGATTTAAATGGTATTTATATACCAGTATTTATATACCAATTAATATCTACAAGATGTGGTCTGGATTTTTTTTTTAAAGACTGGCTCACTTATCTATCCTATCACCAAAAAGCAATAAGGCAGCATTAGGAAAACAGTAAAAGAGTGTTAGAATTATGAATTTAACAGTTTGGTTCAGGTAAGCTAAGCTGAACAGAATTTTCAGATTTGAACATCTGCCAGTTGGTTGGTGACAGTCGGAGAACTGTTTGTTGGAAAACAGCAGTTGGAGCTCAGCTGTTCATCAGAGCAGAAGCATACTGGTTAGCTCTCAGGAGAATTAGACTGAAGGACTTAATTCATGTGTATTACCTGGATTGTTGTTAGACTACTCTAAACTTGTAAATACAGTAAATAAATCTACTCCACTGTGTCTCTTGCAGCACTTAAACAGTCACAGGACACAACTACTGACAAAGAGGTTCTCCTGCTTTGTACAGTAGGAGACAACAATTCTGGTGAAGATGTGGGGTGTTGGGCAGCTTGCCCCAGGTATCAAGCCAGAATTGCATGCTATATTTGTCCCATGCCCAGCCAACTAAGAGCAGCAGCAGCAGCCACAGTGTAAAGAGGCCACATTTGCTGCCTCATCAATGAGTTTCTAAATTAGAAAACAGGGCCAGCAGCCAGATCACGATGTTGTCATTGTCACCACTCCCTTCTTTGGGAGAACCTAGAAGTAACATACATGATGTTATGACGTCAGCACTGCCTCTAGGGACATCTCTGGGGTCTTTATGTGATGTTCAGGCATTCAGGGGACAGAACAGCAGCTGCTGGAGAAAGAAAGGGGGAATGCACACCTTTTTAAAATTACTCATTCACTTGTGGCCTTCTTATGGCCCAGCTGTACTATACAATGTTAGAAAGCTGGGTTTGACTCTCAGCTCCAGACATATGTATTTTATTACAGGTATCCCTTATTATCCATTTCTGTTCCTGAACATCCCGGGGATAAAAAAAATCTGAATAAAAATACAGTGGAAAAATAGCTTTAAAGTACCTCTTCCAGGTTTCTTACTCCTCCATTGCTCTTAATGGCCTCAAGATCCACAGGGGATTTTATTCTTAGACTCCCCACTGACCCCTCCAAAATGTGTTAAATGAAAGCTGTTTAAAAAACAAAAAGAATGTCTCTTTACAACTGTTTAAAAAAACAGCTTTTCTTACTGTTGTAGAGAGGCAGTCAGCCATTTGAAAGGGCCCCTGCTATTGTCTGGCTTAGCTGAAAAATAAAATGATTGCTGGTATGACTGTCTCTACAAGAGTAAGAAAAGCTGTTTTTTTTTAATTGTGATTTTAAAGGGATACTTTTTCCCATTCTCCCAAGAAAGACATGTTCCTTCTCCTTTGTAGTGGCTGTTTGTGTTGAGTCAAATCCTTTAATTAAAAAAAAAAAAACCATTTACAGGTATCCCTTGTAATCCTTGTTTTGATACTGTTTCAACTCCCTGGATTTAAAAAAGTGAAAAAATAGAGTAAAATACCCTCTTCCAGGTTTCTTGCTCCTCAATTGCTCCTAATCAAATAAGTTAGTGCCGCAATATCTGCAGGGATTTGATTCCTGGACTAAATGTGTTAAATAAAAGCAGTTTTTAAAATGTGTATTTTTATGATTGTTTAAAAAGTTTTTCTTACTGTTGTAGACAAGCAGTCAGTTATTAGAAATACAAAAAGCACTCTTCCTTTGCCCAATTCAGCTGAGGAATTGAATGATCGCATGAATGACTGCCTCTCTACAACATTAGAAAATTAGTTTTTTTTAAACTGTGATTTATACATTAATGTTTCTGTCAAATTTGTGTATTAAAAAGTCTGTATATAACAAGGTTGGACCTGTATAACAAGGTTAAGCCTGGACTATATAATTTGTACATAAGGCTGTTGTTGTTTTAGAGAATGAAACAATCCTGTCTAGAGTAGAAAGGGAACTTTCCTTCGTTAAAGACCTTACAGCAATGCTATTAGAGAAGAATATGAAATAGATTGCTGCATCACAAAGTCACAGTTATTTTTTTAATTTTAGCAGAGTCTGGTGGCCTTTTGACAAAACAGATTTTAGGAGTTTTGCTATCATCAGCACACTATAGTCTGCTTATATTAGTTTATGCAGCACTGGCAGAAGTTACATTGCAGATGGCATAAAGTAAATACGAGCTCCAGTGGAGCATTAATCTCCCTCCTGTGGTTATTGTTCATGGCACATTGACCTGCTTGAACTTGCAGTAAATCAGAATGCATTATTGAGAGTACATCTCATTCCCAAGATGCAGCATAAACATAGTAAGTGGTACCTTCTCTCTGTGTAAACAGACTGCACAACACTTTAAGGAACAGCTACAACCTACTCCTGGTTGCTGCTCCAATTTCCCCAGTGCATTTTTTGACACAGCAGAGGCCCCAGATGTATAATGGACCTGACTAATCATTTGCTCCAGATGTTTCACTGACCCTTAACAGCACTCATCAATGGAAGACTATCACTGAAAGTCATGTGGATGCCAATAAAAAAATCAGTTTCAAAGATAACTTCCTACAAATTAAGCATTTATTAGTTTCCAAGTCTTGTTGGTTTAGCAACAAGTAGTGTCTTAACTGCCTCTGAACTGTCATGGAGTCTTTTACATTTGTTTTATGATTGCAACCCATTTTTCTGGCATTTGATCTCTCAAACTGAGTAAAGAAATTTCAAGAAGCAGTGGCAGATTAAATGGTAAGTATGAATTTCTGATTTTAAGACCAGTTTATCTGAATGTTTTCAGTGACACCTATCGCTCTTCATCTGCTGATCGTTTGAAAGAAGACTTCTGCTGCTTGGAGTGTGCATTTGTTCACATGTGGATAGAATAATTTTCTTGGGCTGTATTCCTATACACACAGCTACCTGTACAAATCGATGGTGAGTCTGCATTTGAAGTACTGTGTCCAGTTCTGGTTGCCACATCTCAAAAAGGATATAAAGGAAATGGAGAGTTAAGAGGAGAGAGACTAAAATTATTGGTCTGGACACCTTCTATATGAGGAAAGGTTACTAAAAAAGAGATGCTTGAGGATGGACAAGATTGAGATGTACAAAATTATGCAAGGGATGGACAGAGCAATGCTCTTTTCCCTTTCACATAACTTAAGAACTACAGGACATCCACTAAAATTGAATGTTGGGACAGACAAAAGAAAATATTTCTTTACCCAGTGTATAGCTGATCTGTGGAACTCCCTGCTACAGGATGTGATGGCATCTACCCTCAATGCCTTTAAGAAGGGATTGGACAAATTTCTACAGGAAAGAACCATCACAGGTTACAGGCCATGAGGGGTGTGTGTAGATGTGGGCAACCTCCAAATACCAGATGCAGGAGGTGGCACTTGGATGCAGGTGTCATATGTGCTTCCTGAAGCATCTGGTGGGCCGCTGTAAGATACAGGAAGCGGAACTAGGTGGGCCTTTGGCCTGATCCAGTGGAAGCTCTTCTTCTTTTCTAAAGCCTAATTGAAACCAGTGAGATTTATTTATTTATTTTGTTTATATCCTGTCTTTCTTCCTAAAGGACACCTTTACCTTTATCGGCATTTGAGCAAATTTAACAAGGTTACAACAGTCACAGAAGTAATAAGCATAATAGGAAGGGGAGGTGGAAAATGGTTCAAGAAAAGGAAGGGAGAAGAAAAATTTCTCAAATTTTCTCAAATTCTGTTTAGGGCTTTATAGGTCATAGTCAACACCAGATTATGGCATATACATAGTAAACAATACTTTTAAAAAATTGTAATCAGGCTGCAGAATAATATTTATAAGGTATTCTCTGCCTCTGTCTCTCTCTGGCTGAGCTACTACTATGATGAGAAGACGTTTATAGACTTTACTGAATAGATTTTCTGCTATGGAATTCTGTTATTTGAATTTTCAGCTTAGTCTAATTTCCTAGTTTGGAACACATTCACTTAAAAGAAAAAACATTGAATTACCCATCTGGCAGCAGCTTTGACAGAGACACATATGGTGTCAGTTTCATTTTTATCTCTGTAAGATAAGCAGATATGTGAAATATTGGGTGTGAATATGTAGTGTGAATATTTTTGTGAATATTATTCACAAAAATTATGTAGTGAGATGCTTTACCAATCATCTGCTATGTTTCACCTGTTTCTTAATTTAGACTGTCCCGTATCCCGTATTTTGCTGCTTGATGTGTATGTTACAAGATTCATAGACACCTTAAACAGTGGACACAATCCAGAGCAAATTCAGCCTGCTCTGACCTAACTGCACTCTCCTAACTATTCTGTATCCAGAGCAGAAAGTTATGCTGAATCCAGAGAGTCAGGAAGCCTGGGCTGCCCTAACTGCTCCAGAGCATGCTAAGTAATTGACACAAGGGGAAGACTTGCTCCTGAGGAGACACCCCTCAGATCACACTGAACAAGGAACAGCTGTGGTGCCTACAGTGGTGACACAAATGGCTGTGCAGAGGCGCTGACTTTCTCTTCTCTAAGGAAGTCTCCTCTGAAGCTGTTTGGCATGCTCACAGATTTTTGGTCAGCACTGCCATTCTTACTCGGGCCTTATCATGGACCCCTATGGGTCTACTCATTACTATACCTGCTCCTGAGGTGGTATAACTCTGAGGGCTGGAAGAGGGCATTTCTGCCTTGGAAACAGGCTCTGGATTCAGAGTAACTGCTCTGCCCTAGGCAATGCTAAACATGCCCTCAACTTGCCTCTCCTGAGCAGCTTAGGCTGCCCCAGCTAGGGCAGAGCAGGTCCACCTCTCTTAGGGCACCCTATCTTGCCTTGCTCTGCCCTAAGCCTCCTTCAGAGTAACTGGGCTGGAGCATCTTGCAGTTGCTCCAACCTAGTGTTAGATAGGGCAACCTAAGGGCTCTTATGTGGACAGATTAGTTGCTCTGGATTGTCCTGCCTGTCTTTAAACAGTGTCTGGAACAGAGTGCCTAAACCTTAAAACAAATGAAAGGGAGAGCTAGTACAAGAAAAAAACCTAAACGAAAAGCCAAAAATGCACCACAATATGGACTTAGGCACTGGTCAAAGGTACATGATTATAGTGGTTGTTATATTCTATGCATTTAATTGAGTGCAGTTTACTTCCAGGTAGGTGCATATAGGATTGAAGATGTACAAGTTGAAGATTTGAACTTGGATCTGGAAAATAAAACATGTGTATTAACAATCTCATACCTGAAGAAATCATAATGTTACTGTCAAAAACTCTGCTCCAGTATGAACTGGAGTGAGGTGTTGAATTGGAAAAGGACATCCTGAATCATATTTCACCTCAGCTGTGCTGTGACCTGTTAACTCCTTACCATTTAGATCTTCTCTAGATCTTCTCTTAAAACAATCCCAGCAATTTTTTGCAGCAGACTGAGGAATAGTCAGTGAAGTAAAATATATTTTTGAAGTTGCCATGTAATTCATGCTTATAAAACCCTGCTTAAAATACTGTTAGCCCTGCTTAAAATATCCTTAAGCATGAGTAGTTGCTCCTAAATGTAGATGGAAATCCATATTTGACTGCACATCCCATTGAAAAGAATTCAGTATGGACAGACAGCATAGATGTGCATCCTGATTCACATTTTTGTGTATCAAATTCATTCTTATGGATCCCTAAACCAGCAATCTACCTGATCCAGTCTGCTTATGTGCCAAGAAGAGTGCTTTGTGCATACAGACCTCTTTAACTGGATCTCAGTGACTATGCTTATTTTATGAGGAAAATTGGCATTAGAGCACCTCAGTGCCATTGCTTTCCCAGGGGAGCTCAGCACTACTATGACATTTTGGCCTTTCAAGTTTTGCTTCTTGATTAATATGAATATGAATATTAAGTACTTTAATTAACAAAGTGAAGTGTGACCTTCAATGCTTTGTGAAACTGCAGTAAATCAGTTTCTTAATTTGCCTGCTGAAAGTCACTGAACAAAATATCAGGTTCTACCTTTGGAATACAATATTCTGTTATCTATAAGTAGCTTTCCTAATGCAAGTCAAAATCTACTAATTTTAAGCATTTTGTGTTTTGTATTTTCCTTAATTATTGACTCAAAATGACAATTGGTTATTCATGTCTTATAGGCCTAATTATGATCTAACCCCCAAATCCAGAGTAACTACAGGAGCACATAAGAGACTTTCCCTACAATCCAGAGTAACTACGGGAGCACATAAGAGACATTACGTGCACCCATAGTTACTGCACCACCTAGTGAAAACCTATGGGAAATTCATATTGCAATCCTGAGTAAATTGTTCTTAAACTGGAGCAAGGACTCCCCATAGTTACTCTGGATTGCGCCCTTTGTGTGCACCCGTAGTTACTGCACCACTTAGTTAAAACCTATGGAAAATTCGTATTGGAATCCAGAGTAATTTGTTCTTACACTGGTGCAAGGACTCCCTGTAGTTACTCTGGATTTTGCCCTAATTCTACCTTCTTGGTTCCATGTATGGCTACAGATCTGACTTACATAACCCAATCCTACCTAATTCCCCTTGTGAGGAGGTAACCATGCCAATGGGGCAAGTGCTGCATCCCACAGGGTGTTTTGGAACCCAGAGGCCATCTTGAGGTAAACTACTATTTTTTTCCTTTGCCATGGGGCAAGCCTCCGAGGTCCCAAAGGATCTGAGATATGGTCCCAAAGGAGCTGAGATGTATTGGTGCAGATCTGCTTGGATCTGCACCAACATATCTCAGCTAGACACAGATAGGTGAACTGAAGCTAGAAAGGGCATAGGATATGAACAGCACCATGGATGCAGATTTTGCATACTTTCCAGCCTTGATCCAGTTCCTCCTGCCCCACTCTCCTCCAAGTTCTTTGCTCTCACCATCCCCCTTACATAATTCCCCATGCTGACATACTGGCACAGGAATTGCTGGTGGGTCTTGGCACTTGTCCATGGCTACACGAGGCTAGACCACACTGTGACATGCCACCTTTTGCGACTGCTAAAAGGCACACTGTGCTGCCAGAATACAAGATCCAGTGGTGCAGTGTGCCCTCAGTTTCTATGCATACCATCTGCACCAGAGTGAAACAAGAGGTTTTTCAGACATATGTACACTACAGCTGAATCTTTGAAATGAAGCTCTAGTCCCTGTGTGGTATCAATAATATTCAAAACTAATTATTAATATTTGAAATCTAATTGCTGTTCAGAAAAGATGCTTTGACATACCGATAATTCCTTCAGGTTGTTTTTAGAAGAATATTCTTATTCTCAGAAAAATAATGTCCTTTTTTCCTGGGTAGTGCTAAAGGATCTTGTTATCTTCAGATTTTTATTAGCAGAGGCTTAACTAACTTTGATCTTTGACTTCATCATGTTTCAAATGGTAGTCATTGGGGGTCATGGACTTAGTTCACCTGGATTTGTTTTTAAGGTCAACTCGACCCTCTCTGACCTATTTCTGAACCAAAGGCACATTCCTAGAAAATTCCCACATGGGTTACCAAATCCTGAGCTAGGGTGACACAGTAATGAACTAGCAATCTATAGCAAGCATTAAAGAAGATAATCCCTTTTATATCAGGCAGACAAAAATGTTGTCCATTTCAGGGCTACATCATCATCTTTATATATTTTATCCAATATATATTGAACATATTATTTTATTCAATCAAAATATTGAATATATTTATTCAATAAAATATGAATTCTCTACATATGATCAATATTTTTATTGAATAACAAAGAAGACAGTATGTACTGTTGTGTACCTTACTGAAATGGGAGACAACAATGTGCATTATTTGAGAGCTATGGTAGTATAGGACTGGTTCAGCTCCATGCATTCAATGGCAAGAACCTTTAGCCAAAGTGTGTAAACATATCTTTGCCCCTTTTCTCACTTCCTCCTCCTTCATAAATTCCTTCACTGCTCCCTGTTTCTTCATATAACAACGAGCACAATCCTAACCATGTCTACTCAAAAGAAAGCCCCATTGTGTTCAATGGTTCTTAATCCCAGGCAAATGTCTTTAGCCTTCATCCTTTTCTCCTACTGTCCCTTATGGGCGCAATCCGGAGTAACTATGGGGAGTTCTTGCTCCGGTGTAAGAACAATTTGCTCTGGATTGCAATATGGATTTCCCATAGGATTTCACTAGGTGGTGCAGTAACTACGGGTACACATAATGTCTCTTACGTGCTCCAGTAGTTACTCTGGATTGTATATGTCAGGATTTCCTCTAGCATTAGAGTGCAATGCCTATTTCTTTCAAACACCACTTTAAAATTTAACATATTCTATGAAACCTTTGGTACCATCTTCCAAATCCCTTAACCTTCCTGGAACTAAACCTATGTATGTATTGCATGATACAGGGCACAGTACTGATTAATGTGCCAGCTCTGTTCCAGCTTCAGAGTTATGGCAATGCCACTCCAAAGTAAGGGAACAAACATTGCCTTACTTTGACAAGGCCTCTGTGACTGCCTCCTCCAACTGCAGCATGTGCACATGACCAACTGGCACAACCGTACTAGTGCTGGAAAGTGGTTTAGGATTGTGCCCTACCTCATCTATTCTCATTCTGCTTTATTATACCTATGCTGAGCTGGCTGTTTTTATTTAAGGGATTTATACCCCACCTTTCTCATGCTAACACAAATGCACAAGGTAGCTTACATTGCTTTTTTATCCTTTTGCCCTCACAACAACCTCACAATAGATAATTGTTCTTTAGGCAGCTTGAAGAACTCTTCACTTCCGGCTGGAATCCTTTCACTGTGTTTTTATCATATCTTTTGAACCCAAAAGCAACTATAAGTGTAGGTCTTTAATGTAAATTGAAAATGTGGTATGAGGGGACCAGTTTGACCTCTACATCATTTTCTCCCTGAAAATCATCTTGAAAACTGCTAGGATGAAGAAGGCCTCCTCTCATAGCTGCTCTAAGTCCTCCCAGTGCCTGAGGCTGTATGGCCCTATTAGAAATCAGTTAATTAATTATCACCAAGAGAACACTGGCTATTCTGTCAAAAAGTCCAGGGCAAAGATAAGCCTATAAAGAGTCAACAAGCAGGGTGTAAAGGGACGGCACTGAACGAAAGAACAAACTGTTTCTCACTGATAACCGTCTTGCAACTGTAGGCTGCTAAAAGTCTTGCTTGCAAAACTTTGCTGAATCATCTCTGTCTGATCTGAAAAGTGTGTACTATACCAAAACATATATGCTGTGATTATTATGGAAGGAGCCAGCAAACTGGTCCCCACAGGGTCTGGGTCTGCTGTTCTTTGTTGCCATCTTGCTGGGGCTCTGCTTTAATCATTAATAATGAGATAGTTGCTTGCCAGAATTGGCAGTTTTTTGTTGATTGCCAATTGAATTGGCAGAATTGGCAGGTTAAACAATTTTTTGTGGGCTGTTTCTCCCCCACAGTTCATTACCTGGTGATGTACCAATTTCTACTCCATCCACTATCCTGGACTGGAAGAAGAGACTGGTTTTCTCACTCTCTCATCAGCCATTTTCTTCTCCGTATATCTTATTCCACTCTTTCTTTTCCACCTTTTTCAGTCCTGCAAGTGGAGTCATTGGTTATTTCATTTTCTCTGTAAACCACTTTGTGAATATGTTGAAAAACATATATAAATACTATTGATTGATTGAAAGACAAAGGGCCTCACTGAGTGATTGGATGGACCAAAATGGATATCCTGCACCAATCTGCTGCCTCAGTTGGCTTTATATGTGCCATACTTAGAATCATAGAGTTGGAAGGGATCCAGTAGGTCATCTAGTCCAACCCCTTGCCTATAGCAGGAAACTCTCCTAGAGCACCTCCGACAGGTGCTCGTTTAGACTCTACTTGAAGATCCCTAGTGAGGGACAGTCTACCACCTCCCTTGGCAATCTGTTCCACTGCCAAATTGCCCTCACTGTCAGAAAATTGCCAAACTGCCCTCACTGTCAGGCTGTCAGATGTTCAGCCTGGAGAAGAGGAGGCTGAGAGGAGACATGATTGCCCTCTTCAGATCCCTGAAGGGCTGTCATATGGAGGAAGGGGATCATTTGTTCTTTGCTGCTTCTGAAAGCAGAACTAGAACCTATTGGTACAAACTGCAAGAAAGGAGATTCCGGTTGGATAGCCAGAAAAAATTCCTGATGGTGAGGGTGGTTCGGCAGTGGAACAGATTGCCAAGGGAGGTGGTGGACTCTCCCTCACTGGGGATCTTCAAGCAGAGGCTTGACAAGCACCTGTCGGGGATGCTCTAGGGGGATTTCCTGCTGCAGGCAGGGGGTTGGACTAGATGACCTACTAGGTTCCTTCCAACTCTATGATTCTATGATTCTAAATTTGTTTCGGATTTCCAACCGGAATCTCCTTTCTTGTAGTTTTTCCCATTGGTTATGATTCTATTTTCAGAGGCAGTAAGAACAAACGAGCCCCTTCCTCAAATGACAGCCCTTCAGGTATCTGAAGACAGCAATTATGTCTCCTCTCAGCCTTCTCTTCTCCAGGCTGAACATCCCAAGTTCCCCCAACCTTTCCTTGTAGGGCTTCCCTTCCATCTCACTGATCATACTTGTTGCTCTCCTCTGAACTTGCTCCAGTTTGCGTCTTTTTTAATGTGGGATGCCCAGAACTGAACACAGTACTCGAGGTCAGGTCTAATGCAGAATGAAGAGGAACTATAACTTCTTGCAACTTTGAAGCTACAGTCCTCTTAATGCAGCCTAAAATGGCATTTGCCTTCTTTGCAGACACATCACACTGCTAATTGGAGACAATTGGTATATAGTTATTTTCCTAAATACATTTTACCACTCTACACTATGAATCTATGACACTGGCACTGTTATGTATTATAAGATGTTCCATCAAGTACATTGCTGTAGACTTGAATTTGACAGAATGCAGTTTTGGGTTTTGGACTCAATAGTCCAGAGCGGGCCTTCGTTGCCCTAATACTTTTTGGTTCAAAAATATGACAGTCCATTAATTGGAGCTTCTTGCCAGGATAATTTTAAATGGCAGTGAAACCTTTTAAAAATAATGATTATATTATAAACTGGTTACTCTAAAGATTTTCTTAGCTAAGTGCAATAACTGCTGATGACAGAATTTCATGCTTCCTCAGTATCCTCCTTTATCCTATGCTGTCACACTTCATTGCCTTTTCAAATAAATTATGTCCATGACAGCAGATTATGAAAGTGCCAATGACATGCATAGGTTACACGTTTATTTAGAGAGCAAAGGCTTAGATGGGGAGAATGGATCACAAAGTGAGGAGGACATCTGTGATAATTAGTTACACTGAAAAAATTTCTAATTACATAAAAGGCACAGGCGTCCAACAATTCAGAAAAACGGTTTGTCTGTTTCTTTTTGCCCTTTTCGAAGGAAATGTGAACACTGAAATGGGGCTGACTTTTTATTGGTACCTAAGACTGAAGTCCATACACACCAGCCTGGGAGTAAATTTCATTCAATTCAGTGGGACTTACATTTGAGGGAACATGGATAGGATTGCACTTCAACTTGCTTATAGCAACACTGCAACAACACAGAGCAAGGATTAAAATATACCTGGTGTGATTCCATCCCAAGCAAACAGATATATAAATAACTGATACAACATCTTTCCAAAAGATATAAAATGACATTAGCAGAATAGAATGAATTTTAAGACACTTTTTCAGGTGTGCACTCCATAGTATGGACCAGGTAATTTATAGCTCTCAACACTGCTTCAGAAGCTTCTCTGCCAAAGTGTGCTTTGGCAAACAATTTGTATTGTCAATCCAGAGAATAACTGCATTGCCAGCATTTACCTTTCTGAGGAAAGAAATCTTGGTTGATTTAATTGCCCAGGAGGTTGTGTACAAAAGCTGACATCTTTATAAACAGGTCCATTGAAAAATCCTTTGTTAAATTTCAAAGCTCTGGTTTTAGTGATTTAATAGACAGTTGAACCCTAATTTGATTGAAAAAGACATGCTTTTCATCTTGCATTTCTTTCTTGTGCTGCAAAAAAGACAAGGTGTGTTTACCATCTTCCATAATAGAGTATTTTTACAGTCTCTGGCGCCAAGGTAAAATGGTTACACCTATGTCCCCCCTCCCCCGACAATAATTTCTGTCTATTTGTTGGTTTCTTATTACTGAGGCTTTTTCTCCCCATTGTATGCTGAGCCTTCTGTTTGCAATGTTAACTTTCTTGGAGGTGTGAAAAAGACTAGTGAACACATATTCAATTCAAAGGAGGAGGCATTTTCTGAAGCTAAGAGGTGTTGCTAATTTGTACAATGTAATGATATAGATAATGTTGACCTTACAGAACAAGATTAAAGTCATGATTAACTGCGAATAGAACACTCTGAAGTTTCAAATGTAGATATGTTTGACTGTTAGATTATGCAGATATTTGACCTCAGTTTTGAGTGAGCTCATGTTTCTAAGGCTGTTTCTAATCCTAAAAACAATCCTAAAAACACTCAGTGGTAAATCCCATTGAACTCAGTGGGACTTACTTCCAAATAAACATGCACAAGACTATTGTCACTTTTAATGCTGGTGTTATTCTACAAACTGAGTCCTGAATGTATTAGTCCTAGGTTCACATCCCACTAAAATTGCTTTGAGCAAATCACTTGTATCTCAGTATTAATTCTTCATCTGTAATCTGTGCATCAAAATCTGCGCATCAAGCAATTTGTCCATTTTAGTTAGAACAGTCTCATTGTTCTCTTGGTGAACCTGGAAAATGTGTGCAATAGCATTTTTTAACTGAAAAGTTTTTTGAAAAATAACTTTGAAAAGCTTCAATAATATTGGAAGCTTCAGATCATGGTGGGGAGGGGTATGTGAGAGAGAGTGTCATGGTGGTCTGAAACTAGAAAGTACGTGGTACCTTGGGTAACGAATGCTCTTGTTAAAGTATATTCCAGGTAAAGAACATACTGTTCCTCTGGGCTTTTGACTTGGGTAGCGAAGCTGATTAAGGTTAGGAAGGCCAGCTGGCAGCTCTTTAAAGTTTAAAGAGCTGCCAGCTTGCACTTGTTACCTGAATGAACAGGTCAGGTAATGCAGGTCCATTCCTCTGGGGGTGGGTGGGAAGGTGCTTGGGGGGTTGGGGTGTCTTCTGGGGGTGTGGGAGGGTGTTTGGGGATAGTGGGGGGGGAGATATTGCCTGCATTAAAAAAAGCCTGCATTCCAACCCCAGGCCAGGCTTTTAAAGTGGCAGCCACTACTCCCAGCTGCCTGAATCTCCCACCCCCACTGTCTCCAAACACCCTCCCACCCCCCAGAAGACCCCCAGTCTCCCCAAAGGGGCTTACTCCCAGGAAAGTGTCTAGAATTGCAGATTCCTAACCATGCCTAATCAGAAGTAAGCCCCATTGTGTTCAATAGGTCTTACTCCTTGGAAAGTGTCTTAAGGACTGCAGCCTCCTAAGTGTCTTTAGGATTGTGCCTTTAGGATTGCAGCCTACCCCTGCAATCCAGAGTAACTACAGGAGCACGTAAGAGACATTACGTGTACCCGTAGTTACTGCACCACCTAGTGAAAACCTATGGGAAATTCATATTGCAATCCAGAGCAAATTGTTCTTACACCGGAGCAAGGACTCCCCGTAGTTACTCTGGATTGTGCCTACGTAGACTTCATAGGATCATGCACATTGAATGCATGTTTTGAATTCAATTCTAGTGTTTTGTCACCATTTTTACATACAGTTAATATTTTTATATGAATATTTTTGGGGTTGTGGAACCAATCATCTGAGTTTCCATAATTTCCTATGGGAAAATCAGCTTCACGTAAAGAATGTTTCACATAACAAACATGCCTCTGGAATGGATTAAATTTGTTACGTGAGGCGCCACTGTAATACAAAGAGCAACAAGGTGGCACCGAGTTGCAATTCCTGACTAGGGACTCAACTACATTTGTGCTCAAGGACAAAGGGAATAAGATACAGACAGGAGGAATGTAAACCTACAGAGTGGAAGCAAGGAGCAGCATTTGGGTAGGAGTGGGAAGCTGGGAAGAATAGAGGCAAGCTTGAAAACAAATGAACTGGCATGATTTTTTTATGTCCTTCTGACAGGCCCAGTGGTGACATCACCCATAAAATTGTTTTCATTGCAACTAGGATTATTTTTTAATGTTGCAAAATTGCTGTAAGGGATCCTCTTCACAAGGATCCCCTAACTTACCTGGGGAGAGTTCCCAGGTAGTGCCTGGAGGTGCTCAGCTCACAAGCCCCTCCAGAGGGGGTGGGGGTGGGGAGTTTCCACCTGGGGGGAGACTCACAGAGTGAGCCAACCCCCAACAGCTGAGGGAGACCTCTGACAGGGTTCACAGAAGGAACACCCTCCCCAAATTTCACACTTCCAGGTCTAGAGAGAGAGAGAGATGAGTGCTTTCCACCACAATCTCCTCCCCATCTCCAGTTTCTCAATTACAAGGTGACAATATGTGGTCTTTTTCCAGGACATGTTCTGGACTTTAGCCTTGGATCCTAGAAAAAAATCTTAATTGCTCACAGAGTGAGCCAAATCTTAAAAATTTAAGTTTGGACACCCTTAACCAGGGGCTCTTGAACCTTATGTACAACAATTGTGTAAAGGAGGGAATTTCAGCAGGTGCTGCTTCTCATCTTGCACATCAAAAGCTGCACCTTCTGAAATTCCTTGCTATATGCAATTGTTAAAGGAGCTCTTAAATGAAAAGTTTGGAGATCCCTGCTTTAGGACTTTGTCCAATCTCTTTTTAAAGGCATTGAGGCCAGATGCCATCACCACATTCTGTGGCAGGGAGTACTACAGATCAACTGCATGCTGGGGAAAGAAATATTTTCTTTTTTCTATCTTGACTCTCCCAACATTCAGTTTTAGTGGATGTCCCCTAGTTCTGGTGTCATGTGAAAGGGAAAAGAGCCATCTCCCTATCCACTCTATCCATTCCTTGCATAATTTTGTATAATTAATCATAATTAACCATCCAAAATATTTCTGTTCATGACATTGAGTTGAATTATGGGTCTTTGATTCCCCATACCTAACCCATACCTACCCTTTCATTTTGTTCACCAGCATAGATAATTGGCATAATTGCCCACCCCCCCCACCTGAAAATTTTTTTGCCCCCACTTCTACAATCCTAGATTGTAGGGCCACAATGAGACCTCGGCAGGTGGTATCGAAGCCTGGCGTAGCCTAGAAGAGGCTAGTTCAGCTGGTTCTGCCCCAGAGGCCCCTGTCAATTGCATTTTTTGGAGAGAGCATTTCTGAGCTAAATCCGAAGGAATTTCATTTTCTTAAAGCCGTAGGCTACATCAGATTGGATTTAGTGTTGCCATCTTAAATATTTATGTATGCAGCTGTGCCCTCATCCTGTCTTTCCTAAGCAATAGCCATAAGTAATAGCCATATAAGTTTTGAATATAGCTTTTGAACTTCACCACCACCACACTGGCAAGCAATAAATAAACAAATAAAGTGGCCTAATCCCCCATCGGATGGGACAGAAGTGCCTTATGGCACTTTGTGACACCCCCAAGCCAGCACGGGGACTGGGGCTTATGCCAGCCTAATGGAAGGTTAGGATTTCCCATAAGCAAAGCAGAAGCAAAACTATGGCTACAATCCTAACACCCAGTTCAGGGTGACCACATAGAATGGAGGATAGAATGACTCTACCTTTAACCATTGCATAGAAGAGGGAATTGAGGCAGGTGCTGCTTTTTAAACCCTTCTATGATGAGCAAAATTCTGCCTGCCACAATTCCCTCTTCTTTGCAATAGTTATAAAGGTAGAGGCACTCTGTCCTTCATGCTATATGGTCACCGTAACCTAGTTAGACTGGCCTAAGCCCCAGCACAAGTTCTGTGCTGACCCAGGTGTGTCACAATAGTGCCATAAGACACTGCTGTCCCTCTCCTGGGGGAGGGTTAGGCCAGCGCACAGATTTGCACTTGCCTCTATACAGGAATGGGAAGACCAATGGGTTGTGCCAGCTTAGATTAGGATTGCTTCCTATGTGACTATTTTGAAGAAGTTAATAATTAATGGAAACTTTCCTGTCCTATTTCTTAATCTCTTTTGCCATCATGAAGACAAATTGGGTTAAGTGATCAGACATCAATAAGATACTTGAGAGCACACCAGTGCCCTTGCTGGGGTGCTAACTGCCTTTGAACAGATATGTTAGCTTGATGCTTCCTGTCTTCCACTGGCCAATGACTATACTCTGAAAACTTCTTTTTAATATTAGATTTTGAAGGTGAAATTTAAAACTCTGGAGGAAGTCATGGTCTGAGAGAACACCTTTTCCCTATGCTCCTCCACTTGAAAGCGTCCCTTCCTCCCATTTCCGTAATAGATGCAGTTCTTGGAGGGGGTGTTTACATTGGCGCGGTGAGGGAGGTACAGGGGGTGCAGCTGCATTGAGCTACAAGCTTTAGGGGGGATACAAGCTGAGCTTCACACTAGTGACTAAAATTGTGAAAAATGGGATATGTATAAATGATAATACCATCATGTTATATATCGCTGGAAAGGTAATTTTATGCTGAATGCAATTAAACAAACTACATTGGCATATCTATATTCTATCAAAATGTATTGCCAATTAACCAGAAAATGAAACCCAAAAAGCCTATGGAACAAAACTGGATTTTCATAACTTTTCCATGTTACTGATGGCTCTGAGAGCCAATGGGATGTAATTCTGATACTGTATGGAACTAATAAGATGCTAATAAGAATCAATTCTTAGTACATATATCATAAAACAGTTACCCCATGTTAACTGAGTATACAGGCACTTCTAAGTAATGCTCCTCTTCAATTTAGCAGGGAAAGAATAACTATTCCTCTTTGCCCCAGCACAGTTTCCCTAACCAATAAGAGACACAATTTTCATTTTTTTACTTAATTAAATTCGATTTTGTTGTTGTGGGGCGGGTGAGAGGAACATTATATATATATATTTTACTCCAGATAGCAAATACGTGCTTTGGGTATGCCACTAGTGGAGGAAATGAGTGATGAACTGCTGAGGAGGCAGGTTTTTCCCCAATTTTCTTTTTAAAAATACCAGGGGATGACATCACTTCTGGTTGTGACATCACTTCTGGGGCTACATTTTGAGCTACATGATAATTAGCTACGCCAATGGGTGTGTCCAAATTGATGGTCTTTAGCCCAATTCATATCCTACCCAAGTAATATGAGGGAATGTTCCCTTCAGGCAATAGTAAGTGGAATTTCACCTCTATTAAGCTGCACAATATTAATAACCAAAATTTTTGATGGTTGCTGGTTAAAATGAGCTCAAGGGGCATATTTTCACCCAGATGGTCAAACTGGAAAAGCGAAGGACAGTCTCTACTGCATACACTCCTGTGCATTTCATCAACCACTGATTGTATCTTCCCATTGTGGCAGGCTTGTTAGGGTGCTTGTTGTTGGAGGCAGCAAAAAAAATTACAGCTAACTGCCAGGTGGAAAAACAAATATTGTATCTGCCACCTGTTGTGGGTTAGTTTGATGAAACATGGCAACTCAGGCATGGACAAGTTCTTAACAGAAATGAAAGGGATATTCTTTGTCTTTTATGAATGCTTTTCCATTTACTGAAGATGTGGACTTAGCAAAGACGAAACATAGGAGCGTTTTTATGTTACTTCAATATCTATTTTGTGCTATGAAAATGCTTTGAGGTCCATTCCTGTTCAACTTTTCAGCACCTGTGTAGCCACAATGCATTCCTGAGATAAGGGAACAAATGTTCCTTGAGGAATCCTCACTGATTCCTCCCCCTACCCTTTGCAGGACATAGTCATGACTGCAAATGACATTGGCATGGCTGCATAAGAACTGTAAAATTGAATAGGAATGAGCCTTTTTAAAAAATCTGGATATAAATTTTTCATTAATATTGGAGTTTCTGACACTGTAACTTGGAATGATTTAGTTATTGCCTGTTTGCAAACTTGAAAAAATCTTTTTAAAAAGGAGGATTCCCTATCCTTGTGCAGTCCTCCCTGTTTAGAATATTAGAGAGGAAAATTTTAACTTTCCACACTTCAGATTGGCTGTACACATACTTTTCTGAATGAGACATGTGCCTTCCAATTTCAACATCTGGTCTGAAGCCAATAAGTTAATGTCTAAGAAGAGCATAGATTCCCCATTTGGTTCAACATTCTGACTCTGGTAGTGTTTGCCTAGTGTTTGCCTTCCATGCCTAGTATCTAATGCATACCATCTCTGAATGTGGAGGTTCAATGAAGCTAGTAGCTGTTAACAAGACCTCCACAACGTGGGTGCAATCCTAACCAAGTTAGGGCAGCACAACTCACCCATCTCCCCGCTTCTATAGTGACATGGGGAGGCAGGCGTCTGTCTGTGCACTGGCCTAGTCCCCGTCCCCAGGAGTGGCACAGCAACAGAAGTGACTTATGGCACTTTTGTGACACTTCCAGGTCAGTACGGGGCTTGTGCTGGCCTAACCAAGGTTAGGATTGCACTGTGTTTCTAATATTTTTTAAACTATCTAGGTCAGTAAAAATAAAGCCATTGAATTGTGGCAGTAAGGCTGCAATCCTAAAGACACTTTCCTTTGAGTAAGACCCATTAAACATAATGGGGCTTACTTTTGAATAGACGTGGTTAGGATTGCGCTCTGAGTCCTTTACTTGTCCTTGCATAGATAATCCTAAATGTACCAGTCAGCTTAGCTACCGTAGGTGACACTCAAATAATGAGACAGAACTTTTTTTTCCTCTGCTCAATTTTTTACACTACTCATATTTTATCAATCCCTTTCCAGACCTTAGGACAGAATTATATGCTATATACCCAAATCTGTGTAACGAAGTCAGAATGGTCACTTCTATTATGGGAAAATTGTTTTCCCATAATAGAAGAGGTAATTTGTTGGGAAGGTGGCCATGGGAAGATGTGCTCAACCTTTATCTCATTTGTCACTTTTTCCCCTCCCAAGATGTTCTCACCTCCCAAGATGTTCTCCCAATGGCTCCCAGATGTGCTTGCCAGAATAAATACCTGTTCTGAACCCTGGGGATGGGGAGTGGTTTAAAAGGGAAGTTGGAGTGAAAAAGTGATGGGAGGGGAAAGGTTAACCAAATCTCTGCTACAATGCTTCTTTGCTCCAAATCAGCCCCTGCCCAAATTGTTTTTCAATAGAAAAGAAGAACCCTGAAGCTTTAAGTCTCAACCTCATATAGGCTGCAATCCTAAACACACTTTCCTGAGAGTAATACCCTTGAATAGAATGGGGCTTACTTCTGAGTAGACATGGTTCAGATTGTGCTCATGGTTTTTAATGTTCTATGGATGCAATCCCAAAGACACTTTTCTCGGATTAAGATCCATTGAGCACAATGTTGCTAACTTCTGAGTAGAGACGGTTAGGATTGTGCTCTGTGGTATTCTTTAAAAAATGATCCACTGACCTTAAGGTGATGGATGGCAATAGCAGGGTGACCAACCGGATGCTGAACCCAAAATTTCCCCTCCCAAGTTCCCCAAAATTCCTGTCCCCCAAGCCAAAATTCCTACCCGGTTAAAAAAATGTAGGACAAATGTAGGACATGTTAAAATAAAGCTAAAAAACACTCATATTGCTTTCTTGTACTTAATTTCAACAACAATATATTTCTTCTTTTTAGATTAAAGACTGAAGACCTCTAAAGCAGACATGATTCTAAGATCTCCAAGTTCCTCCACAAGCAGTTTCCAGAACCAGGAAAATGGAGAGATGGGGGTCTGGGGAGATGGAGGTCTTTAGGACTGGGGAGATGGGGGCTGGGGGAGATGGGGGAATGGAGGGGTGGGGGTCTGGGGAGATGGAGGGCTGGGGAGGTGGGGAGATGGAGGGCTGGGGAGCTGGAGGACTGGGGGAGATGGGAGATGTGGCTGGGGAGATGGAGGGCTGGTAGAGATAGGGGATGGGGAGATGGAAGGTTGGGAGATGGAGGGCTGGGGAGATGGGGAGGGAGATCACTGGGGGGCTGGGTCATACCATTGTGGCGGCAGTGAAAGGCCTCTGGAGCAGGAGCAGGAAAAGCAGCAGCAGGTAAGGAGGCCATGGAGGTGGGCAGTCCTCCTCTGGTCCGGCATGGCTGGAGGAGGAGGAGGCGAAGGTCCTTCCCCATGCAGAACCTGGGCCGCGTGTGGCCTCCTTTGATTGGCCGGAGTGCAGAGGCCTCTGGCCCAGTGATGGGATTGAAAGAAATTAATAACCGGTTCTCTGCCCATCTGGCAGCCACTTCTAAATGGCTGTTTTTAAACTTTATATGTCCTATCTCTCGTTAACAACCGGTTCTATAGAGTAGGTGAGAACCCGCTGGAGCCCACCACTGCTCTGGCCAATGGGAGGAAGCATGGCCAGGCAAGAGGCAGGTGGCCCTCCCCCACCTCCTGAGGCCTCTTTGCAGCCCAGAGATGTGCTGGCCCTTCAGGGAAGGTACAGGGGGCGGGAGAGCAGGAGGTGGAATTCAGATCTGCAGTTACACTTCAGAATTCCAGATACAGAATGTGGGTCTTAATACTTAGTTACTTGTGTGTTCTTACTACTACTGGTAGAACTGATACAGCAATAAATATTATATCATATTTATTTACTAAATATTATTAAATAAATATTATATACCACTTTTAACCAAATAGAAGCTCTCAAAGCATTACAGAGCATTAATAAATAAATGGTCAAATGATTCAGTAAATAGCCATTTTTATGTTTGCAGGAAGGGAGGCTGTTAAATGCTGTTTAAATGTGTTCAATGCATCCTACTCCCAGGTATGTATCCAGGATTGCAGCCTTACACCCTAATTTGGAGCACAATCCTAACCGTGTTTATTCAGAAGTAAGTCCCATTGTGTTCAATGGATCCTACTCCCAGGTAAGTGTCCAGGAGTGCATCCTCAGCAAGCATGCCCACTATAAAACGTCAATGTTATCATTTGTGCCTAGAAGATTAGGAGCAAAGCCATGCAATCAATCTATGTTGTAATCATCTGCTTTAGAGAAACTTTGGGTAATTCTGTATACAAAATCATATCCTGTTGAATCCATTCATTTTTCACTTATTGTTTTGATTGAAATACATGCATCAGATGCTTTTTGTCCCTCCCTGCTTCTCCTACTCAGCTCATTTATATGGTCTATGGAACACTTAGCTTGTTATTATGGAAAACTTTAGTGATGTCTTATTTTTAAACAAACACACCCATTCATGCAGTACTGGTTGTAACATATGTCTTTGGGGACCAAAGTGTTTACTTCTCTTTATTTTTGAAAACTGTCCATTTTATTTCACTGGTCTGAAATAAATGTGATGATGGTGTGATGTCTTACACAAATCAGAGCCGACTTTGGCCAGAGCTTTCTTTTTCTTTTAACGTACACACAAAAATAGAAATTTGAGCAGGCTGTTCCTGCTATTACTACATCATGCTCTCTAATAAGACCAACATGCCTATGGCTGCAATCCTATCCACACTTTCCTGAGTGTAAGCCACATTGAACACAATAGAACTTACTTCTGAATAAACATGCTTAGGATTGTACTCTATATCATCTTTCTTTGAATTTATTTTGTGTTGTGAATTAACATTAAAGGAAAACAGGGCCTATTGGGTCACTAATTCTTAGATTTATTGATACCAAATGTGTTCTATCAACATAAATTTTTATTGTTGACTAGCGCAGATCATCACAACAATTTTCACACAAGTCCCTCAGTTGTTTTGGCATATCTCCCCAGTTGATCTCATTGTGCAGACCTGGGTGATCCTCCAGGTATAAGAGGCCAGACTCTGGCCGCAATCCTAAAGACACTTTCCTGGGAGTAATTGAACACAATGGGGCTTACTTTTGATTAGACATGGCTAGGATTATGCTCTTAAGCTGCAATCCTAAAGTCACTTTTCTGGGAGTAACACCCATTAAACACAATGGGACTTACTTTTGAGAGACATGGTTAGGATTGTGCTCTTAATGTCTGGTGGTTTATGTCAATGTGCCAATAGGCAGGGCCTCCTTCATGGGGGTAGAACCACCACCTTCCAGCTTCCATGGGGCTGCTGTATTGCAAGCCACATGAGTGCCCCAAAGAGGGGCAAGGTTTGTCCTCTTGCAATAGTTCCTGAGACAGGGTGAGCTCCTGTCCTTAGCCCAGCTCTGCGACACTTTAACCAATCATATCAGCTCTGCCACTCCATTGGGCTATTTCAGTGGCGTGGAGAGAGGGGATTTGCTGCTTGGGTAACAGCCTATCCTCCATATCAATCTACCCAGGACTTCGTGCTTTGCATGCAGCATAGAGCACGATACCATAGTCTTTCAAGACTGATGGATGCCAAGTTTCAAGTTTCCTGGCCAACATTGCCTAGGACAGTAGTTTGAGGAAAAACCATGTCTTTGCCCATACAGATTCTTCCCTTGTGCCTGACCACTTGATCCTTTCTAGCTAATCCCATTTTTTTATTTGACCCAGCTGTTGTTCTGTTGCATATGGTCATTCCCTTGGATTACCTGCAGTTCCTGTTGACAGTGCAACAGCAAGACCAAGTAAACCCATGCCTGGAATAGCTGTTCCTTTCTGGCACTTGGATGATTGCAGGAGCTGCGTGACTTATGCCCCCAATCTGTTCACAAACCTCATCACTTTTCATGTTTGTTTGGCTATAGCTCTTTAACTGCATTGTCAGAATATAATGGTTCAGGTCACGATATGGCTGAAGACTTACATTAAGTAGACATTACAAATGATGAGACCTAACCTGGGGCTCTGGTATGCTGCTAGGAAGCACTATAAAGACAATAATGGAGTAAAAGATAGAATACAGTAAAATATGTCCCCAGCGTCTTTACAGGAAAGATAGACACAGTGAACTCATTTAGCACTATTCTGTAATGTCTTGATTTTCCTATGATACTGCTTTTACAGAGTTGTCCTTTCCTTGCTAGTTTCCTGCTTTTGGAACATTTAAATAAACATTCACTATTGTTTTATGGCATAGCTAATGAAATACTTCTGTGCTGACTTTGGTGTGGTTGAAAGAGGGCTCTTTTCTACAGTACTCTTTGGGGAAAAATGTGAGATGTGGAGGGCTAAACTAAATGTGATGATGGAAGAGCCATAATCTGATCTTTCATGTTTGTTTAAAAGATTAGAGCAGCTGTGGTCCCCTGTTTGAACTGGACAGGGCTTGTGGGGCTGGGGGTTAATCCTTCCCACTCATAGCACTTTCCTGATATAAATTCCCACTACCCTCAGCCACAATATAACATGTGGAAATCCTCCTTCTCCTTCTGTTTTCATATACATACATTTCTGTTTTCATATTTCATACTTCTTCCTCTTCTGCCAACAACTACTACTGTAACTATAATTTGTATTAATAAAAACCTAGGCACTGCAAAGACATAAAAAACTAGCAATGACAAATCTTGTTTGCAGGCTAATAGCATTATTTATTTATGTATTTATTTGACTTCGAGCACATTCCTAACCTTGTCTACACAAAAAGAAGCCCCATTGTGTTCAATGGGTCTTACTCCCAGGAAATTGTCTTTAGGATTGCAGCCTTTAATCTTTTTATTTTTTTATTTTGACACGTGGACAAGGAAGGTAGAGAGAGCCTTATGTTTTTGTTTTTTTCTCCACCAGGCAAATAGCTACTTAGGGGCAGTTTAAATTAGGAAAATGGCATAATGACAGCCCTTAGTCAATTTTCACTAAGGGTGAAATCCAGAGTAACTATGGGGAGTCCTTGCTCCGGAGTAAGAACAAGTTACTCTGGATTGCAATATGAATTTCCCACAGGTTTTCACTAGGTGGTGCCGTAACTACAGGTGCACGTAATGTCTCTTATGTGGTCCCGTAGTTACTCTGGATTGTGCCCTGTCAATTTTTATACTTTTAGGGGATGACCGACATTTAAGTGATTTAGCACAGAACTGCTGAAGCAACCCCTACTTGACCCCTGTGTACAGCCTTTTTTAAACTTGCTACCTTACTGGGTTGTTGCAAGGACAGGTGAGAAAATGTATGTACTTTGAACCTGTTCTGTACAACTGCTAACTAACCCTACAATCCAGAGTAACTACGGGAGCACATAAGAGACATTACGTGCACCCGGAGTTACGGCACCACCTAGTGAAAACCTGTGGGAAATTCATATTGCAATCCAGAGTAAATTGTTCTTACACCGGAGGAAGGACTCCCCGTAGTTACTCTGGATTGCACCCAATGTACTGCTATTTCTAGATCTTGATGACAGATGAGTTGCAGTGCTGCAACTACTCAAGCTGACTTAATAAACATTACCTGTTTATATGGGAAGGGCTGAGGGTGGGCTGACTCTAAAAGAGAACAACATGTCATAACTGGAAAAGAGGACTGGGAGTCCCAAAATGTAGGACACCCAAATAAAATATAGGACATGAAAAAATAAAAGCTATAAAGTGCAGTCCTAAACATGTCTACTCAGAAGCATGTCTACTCATAGTTTTCAGTAGTACTTACTCCCAGGAAAGTATGGTTAGGATTGCATCCAAAAACACTAATATAAATGCCTTTCATGTTGTTAATTTAAGAATATATTATTATTAACTTTAAAACTTTAGAACTATTCCATCTAATTTATTACTTGCTGCCTCCTCACAAGGAAAAGGAGGACAATGAAGTTGTTTCTTTCCAGGACAGAAGGACATGTCCTGGAAAAAGAGGGCATGTGGGTCACCCTGGGAGGAAGATTTTTACAGGACTCCAGGCTGAAAAGGAGGACGTGTCCTGGGAAAAGGGACAGGTGGTTCCCGGTGGAAGGAGGAGGCTGTGCTTGGGAGGGCGGAGAGGGGCTGGGGAGCCGCCGGGGCTGGTGGGCAGGAGGAGCCGGCCGGCCGGCCGGCCTCCCTCCCGCGCTGCCACCTAGAGGCGCCTCAGTCTCTCTCCGCAGCGCCTCTATATAACCTGCGAGTCAGCTGGAGGCGGGAGCCAGTCCATGCCCAGCGCCCTGCCTGCTTCTGAGAGAGACAGAGAAGGACCGGCCGGTCGGCGACTCCCGCAGCAGAGGAAGCTCCAGGTGAGTGGAGAGCCTTCTCCGGCCCTGAGGGAGTCTGCACAGCCAGCCCCGGCTCCTTTCTTCTGCCTCCTCCCTTCCCCTCAGCGCCCGCAATGCCTCGGTCGGGGAAGAGACGTCCTCTTCTGCCCCCCAAGAACTCCCTCGCCCGACCGCCCCGTCAGCAGCGGAGCCTCCAGGGCTCAGACACCCCACGGACACCGCGCACCCACAGGCTGCACTTCTTCCCTGGCTCCCTGCTCGCCGCTGAGGGGGAAGCAGAAGCCCTGCCAGGCTGGGAAGGGAAGGGGCGCCCTCCACTCCCGCTTGCTGGGATGGATTGGGCGCACACACACACACCTCCTCTCAAACACACAGGGTCATTCACACAACCCCACACAGAGGTGTGTTCTTTCTCATTCAGAGGGGTGTGCACTCTCTCTCTCTCTCTCTCTCTCTCTCTCTCTCTCTCGTACACACACACACACACAGATCCCCATCTCTCTCACACACAGATATCCCCCCTTTCACACACAATGTCTTTCTCTCACACAATCACACACAGAGATCCCCTCTCTCTGTCACACACAGAAAGGTGTGCACTCTCTTGTCTTACACACATACATACACAGAGATCCCCCTCTCTTAAACACAGGGTCTCTCTCTCACTCACTCACTCACACACAACACACACACATCTCCCCCTCTCAAACACACAGAGGTGCACTCTTTCTCTTGTAGACATGCACACACACTACAGAAGGGTTCTTTCTCCCTCTCTGAGAGACACACAAAGAGGGGATGTTTGTTCTCTCTCTCTCTCTCTCTCTCTCTCTCTCTCACACACACACACACACACATGTACACACATCCTCCCTCTCAAACACTCATACAATCTCCCCCTTCACAAACATACACAAACAGATCTCCCCGCCCCCAAACACACAGGGACTCACTCACAGAAGTGCACAGAAGCATGCTTGCACGCACACTCTCAAAGATCTCCCTTCTCTCACGCACACCACAGAAGTGTGGGCTTTTGCTGTGTGCTTTCTTTAGGAGTACAGAAATAGGCATACAGTCCAAGCCTGCACTTGAATTTGATGTGCAGTCCAAATCTATGCCTGTGTACTTGGGAGGAAGTTTTACTGCTGTCACTGGGACTGACTCCAGGGAGAGTGCACAGTCTTTGTCCTTTTGATTTTACTGATGTTAAAGCTGCAATTCCATTTACCTAGCAGTAAAATTCCTTTGTACATAATTACTACACGTATAGGATTGCTGAAAGGATGCAATCTGATGCACACTGAAGTGGGGGGGTAAACCACACTGAACATTAATTCTGAGTAGACCTACATCTTAGTCACCCTACACAGATGTAGTGCAAAGCCCAGGTATTAGGAATCAGATTGCTTTGATTTGAGTAAATTTGCTTTGCACATTCATTTAAATACAGGCTTCCCATAGAAAAGGCCTGGGGAGCACAGCCTTGAAACAGCAGCCACTTTTGACCCTCTTTGCAAGTACAGGCTGAGTTGTTAACACAGGAAATACATGTTCCTGTGCTAAGCTCTTTGGTTGCATCAGGAGAAACTACTTCAGAACTGCACTACTTAAATCTGTGGAGTTGAGAGCAAATGAATGCAGTGGGATTTGTCTTTCCTATTCAGTACACATCAGATTGCAGTGCAGTAGTTTCATCCAACTACCTTTTGAAAAGTGAGACAACTTGTCACCCGATCTTTTGTATGCCTTGCGCTAACTCTGTTATACAGCCCCAGAGAAAGAAGACACAGTTTTGCCATTGTCATTCATTGTGGACAGGCAGTCTAGCAGAGCCTGCTTGCAGACAAGCATTCAATCACGTCAGGGGTGGATGGGCAATAAACAGTTGCCCTGTAACTTGTAGGAATAATGAGGAGTTGTAAAGTAATTCTGGTTACTTGCTAAAAGCAGAATAATGAGGTTTTTTTTGAAAAAGGGCAGAATGTCTCATTAAAGTTTTTATGATCCTTTGAAAGTATTTGGGGACATTCCTGAGAAGTTTTATTGTGCGGAGTCTCAAGGCTAGTGATGGCAACTTTCTTTCCTAAGTATAGATGTTGCCAACCATTGAATCTCTGGGTGTGAATAGGAAAAAGTGACTGCTGTGCAATGAAATGGCAGCCCAGATTTCTGCTCTGAACTTTTTGCATGCAAAAGGCCTGATTCATTGTTCCTGGGAAATTCCTGCTCTGGGAAGGGGAAAGGAGCTTCTTTGACTTTGCATGTTACATCTTTTTATTTATCATCTGCTAAAACATGTTAAAAGAATGACATGCAAAAAGCTCTTTTTTTGCTGTTTGACTAAACTAAGGATTAGAAAGAAAATCTCATAGGTTTTAATAGAAGAAAAGCAAATTGTACCGCAAACTCTCTTCCAGTAGTTCTGATGCAAGTAATTGGGTCAAGAAGTACCTTACTTATTTTCTCAACTACCTGATAAAGCATTTATTTGTTAACTTGAAAGTTCACATGCTGTTACACCAACAGAAGTTGTGCCAGGGAAATTCCATTTTGGTCTTGGAAGTTGTATGTACATCAAAAACTGTCAATAAGAGGAGACATTGTGTCCTGCATTTGACAAGCACCTTCCCAAAAAATGTTTGGGTTTATATCCAAAATGTTAGTTTGGGGTCTTATACAAAAGTTTTTAGTTTGGGGGTCAGTTCCTTATAACTGAATATTCATTTTGCAGAAAGAGGTGACCAGATTCTGGATTGTCCCATTTCAGACTGCAGTTGCGGGAGTGTATCTTTTACTGCTTTTTCCACTTAAAAAGATTAAGTTAGCACTTCTATAAAAAAGATTCACTTGGCCCTCTAATTGCTATACAATTTACCATTACACCAAGATCCCAAGGGTGAAAAGTACAGCGAAGCAGAATTTCACTAACTTCTTATGCATAATGTGTAGAACAACCAGAAGTCTGAAGGATCAGACACTGCATTTCAAAACTCAAGTAAACTCCAAATGACATGCAGAAGATAAGTTTGAAGCTATCTCGTGATAGGGGATGCTGATAGTTCAGTTCATTGTTTTCTGCTTACTCGATACGATGAAATACTGAATAGAATAAATTGATATGTGATATGATTTGGATGGAAATAGAAAACCTCCTTGTACAGCTTCAAATTCTTTGTTGCCCTAAAGAAGGCACATGGCAGAAATTAGTGAGATGAGAAACTGGTAGTGGTGCTGGAAGGAGTTGTTTTGATGTTTGTAGAGGGTAAATGAATAATAGCAAGGCTAGAAGAAATGTGTATACATCTTTCCAGAGTTATAATGGTTCCAGATGTGACTGTTTCAAGCAACCTGATTTCCTTAAATGCAATCTTTCATCAGTTACTCAGCCTGTGAGAACCCTTCTGTATAAAAACAAATGCATGGATACATAATGGGTAAAACAGGTTTTGTTCTCTTAGCTGGAGGAGTGATATGCCTTCCTCCCTTCACCTCAAGTAATCTGGGTGGGAAACATTCTGTTCTGGTGACTTGAGCAATCTTAAGACAATTGCCAGACTGGCCTTTTAATACAAGATTCTCTGGATAGGGCTGTCCCTGATCTTCAGAATCAACATTTAATCCCTGTGGAGATTTGGCATATCACTTTTCAGAGTGTGGCTCCACTTTGCTGGCAAGCAACTGTCTAAATAGTGTGTTGATACATGCAGATGTTCAGGTACTTGAAAAATAAAGGCAGCCCAGCTAGCAAAGGTACATGAGCTGTCCTAAGAGCTCCTGGCATGCAATAAGACCCCTGAAGTCATTCATTAACCAACACTCACAACTGCATTGTTTTCTGTTTAGTGGACTAGCCTCTCTTGCTATTCTGGGGTGAGTGCTGGCAGGGGGCCACATAGTCCACAATCAGCTTAAACCTTTTTCTTTGATGGGCTGTTATTCTAGCCAATTGGAGGGAGGAATAGAATGTGTTTTGCTAGGGAATCCTTACTCACTTGATTGTTGATTTCAGTCAGTGCTAATCTAGCCCCACTGTTGACCAGCTTTTTTTAAAAAAACTACATTTATTTAACATTCATACCAAGGGTCTCATCACATTAGTAGCAATGAAAGGCTGTTAAAAGGATAGTCAGTGTGTAATGAGCTGTTGATTCCACAACATTAAACCAGGTTAACTTTTAATGTACTTGACAGTCAGGTGATTCTGTTTCAATCACCATTTCCATTGTGGTAACTTAATTCAGTAAGCAAATTAAACTTTCTGTTCTCTTTATTGCTTCCATGGTGAAAATGGAAGCTGAGGTGTGTTTAGATGAAACCACAGTCTCTTTAAATTAAGCCCCCTCCCTCAAAACTTAATGAATGCAGTAAGTAAAATACATTTGTTCATTTTCCTAATCTGCAGAAATTTTGTACTTTACCCCAGTTGCAAAATTGGTTGCAGCTAATAAAAATTTAAGACTGGTAAGTGGAAGACAACTACAGTAGAGAATTTCTGGAATGGGAGAAGGAGGTGGTCACAGAAAGCCCCACCCAGAACATGGAAAGTCCCAGGGTGTTGTCTGATGGCATGTGAGGCAGTAACCTTGCTGAAACTCAGCGAGTCAGAACAAGAAGGGCCAAGCAGCTGACAGTTTGATAATCAAATAACTAAACATTACAAGATTGTCTTATCTGAGGCAAAACTAAAACCTAAAACATTTGCAAAATTCAGTAAAAGCAACAGGAGTCATCTAAAGTGGCCCAAAAGCAAGTTGCATTGTTTTAACTTCACTGGAATTATTGAAACTTTATACAAAGAGTAGATTTGGCCTTTAGGGGATGGTGGTGTTGGCTTGCTGCTTGTGCATAGTTTGTTACTGATTGTGGATTTTTAAAGAAAACAAAGTACTGCAGATTTGGGGCTGATTGTGCCAGAATTCCTGATTTATTTCAGCAGAGGGCAGTATACCTTGATATGTACCAGTAATACTAGAATCAGTTGCTCTGTCACTGCAAATAATGTTTCTTGCATTGAAGAATCTGGTGTTACCTTCATTCACAAATCATGGAAAACACAATTTTCCAAGAACATGGAGCTTAAAAGATATTATATTGTAAAAGTGGATGACATGAATACTCTGGAAAATATCTCATTCAAATTGTACTGGATGGACCTTTATAGTAAATAATGTTGGCTGCGTTTATGTGGCATCTGTCCAGGGTGCTGAGCTTGGGTGCTGTGTAACCATCTGCCTCTGCAGACCTGAGCAAGAAAAAAATAAAACCTTGGAGTATGGCCAATACACTATGATGGTGACAGGTCTGTATGCTTAAATGGGAACTAGTGAATTTTTATTTTAAGGTAAAAGGGGCATGAAAATGAGAAATGTTGAAAGAGCACCCAGCCCACGTCTGTAGTCCTTTTCTCAAACCTTTTTCAACAGATTGAGCATCCTTACAATATGGGAGCTCCCCTGTAAGTAAAGTGGCATCATAGGACAAATTGGAGGGAGATAAGCCACAGATGGAAAGTACTCTGTGTCTTTATCTACTCCATCCCCTTTGTCATTAATGGACGTACACAGAATTTCTGTGGGATTTCAGCAATGCTTAGATTTAAACACGTGTTTCCTGCCATCATATCTAATTTGGTCTTTAGGAAGAACAGGTTGGTAGGGTCACACCTAGGTCTCTGTTCTTGCCCCACCTCTAGCACTTTATAGTATGTCAGGGAGGGGGGAGAGGGAGAGACAGAGGGTTGTCCAGCAATTACCAACTAGTTTCCAAAACATAAAAGAGTTTGGTGTTCTTAGGAAACAGTATCTACAGTATTTATATACTGCTTTTCATCTAAAACCTAGCATTACTTCCTTCAGCCTCAAATGTTGGCATGGACTGAATGATTATTTGCAGCAGTACTTTGCCCTTTTGTCTAATTCAGTACCAGAGCAAGGATGAAAATAAAACAAAAAAACCCTGGATAAATATCAAAACATCATCTTATTTAGCTTGCAAATTGGCTGTGAAAACTAACTATATAACACATGCGAGTGCAACAAAAATTAAATAAGCAGAAATGAAAGAAAAATAAACATAAGAATGTTAATGAGCATTGTGGAAGTTTGGCTGAAATTACCACAGTTCAAAAAGAAAAGCCTGCTGACAAATTTTGAAATGTGGCTCTAATTGAAAACTTGTTGAAAGAGCAAAGTAATGAAAGTCAAAGTATTCCCGTATTTCTAAAAAATTAATGCCTACTGTTATGTACTGGTTCCATAGGCTAGTGGTTCTCAAACTTTTAGCAGCAGGACTCACTTTTTAGAATGAGAACCTGTCGGGACACACCAAAAGCAATATCATGACCAGAAGTGACATCATCAAGCAAAGAAAATTTATAACAATGCTAGCCTGCATGTCTACTCACACTTACCCAGGAGTAAGTAAGTTCCATTTACTATCATTCCATGTACTATCATTGTGAAAAGTATATACATAGCCTGTTAAAAGAACAGATCTGTAACATTTTCCCAAATGCAGTTACAAACCATGGTAGCATCAAATCTAATAGATTATAAAGAAAATATTAAAATGAATGGGGATCCAGCTGAAATTGCTTTCTGACCCAGCTTGTGGCTCCCAACCCACAATTTGAGAAACAGTGCTATAGGTATAAGTACTAAGATTCTCACACTTATAAAATTTACTAAAATAATGTGAAATTAATGTTTAAAAATTAATCATCATTTTGGGTTTTAATCTCATACTTTAATCAGTGTTTAAAAATTAATCCACATAGTGGCCAGTTAGGAGGTTTGAAAAACAAACTCCAACTCTGGTTTGTAAGCCCTCGATAGAAATAAAATTAAATAAGGATTTTGTTGTTATTGAGGAGGGTGGCAGAAATGTGGGATTATTTCCAAGAAGAAGAAAGGAAGGAGTTGTAATGCACAGTTCTATCCCTGGGGCAGTGGCATCAGGGGACCTGGCTACCTCTGAAATTTTATTTCCTTCTGTTGCCGCTGTCTGGGCCTACTCAGATCTACTCCAGCTTTGTTTGTTTGTTGTTGGCATAGATCTGCTATGTGAAATGGGGTGTGTTCAGACTCAGGACTGGGATATATGATTTAACAAATGCCAGTGTCACTAAGATCAATTCTCTCCTACTTATGGTCCTCTCCCATTTTGACCCCCATCACCACTGGAACTGTGAGAGCAGCCAGTCTGTGGGGTTGTGTCAGTGGTACACAGCCTTTCAGCCTTGCACTGATGGCAGTTCTCTGCATACCAGTATAGAAGAAGTTGCAGTGATGGACTGTGCAGTATGCCACAGTCCTCTGGGTATGCCAGCAAACCGTGTGAATAGGACTGAGCTGTCAGAGAAGGATTTCTGTAGCTTAGAACCGAAAGTGCCATACTTAATCATTGCAGGAGTGAAATATTATAGGTAGCAAAATAAAATGGTTGCAGTTTTGAATCTCCTCAATTAAGCAATGTCAATTTCTCTGCATTCTTTGTTTTTTGCTACTCAGAAAACCCTTTTTTCCTTTAAGGCTGAAATCTTAAAGTCTCATTGAGATCAGTGAGGCTTACTCCTTGAATATGTATATAGTATTGGTACTATAAGTCTTGAAAGACTGTGGTATCGTGGTCAATGCTGTATGTGAAGTACAAAGGCCTGGGTAGATTAATATGGAGGATAGGCTGACTATTCCACGCCACTGAAATAGTCCAATGGAATGGGAGAGCCAATACAATTGGTTCCAGCTGCATTGCAGAGCTGGGCTAAGGACCGGAGCTCACCCTGTCTTGTGGGGACCTGGGTCTTGAACCCTTGTCTGCTGGTTAACAGACACAATGTCTTAACCACTTGCGCCACCTACAGCCTATGTGTATAAGCCCCAACAAACCTGGGAGAAATTATATCTAAGTAAGGATGCATAGGATTCTGCTTTAAGTACTGTATTGTTCTCCACATTTTGCAAAGCACTGTCCTGATTGCTGGAGAACCCAATTTTATGAGTTGGGTATTTTATCTAGTGCAGCTGATTTTCTGCGCTGATATAGAAGTATGCCTCTTCCATCTTCCTTGTACTGGAGTGACAATGGGGCAGATAGGCTTTGGAGATGTTCATGAATAAAGGCTGCCAAATCAGTATTTTTTTGGCTTGGACATGTAACTGTTTACTAAATGAAATTAACATTGCCTCAAAGGCAGGAGTAAAAATGAAGGGAGTGGTTATTAGTTTAACAACGCAACTTCTGATGAAGTTATGCCTGGCAAAGATCCATTAAGAAATATGGGGTGTTAGAAAGGTTGAATGCCCTCAGGGGAAAATGTTAGAATTATTAAATCCATAAAGATGAGCTTTCTCTTTTTAAAGGAGAAATGAGAACTTTTTCCACTCTGTCTTGTACTTGCCATATCTTTATATGAATGACAAGACTAGCTGCCCTTTGATGTTTGTCACCTTCTAATCTAAAAGTAGCAGCTGTTCTTTAAAAGGGTTCCCGGGCACACAATCTGGGGGCGAGACCAGGAACAGAACATCAGTGTTTTTCAAGGGCTTTCCCATCACAAGTCCCTGATCCTTCCCCAAATACACTGAAGTGTCCCTGAGTTGAAAAGAGCAATTCAGTTGACGTAAGAGATGACTGTGAGGAGGCTCATGGAGAAAACAGTGGGCATATACCAGCAGAGTTTAAATGTAGGGGGAGGACTCTGATAATTTAGACTAAAAATAACCATGGATTGTGCCACAGGCCAGGGAGAGATGTTTTTCCTGCATGATTTACTATTCTCCTTTCTCTCTTTTCTCAGAGTATGCTCTGAGGGAGCATATTACAACAGGGAGCAGGTGGGTAGCTGGAACACAGGCCTGAATTGGAGAAACAATCTTTTTATATCTTACTCCGGTGGTTCCAAAACCTTTTAGAAGCCCTAGAGGCTGCTGCAGGATTTGTAAATGTCAATGGTAAATGCTGTAGATGTAAATGTTATAATGGTGATTGGTCAGCAGTGCTCTCCCCTCTTACCCCATAGCAGCTTGTCTAACCCTTAATGCACATGGCCTAATTCACCCTGTCAATTTCACTAAACCATCAAAAATTGGGTCCACTGATGGATCCCAGAGAACTGTTCTCTTAGACCCTTTCTGGGGGGCTCAGGGTCCTAAGCCTGATGTAAGTTGTATGCCACCCAGTGCACATCATGTCCCTAGTTCTTGTCAGTACTATTCAGTATATTTCTTCAGCTTCAGGTAGGTCTGCAGCTTCAATTTGACAGCATAGTGATTTGGTTATAAAATGAGATCAGAGATGAATGAAGTCGAAGGGCTGAATTCTGGTTTGAGTGCCATGGTGGGCTTAAACTTTAGAACTCCTTGATTACAAGGGAATAAAACAACCCACTGGAGTTACTCAATGATAAAGCCATTGTTAAGTCAGAAAAGAACCATTTCTGAAAGCTTTTAGTTATTTCTCCTCCTGGCTGATTTTTATAATAACTGGGGCTTCTGATCTTTTGATGCCTATATATTTATAGCAATGAAATTCACTTAGTTTAATTTTAAAAGCTTAAAAGCTGAGAGAAATGCAAAGCATTCCAGAGAAACTTCAATTGGAAGTATTTTTTAAAATGTAGCTACGATTTCTCTCTGTGTACTACGGTTCTTTACTTTTCATATTCTTTCTGCCATCCTACTAGGATTGCTCTTGTTCTCCTTCTTCTAACTGCATAGCCCAGAAATCTGTGACATTGAGAAGCACCTTGTCCTCTGCTTCAGACAATGTCATTGCCATTATGACATTCCTATTCACGGTTGGGTCCTATATGTGTCCTGTTCAAAGAAAAAGGCACACTTGGTGATACTATTGCAGTTTGGGCTACTTGGCAAATGTGTCTGACACTGGATGGCCTCACTTCTCCTGTGTAGACCCCAGACAGGACTACACTTTTTTCCTTAAACACATATGGCCATTCACTTGAGAGATAGGCATTTCCTATCAAACTACAGTAAATGAAGCATCCTTCATAGATTTATAACTTATAAAATGTGTTTAAAAAGCTGATGTCTTTCCCATGCACTTGAGTTTAATTTTTGTTTTTTTATTCCACAGGTCTAATTTACTAAAATTTGAAATACTTTATAAGAACATTGTATGAAATCCCATCTAACTAAAGCATACAATAGTTACTTGATTAAGGTTACAGAAGAAAAGATGTTGTAAAGAAATTACTGCTATATAACCAAGATGTTTATGCTTGCTCTTGTTTTTTTCTTAGGCTCCTATTCAGTATTGATCAGCTATGAATACCGTTGATTTGCCTCCCATTTTTGATATTCTGGAAGTGGGGAATCTAACTGAAGCCAATCTGACTTGCAGCAATGGAGACTGTATCACTGTGGATTCCTTATCCTGTCCAAATACTGTCAACAGAAGTGCCCTTCTCTATATTCTCTCCATTTTTTATATCTTTATATTTATGATAGGACTTGTGGCCAATTTTGTGGTTGTCTGGATGAACTTTCAAGCCAAAACTACCGGCTACGAAACTCATCTCTACATCTTCAATCTAGCCATTGCCGACCTCTTTGTGATCATCACTCTGCCGATCTGGGTGGTCTCCCTAGTTCAGCACAACCAATGGCATATGGGAGAGGTCACCTGCAAAATCACTCACCTTGTCTTTTCCATCAATCTGTACGGGAGCATCTTCTTCCTTGCCTGCATGAGTGTGGATCGGTATCTCTCCGTTGTCTATTTTACAACTTCCAGCAGTGTTAAAAAGAAGATAATCCGCCGCTGTATCTGCATCTTTGTCTGGCTTTTTGCCTTCTTTGTGTCTCTTCCTGATACCTATTACCTGAAGATTGTTTCGTCCAACAATGAAACCTACTGCCGGCCTGTCTATCCAGAGGAAAATGCCAAGGAGTGGTTGGCTGGCATGGAACTGAGCTCAGTTATTCTCGGTTTTATCATTCCCTTTCCTGTCATCACTATTTTCTATTGCCTTTTGGCTAGGACCATATCTGCCAGTAATGACCAAGAAAGGAAGAGCAATGGGAGAATAATTTTCTCCTACATCATTGTGTTTCTTGTTTGCTGGCTGCCATACCATGTCATCATCCTGCTTGATTTCTTCTTTGCCTTTCACTTCATATCTTTCAGCTGCCAAATGGAGAACTTTCTTTACACAGCCCTCCATGTTACCCAGTGTTTCTCTCTGATTCATTGCTGCATCAACCCCATAATGTACAGCTTCATCAACCGAAACTACAAGTATGAACTCATGAAGGCATTCATCTTTAGGTACTCAGCTAAAACTGGTCTTACTAAACTGATTGATACCTCCAGGGTATCTGAAATGGAGTATTCTGCTTTGGAACAGAATGCTAAATGAGAACAACCTCCCAAAAAAGACTTCCTATCATGTCTGTCTTCAAATGGACAATAAATTGGACTTAATATAAAACATTTTTTCATGAATTCTTCAAAATATTTACAGTACTTTCAAAATGCTGCATTTTAAATATATTCTTGTGATTTTTCACTGCCAGCCAATTCACATTATTTGCAGCTCTGCTAATAGAGAAAATGCACCATAAACAAAGCAATCTTGTATTAAAGATGTTCCATATTTTATTGTATCCTGCTGGGAACAAATTTTCCCTTTTCTTGCTAGGTCCTTGACTTCACTGTATACCTTTTACAGTTTGTATTTAAAGAAACCAGAACTCTATTTTCTTGCTTTTGCAATTGTATTGGAAAAAATATTTTATGTATTTGAAGTATATTGTCCATAACTGAAAATAGTATGTTGTAGTTTTAAAATTAGAATGAGGTTCAGTTTGCTGTTGTAAAACATATAACAAAAGTGTTAAATGATAATTATATGTACATCTGAGTTGGTGTTGGCAAAAAATGCCACAATATATCTGTAATATAGATTAATTATAATGCTCAATACAGCATATCAATATTGTCATATGTTCCCATCCCTGTCAAAGTCACTTCAGTGTCCATCTCCTTATTTGTAAATTATTTTTTTAAATAAATACCTTTGACAAAGCAAGAGAGACAAGCTAGTTTTGTTCTTTAAATAGTACCTCTATGATTTATACTTTTTGTCTGCAAAAGACAACTAATCCTATCTTCTTTTCAGAAAGGTCATTGGCTACTAGTAATTGCTCCAGACACTAGTTCCTGGGGCCTTGCTTAGGAAATTCCCAGACAATCTAGCTCTCATTTGTTGGATACAAAACTGGAGAATTAGATAAACCTTTGGTTTTATCCAGGAGCAAGGTAATTGCCTTGTAACTATGTTCTTAATTGCAAACAACTGGAACTGAAATCGATATGGTGTTGTAACTGGCAATTGGGATACATTAATTGCTGAGGCCAGATCTCAATTCACCTGTCTCAAAATTTGGAAAGGTTGTTTTACTGCTTAGTTGGGCAGTCTCCTTTAAATCAGGGGTGTCCAAGTTTTCAAACTTCAGGGCTCTTGGACCTTTAAAGGAGGGAATTTCAACAGGTGCAGCTTCTCAGCTCACAAGCTACCCTTGCTGAAATTCCCTATTCTATACAATTGTTAAAGGTCCAGGAGCCCTAAAATTGAAAGTATAGACATCCCTACTTTAACAATGTCATGCAATGGAAAACTTTAAATACGGTTGCATTTTAAGTTCAGGTCTGAAAAGAGGAATGAGAACATGCCAGAGCTGGTGTAAGGATCTTTTTAAGACCTCCCAGCCTGCTCCTGGGATGCTTCCTGACTAGATCATAGCAAAGAGCTAAAGTGCAAAGGTTTCTATGACTGCAATTCTATCCACACTTCCCTGGAAGTAAGCCTCATTACTCTCTAGACAGGGTTGGGATTGGGCTCTAATCAGTGATGGGCTTCAAAGAAATTAAGAACCGGTTCTCTGCCCATCTGGCAGCCACTTTTAAATGGCTATTTTTAAACTTTATATGTCCTATCTCTTGTTAACAACCGGTTCTATAGAGTAAGTGCAAACCTGCTGGTTCCCACTACTGGCTCTAACTGATTCTCTTAGCAGCCAAACTCCAGAATCTTTCTTCTTGCACAATCAAATCATCTGAAGGATCCACAGACTGAGCTATATCACCAAAAAGTGTCATCTTGGTAGCATTATAAGCTTCTTGGGAAGCCAATGCAGTCTCCATATACCCTAGAAAGCATGTGCCTCTGTCTGGGTCCCAAGGTCCGGCTGGAGCTATCCTTAACCCTTTTTCCAGCCTTGTCCTTCACGCTGCCATTGGGTACTGACAATTTGTGTACCTTCCACAGCACTGCTTTATCTGGCTCTCAGCTGATTCCCTGTGCACTTCATATTTGCTTCTTTGCTCACCCTATGAGCAATAACTCCAAATAAACCCTGACTGCTAGGCAGGCTGCAAACAATCCATGCCCGTGGTAGCTGTGCTGAAGCATGTGACTGTTCTGAGGTGACAGTTGTGCATGTAGACATGCAGGAAGCCCATAGACAGTTTCTTTCTTTGTCCATACAGGCAATTCCTGACAAATGTCAAGGTTCCATTCTGGACACATGTTGGAGTTGGAACTGGACTGTGTAAGAGGAGCCACCCAAGCTCACTGCCTTATAAACAAAGCTGGGATTGTTTCCAGAACACTCTGCATTTCCCCTTTTGTTTAAAGATCCCACATAGTGTAAAGGGAGAGTGAGATATTTTGATACTTGGAGCATTTGCCTTGTCACTTGACTCCCTCCCCCCCTAGGAAGCAAGTGATGAGCTGTACAGAGCAGGGACCACAGCCCAGATTGTTCATAAAATCAGATTATTTAAACTGAGGTTTGTTTTGGTCAGGGGTCTGTCATGTTATAATCCTGCAGGTCTTTGTCATTTTCTTAGATCTGCTGTAATTTATCATATTTGAGATGCCACAAGATTCTCTGCAGTTTTTGCTGTGACAGATGTTTATGTGCACCCCTGGAAGCTATAAACTAAACATGTTCTTAATCTTCAAAGCCAGCACCTTTAACTCACCTGCCAAGCTACAAACAGTGCAATCCTATTTGTGTCTACTTGGAAGTAAATTCCACTGAGTTCATTCGTCTACTTGGAAGTAAATTCCATTGAGTTCATTTACTCATTCCATTGAGTAAATTCCATTAGGATTGCAGCCAAAGTTGCCTATGGACAGATGCCAATATTTAACACATTTCTCTGTAGATTAAAACAATGAAGTGTGCACTTTTATATGCTGGAGTTTCTGTAGTATGACAGCCCTTGGGCTTATGATGCTTCACATCCTTAGAACCAGATGAAAATTGCTTTTTGCAGCTTATGCATTGGTGGAAAGTTAGGCACCCTGTGATATCCACTAAGGGTGCATTTCAAGCATGTCTACTCAGAAGTAAGTCCCAATTGTATTCTATGGGACTTACTCTCAGGAAAGTGTTATAGGATTGCAGCCAAAGCCAAACATAAGTAGGTCACAATGTTTCAAGTCTCTTCCTGGCTCATTTGGCTATGTTGCAAGATCCAAGATGGTGGCACACAGGCAAGCAGCTTTAAAGGGCCAGAAGCAATATGTCATGATACCCTTAAGCATTGTTGTGCATATATTGGGAATGCTGCTCTTTTGCAGTGTTCACACATCTCAAAAGTCAGTTGTTTTTCTCTGTTGAGCAACTAATCTAACCATCACCACAAATGAAGAAACCTAAAACCACATATATCGGTAAAAGTAGACAAGTAGTTACTTCAGAATAAAACTTATAGCCATTACCTGGCCAAAAGTATGATTTATTCAGTATTTGCCTTACAAACCAACAGAGATCAGAGTTCATAGGGATACATTTCATTTGCAAATCAATTGAAGTGAAATGCATGTAAGTCTTTGGAAAGTGAAACCCAGCCATGCATTTACTCATGAGTAAGTGAACTTGTCTTAGTACATTGGAAAGGGCCGTTTGAGAAGAATTCAAAAAAATCACAATGGTCCTGATCCAATGAACGCAGCATCCCCAAATTACCCCAAAAGGTCTTCTCTCAAAGCAGACAAATGTATTGAGCCCAATGGAAAGCAAAATCTAGCTACATGTGTTTACTTGCAAGTAAGCAAACATGCTCATGTTCAGGTCTGGCATAGAAGAATGCAAGGAGTGGTTCAGATCCAATGAAAGTGGCACTGTTCCAGAAAGCAGCTCTGCCCCATAAAGAAGAACAAAACATAGTCTTGGCTAGATGTGCCCCCCCCCAAAAAAAATAGGGAGGGGGAGGGCAATGGTACATCTCTATATCCATCACTGGATTGTTGCCCTGCCCACTGGGGGTCTATCAAGGGGACACACAGGATGATGCAAATCTTAGTGATAGCCTCTGACTATCCAGATGGTTCCAAAGTTAAGTTATATGGTTCTACTAATTTAAGTGTCTCTATTCCACTGTAATTTATGAATTAACCTATAATGTCATAGTGCCATCTGGTGACTTCTTGGAATTTCCACCATTCCCAGATAGCAAAAACAGAAGAAGATATTTTTTCAGGTTTGGTAATCAGGTGGACCCTCATTATCTGTGGGTTGTTGATACCAAATTCCATGTTAAATCAAATCCAATGGATAGGGACCAGCAAAAGATGAGGTTATTTTTTTCTAACAAAGGATAACAAATAATGTCAGAAAAAATAATCTAGACTTTTCAGGTCCCTATGTATGGATTTTGGGGTTCACTGAGTTCAAAACACAACCAGAGCCTTGCTGTTGTCTGATTGTCCAGAGCTGTTCTAAGTCAAAAAACCAGACATGCCTTTCTAGGACCTCCAAAGGCCTATAAAGGCTGTGTGCATGAGGTTTATAAAGGCTGCGTGCAGCCTCCACAGATGAGTTTCCAGGGCCCTAGTCGTCTCTGGAGGACCTACAGTGAGCCAAATCTGTGGATACAAAATCTTTTTGTCACTATCCTGAGATTTATCTTTGGATAGGTGTCTACTACAATTGCTCATATATGTGACACCAAGCATCTCAGATACATGTGTGTTAGACAGGAAACTCAAGTCAAGTGACTGGGATGCAAGTGGTAAGAATGCAAGTTTTCTGCTGATTGATTGATTCACTAGTGATGCGTGCACAAGCAAGCGTGTCTCAAAAACTTTCAAGGGCCTATGCCTGTGTCTCGGTGAGCTTGATAACTCTTTGTGGTGTGAAAAATCTTGTGGACCCTCCTTTGGACCATGTGAGCAGTAGAAAGGATCCAGCCAGCAGTGGGGCTACTTCTGAGCAGAGCTGCCAAGGACTGGGTCATCCTGATAAGCCTTGCAGCTGCTCCTCATCACCTTCCTCCCTCTTGTCATCCCACTCTTTCAGATCATCCCACCCTTACTCCTCTTCCACACACACAGAACCCAGCAGAAGCACTGTTTTTCCCCTCACAACTGACTTTTTAAGATAGTGTGTTTGTGTGACTCCTATAAAAGTCAGAGTGGTGAATCAGAAAATGCCCTGTTTTTATTCATTTTCGAGTCACAAGGGGGTGATGACTCTTGAAACGAGTCAACCCTTGCTAGATTTGGTGATGCCTGATATGTATCTCTGAAAAACACAGTGAGTGGTAGGACATTAGTCTTTAAAGTTGGGGTGGTCGGAGGACTGCTCCCACCATTTTGAATAAAAAAAAAAGAAATTCTTGATCTCAGCACAAAATGGGGGCACCCAGCCTGATTGCTCTCTCCTCTCTTTGGTTGGAGGAGAGAGGCAAGACGGCTGTGCCCTTACGTAGGAGCCGGCAAGAGTGACCGAAGGTGGGGGCAACCAAAACTGTCTGGAAAAGCTGTTTTAAATACAATATTTGGGTAACTGGCAGCCCTCGTTTCCTGTATAAGAAAATGGATATAAAAACTTTTGCTGTATAAAACCTATACTATATAAAAGTATTGTACAAAACATTTTTAAAGTGTCTAAAACATAGTACAATGATAACTAACATTCAGTTTTGTTTAAACATCTTACTGCAGAAGGATTTCAAAAGCAGCATGATTACACATACTCTAGATATAGCCAGGATATCCACTAGAAAATCCATTTAGTTTTTGGCAGTGTGCAGCATAGCCTAATTTTTTTTTTATTTGAAATACGCAGATTCCCCATTTTTTATCAGTCATAAATTACTTTCAGGTGTAGCAGAGTGGTTTTTAATCAGATCCCCCTGGTAATAATCTAGATAACCTATTGTGAAAGGTGCCAGACATTCACAGGCTTGTTACTCTTTAGTTAATTCTTGGATTGAATACTGCTGACTTTAGATACCAGCCTGTGATGAGTTCACTGGGCATAAAAACCATTTAAATTTTCTCAGAAGAAAGAAAGAAATCAGCTGTGAACAATATATTAGGCTGGAGACATTGCTAATAAAACACATGTGCACAGCACTTTTGCCATCAGAGCTAACAGTATCCATCTTAGATTCCAAAATGGACTCTGTTTAGATCAGCACAATCTTGTGTCAGGGTTTAGGGCAGCCTAACTGCAGGTTAGGATTGCAGCCTTAATTTCAGTTATCAAGGAGTGGCCTTTTGGTGCCCCTTTCCCCCAAGTTCAATTTTTGGCCTTATACCTCCTGTATTCCTTATCAATGCACATCGCTTCATCTCCAAATAAAGTTCTCTTTCGCTCCATTTCATCCTGGACTGCTAGATCACTTGGGGATCTGTACATTTGGATATTTTAATTCAAACTTTTTTCCTTGAAAGTTTGCGAAATGACTAATTTCTGTACAGAAACACTTGGCATATGAGAATGGGTTGCAAATCTTAAGAAAACTGATAACATCAGGGAAAACATGGGTTCACTGAATTAAGGACAAAAGTCTTACAGATGTGTTTATTTATTCGTAAGATCTCTAATCTTAGCCTTAGGTTGAGTAACAAAAAGAGAAGAAAAAAGAAAATACAGAACATGCTATTAAACAAAATATTCAGAATATACAATTGAAACTAAGGCCTCATGTAGCCATGTTCCCAGAGATGAAATAACGTGTATTGGCTTGTACTCCTTCCTGCTTGCCCTCTTCCCAGAAATATTGCCCTAGTTTGTACTTGGAATGTTTTTGGGAGGGATAAAATGCCAAGTGCATGGAGCATCAGTAAGGAAAGTAGCTCCCTACATGGCTTTGATGTGCATATTTGATAAATGATGTACAAGTGATTAAGGATTTTAAGAACTGACAGTGGAAAAGCACAAAAGTATTATATCATAAGCAAAGGCTATGGGCGCAATCCAGAGTAACTACGTGGAGTCTTTGCTCCGGTGTAAGAATAATTTGCTCTGGATTGCAATATGAATTTCCCATAGGTTTTCACTAGGTAGTGCAGTAACTACGGGTACACGTAATGTCTCTTACGTGCTCCCATAGTTACTCTGGATTGTAGGGTTGGTTTAAATCTACACTGGAATTTCCTCCCATCTCTTATCACCTGTACTTCATTTCATTAAACCTTTTAACAAAAAGTTGCTCCAGTAACACACTGCTAGTAATCTATGCTAAAGGCGCTGTGCTTGTTAGCATGAAAGTCAGTATCACAATGGTTCAAGACCTGAGTACTGAATTAATCTCCATTATTGGCCCATCTCTTGCCAACCTACCAGTAGGTACTTTGATCTTCCAGTACTGCAGTCTTCTTACAAAATGCTTATTTATGACCATCATCCATTTAATGACATCACTTGCTGCTTTAAGATGTCACTACTGACACTCAGCAGGCACCAGGAATGCTATTTGACCCATGGTAAGAAATGAATTTGACACCTCTAGAGAAGGACTTATGATATGGCAATTTCCTACATTCAGGAAGGATTATGTGAACATGCATGGACCCCACCTTCACACTTCAATTATCATTTGAAAATGATTCACACCCACATTTGAGAACTAAATCTAGTTTTGTATTTGTAGTGATATGAACTATTGTAAAAGTTATTCTTGATCTGTGACAAAGGCCAATTCACACAATTCTTTGCCTAGTGTCGTTCTTGACTATGGTTCATTCCATGCACACCCTAGCTTTGAGTTAATTTTTAAAAAAAATATACAAGAAGATTGGATGCTGAACAGATTGTATAGTTTTCAACACCAAATAACTAATCAATATAAAATGATGATTCAAAGCAGCTGAGAATTTGCCCCATGACCTGTATGTGGTAGGCTCTCTCTCTCTCTCTCTCTCTCTCTCTCTCTCTCACACACACACACACACACACACACATGCACGGAACTTTCCATCTAGTAGTTTCAAGGGGAACTTGATGACTGAGAAGTTTTCTTTTACTTTGCAGACCACAAAAATACATCGATGCTCTGTACTGTACTATTTTCAGATAAAGAAAAAGAATTAAATTACACTTTACCAGCACAACACTGTGAACACCAAAGGTCAGGAAACCTTTCAGGAAGGTCACCCTATCGATTGCAGCACTGAAAGGATTAACATCAAATACTTGGCCATGAAAGGCTGAAAGGAAGTAAATTCAGCATGATATATTGAAACCTGTTTCTTTCATACATAGCAGAGCTACTGACATAACAGGTTTATTGTTCAAGCCAAGATATGTTGCCTTGCCAACTTATATTCTGAGTTATCCAAGCAGATATAATGTTTGTGCCATAATGACATCTCCCTCTTTGTCTCTTTGTTCCTTTTCCTTTCTTAAATTCCTAAAGAAGAGATCAAGCCTGCTGAGGAAATGACCTTAATCAATTTTGTTTCAAAGACAATGATAAAAACCACTGTTTATCTGTTTTGCCTTTTCAGAATACAAAATCTTTATCAGGACGATCAAGGTGTGGGAGTCACAGTTCAGGAAACCAATCTATTTTGTGTTACTATCTTGATCCTCCCCTTGACATTCAGCATCTTTTGTGTTTGAGCTGAACTAGACAGACTGGTATTTTGAATCACTACCCAATAAGGCAAATGACACTACAAAAAATTACCCCCAAATTAACATTTTGTACAATGATATTGGTACTGAGGCATTTGGGTATTTTCCCTGTTTGAATTTGGCTCACGTGGGCCAGCCTGCCTTCACTATTTGTTATGTTCTTGGTGTTTGGGTGGGGGGGGGGGGAAAGAAAGCACATATACTTGAATTTGTGCAAGTCGGTTGTGTGCGCAGCTCAGACCAAGTGTATATTGTATATCCTGTGTCCATCAGCTTTACTTCAAGTCTGATTTACATAATCTTTCCTTTTATGTTTTGAATTCAAAGTTGATTTTTATTTCCTTATGGAATTTTTAAAAAGAAATTTATTGCACCAATTTTTCTTAGGAACTAAACCCTCTTGTCTCTCTACACATTTAAATAATTTTGCAGTACTACACACTACTGGCAAATTGATATTTTGGTTTTTATATAAGGACACCCTATCCAAATTGTGAGACAGGCAGTTGGCCTGATCCTTACAATCAGTATTCTCTAGATTCTCACAATTCTGGAGCTTTGTGTTTTGCATTTTAACCATGAACTGGTTGTTGGAACATTATAAAACTTTCCTTCCTTAGTCCTGGTCTTCCACATGCACCTTTTTGTTTGCCTCCATTCCAGTGGCATAGCTCGATGGGTGCAGGGGGTGCAGTTGCATCAGGCTACAAGCTTTAGGGGAGTTACAAGCTGAGCGTGACACTAATGGCTAAAACTGTGAAAAACAGGATTATATGAATGATAATACCATCATATCATTGGAAAGGTAATGAAACAAAGGTAATGAATATCTGTATTTGTGTTTTAAAAATTGATCATTTGTGTTTAATAAAGTGTTTAAACCCAAGCCACAGTTTTTGTGTCTTCACAGGCCTCTCTCTATATGTGTTTGTCTGTTTGTTTGTGTGTGTGTGTGTGGTGTGTGTGTGTGTGTGTGTGTGTGTGAGTACGCAAATGCAGGAGAGTGACAGCTGGATGCAAGTACTCTATCATGTTGTGTTTTTTGCTCCCTAAGGCATCTGGTGGGTTAATGGAAGGAAACTGGACAGCTGAAGTAGATCCAGGAAGCTGGACTAACTTGATGGGCCTTTGCCCTAATCCAAGGCAAAGTTCTTATGCTTTTTCAGCATCACAGAGGTGACTACAATCACAGCACTTTCTGTCTCTTTCATAATATTGTAACAAATAGCACAATCCTAACCATGTCTACTCAAAAGTAAGTCCCATTGTGTTCAATGAGTTTTATTCCCAGGAAAATGTCTTTAGGATTGCAGCCTAACGTTTCTAATTTTCTAACGTAACTACATGGATCTTTAGTCTGGCCCACTAGGGCTCATGTTGTGCTTTATTTACTTTACTCACTGTGGAGATCATCCCTTGTCTTCGGGGAACCGATGAAAATAATGTTGGACTTCTTCTTGGAGTACTTGGAGCTTGTATTTTCACCAAATGGGATTATTGTGTGCTGGTACAAAACAACAGCATCCTTAAGTCTTCTGCAGCACTACAAATCAAGGCATTGCCAACATGACCTGCCTAGTGGGTTGATTTAGAATGTGTGCAAACCACAAGCTATGTGACAAAGCTTTAACTATTCTGTGTTGCCAGATATTGTTCATTTTAAAGGATATTCTACTTTTTCATAAACCCACATTAGAAAGAAAGTAACAGATGTTTTTTATTTTCCAAATATGGTTTACCCCATAAAATTCTAAAGAGCAGACTTTGTGGCTTCCACCTTCCAAAAATTAATTTGTTTGTCACTGTGACATATGGAGTGAAGGTTCTAAGTGCTTTTGGATATAACTTGCCAGGGTCTCACATTTTGCAGCAGTGTAATCAAAAGTGTTGGGTATTTTTCTGAACCTAGACTTGCTTGGACCCTTAGAGTGGGTTCAAAGTTCCCAAATCTCTCTGAACTCTCTATGCCTTTTGGAGAGTGCATTATGAGTGCATTTCAAACCTTTCCCTGCAACAAGGAGACTAAAAACTTGCTTATAAAGAGAGGGCATTTCAAATTCCATACCAGATACTGGAACCCACATTGAATTCCAACCATGCAGAACTGCAGAAAATGGATAGCTTTGGTGCAGAGAAATCAGCCACAGGCCTTAGGCTTACAGTTGCTGTTATTCATTTATTTGTACATCTTGCTGATTTCAGCAGGATTCATTCCTAGAAGGATATAATGTATTTATTTCCTATATAATTTTTAGAAATGGCAGAGCAGTGGCATTGCTAGGCTTTGCATCACCTGATGTTGGAGGACAGTGCATCATCTCTATGATGGTTCTTCTGATTTGGAAATCCATGACTCGAGTATTGGACTATCATCTGGCTTTGAATATTTCTTCTGCAGGAGCTGGGGGTTCTCCTGGATCCACAGGTGCTCCTGGAGTTGTCAGCTGTGGCTAGATGAGCCTTTGTACATCTTCAGCTGATTAATCAGCTGTGACCATACCTGGTTGGCTCAGATCTGGCCACAGTGATCCATGACCTATTGACATCAGGATTAGATTACTGCATCACCTCTATGTGGGGCTGACTCTGAAGCCAGTTTGGAAACTGCCCCTCAGTGGCCCAGGTGGTTGGCATGGTGAGGTATTATTGGGCCTTCCCAAAGGTTTTTTTAATTTTTTTTGCTATACAGTGGTACCTTGAATAAAGAGCATCTTGAATAAAGAGCGTTTTGTATAAAGAGCAAAATTTTCTCAGAAATTTTGACTTGCTTAAAGAGCACTGTCTTGAATACAGAGCACTTCTGAGGAAGTTTGGAAAAGGCTTCCATGGCAAGGGAACTCACAGGCGGGACAAGGAGACTAGCTTGAGCTACAGTAGGGCCCTGGGCAAAGTTTGGAATAGGCTTCCATTGCCAGGGAACTCATGGGACATCCAGGGGAGCAGCCTGAGTCAGGTCTGTATGTGGGATCTGGGTGTGGCAGTGTGGAAGGTGTGCCATATCAATGTTCTAGTGCTGCTCCCGTCAAGAACTTGGGAATGTTAAAGCTGCACAAAAAGACAATAGATTCCATAGAGCCAATGGATAGCAGTGACTCCATTAGTGATTGTGAAAGAGCACAATCCTAGCCAAGTCCACTCAGATGTAAGCCCCATTGTGTCCAATGGGTCTTACTACCAGGAAAGTGTCTTTAGGATTGCAGCCAAAGTCATCCCCTTTCTGTAACCCTCACACCAGCCATGAAGGTTTTCAAAGGTACAGTACAATTCAGTACTGTACAGTATTTTCTTTATTGCAGTGTTGTGTGTTACTGTATATTACAGTGCTTTGTACAGTGTTATATTGCAGTGTTTTGTAATCATTTTATAAACAGTTAATATTTTTATATGAATATTTTTTGGGTTGTGGAACCAATCGTCTGAGTTTCCGTTATTTCCTATGGGAAAATCTGCTTCACTTAAAGAGCATTTCACTTAAGGAGCATACCTCCGGAACGAATTAAGCTCTTTAAGTGAGGCACCACTGTACTTGAATCTCTGATAGAATGGAGGCATTTCAGTGTGGTTTGTTTCATTGCATTCTACTTGAAATTAAGCATTGGTTGATACATAACATCAGTTTTCTTCAAAAATACCAGTATTTTTACAATTTTGGCCAGTAGTGGTTTCACCTCTGCCCCCATGCATGTCACCTGGTGGTGGTGCTGACTGCATCCACGCCACTGAAAAAATCCCTGCACAGTCCTAGCAATGCCATTGTAGCAGAGCACTGTTCCTCCTCCCCCATTACAGTAAATTTAGCCACATCCAAATGATTAGAGAAATTTAAAAGAGTAAAGAGAATCAACTTTGGCTCATGTTTTCTTGGAGTTGCCAATCACTGAAGGAAAATAACAAGTAGTTCAGCTGTTTGATGCATTGTTTTTTCCCTCTGTACTTTATCTACAAATTCCTTTGCTTTGTGGCCACAAAGCTCCTTGAAACAATCACAATTTTTTTCCAAACTTGCTGGATTGCATACTTTCCCCCCCTAAATTTACACCATACCTTATCTATGAAGTTTAATTAAATCATTGTGCTAAGTAGCAAATAGAAGGCTTATTGCATAATGTAAGGATGACAGAAGGAAATTAATATGTTACATATGAGAGAAACAGAGGCCAGTCCCATGAGATTCTGAGTATGCTAACATTACATAAAAAAGCAGGCCTCCCTCAGTCTTGAAAGACTATGGTATCATGCTCAGCGCTGCATATGCTGCATGCGAAGCACGAAAGCCTGGGTTGGATTGTTATGGAGGATATGCTGTTACCCAAGCAGCAAATCCCCCCTCCCCACGCCACTGAATTAGTCCAATGGAAAGGCAGAGCCAATACAATTGAATCCAGCTGGCGTCACAGAGCTGGGCTAAGAACAGGAGCTCACCCTGTCTTGTGGGGCTGACCTGGGTCTCGAACCCTGGCCTGCTGGTTAACAGGCACAGCGTCTTAACTGCTTGCGTCACCCACAGCCCTTGCAAGTTTACATAGGTGAAGAAGAATTTAATTCCTTGAACAGTGCTCCAAGTTAACTATGTTAAGGTGGATTTTGGTAGACTGTGGTATGGTAAACTAGTCTAGCCACTATCTTCACTGTACCCAGTGCAGTCACTAGCTGGGTGAGAGCCACACTAAATGACAAGCACAGGAAGTTGGCACCACTACTGTCCAATATTGGCATTTAACATTTTCTTGGCATTTTCAAATAATACCATCATGTTCTATATCAATCAATGTCTAATTTTATGTAGAATGCAATAAACAATTAAAAAACAAACACAAGTATTTAATTACTGCCTTTCAGGTCATTAGGTGGATCTGCAGTTGGCTCGATGGCCACATTCAAAGGGTTTTAGTAAATGGTTCTGCATCAACATGGAGATTGGTTTAGAGTGGGGTGCCCCATGGCTCTATCTTGGGCCCAGTCCTCTTTAACATTTTCATCAATGACTTGGAGGAAGGGATACAGGGGAGCCTGATCAAATTTGCGGATGACACCAAGCTGGGAGGAGTAGCAAACACAACACAAAACAGGAGAAACTTCCAGGAGGATCTGGATAAACTAGAATACTGGGCTGTAACAAATAGAATGAACTTCAATAGGGAGAAGTGCAAGGTTCTGCATTTAGGCAATAAAAACCAAAAAACACAGGTATAAAATGGGGATACTTGGCTTGGTAGCACAACATGTGAGCAGGATCTTGGAGTTGCCATGGATCACAAGCTGAACATGAGTCAGCAGTGTGATGTGTCTGCAAAGAAGACAAATGCCATTTTAGGCTGCATTAAGAGGACTGTAGCTTCCAAGTTGCGAGAAGTTCTAGTTCCTCTTTATTCTGCATTCGTTAGACCTCTCCTTGAATACTGTATTCAGTTCTGGGCACCTCACGTTAAGAAAGATGCAGCCAAACTGGAGCTAGTCCAGAGGAGAACAACAAGAATGACCAGTGGGATGGAAGGGAAGCCTTACGAGGAAAAGTTGGAGGAACTTGGGATGTTCAGCCTGGAGAAAAGGAGGCTGAGAGGAGACCTGATTGCCTCTTCAGATACCTGAAGGGCTGTCATAGGGAGGAAGGGGCTCATTTGTTCATAGCTGCTTCTGAAAGCAGAAGTAGAACCAATGGGTACAAACTGCAAGAGAGGAGATTCCGGTTGGATATCAGGAAAAAATTCCTGAGGGTTCGGGCGGTTCGGCAGTGGAACAGATTGCCAAGGGAAGTGGTGGACTCTCCCTCACTGGGGATCTTCAAGCAGAGGCTCGACGAGCACCTGTCGATGATGCTCTAGGAGGATTTCCTGCTGCAGGCAGGGGGTTGGACTAGATAACCTACTAGGTCCCTTTCAACTCTAGGATTCTATGATTCTAGGTTATCAGATTTTTCCTCTGACTTTATTTCAAAGCAGTTTACATGGGTAGGATTTCTACCCCTTGAAAGGGTTTTATAATTGTCAAACGTTCTCTATTTCAAGAATCCTACATTCTGTGAAGCTTCCGTTAATGTCTGGTGTCACACTCTGGCTTCTGTTTTGCCTTGTGGGAGACTCAGCTGTGGCTGCCTTTTTTATCTCTGCACATTCCAGCATCAAGGTCTGTCTTGCACAGGTTCCAGTGTTTTCAAGCCACAACTTTTAGATCTTATCTTCGGGCAATTAACAGAGTATCTCTAGACAAGACCTCCTGCCCTGCCTTGTAAATATCACAATCAAAAGTTATAGCCAAAAAATTAGTGGGGAAGGGGCAATGCCTGGGTCACTGCCCCACCTACTGTATGGGAAGAAGTCCATTATAGGGATAACATGCTGGCTTCCCACACTGAGTGATGCAAACCCTAGCATTGCCACTGACAGAACCACCTCATTCATTGACATATGACTTTTGAATCCTGGTCTGGCTAAAATGGGACAGAATCTACAGATAGATGGAATCTATACAGGTAAATAGGCAGGCAGCAATTAGAGTAGTCTCCCAATACATCAAAATATCAAAATCAGCTTGGAAATAACACTAAATGTTCTGTTAGGGAAATATCATCAGATACAGTGGGGTCTTGTAAGATGAACATAATTTGTTCCGGAAGCATATTTGTCTTACAAAATGTTCTTTATACAAAGTAGATTTTCCTGTAAGAAATAATGGAATCTCAGATGATTTGTTCCACAACCCAAAGATATTCATATAATATTAACTGTATATAAAAATGATGACAAAACACTGTAATCGAATTCAAAACACTGTAATATAATACAGAACACAATTACTGTAATATTAATTAAAAACACTCTAATATACTGTACAGTAAAACAGAAAAGAAAAACCTTTATGGCCAAGGATGACTAATTTTCACTATAAGAGTCACTGGTGTCTTTTTGAGGAACCTTCTAATGACACTTGTTTTTGTCTCCTTTTGAGGATTTAACAGAAATCTGATACTGCATTGTCATTAAACTGTTTCATCACTCACACTGCTACAGCCTTATTGCTGTCTTACAAGGTACTACTGTATTCCCCATTCAGGAACTGAAAATAAAATATAGCTGTGTTATGCACAAATGTGTGCACACACACACATATCTGCAGATACTTCTGTTGCTATTATAGGCAAATTTGTAGCCCAATATTCCCTATATTTTTTGAAAATAGTATGGGTGGTTGTTAAATATTTTGTAAAAAAAATACTGTATTTTAGCTAACTTCTAAAAAAAAATGCTTAGCTTCTAAAAAAAAGCAGGCTTAGCTGTGGTGTGAACAGCTGTGGGTTTCTGAACCTGTATCCCTGTTCAACTAGCAATACAGCCATGCACTCTGACACTCTTACCACCTGTGCGCTTTGTAAATTTCTTGCCTGTATTGTCTACACAGTGTAACAAAAGCTTTTTAGAAGTGTCTATCGCATTTCAAAATATATCCAGGAACCTCTTTTGCTTCCCAGAACTTAGCTGATACAGTTTCATTTGTAAATAAAGTAGAAGAAGTTGACAAAGAAATATTTTGTGATATCAGATTGTAATAACCAGGAATGACCCTGAGTTTTTCTAAATTGAGAGCTCTGGATTGAAACAGTGACTTTTAAGGTTTCTCCTTTGATAAAATCAAGATCAATTATTGGAGAATCAATTCCATCATTCTGTAGTCCCATCAGACGTGGTGTTGAATCAATGTAAATCTGCCATTTCTTGTAAAATACCTTTTTCTTTAGCAGAAAACACTGATAGATGCACTCTGGACACAATTCAGCAAAAGTTAGCCTTGTCTAATCCCCTTTGAAAGCAATGGAATTGTGTTTGGTTGCAACTAATCTATTAATTTCAATGAAACTTAGTTGTGTCAGACTTGGCAGGTTATATCCAAACCATCTGTTACATGTGACCAAACTAGCTACCATGTTAAACACATGATTAAAGCTTAAAAACTTATTTCCTTTGTTTGTATCCCCCAAAAGTCAGAAACTGATCTGCTTTATTACTTTAAAAAAACCACTTTTGGAAGTGGCTATTTGCTGGAAACAGTAGCTTCAAGAAAGCTGAATTTGAAAATCTTGGTAGGAAAATTGTGGGAGAATGTTAAATCCTGTAAATATACCTCTATGGCTGCAATCCTAAAGACACTTCCCTGGGAGTAAGACCCACTGAACACAATGGGGCTTACTTTTGAGTAGACATGGCTATGATTATGCTCAATGCCAGGATGGTGCTCCAGACCAGGACCTCATTTGGCATCATCTGGCTGAATCATTAGCTAAGGCAATCTTTTCATATGTAACAGTCATCCAGGATCCATAGCTATTCTAGAATTGGAAAGGACTGTATGTACTGTATGAACTTTTTTAATAGGCCGAGGATTCATAGAATGACCAACTGTGGATAAGTGAGTTGTTGAGAATGGATTTCTAAGCAAATGAAAAAAGGAATGCTATAGAAACTCAATTTTAATGATTCCCATTTAATTTTATAATTGGAAACACATGGCTAGACATCTGGCCATCTTCAAATAAAAGGATTTGCAGCTAACAGTAATTTACTTGCCCCAAGAATTTCATGATCCCTCCATGTGTTTTCTCCTCAACTTTAATATGTGTGGTCCTTGAATGCAAAATGTACAATTGAAACACTATCCAAGAAGTTTACGGTGGCTGATTGCAATAAGGAGTAAGCAGCAATTTTGTTAAGTTAATTTGGAAAACTCTCAACACTGGGTTTTACATTGTTTGGATTTCTCATCTGTCCAGACAAATAATGGAAACCAGTTTGAGTAAATAAATTTTAGGTAGTGGAAATGTCATATGCTAAAGCTGTAGAATACTTATTCTTTGATGGCTACACTTTGAAGTGGATGAAGGTAAGGCAGGAAGTAATTGATTGACATGCCTCTCTCATGAAGAATAGTAGTAAAATCACTCTTATAGTAAATAAATGAAGCATGTTAGTAGAAACTAGCTCTTGGAGCAACTCTGTTTGCCACTACCCTCCACTTTTTCATTGTATGGAAATGAAATCCTTCATAAATTGATTAGGACAATGCAGAAGATTCTAACAAGGAGAATTGGAACAGAAAGATTCATGACCCTTGATAAGTTATTTAGGAACAGGAAGTTTGAATAAGTATGGGAAATTGTGCATTGTGCATATTAATAGCTAAGATTAAAGGGTAGAAATCTGTAAAAGGTAATTTCTTCAGCATTTGTACCATGTGGTGACCGTGTCCACTTGTGGTGGATTGGTGTTTCATCCAATCTACAATGGATGTAACTTGGGAAAATATGACCAGCCTATCGCAGTGGCCTGTCTCGAGGACGTTGCCTTTTCCACCAAAATGGTACCTATTATCTACTTGCATGTGCATGCTTTTGAACTGCTAGGTTGGCAGGAGCTGGGCTAAGGGTAGAAGCTCACCCCATGTGGCAGTACTCATGTCTTGAACTGCTGACATGTTGAGCAGAATTCTGGTCAAACAGTGTTCTAACTCCAGCATTCTAACCACTGAGCCACTGCAGCCCTATCAATGGGCAGAACATCTGTATCTTCAAGAAACCCCCCCCCCTTGCCCTGTTTCTGTAATCACAGGCAGGAAGCAAAAGCTAAAAAGTAACTGAGCTGTTTTAAGTGGCTGGTAGGCTGTAATGGCTGCAATCCTAATCTGCAATAAGACCAGCCTAAACCTGGGCACAAGTCCTGTGCTGACCTGGGGGTTTCACAAAAGTGCTGCAAGGCACTTCTGGGCCACTCCCGGGGGAGGGTTAGGCCAGTACACAGACAGGCACTTGCCTCCCTACATCACAACAGGAATGGGAAGACCAATGAGTTAGGCTGGCCAAGGCTAGGATTGCACCCTAAGTGATTTGGTGGGTCACAAACTCTGGAAGCCTTTTAGGCTGCCATCCTAATCTGCATTTAGGCTGGCCTAAGTCCTGTGCTGACGTGGGGATGTCATAAAAGTGCTATAAGACATTTGTGTATCACTCCTGGGGGAAGGTTACGCCAGTGCACAAACATGCACAAACAAGGAAGACCTATAAGTTGTGCTAGGTTAGGATTGCACCCAAAATCTTGAAGACTGAGTACTGTTAAGTGCTCTAACATAATGTCATGTTTTACACATCATATACCAAAGTGATTACTATAAATCTTCTAGGAAATATCTTAGTGGTAATTTCCCAGCTATGGAATGTTCTCTCCATTGAGGCAACTGAATCTCAACCCTCTTTATTTAGAGTTAAAACATTTTAATGCTGTGATCTATTTGCTGGCAGTTCTGGTGCAATAATTGTAGGTTGATTTCATTGTATTTTGCTTTTTGTGCTTTTATTCCCCTTTCAACTTGCCTATGATTACAATTTATGGCAAGAAAGTTGGAGAGTAAATGGAATAAATGCATGCTTTTGAAAACAGTTATATCCCTATTGAATGCAGGCTGATCATATTTAATGTTGTCTTTTATCCAACAAACACAGCATTTATAACTCTACAGTGTAATCATATTATTTTATGAGTGTCAAACGAGGGATCTGAAAGGAAAAGTATTAAGAATCCACCTAGGGCATTACTGTTAGATGGCTATATATTTGTATAAACAAGATAAGATAAATGAAATAGCTGTATTCAGTACTTTGGGAAAAAACATTTGGTTCCTGCTAGTAGTTTTATTACTGATGCTTTTATTGCCTGAGTTTATCAGAGAGCAAAAATACATTTTTGCTCACCAGGGCCATGTGGACTGTCCCTGTGATATATCCTTTGAGTTATTTACTTTCCATTGTACAGAACTTCATGAAGTGCATTAGTTCATTTCCTGAAGGTCCCTCAGGGGACAGATGCTGCGTGTTCAGTCTGTAATGTAAACAGGTATTTAATTACAATTTTTATACAATAAAACCTTCACATCTCAAATTCACAGGTCAAGACACAGGTATGGCATTCATTCCGAACACTTAACGGTGTAGGAGGGCAGATAGCAAGCTTATAAAAACAAAGGCTGTAATCTCGCATGTGTATCTAACTACAAAAAGGATTCCAGCCAAAGGCTTCAAGTCCTATGCAGATTTACAAAAAAATAAATCCCATGAAAATCAATAGATGTTCCTTCTAGATAAGACATACTTCCTTACCTAGCTGATCAAAAACAGAATTTGTGGTGGAGATTTAAAAAAATTTATTTTCTAAGAAGATATCAGAGTTTTTCAACTGCTGCACCATTTCAAGTTTCTTAGTGTTTGTGTAGGGGGGCATGAGATTTTGATGAGAGATGCCAGGAACAAGAGGTCTGCTATGAGTTTGTGCTATGAGCAGTACCTTTTGATACAATTGTTTTTTTTAAATCATACTTACTAGAAACATGTGTTTCTGAGGAATAAAAAGCATGATAAATGCTATATGGCACAAGGTGAGGCTGAACGTGCACCCCTATATTCCTAAATTATATCTCTTTTAAAAATTAAATGCATAGTTTTTTTTTAGCTTCACAGGTCTCTTTATACATTCAGTGTTTATTTGTGAGGGGCCATCTTCTGGGGCAGTAAGAGTAGCCTTACATAACATAGACTGTACCAGCCTTATTAAGTATTGCTGGAAAGGAATCTGAGCCTTCTCCCTCTTTGGATAAACCTGTGAGAGACTTCCTCTGCTTACCTCCTCATCAGTATGTGTTTCCAGAAGTTTCAGTCTTGAGCAGTCTGTAAGGGGGAGGTATTCTTGCAGCAGTCCTTGCAGGCCGAGGCTGGGACCTAGAAATTATTATCATGTCTATGAAAGTCTTAACCTGTGTGTTAGTATGTCCACCACTATGACATCACGGATAACATTCCCTTTCCATTTCAACTGTCATTTCCAACTACCTCTGGAACAGGTTTTTTTTAAATACCAGTCTACCTCAAATTTTAAAAAATGCTGGATTTAAAACTGATTTAATACCAAATCACAGTGAACTGGTTTAAATATAAGACAATGAACTGGGCATTGGGTAGGACTAAAAATCTTACTGATTTTTTTTTTGGTGGGATATAGGTTTCCTTGGTTTCCTTTAATGTATTTACAATTATTTATTTTAATTTGCTTTATGACGTGACTTCCAGCCATGACATGACTTCTGGTGGGTCATAGACAGATTGTCTCTATAAAATGTTGGTCCCAAGCTAAAGTTTGAGAATCCCTGATTGGATCCAGCTGGTGTCGCAGAGCTGGGCTAAGGACAGGAGCTCACCCTGTCTTGTGGGGCCAACCCAGGTCTTGAACCCTGGCCTGCTGGTTAACAGGCACAGCATCTTAACCGCTTGCGCCACCCACAGCCCTACACAACTAGCGACCAAAATGGCTAAAACCATGGTTTTTAGAAACAACACCATCATGCCATACACCTTTGGATATGTAATTTACAGTAGAATGTAATGAAACAAACAACTTTGAAATATCTTTATTCTATCAAAACGTGTAGCAAAAAAACAAGCAGAGGGGCAATGGCACATAATCATGCCCACCAGCCAGGTATATATCATCAAAACTATATTGGGTGATCCACTGGCCTTCCGCACCAGGTGACACAAGCCCTAGTGATGCCACTGTTGGGGGGGTGGGAGTGCCACTACTTGACTCCCTCCATCACCTCCCTTTTGCAGTCTGCAGCAGGGAGAAGCTTTTGGTCTGCCAAACCTTCTTCCCTACTCTTCTTTTGCCATCTTCTTTCTCTGAGAAAGAGAACTGTTGGTTCCCCTTGAAAGGTCCAGAGAGGCCTGGGCATCAGCACTGAGGAATCCAGCAGAGGTACAGAGTCACCAAAGAACTGCTGTTGCTGAGCAGGGATGTGAACTTGTATCCTTCATTTCTAAAACCAATTTCTGAACCACTGCATCAGATTTTAGTCCAGTTTCCCAGTCAAAATCCTATGGCATTTGCATATTTTTTTTATTCCTGCTACCTGAGTACTAAGTACATTCTTCATTCCTTTTCCTTGCTATAGTACTATTCCTGAATAGTACTCCTTACTACTGCTGGTACTTTGCTTGCAACAGCCTCTTAGACTTGACTTGCATCTGACTTGAACACTAAAAACTATTACATTTTTGTTTGTTTAATACAATTCAAATGTAATAGTTTTATCTTACTATAGGAGTATGGAGTTAGAATTACTTTTCATTACTATCCATTCCATTAGGTGCCCCTATCATTTGCTGAGCTACACTGTTTGTAGCATTCGATTTACAATGGACAGCTAGGTTAGGAAAGACCATAATTTCCTCGTAGTGATAGTACTGAATTATTAAAGGAGAAGAAATGCATGTGGACTTCTTACAAATAAAATAATACCTGTCAATTTACTCTGCAAAATCAGAGACTATCTGCAAAACCCCTGAATCTGCAAAGCAGATGTTTTACTAAAATGTAAAAGAGGAATAACAGTTCAGTTTTGTGCATGTTTATGCAGACATAAATTCCACTGAGTTGAGGTATGAGGTATAGCCATCTTGTTTAATCACTTGGTTTTGAGTCCTTAACTGTGTTCAGAAGTTAAATTTATTTCAGTGGGATTGACTGCCAAGCAAGTGTACTTGGAATTGAAATCTTGACCATTCATTGCTTTATATCTCTTGAAAAAGTAACCTGAATTGTCTTAATTTATTGTGATGAGGAGAGGCAGGAGGGCAAGGGGCAGAATGGCAGAATTTGTCAGTAAAACATCCATTCATTTGTCCTGATCAGTCAGTTGGGATTTGGATAAGGCAACATCCAGCTCTGCAGAAAAGATAATTTAGCCTGTTTTTATCAGCAAGAATTAAACTGCACGTACATTACATGTCATCTTCTCCTGAATCCTTCATAGCAGACACCCCTGGCTCAAATGGGATATATCCTAGGGATACATTCATACGTAGGAAGTCATCCCTATGTGCAGACATCCAGATTCTAAATGTCTCATTTGTTTATAGACAGTTTTGAAAATGTTGCCTCCTAGGTTATCATGGGCGAAGATTTTGCTGCCAATGTATGTAGCAATAATCCAAAAATGTATCCGAATGCCCTCCCTGCAGGAAGCCATTTTGCTCAGTCTGGCATAGCATGAATTCTGAAGACTACTTTCAGGAGCATGATCTTTAGCTACTGAATTTTGGCTAATCCTAATGGGAGGAGATCCCATTCCTGATGGTATTAACAAGACAAAATTATATCCTCAATTCAATGGGCAGCATCTCCTCCAAATAATGGGATATTGTTGGAATTTTTGTATCTCTGTGCCAACAAGGCATAGAGATACAAAAATCCAGATGGCTAGCTCAGACAGCAGCTCTAGGCAAGAGTCAAGAAGAGGACATGATTGATTTCTGAAGATATTTATACTCCTCTGGTGTGCATCTTAGGCTGCAATCCTAACCTTCAGTTAGGAGCCTATGGCTACAATCCAGAGTAGCTATGGGACCTTTTACACCGATGTAGTCACAATGCCACCTATGGAAAGTGCATTGAGCAATCCAAAGTAAGTGCCTCTTACATCTTCCCATAGTTACTGTGGATTGTAGGGTATAAATCTGAGGCAAATCAGTCTGGTATATTGGATCCTATCACCCTCCTTAAGGTAAATCCACCAACATGGAGCAGCACTGAATCATGTCAGCTATAAGTTTGCACAGGGCCGAGTTGCCATAGTGCCTATGCTGGAACTTACCCCAGATCAAGGGGAAGAAGCAGTTCTGGGACTATAGTGCTCAGGTTGTGTTTGAGGCAACCATTAAAAACTGTTGGGATTCATATTTCTAAGCCAAAAAATATAAAACAGTGAGAAGCACATTCAATTTCTCAGATTGTCTCTCTTCTGTTCTGAAATGCAACACATTTGACAAAATCCTGTCATCCAAGATCCAAATGTTAGAGCACTTTGTTTATGACTAGATCTTTCAAGAATCTGGTCCCACACAGAGCAATACATTATGCGCTGAAAGAAGGCATACTTGTGGGCTCAAGTCATGACATAGTTCATGGCAGGAAGAGGTGTTGGGTTGTGGGGTGAAGGAATGGGTAGGGAGAAAGAATTTATGAAATGCAAACCTCTCTATTGCAACTGTCTGTCTCTTTTCTTGGCCTAACTCCAATGTGTAAATGAAAGAAGGACATATGGTACAGCAGTGCAAAGTAAAGCTGCAGATTATCTGAAAGTAAGCTCTGTTGAACAAAGGAGAACCTCCTTTGGATTCAGTGTGCATAACATCAGACTGTAACAGTTCCTATTTTTCTTCTGTGCCATTTCTAAAGCTTTCTAGTTGTCTTACCTATACTATTACCCCTATACTATGGGGTAATTCTTTCATTTAGTAAATACAGTAAATTCACAGCTGACCTTGTGCTTGGTTGTCCAGCATTATGCCCACTAGAATGGGGTATCCAAACCGTGGATCAGGGGCTTTCTAGCCTGTGGTGAGTCTCCATGTGGCCTGCAGCATCCCCCCATCTGGCCTGTGGATGAGTTCTGTAATCCTCTGGAGGTTTGAGGAACTCTGCTCCCCACACTTATGTTACCTGAAATAACGGAATACAGTAGGCAGGAGGAGAATAAAATAAGCTGTTTATTCCAGTAAGCTGGAGGTCTCACCATAGGAAACAAGTCCTTCTTTAGATGAGACCCCCTTTGTTTCGAAAACACTATTCTTTATACATTCATTCAGGCGGGGTTACATGTGCGCAAGCAAGATATGCATACAGTGAGAAAAACAACATTCTTAAAAGTTTCTCTTGCCGCATAGTTATTTACCTGATAAGCTTCACTTAGGGCACAATCCAGAGTAATTACAGGGAGTCCTTGCTCCAGTGTAAGAACAATTTGCTCTGGATTGCAATATGAATTTCCCATAGGTTTTCATTAAGTAGTGCAGTAACTACGGGTGCACGTAATGTCTCTTACATGCACCCGTAGTTACTCTGGATTGTAGGGTTAGTTACTTGACCTTGTGATTACAATAACAGGACAGTTCTTGCATTAGCCTATTCAGAAAGCTTGGTGAGTGTGCTTTGTGAAGGGAGGTTGAGGCAGAGCCATGGGGGAAAGAAATTAAAATTTTAATTTCTTTTGTTTCAGGTCTTACTTATGGAGAGAGTTCTGAGTGAGTGGCATTTACTTCCTCTATGTCTGTGTGCAAGTGTTTATTGAAGATCACCCCCATTCTCTGTGTTGAAAAGTGTCTACAAACTGATTTGAATTCATTCATTCATTCACATTTTGGGTGCAATCTTAACCAATTTAGGCCAGCACAACTCACCCAGTTCCTGGAGTGGCGTGGGGAGACTGTCTGCATGTCTGTGCACTGGCCTAACCTCCCCCCACCCCGGGAGGGGTGCAGAAGTGCCTTACAACACTTTTGCAACACCCCCAGACCAGCACAGGATTTGTACCGACCTACCCAGAGCTTAGCATTCTGCAGTTAGGCTGCAATCCTGAAGTGCAGTTAGGCTAGCCCAACTTCACAGGATGGCCCAATTGAAGATAGGCCAGGTCAGCTACCACAGAAGGTTTGGTTAACATACCACATGTGTTAACATACCACATATGTTAACTTAGGGCGCAATCCAGAGTAACTACGGGGAGTCCTTGCTCCGGTGTAAGAACAATTTGCTCTGGATTGCAATATTAATTTCCAATAGGTTTTCACTAGGAGGTGCAGTAACTACGGGTACACGTAATGTCTCTTACATGCTCTCACAGTTACTCTGGATTGTAGGGTATGGCTTACCCAATACTGATGGACCTGGGCTGACCTAGGAGTGCTGGCCTCGTCAGCTCAGCAGAGATGTGTTGAGGATATGTTGAGCATTGTCTAGAACAGTGTGGTGAGGCTGTATCCAGAGCCAGTTTATAGGGCAGAAATATCCTATTCCAGCTCCTCAAAGTTACGTCATTTCAGGAGCAGAAATAAATCTGAGTAGATCCATAGGAGTCCATGATAAGCCAGAGTAAAAATGGCAGTATTGACAAGAAAATCTGAGTTCTTGTCCAGCCTAAATGCAACCTCTATTACTCAACCTCAGGATACAGCACAACTACACCAGTCCATTTCAGGATAATGCAGAACTACACCATCCCACCTCAGGATACAACACAACTACACCAGCCCAGTGAACATGCTGCCCTTGTGCTGCTGCCTCCAGTTAGGCCAGCTAAAGGCCTTCTAGCCCTGTGGATTTGGCCTGTCAGCTCAGGTCATGGCCTACTTAGGCCAGCTTAGCGGGCCATTTTTCTGGCCTAAAGTCAAGATTGCATCCTTAGTCTCTAATATAGATAAATTTAGGTGAATTTCAATTTCAAATTTGAAATATAAATTCTTTTTTTCCACAGTGTCAGAGAGATTATACCCCAAATCCAGAGTAACTACGGGAGCACCTCCTAGTGAAAGCCTATGGGAAATTCATATTGGAATCCAGAGTAAATCCATATCCTCTTACACCAGAGCAAGGACTCCCCATAATTACACTGGATTTTGCCCTATGTGTACCTCCTGCCAAAAGGTTTGGACACCCCTGCACTAGCTCATATTGCTTCTCACTCTGTATTACTTACAATATATTTCAGAAAAAGAATTTAACCAAGTATTTAAGCTGTTTCTCTGTTCCCTTGCCTGTACAGAATATTTCCATGTGATGGTGGAAGGCTCATCCATTCAGCCAAGGCCACCCTAGATTTGTATTCAGAATGTGCTTACTTTGCCTTCTCCCACAGCAAGTTAGATTTACACACTGTGGGAAAGAGCAGGATGTGGCAATTCATTTTCTTTTCTAAAGAGTGCATACAGTTGAGCCAGCAGAAGTTAAGTCACACGTCACTGCATCCATTTGGATGGAAAAATGATTGTGCCATTACTTTAAAAACATGATGGTCACATGGCAAACTCTCAGTGGTGTCTTGGTATCTCTTGATATTGCCTAGGATAGGGTGGTCATATGCCATAACCGCAAAAGGGGAAAAGAGGAAATGTAGGATACTTGAGAAAAATAAAGGTAGGGTTGCCATATGTTCTGTAAAACCGGGAGTGTCCTAATTTTTGAGGATTGCATTCACATACTGGCATGTTTGACAGGGAATCCTGTCCTGGTTTTGTGGAAGAGAATTACTGCAACCCTAAATATAAGACAAGCTAAAAACACGCATATATTCTGCATTCATTTTAAAGGCCAGATAATACAAATTGGCATGATAGATTGAAACATCATGGAGTTGTCACAGACATTGTCCTATTATGTATTATGCTTGGATTATGAATTGCCAACCATGAGTCTGGTTCTATGAGCCAGATACAAATATGTATGTATGCATGTGTTTCCTGTAACCTCAATATACCCCCTTACTCCTCACCTTATATTAAGTGAATAGGAGCCAGTTGGCTAATTTTCCAAAAGTTTGGGTTTCACATGAAACCCAAAGTGCCTGATCAGTTCCCAATATACAAAAATTCATTCCCTTCGGAAAGAAAGGTGGTATAAATCAATTAAATAATAAATAATAATAACACTGGGGAAACCTATGTATATCAGGGTAAAGGTATCCCCCACAGATTGCCTTGCTAGTCATCACCAACGTTAAGGGCAGTGCTCATCCCTGTTACAAGACCATCTCCGTGGTCGGGTGGTTGGCATTACTAAATGCGAAAGCCACAAAGAATGCTGTTAACCTGTCACCAAAGTGGTCCCAATTTATCATACCAATTACATGCTTTTGAAATGCCAGGTTGGCAGGAGGCGGGCGAGTAAAAAGGGGTTCACTCTGGCATGTGATACTCGAGTCTTGTGGAACTCGGATACCAACCTGCCAAACTTCAGGCTGACAAATGCTGTGTCTTTGACCATTGAGCCACCACAGTTAATTCTATGCAAGCCAAACAGCAAGGCATTTGGTGCCATAATCGAGCAATGGGTTCAAACCAACAATATCCTCAACTAAACTCTGACTAAATTTGGGATCAAGAACTGCCACTGTGTTGAGCATAATAAGCTGCTTTAAACTGAGGTCATCTACTGTCCTCGTGCCAGAGATAGTTTTTACTGGAAAACATCAGGAATTCAACCCCATATATTCTACTGCATGTGAACGAAAGGAGCGAATTCAGCAATTTTCAATCTTTTTCCTCTCACAGCACCCAGAGAAGGTGTTAAAATGGTAGAGGTATATCATCAATTTTTTGACAATTCATGAGGCACACAGCACTGCAGTCAGGGAGCTAATACTATATATTATTATTTATTTGATTTATATCCCACCTTTATTCCTCAAAAAGGAAACCCAAGGCATCTAACAACATACAGAACAATAAAATACCATTAAAACCCGAGAAAACCAATGAATATGATTAAAATACAACTAAAATACAATTCAAATACAATTAAACTATGTAAGACAATATAAGGCAGTAAAACCCAGTTAAAATAGGCAGACTAGATTAGAAACAGACCAGATTAAAAACAGGCAGATAATGATAAAATGACTTATTTAAGAAAAGCTATCATAAACCTGTCTAAATAAAAAAGTCTTTAGGCCTCGCCAGAAGGATGAGGCCTCAATAATGAGGAAGCTTAACTTAACTCAGTGGGTAGGGAGTGACCCTTCCCCAAACTCCTCTCACAGCACCCAGAGAAGACTATTTCATAGAATCATAAGGTACAGCAGTGGACCACAGCACACCGGCAGAAAACTGTGTCACTGAATCCTGGTTTTGCTCCTAATTGTCGGTGAAACCCTGTCCTGGAAACCATGCTATTTCTCCTAGCTCAGTGATTTTCAAGCAGTGTGCTGTGGATAGTCCCCAGGTGTGGGGAATTTGGGGGGGACGGGACATTTATAAATAGGAAAACTTGGGGATTTGAACTGCATGGTGTGTCTTGTCAATGGTAAAAACAACTGATGGTGTGCCATGACATGAAAAAGGTTGACCTAGCTGGTCCAACCATTCATTTAACAGTGCCTGCAAAGCCCCACTCCTACTTACAAATGGTTGTGTATTTTTATATCATCCATAACCATGGTCAGGACCTGGGTGGCAAGTAACCCACAGAGTACTTCTAGCCCCTTGAGGAATCTTGAACCAAAACTTGGCAATGATGGCTTTATTACAATCCATCTGTTAGGCTTTGCACTGTGCACCAGCCTCAAAATCTGTAGACAACAAATGATTACATGCTGTTCCCATTTCTTGCCTTCCTTTCATCAAGCCGATAAAGCACAAGGAAAGATTAAAATAGATTCATCACTGTCCTGGTATTAATTTTCCACATGAGTAAGTGCTGCGCTTGTCACAGAGCCTTTACCCATCACCAATTGTAGGGGAGGTGTCCGAGTGACAACCTATTAACGCTTTGGCCACTGTACAGAAAGATTTGCTTGACGCCCACAGGGAGCTGCAGAAACTGGAAACAACAAGGCCACTTATTTAGATGCTTAGAGGCTCTCATGGATTTCAATTCCTTCTTTATAAGCAGAATATTTTATGTGGCTGGATCTTGATGAACACTCTCTATGCTTGGCCTTGTATCTTTAGCTACCTGCATAGTTTCTTTCTTACTGTTTCAGGGTTTCAGGTATCAGCCTCTGGGAAATCCAGGCTTTCAAATTCTAATATAATTGGCAATGATATTTTTTTCTCGTCATAGATTCTATGCTACAGATCCTCCCTAACTAAAACGAAAGCTTCAATACACCCAGAGAATGTGAACTTTAAATTATTCAGAAACTCATGTGCCAAAAGTTCCTGCATTTTGTAAAAATGCTCTAGGGCTGTTTTCCAAATTAACACAATTAATGCATTTCTTAATCTAAGAAAACAGGAAGCATCGCACAGAAAATACGAATGAGTAGGTTGCATCATTTTAAAAACCAGAATCATAAAAAGAAATATAAAACAGATGTGTGAAACACTGTGATAAGGCCCCTTCATATATAGTTTTTTAAACATTTAAACCACCAAGATTTACATTTCTGAACAGTGGCATGAATTAGATACTGACTCCAAGAGGAAAAAATTCCATAGCTTTTGGGCAGTGACCAAAAATATCTCACTATGGACAAATTCAGACCTTCCCTCTGCTGATCCCACCCTGTTTTTACTGAAATAACTTGTCTGAAAAGAAATGGAAATTTGTGTTCACTGAAAGACTGTTGCATCATCTGATTCTTTAGACTTCATCAGTTCCATGTGGATCTGCAACAGCAGCAATTGAACCTGCTATGTGATCAGGGAGAAATATTTACCCACCTACCATGCTCTTGTTTTTCCTTTCCTGACTCACAAATGAAGTACTCAAGAAACTGCTCTCCGCTGGCCCTGAAAATGATAGCAGAACATGAAGACTCAGACAGGCTCTTGGCTCTGAAGAATCAAAGCCACTTGGGTAACTACCGGTATGTAATTCAGCCCCAAGACTCAGATCAGAAGATTCTCCATTCCCCTTTCTATTACTGCCCCTGGAAGAGGAATTTAAATACCCTCACTGGCAGGCCTAACAAATGAAACTTGGCACAAACATATGTTTGGGTCTTTAAAGCAATATTAGAAGAGGCCTTCAGGGATCTAAAGGCTTCACATAGATTTCCAATCAAATGCAGTGAGAGAATTACAATAAAGATGGATCATGCCGGGATTCTTGCCAATAACACAGCCAGACATAGAAGGAAACTGAAGAATGCTGATAGCTGGACTGTGGAACGGGACCCTGGGCTGTTGTGAACATAGATGAAGGATTATGGTTGTCATTATCAAGAGATCTTATTGGGAAGAATCTTTTCTACAGACATGCAAGTCTTACTGCCTTTCCTTCTTCAGTAATCTCAGGCATCAGCAATCCCACCACTTAGAAAGGCTATGTATGCCTTTGCGAAGACCACTAATCTAGAGATATTTTCTAATTAATGTAGCATCAAATCTAATGCCCACCTTGATTTTGGAAACGCACAATCCTAACCATGTCTACTCAAAAGTAAGCCTCGTTGTGTTCAGTGGGTCTTACTCCCAGGAAAGTGTCTTTAGGATTGCAGCCCAAATTTGGCTGGAAAAGGCACACATTATATTCTACTAAATATGGTACCATATTTTCCTCAAATCTAATGCATTATCGAATCAAATGTGCACTTTGATTTTGGAGATTAAATTTGGATGGGAAAGGTGCACATTATATTCAAGTAAATTATTATCATTAATTATTTATGTAATCAATTTATATCCCGCCTTTCTTCCTGAAGGAAGGATACCCAATGCAGATACTGAAGGATACCCAAATACTAAATATTGTACTCCCCTGTTCATTAAATATTCATGAATGCAACTGATTCCTTGATTGATTTTTATACAGCAAATTGGCAACTTCAGTAGTGCCCTAATAAGTTAAGATCACACTGTTTGGGGTACCAAGGGCTGCGGAAACCACTCTGCAGTTCCTGTAACAGAAAACAACTTGTATCCACATATTTACAACTTCTCATTTCAGTGTTTCCTGACTTTATTGGGTGTGGGGGCAAACTGTCTAGCTCTATGAACTGCATGTAATAAGGAGCACGCTATTCATTACAGTTAATTATTTTGGCCAAGACTACAGTCCCTATTTGTTCTTGCTTTCCTTTAAGAGTTTCACCCCAGGATTGAAGAATCATTGCCAGGTTCAAATGAACATTTATTATTTCAGTATACTTGACTAAATAGACAGAGGGATTCCACACATTTTTCTTTTCCTGCATGAGGTTGAGGACCCCATCACTGCTTTCCTGCCGCTGCTACTGCTGCTTAATTGGAATTATTACCATGAGGCTTGGCCACTTTTTGCTTGGCAGGGCACTTTTGTTTCATAGCTTCACGTCACAAAAGCATTCAAGAGGTGTTGTTCTCCTGACCATATCTCTCAATCTCCTATGTTCTAGCTAGCTCAACACATTCCTTCCTGCTATGCTCTTCTTCTCTCTCTCGTTCTTCCCTTTTCCAGTCACTGGAAACAATCATGAAATAGTTTTAGAAGTGCCAAGGCAATGGAAGTACCAGAACTTGCATCAGAAATAAACAAGAAAGAGAAGAAGCTGAAATAATGTCCATCGCAACTTCCAATTACTTATCAATTTTTCAACTTTAACATTTTTCCTCCTTCTTTCTATGGAACATACCTCTGCCCTTTGGAGCAATCATGGGATACTTACAGGATCACATATTGTGAAGAAGGTGTTCGATGACTGGATGCTGTGTTTGAAGTTAACAGGACATCTGTAGGACTGAAAACAGTAACCATGGCTCTGCTTCTATTCACTGGAACAATAGCAAAATGCATTTCGTTTGAACTGTGTTATTTTGCACTCTCTCTTAGTTACAGGGTCTGGCAAATCAAAACTATAACTTTTGTTTGTGACACTTGGGGCCAGTTTCCGATTGAACCTGATTAAAAGAATGTGGGATTCCTGCCACTGACAAGTAGGACAGCTCCTGGATTTGATTTAAAATGAGTGCTGCATTCAATTTAACTGTGAGATAGGGCTGATAAGGGGAAAATAATGTTCTCCTGTCCAGTTCCAAAACTGATAAAAGCAAAATGAGGCGTGAGTGTGCTCTTGATCCAATGAGCCAATGCCACCTTATACTATTGCATCTATAAATAAAATACACCATCTTCAGATAGCTAATACAGACACAGCAGGCCTCCGTCAATCTTGAAAGACTATGGTATCGTGCTTGGCGCTGCATACGCTGCATGCAAAGCACAAAAGCCTGGGTTAGATTGTTATGGAGGATAGGCTGTTACCCAAGCAGCAAATCCCCCCCCTCCACGCCACTGAATTAGTCCAATGGAAAGGCAGAGCCAATACAATTGGATCCAGCTGGCGTCACAGAGCTGGACTAAGGACAGGAGCTCACCCTGTCTTGTGGGGTCGACCTGGGTCTTGAACCATGGCCTGCTGGTTAACAGGCACTAATAATAGCTAATAAAGCATATATTTCAGCACCTTCAGCTCTTCTGTCCTTAAATATTACCTACTCCTTTGTATTTTTGAACCTATATTATTCTTCAGCAGCAGTTAGGCTTGCCTATAGTCCTCCTTCCCCTGTGAATCTGGCCTAAGTATCAGCTCAGGATAATGGCTACTTTGACCAGTTTAGCTGGACCATTCTCTCTGGCCTAAGTCAGGGTTTCACTCTTTGTCTTACTGAATTTTATGTGCTTACTTTTGAATTGAAACGCACAGTGGTATAGCTAGGTGATTTAACACCTGGGAACCCACAAATTTTCAACACTTCATATGTGAAATTTATTTAATTAATTATTTTAATTAATAATTAATACAGAACTGTATTTACTTGAATCTAATGCACCATCCAATCTAATGCACACCCCTATTTAAAATGTTTACTGGCGACTAATGCACAGGTGCAAAATTTAATTTTACTGCATACAATGAGTCTATATATAAATAAATGAAAGGTCTCTGACTGACTGACTGACTGACTGACTGACTCACACTCACTCACTCACTCCCTCCCTCATTAACGGCCTACCAAAACCACTGGTCCAAGAAACGTGAAATTTGGGGAGGATGTTCCTTCCGTGACGGAGGCACCCACTAAGAACCAGTTTTCAGAAATTCCAACTGGAAGGGGGTGAAAAGGGGTGCAACGCATTTTCCTCCCTATACTTTCCATTGAAGAGTACCTGACTGAGGGATGTTCTACTCCAACCCCTGGACCTAGAAGTGTGAAATTTGAGGAGGGTGTTCCTTCTGTGACATGAACACCCATCAAGAACGGATGTTGAGAAATTTAACCCTTAAGGGGCTGAAAATGGGTGCAGTGTGTTTTTGTCCAATCAATCTTAACATTGAAGATTGATTAACATCCAGCAATTTGGTGCTTGGTGCCTGGTGGCTGATGCACTGGGAAGGAGGGAGCAGTGGGGGGGATGTTACGCATGAGACAATGTTGCACATAGGGGTTGATGCACATGGGGGATGTTGCATACGGGGGGACGTTGCGCATGGAGGATGATTAGCATGAGGGATGTTGCATATGGTGGTTTGATGAACATTGGGGGGGTTGATGCACATGGGGATGTTGCACATGGGAGATTGATATGCATGGGTGTTGATGCACATCGGGGGATGTTGTGCATGGGTGTTGATGTGCATGAGGGATGTTGCACATGAGAGGATGTTGCGCATGGGGGTTCAGGTGCATTGGGGAATGTTGCGAATGGTGGTGTTGCACGTGGGGGATGAGGGATGTTGTGCATGGTGGTTTGTGACACATTGGGGAGTTGATGTGCATGAGGGTTGATGTGCATGGGGGTTGATATGCATGGCGGGATGTTGCACATGAGAGGATGTTGCACATGGGGGAAGTTGTGCATGGGGGATTGGTGCACATAGTGGGGTTGATACACATGGGGGGGTTGATGTCCATGTAGGGTGTTGCGCATTGGTGTGATGCACATGGGGAGATGTTGTGCATGGGAGGATGTTGCGCATGGGAGGGTGTTGAGCATGGGAGTGTGTTGCGCATGGGAGGGTGTTGCACAATGGGGGTATGGTATACAGAAGGTAATGTACTCCCACACTGTGGGTACATTTAGCTAGTTATATGATGATAATTATAATATGATAATGGGTTTATGTTATGATTTTCACCCGCTTGCACTGCTTTATACTATAATGGGTTTATGTTACATTTTTAATAACAATATACAGTAGTAAACTGTTAAACTCAATACTGATCCATACTTATAATCAAAATACTGTATTTACTCAAATCTAATGCATTATTGAATCTAATATGCATTCCGATTTTGGAGACTAAATTCAGCTAAAAATGGTCATGTTACATTTGAGTAAATACAGTATTTTCATATTTTTATATTATCCTTAGTTTAATTTTCATATTTTTATATTATCCTTCCTTTAAGGAGCTCAGAATGGTGTGCATGGCTCAGGATGGTGTGCAATAATAGAAATGATATGAAATAATAATAATGGGCAGAAAATACATTTCATATACCATTTGGGTCTGTCAGCACAGGTGTTAAGAGGGGTGGGTGGAGGAAGGTGGGTGGAAGGGCTAGGACTGGGAGGTGTGGCTCAACAGTTATGCTGCATACAAGCCTCCTTTCCTAGGCAGCATGGAGCAGGCAGAGACTGATCTTGCCTGCTAAAACCTAGGCCACTTCCAGAGCTTTAAAAGGGAAGCTTTTCCTTCCTCTCAGTAGCACATATGGGATAGAAGCAGTCCCAAAATGTGTGCTGGATACAGACCAGGCTGAGCCTGCTGTGGACATAAACACTCACATAGAGACAGAGGAGGTGCATGCAGCCTCCCCAGCTCTCAGAACACACTCAGAGAACTACATGGCTCATTCATGGGCCTGATTTGGGAGCTTGTTGCAGGCTTCGTGGTGGTTCACCGCTGGCCACATTAGGCCCCAATGCTGGTGTTGAGAAACCCTGGGTATATATCTACTGATATTATTCTTAACTGTGATTTTCATGATTTTGGTATGATAAGCCATTGCACTATTCAAAATTTGTTATTCTTATATTTGAACTGCTATCATATTCCAGAGGTCTCACCAAATAATCAAGCTGGTGTTATTCATTAGTTTTAGGAATTATGACAATTCATCCTGTTTCCTCTCATAGTTCCAAATTAATTAATTTAAATCATCCTGGAAAATATAGGCTGTGATTTCCAAAAGTATATTCCACAATAAATTTGTTCATCTTTAAGTCACAATCAGAGAACCCGTTGTTTTACTGCAACAAATTATCACAGCTAATTCCACTGGCAAATATTTGGAAAACTCTCACACCATATGCCTGTAGAAAATAGTTCCATCATTTGACATTTTTTCTTGGTTTTAATTACTGTTCCAGTTAACAAGAGCCAAACATCAAACGCAATAAGCTGCAAAGCAGGCCTGTTGCACAGCCCTTGGGGAAAGCCATTCATCTGGGTTGACTTTTATCATCATCATCTGTATACATTTGTCTACCAGATTCTAAAAATAGGGATCAGTCTTATAAAAGACTTTGTTATATCTGTGGAGTTTTATGGCTTACCATACTCCAGGCCACAGAAACAGAAAAGTCATTTGCTAATACCTTCTCAAAGACTGCAATCATACAGGTATTTAATTGAGAATAAAATCCATTGACCTTAATGGGACTGACTTCTGAGTAAACTTGAATAAGATTGAGCAATAAGGCCCTGGTCCTAATGTGTGTTTAGGATAAATTAATATATTGTCTGCAAAGAACTACTAAGTGAGTAATCCAGTAACCACAGCCAAATGGGGAAAATAATATACAAGTTAACAATTTCCCAGATGCAATCTGTGCAGTCATGGATGGTGGACACAATTTTTACTTTCTTCCAGAAACACTTGGAAGCTGTACAAATAGTACTACTTCAGTGTGGCAATATAAGGAGAATTTCAGCCAAGTTTCAAGTCCCTTGCTGCAGATCAGACCACCATTTTCTTGTTGATTCAGATCAGTAAGAGACAGCAGTTGCAAACATTTATTTGAATCTGATGTTCAATATTAAAACGTAAATATAGCTTTTAGGTCAGTCAGTATTTTAGTGGCTTGATGCAAGCTTCTACAATTTCAATATGTTGCCAACTTTGCATTAGGAGATCTTTATTTGCAAGTAGGACCAAGAACATGTGGAAACATTTCAAATGTACAAACAATCCCATATGTAACTTAACTAGTAGTAAAGTGCATCCAGTGGAAATTTAGTGAAGATCACACAGGTGTAGTGCTCAGAAAACGTCAGGCAGCACAGATATGGCATTTACATTTACAAAGAGAACAGGAATAGGCCCACGTTTGAGGACTTTAAAATATGATGACAGTCAGTTCCCTGGCAGCTATTTGTCTTTCAGAAATTTTCTTGCTTTACTCTCTGTTAACACTGAAACCTAAACTTTTAAAAAGGAGCAAATGCATCCATATTTATCTGTCATCAATATAGGAGATGCAGATTTCGGGAAAATTTTCTCTTCAGGTCCTTTCAAAGAGAAGTGGAAAAGGAAGACAAATCATCTTCCCTCCCACCCCTAGTGTAGATAACAAATGTATTTGGGGAGATGAGGATGCTTTGCTTTTCTGACAAAGGCCCACAAAGAAGCTATATATGAAATCATTCAGGTGGGCTTTGCACTGCGGTGGTTCTCAAGCATTTCAATCTGGGACCCGCTTTGGAGACTTATACTGTCAGGGACCCTCCCAGAATCGATGTCATGGTCAGAACAGGAAGTGCTATCCCTGTAATGTTAAAGCTCCTCCATATCTACTTAGAAGTAAGTCCCATTATGTTCAATAAGACTGACTCCCAGAAAAGCAGCCTGAATGCCCCATTTCAAGATGGCAATGCCCAGTGCCAGATTCCAACCAGCTTTTCGCAACCCCCCTGAAATAGTTCCCAACCCCCCACTTTGAGAACTACTGCACTGATGTATCATGGATCACAGTTTGTTGTGCCACTTATTGAATAAATGCAGATCTTACTAGTTTCTTGAAATGAATTTTCTCAGGTTTATTATTATTATTTTTTGCCCATAAAGGGCAAATTGTTGATTCATCTGATTTCTCCCTTACTGTTGTTTGTGAGGAAGGCAATTCTGTAGTCTTTTTCACAGTGCAAGGGACCACTGTATTACCTGAATATAGTCTTTTAAGAGATCCCAAATAATCCATCCCACACCATTTACCTACTGGAGTTTTAGTGCAAAAGTTTCTGCACAAACATATCCCTAAAACAGTGGTTCTCAAAGTGGGAATTGGAACCTCTTGAGGGGCCGTGACTTCATATCAGAGGAATATGTGTCTAATGAACTATAATAAAAAAGGTAGGATTCAGGGACGTTTCTTCCTCACTGGACTGTTCTGCTGCCACAGAAACACAAATGCTTCCCCTGTGCATTGTCTACTAGTAAGGCTAACCCATTACCACTATCCAATTCCCACCCTACAACCAAGGTGCTACTTTTGAGGTGAAGAGCAAATCTGGATAATATTTGTCTTTGCCCTAGATATATCTGGCAAATTTATATGTGGTGTGAACAAGTTTGTATTAGGACCCTTGAAGCATGAACACGCTTGAACCATTTGAAAAAACAATACACATTTTGGTTGAAATGCTTGAATTACTGACCTGTTAACCATGCACTATTTCTCTGAAGGAAAAGAAAACTTCTTGGGCATACAGGAAGTATGGATTATTTCATTTGCAGAGCAAAAGCAGGTGTAAGCTGTTTAGAAGTGATCAATTCAGAGAAAGGAAAGCAATACTCCAAATCCTATGGCAATAAGCCAAACTCTAAAAATACATGAGACTGAACAACAGTAAGTTGAGTCAGGCCATTCTTTCAAAAAGAGAACTGACCAGATGTCTCTTTATTACCATGTACAATAAGCTGCTCACAGCACAACAATCCATCAAGGGTCTCAAACTGACACTATGAAAAGTCTCTGGCACATTTTTACAGAAGGGCTGATGTTCTCACAACTTTGGTACATTTTTACACTTGACAAATAGCTGTTTGATTCCTGTTTTGTTCTGATTCAGTGTCTGTCAAGCATGGGGTCCCCTATTTAAGTGTTCACTAATGGTGTCCTACAACTTGCTGTTTCCTTTTTTATTATTTTGTTGTTTCCCCCATGACAGACACTTGTGTATTTTTTCTTTTGTTTATCTGAATATTTGAGGGGGGAATTAAAAGATATCATAAAAGAAATTTGAAACATGTCTGCAGGGACAAGCCTAACCAGTTTAGACCTGTGCAACTTATCCATCTCCCCATTCCCACAATGGCATGGGAGTCTGTCACATGTCTGTGCACTGGCCTTAAACCACCACTATTCCCCCATCCCCCAGAATGGTGCAGAAGTGCCTTACAGCACTATGAAAAGATCATCATGGTGAAGTGGTCATCACTATGAAGAGCATGATCTTTTAGGTTGGATTCCATCTTGCTCGGCCAGATGCCATTTTGGCTGCTTTGAGAAAGCTGTGCTGCCTGGAGATAATGCAAAGCTTATTGGTCTTCTTTTGTGGAAGACTGATACGACAAGCTTACATAGCCAGTTAAAAATAACAAGATGCAGCTATGATTCACCTGTTGGGAAGAAGGAGCAAGACTGCATGAGATGGTGAGGTTATCATGGTTTATCCAAACTCTAGTTGGTTAGCAGAAAATTAGGTTAGTTAGGAAATTAGTTAATTAGGAAATCTGGTTGGTTAGCAGGAAACTAATGGAAGGTGGGTGAACCAGTGTATGTTTGGCTATTCTGTTATGGATCCCTGTGAGCATCACTGCTGGTATGGCAGGTAGAAGAACTACCTTATCCCAATGCGCAGGAACTAGTTGGTCCAGGTGAATATTAGGGTACTGTAAGTCTAGCAGCTTAGCTTTAATGTTTTCTATTCTATTGTACGATGCACTGGGGGAGGGGGGTTCCTCAATGGCGTACTTAGATCCTATTATCTGGGAGGGGCTAATGTTGCCCTCTGGCCCACCCAGAATTTATCAGACTCCATTGCCATCATTGAGGAGAATGAAGTGATGTGCCCCAAGAGCAGAGTGTAAAAAGCTCACAGTGTGTAACAGGCTAGACTAGCCTGACCCAGGCAGAACAGGGCTGGACGTGGAATAAGTTTCAGCTAAAAACCTACCAGCAAAAGGCTTCCTAGCCTATTATTAATCCTTTGAGTCATGCCATTCTTTTTTGATGTTTGAAAAATGTGAGCTGACCTCTAATGTTCTGTTAAAGCAAAGTGCCTGTTATTAGCTCTCTGAAATATGAATCTTTGTGTGGTATTCCGCCAGCAACCCATCATGCATAGAAGTCAGAGGCTGAAACGTATTTGTGGCAGGTTAATTTCTACCTCTTAAATCTGGCAATATATTATGATTTATCTTTCCTTCAGTAATTTTTTTCCCCATCACTATTCTCCTATTCATGCATCATCAGTATGGAGATTTTGGTGTTTCTTCATATGCACCTATAATCGTTTCAGCCTGTGGTTTATATGCCTTCATTCAAGCATCAAAATCCTCTCATAGCTCATTGCAAGAATGTCTAGTATTATGAGAGCCTGGGGCTCTTTTGACAGCTGACAGAAAGAACCTGAATGATCATTTTTTAAACTGATTCCATGATTAATCTTACAGAAATAGGCATGTTCCTATAATCTAGCAGAATTTTGTCTACTGATCATTATTAATTCCAATAGTTAAAGTGTGTCCTTTTTTTAGACACATAAAGGTTAAGATTTTGGAAGGGAAATGTGAGACTTTTCTCCTGTATGGTGGTATGCACTCTTTTAATTTTTTTTTTCGTTTGGGAAAAAAAAATCAGTTCAGAGAACAGGTCTTCCAAAGAATTAATTTTTTTACTCTCCGAGAAGGACTGAACATGCAAGCTGATCTTTGGTCCTAATTCTGTATTCAGCTGGTACAGCATGAAGAGCTGCTACTCAGATACTTCCTATTAGAAGAAATATTATAAGCAAAATATGATAATTTAATAAGTATAGATAGTAAAAAGATAGTGAATACTTGCATTTACCATTTGGATGTTACTCCAACTCATTATGCCAGTCATGCAATAAGAACAAACATCAGACTTGAGTCCATTAAACCCAACTTCATTGTTCTCCAGAGACAAGCCATATTACAGGGGTGTCCAAACCCTGACCTGGGGTAGAAGTAGCCTGTGGTAAGCTTCCATGAGGCCTGTGACAAGCCCCTCCATGTGGTTCATTGGCAAGCCCTATAATCCTCTAAGGGGAGCTCTGATCCCCTCTCCTCCAGGGAATATTCTGAGGGTTGGGGAGACTGAACACACTTCCTCTCTCTGTGTATGAAAATACTTAAGAACTGGTTTGAAGATCGTCCCCCTCTGTGTATTGGAAAGTGCTTATGATCTGATTTGAATTCATTCATAAATTTCATCTGAATCTTCTGCCCCTTTCTTCCTTCATGTGTAGTGCAACTCTCAAAGTTACACAAAAGAATGGGAAATGTTGCCCTTTTCATTGTCTGCACTTCCAAATTGAGCACAGACAACTAAGAGTCTTGGAGCACAATCCTAACCATGTCTACTCAAAAATAAGCCCCACTGCGTTCAATGGGTCTTACTCCGAGGAAAGTGTCTTTAGGATTATAGCCTTATAGTGCCCTATCAACTAAATATTTGTATTAGTCTAAACCTTTTTTTAGGGAACACACAAAGTATACCTTATGTTGAAAGAAATGGGTGGTCTTAAAGTAATACAGAACTTTTGGTTGCGTTTGCTGCAGAAGACTAACTCAGAAACCCCAGTGGCTATTAAGCAGAGGACACTGAATAGTTGGTAGCTTTGGAGCTGGTTCAGGTATTTGGATACTTAGATATGGCCTTGCAGAAGCTGTGGCTACAGGAGAGAAAATCCAGACATATAGCAGGAATTTTCTTTTTTGCCATAGCCAACAGGCTTGAGATATTCTCCTCTGATTTTATCAGCCCAATATGCTTTTGATTACATACTGTTCTGGCACACGTCTTGCAGAGGAATACGGGAAATAGAAATGAAGACAGCATGTTGTAATCTCATATTGCTTCTAGGACAGATGGTCCCCACAGGCAGGCCTTAGCATGACCTTTTGAAATAATGTCATTGCAGAATGCATCCTGATGCAGTCTCTTCAAAATGAAAGGAAAGACTGTAGAGTGTCCAATGCATAATCCAAAGAGCACATTTCCTTTCTAATCAAGCTAATATGTAAAGTAGCTCCATATGTTTTAGGTGTACCTAAGTAGGCAGACCTACCCAATACACAAATTGGTAAGATCCTTGCAGTCAGTAATATGATATAGTAAGGAATCTAGAATGTAGCTGACACCATCATTGGGCATTGACTCTGGGATCCAAGTGAAATGTTTAGCAATGGAAACAGAAGGAGTTGAAATCAGGTGTCTGAGAAAGGAGGAGTGTGTGTATATGATGACAATGGATTTCTGAAACAGGAATGGATTCGTCAAATAGTAGGAAATGGAGGGAAAGAAAAGATTCTGGAACACAGAGAAAGAGAAAGCCAGTTGATAATGGTGGCACCTAAAACCTTGCTTGTATCCTAATCCCAGATGAGTGAAAGAAGGTTGTAGCTCAATGTTAGAAGAAATACATGCTCAGAGGTGCTACTGTTTTTGTTATATGTGATGTTTCAGGGCTGAATATTGAAATTAAAAACACCTTCCAGTGCTCTGATCTAAATTAAGCCTTGAATTCCTTACTTTACTCTGGCTGCAATCCAGAGCAAATTCAGCCTGCTCTGACCTAACTGCACTCTCCTAACTATTCTGTATCCAGAGCAGAAAGTTATGCTGAATCCAGAGAGTCAGGAAGCCTGGGCTGCCCTAACTGCTCCAGAGCATGCTAAGTAATTAACACAAGGGGAAGACTTGCTCCTGAGGAGACACCCCTCAGATCACACTGAACAAGGAACAGCTGTGGTGCCTACAGTGGTGACATGACTCTGCACATCACCAGGTGCGGAAGTCTGTGCGTCATCCCTGGGATGCGCCCCCCCCCCCACCTGGACTGCACAGTCACCAAAGTTGGCGCCTGCGCAGTTGTTTCTGAAGCCAACTGGCTTCAGAAAGAGTACTGCGCAGGCACCATCTCTGACACCTGCGCAGTACTTTTCTGAAGCCTTTTGGCTTCGGGGGAGACTGTGCAGGCGTCAGAGTTGGTGCCTGTGCAGTACTCTTTCTGAAGCCATTCGGCTGCCGCTCCGCCTCCTGACTGAGGCCGAATGGCTGTGCAGAGGCGCGGACTTTCTCTTCTCTAAGGAAGTCTCCTCTGAAGCTGTTCGCCATGCTCAGTGTGTTTCTGCGCAGTGCATCTCAGATGGCTGTTCAGGCCAGCTCCTCAGACAAGTGGCAGCTTCTGGCTGATTCTCCGCCTTGGAGCAGGCCTGAATGGGTGTGCTGACGCCCGGGGCCTGCCAAAGGACAGTCAAACTCCTCCGGCACATCACCCCATACGGAGCGCATCCCCAATGCAGCCCACACCAGCCGCACCAGTCTGGTGACGCCACTGGGTGCCTGCCTTATAAGGAGTCCCTGATGAGATGCCAGTACATTCTACAGTGAATACAAGGGGCTTCTTGGAGTGGCCTGCTGTATCCTGAGGTTTGTGGGCAGCCGTAGTTTGTTCCATATCCTGAGGTTGAGAGGAAGGGGTTGCAGCTAGGCTGGCCAAGAACTCAGATTTTTGGTCAGCACTGCCATTCTTACTCGGGCCTTATCATGGACCCCTATGGGTCTACTCATTACTATACCTGCTCCTGAGGTGGTATAACTCTGAGGGCTGGAAGAGGGCATTTCTGCCTTGGAAACAGGCTTTGGATACAGAGTAACTGCTCTGCCCTAGGCAATGCTAAACATGCCCTCAACTTGCCTCTCCTGAGCTGCTTAGGCTGCCCCAGTTAGGGCAGAGCAGGTCCAGCTCTCTTAGGGCACCCTATCTTGCCTTGCTCTGCCCTAAGCCTCCTTCAGAGTAACTGGGCTGGAGCATCTTGCAGTTGCTCCAACCTAGTGTTAGATAGGGCAACCTAAGGGCTCTTATGTGGACAGATTAGTTGCTCTGGATTGGGCTGTCTATTTCGTTCATGGCATAATTAACGGTACATGCTATTAACTGTGTTCAAAATGATATCTGCTGCATTCTTCAGCTGAGTCAGGCAAAGGGCTAACCAAGTATAGGGACGGACGGACGGACAGACAGACAGACGTAATATAGTAACTTTTGAGAAGAACAATAATAATGATGAAAATGTGCCATTGTAGCCAAATTTGGATAACCCAGAAAATACGTTTTGCCAATATATTTTAGCCTATTTTTTAACTTTAATCTATTTTTATTACTTTTTTGTTTGGCTGCACATGTGCTTGCAAAATGTCATTTTTATAAAGCATGCTTTCTTTCTACAACAATTTTAATTTTTTTTTATAACATAGAAAGGAAGATTTTAAAAGAACTCCCCTGGGAAGTTCTTGAAGTACTGCCTAATACTAAGTGCCAGAGCTGTAAAAGAAGCACACGCCTGATATTTCCCTATTCCCTTTTTTAGATAAGTAAAAACTATCATTTACAACTGCACATGGCTAATCAAGTAACTGAATATTTTGTAACAAAGTTACAGCAGAGTTTTATTTATTTACAATATTTTTGCTGCTTGTAACGATTTGCTTTCTGTTTCTGTGCAGCTCCATCTTACTGGTTTAACTGTTCCTTGCCTCCGTGAGTCAGAGGTGCATGTTCTCAGGGCAAACATGCCCCATGGAAGGTATCACCACCCCTTTTAACAGTACATTCTTTTAACAGCATTTCATTTTAACAGCACACAATCACAAGCCTTTAAAAACATCATGATGATTTATTTGAAGAATTGAAATATGGTTACATGGTTTTGAAAGGCATTGAATCTGCAATCCTAACCCCTAGATAGGCTGGCACAAGTCCTGTGTTGGCCTGGGAGTGTTGCAAAAGTGCCATAAAGCACCAGCCTCCCTACACCACCATGGGAACAGGGAGACAGGTGAGTTGTGCTAGCCTTAATTGTTTAGTAATCTTGCGACTGAGTTCCAAAACAGACTAAATACACATTAACAGTAATAAAAATTAAAGTTTAACTCCTAGACTTACATTTTCTTATTAGCTCCCATGCACAGTGAAAGGGCCGTTCATTGTACCAGCAGTTATACAAACATATGTCCATGATGAAGCATAAATTGCTAAGGTGACAATAACAGCAGGTTCCTTTCCTTCCAATAGGCTTTCAAAACATGGAGGTAACTTCTGACCAACCAGAAATTCAGAACACAATTCATGATCTGAAATGTAGCTGCTTTCAAACAAACCAGTTAACACACACGCCTCCACAGGGCACACAGGTCCTTTACAGTACTTGATACTGAACCTGGTACATATTAGTCTGTTTATGATCCTGTTTGCTGTTCATATGATCCTGTTTGTTTGCTGTTGCTTCACCATTTTTAACTGAAATACCATGTGAGTTTGTCCAATGTCCAATATATAAAGTAAATAAATGAAAATAATGTCACTGAGGGCAAAAAGATTTTTCTCTTTATGGTCATTTGATTGGCTAAATGTTGCCCTAGCTCTTACTAGGAGGAGCAGGTCATTTAAAAAATGAATGGTGACAGATCAATAACTCAGCAGGGCTACAAACAGCAGCAAATGAGTACTGGCAATTTTGAGGGAAGATGCTTGCCATCCCCATGTCCCCATTGTGCCAAATCTGAGAGCATTTGGCACTGCTTCTTTTACCCTCACAATCCACACATTTGGATTCTGCATATTTTAATTTGGAGATGAAAGGGAATCAGAAGGGGGCCTGTGAAAGGTCCAGGTGGGTCAAACTCATGCAAACGGAGAGACTTGATTAGTTTGAAACTTTCTGCAAACAAAATGGTCATGAATGAACTAATAGGGAAATTGGTGTGAATAATAGCAGGAATGACTTCAGAGGGAAACATGCATATGAACATTTTGTAAATTCTGAGCTGATAGAATTTCACATCCAGCCCAAACAGTCCAAAGGCTCCAATCTCAATGTGCTGTCTATATTTATTAATCACATCCAAAGAAAATAAGCTATCATTTTCCAATGGAGCATTAAACATTCCAATTAATGTTCAAGGATAACAATGCACCATGAGACACATCCCGGGAAAAACTTGTCCTATTGAAAATCATTCCTCTCTGTGAAGAAGAGCAGGACTTACAGATGGCGTGAGCGAGATTCTTGTGCTGAAAGCATGAAGAATGTGCAAAGAATTTATGCAGCTGTCAAAGTGAAAGAAGCTGAATATTCAGGACAAAAATTCTTGGTTAAAGATATATGACTTTGATGACTTGGAAATGTGGTAGAGGCTGCAAACCACCACTCTTTTGTGTGTTTGTGTTTGCTTCCTTCCCCCCAAGCACTGTTTTGAAGGCATTAGCTCATTATTATTGCTGGCTATGATTTACACTTATGCTGAACTTTAGCCGATAAGAAAAACAATCCTTTTTGTTTGCACCTGTTTAAGTGGATGGCTAAACCCACTCTGCAAACTGAGCTTTTGGGTTGTCCTCTCCTTTAGAAAAGTACTGTCATCGGTTCAGCTTCAAAAGATTGCTCCTGTTAGCACTACTAGCACTACAGGAACACATCAGACTTTTCCTTTTCCCAGACTTCATAGTTAAACAAAAACTGCTGATATGTCTATATGTATAAATGTATCATTCCTATGTGTTTGGGCTTTTTAAACAGGTTAAAATGCATATAGTCAGCTGTGTAAACTCACTGAAGTTTGGAGGGTATTTCTTCCATCATATACCCAGTTCAACAAAGAAAAAATAATATAAAAAGGATTATGGTCATAGACTTCCATTCCAAATGGTGTGAATCATGTCAGTCTTAACAACAGATGTATTTGCTTTCTGCTCAGGGAAATGAGATGCCAAATAATGCCAGCAGTTTGTTTTAAATATATCTTTACTAATTAAAAGAAAAAATTCACTTCTTTCTAAACATTAAATACACCTTTGAGAGTGGCCTACCACGAATGTGGTATTAATGGTATTAATTAATACATTTTATACAATAATAGCGTATTCCCAAGATTTAACTTCTTAGAGTTCCTGGTAGATCAAGACAGCAACATTTTTTGTAATCATGTGATATGCCTTCTTCACAAGGCTCAGACAGGAGAGGAAAATGCTCATCTTGTCTACAAATTATTAGGGGACCAACAGAATAGTTTTAACAACAAAGTTGTCTGCCCCTTCTAATCTGTGTCACCCTGGGCGTAAAATACAGATCCAACCATGTTATACACTATTTTTTTATACACAGATTTGACTCAACATGAATGGAGACTGCAAATGAGAATGAATATGCCAATCCCTGGAGAAGGGGAAAATGCAGCCCTTTCAAATAACAGTTTTGAAAGAGTTCTTGAATCATAGTTTTTGAAGAGAGGCAATTATTCCATTCTTCAGCTGACTCAGGCAAAGGCAGTGGTTCCTTTGCATTTTTAATGACTGTCTCTCTACAAAAGTAAAAAAGCTGTTTTTAAACAACTGTAAAGGGACATATTTTTTATTTTTTCAAATTGTTTTTATTCAACACTTTTTTGGTATTAGTAGGGTATTCAGATACACAGAATCTAATCCCTGTAGATATCAAGGCACAACCTTATGCCATTAGGAGCAATGGAGGATCAAGAAACCTGGAAGTAGGTCTTTAAATATGTTTTTCCACATTCCTTTAATCTGTGGGTTTTTTTGAAAATCCTCTTAAGATTCTGGAATGGAACCATAGTGGATAACAGACAACCTGTACAGAAAAGCAGGCCTCTCCCATGCCATTCCCAGATTTGCCATTCTGCCTGCCATTTCCTGAACTTTACCTTTCCAGATTATTCCATCACAAAATGTTCATTCTGCTGCATTCCCAATCTTGCAAATGTAGATTTGGGCTCCTGTTAAGCAAAATCCTAGGGCTATTAAAACAAAGGAAACCTAAGTCATATGCAGCTTGTATCAAGCCTGGTTGAAACAGTACAAATGTAACATTTTTATATACACTTCTTAAGATATACATAGAGTGCATGCTTTAGCATAGGAGTGCAGGCAGGGAGTTTGTGATAATAACTAGAAGATTAGCTGCTATGTATGTTTGCCAGATGCTTATGCTAATTTACATTAATTTCAACCATACCAATGTGTACATGTCTATATAATGGACAGTCCTGTCCTTGGCACATAACTTTTTCCAGGTGGAATCTCCCCTCCCCACCTAATCCTGAGAACGCAGATGGCATAAGCAAGAGGAGAAATTGTTTAGTGTAATTAAACCATGATGTCTTCCTTGTTCTTTAAATATTTGTGCAAGAGTGGTGTCTATCTTTGGAAATGCTCAGGCTTTGGCTTTGATCTAAGCGAGCTAAACTGGGTTTTAAATTATATATATTGTGTTTTACTTCTCAATTTAATCTATTCTTTGCTAATGTATTCTTTTCCCTATATGTTTCATAACAATTCCACCCTGAACCTCAAGCTTCATTGTGGTTATAGAACTAGCAATAAAATGATGTAGGATTACTTTGGGATCACATCATTTGGCTATGTAGGAAGCATAATAGCTAGGTGGTTAGAACATTAAACATTCCTGAGACTGTTATATACCAGCCTCATTTTGTCTGACACTCATTTTATCCAGAAGTATCACTCTATCTATCATTCTATCAATCATAGAATGATGATGGATTGACACTCATTCTATTCATCTCTGCAGAGCCTCTGAAATAGGGGAGTTATAGGTAGTTGAAATGTGGGACAGGTCACAGGAATCCATCATAGTATCCTATGATGACCTTATGAACCACTTGGGTATATGGCTTGGGACAGGTCTTTGACAATACCACTTCAGATTCATGGAATTTGTCATAAAAATAGGACTATACAAGTAGTAGCTGGATGTGTAGATGAATATTTTCCCCATGTTATGATTGTCCAAATAAAAAGAAATTGGGCTGTCCAATAAACTGGGCTGACATATAAAGCAAAAAGCAGCACCAAAATGTATGCACAAACCAGCCTCTTGAGGTTCCTTTGCACCACATCACCCAATCTACCACAGAAGAAACAGAGATAAAAGTAAAGCCACATAAACAAAAATTATACCAGTATAGAATGACATTACTTCCCTAACACAAAAGTATACAAACAGTTTCAAGAAATAAACAGATCTTCAACTCTCAACATCGCACTTGCATACCCCAGAAAAAGGTTATGTCGGAAGGAAAGAGATGATAATTTACAGCCCAATCCTATCCTCACTTTTCTGGGAGTAAACTCCATTCACTCTGAGACTTATTTCTGAGTAGATCTGCATAGAATTGAGCTCATGGAGCCCTTTGCTATGCATGTCCACTCTTTACTATGCATGTCCAGCCCTTTGCTATGAAGGTTCCATTATATCTAAGGGGCTTACTCCTAGGTAAGGGAAGATAGGATTGCTACCTTAGAATTGTCTGTTGACAACCTTGCTATGGTTGCTGGTACTGTCTGTTGTTCATTTTTTTTGTATAATATTTTTATTTACCTGTTGTTCATTTTAAAGATGATTTGAAGCAGAGTTTTTAAAAGGATGAATGTGACAGCTACCACTGTGAATATGAGCCTAGCAGGCCTCCGTCAGTCTTGAAAGACTATGGTATCGTGCTTGGTGCTGCATACGCTGCATGCGAAGCACGAAAGCCTGGGTTGGATTGTTATGGAGGATAGGCTGTTACCCAAGCAGCAAATCCCCCCTCTCCATGCCACTGAATTAGTCCAATGAAAAGGCAGAGCCAATACGATTGGATCCAGCTGGTGTCGCAGAGCTGGGCTAAGGACAGGAGCTCACCCTGTCTTGTGGGGTTGACCCGGATCTCGAACCATGGCCTGCTGGTTAACAGGCACAGCGTCTTAACCACTTGCGCCACCCACAGCCTAGAATGGCTATAATAAAAGAACTTTGCCTTCTTTTGGCTTAAAGAACAGCTGCTGCTCCTCAAAGGTAATCATGAGTTCAAGAAGAGAAGTGGGGAAGAATCTGTAAGAGAAAGTTCCAAAAAGTTCATGGGAATGAACCAGAATTTCTGGTTGCAGACCCAACTGTTGGTATGACCAGAAGGCACTTCCAGTTGCTTCCAAGGGCATTCTGGGCCCCAACAGGCCAGTGGAATGGGTTGTGAGTCCCGTACAACCCAGAAGTGAACTCTGGGCTGTTCAATAAGGCATTGTGGTGCTATAGAGAGGATCACATTGGATTCAGCACATATAGAGCCACAGCCTACTGTGAAGGGCCCTGAAAAGTTTGGAAGCTGCTAGTCTATGACAGTTTGGAGATTTGTTTAAGCAAAATTTGTATAAGCCAAGTTTAAGACTTGTTCTGGTCTTCAATTATGCTATTTTATGTCAATAAGGATATTTAAAAATTGTTCTTAAAACCATACCAATCATTGATATGGCCTTTTAGTTCATTCTTCTGATAAAAAATGGTAATTTTGTCTGTTTATGGATATCTGTGGGTATGTTTTTCACTGCCCTGATCTAAAACACAATTAAGGAAGGATTTTGGAAAGGAATAGCAGTCAAATGGTGATGATTAGTTATTGTGCAAATTATCCTTGGAGAGTTAATCCAGATGGCAGCATTCCACTCAAAAATTTAGCATGTGAAAACCTACTGATTTTAGCTGGCTTCAGAGGACTTGATAGTTTGTGGGTAGTAAGATATATTGACACTGACATTTTGCAGCCCATCCCTAAACAGTATTGTTGTTTTGTTAGGCCTGATTGTGAACTGATGAGACCTAACTAGAGGCTATCCCTATCTCATCCAGCCCTGCTGATGCTGAAAAATTTATATGGTCCACATACTGATGATTTTACCATAATATGTTTGGTTGAATAATGGCTTACCACGTTATTCATATTTATTTGGAAAAGCTAGAGTTTCTTGCTGATCACTGTTGAGAATAATCTTATTACGTTATTTCCTTTAGTAATTCTTATCTGATTGGCACAACTTTATAGTTTCAGAGGGGAAGTTAAGTGATTTTTACAATGGAAGTATTTGACCCCTCCTATCCTGCTGATTCAACAAGATAACTATCACGAGTGAGTTTTGCTCTGAAAGTAAATTCTGTTAATCCCTCAACATGTTTATCTTTCCAACCTGTAATTTTAAACCTTTAAATGTTTAAAGAAACTTCTCAAGACACAACATTGTTTGAAGTTGCTAAATCAAGTTGAAGGAAGACCTACTAAACTACCAATAAGATCAAGCTCTGAAGGATCCAAGCTATGGATTGATCTAACATCTCATTCACATACATGTTTGTTTCTAAACATTTTTTGAGTTTTCAGTGGATACTCTGTATATATATATATATATATATATATATATATATATATATATATATATATATATATATATATATATATATATATATATATATATAATAGATTATAGATATAGTATATATAGATTATAGATTTATATAGTATATATAGATTATATATATAATCTTTATAGCCAGAAATCCCAATATTTTCTCTATGTAGTGACACATTGATAGGTGCAAAAATGTGCAAAGTAATCTCTAGTGGTCATTTTCTCTCCTTTGAAAATAACATGATCATACATGTGGACTGAACCCAAGAGACCTTTCTGGATGATGCATATGAACTTTTGAAACTATCTTGAACTACAGTGAAGAAACATTTTTTGCCCTAGGAACAACTCTTCGATTATCATAAATTACAACCATTTCCTATCTTCCCCTTTAAGACTGGAAATATTTTCTTGCACCTGAAGGAATAAATCAGACTACATTCTAAAATGCATATTTTCTTGATTTGGAAATAATCCTTTCTATGTGCTTTCCCACTAGCAATCTATAAGTCTTTCAAGAATGACAAGATGATTTGACTTTTCACAGTGTAACATCTCATGTCTAACAGAGTAAATTGCAAGCATGTGCACAGACGATCTCAGGAAAATACAGCAAGGGCTAAACCCTTCAAAATGAAACCAGATAAATATATTGTTAAGTGCTTCCTACTTTTGAAAACAGTAAGAAAACCAAAAGAACAGCTGCAGGGCCACATTTCCTTTGGATGAGAAACAGCACTGTAGACATTTCCTAATAAATAAAGGAATCGCAAGCATACAGTACAAATAGTGGGAGCAAACAAATGACTCCAGCAGGCTGAACAACCACTAATCCCATTTCAAATTGTTACAGTGAAATTGCATCTTTTCCTCTGCCAATATTTCATTTTTAGGAAATTACAGGTCCAGCCTTGTTGAACACGGATTTCTTATACACGGATTTGACCCAACACTAATGGCCGTTATAAACCATAGTTTTAAAAACTGCTTTTCTACTGTTGTAGAGAGTCTGCCATGCAAGCAGTCATTCCATTTTTCAGTACCAGAACTGAACCACTGCAGATATTGAGGCACTACCTGATTCCATTAGGGCTGCAATCCTAAAGACATTTTCCTGGGAGTAAGACCCATTGGATACAATGGGGCTTACATCTGAGTAGACATGGTTAGGATTGTGTCTTGTGTGCAATAGAGGAGCAAGAAATCTGGAATTTGGTCTTTAAATCTATTTTTCCATTGTTTTCTTTATACATGGATATTTTTTAATCCATGGAGGTTCTGGAACAGAACGCTAGCAGATAACAAGGGACACCTGTACAATGAAAAAATAATTCTCAGATCTTCCTATGTCCAAAATTCAAAGTGCTAAAATATTTATTTACCTTCCCCTAGCTAAAGAGTGTCACGGAGAGAGATTTTAAACTCTTTTTGTTCACCAACCATAGTGCAGTAGACCTACTCATGGTTAATTAAGGCAAGCAAATTTATACAGTATATTTCTCTTTAAAAACACTGCAAAAGAGTCACTTGCACATCTTTAGGATGTTAGCTGCTGCATATATTTCTGAGAAATGGTAGATAGGAAGGAGAAAAACAAGAATTTGAATGCTATAACTTTTTCTTACCTATATCTGCTGTTTAAGCAGTCACACTGCAAAAACATAAAATAATAAAAAAACTCTATTCAATATTAACAGCAATTCCAAGTATATTTTTTTGAAGCACAGTTATAAATATTATAAGAATGCTGTTCTATTGGAATGTTTATTCCCATAGAATAAAAATCAAAGTTTATTTTTCAGGAAATCCCGAATTTTTCATTATATATTTAGACTATAATAATTTCCAAAGGATAGTTATGTGTATTGCAAGTTTTGGTAGCTAAACAAGTAATAATAATAATAATAATAATAAACCTTTATTACAGTCAATAGACCAGCACAAGCTAAACAAGTAAGCAAACTTTGGAATTTTAGTGTCTATGACTTAAATTATTTTGAAAAAGTTGGAGCAGAGCAATCTTAGAAATGGGATTTTGATTGTCAGAGAAACAAGTGATTTGCTCCATTTATCAGGACTGTATCACACACCCAAAGACAGTAAAGAAAGTTTCATAAATGAAGAGGATGGAGCATTAGTATGGAAGAGGCTAAGCTGGCTTGAATGCCTCCAGTGTGCTAATTTTTCCAGAATAATTAGAAATAGATTAAAGCTCTGAAGAAAATGGCAAAATCTTGCAGGACATATTCAAATACCTCAGGCAGGGTATTAAGGGCAGTGCTGACAAGATATTCTTTTCATGTTATGTTATAATGCAGATAAAAATCATTTGTCATTTGGTGGCATGTGGCCTTTTAATTACTGAACATAACTAGAGGAGATTGAGAGTTAAGACTGGTTCTGGCCTCTGTTTTAATTAAAGCACTTAAAGGCATTTTTTATTGAACCTCTGCTGCAGGTCATCTGATAAAACTAATCTGGACATAATGCCTAACCTTCTTAACCTCCCATTGTTTCTTGTATGGTTTAATGCTAGCCTTAAAGAAACATTACCCCATAAATTAGATGCCCAAGTACTATGGAAGAACCAGAATGGCTGCAAATCAAAATACTTTTTAGAGCTAATTGGGCAGAGCCTTCAGCCAGGGTCCTTGTATCATAGGTTAGCATTCAAGGTAGTAATTTTCTTCTGCAAACCAAGCAAGGATGCTTGCAAAGGTCTTTTAAAACTGTTTCGCAAACTTTTCTCATCCCATGAAAATCTTTACCCACAGTTTGGGAAACTGTTTTAGAGGCACATATCTTCCCCTTTGTAAACGTTGGTGCTGAAAGATAAGCCTGTGCCTCAGGTGCACTTGACCAAATAAGATTATTTGATCTTAGAAAGAGATCTGTTGCTTCTTGATGGCTGAGCTGATAAGACAGAGTTGGCAAGACTTGAATCTTAGGCAGGCAAACTAATTGCTCACAACAGTAGAGTAATACATGAAATACATACTTGCTTATTTTATTTTATTTTATTTTATTTTAAGGAAATAGCTCATGTTAGCCATATTAGCCTGAAAGCACCTAAAACTGCACTGATAAATAACTATTATTTTATTGATATGGTTAAAAAATCAAGTCCATATCTTGTAAATGGCACTTCATTTTCTTTGACAATTCCATAGATGTTGTGAACAAATGTGTGACAATTGTCAGTGCAGTCCTAAATCTTGGTTAGGCCAGCAAAAGCCCTTTGTAATGGCTTGGTTAGGTGTCTCAAATGAAAGCATAAAACACATTGAAATCATGTTCTGGAGCCTCCTACCACTGTTTGTTGTATCATCTTCCTGGTTTCCCTGCCAGTGTGTCCAGATGTTCTGCAAGACCCACCAACCACCAACTCAATTACCATGGTTGGTACCAATAACATTAGTTAAGAAACACTGCTGCAAGTAAATCCATCTAGGTACTGACCTGATTATGACAACAAAGTGATGTGAATCTCCTCCACTCCATCACCAGTAAATAAAGTTCAAAATGTGCCAACTACTGTATTTATTCTAATCTAATGCACATGTTTTCAGCCTATTTTGGTCTCCAAAATCAGCCTCAACATTAGTTTTGCTGGCACATTATAATCACATATATACGGTGTGTGTATGTGGGATTGGTGGGTTCTAATTAGTGGCACACCTAGGTAAATTGGCACCCAAGGCTCACAAATTTTTTTACACATGTATAGGTCAAAATTATTTGCAGGGTATCAGGGTAGAAGGTACAAATATGAGCTCTATTGTGAAGTTCTTCAGAGGATATAAAAATAGGACTGGCATAAAGAATTGGCCCCTGAGACAAAAGACACTCCAGAAGGGTCCACTGATACCCAGATACCCAAAACCATGGTGATTTTTCCTCACCACTACTGCCTTTCACTCAATGCTCAGCTGATGGTGGTACTTGTAGAATTCCTCCATCTCCCAGTGTAGTTGGCCACAGCTTGTGGCCATAGTGTAGTTTGTTCATGTGTTGTTTGTTCTCTTGTTCACCCCCACTTCATGCCCGAGAGATTTCCAAAACCTGGAGCTGGCACAGAAAAAAGTCAAATAAATTAAGAGCTTGTGGAAAACTGGGTAAAGGCAAAGGACAATGGGGAGGGATGTGTCATGCAGTCTCCCTCCCAAGTGTTTTTCTCCAGTGCAGAACAAAAACATTGGAACCCTGGATCAGAGCAGACACCTCCATAGTTATTAGATTAAATTCTTGTTAATAGAATTACACTCAGTATCCCACAGTATATTAAATAAAATCGTTTGTGTCAGTTCTATAGTGTAGGAAGACGCTATTTAAATGATGGGGCTAACAAGTATTCACCAAAGCTCCCAGGGTTTCAGGAGTTTCTTTATATTTGGTGTCACAGCCGCAGACACTAAAATGGACTCAATCCCCTGAAGTTAATTTGAATAATGCCATGAAGCAGATGTGTTCTGTGGTGCGCAGACAACTTTTAATTTCAATTCCAAAAACCACTGGTGCTGCATCAGATCAAATCTTATTAATTATGCAGAGAAAGCTGACGTGGCATAGCAAGTCATAACACAATCATATATCATGGGAGTCACGGTAATGACTTGCATCATGTTAAGAAGTGCAGTACTGCCACTATCTATCGAGGAGCACATCTAATAGAGAATGAAGGCTATTGTCTTGACAATACAAAGCATTCTTGCAAAGTGCCAGTTAGCATTACAGGGGCAGAAGACCAATGCATTGTGTGCGTGTGTGTGTGGTTTGTCCACATTTAGTATAATCTAATGTAGATATTAAGGGACACCTTTTGTACAAGAGAACCTTGTACGTAGGCTGTCCAAAATCAGGTTACAGGCAAACAAGAGACTAGCTGAAGAAAACCTGGATGATGAAAGAAAACCTAGATGATGTGCAAAGGGAAAACTGATTGATCTCCCTCACTAGCATGTCACCCAGCCTGAGAAAGTTAGTAGCTCTGACCTTCTTCATATTTGTCAGTAGCCTTGAAGAAGCCTTAACTCTTATCACTTTCTCCAAACTGAACATAGCTATCCAGTGGCATAGCTCACGATCATGTAGCTCAGTGCAAAGCTCAAAACGTTACGCTGGAATTGATGCCACAACCAGAAGAGATGTCACTCCTAGGTATTTTTAAAAAGAAAATCGGAGGAAAACCTGCCTCCTTTTCCTCAGCAGCTTACCACCTATATGCTCTGCTAGTGGCATAGCTAAAGCACCTATTTGCTATCTGGAGTCAAAGAAGATTTTGTTGTGTCCCTTCTCCCCCCTCCCGAAACAACAAAATCAAGTTTAACTAAGTAAAAAATATGAAAATTGTGAAGCAAAAGGCAATAATGACAAACCCTTAAATTCAAATTGTGCTTCCTGAATGAATTGCTATTTAGCAATGATTTTGAAATAAGGAGGTTTACAGAATTCCACAAATCTTTAAGTTTGGTATTTGTGTTTATTTGGGGGAAAGAGGTTTCAAATGTGGGATTTTCAGATACCATTGTTTCCTGTGGTTGTGCACTGGTTTCATACACTCTGAGGGAAGCCAGATGGCTTTATGGCATAGAGCCTATGCCACAGCAGGAGAACCAGACAGCAGCCCGATGAAATCATATTGAATCTTGTGCCAAACTGTTTTCCATGAATCCATAAGGAAGCACCTTCCCCTGTTCCTACTGTGGCAAAAAAAGCGAAGGCGGTAGAGTCCATTTTTCTGTACAGGTCTGTGGAAAGATAATGGGCAAGTTGCAGATATGAGAGGTATGGCTCATAGCCAAATATATATCATATATATCAGCATGTATAGATTGAAGCAGGTTGAACAGCAGCTCAGTTAGGTTTCTTGTCTTACCTCCCAGATCTCAGGCTCCAGACAGGTAATAAATTTATAGGTGATCTTCAAATAACCCAATGAGGAAAACAGCCATTATTTCAATTTTAGAACTATGAAACAGATACTGGAAAACAATGGCACGGTGCTTAAGGATAAACATGTCATGCCAGAAAATGATGGACTGTTAAATGAGGGAGTTCTTAATGAGAGAGTTGTTGTTAAATGAAGGAGTTATTAAGTGTTAAATGAGGGCTTGGGCATTTCCAGAAAGTGAATGCATTATATTATTTTGAAATATCAAAAATATTTTATTTTTTCCAAGTACATTACCAGCTTGAATGATGGGCTATTCATAGTATACGTTAGTGAGCAGTTAGTGACCATATAATTTTTCCTGTTCTCCCTAAACTGGTCAATTTCTTCTATATTATAAATTAGACCTCCATTAAATATTGTTCCATAATGTTTCAGTTATGTGCATTTTTCAAAACTATCTTCACTGAGGTTTAAAAAAGCTAGAACCACCCAAGTATTTTTGCATGCCTTAACTCAAGAACATTTTATTTTATGCAGCAATGAATAGGATGAGAGAACTACAGATTTAAAGGGGAAAATAATATATGGCTTTAATAAAATTTTTTTTTGCTTTTGTAAAGAAAGTCAAGTCTGAGATTATGATGGTTTGTAAGAACAGTGTTTTACAGTTCTTCCCTAATTTTATGCTAGTATATGGATATGACCATAGCCTTTCACTCAAATAATGGGTTGGCAAAATGGTGAAGGCATGTACAGCCATGAAACAAAAAAACTGAACTATGCCACCTAGCCTGGACTCACATGCAGCATCCTTTGCTCTAATGAATGAGTTGTTGTAATTAAAACAATAGAGTATGCTTCCTCTTTTTATCTGTGTGTTATATTCTACCTTCCTCCTGTCTTCATCATGCCAATAGGAATTTTCAACCATTTTCATATCACAGCAAATAGGCAAGTTGCTATAAGACACACTTAAGTTGATTAAGACACACCATTTTTGGGGGGTGATTGACAAGGCACACCACACTGATGGTTGGCAGGCCCATCTCCCTCAATAGCACTACTCAAATGACCCAAGCCCATTTGGTTTCAATGTACCAATTTGACCCCCACCTCCCCCAAAAGGCAACTTCTTCAGCATTTGTCCCATGTGATGACAGGATCCACTACTCTGAATCTGAGACATCCAATTTATATTTCAATGTGATGTTGAGGAAAGCAGCTAGCCTGTTGCAGAGCTGTCACTGGGTTGTTATCTTCCCACCAAAGTGGTACCTATATGTCTATTTGCATTTTAAAGTCCTATAGAAGGATAAATACTAGATCCCAAGAACAGGAAACAATATCTAAAGGGCCTTTGTTACTTTTGTAAAATGAATATGCATACATTTAACACTGCCATCTCTGGCCATAAAAACAAATTAGGTCCCTCTGTAGCCTAAAAATAGTACCTAGGGGACCAACACTAAAGCAACTGGGTCTCCTTTGCACTTCCCTCCCCACATATATATACCAGTATATAAAACTGAAGAGTCACAGACTTGCCCTACAATCCAGGGTAACTACAGGAGCACGTAAGAGACATTACTCGCACCCGTAGTTACTGCACCTCCTAGTGAAAACCTATGGGAAATTAATATTGCAATCCAGAGCAAATTGTTCTTACACAGGAGCAAGGACTCCCCATAGTTACTCTGGATTGCGCCCTCAGTCACTGACTTAACTCCCAGCCAAAACCACCAGACCCAGAAACATGAAATTTGGGGAGGGTGTTCCTTCCATGATGGTGGCACCCACTAAGAACCATTTTTTGGAATTCCAGCAGTAAGGGGATAAAAAGGGGTGCAACATGTTTTCCTCCCTATACTTTACATTGAAGAAACCCTGACTGATGGACACACTGCCTCAACCCCTGGAACTCGAACAGTGGTCTCCAAACATTTTGGCAGGAGGGCAACATCACATCTCTGGATGTTGTGCATGGGTGTGTGATACACAGGGGGTTGATGCGCATGGGGGAAGATACGGAGAGGGTGATGCACAGAGGGGTGAGGCGGATGAGGAGATGTTGCACATGGAGAGATGTTTCACAATGAGGGTGGTTGTGCAATGGTGGGGGGGGGGGTAATTTTACTCCCACAGTGCAGGTATATTTCACTAGTAATAACATATAATTGCCCAGAGGGAAAATATGGGGGGCAATAAAGCAAAGTGGATCCACTGAAGATGGATCTGTTTCCTGCAAATCTCTCTTGCCAGAATGGTACATTTGTCACTGCCCATGCTGGAGTCATTAGGTGCTTTGGCATCATATCTTTCCCTGCTGATTTCTTTTTGTTAAACAAACTTTCATATTTTTGATCTCATAGTGCCATCTGTTCTGTCTTTGCCATCTAATGATCCAGCTGTTTTTCACCCTTTAATCCCATTCTATTTCCCTTGTGTCTTTGGAAAATGCTACTGTATTCCAGTTTGTTTTGATCTTAAATTAAAGCCTCTCTACACCCAGTCACCCCATCCACAGCTGCTCATTAGACTCCGGATAAAAGACAGGATTACTTAGGCCTATTTTTGAAAGGATGTAGTGCATCACACAGGCGCAGGGTGCCCATTGTAATGTTAAAACTTCTATCAAGGTACCTGTCTAATGAGTCACTCTGGGGAATTCTAATTAAAATTTAAAATAAAGAGTAGTGTTCTGATTCAATCACTTTTGTATATTAGATCCAGATTATTGATTGCTAGAGGTGGGCTGGGAGAAAGCCAATAGTTTATTTTTTCTTCACCCTTCAGGATTCTGAAGTTCAAAATTGGGATTTAATTGGTGAGAGAGATTAGTTGCTCATATGGGTCCTAAATCTCCAGGCTGAAGGAAGTAGGCATTTTCACATTTTTGCCCATTGGTTGCTTGTCTTAGTGCCCCCAGCCTTAGCAGTATACAGGATACAGTGGTACCTTGCATAACAAGTGCCCCACATAACAAGTGATTCACATAACAAGCACAAATTCCCATTGGGAGTGTGCTCCTCTTAACAAGCCTGTTTCATTTAACAAGCCCCAGGCAACCTGAAAGCGACCTGGCTGGGTCATCTGGGGACGTGAAAGGCAGGTGCATGGAGAAACAGGAAGTGTTGCTTCCTAATGGGCGGCACGCTAGGTAGTCCTGAAGCTCCACCGGGAGCCTGTTTTAAGGAGCTGCCAGCCAGCACACTGCTATTTGTTACTGCCCCCAACTTGAAATTTTACTCCTGCAACACAGGTACATTTCACGAGTAAGAAATACACTGGCTGGTAGAGGGGCAGTGACAAGATAAATCAGAGGAGGCAAAGAGGAGTGTCTGGGTGGGTGAAGGCAGAGTGGGCAGATCAGGGCCAGGAGGTTATGGGTGGAGCAGGCCTCTGTCGCATCCTTTCCTCTGTCTTGGGCTTAAATGTCCTAAATTAGTCTGACTGAACGTGCAGCTACTACATAGCAGGCACAGATAAGAATAGCAACATTGGGTAGTTTGTGTTGTTGTTTGGAGTATGGGTAAAAATATTCTGTTACCCCAAAGAGACCTCCAATCTGCTCCTAGGGCGCAATCCTGAGTAACTACGGGGAGTCCTTGCTCCGGTGTAAGAACAATTTGCTCTGGATTGCAATATGAATTTCCCATAGGTTTTCACTAGGTGGTGCAGTAACTACGGGTGCACGTAAAGTCTCTTATGTGCTCCCGTAGTTACTCTGGATTGTAGGGTTAAGCTGCAAAGAATACTGCAGAGTCAATGGTATTTATTATTCTAGAAATTTTATATTGGGCGCAATCCAGAGTAACTACGGGGAGTCCTTGCTCCGGTGTAAGAACAATTTGCTATGGATTGCAATATGAATTTCCCATAGGTTTTCACTAGGTGGTGCAGTAACTACAGGTACACGTAATGTCTCTTACGTGCTCCCATAGTTACTCTGACTTGTAAGGATTGTTTCGCTCTGATTTTGATGTGTACTTTGCATTGCTTAAATTTAACTGAAAGTTTCTCTGATGATCAATTCTGTGAAAAGAGAGCTTTGAAATTCTTAAGTAAATAAAAGTGATTTTTAGAGTGATTTGAGTTAAATTGTATTTTTGAAGTTGCACCACATTTTTTATGATAAATAATGAATGGGCAAAATACCTGTCTTCTTACCCAAACAATTTAGGTATGCACTCCCCAAAACTTCAAGGACTCATTTTTATAATGGCAAAACATTTTTATATTTACATAAAAACTGTACTATAATAAGAAAATTATTCTCCCCTCACCAAAATAGCATTTGAAAACAATGTTGTTGATAACAAGCAAATACTCAAGAAAGTGTCACTGATTTTAGTCTCTTGTAGATGGAGAGGATGGGATTTATAAATTGGATAAAGAACTAATCCAAACTGGAGTTTACAAATGGACATGCCAAAGGCCTCTAACCTGAAAATGAAATGATCAGTAAGAGTTTGATAAAAACCAGATGTGCTGATTAGGGAAAGTAACCCCCTGAGTTGGAGAGTACTTTAGTCTGTGTGAATAAAGCTAACAGAAGGCCTATTGTAACAACGTAAGTGGTGCATAGGCATAGGGTGGAATTTCAATGATCCTGAGGCAGAGGAGCACTTAGAGACCAACAGAACTGTTTGTTCTCCAAAATTCACAATAAAGATCACAATCTATGCAAAAACAGTTTGGCTTTTAATGCAAGCAAGATCACCATATAAACTTTTTTTTTAAAAAAGGCACATTCTGGAATAATTTTTACTTCATCCACACAGGAAACATCTACATAAAGGAGTCTAGCAATAGCTGGAGTCCCAGTATTCCTGGGGCCCCAGACTACCTAGCAAGCTGAGAATTATCTTCCAGAAAAAGAAACAGCAAGCTAATGCAGTAGCTTTACGCTATGATAGTCAAACTTTGGCAATGTTGCTTGCAAAAAAAGCTTTCATTTAAAAGGGAATTTCATTCATAAAACCTCTTCTCCCACAGCATGCCAACTCCAAATCTGATAGAGGCGGAAAAGTATGCCCTTCACCTTAGCAGTTAAGTAACTGGTTCCATTGATTTTTCATCTCAAGTATTACAGCTAATAGCATCTCCTTGGGGGGCAGAATTATATGTGACATGCAAATCATATTCTACCCTCTGTGTTTTTAATTAGTGTGTCAAGGTGGACTGAAATGCTATGAAATCAAGTGATACTATCACCCACTGTGGTTCTGATTGGCACAATCACCCGCCCAGCCACCTACCCCAGAACAACTGGTGCTATTCACAATAGAAAAAAAATTCCATTGGATTTTGTTCCCCAGAAAAGCAAATGAGATTCTTCGACAGCCCATTTCATCTCTTGGGGGACTTGCAATATACCCCAGAATGACTTGTGCCTTTCAGGTAAGACCCAGAATGCTTAGTAGCTTCTAGGTACAGCCAGTTTATGAGCAACTTTATTAACAATCCAGAATGTAGCAACCCAGGATGCCTTCTGGCTTTGGAGAAGCACCAAAAAGAGAAAATTAAAAATCAAGTTGTGATCCACAATTCAAGAATCACTGGTTTGGACAATGTCCTGAAGAAGATTTTTGATCTTTGCTTTGGGATAAAGAAACGATGATGGCTTTCTCATTAAAATGATGGCAGCTCAATCCTAAGCTTCCATGGTGCTAAAATGGCTGCCGTTGCATCCTGTGCACAGCCAGGCAGTGCCTGTGGCTCCTTGGGTGAAGGAGACATTTGTCCCCTTGCCCTGTGTAATGGAAACAAGGCCTGAGTACTTCATTCTCCCCACTCCCCTCTCTGCTGACCACTGAGGAATGGAGCACTAGCACCCCATTGGTGTTAGCCCAGTGCCCAGTGCCAGTGGCACTCTGCCACTGAGCTGGCACCAAGGTCCCCAAATGTGCTTTACATTTGCAACACTCAACCTCTGGCAGAGGGATTGTGGTAAGAGCTCAGGATTGTGCTCTAAAACCAGCTGCAGAACAAACAATGCTACTCTCCACCATGGTTAGTGTGTGAATAGTGTTTCTGCTGCTTTAAGGGATGAAAGCACAAGGCAGTTGCCTGAGCAGGGAGTAAGACTTTCTGTGGAACTAGGTGCACCTGAGGTTATTTGGTACAGCCCTGTCCTTCTGTGCAATTTCTGCTAGAAATAAACATGAATAGCAAGGGCCAGGAATCCACCATCTGCTGCTCCAAACAGAAGAAACATAGAGTAGCATGGTTGTGTGACAAGCTTAGAGAAGTGGGGTGGGTTTGCCTCTTTCCTTCTTCATCACCAGGAGCTGCACACTGGCCCACCTGCCCCTGCTGTGTTGCTCCTTTCAGCTTCCACATGGTGGATGTGGGGAAGCAAAATTTATTTTCCACATTTATAACAGTGGTTTGCGAGCTTTTCAGGTTGGGACCCCCTTTTGTGAATGACCCCCTTCTGAGAATGAGGTACCCTGAAAGGGACCTCATGGCTGGAAGTGACATCAAACAGGAAATGGCATCACTGTGATGCCAGAACTCATCCATGTCTAGTTGGAAGTAAGTCCCATGGACTTACTTACAAGAAAGCATACTCCCAGGAAAGTATGGATTGCAGTATGGAAAGTATGGATTGCAGCCTGAATGCCCGATTCCAAGATGGCAGCCACCAGCTTTTCACAATCCCCCCTGAAATGAAGCCATGACCCACAAAGGTCTTCCACTTTGAGAACCTTTGATTTTATATCAACCTTCCTACATGCAGTGCAGGGAGGTGTAGATATTTCCTCTCCTCCTGTTGTCCTCACTGTGACCCAGTAAGGTAGGAGATGATAAGGCTGAGATATGGTGCCTGGCCCAAAGGCTCTCAGAAAAAAAACCATGACTCAGTGGGAATTTGAAGCTAGATCTTCCAGGTCAAAGTCCAACTTCCAAATCTTTACATCATTGAGATGTGGGATTCTGGTTGCTATGGAATATATGTAATTTCTGGTTATGAATAAAGGTAATTGTATATCAATTTGATCTCTCTCTAATGAAGGCCAGTTTTTTGTATTCATAATTAAATATTGTGGTTAATAGGATGAAATATTCATTTCAGGATCTTTTCCCAATTTTTTTTAATCTCAAAAATTGCTTCATACCATTTCTATTTAAGTTCTCTGAATTTTATACAACTTATGGCTAAAAATATGGTCCTTCTTGCCAAAGATATCAAAATGCAAATATTCCTTATACTTCAGGGCTCTATCAAAAAAATACCGTAACAACCACAGAACTAAATCAGAGGCAAAGAAAGAAAAGAAAGAATTCTTGCATCAGACTCAGCCTGCCCCAGTATTTTTACTCTATAACATCATCACAGGGCAGTAAAAATAAAAATAGTCTGCACTGCTGAAGAAACATTTTCTGTCTTGCATTTATTGTAATATACTGTGGAGCAATCATGCTCCCATTGAATCCATCTCCAGTACATTTGGATGTTCATAAACATATTTTTCACCACCATTACACTCAATATCAATACAGGAAATTTCAATTTAGAAGCCTAAAATGATTTCTTTATCTCTTCTCAAGCTGTGCCATTGGAATGAATCCCCATGATCTATGGTCACAATTACTCAGTACTGGATTAAGCGCAGTCACATTATGCAAATGGTTCCTGTGATTAGGAAACTGCCTGTAGGCTAATGCAGTACCAAAGCATGTCGCGCTGTCTCCGAGTTTCTCATTCACTCTCTGCAATTTCAGATACTAATCACCATTTTTGTATATAGCACAATACATACTACATGAAAATGCAATAATTGCTGATGCTGATAAATTCATACCAGATTCAACATTTTCTCCCTTACAGAGCGAACTGTTTAGCTGCTGTACTGCCTTCACAATTTGCTGTGTTCCCTCTGCTTTGCTTTAGAATTCATTTCTTCTCTACTGTGGGCTCAATGTATCAGCATCCTCAGGCCAATTCAAATGATCACCAAATTGATTGTGAACTCCTCTCTTTGACTACAACTGCACATTATTCATGATGAATTGGTGGTTTTGGGCTGTACCAAAATCCTACATTACCAGTTAGAAACTCCATCACAACCATTCTCCCAAGCTGGCCAGTTCAGATATTTTCAACCTTTTTTCATCTCACAACACACTGACAAGGTGCTAAAATTGTCAAGATACAACTTCAGGTTTTTTTTATAAAGCAGACTGTGATGCTGGTGGTGTGACTCACATCCCCAAAGGCTCTACTACAACTATTTCCCAAACTCCCATAGCACACTTGCAAACCATTTTCAGCACACCAGTATGCTGCGGCCCACTGGTTGAAAGTCACTGGCCTAAATGATAACACATCTAGCTGTGTTCTGAATTTAGAGTGGAGCTCCCTCATAGCAAGCTATCTATTTGAAATCCAGATGAAATCATTTGTTTGAAGTGATTGCCCTTTGAAGAGCACATAATAATTTCGATTACAAATGTTTCTCAAAAAACTTCTGTTTAAATTGACACCACTGTACAGTGTATATCTGGGATGCATGAACATGAGTATAATCTTCAAATGTAGTGTAACTCTATCATTGGTAATCCCAGCCCAGTTTCTTTATAGAGATCTGGCCTGTTTGTCTGCAGATTCGGGAGCCACAGTTTGGACTAACTATGGGTTCAATCCATGCCTGGACTCAATGAGCCTTGAGCCATGGGTTCCAAATCAGGACCCTGATCTGGTAGTCAGTTGCGGGGGGGGGGGGGGGAAGAGAGAGAGAGAGAGAACGACTTCAGAAGGTCTTGGATAAAGAAAAGCAGAACAAAGTAATTATGCTGATTTGTGTTTTTTTTTTTAAATTCAAATTACAAATGGTGTGGCAATATCTGGTGAATAATTTGTCATCCCAAAGCTCAAACTATGTGTTCTGCGAATTTTGTGATTCCTTCCCTCTAAACACCCTTAAGTAGCATACAGCTGGCTGTGTCTGAGTGAAGAAAAATGCCCCCAGAAAGACAGCCTATAGTTCCCTGATTGTTGCTTTCTCAATTTACAATTGCATTCTCCAAACTGCTTTTTTACCCACAAGGAACAGATATGGATCTTCTGCTAAGTTTTTCCCTAGAGATGAAAAAGTAATTTGAGGAATACAGAAAAATGGCAAGAGGGAACGTGTTGACCAGCTTTACTGGCCTTCTTCCACATGGACTTCTTAAATTAAAACAAAATAAATGAGGATTGGACAGCTCCACATGGTATGTAATTTTCCTTAGGGTGAAATTTCCTGGGAGTACACAATTTCCTGGGAGCAAGCTTCACTGAACACAATGGAACTTACTTCTGAGTAGGCATGCATATGATTGTGGTTTTCTTTCACAAAAAAATAAAATAGTTGCTAACTCTAATAGAACTTGGTTGCAAAAACAAAATTAATACAAAATCCCATCCACACCTGCAAAACACAGCAATGGGAAGGGGAAAATAGTTGTCCTCCTTCAGGCTCCCTCCTAACCTCCAACAGGTTCCCCTACATTTATGCCAGTTATATATATATATATTCCCACCACCCTACATTTATGCCAGTTTTATATATATATATATATATATATATATATATATATATATATATATATATATATATATATATATATATATATATTCCCACCACCCTACAAAGATGCAAAATTCTGTAAAAACTCATTCAGGTCAAAAATGAACCTGGTACTCAAATGGAGTAAGTCCATACATCGTTGTCATATTTGTATATGCTTTATTAAACTGTGATTTATTGTGACTGCTCATTTTGGGTTCTAAGGGAAGTATTTGGACTGTATTTATATTATTTGGTGCATATTATGGGGATTTGACAGTTGTACACTAAGCACATGAAGTTAAACTAGTTGTGCTAGTGATAGATTACTCAGTAATTCCTATCAGGGAGGGCATCTTTCAAACAGCTGAGTTAATCTAATACAGAAAGAAAATCATTCCATTTTTCCAGACTTATCTCTCTCCCTTAGCAAATTACTGTTATCCCACTTACCTGCTAATGGATTTGTGCTTTATCAGAAAAGGCTAGTCATGAACTTGAAGTAATAGAAAAATGTGAGAGGAATTAATCGAACATCATTAGAGAGATGTAATCAAATTCCAACCCAAATGTCTGAGAAGGGTTTGCACTGCTTTTTGGCAGTTACTGATCCATCTCTTTCATCAAGAAATCATGCAAGTATTGGTGTGAAATATTTAAGCTGGCCTTATTGCCATCCAGGTCATAATTCCATTTTGTAATATTCCACGGATATAATTGTTCTATAGACAGTTTAAGTTATTTATTATTTCAGTCAATAGGAAGATATTGTATGATGTTAAATTCAGTCAAAGAGCTGGCTTTGCAATCCGCTTTTCTCCATGGACCCTGCATTCCACTGGGATATGCCCAATCAATGCAGGTTCAACTCTAAAATGCAGTGCAAATGTTTAGGGAAATGAAAGCCATATATTTTCAGGGTATTGTTGCTTTCCTTGCTGAGAAATAAAAAATTATTCTTGTCCCAAGAAATAGGGTATATAAAACAAAAAAATTAAGGGTCATTGATAATGATGAAAAAATAATAATTGTTAAAATCAGCAAGAATCAGGGGAATACAGGCAAAAGAAGTAGAAACTCAGCTTTTCCCCTCTGTATTTATTTATTTGTTTGGGACCAAATAAGTCCCAAGTCATTGTTTATTTGGGACAAAGAATGGGGACTTTGGCTTGGTATTTTTTTATCTTAAAAAATTGTTAAGGTTTAACGAAAATTAGGGTTAACAAAAAACATGTGTTAGGGTTTATTTACAATAAATCGAAAGGAAAAAATCCTCTTCATTGAAAACTAACAGAAGTCTTTTTTTCTCATTCAAATGCTGAGGTTCAATCAGGATTGGAACAATGGCCGTAGAACATATACTTTGGCCCTTAGTTGTTTGCTTAATACACATAAAAGTCTAAGCTGCTGTACAGTAGGATCATCAGAGCAGCATGCAATAAAACAAGAATAATAAAAGTAGCAGGCATTGGAGTGTACAACCAGATTAAAAATATTATAATGTATATTAAATCACAACTAAATCAAGCCACAACAAAAAGTGATGTTGCAGTAAAAATTCAACAGAATGGATAAAACCAGCATGAATGAAATGAGGAATTTCTGTAAAGTTCTCTTGAATTGAGTTTTGGATATGAAATTTTTAGACCCAAATCCTAACTAAACCTTCCCCACTGATGCACGTGTTCATTCTATCTATCTATCTATCTATCTATCTATCTATCTATCTATCTATCTATCTATCTATCTATCTATCTATCTATCTATCTATCGAACCTGTGAGAAACCCCTGAAGCCCACCACTGAAACCACCCCATTCTGCATGGGTGGGGGTGGAGGCAGTTTTGGAGGTCTTCTCAAGGTGAGGGTATGAAAGTTCCCTTACCTTGTAGAAATCCTTGGTTTGGAGAAATCCTTGGCTTCTACTAGGGATATCCTCAGTTCTGCATCATCTATTTTGCTAGAAAGTAAAGGAGAATGAAGTTTCTTTTCTTCCACCCCTGTTCTGCCTCCCTCTCTGTCCTCCTCCCAACCCAGGAACAGTGCAATCCTAAGCATGCCTACTCATCTGTAAGTTCCATTGTGTTCAATAGGACTTACTCCTAGGAACATATAGTTAGGATTGCAGCCATAATTTATTAATTATAAGAAGATTACATGCTGCCTGCTCACAAGGAAAAGGAGAACAATGAAGTTTTTTTCCCCAAGACATAAGGCTAAAGAGGATGACATGTCCTGAAAAAAGAGACCATATGGTCACCCTGGCTCCGTATTCAGAACATTTCCATTGCAGACAATCCCTTTAAAAATTACAGTTACTAAAGGTTATTGCACCACCCTTCCAGCAATGGTGGGGACCTTGCACATTGGAGACAGAAAAGGACAAGGACTTTAAATTATTAAAAGGAAAAGCAAATTAAAGTATTTTAATTCAGGTTACAAAAATACCAAATGATGTTGCTGGTGGTTCTGGCCTTTGATTCGCTATGGCACAGGCAGACAGCTTGAGCTTTATTAAGAAACATGTTTGATATAATGAAATGGGTGACAAGCTATACAAAGCCACCTTAAGCCAAGTCTAGGGTACAGTGTATATTGTATCTCCCCACCCCTGTGGTGAAGAAGTTCAATGTCTGGAATGGACAGAGCAATATATATTGCTTTTGTGTCCTTAATTTAAACATTTCTTTTTTCAAGACTAAAAGCCTGCATTCCCACACTCATTTACCTGAAGCCCACTGGATCCAATGGAACATATTTCCAAGTGAATGTAAATGGGAATGTGCTGGAGAGACCTCTGGCCTAAATATTCCTTTGAGCCCTCTCTTCCTTCCCTCACAGCATCAGTGATATGTTTTCTCTACTAGTAGTATGATTGTGGTGGTTAATGTCAGCCCCTTTTTAGTCCTGGGACTATTGCTTCTGTCTAGGAATGGAGGGTGAATTGGGTGTTCTCAGGAAGCACTATCCTCATCATAACTAGTGAGAAGTCATCACTTTAAGCCAGCACAATAATATAAAATATTTGAAAATGAAAAAGACACAGCTGTTGAAAGTCAGGCTCACTGCTCAAAATTCAAATCCTTTGTGGTTTGGTTTTGGTCCATCTGCAATTTACAAAATAATGTTCATTTTGGAGTATCCATAGGAATTTTGTTCTGAAACAATTAAGACCCTAGAATGGAAAAAGAGTTTCAAGTTATAAATGTTTATGTGTGTTCTCCATAAAGCAATTATTTTCCTTTATGCTGTATCAAATTTACAACAGAGGGAAGCATTAAGTGCAATGACCTTCTGCCAAATAGCAATGCATAGAACTGCTCTGCTTCTAGCAGGTTTGGCTTCTTCTGGTTGGCATGCCAAAGATTCTTTTCTGGAGTCTATTGCTTTGGAACATGTAAATAAACCAAAACACAACCCTCACATATGTGCCATTAATTTTCATCCAGTTCTCAGTGCCATGTTGGGAGTGTTTTTCTTGCTCTGAAAAAGATTATATGACCTGAAAAAAGGAGTTGTTGTTTCACTTTAAATTGTTGTGGTGGTGGTTAATGATCAACAGACGTGGGGCTAAATTACTGAGAGAAAGAAGAGAGAAATGTATTTGCATTCAATACATTAAAAAAAATCTAGATATGGGTGTCAAAAATGACATTGCCAACATAATTTTGTATGCCATACCTACATAGGAAGCAAAGAGTCTGTGTCTGGAAGAAGGAAGAAATTTCCTCCATTTCATTATTGTTCTGTATCTAGGAATAGCATTTGGGGTCAGCCTATTTGTTTGTTTGTTTGTTTGTTTATTTATTTATTTAGTTAGTTAACCTGCAATGGAGAGTAACTATGGGAGCCCATAAGAGATATTATGTGCACTCGTAGTTACTGCACCACATAGTGAAAACCTATGGAAAATTCATATTGCAATCCAGAGTAAATTGTTTTTACATCGGAGCAAGGATTCCCTGTAGTTACTCTGGATTGTGCCCTTAGTTAGTTAGTTAAAAGATTTACATCCCACCTTTCCTCTGTAAACAACAGATGCCCAAGGCAGCTTACAATAATTAAATAAAAACATAAAATAAAACATATATCTAAAACCAAATTAACAGAATAAAAACTATGTGGAGGGCAAAAAACTTGAAGTTACTTTAAAAAATACAAGAGAAACAGGTAAAAATTTAGGAGATACAGGAAGCAGCTAACCCATCAACCAAACGCCAGATGGAATAAAAAAGTTTTGAGCTCTGACCAGAACACAATAAGGGAGGAGGTAGATATTTACTCCCCTGGTAGGGAGTTCCATAACTGTGGCACCACTATCGAAAAGGGTCCATTGGGTCCACTACATTGGGCATTGGCCACGGGCTCATGTCCATTAGAGAGCCACATGGATATTTGTAACCCATGAATTTTCAGGGACAGTGGATTGTGAGATGCACCATTAAAATTGCCCATTAAAACTGGGCCATAAGAGTATGTTTTGGAGGCAAACTGATCAATTACTTTGGAAGAGTTGTTTCTTAGGAAATCAATGATTCAAAAATAGATAAGGAAGTACAAAAAATAAATTGTTCAATGGCTGAATCCAGTGGTGGGCTTCAGGGGGTTCTAACAGGTTCTATAGAACCCTTTGCTAATGAGCGCCTGGTTCTGAGAACCAGTTACAAATGGGACATAGAACCTGCTGTTAATTTAGGTTATTAGGAAATAGAATCCTAATGCTCCCTTGGGCCAACACACCTTCCATAAGGCACACAAATACCACTCAGAGTTTAGAAGAAGCCTGTGCAAGGAATTGTGACAGCCTCCCTATGCCACTCCTTGCCCCAGAGAGAGGTGGGTTGCACTGGCCGAAGCCTGGAGTATGGGGTGTATGGGGAGTATGGTGCAGGAGTATGGGGGACTGTGGGGAGGAGACAGGAGGAAGGTGTTCTGAGAGAGTAGGTGGTAGGCAGGATTGGAGACAGTGGTTAGATGGGCAGACAGAAAATGGGAAGTGAGGTTGGGATGGGGTACGTGTCAAATCAAAGCCAGTGGTGGGCTCCAGCAGGTTTGCACCTACTCTGTAGAACTGGTTGTTAATGAGAGATAGGACATATAAAGTTTAAAAATAGCCATTTAAAAGTGGCTGCCAGATGGGCATAGAACCAGTTGTTAATTTCTTTGAATCCCATCACTGATCAAAGCCCTATTCTCAGGCAGCCCACAGTCATCTTGGACTACTCAGATGGGCGCCACTGAATTCAGTGGTGCAGATCCAATGCTGCTTCAATACTAAGAGTAAGGGGGAAAGTTTCCCCTTGTCCCAAATGTGCAGCAGTAGTCCCAAACTTGACTGATCAGTGCAAGTTAGGACTGTGTTGTTAGACTATGATTAACAGCGAATGTTGCTACCTTGCAATAAACATAGGCCACACTAAACTCAACATTTCATGTTGCCACAGCAGTAATTGAATCTAACCTTAATCCAGTGCATAAGAAATTAGTTTGACCTGATTCCAAACTTCACTTCTTGTATATCACCTCCAGTCATTCAGGTTATAATTGGTACCACTGAGCATGATAACAGGCACTATCCAGTACTTCCTTGAGAAAAGATATCTACATCATGTACAAATTTTTGTTAACGCTAAATAGATTTCCAAAGAATAGGTTTCCTATTTTTTCTTCATTTCTAAAGTAACTATAATAAACATACAGTATTTGAAAAATGATAAGACTCCATCTGATCTTGGGAGAAATCAATCCTTAGAAGCAAAGTTGGGTCATTATCATGAACTTTTGAACCAGAGCAGCAAGCAAAGGAGTGATATCCTGCTTCATTAACAAAAGATAACTTTTTTTGCTATCTGAATTCAATTTCTATAACAGATAAAAACAGAATATTTTCAGACAGATCATGTACAACAACACTGAAAAATGTGAAATGTTGAAAATCTTTCATTCAAAATAAACAATTTAAATTAATTTCAGCCTACCTGACAAAACACCCAAAAACCTGTAGAATTAGAACAAACAACAAGGGTAACTGGAGTATTATCAATTGATTCACAGGAACTTGACAAGAGTCTTCTCCCCAACAAGACCTACACCATCTCCATAGGTAAGCTATATGTTTGTTACTTGCTTACAAAGCTAATACAAAGAGCACCATCTACTGGAATAGGAAGAGATCTTGTATTGCTCTTCAGTTTATCTGTTTATCAGTTTGTCTTCCATGCTTAGACATTGAGGTAGATCTTCTTGTGGTCCTTGCAAGGATACACTTTTCTAGCTACATTTAAACTTCCTTTTATAATTTGAAATGGAGACTGGAAGTTTTTTGCCTGTCTTTACCACACTAGACAAGGAATGTGTACACTGACATTTTTGAAATGCCTTTTGTAAATGCTTTTTTCAGACTAAAAATGAGGTACACTTAGGGTGCAATCCAGAGTAACTATGGAAAGTCCTTGCTCCGGTGTAAGAACAATTTGCTCTGGATTGCAAAATGAATTTCCCATAGGTTTTCACTAGGTGGTGCAGTAACAACGGGTACACATAATGTCTCTTACGTGCACCCGTAGTTACTCTGGATTGTAGGGTTACATTGCTGCCTGACTAATGAAGCTTCCAAGTTCCAACTAGATGGTGCTGGAAACCATATAATTTCTGGGTACTAGGTTGCTACTATAGCCATACTCTACTGGTGGCCATATTTGCAAATCAAAGAAAATGGGAATCCCTAACTACTCCCAGATGATGTGATTACTAGGCATGGGACTTATTTGAGTATCAGAGTTCACTCTTGAGTAAAACGCGCATTTGCCTTCTGAGGAACATGGGCCAGCACCCCCTTTCCAGACGCCCGGCACTGCTGTTATCATGATGGAGCATGGGTACAAACTAGTAGTGGGATTCAAATAAATTAACAACAGGTTCTATGTCCTAATAACCTTAATTAACAATAGGTTCTATGTCCAAGTAACCTAAATTAACAACAGGTTCTATGTCCCATTAGTAACCAGTTCTCAGAACCAAGCGCTCATTAGCAAAGGGTTCTATAGAACTTGTGAGAACCCCCTGAAGCCCACTACTGATGCAAATCCAACCAAACGTTTTTAGCACTATTCTCTCAGAATGAATCCAAATAGGCCGAAGCATAAAAACTGCAGATCCTACACTTGGGCCACTACTGGTTGTACAATGTATACTGAGTACAGCTCAACAACTGATAATTGCAGTGTTTTCAACACAGATAAGCTGTTAGTTTTGGTGTTCTTCCCACCAGAGCCCTTTTTAGAAGTGTCTCTGATTTTCAGCATCTTCCTGCTTTAGTTCTGCTCATAGTACTGGGAAAGACAATGATCAGCCCGGTGTTCTTTTTTTTCTCCAAATAAAAAAAGACATTCTTCTGAAAGGGTCCTGCTCGTTACAATTTTGAATCAAACATTCTGCATTAATAAGCATCCCTTTAGATCCCAAGAAATGGCTTTTGTATGGGGCTCACCGTGAATTTTAATAAGCCTGACTTTGTACAAAAAGTGAAGAAGAAACAGGCTCAGGCTCAACAAAGACAAATCTCATCAGACTCTAATCTCCAATAGGCAGTTTCTTCTTTGACAAATACTCTCCTGCAGATTTGTCTAAATCCTTTCAGTCAAGCAATACTTTTTTTCCTTCTTCCAGCCAAAATGCAACTAGTATCAAAAAGGAGGTTAAACTTGGATCTACACACAGAACACATTATATTGACATTAAGCCAAGCAATGATTAAAAGGTAACGCCTTTTATGAAGGTGAGAGGTTGTTAACGATGTATCCCATGCTGAAGCAGACCAGCAAATCCTTTGATGAAAAACACGCCAAGTGGTGGATGTGATTTATTTGTATTCTTTAAATGCTGGTGGCTCTGGCTAGGCAAAAAAAACACAGAAAGTGAAAAATGGGAAAATAGTAGAGGGCCAGGCAATTGTGCTTATTTTGGCAACAGGATGGCAAGAAACAAGCGCTCAGGGATTGGAACAGCTTTGGTCTGGTCAATGACTCCTTGTGATACTGAGAGTTGAGAACAAAGTGAGTGTATGTGAAAATATGGAGCTGCCATGTTCTGAGACAAATCAGTGAGCTGTCTAGCCCTGGAGTCCCCATTCTGCCTAAAGTTGCTTCTCCATGTACTCCAGCAAGGCTTTCTCCGCTTAGCTTCTTGAGATGTTTTCTCAACTGCATACAAGGCATGTGCTACCTCACTGAGATATGGCTTATTCACGCTTCTCAGAGTCCAACATGCATAATTTCCTGCCCAATCATTCTCTAACCACTTTCTGTTGCCAGGTGTAGTTAAAAATATACTACACTATTTATATTCCTTGCTTAGTGTATTGTGTTGTAGTGTTCCTACAATCTCTGCTTCAACTCATTGGTATCATGCCAAAAGTCATAAGTGCCCCCTGCCAATAACACAGAGTGATGCCTTGTGCAAACTGGCACATCAATCACCAGTGGAATTCCCAGCGCAAGTGATCCTACTTTATCCAGGTAAGGAATTACAGAACCAAAGATAGGGTTAAGACCCTTTTTACACGGTTGCCAATTGATGTCGTTGTTACATTGTTTATGGCTGCATTCATTGCAGTTGGATTTTGTGTGAAGGCTATGTGGATTCCTCCGTGGATTCTATCTAGCACTGTGTTGAGCATACTCTGCAAGTAACACCCAACAACTTGAGGTGTGTTGCAGGCATGGCATACTAAACATGCTGGAATCACATAAGTGCAAGCTACCATTCTGTTTGGGTAAAGGGGTTCTGACTTAAGCATTCTTTTCAAAGGCAAGCATCCATGCACCAGTCCACCACCAATCAACATGCGCAAACCAGCAGGCTGCTGGCAAACAGCAATAAGACTGCAGAAAAGGGACAGCAAACTAAATAGCTCCAGAATGCTCAATCAGCTGAGTCAGCAAGCCTGGCAGCACAATACTGCCAAAGAAACAAAACAAAACCTCAAGTGTCTCCACTAGTGTAACTAAAAGAAAATACCTCCCTAAAATAGAATAAAATAGGTTCAAACTTCCCAAAATTGGGGTGCACTCATTGCAAAAGCAACTTGCCACCTCAGACCTGGTCCTCTGGGCACCAAATTCCATTTTTCCCTCCTAAACCCAAATTCCTCAGACCCTCCCCCATTCAGTCCTTCCAGTTCCCCCTTCTCCATTACCCTAATTCCAGGTGAAAACTGCTATGCATGAGGAAGAACAATTTAAACAGGGTGACCAGATGCCCAAACCTCAAAAGGAGGACAAAGTCTTGGATTCCTCTCAGCCTTGCCTTTCTGGCAGACAATGATACATTTGCCTTCTCACAAATAAGCCGCGATATTGGGCACTTTCACTTTCCCATAGAATTTAATGCATTTTTTAAATTTTAGTTTTTTGGCCATAACTTTTGATAGGAAGATTGATTCTGCTCTTCAATACAAATCCAACGACATATGACATGATGATGTACTGCACACCATTGTGAAGTTAAAAAATGAAGCCAAAAAGGAGGACACCAAGATAGAAGGCTTAAAAAGAGGACAAATCCAGAAAAAAACCCAGACATATGGTCACCCTGTAACTAGGGAACATTTTGTATGAGATTGAGAGTCCAACCCCCTATGAATTCCAGACATATGTTTGCAAGACATCTGGATCCCCCTGAGCATCTGAGAAGAGGGTTAAGTCAAGAGTCTCAATCCTGTACTGCTTCTTTGCTGCAAATTGCCATTTTCTGATGCTACTTTTCTGTTTCATATGTGGGTTTGAATATAGTATATGGTGAATTTGTGAATGTACCATAAAAATCACATACCTTTCAACCTCTCAAACTATACTTTGGATAGTTTATCTGGCGTGTTCTCATGTTATCTCATTTGGGATGCTGCTTCAAGTGCTGAGAGGTCTGGGATGAACCTTTATTCCCACAAATACCTTTTCTTTCTTTTTTGTTTTTTGATAAGGAAGAGACATTTCTGGTCTTCAGCACAACAGTTAATAATGCATACTTTGTAACATAATAATAATAATAAACCTTTATTACGGTCTTAGACCAGCACAATTTGTAACATGTAGTCTGGTTTCATTACAATATAACAGCTCTCTCAGGCTTTGAAATTAACTAATTCAGGCCACAATTTTAACCATCTTTTCAGTATTGATGTAGCCACAATGCAGCCCCACAGGTAGGTACCAAATGTGCCCTTATCTTCAGGAGGCTGGAGTCCCTCCTCACTGCAGGATGCGGTAGTGCACATCACATAGACACTGCTGTGTGAGTGCTAGAAAGATGGTTAGGATTATGCCCTCAAACCCTAAAATGAAAGAATTGCATTTAAGTGTGAAACTCCACACTCACTTTGTTTTGTAAAACAGATGTTTTAAAAGGTTTGGTATTTCAACTGGCTTTCCAGCAAAGCAAAGTAATAGTTGGCTCTCTGAAGCAGCACAAAGCAACGGGCAGAGAGTGCAGCAATAGTTTAATTTGCATAATTAGCAAACTGTTTTTCATTGTATACAAATTAAATCACTATACTTAAGAAATAGATCCATCTAGTTAAAGCTATGGTTTTCCCTGTGGTAATGTAAGGGTATGAGAGCTGGACCATAAAGAAGGCTGACCTCTGAAGCATAGATGCCTTTGAATTATGGTGCTGGAGAAGATTCTTGAGAGTCCCTTGGACTGCAAGTTGATAAAATCAGGCCATCCTCCAGGAAATCAACCCTGACTATTCACTGGAAGGACAACTACTGAAGCTGAAGTTTAGATATTTTGGCCACATCATGAGAAGGGAGGACTCCTTAGAAAAGCCCCTGAGGTTGGAAAAAAACTGAAGACAAAAGTAGAAGAGGAAGGCAAAGGATGAGGTGGCTAGATAGTGTCACTGAGGTAATGAACATGAATTTTGACAGATTCAGTAGCTGGTGGAGGAAAGGGAGCCTGGCAAGCTGCAGTCCATGCAGTCACAAATCATCGGACACAACTGATTGACTCAAAAAACACTTAAGAAATTGGAATATTGCAACCCTACACATTTTCAGTCATACTGAGTTATTGCGATTCTACCACTGTCTGTGTTTCTATTTGATTTTAGCTTGTTCACATGTGTTGATTGCTATTCATAATGTGCACCTCTGTTATGGAAGGGGAAAGATTTAGATAGAAAACATTAAATAAATATATTGTGAGAACTTTCCCATATTTTAATGCTTCTACTATTCTTCCATCAGAAATAGTGTACTGCACACAGCACAGAGCATAGAAGTGAAAAAGATAGTTTTTTTTAGGATGATGGATGTGGCACAGAAATTGTCTGCATGGAGCAAGCATCCCCAGAGGCTGCTGAGGACTTCCTTCTAGTGCTGAGGTTACCAGACACAGAAAAGCTTCATGAGGTCACTTCAATCCCTTGCTCACTTTTCTGGGAGTAAGTCTCATTGAATTCAGTGAGACTTTGGGTAGAGTAACTACGGGAGCACGTAAGAGACATTACGTGCACCCGTGGTTACTGCACCACCTAGTGAAAACCTATGGGAAATTCCCTGTATATACTTTGGATTTCACTCTTTCTTCCACATAGACATGCATAGGATGCATAGGATTGAATGGTCAGCTGGGAACGGAGCCAGCTAAAGTTTTGTGTATTGGAGGAGAGAGAGGTCTCTGAGGAGGCAGGGTGGTGGTGGGGAGGAATCTTCTACTTGGATTTGAGGCAAGTTGCTATGAGGCATGGACATGTAAATCAGAGTTAAATCACCCACTTTTTGTTTCTTTTCTGGACCCTACCTAAGAATCAAAGTTTCACTAGCAGCAGCATTCATGTCTTGTTTCTCCTTGAGGTCAGTGAGATGTGTTATTCCAGCTTTTTTGATGAATTTCCCCTCATGAGATGAGCAGGGCCCATGAGAGGGAGTAGTTTTCACCTGGTCCAAAGGTCAAGAAGGAGGCCCAGGATCCAAAGAAGGTGCCCCAGAAATTTCCTGGGAACTTATATTTTCCTATCTCACCTGGACTCAGTGTCTGCATGGGATGCTGGATGCACAGCTGTTGCAACTACCAAAGCCATATGTGCTGGGCTAAGGATTGCATGCACAGTGTGAACACAGTGTGAAATTTGGGATAAAATTGGTCTGCTACAGCAGTTGTTTGGCAAATAGATCTGCTTGTCATGAAGGAGTATAAATAGAGCTCAGAGATAACCCTTTCCCCACCCCACCCCCAGAACGGTTTCTCTCTGCCTGCCCTCATGAACCTCTCATCTCTCTGCCACCTCATGGCCCGGGTGACCACCAAGTGACAGACCACCAGCCTCCCACTGGCACTGGCCCAGCACAAGCTCACACTGGGTTATCTCTGGCACTGAGCCAGAGCCAAGCTCTGCAAACTGCCTAACAGGCATTTCTGGGATTCCAACACACAGAGCTCAGGATTGGAAATTCAGTCAGCCTAGTAAAGTTTTTCCCTGACAAGGCATTATAAAATAGTATGAAATAATAAACTTTCAGTAAACACTTGCCTGTTTCAGGCTTCAAGGGGTGTGGCTGGTATCATGAGATGATCATGTTTCTAAAAAGTTCATGAAACTGGGTTGGCTTCCAGGACTGAAAGCAAATACCTCACAGAGATCACTCCCTTTGTAAGATTTGTATAGGGAATTACTGAAGATGCTCAAGAAAAGGGGGATTCAGTGACTGCCAGGGAATACTGATATTTTTTTCATCTTTTAGAAGATTAAAGATCTGGCATTTGTTCACACATTTGCTTTGGCTTGGCTTTACCCTCCACTCGCTCATTTGTTTCTCTTTTGGATGGAGGAGGAATACACTGGGAATTGAAAAGTAATCTGAAGAAAATGGAAAATGGAATGGAAAATGCTTTGTCTTTTAACCAGTCAGATATCAATGCATTTGATCCAGAAGCAAAGGATGATAGTGAACTTGATATTGTAGAATTTGACTTGTGCCAATTGTCAAACTGGGGGTTGTGGTAGGTAGTTTGGGGGGGAGTATTTGTTCCCCTAAACATAACAAAAAACTTGAAGTGCCAGGCAAATTAAACATTGAAGTGCACAGATTTTGTGATCTAAACCACTAGTATTTTCTCCCTCTGAACTGAAAAAAGTTCCCGGCTTCTCTGGGCAAATCATGAAAAAGATGAAACATTATATCATATTTGAGTCCTCTCACACAAATATAAGTCGTCCTTGTACAGTATAGCTATACTTGTAAAAGTATAGCTTTTGTTTATTACTTGCCCTGTCATATAACATACGCACACAGTTCTGTTTAAAATGTGCAACTTGGCTTCTGTTTACAATGAGATGGGAAAGTTTACAGAATTTCTGAGCAACAGCAGATTAAGGCTTGCCAATTTTGTGACAAGAAATTAAACTAAAACCCATTCTGCATTTGGCATCACCTTTTGACATGCTCATGCCATGTTTTTCATAGTACAATTTGGATATATCTTTGCATTTGCCCTTTCTTTGTTGAGTTTAAAATAAAACGAAAATGGAGTTATAACCACCACAAATCAGGATAGTTATTAGGCATCCATTCATCAGTTTGAATGCTGTTATTCCATGATGTGGATTTTAAAATGGTACTTTCCATTTCATTGGACTCCCCATCCTCCCCAGACAGTCAACCTTTTCTCTGTCCTCACAGAGTTGCACATAAGAACATAAGAAGAGCCTCCAGTGGATCTGGCCAAAGGCCCATCTATTCCAGCTTCTTGTATCACACAGTGGCCCACCAGATGTTAAGCTACCTGTATAGACAGTGGCCCACCAGATGTTTGAGGGATTACATATGACACCTGCATCCCCCCTGCATCCCCCCACATCTTCCCCTGGCATTTTGAAGTTGTCCACCTCTACACACATCCCTCATGGCTGACATCCATGCACTGACCTTACCTCTCCCATTGTGGCGCAGATGTGCCTTACAACACGTGTGCATCACTTGGAGACTGACACAAGAGATTTGCACCAGCATAAGTGCCACCCACTTTCTGAGATCCTTCTCAGTTTGTGATGTCAGCACATGCATATTGGAGGGACATGCACAGTGTTGGTGCCCATTCATATATTGCCATCTGGAAACTAAGCTAGCAGTGGTTGTGAGAACTGCTTGGGAATTTGATTGCTCCCTCCAAACAAAAAGAGCATTTGGAATGAACTCTTCAGAAACAAACCTGTTAGGCTGTTTGATATCCTCTCCATCATGCCTATGGGGGGATTGTAGCTGAGAGAAGAGGGGAGATGGGGGGAACTTCCCAGTGAGATCATGATAGAGGTGAGATTTCAAGCAGGAAGTGTATGGTTCAAAATCTCATTGGGGACTCTTTTAACCACCACACCAGCTTTCCAGTTCCAAAGAGATATAGTGTTCTATAAATGACCTAAGATAATCAGCAGAGGAATACGGCTGCAATTTCAGGAATTTCTTGTTCATGTGGGAAGAACTTGTTATTTCAGGGTACAAAGCATGAGAAAATAACCTCTGAATCTTGACCTTAATTAATTAGGTGAAGTGCATTAAACAGAATACATTTAACAAATATATCACATAACAGACTTTTAACCACCCACAGTGATACTCAAATAACATTTTTCTGTGCACACAGGAAATTTGTTGTGGAAAAATGGTGAATGTTTGTAATATCTTTTGAAAACTAAAGGCCTTGAATGGTTAATGTGATAGCAGGGGACAGGAAAATCAGGTTGATTCGCAGATAAAATGTACAGGTCACTTCTCTATAAACAATGGAGGCACACTTCAGTTCCCAAAGGAATGAGGAGCTCTCTTAAACATATTCTGCTGCAGTTTTTGTGGGTGTAACGTGCACTGATACAGCAGTTTCCCTGATATAGTGAACCACACTTGGCATGCTTTAAAAAAATCTGTTCATTAAAAGGAGGAAATGCTGGGAGGTCAGGAGGAGGAAGGTCCAGAGAAGACAAACTAGTTATTAGCAAAGAAGGGAAAGCAGAATTGTCTTATGTGCCACTCAGATGAGAAGCAAACTTAAACAAGTGGCCACGAACAAGGAATAAACAGGATGTCAAAATGATTTCACTTCTGCTTGCATGGTCTTAAAAGATAACATGCACCCATATTATTGTACTTTTCTGATGCCTGCCGTGTATCTATAATAACCAGTTTATGTACTACTTCTTGCTGCTCAATCTTTTGTATGTTTACATGGGAGTCTCATTCATTTCATGTACCAGTTTTCCTTCTAAGGTGAATTCATATAATAAATATATCACATATCAGATATTTAACTACTTATAGTGATAGCATATTTTTTCTGAACACACAGGAAATTTGTAGTGGAAATAAGGTGAATTCTGTAATTTCTTTTGGAAGCTAAAGGCCTAGAATGGTTAATGTGACAGCAGGGGACAGGAAAATCAAGATGATTGGCAGATAAAGGGCACAATCCTAAACAAGGCTAGCACAACTCACCATTCTCTCCATTCCTGCAGTGATATGGCGAGGCTGGTGCAAGTCTTTGCACTGGCCTATGCCACCCCCCCCCCCAGAAGTGGTACAGAAGTATGCCTGGATTTATGCCAGCCTAACCAAGCTTGGGATTGCACTGCCAATGTATTGATACTATGATCTTGGAGAGAATGGTTATTCCTCTATAGTCCTGATCTCCCCTCCCGATAGCTGCTATTTACAGTTAAATAGTAAGTAGCATAATGAGGTGATAGAATTAGGTGTGATGATGGAATGGTTGTGCCAGTGTATACTGCAGGAAGAAAAGTAAAAGCACTGGTGTATTCCCTCAATTAAAAATAAAATAAAAAACCTACCTTCTTCTCTTCTAGATCCTGAACTTGATGTCTCTACCAAATAGAGTAAACCCAGTAGGTCATCTAATCCAACCCCCTGTCTGCAGCGGGAAATCCTCCTACAGCATCCCTGACAGGTGCTCGTCGCACCTCTGCTTGAAGACCCCCAGTGAGGGAGAGTCCACCACGTCCCTTGGCAATCTGTTCCACTGCCGAACCGACCTCACCGTCAGGAATTTTTTCCTGATATCCAACTGGAATCTCCTCTCTTGCAGTTTGTACCCATTGGTTCTAGTTCTGCTTTCAGAGGCAGCTAACAACAAATGAGCCCCTTCCTCCAATTTATAGAGGGTAAAGAAATTGTGAATTGACTGTGATGAAATCCAATCCTAATCCATGCTGGAACAAACAGGCCAACTGGCTTGCCCCATATCCAGCACTTAATTGAAGCTGACTGCAGTTCTGCTTAACTGTTTATCCCAGATTACAGCAACTCCAGTGGGTCTACTTATATCTGCACCAACTAAGAAGCATAATGGAAAGTGAGGTAGGGATCTGGTGTAAGTGCCAGATCTTGGGTTCATCCCCCTGTCAGGCCCGGATCCATTTATATTTGGCTATACATTCTATGTTGACTTGATGTTGACTTATGGCGTAGTATCTAGAAGCAGCATCTAATTGATGGTACAGAGTTTATGTTGAGAAATAGCAACTGATTCAGCTGCATCCAGAAATGCTGCCAAGGCTGCTGAAGGTATCTGGGAAAGAGGACTTTCATCCCCTTTTCCAGGGAAAAGCCCAAAGCCCCACAATTGGGTTTTTTCAGTCTGCGCAGGTTATTTTGCTAGCACAAGCTTGAGGTGCTCCACGGGAACAGGAAGACTAAAAAGCTCGCTTAATACAGAGCTCGCTTAATACAGAGCTTTATTTTAAAAAAGCGTTTTAAACGGGGCAGAGGTTGGGGGCAGTTGTTTTATTGTTTTATTTTATTGTTTTAACAAATGTCTTTTAGCTTGTTTTTAATTGTTCTTAGCCTTTTTATTCATTCTAATTATATTTTAATTGTATTTTAATTATGTTTTAACCCATATTTATTAGCGATTTTAATGGTGTTTTATTCTTCTCCAATGTTAGCTGCCTTGGGCTCCCTCTTGTAGAGGAGGAAAGGCAGGGTATAAATTAGGAAAACAAACAAACAAATAAATAAATCAGTTGTGCCAGCCTAAGTTCGGATTGCACTCTCAGTCTGAAATTATATGAAAGTAGCCCTCATTGAACAAAATTGAACTTACTCTTGATTAAACCTGAAGAAGATAGTGCTGCTTACATTTGGTGATTTCTCAACAGAGCTTCATTTCTTACAGTATTTTGCATTAGATGACATTATCTGGGCTGTAAAAATATCTGGCAAGAATCCCAGTGGTTTTAAAGCAGAATTGTTGCAACACTTTCTCTGCTCTTTTGTCAAGGGCAGCATTTCAAGTAGACTTTCTTCCCTTACACCATGTATACATTTCTGAGAAAATTGAAGTAGAAAGGGGGACACGGCATAATTTTAACAGGCTCTGCAGGCATATTGTTAAAGAATGCAAATAAGAAACATATGGAATATTTTGAGTAGTGCATAAGGAACATAAACTATATTACTATTATCCACCTCAGAGTTACATAGGTAGTCAGAAAATGCAGTTATGCAATATGCTAGACATTTGGCTTTGCGATTTTCCAATTAACAACAGCTTTAACACTGACCATTTCCAAAAATTTTATATGTCTTAACATTAAACTTTAAAATACATAAAATGCTGCTTTACATTGGGTAACATCAGTGACTACTAAGAATGGGAGAATGCAAAAAGAATATACTTTCTGCTGAAAAGTCCTAGTTGGGAAGCTTGTACACTGTACACAACACAATGGGTTTCTATTAAAAGTCTACATTTTGCTTTCTTTAAATACTCTATTTTATGAATCTAATCTGATCACTGTCCACACCAAAAATGCTTATGGCTTTGCACATAAATAAGATATAATAAGATCCTGGACTTATGATGATATGCAGATGTGCCCAGATGATGCTCCCCAAACTGTTCTTTTATCATTTGTAGTATAGATTGGAAAATGTTTCAAGCTTTCCAAGACATGAACCAGAGGATTCCTTCTTGGTTGAAAGACTGAAGGAGAAATATTATTGAGATAGACAAAACATGGCTGTGTACTTAGCCTCTCTATTAAGATAAACAGAGGAAGCTCCTGCCTCTGGCTCAGTTTTCCAAGACAACTTGTCTGGTTGCAGAACAAACAAGAGTGTCAGGTGTTGATTTATGAAGCAAGAGCCAGTTCTGAAACCAGAAGTGGAGAAATGTTGTGTTTTGAAATATGAACGCCCAGAAGTCTGTTATGTTGCAAGTGTCTGCAAATGCTTATCCTTTGGCAGTGGTAGTGACAGAAAGGTACACCCTTGCTGATGATGGGAGAGGGCAACAGACCTTTGGCTACACACTGCAGATCATTCATTCTGGACAGATCCTAAATCCAGGTTGTCAGTCATCAGAATTTCTTTGCCCATATCTTTAAGTGTGTAGTGAATTTGGCAGACATATACCATGCCAGCCTTCCATAATATCCCTTTGGACTCCTGTCCTTCCCTGACATACTTATGTGAAATGTGCATTAATAGCTGGGTGAGAAGGGTTGCTTGAAACTTAAAGCCACTCCTTTGCTGCAGGGACTGCTAACACCAATTCGGAGCACCAACTGTTTAGTCTCCACCTTCTTCTCTATGAAAGACTAAGGGCACAATCCAGAGTAACTACGGGGAGTCTTGCTCCAGTGTAAGAACCATTTGCTGTGGATAGCAGTATGAATTTCCCATAGGATTTCATTAGATGGTGCAGTAACTACGGGTACACGTAATGTCTCTTACGTGCTCCCGTAGTTACTCTGGATTGTAGGGTTATACTCTATTGATACAATATAATTCCAGAATTGCTGATAGGACTCCAGGGAGCACAGCAGGATTTGAGGGAGCACAGCAATATTGTTGGAGCACTGCAATCAGAAGGAGTTTTTCTGTGCCATAGCTGGTGCTCACATTTGGCTTTTTTGCACAAGTGTTGCTGGCAGTTGAAAACTATGCACATAATGTCTGTAACAGAGTACAGAAGGTTGTACTAACCTAAGAAGGTTAGTACTAACCTATAAGGTTAGACCCCATACTAACCTACAGAAGGTTGTACTAACCTTGAGAAATAGAGTGGTGATGGTTGGTACTTAAATGGGTTGAGCAAATATGAACAGGGTAATGATAGGTGGTATGCAGTCCAAATGAAGCTGATCCTATAAAGAAGATGCCAGTCACTGTACTGTAAATCATAATATCAATCATTGTGAAAAGCATGGTCTTTAGTCTCCTGGCAGTTATGTTCATAGCCAATAGTATTTCTGTAGATACTAATCCAAAAGATTTTTCCCATGATGAAAAGTTAATTAATGCAGGAAGCTTTATTTGGTGGTACACTCTTGTTTGTCCATAAGAAGAGAGAGTCCAAATGGGCAAATCAGTTTTGTTTGACTCCCACAAACATGCCCTTCCAGCCCATTCATTGACCCCATTTTTGTTTTACTGAGTGAAAATTCATCTGAAATCACTATTGCTGTTGCCAGTTTTTTAAATTCAATCATTAAATTATCTCTCCTCTCTCAGTTCCCCTCCCTTTTTACCCCCCCCCGATTCTTCCTTTGAATTAACTTCCCTATTCCCCTTCTCCACACCCTTTTCCCAACCACTTTCCCATGATATTGTCCTTTTTGTTTTCTTGTTGTTCTTATCCTGTTGTAACTTGTGATGCCAATAAAGGTATTTGTAATCGTAATCAACTCCCACAAATGATCCTTGCTATTATGGTATTGTGACAGACATTCAGAGGATGCAAATCAGGCAGTTGCCTGGAGTGGAGAGCAAAAAGGATGGAGGTATTGGGTTATATCCAGGTTTCAAGAAAGAGCAAAGTCAAGGGCAATCCCATATACAGTTTATCCTTGTTATCGATTCTGGAAATGTCTGTGGATTAAAAAAAATCAGTATATAAAGAAAACCATGGAAAAATAGGTTTAAAGACCCTATTTTTAAAATATGTTTAAAGACCCTCCAGATTTGTTGCTGTTCAGTTATGCCTAATTGAATAAGGTAGTGCCTCAATATCTGCAGAGGTTTGATTCTGGGACTGAAAAATGGAATGATTGCTTGCATGACTACCTCTCTACAACAGTAGAAAAACAGCTTTTTAAACTGTGATTTGCAGTGGCCATTTGTGTTGAGTCAAATTCATGTAAAAAGATCTGAGTGTAAAAATGTTGGACCTGTACAGTCTTCAGGACCCTGGAGAGTCCCAATCAACTGAGGACATGTTCCAAGTTTGGTTGTAACTGAGCTGTTATGTTTCCCATATGCCTTACCATCCTCACAGCCACACCTTCTTGGTGAGGAATGTAAAGACTTAAAGGGATAATCCTCTGGCCTAGAACGCAACACTCAAACATCCTGTCTTGGAACATGGCATGAAGTAGCAAGTAGGCTCAGGCAAATGTGCAGCTCTTGAGGATGAGCGTTTTGGTTTCCCACCAGTATTATGTATTTCTATATCATTTTGCTGTCCTTGCTAGAAAATACATTATTCCTAGGGAGTCTCTAGCTTGGGAGTCTTGGTTGCCAGAATCAAGGCCCTAATTCAGCACCTTTACCATGTGTGTTTCTGAACCTGATAACCCAGCTGGCATTGACTCAGTGTCCTGATCCCTTCGTAGGCCTAGTTAATGACAGATGTGCATCAGTGATTGTTTATTTGGATAGGCATCTTGGATTTTATAGGAATATCTGAAATTCCTTCTGTTAGAAGAAGTATGCTATCTCTGTTACAGCATTTGATCCCTACAAGATCACTCTGGAAATTTATTTGCTAGCAAGTAACAGAATTTTTGGGGTCAAAAATGCCAAAACCCTCATTAGGCACAGTGGAGCTTAATTTTGAATAGACCTGAATAGGGTTGTGTTGCAAAGATCTTACTGGTTATGGGATATTTGCCCAGTATGGGTAAGCAATTAATTTATCAAGTCTTTGGTCAGCTTATCTGCACTTGCAGATAATGACTCTGATAGAGAAATTAACATTTTTTAGACTCCATTGATAGCAGGGAAGGAATGTAACTATATAATAGTATTTTTATTACATCTTGTTAAAAGAGTTTTATAATACAGAAAATAGTCAAATACACATTGGATGTGCCAAGTAAAATTAGAATCATAAAGGTAGGCTTAACAGAAGGGTCACACTTTAGATCCTCTGTTCCAGTTGAATAAATTGAACTCAGTATCTGGCACAGATCTGCTATATACGCTGTATGTGTAATGTAACTTAAGATACAATTAAAACCACTTCCACTAAGAGGCTTTCATATGCTTTTCTTCTTCAACTGACTGCCTCACTTGCAAAAATCCTCTGCCTTCTGATTTTCTAGGCAGGTACAGCCTGTTGACATCACTACATGGATGTAAAGCATAGTGAATTGTCATTAATTTCCTTGTTTTCCTATCCGAGTCATCCAGCTTCATCTGTGTCCAATTCACAATGCCAGCAGTATATCTAATTACAAGTATGGCCCAGGTATTTATAGCCTTTATAATAGTTTTAAATTTAATAATAAATAAAAGAGTGTTTAAATTAACCACATGAAAGCAATATATGTATATATGAGTGTTTTTTTAGGTTTTATTTTGCCATGCCGTACAGTTTTTTTATATCCTACATTTGGGGGAGGTGGGCCTTGCACTCTTTTTCAGTTATGACATCTGGTCACCCTGCTAAAGCAGGATTTCTGCAGCTTTCAACACAATGTCATCACCAGGTGCTGTCTGCTCTGGAGCGATGGCAGTATCAGTGGATCATTGTTGACGGGAGACTTTATCATTGCTTAAGAAGGACTGGTACTGGCAAAGAAAGGGTGGACGAGAGAAAAGAACAGCAGACCAAGGAAGAAAGAAAGGAAAATTAGAGAGGATGCTATAAGTGAGAGACAGGAAGGAGGAAATATGAGAAAAGATAGAAGTGAGACCAAAAAGGCATCCTTTTACCTATGGTGATCAATTAACAGGCAGCTCTGTCTGTCTGGGACACTTTAAGGGTGAATTCCAAGGGAAGTAAGTACCAGGGTGAATCACCAAGGGGAGTGAAGGGCATGACAGCCAGAGACAGGGCCTTCTTGGTAGTTGCACCCCGACTCTGGAACTCCCTTCCCCCAGAGTTAAGGAAAGTTAAGGAAACACTATGGGTTTTTTGGCAGGGCCTGACTTTTTTGTTTAGTAGGGCAGGTTTGTTTATTGAGGCAGGTAGGTTTTAATTATTGTTTTTTTAATTTTTTAATTTTAAATGTTTTTAAATTTTTGTATATGTATGCTTTCATCATTCTATGTACTATATTGTTTTTATTGTAGCCACCTTGGGTCCACATAGTGGAGAAAGGCGGGGTATAAATACGTTAAATAAATAAATACAGATGTAACTGCAGTGATTTGCAACCTTTTTCATTTCATGGTATACTGACAAGGCGCTAGAATTGTCATGGCACACCATTAGTTTTTTGACCATTGACAAGGCACACCATGCTGCTGGTAAGGGCTCAAATCCCCCAATTACCCTACTAATATATGAAGTCCCACAGCACACCTGCAGTCCATCTGCAACACACCGGTGTGCAAAGCCAGAGTGACTGTTTTAAAGTATAGTAGAGGGAAAAGAATGTACATTCATTACCCTCAACACAAATGTCTCAGAATACAATTAATGTGAGTTCAGGCTACTTCACCATTCTTAAAAGTATACACCTGTGTTCACCCTTAGTAATCATGCCATTTTGGGAAAAGCACTGGATCAAATAAGCATTCAGGGCCAGGCCATTCATTGTCCAGTTTTTGCTGGGCTTGGGGAAATTTCGGAGCAGGGTCATATATCATGTTGTGATTATCCTATATTCTTAGGACATCCTTCCATAAGTAGCTATAAATCAATTGAGAACCAGTGAGAATGTTCCATACAACCTGTTTCCTTCACACACAAAGAGTTAAGAGAAAAATGTCAGCAAGAGCTCCAATGACATTTGCAGTGCAACTGACCCTCAGAGAATCAGAGCAGAAGGAAGGGAGATGGGAAAAAATGCTGTGGAAGAGAGGTGAAAGTGAGACACTAATTGGCCTAGAGTTGGTCTTATTTATTTCAGTTGCAGGATACTATGATTTTTGACTTTGCTAATGTCCATCTGATCGTTATGAGATCAATTGCAAAGCACCTTTCACCTTTCATTCTCTAAAATGGTTTGCAGGATGCCTTCAATTTCTTATTGGTTCTGGTAAGAATATCCAGATTCTGCAGCTCTACAAGGGAATACAAAATTACATTTGCCATTTGCTGTAATGAGCTGACATTCCTCTCTCTGCTCCTCCATTTGTATAACCTGTGTTTAAAACGGTGTAACCTTTACCAGCTAGAGGGAGGAAATGTCTCTCTTCTGAAGGGGAGCCAGCAGGAAACAGGTACCACGTAGCACAACCAGGGAGAACAATGTATAGACAAACAGACAAAAAGCAGAGGCACTCCCAGGTTAACAACATCTTGCCCTGCCGGTTTCTATCTAATCTTGGAAAATGTCCTCTTGAGCTGAAGGAAATGGGAAATGGATTATGTGGAATGAAAAAAGGGCCTGATCTGCTGACTAGTCAATGTTAAATAATGTCAAACTGGGGGTTCCTAATTTGGAAGAAATGCAGCTGTATTTTGATTTTCTGAACACAAGAAAAGGAAAAGGTACACTAAGGTCACTGAAGTAGGTCCTAGAGTGACCAGATGTCATAATCACAAAAGAGAACAAGGCCCTCCACAATTTATGACACCCAAGAAAAATGTAGAGCATGGCAAAATAAGAGCTAAAAACACTCATATACAGTATATTGCTTTTAAGTAGTTAATTTAAACTCTGTATTACATATTATTAATTAGGCGTAGCTAGGATTATAATTCCATGTGATTTTGTTTTTGCTCCCTTTCTGCACCATGATGGCCAAGAGGCCTGCCCCTCCTAGGACCTTCCTAGTTTTAGGTGCTGTTTGAAACCCCCCCAGTCATTTTTTCTAGCTTCTTTTCTGGGGAGCAGTATTGAACCCCTGGGAAATTTTTACCACAGTCGCACCTCCTAAGCTGACTTTTGGAAGTTTCTTATTTCCTTTTATATTCATCATAACTGTTTATTTAGCTCTTTTTATGAATTGAAATTACAAAGAATGTGGATATTATGATTTTGTTCATAATATTGTACATATTTTGTACATAAATATGTATTTTTGCCTAGGGTTGTCAATTAGATACAGTTCAAGCATGTACTCCTGTTTGCTTTTTCTCTTGTCTTTGAAAAAAGCCATCTCAGCCTGCATTTTACTGACCATTTGCTCATGTTGTCTTCACACCTTTGATTGCTATCTATGCACATGCTAACGAACAAGACCTCTTTGCCTTGAGGTAGGACTCTCCCATTATTCATGGGGTTCCTGACCCTGTTGATGATATGGATGTTTCTTCTTTCCAGGGCTCTTCCCCCCAATTTGGTGAGGTGTTGGTTTCACCTTCCAGGGATAGCTGCATCTCCTGAATTTTATTGTTCACTTTCCTGTTGATTTCAATAGGAACAGAGAACACATGCAGATAAGTTTGGCTTGTCCAACAAGGGTTGGACATCTACGGGTTTTAGCCTTTCAGTCACAGAACTGAACTGCTGAACTTCCCAATAGCGACTCAGAGTGACTCAGAGTGACTCTGCTGTGCCTATATTTCCAGTTCAGCTCATAATTAATGCTCATATGTCTTTCTTTTTCATGAAAACATCAGGCAATGTGGAGGCGAGTATTAATTTTCAGTGATTTTGGTTTCACTTGCTGTATGATTAATAAATGAGGATTTTTGATTATTGTCTCTTTGTACATCCTAATGAATGTCACTTAACACTTTAAGAGTGTTACAACTGAATTAATTAGGTGCTTATGACAGTTGTCTAACAGTGGAATTTTGTGCACAACTGTGCCCAACGTTTGAGTCAAACAGGCTACGCCTGACAAAGGGTTAAATTTAAAATTATTACATATAATTTACTATGGGTGCAATCCTGACTTAGGCCAGAGAGAATGGCCCAGCAAAGCTGGCCAAAGTAGGTCATATCCTGAGCTGACAGGCCAAATCCACAGAGCTAGAAGGCATCTAGGCTGATTCTTAGGCAAAATCAACAGGAGGCGTCTAGGCTGGCCTTACTTCTGCAGCACAAGGGCTGCATTCTCACTGGGCTGGTGTAGTTATCCTGTGCATTATCCTGAAGGTGAGAGGCAGGAGTGATAATTAGGCTAGCCTAAAACTTTTAATTCTGCTTCCATTTTTACTCTGACTTATCATGGGCCCCTATGGGTCTACTCAGATTTATGCCTGCTCCTGAGATGGCCTAATTTTAAGGAACTGGGAAGGGGAATGTCTGCCCTGGAAACAGACTCTGGATACAGAGTAACTGCACTGTTCCAAGCCGTGCCCCACACGCCCAAAACACCCCCCTGCTGAACTGCCTAGGCTAGGCCAAGATCCATCTGTCTTGGGCTAGACTAAGTAGACTTACGCCAGCCCAAGTTTTCTCTGGTGTAGCTAGGCTATTTGTAGGTGTAGCTAGGCTTATTTCTTGGAATAAGACCAGCCCAGTGAAAATAGGCTAGCCTAACTGCACTTCCAGATTGTAGCCTATGTATAATTTATTAGTTACAAGAAGGCTACATACTGCCTGCTCACAAAGAAAAGGCAGACAATTAAGATTTTTTCCAGGAAACAAGCCAAAAAAAGATTGAATGACCTGGAAAAAGAGAAGATATGATCACTATGCATGTTTCCCATCAGTTTATTTCATCCACTCAGCTTAGCTCTTCAATCTCCCAAATGTTCAGATTTTCACTTAGACAAATAAGTTTTTTATTATATGTGAAATACCATGTTTACTCAAATGGAACACAAACCTTTTTCAGCCAAATTTTGTCTCCAAAATTGGAGTATGCATTAGATTTGATGACACATCAGATTTGAGTAAATATGGTATTTTCATTATAAGTATAGGTAAGTATTTAATTTAACTGTTTGCTATATTGTAATAAAAATGTCCATAAACCAATTGTTGTATAAAGTATTGCAATTAGGTAAAACTCATAACATAAACCCATATTTCATATTCTTATTGTCATATTGTTTTATGCAGTAAAATTAAATATTGCCTCTTCTTTGCTGCTGTACATTACAATCACCAGAAAACTTTTTATCTCAAGCTTTTTAAAATAGGGGAACGCAGTAGATTCAGTGGTGCATTTGCTTCTAGTATGGGCTGTGGGTGGCGCAAGTGGCTAAGACACTGTGCCTGTTAACCAGCAGGCCAGGGTTTGAGATCTGGGTTGGCCCCACAAGCCAGGGTGAGCTCCTGTCCTTAGCCCAGCTCTGCAACGCCAGCTGGGTCCAATCGTATTGGCTCTGCCTTTCCATTGGACTAATTCAGTGGTGTGGAGAAGGATTGGCTGCTTGGGTAACAGCCTATCCTCCATAACAATCTAACCCAGGCTTTCATGCTTCGCATACAGCGAATTCAGCGCCAAGCATTATACCATAGTCTTCAAAGACTGACGGAGGCCTGCTAGCTTCTAGCAAATATGGGTAAATCTTCCAGAGGCAATTATAAGGGAAGATGACAATGATGCTGTCATTAGAAAAGGTATTCTTTGCTCTTTACCAATAAAGGGGTGATACAAAGTACAGCAAAGCTTTTTGCCTTAGAGCAGTGGTTCTCAATCTTGCTAACGCCGTGACCCCTTTATAAGTTCTTCATGTTGTGGGGACCCCCAACCATAAAATTATTTTCGTTGCTACTTTATAACTGTAATTTTGCTATTGTTATGAATCGTAATGTAAATATCCGATATGCAGGATGTATTTTCATTATTACAAATGAAATGTGTGTTCTATGCACACATTGAACACAATGGGATTTATTTCAGAGTAGGCATGCATAGGATTGGACCCTGAGGCTGCAATCCTATCCACATTTACATGGGAGTAAAGGCCCCCTGAGTATAATGGGATTTATTTCAGAGTAGGCATGGAAAGGATTGGGCCCTGAGGCGGTCAGTCAGCCCCAGTGCACGCGCAGCTACAGCCGGAGGTCTGGCAAGCCTGACCTGGCCCCGTGCACCAGGGGTCTTTAGGTGACCCCCAGGAAAGCTCTAGGCGACCCGGGGTCCCGACCCCCACTTTGAGAAACACTGCCTTAGCGCATGATCCTATGCACACTTTCCTGGGAGAAAGTGATTTTAGTGGGGCTGAGGTCAAAATCCAAAGTAACTACAGAGAGTCCTTGCTCCAGTGTAAGAACAACTTACTCTGGATTCCAATATGAATTTCCCATAGGCAGTGATGGGCTTCAAAGAAATTAAGAACCGGTTCTCTGCCCATCTGGCAGCCACTTTTAAATGGCTATTTTTAAACTTTATATGTACTATCTCTTGTTAACAACCGGTTCTATAGAGTAGGTGCGAACCTGCTGGAGCCCACCACTGCCCATAGGTTTTCACTAGGTGATGCAGTAAATACAGGTGCATGTAAAGTCTCTTACATGCTCCCATAGTTACTCTGGATTTGGGCGTGAGTAAACATGTATAGGATTGGCCTCTTATCTGCTTACTTTCTGCATCCAGATTACTCATAACCAGAACATGGACTGGACACATTTTACAAACTTCCATTTATACAAATTTCAGTTGAGAGTATTGATGTCATAAGGAGAGACTGTAAATGTAGAAATTTTTTAAAAAGTCACGGCGGGGGGGAGGAATTAATGCAACAATACAGACAATGGAAAACAGAAAAGGGAAGTTAAGAAAAAGGCAGGGAGTGATCATATAGATATTGAAAAAAGAAATATTGTATTCCACAAAGAAAACATGAACTGACTTCCCTCCCAACGAGAAAAAAATCAGGGCTTCAAAGGATAGCAAGGAAAAGGTTCAATAAGTTAGCACCGATGTTTAATGGTTATTAAAGCATCATTTTAGCTTCGGTTTTAACACATCTTCCCCAGAGTGAGATTTATTTGAATGCAGGATGTGGATATGGGACCAGTGAAGTATAGGTAGAAGGCTAGATATGCTAGTCTTGAGCATGCCCTAGAATGTTGGGGTCAAACAGGAACCAAAATTTAATAGCACAGTGAAATCATTAGGGGTTTGGAATGAACAGTTCTGCAACTGTTAAAACTAGGCCATTCTTAGTCAAGAACATTTCAGAATGCATGACCTAACATTCATGGATAATAGGGAAGACTGACTGCTCTGTCATGGGATTTGCTTGTCAGAACATAAGAATCTTCGACCGTAAAGATCCCAAGATTATAGACCTTGCTAACTTGCAGACTCTCTGCAATTTAAGATTTTACTTTTGTTGAACATCAGTCTAATTAAAAACAGCATGAGTGTCCATTTCTGTACCTGGTCAGGTCAGACATGGGCAATAAGTTTTGTTTGTTGATGAGGCAGAGGTTGACTCAAAACATCAGAAGTGAGATATTAGCCAAACCCAAGCAACAGAGACTGTGCTTTAAGCTGTGTACTTACATAGATGTGGTTTGGTATACTTGGCAAGAAAGATTTTGTACCAAATTTAGCATAAATTATGCCTGGACTCTGAACGTTATTCTCTAGGCCTTTCCAAAGGTGCAAGATAGCAGAGATGAGAACTCGTCAGGTGACTTGGATGCAAGTTGTGAAAAATGCAGATTTTGTTTGCTGACTCAAAGAGTCTGAAAAACACTTGAATCCAGGGCCCCCTGACTTGTTCCCACACATCCAAACTCAACAGAGTCTGTGTCTGGATGTACTTGCTTACTGTTTTCATGCCATGAAAAGGCTCATTCAGACCAGGTAAACAATTGGGAGCTTCCAGCCAGGAGGCAGTAAAGTGTTAATATTTTCCTTTTAAAATTGAAGGGGAAGGCAAGATTGAGCTATGTGATAGGAAGGAAAAAACCATTGATCACTGGAAAAAGGATCAGAGTTTGGATATTTTCCTTGGTTGAGGAAGTGCAGAAGAAGAAGTCCAAGGTTAGGGTACAGAAACCAAGAGAGGGAGAAGAGGCGGGGGGTGGGGAGGCAGTTTGTAGCAATCACACTTTCCACAATGGCTTCTTTGAGTTCTATTGTTATTATTGGGGGAGGAGAAGCCAGATGAATGAATGACCAGTTGCAGTGGGACTGCTGAGCTGAGCCTCTAAGGACTGGGTCATCCCAGTAAGTCTCTCAACTGCTGCTAGTGACACTTGTTATGAGAGTGAACCATCTGCCACTTGACAGTGGCTGGAGGTTCCACTCTTAGCCTGGCAATTATAAATAATTGCATACACAGCAAATCAGTTTCTAGGGCCATTGCATGTTCATAAAGTCCCTTTGCTTGAGACACTTGACAGCCACTGCAAGTCTGGGTAGTAAATTACCGGTGTATGGGACTAGTTGGAGCAAGGCTCAGTGGAAGGGGACTTCAGACATTCACATAACATAGTCTTGGACACCATCAATCTAGAGGGTAACAACCATGCCAAGAGATACAGCTGGGACTTCAGTCTTGTATTTTTTTTTAGGCATATGAATTTGAAAAGCATTTTGCTCTCCCCACAGACCCCAACATTCCTAACTCCTTATATGAACTATAAAGAAAATAAAGAAATCTGCTCCCCATGAGGAAATAGCAGTTAAGGCAAGAGTGGGGGAAAGGAGCGTGCAAAGCTAGTGTAAGGCTGAGAGGTTAAAGATAGGAGAGGTTAGAAAAATATTTTCCTAGCAACACAATAAGGCATGGTAGGCTTCTTGGGGAAAATAGCATTTAAAATAGCTGCATTACTACATTTTACATACAAGGATCTTAAAATAATACGAGAGCTAGCTTTATTATGCAGGAAATTTAGAATTAAACCATGAACTAACGTCTACCTTAACAATTCTGTGCAATACAGTAGGGCTTGAGTCCAGGATCCCAGCATTATATTGACTTTATTGTATTTTATTCTTTAAATTATATTTTATTATGTCTTTTAATTGATTGTTGGCTGGCTTGGGTGCCTGTTGGGAAGAAAGGCGGAATACAAATCAAATCAATCAATCCTCCTGGTGAAGTCTATAAGCACAGATGAGTCAAGAATGTTAATTCTGTATCTGTTACATTTTGTGTACCAGATAAGTATCTGTAAGTAGAATTTATAATTCTAGTATACTCACAGTCCTATCATGATCTACTACCATAAGTGCTGGTATGGCATCACTCATTCATTAGACCTTTATTGGCATTAAAAAAATTAACCAAAATAACAATACAGTAACAATATCAACAATGACATCTAAGAAAAGGGCCTAGCCTGCAAATAAAATCCAGGAAAGAAGTTTAAGGGGGATACGATAGAAGAAAGAGGGTATAAAAGGAGGTAGGGATCAGGGAGAAGGATTTAATATAGAAATTAAAAAAAGGAAATCTGCTACAGCTTCTGTGATGTTTCTCAGCAAAACAAAGACAGGATCAAGGAAGGGACCCAGGGAGCTAAACAGGAAAAGATTCAGACAGATATCGCTTAGAGCTTGATGGGCTGGACAGCGGAGAAGAATATGATCCATAGTATTGGGTTCAAAGAAACAAAAGCTGCAAATTCTGCGGTCGTGTGGAATCTTAGAAAATCTACAGCATGGACAGATGAGGGAAAAATATTTAAATGAGCCATCATGAATGCTCTTCTCTTGGAAGGGTTAATCAACTTGCTAAAATAATTTGACCAATGTGCGAGAAAGGGAGAAAGGCCAAAGAATAAGGGAGAGCAAATAGGGTTGAGACCAGAGATGGGCTGGCCCCATCCCAAGATCCGGTACCCCGGAAGTGGGAGGGGCCAGCCGGGGTCAGGGGGTGTGGGCGGGGCAAGGGGCGGGACTGGGGAGGGGCAAGGGGTGGGCGACGTTGGCGCCTGCGCAGTGCCTGCTTAGAAGCTGGCCTGCCAGGCTGGCCTGGCAGGCCAGCTTCTAAGCAGGCTCTGCACAAGCGCCGACACCGGTGCTCACGCAGAGCCTGCCCAGAAGCTGGCCTGGCAGGTGGGTTTCCAGGCAGGCTCTGTGCAAGCGCCGACACCGGTGCTCACGCAGAGCCTGCCTGGAGGCTGGCCTGGCAGGCGGGCTTCCAGGCAGGCTCTGCGCAAGCGCAGACCGTACCGGTCCGCCATGTTTTGCATTTCCCTGTCGCTGGCGGTACACTAGCGGCAGGGAAACGGGAAGAACCGATACGGGCGCGTAGGCCTGTACCGGTAAGTGCCCACCACTGGTTGAGAATGGAAAAAAGCAGGTCAAATCCATATTCCCAAAGTTTGGTTTTAATAATCAGATGGGCTTTGGTTAGATCAAGATCAGCCAGAGTTTCCAGAGAAAGGTAGGTTTGGCAGCATCAAAGATCTTAAACCATCTAGAAAAATAAGAAACCTTTTCAAATCTTAGATCTTTTCAAAGAGAATCAGATGGAATACCTAAGTGTAAATTGAGCCAAAAGTTAAAAGTGAGGGACCATGCAATTTCATTTGAAGAAACCCTAATATGAGAGTGAGAGTGGATAACCTGATTAAGTTTGGGACACACAAGATATGTCTGAAGAAAGAGGCTGCCACTTGATCAGAGAGCACTGTTGGCAGCTTCAATCCAGATGGGAATACCATACAACAGCAGGGAAAGAATTTTGGTCTTAAAAACACAAATTGCAGCAGGCACATACTGCACATACTGATTGCCACTGCTAAAATATGGCATCATAAAATGTGCATTACTGTTGTGTGCTGCAGGAGCGCCAGTACATATAGCCAGAGGTCCCAGACATGCAACAGCAGCATGCAGAAACTCTAAAAATGAGAAAATTGGCCTTTCTTCCATTCCATACATTTTCCTCCAATGCACAGCTATGCCCATAACTGCCCTCCACCCAGCCTTTCTTTGCTCACACACTGCCTTGCAGAGCCAGCCTTTTTCACTCTACACTGTGGCCTGCAGTTGCACCACTGGCTGTAATCTGAGCTCATCATTTAGAGAGCTGTTCAACAAAGGATTGATTTAAATGAAGGTCCCGCCCTACCTCCAGCTCTGTCCAATCAATCAATATCAGGCCCTTTGAAGCGTCAGGTTCAAGGCAATCTCCTAATCTGTTTTACCCTAGATCCAGTTTTTGGTTATGATATATTAAATTGTCCTTTCCATTTTCCTCAGGCAGAAAATCCATCTCCTTCGTTTCCTCTGCATGGTTCTGATTACTGTCTATTGATTCTGAATTTTTGTCAGTCCTTTATCCGGAGGCAACTCAACCAAATGAGTTAATTAGAAAAAAAATAAAGCATACTTCATAAGTAATGCTTTTTAACACAATCCGATCTGTGTTTTCAATTAAAGGTGAGCAGGTCAAACCTTATGAGAAGATAGCTATTAAAATACACAATATTATTCAGGACTTGCAGTTTTGCACAAGTTGCCAAAGCCACAGCTTTCTCCCCTTTTGTGTAGTATAAAAATACTTTGATATTACTGAGGCTACATTCCTCAGCTCCAGTTAGGCCAGCCTAAATGATGATCTGTGGGTGTAACAAAAGTGCCATAAGACACTTCTGCGCCACTTCTGATGGGACTAGGCTACGGTATGGTGTGTGAACTTCCCACCCCACCATAGGAAGATATGCCAAGTGAGTTAGGCCAGGCGAAATTGCTTAGGATTGCACTCTCAGTAAGATATTCATTGTGCTATACTGGGATCCAGGAGCATCATTAATCTATTTTTTTCTTACTCACATGAGCTGAGCTGGGCAACCTGACTTTGGAAATAACAAGGTTTCCAGTTATTGTTGTATAACAATGTGCTGTACAATTCAGTGCCAGAATTGCTAAATGAAATTTGTTTTCCCATTTGTGTGATGGGTCACACATTATGGCTTGTAACAGTCTTTTCTGGTCCTATAACAAAATATGCACCCAGTGAAATTGTTGTGACAGAATTGGCTCCAAATGAAAATAAATGTAACAACCCTCTAAATTAATGGGAGTCCTCAAATGTTTTGAGTGTTTAAGGACTTCTTGCTAGCTCATCGTGTAAAAATTCATCCTAACATAGGCTCTATTGGCTGAACACAAAATAACCAGCTCCCCCAGGTCTGAAATCCACATGGTTGTCATAAGGCAATCAACCATAAAATTTAATTCTGATATGAACTTTTGTGGGGAAAAATCCCTAGTAGCTGGCTAGTCTTCATTATAATTAGAAGTGCACCAAGCATCTGCCTAGTTTTATTTTGGGGATAAATATCAATACTTCTGGAGCACCAAGCTATTCCATCAGTACCTCCCATTTCTCTTTTTTATTGCTTCGTGTTTCAATTCCTTGTACAATTGTCTTCTATTTTGGCTGTTTTGAACATTACTGGGTCTTCTTCCTTTGCCTAATGGACCCAGTGAGCCAGGCATCACAATTTACTGCAATAACATCACAACGCTATGTAACAAATTTAATTTGGCTATGTAAAAATGGCTGCAATTCTAACATCTCGTTAGGCCAGCCTAAGCCCTGGCATAAGTCTTGAACTGAATGTGTTGTAAAAGTGCTTTAAGGCACTTTTGTGCCACTCCTGAGGAGGGATAGGCCAGTGCACAGACATGTGCTTGACTCACCATGGGAATGGAAAGAGAAATGAATTGTGCTGACCTAGGTTAGGAATCACTGAGGGCAAATGAAGCTAATTCAGAGAGAAGGCAATAGTTCCTAACAGGACTGAAATAAACTTATTGGACCCTTTGCTCCCATTTGCTCCCACATCTAAGGGGCCCTGCAATATATACTATAAATATAATAATACTAGTGAAAATATACGTGCATTGTGGGAGTAAAATTCCCCCGTACACAATCCCCCACTGCACATCAACCCCCCCATGCTCATTAAGGTCCCATGTGCAACAACCCCATGTTCATCCTCCCTGTGCGCATCATCCCTCCTATGCACATCCACCCCATGTGCATCAACTCCCATGCACATCAAACCCCATGTGCATCACCTCCCCAATGTGCATCACCTCCCCATGCTCATCACCTCTCCATGCGCATCACCTCCCCATGTGCAGCATCCTCCCCAGTGCAACCCCTCCCTCCAAACAACATCCCCCCAGTGCACCAGGCACCGAGCACCAAACTGGCTGGATGTTGGTCAGTCTTCCATTTTAAGTATAGGACAAAAACATGTTGCAACCCTTTTCAGCCTCTTAAGGTTTAAATTTCTCCACATCGGTTCTTGGTTGGTGTTGATGTCACAGAAGGAATGCCCTCCCCGAATTTCATGCTTCTAGGTCCAGGGGTTGGGGCAGGGCATCCCTCAATCATGGATTCATCAATGTAAAGTATGGGGAGGAAAATGTGTTATGCCCCCTTTCACCCCCTTCTGGTTGGAATTTCCAAAAACTGATTTTTAGTGGGTGCCTCCAACATGGAAGGAACAACGATCCCAAATTTCATGCTTCTAGGCCCAGCGGTTTTAGCTGGGCATTGATGAGTCAGTGATGACGATGAAGATGAAGTTTTATATATATCTCACATTGTAGGTTTGATGGAAAACATCAATGATTTCAATTTTCTTCAGAATTCTTAAAAAGTCATTATGTTTATTTATATTTACCGTATATTAGTTGTGAACCTGGGACCTTGCAAAAAATGTTTGCAATTATACCCCACATTTATTGCTATGAACAGCCAAGATTCATAAAAGACATTGCCCTCACTCTAAATGAGCAAATGCTTCCAACACAGTTCCTCCCCAACCCACTGGAAATGCACTCCTAATTTCTGTTTCATAATTTCATGAAGCTGGAATTTAACCAGATAGGTACAAAATAATATACACATTTTAGACAAAAACAAACCATTATAGCTCAATCTTATGCATTGTTCCATTGAGTTCAGTGGGATTTACTCCCAGGAAAATCTGTTGTAGCCTTATGGCCCAATCCCAATTCTGTCATTGAGTTGCACTACTGGAAATTTTGTTTCAACAGTGAAACCTGACTTACGATATCCCAAAACACAATGAATTCTCATGAAAGAGCTGTCACTGCCAGAAAAAAGCAGTACCACATATGTGATAGCATCTGACTCTGATCCCTCCACACTAGTAAGGGTACAATCCTAAACAATTTAGGCCAGCCTGACTCACCTGTCACACCATAGAATCATAGATTCTTAGAGTTGGAAGGGACATAGTAGGTCATCTAGTCCAACCCCCTCTCTGAAGCAGGAAATTCTCCTAGGGCATCTCTGACAGGTGCTCGTCGAGCCTCTACGTATCATGTAGGAATGTGCCTGTGCACTGGCAAAATCCCCCCTCCCCACTCCCCCAGGAATGGGGCAAAAGTGCCATTTGTGGCATCCCCAAGTCAGGATATAACTTATGCAAGAGTTTAATGGACATTTCCCATAGGGAAATCTGAGTGGAGGAAAGCTTTTTTGGACCCTCTTTGAACAAGGCATCTGGAAAAAAACAAAACAAAATGGTCATCATAATTTAAGTCAAGTTCTACAAGTTTTTCCTCCACCCTAATTTTTTTTTTTAATACCCCACTAATACTATCAGATCCCAAAAATAAATAGCTGAGGGACAGAAGAATTTTGGGGTGGGATTTCAGCAGTTGGATTATTCCTAGTTGAAGGTCAATGTATGTGTTGCAATATTAAGCCACATCATCTTCCAGGGCATTCTGCAAGATGGGTCCTCTAAGAATGGTATCTACTTTACCCCCCACTGGCTAGAATAAAGACAGATGTGGATTAAAGACAGAGACAGATGTGGATTAAAGGGCCTCTTTATTAATTATTAGCTTTTTAATAAAAAACAGGAAACTGCTTTCTAAGTTGTGCTGATAGCTACAAAACAGGGAAAGGGTGAAGGCCTGAGGATGCCCTTCAAAGGGAAAGGGTGAACAATAAGGATGCCCTTCAACATCAACCCGTAGGTCGAGGTAGCTGGATGCTCAGTCAGCCAGTTGCCCAGATGACCTTGCCTAATATCAAGATCAAGGGCTAGCCAGGCTGGGCCTATGTCCAGATTGGAAATCAATAGGCCCCCTTTGTGTCACCCTTGACCCTTGCCACCTCAGGCTAACACCAAGGCCTATCCTGCCTATTCCAGCACAACACCTGCCATAAAGTGACTGGACTATTTAGCCCATTTCCCTGCACAGTTTAGGGCAGGTGAAAAAAGGCCCCAACATAAGCCAATCAGTTGGGACCCCAAAAATGCCTACGTGGCCCCTAAGCAACCAGCTAATCTTTAATTGTACAGGGGAGGGAGGGGACGAAGCGTGGGACCGCTCCTCACCCTCGCCCTCGCCCTCCCAGTAGCCTGGGCAGCCAATTGGCTGCCTCCATCTGTCCCCGGCATCTGTCCCGGGGGGGGGGGGGGGGAAGACCGGTGCGCTGAGAGGCATGCCAGCAGCATTCACAGATTCTGGTCTGTACTGATGATCAGTCTCTGGTGATCAGTCTCATCTTCCATTTGCCCATATTTGACTTTATGACTGCTTCATATAAGGAAGCTGCTAGCTAGGAAAATAATACTCTACTTCCATTTCCAATCATGTGACCCAAATTAGATTTTTATATATTACTAGCGAAAGGCGTACCCGCGTTGCGGGAGTAAAATTACCCCATATGCCATCCCCCCATATGCATCAACCCCCATGGATAACTTTCCCCCAGTCGTAACAACCCCCATCCGCAACTTCCCCCATACACATCAACCCCCCCATGCGCAACTTCACCCATGCGCATCAACCCAGCATGCACAAGTTACCCCATGCGCAACTTCCTCCCATGCAAATCAACCCCCCATGCACAACTTCCCCCATGCGCATCAACCCCCCATGCGCAACTTCCCCCATATGCATCAAACCCCATATGCATCAAACCCCATGCACAACTTTCCCCATGCGCAACTTTCCCCATGCGCAACTTCCTCCATGTGCAACTTCTCCCCATGCGCAACTTCACCCCATGCGCAACTTCCCCCATGCACAACTTCCCCCCATGTGCAACTTTCCTCCCATGCGGAACTTTCCCCATACACAATTTTCCTCATGCGCAACTTCCCCCCATGCGCAACTGCCCCCATGCGCAACTTCCCCATGCGCAACTTTCCCCCGTGCACAACTTTTCTCCATGTGCATCATCCCCATGCGCAACTTCCCATATATGCACAACTGTCCTCCCATGCACAACTTTCCTCCCATACACAACTTTCCTCCCATACGCAATTTCCCCCGTGCGCAACTTCCCCCGTGCGCAACTTCCCCTGTGCGCAACTTCCCCCATGCGCAACTTTCCTCCCATGCGCAACTTTCCTCCCATGCGCAACTTTCCTCCCATGCGCAAGTTCCCCCATGCGCAAGTTCCCCCCGTGCGCAACTTCCCCCGTGCGCAACTTTCCCCCGTGCGCAACTTTCCCCCCATGCGCAACTTCCTCCCATGCGCAACTTCCCCCCTGCGCAACTTTCCTACATGCGCAACTTCCCCCATGCGCAATTTCCCCTCATGCGCAGCATCCTCGCCAGCGCAACCTCTTCCTCCAAACAACATCCCCTAGTGCACCAGGGTCTGAGCACCAAATTGGCTGGATGTTGTTCAGTCTCCCATGTTAAGTATAGGGCAGAAACACGTTGCCCCCTTTTCAGCCCCTGAAGGGTTAAGTTTCTCCAGATGGTTCTTGGTGGGAGTTCAGGTGACAGAAGGAACTCCCAGAATTCCATGCTTCAGGCCCAGCAGTTGGGGTGGAATGTTGATGAGTCAGCAATTCTCAATGCAAAGTATAGGGAGGAAAACGCGTTGCGCTCCTTTTCACCCCCTTCCCATTGGAATTTCCGAAAACCGGTTCTTAGTGCACCCCTCAGTCACGGAAGGTACACCCACCCCAAATTTCATGCTTATAGGCCCACCGGTTTTGGCAGGGCGGTGATGAGTGAGTCAGTCAGTGAGTCAGTCAGTGAGTGACTTTTCTCTTTTATATATATAGATGACTCTGCCATTATGATGTACAGTGGTGCCTCACATAAAGAGCTTAATTCGTTCCGGAGGCATGCTCTTTAAGTGAAACGCTTTTTAAGTGAAGCAGATTTTTCCATAGGAAATAATGAAAACTCAGAAGATTGGTTCCACAAACCCCAAAATATTCATATAAAAATATTAACTGGATTTAAAAATGATGACAAAACACTGGAATTGAATTCAAAACGTGCATTCAATGTGCATGATCCTATGAAGTCTACATAGGCTGCAATCCTCAAGACACTTTTCTGGGAGTAAGCCCCATTTAACATAATGGGGCTTACTTCTGGGTAGACATGTTTAGGAGACTGCAATCAAAGGCACTTTCCTGGGAGGCTTACCTGGGCTGCTGCTGGAGGTTCACAATGGTCAGTGATTGGGGGCAGTTGAAGGCAGCAGTGCTGGCCGGCAGCCCTTTTAAAGAGCCTCCATGTAGAGCTTCAGGGCTGCATAGCACGTGTGCCCATAGTGTGCTTGCTTGTTAAGTGAAGCGGAAATTGTTATGTGAAGCAAGATTTCTTGGAAATTTTTGCTTGTTATGTGAAATGCTTGTTAAGCGAGGTACCACAGTATCCTCTTTTTTAACGCTCAATTTGTAAAAGCACACTCTCTCCTACCATAGATTGATGTGTAAATATATGTGAATATATGTTATCTGTAACATATCTGTAACCAAGAAATGCATGGTCTACCTCATGCATCTGATAAACCAGACTGTTGCACCTATGAATGTTTGCCTTCAGGCTCTTTGTTATCTTTGTTTACATTTCTAGTTCATTTGCATTTATTATCTGCACTAGACCATGCCATTTATATTTGGCTAATTGTTAAATCTTTGGCTCTTTTCCAATACTGGGAATTCTCAATGAATGCTCAACTCCACATGATGCAGTAGAATAGATTTATAACACTGCTTGTGGCTCATGCTGGAAATTTCCACAGCCATTTGATTTATTTGGAGCACAACAATGTTTTCCATCTATTCGTAAATCAAGCAGTAAAGTCATCCAGATTCCCTGACTCTATCATATGTCCCTGCTGACTTCAGAAGACTCCTATGTTTACTCTAACTGAGTAGCTGTATTTAACAGAAAATATTTCTCTTTTAATTTGCCTCAATAAAGTTGACCATACTGATAAATCTGGTTTTGAATATTAATATTTTCCTGATCCATCCTTTAAGCTTGATTCTGTGAGTTGATATTTTCCAATATCCTACATTTAATACAACATTGGAATTCTGAACTTTCCATGACTGTGTAGAAAGCCTTAATTACTGAATGGTCTGTACTGGCCAAGAACCTGGGATTAATCAAGATAAGTCAACACAAACTTTATGCTTAGAACCACAACTACGTAATTTTTGGAGACTAGGAATTTACTAACACATAGTTATGACTGCAATCCTTTGCTGTCTAGAAGCATTTTAAATTTCCATTGGCTTTCAAAGGTTAGAGGTTAGTAACAGTAAACTCAGATGGTTGAGTGCCAATAAGTTTGGAAGTGAAATCTGGAGTTACCAAAAAGTATGGAACTGATTGTTGTAAACTTGGGGAACTTCCTGCATAGCCAGAAGTATGTACTAAAATGAATGTACAAGAAGTTATTTGAAAATTAATTTGTTGAATGTAAGTATCTTAGCTAATTGGGTTGATTTATTGGTACTGTAATATACTGTTTATGCCACTGTTTATTTGGTATTTTTTTCAAATTCTGATGAGGATTTTAATTAATGGTTATTTGTTACTGTCCTTCAGTTTGTCCTGACAAAGATAGGACAGTTAGAAATGCTTAAGTAAGTAAGTAAAGTAAGTAAGTAAGTAAGTAAGTAAGTAAGTAAGTAAGTAAGTAAGTAAGTAAGTAAATAAATAAATAAATAAATAAAATCCCTATCAACTGCCAAGACCTATTTGAATATTGAGGACATAGAGGGAAAAATGGAAGTTGGAGGTCCCAGACAGATTATCATTCTCAAAAGGGGGTCTTGGACTGAAATGCTCAAGAACCAGTGAGACAGGAGATGCATTTGGCATATCAGATTGGGCAGTTGTGAATGGACTGGGCCCAGGACAGAGGTGGTTTCAGCAATGGTGGTGCATGTCAAATCCCAAGCCCTTTTCTGGGCCTTGTCTCCCTACATGGATCAACTTGGACATACCCAGAAACATTGCATCTGCGGGGTCTTACCCAGCAAATGTCACTTTACCCCCAAGAAGAGCTTCAGCAGCCCATAATACTTGCATCAGTGCTACTATATCACCACATGGGAATTTAGGTATGTTAGGGTTGGTAGATTTAGGTAGATGGTCAACAGAGGACCTTCTTATTTGAGTTGATCCTTCCTTTCTTGTCATGTTCCAAATAATTTCCCATTGGGTTTTAGTTTGGTATCCTGTTCTGAGTGTCTCATAAGCATGGTGGTCACACAGATGGTTTGGAATATGGTATAAGAAAAGACCCAGGAGCTGGGCTTCCAACAATTTGCAAGGATAGGCAGAACAAACATGGGTTCAGGACCATGGACTTGTGACAACAAGCATGGTAGTCTTGGATGTTGTTCTAACATATGTCAAGTTTTAAGTACCTACTGAGTAAGCTCCACCCCTGCTATGGTGCAGTGGGCAAGGGAAGTGTGATTCTCTTACTAGTTCCTCAAGCAAGTCTTTCTAATGCAAGAGGAAGGTAGAACTATGTAGTTTTGGAGGAGATGATGAGAACTTACCAACGAGATTCTGACAGCCCAAACACACCTAATTTTGCAGCACCAATACAACTACTGCATCCTGCAGTGGAAGGCAGAAGTCATGAAGGTAAGGCAACCTTTATTCCCTTACCTCCAACTGGATTATATATTTCACAAGTAGACTGATCTATCCAGGGGATTCCATGAACTGTAGAGAGGGAAGCAATAAGGATGGGAAGTGGGTGGATTGGGCCCAGGCAGGGATAGGTTCAGTGGATCAGTAATTTGCTGTGTTCAAACCTTCCCAGGCCTGATCTACCTGCACAGATAAATGTGGACTTTGTGCCAACTATATAGAACTTTAATGCTGGGAAAGGCACAAATTGAACCATTTCAGTTGGTGGCACTTACCATGGGGCAGGGAGATAAATTCTCTTGACTGTGAAGAGACCTCTAGTAGCCAGAAATCCTCTGTGCAATGCAGTGTGGCATGGCCTGCACTGCTGCTTCTGCATCACCACATGAGATCTCATTAGGACTGAGCTGCACAACTCCTGAAAAAGAAATCAGGAAAGTGATTCAGTACTCCTGATGGAATAAAATCTAGAATGTGAACCTTATCATTTTGTAATACTTTAAAGCAAAGCCTTGGCTCCTGCCTGAATTAACTGACTGGTCCCTACTTAGGCAAGATTTCCACTGCAGTACTAGGGATATTCTTGGTATAAGAGGAAAGGAAAATTCTTCCCTGAAGAGCTTATTAAAATGAATTTCCCAAGAATTTAAGAGTGGAGGTTAGAAACGTATTCTGATAAGAAAAACTTGCTTAAAGAAACCAAAACAAATTTGAAGTGTTACATTTTTTATTAACAAAACGTGGGTGTAATCCTAATAAACTTTCCAACCCTGGTATAACGACAGTGCAACTCTGAGATAAGAAAACAAACATTGCCTTACACTGAAGGGCTGACTCCTCTCACACAAATGCAGGCTGCGATACATGCCCCACAATTACACTGCAATTCCAGATTTGGGAAATTGGTTAGGACTGTGCCCTTTTTTATTTTTTAGTACATAGGGCTGAATGGAAACAGCTCTACATTTTGTAGAAACAAGAAAGAGTTATCTTTACTCATTTACTGAATACTTCCTACTGGAGAGCAAGATAACAATTATTTCCAGTCATTGGGATTAATGACTTTGCCAGTGTCAGCTTCCATTGTGTAGCAGCCAGGTTTACATTACTGTACTTATTTCATTTCCTCCTCTGACTTGGACTATGTGCCATTCTTCCCAGAGCTTTCACTATTTCTTAAAGATCACTGATGTTTCAGCAAGCCAACAAAACATATACTTGCCCAAGAAGATAAATTTAAAAATTGTATTATTCCTTTTTAAAAAAACTGCAAAAGTTTAACAATTTATCTACCACTAGCAATTTATCTACCAACAATATTTCAACAAAATGTCCTCAAGTTGGTTTGCAAAATAAAGATTGAATTAAATTAAACCATCTGAAAATCAAATGATAAATTCCATAAAATAGCAGTAGGAAGGCACCCTGCAATAACTGGATGTTGAATTCTACTCGATGATGGTGATGTTGATGATGATAATGATGACAATGATACCTTTGATGAGTGCCCCAAGCAAGGCTGGGAAAGATATATATCTCTCTCACCCTGAAATGATGACGATCTCAGATAAATGTAAATAGAACTTAAGTTAGACCAAATAATAGTTCGAGTCCACAAATGCAAGCTTCCTGTGTGGCCAATCTACCAGAGAAAAAAGATCTTCACCCTGCATCCCTCAATAAAAACAGGAGGCAAAGAAATCTAAGGAGAGGATAGCACTTCCCACAAGACCCACCCTTTTTTGGGGATCATCCCAGACAAAAGGCTTTTCCTGTTGAATGACAATTTTACCTTAGGAGAAGAAAAAACCTGTTCCAATGTATGAATGAGAGATCTTAATGGCCACATAGGACAGCAGGTGCATCTTGTGAATAATAATTTTAAATAAAGGTTGAGCCATGAGGTGCATGAACATTTGGCTGGGATAGCATGTGCATTACACATTACCTGTTTCACATAATATATTTGAGCTGTTAGAAATAATGATCCTTTTCTTTCTGTCTGGAAATCTTTTATCAAATAATGATTATTATTATTATTATTATAATCAAATTTTTTAATACACGGATTGGATTTTATACAAATGACCATTGCAAATCACAGTTTTAAAAACTAGTTTTCTACTGTAATGGAGAGACAGTCATGCAAACATTCAGTCCATTCTTCAGCTAAGCCAGGCAAAGACAAACCTTTTCTTTTAAACTTTTTCTTTTTAATTGCTAACTGCTTAACTATTAACAACTGCAGATATTGAAGCACAACCTAATTCCATAAGGAGCAGTGGAAGAGCAAGAAGCCTGGAAGTGGATCTTTAAATCTATTTTTGCATTGCTTTTTTATCCACAGGTTTTCTTATACACAGGAAGTTCCAGAACAGACCCATCATCAATAATGACTTCCTTAGAAATCTTGAGTATGCATTTTTTTTTATTTTTTAGGATTTCTGAGTCTTTGACAGTGACAGCTAGAAAAACTATTTGGCTCTGTGTATGTGTGTACCTGTGGTGGTTCTGGGTCTTATATTCTTCTTGAGTATGTTCTGCTCTGCTTGTTTTGGTTAGGACAGCCTGTTATTTGGCTAGCCTATGATTTTGGACTGGCTTGGAGTCTGCATATGGCAGACAGCTGTCCATTATCAGCTGAAAAAATAGCCTGTGGTGTTAATGAGAGAAAATCAAATATGCTCACATTCCAAATTATTTCCATTCATTTTTCAAATGGTTTTATTGGTGTTGCATTAGAAGAATGCAAAAAAAAGGACAGAAGGGAAAAGACACATTGCAGGTAAATTAATCTTTGCAATTACTTATTCAAGAAAGATCTACAATTCAGTTTTGATTAAATGTCTTTTTTCTCTCCAATAATAATTTGTGCACTGGGATCATTATCTGTGCATCTCTAAACTCTCTGGGCAACTGGGAAACAGAAATTCTCTGTTTGGGATGCAATCCTAACCTAGACCAGCACAACTCATTGGTCTTCCCATTTCCATGGTGATGTAGGAAGTTAAGCACATGCCTGTGCACTGGCCGAACCCTACCCCAGGAGTGGCACAGAAGTTCCTTGCAGCTCTTTTATGACACTCCCAGGTCAGCATAGGACATGTGCTGGGGCTTAGGCCAGCTTAACTGGGGGTTAGGAATGCAACCTTGGTCTATGCTGAGTATTGATCTTAATCAAAGAGTTTTTCTATAATTAGAAAAATCCTGTGATATTTTAGTTCCACCTAAACAAGCTTATAGAATGCAGGAGGATAAATAAATAAATACACAAAATGGAAAAATAAAGTTTGATCCCAATCCCATGCACGTTTACTCAGAAGTAAGTCCCATAATAATCAAGGGGTCTGTCTACCAGTATGGGCTCTTTAGAAAGAATAATGCTTGGCAGTACAAAGTGTGAAAGGGATCTTGGTGTTGCAGTGCATCACAAGCTGAGCATGAGTCAGCAGTGTGATGTTGCAGCTAAGAAGGCTAAGAAATTTTAGGTTGCAAGTCACTGCCATTTTGACTCACCCAAATTGGCCATAAATCAGCTATAAATCATAAATTGGCTATAAATCACCCACCAAGGAAAGTAACTGAGAATTGACTCTCTGGTGACTACAAATCTCTAACAAAATTTTCAACACCTTTCCCAAAGTAAAATCCTGGAATCCTTTAGGTAAGTAATAGTCAGTTAAAAATCAGGTCATCTCTGTAGTTGATGGCTTTGTTTTGAGAGATTTGTTGTTGTAATTAGTGGTGGGCCTAAAGGGGAGCAGAGATGCCCCAAGAACAGTTTCTGCATGGTAGCCTCTCTTCTGACTCAACTTAAGCCATAGATCTGGTTTCACATAAATAAAGTTTAAAACAGCACGAAGACTTCCTGAATCATCCCTAATGTCACAAAAGGCTCTTTTGCACTGGGGAAGTATGGGAGGGTGACATCACATAAGGGGTGTCAGTGAAGAAGTTTGCCCCGAGTGTGTAGGGGGTAGGATCCATTATTGAATGTAATTATTCTCATCACAGAAACATTTTTCACATGAATTGTATGATGCTAACTGCTTCTTTCATTCACCTAAAGAAGATCGCAAATCTCTTTTAAAAGGAAATTTGGCTCGGTCAATATGCTTTAAACATTTCTCTGGAAATATTAGCATGTGGGGCTATCTTACATTAGGTAGAAGGAGTCTGAAGAACAACAGAACCTGGCTAACACTGTTGTGACCTTTATACAGGTGGAGAATAAATTCATTTTGGTGCATGTTTCTACCTGGTACAGAAGCTAAATCCCAAAGGGAATGTAGGGGTTTTCCTGCCAGCATATTAATCAACTAATCATAAATCCGTGTTTGGTCTTACTCTCAAATTACTGTAAATCATCTGATTGGAAGACGGGTGAAGAGGAAGGGGTAACTATGGTTGGATTTATTGGGGCCCTTTGGGATTTGCTTACAATAACAGCCCTGATGCATGATTATAAAGTGCTGGCATTTGTATTCTGAAGTCAACAATTCAATTCCTAAGTGGAGCATTTATCATAATGTGTTTCCCAGGTAATGTTAACAGAGCTGCTGATGTTCATGCTTGATAGGCCTGGTGTTTTTCCTTGTCCTGGAAGAGAGGCCTGATCATGACAAAAGAGGAATGCAGCTGTTCTGGGCTGTGTGGCAGCATGAAGACAAGGTCACAGAGCAAGCTACCACCCCTATGACATGGTGATAAAGAGAAAAAGATACTTGTGTCACAAATGTCTGGGAAATTAGACATAGCTGAGAGTAGGCACTGAATGTGCTCTTTCTCATCACTTTTACAATCTCTTTTCTGCTAGGGGAATCACTGGAAGTGTCGGGATATCACTTTCCCAGGCTGGAAACAGATAATGGTTTTTCACAGTGCTGAAGATAACGTGAAGGAGGCTTTGTTTCCCATGGGGTGTGTGTGTGTGTGTGTGTGTGTGTGTGTGTGTGTGTGTGTATACATACATACACATACACATATATACATATACATATACACACACACACATTTCTTTTGTGCTACTGCAGCCTTTGGTCAAATGGGTTTGGCACATTTTTTAAGGATTACAAAATCCAGAGTGCCATCTTCAACATTCAAGTTTTGAGCATGGATTCGATGCACAATACACTTAAGCAAAAGACACTACTGCTCTTGTTATGAGATGGAAGTCCAGTTTCAACTCTCCTCAAAGGCCCATGAAATCTGACTCAGCAAGGCTGACAGCAGCAGAGTTGCTGCTTTTCAGGGGTTAACATAACAGCACTTTTGCAACACTCCCAGGCCAGCACAGGACTTGTGCCAGGAAGTGCCATTACTGGCAGGGCAGTATGGGTGTTAGCCTCTACAGAGGCAGTAGCTTGCCCCTCCTAGCATTTTTCACAGACCTATCTTATCCTCCAGACATAATTGAGGATGTCCTCAATTTTGGTTTTTGTTCCCTGAATGTTCACCCCTCCCCACAGGCCAGATCAAGGTCCAATCAGGTCAGGTCAAGGCCAAAGGGCCCTCAGCAATCCCCTTTTGCATTTAGCATTGCAACAGGGAGAAACGGGACTCCAAGGAACAAACTGAACTAAGACTGCTGGGTGCGCTGTCTTTCCAAGAAAGGGCAAGGAAGATCATGCCCAACCCACTGCAGCTTCCTAGAGCCTGTTTTTCACCTCTGGTATTCTGGCATCAGTTGGCATGATTTAGAGAATATTCTATTCTGGATCATACACATAACTTATTAGAAAGCTATTGATGTTGGCGATGGAGTGAAGTGGGGAGAAATATTTCTCTTTGGAGAAACTCTGGATGGTTTTCTGCTTTCAGATATATTTTCAAATTTAATGCTTTCTTGAAGGGTGAGGGGAATCCTTACCTTTTGAGGGATTACCACATGGGATTTGTGGCCTTTTTTGACTTCTAGAGTTCACTGAATGAATGCAGGACATCTGTGCTGGGTGGGGGAGAGGAATCCTTACATGTGGGAGATTATATGGGATCATCTGTGGGGGCTTTTCTTGACTTTTGTGGGGATTCAGGCCTTTGTATTGTTTTGGTGTGCAAAATGAAAAGATAATTTGCATTACAGATTTGCATTTAGTCTATGCAAATATCTTGTATATTATATTGTATAGATGTATAATTATTGTATAGATATACATTAGATATACAATTTAACAATATAAACCACCTTGGGTTTCCTTTTATAAGGAAGAAAGGAGGGATCTAAATCAAATAAATAAATAAATATACTCCAGTATAGATACTTGGCATAATTCCCCCGCCCCTGAAAAAAACAAAAACCAATTGTGTCATCCCCCTACTTCTACAATCCTGGCTACTGCTCTGGTGCAGTAGGATTTGTGCTAGATTTGTGCAGGATTCGTACTGGCCTAACTGGGGATTAGGATTGCAGTGTGAATACACCATGAAGATGGAACATTCAGTAATTTATAGCACATGAGAACATGGGAGTAAAATCAAGTGCATATATTGTAGGAAGAGGAGGAGGAAATTTGATCACATAGTGAAATATTGTTCACTTCCTATAAACTCACCTGCCACTTTTTGTATGAATAAACTTAGTCAAAGGACAGCATCCTCAGAGTCCCTCTGTGCAAACCTATGCCATTCAGAAATAAGCTCTGCTGAGTTCAATGGGATATGCTCTGAAGATTGCAGCCTTAATAACTTTGAGGCAGCAGCAGTTAAGCAAACATTTTGCAGCTGTACCTTCTTGGCAAAAATAGCTCCAGCTCTACTCTGAATCTCATCTCACTCCCAAGATCAGCCTTTTTGAATGTTCATGAGACTGAAACACTTTCAAGGTTATCTTGAACATAAAGCACAGAGTGTTTTTGGACAATGAAGTGTATCCCGTATTTCTACTAGCATACCCAAATGATTATTTAATGAGTAAATCAAATTGATGTGCATCAAAAATCAAAACAAAACAGAATCAGTGATAAGGAGTGGTTTCTTTTCCACCAATTGCAGTTCTCCACGTAAGCTTCAATCTGATTGACAAACTGGCTAGTGTATCCAAATGTCCTCTTGCACCTGTGTTGCATCTTGTAACTTTGTTCCTGGTTTCCATACACACTGTTACATGAAAATTGTTGGGCAATTTTTTTAGTCATTCACTATACTTTTTATTGCTGCTCCATCATCCTGTGAGGCAGGTATAGATCAAATTATTTATTAACAATTTATCAGTGTGAATACTTCTGTGGATCTCACCAATGCCCTATTTAGCCTTTTTCAAAACATAAGAAAAACCTTGTGGGATCAGGCCAGAAGCCCATTTAGTCCAGCATTATTGTTTCCCACAGGGCACAATTCTAACCAAGTTAGGCCAACACAGCTCCCCTTTCCTGCAATGGTGTGGGGAGGCCAACACATGTCTGCACTAGTCTAAACCTTCCAGGAGTGGCACAGAAGTGCCTTACAACACTTTTGTGACACCCCCAGGCCACCATGGGACTTGTGCCATGACTTGAGCCAGCCTAACCAGGGGTGAGGATTGCGTTGTCAGTGTCTCATCAGTTGCCTTTGGCAAGCAACAAGCTGGAGAGAAAGGCAGACTTAACTTTCACCCTTGTTCCCCTGCAACTGGTATTCCAAGTCATACTGCTGCTGGTTAAGGTAGCGTGTAGCCATCGTTAACCAGTTGCCTTTGAAAGATCTGCACTCGATGAATTTGTCTTCTCCCCTTTTAAAACCCATTGGCCAGAACCTCATTTTGTTGCAAAACATTTCACAGGCAAATTATGTGCTGTGTGAGAAGTAGCTCCTTTTATTCATCCTAAATACATCATCCAGCTTCATCCTTGGTTCTAATATTATGGCAGAGAAAAAAATATCATTTTTTGGTAGTTCATGGGAAATTACAGTATCACCACTTCAATCACAGAGCCACCCTAATTACCCTTCTTCCTAGTTATAAAGGCTTGACCCCATTGTCCTCTTTCTCCATACCTGTACATGTTGATACTAAGCATCTTGTTTTATTTGTGGTTGAGACTGAATGAGTTTTTGAATATATTATTTTCATGATCATCAGTATTTCCTGACCAAGTAACTTGTTTTTCTCCTTGTCTGAATATTACTTCATTGGGTGTGTAGAAATATATTTGGCAGAATATTCCTTATAAACAAAAAGTTGGGCAAGAACTGTGAAACCAAACAAAAATCTAAGAATCCCAAGAATGCAAATAGAAGATCAGCTGGAATCAGCCAATTTTGCTTGAGAATATATCTCCAAGAAGGTATGTCAGAATAAAAATGTAGATATGTTTCAACATTTCAAAACAATTATCTCTTCAATGCACAAAATTTGACAAGAGCCCTTTAAAACAAAAGTTATCTCAGAGGAAAGGGATGCAGCAACCACATTACTACTGACAGGCTTACATACAGAAGCTCAAATAGCAGAGGCTTACAGCCCAATCCTAAGAAATACTGGGATAGCAGAAAAGAGGTTAATGGCAGGGTTGGAACCACTGCTCAAATGGTGGCACCGTGGCTCCACTGGTGCTACCAGCTATTGAGGAAATGGGAAGTGAGCAAGGGAAAGAAAGAAGGTGTCCAGGTGAGGAGGGGGCAGGTAGGACATGGAGCCTCAGAAGGTACAACCTGACTGTACAACCTGAAGGTACAACCTGAACCTTTCCATCAGGAGAGATCTATTCCTTCCCCCTCAACCCTCAATATAGTGTGGTGTGGATGTAACAGCTGTTGGGACAGAAGTTCATTACTATTGGAATCATGGTCACAAATCTTTAAAAGTCACTTCCAAGTTTCATTCAGCCATTCTGTAAGCATGGAGACATGGCTGACTGAGAAATGCTGTTCAAGGGAGAGCAGGGCATGTGGAAATGGGGCCTTACTGCCCTTTCACTGGCATCTTGTAAGTGTGAAGGCTTCACATGCTTACAGAACATCTGAAGGGGGCTCTGGTGTTTATAATTATGCACTTCAACTTCGCCTCACATTTGGCTGATGTTGAAATCTTCTGAAAAGAGGTATGTAAAGGTAATGAATTACTTTGCCTATCTCTGTCAGCTGCATTTTGAGGAAATACAGGGGCATTGTGCTAAAAATGTATTTTTATTTTAGCTGAACTCCAGACAAATCCTTGGAGAAGTTGGCATGTGGCACTTGGCGTCAGTCATAATTTTCTCTTCTAAACAACTCTACAAACCATAAGGTTACAGAATAAAGTCACTGGGAATATTCTTTCTGAGAGCCCTGCTTCCTATCCAGTTGACAAACTGCAAGTCAATAGAGCTTCTAAAAGGAATTCTGCTTTTCTGTCTAGAACACCACTGATTATAATCAGTAATGCTAAGCTGACATCAGCGAGAAAACATTCTCTACTCAATCAAATGTATCAAATTGCTGTTTGGGTTATGACTTGATGTACCTCAGTGAGAAAATGGGGAATGATTCCTGACTCAAAAAGAGAAATAAATCCCCTTGAAATGTTGTGGCACTTGCAAGACAGGTTCTAATGCGGAGAATGACCAAAATGGGAGCGTAGTGCAAGGATAGAAAATGGATCAACATTTCTAGAGGAACCACAGAGAAACAGCAAGTTGATGAGATGCTTGTGAACATTGTTAGGCTAAGAATGCACTCCTAAGAGCACTTTTCTGGGAGTAAGCTCCATTGAATTCAATGGAACTTACTTCTGAGTAAACATGAATAGGATTGCACTGTTAGTAAACTGCTGCCCATTAATAAACAAGGCACTTCTTAGGTTCTCATGTTCATGCGTACTAAATTAGTGATGTCTTAACTGTACAGAGACATAGGATATACATATGATTTGTAAATGAAAAACATACCATCAGACTTTAAGGATCAAGTATCTACAGTTATGTCCAATTTGAGCAGGGAATCCTGTATTCAAATCTCTGCTTAACCATGAAGCTCACACAGTGATCATGGACTTGTTACACATTTTAATTTTTTAAATTTTTTTTACTTCACCCATCAATGTAACTATTTGTGGGGCAGCTAACAGTCAAACAAAACAAACAATACAGTAGCCAGAGACACAGCATCACAGTGCAGCCTAGAATATGATAGCGTGAGAAGAAATAAGGGCACAATCCAGACGTGTACTTGGGCTACCCTGTCTATCACCCAACTGCAAGACGGGTCACCCTAGTTATTTTGGAAAAACTTGGTGCAGCCTAAGGCAACATAGGCTGCCCCAAGATAGGTGGATGTGGGCTGCCCTTGCTGGGGCAGACTAGGCAGTTCAGGAGAGGCATGTTGAGGGCATGCTGAGCATTGCCTAGGGCACAGCAGTTACTCTGTATCCAGAGCCTGATTCCAGGGCAGAAATTCCCTCTTCCAGATCCTCAGAGTTATACCACCTCAAGAGCAGGTATAGCAATGAGTAGACCCATAGGATTCTACTCGGATAGGGCCCAAGTAAGAATGGCAGTGTTGACCAAAAATTTGAGTTCTGCTATTTTAGGATTAATAAATAAATAAGCCTCACAAATTATGATGCTGTGTGCCTTCTGTAAGCAAATGTCTTGATTGGCCCTAAGATAGTGACCTTCCTATAGTTTGCTTGGTCAGTCACCCCAAGATTAAAAGGAGCCATGACATTTCAGGAACACCTCATGATTCAGCATTCTCCTTTCCTTAGTCACAAATCACTTTAGTGCTTGATTCTTCCATTAATCCTGTAAGTAAATCAAAGACTAGATCAATTTAAGAGGTTGTTAAGATTGTTACTTTGAAATAACGACAAGTCTTAAATTAAGTCAATAATATTGTGTTACCACAATTGTTACTCAGTGCCACTTAAGAAGCAAGTGAATCAGGAAATGATTCTGGCTTTTGAGATTTTGGTGTGAAGCAATGGGGCATCAGTTGGTCCATAAAGGTGATCCTCAAACTCGCTCAGATAATTTAGGAACTGACAAAGGAGAATGGAAAGCATTTCTTAATTACTTCAGCAGCCAACATCAGAAATACGAGGTGTCAGAACAACACCTGCAGTGCACTTTTGTCCACAAGCTGGAGAGTTTCTAAGGAGATGACAATAACATTATTTTGGATCCAGGATTTTCCCAGCAATATAACAGGGTTGCAAGTGTTAGTTCCTGCAGAAGTTTCCACATCTGAATTTTTGGTGTAAAATACCAGAACCACACCTGGAGAAGTGCTGAGGGACTTGCTTACCAACCTCGTACTTATCTCAGCTCCGTGAGACCAGCACTTCATATTTCTAAAACTGCCCTAAGTATCTTCTTTCACCCACTTTAATTTGCAACGGGGTGTATAAGTGCTGAAAAATCGATCAGATGTAATGCATACCTGGAATTTAAGTTAGAATCTCACCCTGAACTCCAAAATGTATATAAATATGGCATTTCCCACTATGCATATGTTTCATCATTGATGGGGACACTGTTACCTTTCCCATCTTAGAGCTTTGGGGTCAGCACTGAATCTTTCCCATCTCCAAACAGGCCACTACAGTCTCTTTCCTAGTACTCATCCAATTTGTTGTTGTATCTTTTCTTTTCAACCCACTTTGCTAAATTCTTTGTTATGTAGCAAGAGATGTTAAGAATTAATTTAGTTAATTAAGCAAATTAATTTAGAAACTGTTTTTGCCCCACATTAACAAAAGCTCAGGGTCAGTTCAGATTGGGCCTCACTGTTGCACCCATTGACAGGCACAAGCCAAATGTGCAGTTATTCTGTGGGGAAAAAATGTGAGTCATATGAGTATGGATTTCAGCACATTTTGGATTTGCAACCACATGGTTACTGCATTTGAGGGCTTTCATCACAGAAAAAGGTGGGCTAATCCGTAGGTCCCTTCCAACTCTATAATTCTGTGATTCTGTGAGTACAACTCTAAAAATCCCTCAGTGGACAAATAAAGAGTCATCTGGATAAGTGATGTTCTTTCCAGTAGCTGGTGTGTTGGTAGGAAGATCTCTTCTCCCCCACCCCCCAGCTTCTCAGTTTGTGTTCTTCTTGTGTGATCCATCCCCCAAAAAAGGTATTTTCTGAAGCCAATGGGATGGATTACTTGCCAGACTTCCTACACTAACAATGCAATGGTTCTGTGCAAGGTTTTCAATTAACTGAGATTGCTCCTAGCAGCTGTGATTACCCTGGAAGAAAATGCTGGTCCAGACAAGGAGACAATCTCAGCCCTCAAGCACTTGAAAACCAGTGGTGGGGATTCTGCAGCTTGTCCCAATCCATCTTCATGGTATAATGGTCTGGGCCTAAAACTTCTTTGGCATCAGCTCTCCCTAGCCCTACTCCTCTTTTCCAAATACGTTGTGGTAAGAAGGGAGGATGGTGACTACAAAATGCTGTAGTCTGGATACTCCCATGAATGGACCACCAGTTGCTCCAGAAATGCAGGTTCCTTTGCTTCCAGGCTTGGGGAACTTCAAAGTACAATCCCTACACCCCTTGCTGGTGATATATACTCACTGAATGTTGCCAAAAGCATCCAAACCTAAGACTAAATGCCCAATCCTATCCAACTTTCCATTGCTGGTAAAACCACAATGATGCCCCTAAAGTAGGAGAATAAATACTTGGGGAAGCCATCATGAAATACCTTCCTAGCCATCATGATTGTCCATCCACCATAGCATTGCATGCCCCATTGGCATGGGTACATTAATTCAAGATAGTTGGATAGTATTTGGCCTTAAATCTCAAGCCAGATTGGTGTTGCAGTCCTGAAGTTGGATTTAGACCTGAAAGAATCAGGTTCAAATTGTTGCTCAGCCACAAATCTTCCTTGGTGACCCAGAGCTAGTCACTCTCTTTCAGCCTCACTTACCTCACAGGATTATTGTGAGGACAAAGGGGCAAGAGAAACAATGTACCCCTGAGCTCTGTAAATGGCGTGGTATAAAGATATGAAAAAATAAAATAAAATGTACTAAGAGCTTAATCCTAACCCCCAGTTAGACCAGCACAAGTCCCTTGCACCAGTCTGGGAGTTTAGCAAAAGTAGCATAAGATACTTCTGTGCTCTTCGGATGTATGCCAGCCTCCCCATGCCACTGCAGGAATGGGGTGACGGGATAAATTGCACTGGTTTAAATTTGTTAGGATTGCACTCTCAATCTCGCTCATAAAGGAAAGAATATAAATGCTTAGTACTGTATTTTAATTCAGATGAGAATGCTTGAACTGTGAGTAAAATAGAATGTATTCTGTATGTCAAAACATGTTCTTTGTTTGGCACCCAAGGACACAGTGTTCTCATGAATGTTTTACTTGCCTTCTAGCAATGTGCTACAATTTATTGTTTGTTAAGTAAGACTAATGGTTTTCATTTCCAGCTTGCAGCAGATAAGGATAATTCCAACAGCCAATAAACTGGCAAAGTTATACTGGCATTTGTTTTGCCAGAGTTTGTACCTAGTCTGTATTTGTGCAAGATTTCCATTTTCTAAAGGATGCCTTCTTGCCTTTCTTGGCTTCCTTGACATAGCTATTTAACCATGCTGGGATCTACTTAAATGCCAAGATCTTCTTGTTCCTATCTCAAATTCAGAATGGTATATCAGCTGAATAATACATATATAAAGTTCTCTCATCCTATTGTTTAGTGACCTTCTTGAAGCCACATCAAAAAAGCAAATGTAACTGGTTTCCATGACACAATTTGTACTTAGATGTGTTCACAGACAAAATGCTTCATAGACATTGTTGTGATTTGAACTCGATGGCTTTTCACTTGTATCTTACTTACCAACTCCTTTGTCCATCATTCCATGTAAAAGGCACACTCCAAAGATCAGATTCTGATTCATTAAGGGTATCAATATAGGAGCACCCTCTCTTTCAGTGAAATCAGGATATCAGGTCAAAATGCATCTTGTTATTTATTGTGAATGGAATAAGAAGCACACAGTATGAATGCTTACTTTTAATAAAAACAAGTCAACATTGAATATTGAAAATTATATACATTATGTGTATATGAAAATTTTGTGTAATAGCACATTTGTAAATGTCACCAGCATCACTACTGTCAACTTATGGCATTTGATCCTATTCTCTGTCTCTGACACTCCTGGCCAGTACAGGTTTCCTTCAGTTTCACCAGAGTTTTAAAGGTACACAATAAAATTAAGATAAAAACAGTGAAACTGCAGCTTTTTTAACCCAAAGTGCTTATAAAACACTGCATCCCAAAGCAGAAGGGGTATCCAAAGTGGATCCCACTAAAACATAAGTGGACATTGCAGCTACTGCTGCTTCTAACATAGCCAGGCATGAAAATAAAGTTTTAGTTTTAACAGAATACATGGAAATTAATGAGGATTCTGAGAAGAATTTGGATCTTCCCAATTTATTCCAAAATGAGCAGCACAAAAGCTAAAAGTGAATTTAAATGGATGCCTCCAAAACAAATGGGGCTCAGAGACCTTTTTTCATTTTTCAAACTCGTTAGCATCTGTTTAAAAGACTCATCTGCCTTCCACTCCCACCTCATTCTTTCGTCAGTCTGTGAAGCTTTAAAATCTTTGTCAAGTTTCAAAGGATGACAAGCAATGAAACATCAATTCCATTTTATTTATTATGATCACCTCCCCAGCTGTGTCTTTTTCAATGTTCCCTAAAGACCAGCTGCCTGATCAGATTGGGGGGAATAGTACAATGCTGGAGAAGGAGTATTTTTGTAGTTTGTTTATTAAGCCTCATAATGACAGCAAGCATTTACTACAGTACATTCCAGAAGAGGTCAAAGCATGAGGATTCTGACCTATGTATATTTGCAAAGTTTCATAGGGACTATCCTATAGTGCATGGCCTCCCATATTGCCTGCCATGCCCCTGACAGCCTGTTAGGATAAACACAAACTGAGCCTGAAATGGATGCTTCAGTTTCTTCTTTCACCCTTCTACACACTTAATTCTCCCAAATCTTCCTGTCCAGATTTTCTTGCGTAATTCGCACACAAAATGTTAGGGGCAAAGGACCCTAGTTCTTACTATTTCAAGAAAACAGGAATTTGAGTACACAGCCCTTTGCTTTTCATAGCAATTCACAGTTCACACTTTTAGAACCCTTGTATCCATCCATCCTTATGTATGTACATATGTACATACAAATGTATGTATAAATGCATCTCATATTGAAGCATGCAATGAACTGAAAGAATGGCTGCTATCTGACCTGAGCTGTGGGTGGTGCAAATGGTTAACACACTGTGCCTGTTAACCAGCAGGCCAGGGTTCGAGACCCGGGTCGGCCCCACAAGACAGGGTGAGCTCCTGTCCTTAGCCCAGTTCTGCAACACCAGCTGGATCCAATCATATTGGCTCTGCCTTTCCATTGGACTAATTCAGTGGCGTGGAGAGGGGGGATTTGCTGTTTGGGTAACAGCCTATCCTCCATAACAATCTAACCCAGGCTTTCGTGCTTCGCACGCAGCGTATGCAGTGCTGAGCACGATGCCACAGTCTTTCAAGGCCTGCTTTATCTGATGAATGAGAATACTCAGAACCACCTTCCAAAAATGCTTGGGCACATATGTGTCCCTCCTCACAAGCTGTTGCAGGCCTTCTTTTTAACAGATGGAAGTTAAAGGAATGGCCCTCTTCACAACAATACTCTTGATGATTTTGATTAAAAAAAAATTTGTTATAAACTTTTTTTTGGTAAGAACATGGTTTGTACCAGATGGTTTACCTTTACTCCGTTTTCATTCTGTTAATGTATATGACAGGAGATAGGTTATCCATCCATGTCAACTGAAATAGCTGCTTCAAGTGGCACATTGCAAGGGAGAGACCTGCTTTTATCTATGGCAGAGGTGAACAAACCCTGGCCCAATGCCATTTGTAGCTCTTGGAGACCTGCAATTTAGTCCTAAAGAGCCTTTAGTCTCCAATGAGCCTCTGACCCATTGGAGGCTGTTAGAGCCTAGGCTGACCTATGGGCATTATTTTAATCCTCCCCAATGCCTCTGAACAAGTTACATTCCCATGGGTTTCTGGCTTTCTCTATGTTTGGACTGTGCAAGAAGTAAACCGTTCTCATATGGTTCTACATGCCTGTTTTAGAGTTCTCTTGTGCATTCTAAATAAGCTCAGTAAAATTATTTCTTTCTTTCATGTAAGTTCTGTCTCTAATGTATTTATTAATGTAAACTGATTCAAATTTGAAATGTAAATTAATTCTTTTCTTCCTGGCCCCTAACCGTATGTTAGAGAGATCGATGTGGCCCACTTGCCAAAATTTTTGCTCCACCCATGGTCTATGGAAATGGAACACTCCATGCACTTATGGGGAGTACATCAATTTATATATGAAGCTATTAAGGAAAGCCGAATGGCAACTATGCCAGTTGATACCCAATCAGAAGTAGTCCACCACTCTTTTCCTAACCGCCCCCCCATGTCTTCTCCCCTCCCTATCCTCTTTTTTTTGTCTTTTGGGTTTCTGAAGCAAGCACTTGCCAAACACCTTATCACAGCCTGATCTCCTCTGCATTCCAGAGCAACAAGAGGCAACAGGTGTGTTAGAAGGACAAGCAGCAGTTGAGCTAAACAGAAATGCAAACATGCCTGGTGGGAGAGAGGTCATCCCTTCCTGTTTTCCCACTGCTTAATTCTTCCTTGTCACCTTCTATGGGCTTTCTACCAAAGAAGGATTGAAATTCTAGCTATTTGATTTACTTTTTAAAAATATAAATATATATATACACACACACCCCCAAACAAACTACACAGCGACTCAGGGCATGTCATCCTTGTAATATATTTTCCCTGAATAGCCAAATGTGTTTTGTCTAAACATTTATTATTACTATTGGTATTGTTTCTATTGCAAAAATATTTTTGAATACTGCTTAAAAGCAACATTGTATTGCTAAATGCTGTCTAGAAGACAACATTGTTGTGGCAAGTCAGGGAATGGCTACAGTTCTACACACAGGCACTTGAATTCAATGGAACTTAATTCCCAAAAACTTGCATGGGATGGGACTGTAACCAGTTTCCCACCCACTTATCTAATCACATGCAAGCAAATGAAACATCAATTCTGTACAAGTCTTTGCCCTCCAATTGAACTTTGTGCCTCAGCAATGTGTTGTTTGAAGAATGCGCTATCACAGGACAAAAAGGGATGACTGGAAGATTAATCACAAGTATCCACAACAAAAAAGAGGAGCATAGAGTTTTTGAGCTTTTAGACAACTTGATAGCAGTGCTGCTAACAAATAATGCCTGCAATCCTAAACACAAGTTTCCACTGAACTTAGCTTTTAAATTCATAGAATAATTCATTAACAATGGTTCTCAAACTTTTTGGTCTCCAGAATCCTTTATGTTCTGCATGGAGACTTGGGAAGCCCTGCATGAATGTGTGCACAGTGCCAGGGGGCACAGAGTGGTGCAGCCCCAAATCAACGGTGGCCTCTAATGGTGTGTTTGTGGAGTTCCTGAAAGTGTCTCAAAGGAGACCCAGGGCGCACTTTGAGAAATGCTGCTTTAGGATACAACCTGGAGCCAAATCTACCATAACTCCCTGTGCAACAATGTAGGCAATACTCTCCTCCCCCGGAGTAACCATGCATGGCCACCATGGTTCAACAGTGATATTGCTGGTCCAAGTCCATATTGGCCTGTGAAGATGGATCATGCCCAGAAAGGATGGTAGGATTCAGTGGGTGTCACTGTTGATGAATCCACCCCATTCCTGGGCCTGATCTTCTCTTCACCCCACTCCAACTTGTCCTTGTTATGCCCTCCCGGGCCCTTAGCCACCCCCTGCTTTTCTCCAACCCAGTCCATCTTCATATGGACCCAGCTGCTCACCCCTTAGCTTGGCATCCAGGAAGCACGCTCTGTTGTGTCATGTTTGTGATAGCCACATAAGCACTCCAAGGAGTGAGCTCTTAGTTACTCCATTGTTCCACTGCAGTGTAAGTAAGCCCTTACCAGCTCATGTGTCACCAGCTCATGAAACTGGTGACAGCAATAGTCTATCTCCACCTGCAATCATAGTCAGAGTGGTCCAAAAATGAAGTGAGTGTTCTAACATGCCTTGACAATGAGTTATGGTGTGCTGCAAATAAACCTTAGGTCCTTTTAACTCCAAGTCTGCAGCAGCCTCACTGCAGATTACCATGGATGCTCGGTAAAAGTGAGCAGGAAACAAATTGGATGGTGTCATGGGTCTGCCTTTGTCTGGCTTCCCCCCGTCTGCCAACAGGGGTCTGATCCTCTAGGATGACTGAGATCTGTGTCTCATCTTCATCTCCCTTCCGAGAATACATGATGCACAACATCATGTATTGTGCATCATGATTCATCACGAATCTCAAACTCAAAGGGTAAGTTCAAAACACGTTTACTTTCTCCTTTCTTTCTCTCTCCTGCTTCACTCTTATTAACACTCTTTTCTTTTAACAGGTTACATAATCAGCAAGTGTCTCATAACAGAACCCCACCACCACAACAGGTAAGTGTCCATATCTTGTCTCTCGTTTGTTTCCAACAGAACACAACTCACGCCTCACTTTCTTTCTCTCCGCAGGTGGCTCCTACCACACCATCTTTCCTTTTGTCTCCTTTGACAGGTCGGCTTGGTCTCAGCAGGCTTCTGACATTCCATCTGGACACCCAGCTGTTGTTCTTGAGCCTCAAGGGATAGGGTCTCCAAGGATAAATTTGAGGGGTTCTCTCTCCAAGCTTTGTAGGTGCTCCTCCCCCTCCACGGCACCTCTTCCCGTCAAAGAACCTTCTTCACCTCCCCCTCTCTCTCCCTTATATCCTCCACTCCCCCGCCCATCTCCTCCCGCCAAATCCCTACCAATGAAGACACCCCCTCGTGATCGTACCAGCGGGTGGAAGGTCCCACCGTTATCCCCCCTCCTCCTGGGCCCGCCACGTCCGCCCGTGCGCCACATCTCCACCATGTCTTTCATTGTCCAGACCTCTACCGCATCAGGGAAGTCTTTTATGTCCAAGGGGGGGTAATTTGGTCTCCTCCAGACTCGGAGGATCTCCCCCATATACACTCCCATCGGCTCGAGGTTGAACTGCTGGTAGGCATCCCAGTCCGTCTGACACTTACCTACTGAAATAGCAGCAGAAGTAGCATTTGTTCAGGGCCCCACATTTTCAAGGACTCCACACTGGGCTTCCAAGCTGCACTGAAGGCCCACTAAGCAAGTGGACAGGAATATGGATGTACACAGCTGCATCCCAGCCAGCAACTCTATGTTTCCCTCCACCCATCAGTTCTTTCCTGGATCTTTTGCTTAGAATTTTATATTTTTCTGCCTTGGAGGAGGGAATCCATTGAAATACCATTCCTTCCTACTCAGAAGTAGCATTTTATCAAATGTATAGCAAACATAAAAAGTTTATCTACTATGGAAGTAAATAATACATTTTAATATTTATGTGTATTTTGTTTATTTTATTTATTTTATTGGATTTATATTCTACCTTTCAAATGCTAATGCCTGAAGTGGTTTAGAAAGCTTTTATCCTGTCTCCTCACAGCAACCCTGTGATGTAGGTGAGGCTGAGAGTGAGTGACTGGCGCAAGGTCCTAGTGCCTATCAGGTGTCCAAAACTGGCATCTACTGCCAAGAACTGATTTGTGCCAAATTCAGCCTATGATATAGGCTGAATTCCTATATCATATCATTGCCAGAAGCCATATGGATGAACTTCATCACAGACTGATGAAAAAAATGTGGCTGCCATGGACTGAAAGCATCATGTAATTGACCCTGAGGTCTCCTATGAGCCAAGGAATCCGTTCCCATACAAAATTGTCCTCTATAAAAAGGCAAGGACTTACTTAGTATGTCAAATACCATGGCTGTCTACTTCCTCTCTTGAGAGATTAATTGAAAATAAAAGCACTTGCAGATAAGGATCTCCCATATAATATAAGTCATTAAAGTTGTCACTTTGAAGTGTGTCCACTCCTTGAATTGGAATTGCTGTAGGAGTCTTGAACTAGCAGCACAATAAAAGGGATGTTTAAAGCATCCGAAAGAATGTTCCATTAAATTCTTCTTGTACATTATGAACCTAGTTCATGAATAGTGCAGCCAGTGAAGCAGAACCACATGCAAAGCAAAACAAATGCTAGCATTTCGAAGCCAATCAGAAACCTATGAAGAGGGCTGGCCCAGCCCTGAGGCCAACTGAAGTTATTGCTTCCAGAATCGGCTGATTGGTAGGGAGCACCCATTTCTTTCCAAGTATATCATTCCCATTCAGTGGTGTCATTAGAGAGGCATTGGGAGGTGCAGACTCTACTGGGTGGTGCTCTTAGTTGGATGACACCTTTACTGCCAAAATTGTAAAAAATATTGGTAATCTCAAATAATACCATCATATTATATATCATACAAGTGTAATTCTAACAAACTTTCCAGCATTGGCATAGCTGAGCCAGTGGGGCATGTGCTGCATCTTGCAGTTGGGATAGGATTGCCATAATTCTTGTCCACAAAATTGGGACAGGACCCTCTGTCCCATTTGCCAGTATGTGAACACAATCCCCCAAAATCAGAATTGTCCCTGTTTTTGGGGACATATGGCAGCCGTCAGCTGGAGGGGCAATCACAGAGAACTTCTCAAGATAAAGGTGAGAAGCATTCCAGGATGGGTGGCAAGTGAGTCCTTGGGCAGCCCATAGCTGAGCAGAAGATGGGCAAGGTTGAGCAGCTCTTGTGCCAGCTCCTAATCTCTTTTACATAACTTAGTTATTATGATATGTAGCTAATGTAGCTATGACTCAGAATGTAGACAAAGCAGGACAAATGTTAATGTCTGCAGTTTATAATAGAAGATGGAGAAACCAGGGTCTATCACTGTAATCTTCAGACCATGTTCTCTGGGGTAAATCAGTGAGACTCGCAAGTCCAATTGTTTCTATGACAGCCACACTGTTCTTCTCAGTTACTTCAAACAGTCCAAGTGTCACTCATTTTCTTCTCATTAGGAAAGTGGGTGCTTATGAGATACTACGCTTTCTTGTTTTCATGGAAGAAGCCTGACGCCTCGCAACAGCACATTTCATATCAAAAAAGATCTGGAGAGTTCCTGGGGGACAAGCATTATTAAGGGCTAATTTAAACAAATTTTAGACAGTAGTTCTAGTCATCCCCGCTCCCCACTGAGACCATTCAGTTAAGCTTGTTCATACCTAGGCATTCCAAAAGCTGTACGATAGACATAAAAGTAAACAGCTTTTCTATGCATCCCCCCACTTTTTCTTAGAAATACATCAAAAGTAAGCATGTGTTCCCTATCATATACAAACCATTCATGATTTTTAAATACTTATTTATATTTTTAAAGTCATAGAACTTCTTTCATTTCATTTTTAGTAGATAGAAGCACACACCAGGAACAGTAATTGCCAGTGCTATTTCACTTCTAAAAAACATTCAGTTTCATGGAAACCAGGATAATCAACAGGATAACCCAGATTTCATTGAGATACTTAGATTCTCCAATATATTTGTCTTATCAAGAAGCACTGTGAAAAGGTTAAGACCAGCCTAAAAAGTGGTCTCCAAAGGTGACATGCCAAGTGCTTCCGTTTTTACCTGTTGGTATACCAAACTCTCCTCACATTTCCTACACTGAAAAAGAAAGATAGTTGGAGAAAACAAGGAACAGTTGTGGAAGCCATTAGAGTGGCTCAATGAGAGACACCCAAACTCCAGAAATTGTCAGCTGGCCCTCTGATGGCCATTTTTGGGAGAGGGGGCATTTTCCCAAGGACAGTCCAAGACATCAACGTAAGAACTCAGAAGCGGTTGAGAGGACCAAGAGCCTAACCATATCCCTGGCGGCTCCACTGGCTGAAACATGATGTGCCAAATGGCTACTACTATATCCCGCTGCACCATGAAGGCTGCACCATCCAAGTCTCCTTGGGGGAAGGAGGTTTTCATCCTTTTCTTTCAGGAAAAGCCCTAGGTGTTACAATAGGTCTTCTCAAATCTGTGCCGGCTATTTTGCTGGCACAGTGTGGAGACCTTCCATGTTACACTGCAAAGCCTAACAAGGAGGATAGGATATGGTGGAGCAGAACTTTACCAGTTTCACCCCCTCTCAGGCCACTTCCTTCTGACCTTCTCATGCTCTGCACACCCTGCCCCCAACATAAAAATACCACTGGCTGACACAGGAGCACTGGTTTGTCCTCCACATGGCACTAAGGCAAATCATGGAGTGGTCCTGCACTAGTGGTCCCTCCTCTCCCAGTGCCACAAGTTTGCCTCTTGTGAAATGAAATACTGAGGGTTCAATCCTAATCTAGACAGGCACAACTCATTGGTCTTCCTGTTACTGTGGTGATGAAGGGAGGAAAGAGTATGTCTGTGCACTGTGCACACTGTGCACATGTCTGTCTAGGAATAGTGTAGAAGTGTTTTATGGCATTTTTGTGACACCCCCACCTCTGCACAGGACATATGCTGGGGCTTAGGCTATCCTAACAGTAGGTTACGATTGCAGCCTAAGAGTCCATGTGATACTCTTGTAGACAACCTTTCCAATAGTACCAAGTAATGAAGGTAACCTCCATATTGGCCTCTCTTTTTCTCCCATTTCACAATGGTGAGAGCCAGTAGAAAATATCAAGCTATATTATTTTAACCCCCTTCTAAAACCCAATCTCAAAAGGGGACGTAGCAATTTCATGGCTCTGAAATACAGCTTCTGCATGGAAAATTGAGCCTAAGCCAGTCATAGTAAGGTGTTTCCTTTGGAATGCTGATCCTTTCCCCTTCAGAGAAGTCAATACATCATTCGAGGTCAACCTATGAAGCACTGCTTGTCAGGGTCATGCACTGCTTATGATGAGAGGAAGGCGCTTGTGAAAGCTTCACATCCTATCAGAGGAAGTGATCAAGAGATAGGAGGTGAAATCTGAAAAATTCATTGCAGGGGTGTGTTTGCTAGAGCCAAGGACTAGGCCTGACTGCTTGCCAGTGTATTTATTCTACATGATGTACTTAGCTGATTTAAGAGATTTTTTCCAAGTTGACAACGGACTGGAAAGTGTCTATTAAAAGTCTCCCTTCCTTTTACAATACTCTCTGCTAAGAGTCTTCCCATTAGCCCCATTAGGCTAACTTTCCTTGCAAGTGCACAATTTCCCCTTACATTTTATTATAACTGCATATCATTTTGAGCTTTCAGTTTTCTACCAGAGGTCAACTGGTGCTCTGCTTTAGAGAAATAATACATAATTTACCATAGGCATAACTATTGACTTGAATCTATTGACCCTATTGACTCGAATCTAATGCTCACCTTTTCAGATGAATTTAGTCTTTGTAATCAGGGTGCACATTAGATTTGTTTGCGCATTACATTCAAGTAAATATCATACTTTGATTATAAGTATAGGTCAGTATTTAGTTTAACAGTTTACTATATTGTAATAAAATGTAACATAAACCCATTGTTGTATAAAGTAGTACAATTAGGTAAAAATCATCACATAAATCCATTGTCATATTATTATTGTTATAGAACTCATTGATGCTTGCAGTAAAATTAAATTTTGCACCTTCTTTGCAGCTGCACATTACAATCACCAGAAAACATTTTTTTAAAATATCAAACCTTTTAAAATAGGGACGCACATTAGATTCAATAGCGCTACTCACTTGCATTGCTGTCACAGGGTGACCAGATGACCGGAAAAACCTGGATTTGTCCGGATTTTTAGCCTACTCTCCGGGTGTCCTACATTTTGGCATCATCGTCCTACATTTTGGCTTCATTTTGAAGTACCCCAACATGCCATATGTCGTTGGATTTGTATTGAAGAGCAATATCCAGTGCAAAAATCAGTTTGAGATATCAAAAGTTATGGTCAAAAAAACAAAAACAAAAAATACATTTTTGGCAATTTTTTTCAGCAGGTAGGAATTTTGGCCTGGGATTAGGAATTTTAGTCTTGGGGTTCAGGAATTTTGGGTTTGGCATCTGGTCACCCTGTGCATTGCTTGTACCATGGGAAAACCGAAGCAACTCCCTGTGTCAGCCTCCCCTCTGAACCAGGCATCACATACATGCTTTATAGCATGTTTGCCACATTGCTGGGCCCAGAGCCGGATTTAGGTTTAATGAGGCCCTAAGCTATTGAAGGTAATGGGGCCCTTTATATGTCCAGCTGTCCTTTGTCAAGAACAAATTGTTGCTGTTTTTTGTGTTGAATATATGCTATATGGTAATTTATGGACCTAATAGGTATCTAAAGCCATTTGCAAATAACAAAATATCTATTTTATCAAAATGTATTTGTTTTTATCTTATATTTTGGAAATGTACATCCAGTTTTTTCCCTTTAAATTTTTTGGGGGGCCCAAGAGTGTGGGGCCCTAAGCTATAGCTTGTTTAGCTTATACCTAAATCCGACACTGCCTGGGCCTGAGCAAGTGACTTGCACTGGCCCAAGTGGCCAGGCACAATTTCCTGGTGAATCAACAAATGCTTCTCTGTCCCTTAAGGCTCATGGTCTAAAAGATATACAGAAAAGGCACCAGCAACAATCACCAGGGGGGGGGGGGAATGTTGGGGTGAATAGGGTTGATTTGCCTTTCTACTCCACCCACCATCTCAGACTCAGTCCCAGCAGTTGGACTCAAAGACAACACTGTCAGCAGACCGGTTGGTTCATTTTTGGTCCTTTTCCATAGATATGCCAATTATTTTTGGAAGCCGCATTCGTAATGAATAATCAAATTGTAGTCTTTTATCAGTGAAATCCTAACCACTAGTTAAGCCAGCATTAGTCCTGGCACAAATCCTATCCTAGCTTAGGGGTGTCACATAAGTGCTGTCAGGTACATCTGCACCACTCCTAGGCGGGGTTAGGCCAGTGCACAGACATGTGTAAGCCTCACCTTGCCACTGTGGGAACAGGGAGGGAGATGTGTGAGTCATGCCGTCCTAAATTAGTTAGGATTGTGCCTTGTATCACTTACCTGTGCATTACTTATCCTTTCTTCTTCCACCTTGTTTCAGTCTCTTCTGTGGGCATAAACATGTGTGTGTAGGAGGGATGATGGTTCAAATAATTGTTTATGGTCCACTATCTAAATTTCATTGAACCTTGATCCCTATAGACTTCTTAAAATAATCCTCTGGATTTCAGTGAAGCATTCATCCAAGAAAATATGATTTGGAGCCCAGCCTCTAAATGGAGCAGAACTTGTTGCAAGACCTGAATTGAGGAAATAAAGGTAGAAGCCACTATAAACATTATTTTTAATAGCAGCTGGTGAAAGAAGAAACTTGGCTACATGCAACTATTTCAGTTCCATAATACTCTTTGTAGGCAGCAATGATTGCTGCAACCATTTTGATTTAGGAGCAGTTTAAAGAAGGGATTAACCCCAGCTACATATGGTTCCCAGAACACTATGGGGACCATAAAAGCTCCAGTAAGGTGCAAGAAAATATATTCATTACATCTGTAAACAGAACCCTGAACATATCAAAACATAACAAGCACTATTCTTTAAACAACGCAGCTAAGAGTCCCAGATGCACCCCTACTTGGGGAGGGTTTATAAATACTGACTGATTTACACCAGATGAGATTATGGCTCATAAATTCTCTTTAAAAGTCATTCTTAAACTACAAAGTTTTGTATTTTTCTCCCTTGCTGATACATATATGCCTTCCAAACATTTGATGGGGACAGTTTGTTGGACCAAGTGAGTAGGGCACGAATAAGCAAAGAAAATGTGAAATTTCCTATATGTGGAAACAGTTTGCTAGGAAGGTGGAGGAAAGCTGTGGTGCTTTACTGTTCTGAGAATATTAGATTCAAAGATTACAGACTGTCAACTGGCAAGCGCTTGATCCTTTGGATCCCCTGGGTGAAGGTGACCAAAACTGAAAAAGCCACATTTGTTCATTTTTCACATTTTCGTATCACACTTCCTCCAAGGACATCACTATGTTGTATATATATAGTTGTTTCCCTTCTTTTATCCTCCCAACAACTCTGTTAAATAGGCGAGATTGAGAAATAGGTCAATCTCTTTCAAAGGTCTCCAGGAAAGCTTCATAGCTGCATAGGGATTTGAACCTGGATCTTTCAGGACAAAGTCCAGCTCACAAACTCTACCGTCCTCATGAGTCACACTCATTCTTCTTACTTCCCTCACTCTCCACCCAATCATCAACAACAATAAGCTTGTTGTTTGATGTTTTAGTACCTTGTTGATTTTTTTTAGAATTCATGTTTTAAAACCTGGCTGATATTTTTAACTTATTACATTGTACTTGTTATTTTTAAATTTAAAAAAACATTTGAAAACTGCCTTGGCATCTGCTTTGACTTGGGAAAGGCTGGGTATAAGTTCCTAAATAAATTTGCTTGATTGTCCTTACACACGATGTGCACAGTATGAGTATAAAGCCTCACCTGTTGACATAGGCCTCAAGACTGAGAGAGCTCCATGCGAAAGCATAGCTTAACACAGCACAATTGCAGAAATTTAGCATCAGACATCTACTAAAAAAATAGGCTAGGATGAGCCATGCAGAGCTTGTGCACTGGCAACAAAGTTCTTGTGCACTGGTCTAACCCCTCAGGAGGGGGGAAAAGTGCCTTACGGCACTTTTGTGACACCTCCAGGCCATCATGCGACTTATGCCAGGGCTTATGCTGGCCCAATTGAAGATTAGGACTGCAGCCTGAATAAACAAAAAATACACATGCATTTTGCAAGCATATCAACAAGATCTTCCTAAGTCTGGCAAATCATGTGTCAGAACTTTCTCCACTTTCTGTCCTAGAATCCCAAACTTTACTGCCTGGGCAGTGCAGATTTCAAGTCCGCTGAAAAAGAAACATGCACTAGTTCTTTCTGTAGCAATTACCTTTATTATTTTTTTAGGAGAAGGGGAAGGAAAAGTGATGTATGCTCAAACCTAGTATTTGGGTTGTTGGTACCTGTTGAATGTGCCTTTCTTCTTCCAACACAACAGCATCATCCCAGAATCTTCTTGTGCCAATATATATGCCAATCCTCTGAACTGATCTTCTTGAATACCTGATTTTTCTAGGAAATCCAGGCATATTTACTGCACAGCAGATACTACGGCATACCATGACATTTCCTTAATGTTCAGAGGGGGGAAAGTGGAAGAATAATTTATAGCTCTGAGTTTTGTTGTTACTACTTTCATGTTCGAGGAAATGAATTGTTTTCTATCCTATACAAGAGATAAGAAAGCAAACAAACACCATTTTGCATGCTTCTCAAAAGTCTATTTTTTGTGAAGGCCTTCAGTACATTATTTCTTGTTAAAATGCAATGGGTAGCATAGGAGGAACTGGAACAGTTCAACTGGTTTACATAAAATGAGCTTTGATTTTCAGGAAGGAAGTCATTTATGTGCTTTGTTTGGGAACAGACACAATCAGTGTAAACCAGGATTCTCAGGAGATATGGAAGGGTGTGGGGAATCTTTTCCTTGGCCATGTGTCAATATTTGGTTTACTTGTGTTAAATTAAAATTCCCATTATTGTACATGTAACTCAAGTTTGGGTTTCCTGGAGGGGTTTCCCTCCTCCAGTAAGGTACTGTAGATATTATTAAGAAATGACTGAGAAAAATGAACATGAGCGCATGAGTGTTTTTGTGTTTTCAAAACTTTAATTTCCCATTACAGTGAAGAACCTGGTCTGCATGACAAAATCCTTTCCACAGATGGAGCTGCTAACCAGTGTGTGCAAAAGCCTGGGTACAGGAAACAAGTATTTCATGGCACTTTCACACCACTCCAATGTCTGTGCAAGGGACTTGTGCTGGCCTAAATGAGCCTTTGAATTGTGCCCTTAGTTTCCAAGCCCTTTTTGTCTACTTACCAGCAACAGAGGTTTGATTGGTGGAAAGAAGAATTGTGGATTCTTGTTTTTTTTACCAACAGGATTATTGTTGTTAAAAAATAAAATCTCCTTCCTGGGGACATTTCAGGGGACATTTTCGGAGAGAAGGGAAGCTAACTTTTTATTGCAGATCTCCTCCTCATGTTCTTATATATTATGTGAATCAATAATCTCAGTTTGTATATATACTTTGTATATTTCTCTGCCTGCTATGATGACAGCACTGTGATTACAACATTCAGTTATTACATCCATTTTGGTGAATAGTGCTGTCATCATAGCAAGCAGAAAAATACGGCTTAAGGGAGAAGCAATTAGGGGCAACTTCTTCATTTTATTTATAGTCTTAGCAGTATGGACTCTCGGATCTCCTAGCCAGGCAGTTAATAAGGCCAAACCCACATGATCCAGTAGACCATTCTATAGGTAGGAAAGCATGGTAGGGAAAGCAGTCTAAAGACAATCTAGAAGACAATGACAGAAACAGAGCGCAGAAAGTTCACCTTTCTATATACTATATACAGTACTTCCATAAACATTTATCCTGAAAGTAGGTTAAAGTTATTAAGGCTATACCCCTATGCACACTTACTTGGAATTTGGTGTGATTCACTTTTGAGTAACAAAAGACTGGGCTTTAAATCCCACTGAATTCAATTAGGCTTACTTCCAAGTAAGCTTACACAGGATACATATGGCTCTTGATGTGAATGAATACAAACCATTGTAATCCATAGATTCCACTGAGAATGAACCAGGAAAGGACTTATTATTCTTAACGTTTATGATTTATCGTTTACCCACAGTGCATCCTTAAAGTTGCCAGCTCCCACCCACCAAAAATATCCCATGGGTTAAATCAATAAATTATTGCATGGTCATAAAGCCACCAGTTTCTGAAACTTTGTGATGAACATGACTACAGGTTGTTCCTCATTATCCACTAGGGATAAAATGGGTTCAGAACTCCCAGTGGGGTAAAAAATCCTGGATTAAAAATAGTGGAAAAATAGATTTAAAGACCAACTTCCAGGTTTTTTGCTCCTCCACAGCTCTTAGAGCACAATCCTAACCATGTCTACTCAAGAGTAAGCCCCATTGTGTTAATGGGTCTTCCTCCCAGGAAAGTGACTTTAGGATTACAGCCTTCATATTGAGGTTATGCCTCAATATCCTTAGGGTTTGATTCTGGGACTCCCTGCTGATACAAAGAAATGTGTTAAATAAAAGTAATTTTAAAAAGTATGCTCCTTTACAGTTGTTTAAAAACAGCTTTTCTTACTGTTGTAAGGAGCCAGTCAGCACTTAGAAATGCAAAGAACCCCTGCCTTTGCTTGGAATAGAATAGAATGATTGCTTGCATGACTGCTTCTCTACAACAGTGGTTTTCAAACTTTTTGTCCCGTGGCACAATAACAAGGCACTGAAATTATCAAAGCACACCATGTTGTTCAAAACCCCAAGTTTTCCTGTTAATAAATGACTCTCCCAAATTCCCTCAGCACATCTGAAAACTATCCCCGGCACACTTCTGTAGTTGAAAATCACTGCTACAACTGGAAGAAAATCAATTTTTAAACTGTGATTTTAAAGAGATGCATATTTCCCCTTCTCCAGGGATTATGTTGTTCCTTTTTATTTGCAATGGTCATATATAACAAGGTTGAACCCATAATGGTTCTTTGATGTGGATACACATTCACACTTGCATTAAAAGGTGGCTATCCAATAGAGTTGCCATATGCCTGGAAAAACAGGACATTCCTGGTTTTGGGGGGATCCCATCCTCTCTGGCTAGATCCAAATCCCAGGTTTGGACCCAACCAGAGAGAGGAGAGGTGGAGAGCAAAGAGAGGAGGGGCAGGGCAGACACTTCCTGGCCATGTGCCATCCAATCTCCACTTCCCTCCAGGAAGTGTCCATTCACCATAAAGGGGCTTACTCCTGAGTAGACATACACAGGATGATGCACCAACCCCAAGGCTCTGTCCTGGTTTGCAGCGGTTTTATACTGTCCAGGTTTTGTGGAAGGGAATTATGGCAACCCTAAATATGGAAAAAACAGAAGATATGTCCATAGTTCAAGATCTCTTTGTGAAAGTGTTTATGAATGGTTTGAAGACCTGATTCCAAATGGATAGGGAAAAATTTCTGATAGTGAGGGTAGTGGAACAGATTGCCAAGGGAATCAACCTCATTGAGGATCTTCCAGCAGTCTCAATTAGAACCTGTCAGAGATGCTCTAGGAGAATTTCCTGCTACAGGCAAGGGGTTGGACTAGATAAATTACTGTAATTCTTTTTCTGTCCCCTGACACAGTGTCAGAGAGATATGGCCCTCCTGCCAAAAAGTTTGTGCACCCGTTTAATAACAAATAGGCTTGTGCCTAACAAAAAAGCCTAATTACTTTCTCACTCTGATTAGATAATTATCTTATTGATTCAGAAAGAAATCATATAACACAAGGAAAGGATACTTTCAAGATTGGAGAAATTTCTTAGTTGACAGAGGGTAAAAACTAAGGCCGTGGAGAATTTTGATCTAAGGAAAAGTATGGACTAGTTCTGGAATCTTCAGCCTGAAAAATAGGTTTTATCTTCTGCTAAAGCTTTTTAGAAATATTTCTTCTATATGTTTTTATTTTAAAATGGCACCAATAACTGGCTAACATAGATCTAGACAAATTAATTTAGAAATCATGGATGAAGACTAAAAAGATAAGGTTGGTTCTTTGGAGAGAAATTCTGCAAAATTGCAGGCATAGTTGGTGGACTGACCACAGTAGGCAGCACAGCAGCACCACCACCTGGAACAACAGGAAAAGCAGGAGAGTCACAACTGGTATGAACTGCTCGTAGTTCTTCCTATTGCAGATACAGGACACTAGTTATTAGGAAGTCAAATTTATATTTATATTAAGTAGGCGCCCTATACATACTTATAAAAGTTGAGCTAATTGTATTTCTTTATCTGCCCGCCTAATGCTGGATACAAAACAGACCATCCAGCCTGGCTGGGCTGGCACAGGTTAGGTTTGAGCTGATCCACCAAACAAGGAGAAACAGATGGATTTAAGAAGATTTATAGATTACTATAGTGTGGTTATGGAAAGAATAGTCTTCACTCATCACCCCCTTACCTTTTTGGTTACCATCAGGAAGGCAGGACTGTCTCCCTTGGAGAGGCAAGGGCCAGCAATTTGGAGCATCCCAGAAACTTCAGCCATCTTGTAGCCGAGCTCAGGATGCCTCCCCAATTTTGGTTCAGTGCACCTCAAGCTATCCACTGACTGACCAAGGCGCAATCCTGACCTATTTAGGCTGGTGCGACTCATCCGCTCCCTGTTCCCATGATGATGTGGGGAGACTGGCACATTTCTTTGCACTGGCCTAACCCCCCAGGCCTAACACCCCTGTGCCTTACAGCACTTTTGCCAGCAATGAACTTGTGCTGGGGCTTATGCCAGCCTAAGCAGGGGTTAGGATTGCAACTCAAGCAGCATATTCTGAGGCTAGCTGATGGCTATGGAGATAGGTATACTTTTTCCCATTTATCTTGTTGGGAACAAGTTCTTTTAGGGCACAATCCAGAGCAAGTTCAGCCTGCTCTGCCCTAACTGCTCTCTCCTAACTATTCTGTATCCAGAGCAGAATGTTATGCTGCATCCAGAGAGTCAGGAAGCCTGGGCTGCCCTAACTGCTCCAGAGCATGCTAAGTAATTGACACAAGGGGAAGACTTGATCCTGAGGAGACACCCGTCAGATCACACTGAACAAGGAACAGCTGTGGTGCCTACAGTGGTGACATGACTCTGCACATCACTTGGTGCGGAAGTCTGTGCGTCATCCCTGAGATGCGCGCCCCCCCCCCACCTGGACTGCACAGTCACCAAAGTTGGTGCCTGTGCAGTTGTTTCTGAAGCCAAGTGGCTTCAGAAAGAGTACTGCACAGGCACCATCTCTGATGCCTGCACAGTACTTTTCTAAAGATTTTCGGCTTCAGAGAAGACTGTGCAGGTGTCAGAGTTGGTGTCTGTGCAGTACTCTTTCTGAAACCATTCGGCTGCTGCTCCGCTTCCTGAGTGAGGCCGAATGGCCGTGCAGAGGCGCGGACTTCTTCTGCACTATGGAAGTCTCCTCTGAAGCTGTTCGGCATGCTCAGTCTGTTTCTGCACAGTGCACCTCAGCTGGCCGTTCAGGCCAGCTCTGAGGACGAGCGGCAGCTTCTGGCTGCTACTCCACCTTGGAGCAGGCCTGAATGGGTGTGCTGACGCCCGGGGCCTGCCAAAGGACAGTCAAACTCCTCCGGTGCATCACCCCATACAGAGCACATCACCCAATGCAGCCCACATCAGCCACACCAGTCTGGTGACACCACTGGGTGCCTGCCTTATAAGGAGTCCCTGATGAGATGCCAGTACATTCTACAGTGAATACAACGTGCTTCTTGGAGTGGCCTGCTGTATCCTGAGGTTTGTGGGCAGCCGTAGTTTGTTCCATATCCTGAGGTTGAGAGGCAGGAGTTGCAGCTAGGCTGGCCAAGAACTCAGATTTTTGGTCAACACTGTCATTCTTACTCAGGCCTTGTCATGGACCCTTTGGGTTTACTCATTACTATACCTGCTCCTGAGTTGTTATATCTCTGAGGAACTGGAAGAGGGCATTTCTACCTTGGAAACAGGCTCTGGATTCAGAGTAACTGCTCTGCCCTAAGCAATGGTAAACATGCCCTCTACATGCCTCTCCTGAGCTGTTTAGGCTGCCCCAGTTAGGGCAGAGCAGGTCCACCTCTCTGAGGGAACCCTATGTTGCCCTGCTCTGCCCTAAGCTTCTTCCAGAGTAACTGGGGTGGAGCATCTTGCAGTTGCTCCACCCTAGTGATAGATAGGGCAACCCAAGGGCTCTTATGTGGACAGATTAGTTGCTCTGGATTGTGCTGTTAGTCTATCTCTGACTGTCCCTATGGTGGGGCATAAAGCTTGTAGGTTGCCTCCTTCCATGCATCCCATTCAGTGGTGGGCTCCAGCAGGTTTGCACCTACTCTATAGAACTGGTTGTTAACAAGAACAGGTCATGTAAAGTTTAAAAATAGCCATTTAAAAGTGGCTGCCAGAGGGGCATAGAACCAGTTGTTAATTTCTTTGAATCCCATCACTGATCCCATCCCTCCCTCTTAGGTCATTTACCAGTGTTGCCTCTGTGCCTAAGTGAGAGGGATGGCAACTTGGGGACAGGCGTTCTCTGTGGTGTCACCACAACTATGGAATTCCCTTCCATGAGAATTGAGAACTGCTTCCTCCCTCATGGCTTTTCAGTGAAGGATCAAAACACACTCAGCTTTTTACTGCTGAGTGGATAGTTGTCTCTGAAATACCACAGTGAGTTGAGTGCCTCCCTGGACTTACTTGTTCCCTTTAAAGCTCAGTGATGGTTGCAATCCTAAAGACACTTTCCTGGGATTAAGAGCCACTGAAGACAGTGGGGCTTGCTTTTGAGTAGGCATGGTTAGCATTGTACTCGATAAGTGTTAGGTCTTACTTTATTTTTATGTTTTATTGCTTAATGTTGAAATTAATTATTTTAAAGTTTTCTTTCATTTTTTCTTCTTCTGTACGATACTTTGTACTGTACTTTATTATGATTTGTTTTTGGTCTGGGAACGGTGGGAAATTCACAGACATGAATTTTTAAATTTTAATTCTAATTCAAAATTTCTAAAAAAAAATTAATCGGTTGCATTAAGTTTTAATCCTTATGCATTAAGGGGATTAAAATTAATCCTTATGCACAAATCCTTATAAATAAAAAATCCTTATACATAAAATTAATCCTTATGCATTAAGCATGGGAAAAACAGTCTCAAAATCTTTATAAATTAAATGTTAATTAATTCATTAATGAGGTATGGTAGTTTACTAATTTGTGCTGGGAGAATCCTACGAACTACCATAGTTTTCATCAAATAGGGGAGTGAAACTAAAACATAGGTTAACTGACGGAGTCCAATTTGTGTCTACTCAGAAATAAGACCCATTACAGTTCAATGGAGCTTAGTCCCAAGTCAATGGATAGGATTGTGCCCTGGGAGCCTAATTCTATGCATGTCTACTCAGAAGTAAGTCCCATTAAAGTCAATGGAGCTTACTCCCAAGTCAATGGATAGGATTGTGTCCTGGGAGCCTAATTCTATGCATGTCTACTCAGAAGGAAGTCCCATTACAGTCAATGGAGCTTACTCCCAAGTAAATGGATAGGAGTGTGGCCCACTTCTATGCGTGTCTACTCAGAAGTAAGGCCCAATGTAGTCAATGGGGCTTACTCCGAGGAAACTGGATAGGCTTGAAGCCAAACATAACTTATTCCTCCTTTAATAGGGGAGGAGATACAAAACCTCGCGATATCTCCTGCGAGATTTGTTTTCCATAAAAAGAAATGGCGCCACATGGCTCCCGGAAGTCCCGCCTGCGAAGGAAGAGTTTCCTACATAAGCTGAGGCCTGCTGTCACTCCATGACACACCGGAAGTGGCGGTGAGGACGATTCCAGAGATTAGCCGCTCTGGAATCGGCGTCTGTGGCGAGAGCGCCGGAAGTCGGTTCGGCGACTCTCCCTCCCTCCCACCTGCGCCGGAAATGACCATAGAGAGGAAGAGCGGGTGGTCCTAGAGAGGAAGGTCGGGAGGTTCGGGCAGCGCCTGCGAGGAGGAGTGCGCGAAGATGCCAGTGGCGGTGATGGCGGCGGCGAGCGGCGCTTTCAGCTACCGGAAGCTGCTGGAGCAGTGCGAGACTCAGGAGCTGGAGGTGAAGGGGGCGCGCGGAGGGGGGGGGGCAGGAGCGGCGCGTGGCTGGACCGTTGGGCTCCCCCCCGCCTCCCCCGCAGTGCCTGAACCCCCTCGCTCCAGGACAGGCTGCACTCCTCTCCACCCTTACCTGGGAGTAAGCCCCATTGACTCTAATGGGATTTACTTCTCAGTAGACATGCCCGGGACTGGCTCAGGCTGCCATCCCATCCATGCTTTCCTGGGAGTAAACCCCATTGGTTGTAATGGGACTTACTTCTGAGTAGACATGTATGGAATTGAGCTCCCTGGCCACACTCCTATCCAAATTTACTTGGGAGTAAGCCCCATTGACTCTAGTGGGGCTGACTTCTTAGTAGACATGCATAGAATTGGCAGCTTACAGGCTGCCATGCTATGCATGCTTTCCTGGGAGTAAGCCCCATTTACTCTAATGGGACTTCTGAGTCGACAGGCAGAAGAGTGGGCTAATTAAACTCTCCCTCAGCATTTTCCTTGCATGACTTATGTTTGCTATCCATGCTTTCCTTGGAGTTAGCCCCATTGGATATCATGGTACTTACTCCTGAGTAGACATGCAGTGGACTGGGTTGTTAGTGTTGCCAATAGAGATCTGACCCTTTAAATAGTAAAGGGTCAGTAGATCTGACCTGTGGCTGTTCTCAACCTTTAGGTGACCCACTGAGGCAGGAACTGGAATGATCATGGACGATGTGCAACACCTTCTCTCCCCCTGCCAAATAAATAATCAGAGTAGATTTATAATCTACTGTGCCAGCTGTGGCTATAGGTGGGCTATGCTCTCTATGGTGGTTCCTGAGGATGCATCTGCCAAGTGAGTCTTCCCCATGGACTACCAGAGATGACAGAGAATGATGACAGCTGGCACTTCATTGTTGGCTACAGTCTACTCTCCAACCTCTGTACTGGTCTGTTCTGTGGGAAGGCCCTTGCCTCAGCGAGATCCTTGAAGCAGTCAGAGGGAATCTTTTTGTGGGGTCTTGTGGACTGCTTCTGATAGTCTTATGGATTACCTGTGGTGGGTTGGCAACCAGTACACTAGAAGCAGTCTAGTTGTTATAAAATACAATGAATGGTCATTGCTATAAAATGTAGTACTTTTGCCTTCCTGTCTGCTACAGTGAAAAGGAGGAAATGTCCTGGAAAAAGAGGTCATATGGTCACCCAGTACTTTCCTGGGAGTAAGCCCTATTGACTATGTGGGACACCTCTGAGTAGACTTGCAAAAGATTGTATTCTGGCCCTCGGGAGACTAACTAATGCTAATTGATTAATTAAAACGCCCATTAATGCTAATTCAGCCCATTATGAAATGAGTTGGACACACATGTGCTATATCTCCTCTCAGTTGACTATATTCCTGAAATCTAATGCCTCATTAAGACTGGGATTGTGAACCCTTTTTCTTGTTCTGGATAAATTACAAATCTGAATAAGAACCAGGGATGTAGCATATTCCACATGGCTGTTCAGTATAATGATGGGTAAAGTGGAAAAGATTTAGTTTTTATTCTATTTTGTATTAAAGGTATAATCTGAATAGATCATTTGTATGTTTTTTTTTTCTTCAAGGCTCCTGGAGGGATAGCAACACCACCTGTATATGCCCAGCTCCTAGCTTTGTATCTTCTACATAATGATATGTAAGTAAGGCTTTTTAATATACCTCTTATAACTTGGTTTGAGTAGGTGTATGCCCTTGGAAAAGCATTAACTCAAGGACCACTACAGTTTTCTGGAGTGGACAAAATTTTGTGTACATAAAAAAAAATGTCTGCATATGCTTATATGGCAATACTAAACAAGTGGGCAAACGCTAGAAGACCCAACTGTGCAAACATGTAAAGAGTGCTTGCTTGATATTCCCTATCAGTACATTAAAAATGGTGCAGTGAAACTAAACACTTGAAAGTTCTGTTGATTTTGATGGGGAAGTCACATATGTGTTAACTCTTTAGCACTTCAGAGTATTGAGTTATAGTTGAATTGTACTCATAGTTATTAACTGATAGCCCTATTATTTTGGAGAATTAGATGTGTTTCTTTACTGGGGCAACAAACCAAGAAATTTCCAGGGTGCTTAAAATTAGGATGTCTGCAAGATGAGTGAGAGAGACCATAAGCAAGTGCACCCAATCAACTAGGGCCTGTTGGAGGTGGGGGTTGATGTGTGCTGACACCTCTCTGTGGGTAAATGAGTAAGAAGGAATCTTCCTGTCTCCCTTCCACCTTCTGATGACAACTTCTCCTGCCCTTTCCCCAATCTTATAGTTCTTGGTTCTCCTGCCTCCCTTCAGGCCACCCCACTGCTGCTGTTGAGGAAAATCAACCACTTTTGCAGAGTGTCTACTGTACTTCATGGTAATGGCTACACTTTAGGCAGGCAACCATGCCATGAAACATCTTTGGCCTGGTAATGAGGCACCTAGATTTTATTGAGATCTGTAGTAGCTTAGCTGATTAAGTATTTTATTAACAAAATTTTGGTGTGTTTTTTTTAGGAACAATGCACGATATCTATGGAAAAGAATCCCTCCTGCTATTAAATCAGTAAGTAATTTTTGGTACTAAAAAGCAGGAAGATGTAAAGCTTAAATTTGTATTTTCCCCAAACAGTTAAATGTTCAGATTTTGCTGGTGGCTGGTAGGTTGCAAAAACATCTTCTCTTTCTCACAGCAGCATTTCTATGTCTTAGACCAGTAGCTGCTTTGCATGCCCTTCGGGGAGAAAGGTGGGTTACAAACAGATACATTTCTTAAAGAGTGTTCCCAGAGCTTCCTGAGACCCCTTTAGGCCTTCCATGAGCACACAATAAGTGGCCACCATCTGCACTCTGCCTGGTTTGATTGACTATTCCTTTTCTCCTGCCTCCTTCTACTCCTTCTCTGGCTCTTCGCAAGTATTTAACATAGCTTGGTGCTTGACTACTCAACACATGCAACAACATTCTAGGTTTTTCAACGTCCTTTTAGAAGTATAAAGGGCTCCAAGAACTGAAAGTTTGAGAAGCTGTCTTAAACCATAAGTGGGATGACATGGGGTGATACCAGATTTCAAAAATGCATTCAGATAATGATAATAAACCATCTCTGCTGAATTTTGGAATTGTGTTTAGCTTCTCTAGCATGTGATTTTTTGGCATAAAAGTAGCATACAGATAAGGAATGAAATCCTTATCTACCACATCTTGGCCCTTATCTGAATCGTGATCATAGTTGTCAAAATGTTTTTAAGAGCCCTCAGTGTTACTAGTTGATGTAGACTTAATTATATCATCCAAATATTTCTTCAGAATACATTTTTCACATAAGTAATAAGATTAGCATAATCATCTGTCTGATCTACTTGACACCTACTTGACAAAAAGCATTTGGTGTAATGGCTTAACTTCTGCCATGCTGCACACTTATGGTTATGATTGGGCACTGACTGTGATTATGACTGTGCACTGTGGTTATGATTTTATTTTTTCCCCTGTTTTAGTTCCTTGGTTCATATCAGTGCATTCTGCTTAATGATAGTGATTAATGTACTGTGGTACCTTGCAATATGAATGCTTTGAAAGATGAACTAAAATTTCTCTGGGATTCTGCTTTGTAAGACAAATGTGCTTTGTAAGACAAATCCCCATTGGCTGGGCCCTGGTGGCTGAAGCAGTACTTCTCTTGCCTGCAGTACCTGCACTCAGCCAGCAGAGGGAAGCACAGGTGCCAATGTCCTCCCCAGCAAGCATGGGGAGAGCCTGGAGCCCTCCCCCCCTCCCCCCAAGGAAGCCTTCCCTGCCTGGACCCCACTTTAGCATCCAGGCGGCAGCAGGAGCTGCTGCTGCTGCTAACTTGGAAGAGTCAGGCTGGTATCCTACACACTTTCCTGTGAATAAGCCCCAGTGGATCCAATGGACCTTGATTCTGAGTTGAAAGTATTGGATCTTGCCCCTTTTCAATCCAGGCAGAAGCCATTGCTCCTGCTGCTGCTGTTGCAAACTTGCAAAAAGTCAAACTGGTATCTTACACACTTTCCTGTGAGTAAGACCCAGTGAATATAATGGGACTTGATTCTGAGACTTGATTCTGACTAGATAGGATAGGATCTTCTGCTTTCACATTCAGGCACAAGCCTTTGCTGCTTGGTCCTGCTATAAACTGCTATCTGGTTTGCATAGATAGATCTCTCTCACACACAGAGGTTCCTTGTTAAAGTTGCTCAAAAAGACACCAGTAATGCTTAGTGAAAATTAGTCATTCTTGGCCCTAAAGGTTTCTCTTTTCTGTTTTACTGTAGAGTATATTACAGTGTTTTATTACAGTAATTGTGTTCTGTATTACTTTACAGTGTTTTGTCATCATTTTTATATACCGTTTATATGAATATTTTTGGGTTGTTGAACCAATCATCTGAGTTTCCATTATTTCCTATGGGAAAATCCGCTTTGTAAGAAGAACACTTTGTAAGACAAACGTGATTCCGGAATGAATTAAGTTTGTCTTATAAACTGTATCTGCATTGCTTTAATACTGTAGGAGTATATAAACATAAAGATGTTAATGCTTAACCATGTAAAATGAAATACGAAATGCTTAGTTTCACACTTAAAACCTACTAAAGCAGGTATCCAGCATTGGAATGGAGATGGCAGCTGGGGTTATGAAACCGATGACTCTGTTCTGATTGCTTTTTTCTTTCTAGGCAAACCCTGAGCTTGGTGCAATTTGGTCTGTAGGTCAGAGAATCTGGCAAAGAGACTTCCCTGGGATTTATACAACAATTGGTGCACATCAGTGGTCTGAGACTATTCAGCCAATCATGGAAGCACTTAGAGGTACAAATATCTTTTCAGTGTCCAACATTTTCAGGCATCTTTCTGCACACAACCTCTGCTGGCCACAGAGCTGCCTCCACAGGTCCTACCCGGAAATATGTGTGTGAGCAGTCTTTACGGGCCTCAGAAGAGCTTCTGACGGTCACCTGAAGGCTTCAGGATGAGCCGAATTTAGTTCAGTGTGGATCCAGGGGACACTCACTGTGACTTGTGGCAAGACCTCTCCATCTGGTCCACAGACAAGCATTGTAATCCTTCAGATGTGTCCTATACACACTCTTTTATCTAAATTTATTCAAATGTGAAATGTAAATAGGAGGGCCACATCATTTCTCTGACACTGCGGAATTAGATACCCCTGATCTAGCAAGATGTAAGTTCCTTGTCTGACCTGTCCTCTGTTATGGTACTTTGGAACTTGCCATATATGATACAAAAAACTGATTCCATAATACAGTGGTACATTTTAAGACAAATAACTTGTAAGATGAATGCTTTGAAATACAAACTAAAATTAAGGAATTCTGTCTTGACAAACAGCGTCTTGTAAGACTAACAGTTTTACAATGAAAATTCATTGTAAAACGAACAAATTGAAGGATCTGCATCATGAGCAACAGCAAGAGGAGATCTCATCTTCTGGAGGAGATCTCATCTGCAGAGGAGGAGAAATAAGGCGGAGGAATCCCTCACATCAAATTAGATTAAGAACATTTGTAAACACTGGCAAATGGTGCCAAATTTTGTAGAAAAGCACCACCCAAAAAAAGCTGTAGCAGTGCAAGCGATGAATCTATTTAATGACAATGCAGTGTCATATTTCCCTGAAATCCTCAAAAGGAGATAAAAGTGTCATTTGAGAGGTTCCTTTTTAAAGTTGCTCAAAAAGAAATCAGTGATTCTTTTCGTGAAAATCAGTCATCCTTGGCCAAAAAGATTTTTCCTTTCTGTTTTACCATATAGTATATTAGTGTTTTATTAATATTGCAGTAATTGTGTTCTGTATTGTATTACAGTGTTTTGAATTCAATTCGTCATTTTTACATACAGATAATTTTATATGAATATTTTTGGATTGTGGAACCAATCATCTGAGTTTCCATTATTTCCTATGGGAAAATCCGCTTTGTATAAAGAGTGCTTAGTAAGACATGCTTCCGGAATGAATTATGTTCGTCTTACATGGCACTACTGTATCAATGTAGTTTTTAAAATTAGTTTTGCTAAACATAGTTTTCACAATTTCTCTACCAGATGCAACCAGGCGGCGAGCATTTGGTCTTGTCTCTCAAGCATATACCTCAATAAGTGCAGATGACTTTGCAGCTTTTGTTGGGCTTCCTGTAGAAGAAGCAGTGAAAGGTACAGAACAAACAACTTGCATAGGAAGCTAAAATATTACAGAGTAAAATGTGTACTGATTAGAATGTTTGGATTGCTTAAGTCTTCAGATAACTGATATATATAGAAATGCGGATATATATTTCACCAGGCACCAGCTGAATTGACCCATTGTTGCAAGAATAAAATTTAAAGACTATTTGTGGAAGCACAATGCCACTTTATACCAGCAGGCACTGCTAGATGCCGGGTACCATCAACACTGGGTGGCCTGCACTGGGCACAAGCAGACACTGTTAGTCAGTGGGCACCAGCAGGCACTGGGTAACCTTTTGACTAGTGTATCTACCACTTTGAATTCAGGTTATCATAGAATCATAGAGATGGAAGGGACCCAGTGGATCATCTAGTCCAACACTCTACCTGTAGCAGGAAATCCTCATCTTCTGGGGACCCAGGTCGCGAACCCTGGCCTATTTTAAATTATTTTAACACTAGGCTTAAAATGCATAATTTGCCAAGTAATGATGACAGCACATAGCATATCTGCTGAGTTCCAGCACTGCTCACCTCCTTTCCCCAGAACACTGCTCTTCCCCCCAGAACACTGCTGTTCCCCACCCACAGACTCCCACCTGGCTCACAGTTTGCTCCTGAGAAGACTCAAACATGCTTTGAGGCACATTTGCAACCCTCCCATTGTAGTACAAGAGAACCTCCCTGTGCAGCATAATCAAGATTGTGCCCTAATTCTTGTTAGCTAAGCACGTTCATGCCTGCACTACCAAAAGGCATAACTGTGCCTGTAGGAAAACACCAGTGCAGTTGTCAGTTACTCAGGGAGTCACTGAATAAAATGTTTAAGAGAACCACAGATTGAGATATGTGTCACAAATCTGGAAATGACTTGTAGTTAAACTATATTACAAAAAGTGACACTAATGCTGCAATCCTTAAGACACTTTCCTGGGAGTAAGACCTATTGAACACAATGGGACTTACTTTTGAGTAGACATAGGATTGTGCTAAAAATGGCTAGTACATTCTTGACACAACTTAAAGAGAGATGAGCCCTTCTGAATCATGCACAGGGCCCATTTATTCCAATGTCCTCACTCACAGCAGCCTCAGTGAGCACACATGACTGCAAGATTCTCCCCCTGTATCTGGCATTAAATTTACCTTCATCCCTCCCAATAAAGATACAGCAGTGACCAACTTAATGAATGAAACCTACTGAATATACAGTACCTCCCTTGATAGTCTCAGGTAGGCAAAAAACTGCCAATCTTAGTTAATTCAGATGACAGAAAAAATACCTGCCCAGCACTCATGATGAGCAACCAGTTAATCTCAGACTGTACATACCATTATGGTTTGTAACCTGTGATGGAACTGTTATCCAGAAATCTGTCCAATCCCATTTTAAAGGCATTTAGGCCTTACCACATCTTGTGGCAAGGAGTTTCACAGATGAATTACATGCTGGGTAAAGAAATTCTTTTTGCTCTTAATTGTCCCAATACTCATTTTAGTGGATGTCTCCCAGTTCTGGTGTTGGATACCTCTATCCATCCCCCTGCATAATTTTGTATGTCTCAGTCATATCTCCCCTAAGGTGCTTCTTATCTAGACTGAGGAGCCTCAAACACTGCAGCCTTTCCTTCTAAGAGAGGTGCCCCAGCCCAGTCATCGTTTTCTCTTCTGCATCTTTTCTAGTCCCACTATGTCCTTTTTAAGATGTGGAGATCAGAAAGGAACAAAATACTGCAGGTGTGGTTTTGCCATCAATTTCTAATGTCAGTATCATAATTGGGTTTCTCAGTCCCCTTTTTAACGATCCCAAGCACTGAATTGACTTTTTAACTGCCACTGCACATTGAGTCAATATTTTCTTTGAGTTGTCTACCAGCACCCCAAGAACTCTGAGCAATATGTGAAGTTTTGATCTCCCCCCCGCCCCAAATATTTTACACTTACACTTGCCTACATTGAAACAGACTTGCCATTTTGCTGTCCATTCTCCCAGTTGGAAGAAATCCTTCTGGATCTTTCCACAATCCCTCCTGGAAAGGTTTGGTGTTGTCCACAAACATTCCCACCTCACTACTTCTGTGTCTCAATATCATTGTCTCCATGATATCATTTATGTGTCAATATCATTGTCTCAAAATGTCTCAATATCATTTATGCACAGGTTTGAAAAGCAATGGCCGCAGGACAGATCCCTGGGATGCACTGCTTATCACCAATCCATTGTGAAGTTTTTTTTTGTTTTGAGTTGATAAGGGCTAAGGAAATACAGAGAAATACTTTTTTGTGCACTTAAATGGAAGCATTCTCAAAGTCAAATATTTCAAATTTATGTTTTCAGGTGTTATTGATCAGGGATGGCAAGCAGATTCATCAACTCGCATGGTTATGCCTAAAAAGCCAGGTAGGTGGCGCTCTTGTTCCATGAGGATTTCGCATTGTTGTCTGACATTCAGTGCCTACCTTTTCAGTGCCTTCCTTTAATGTGAAGTGCTCACCATGCATTGCCATACAGATGCCAATAACCTCATTAAAAGTTTAAAGACAGCAAAGAGCTGCTCTTAAAAAATAATGTCAGAAATATGAATTGATGCTTTTCTGTTATGGGCACAGGCAGCTTTAATCAAGTGAATGTTGCAGAATGTGTACATGGTAGACAAAAACAAACATGATGCTTAACTTTTCCCCTCTATTTTTGGCATTGGAGACCCAGGCTACAATTCTAAAGACACTTTACTTTTGAATAGACATGGTTAAGATTGTGCTTTCTGTTGAACATGCTGGTCAACTGAACAAAAAAAAAATAATAATAATAATTTTAATTCAACTGAATTAAGAATTTACAAAAAATATTGTAGTTGTGATTATCTACTTTGGATTCAATTCAGTAATTAAGAACTTATGACTTGCTGTACTTTTGAACAAAGATGCTCAGATTTGGACTATAAGGGGTAAAGAGCCTTTGCTCCACCCTTTTTCGGAGTAGGCTCCAAAGGGGCTTACTTCTGAGTAGAAAAATGCAGGAATTGAGGATGCAACACTCTTCTCCTTCCCTTACATTCTGATAGTGGCAGGGTGGGGAGAGACAGTGCCATCCTGGCCACCAGTGATGGTGACAGGTAGCTTCCTGCGGGCAGTTGGGACAGCAGCAGTGGCAACAGCTCCTAGCTGTGTGTGCTGGGATACCTTGGTGTGCCACCAAGCACCATTCCGAGTGCTGGGAGTTGCCTACCCCTGTCCTAGGATATGTCTGCTGTAACTTCTTTAACTGAACTTTAAATATTTATCTATATATATAAAATGAAAAGTCACTCACTGACTGACTGACTCATCAATGCCCAGCCAAAACCTCTGGACCTAGAAGTATGAAATTTGGGGTGGGTGTTCCATCCATAATGGAGGGAGTCATTAAAAACCGGTTTTCAGAAATTCCAACTGGAATGGGTTTTCTCCCTATACTTTGCATTGAAGAATCCCTGACTGAAGGATGCTCTGCCCCAACCCCCAGACCTAGAAGCATGAAATTCGGGGAGGGTGTTCCTCCTTTCCCATGAACACCCACCAAGAACTAATGTGGAGAAACTGATGATGAGGAATTTAACCCTTAAGGGGCTGAAAAGCATGCAACATGTTTTTGTCCTATATCATGAAAGACTGACCAACCTCCAACCAATTTGGTGCCCGGTGCAATGGGGGAATGTTGTTCGGAGGGAGGGGTTGCACTGGGGAGGATGCTGTGCATGGGGGGTTGCATATGGGGGTATGATGCACCGTGGGGGGTATGATGCGCCATGGGGGGATGGAGTACGGGGGAATTTTACTCCCACAATGCGGGTATGCTTTTCACTCGTTTGTATGATATGTTTGTGTTCATAAGGTTTTTTCGTATTTGCAGTGTAGTATTTCGTATTTGCAGTATTCTGTAGCAAATTATTTTATAGTACTTCTTCGTTTTACAGTGTAATCCTATTCATATCTACTGAGAAGTAAGTTCCATTAGGTTCAGTGGAGCTTACTCCCGGGAAAGTGCTCTTAGGATTGCAGCCTTAGATTCTTCAAACTGCAGCTAGGTTTCCTTGAGGTGAATCCCAGCAAACCAAAGGAACCTCGAAACTACTTCGTTTGGCACAGATGCATAACTAAACTAAAATTCATATTTACATCATGAGTTTCTGCCAAGAATGGCTTGTAATAAATACTATTCAGGAGCTGTGTTTAGTCTCAGCTGAACAAATTGGGCAGGCTGATTAATATAAAAATTGAGACTCTTCTAAATATATTTAGGAATTTAAATGTGGAGACCAATACCATGACATCAACCCAGTAGACATAGAATAAAATGTGAGTTGTATGTTCCCAAACCAGAACCCTTGCAGGTAAATTTTGAATCAGCCGAGGAAGGGAGAACCTTGTGCTTATCCTAGTTTTCTACAAGAAAATCTTCTAGTGCTGATCTCGGGCAGACTGTCTGATAATGTCAGTATGTTGGGGAGCCCGCCTGGAGGAGGACATGTCTCAGAACACATGGTTTCCCTCAAGAGTCCCAGTACAGCATAAACTGATTGGAGCACAGAGCAGTGTGCCTGGCCTTGAAACACTTTGTGAATGTCCTCCCCGGATCTCATGTGTTGTGAGAACTAAAAACATGACTACCAATGCTTATGTTAACCAAAATGACAGGTGGAGGTTCTGAACAGCACTATGGGGGCAGGGCTGGGAAATGGCTTTGTATACCTTCTTCATGTGAAAGGATTTTTGAAGGGGGTGTCCAAATCTTAGACTACTCTAGTTCATCTTCCAAACACCATGTGCATTACTTGCTGTACATGAAGTCAGGTAAACAGTTCTCCAGTGGTTTAGGCAAAGATGGTTAGGGCATTCTTTTTCAGACAAAGCACAATCCTAACCATGTATACTCAAAGTAAGCCCCATTCTGTTAAATGAGTCTTATGCCCAAGAAAGTGTCTTTAGGATTGCAGCAAAAGTTTGAAATGATTTTGCTGAATGCAAGGCTTGTGGTGCAAAGAAAGTAAAAGCGGGATGGCATTAAGCATAATCCATGTTGCAATCTTAAGATTAACATCTAAAAATTGATTGTGTACTGGTCGTTACATAGGGAGTCAACAGCTTTGTATGTGTTTTTAGGTCCACAAGAGCCTTCATTTAACAGATTTCACCCATTATCAGGTACGTGTTTTTCTCAAATGTAACCTTTTTTCACAAATCATTTAAACGGAATACTGATTTAGGTCTGTGCCATTGATGTTTTCCCCTGCAGCAGGGGTGTCCAAACTTTTTGGTAGGAGGCCACATCTCTTTGACACTGTGTCAGAGGCCAGAAAAATGATTTACGGTACATTTCAAATTTGAATACATTTACATAAACTTCAATATAAGTGTATAAGATACATTACAAGGCTTGCCCCTGGGGGTGGGGCAGAAAATCACGCACCCCCAAATTCCTCTCCATCAAAGTGATCTTGATGAGATTGCTCTGCTGCTTTTCCTCATTTCCTTCTTGCTTAAAGGGACAAGCAGACCTTTATAGCAACCCCCTGTTTGAATAGCACTGCCCTAGAGCTTAGTGCATCATAGTGCATCATACATGAAAAATGTTGTGTATATTTAATTGTGAATCAGAGATGACTATGGCCAACTAATCAGAGTAACAACATAAATTGTGGGTCAACACTTAAATTAACATAAGCATCTAACAATGTATATTTGGCTCCCAATGCAGTCATGTTATAGGTTTTCAAAGCTGCAATCCTATAAGAATTTTCATGTACGTTTATTAAATGAAAATTAGCACCCAAAATGTTATTTCTGTGGTGTCTTTAATGGTGGAAATAAGCTTAGAGTATGAACTTAGATTGTTTTTATGTAGTGTGGTTGTAATTATCATCATGTTTTGTGCTTTCTTCTCAGAACCAGCTCCCGTCCCACCAATTCCTAATGAACAGCAGTTGGCCCGATTGACTGACTATGTGGCTTTTCTTGAAAACTGATAACTCTAGTCATTCATTTATGACAACCTGTGCGCTTCTAGACCCTTCAACATTATGTTTATCCTGTTGAATGTTACAGTGTATGCACTATTATGGAAAATGCTGGTATAAAATATATTGTATTTCATTTCATCATCCTCTAGCAAGGTTATTTGTTCTGTTTTATTCCCATTATATTTGTCCAAAACAGGTGCAGTATTATGTATTACATTTTAAACTCTTCGTTGTGGAGGACACAGCATTACCACCTCTTTGGTGGTAATCTAACTGTAGGGATGGGGAAAAATGTTTCTCATTGCTGTGTGTAGAATGAAAACCAAACATTCAAAGGGTCATGGAAGGATAGTGTGCAGATAGGAGAATAAGTTTCAGTCCATACTCAAGAAGAGCAGTGTCTTTCCATATGTTGTGAAGCCTGATTACTGTGTAGTCAGGGTGACCATACAGAATGAAGGACAGAGTGCCTCTACCTTTGACTATTGCAACAAAGAGGGAATTGAGACAGGTGTAGCTCAGTATAGAAGGGTTTAAAAAGCAGCACCTGCCTAAATTCCCTCTTCTAAGCAATGGTTAAAGGTAAAGGCTCTCTGTCATCCATTCTATATGGTCACGCTGTGTGTAGTGGATACCATTGCTTTTGTTCATTCTACAATGAGAACCTATATACAATGAGAACCTACATATAATTTTTAGGTACCTAATAATAATAATAGTATCCTTTATTACGGTCTTTGACCAGCACACTTAGGTACCTAATAAAAGCTCCTCACTTGGAGTGAATGTTGGTGCTGAATGCAATAGTATTTTTGAGAGGAAGAAAAAAAAGCACATACATATTGAATGCTCATTGGGTCTTCCGGGAAGGTGTAAGTATTTTGGAGAGAGAAAAATTATTTTCAGATTAAGAGTATCCACACAATGGTCTCTTCATTGCTGATGTATTTGATCTTTAAAGGAAGTGTCATCCTATGTAACCTGCATGTGTTTGGAACAACAATTTCTGATTGCCTGCCCTTCTAGCTTTTTGGAAGACTCTTGCCTTCACTTGAAAAACAATTCTGTCAGTGATGCACATTATCAAAACTATGCAGCAACTTTGCTTTTGGTAGAACATTTCTGGCTAGGGATACTGCTGGTACTGCTATCCTTCATATTAATACCATCATCAGAATTTGAAAAAAATGCCATTTCCACACTTCTGATCCTTGCATTTACAGCATTATCCTCTTCTTATAATTCTGTTCATTTTCCTTCTCTGTTTCTGTCATTTGGTGGTCATTAAATTTAATGGCTTATCACTCAAATTGCTTGTGTCAGTTCTCTGGAGTGACACTTTTTCTTCAGGTGCACTACTACTGTACATTCTGAACATGTTTTGGATGTGTTAGTATATGAGAGGGTCTTAATATTGTGCACAGTTACTTCAAGAGCCTCTTCATAATTGTAACCATTGATCTAAAATTTTATTTATTTGAAAATCTTTTTAAGCTTTAACTCTGTAAGTAGTTTATGGAAACTTAATTTCATTAATATTAAAGTATGTTTACAACATCCACGGCTCCTTGTCTCCAAAGTTTGTTCTACTACAGAGACTCTTAATCCAAGTACTGAAATGTTGCCTAGCAGATTTCAGGACACTCAGTGGGATTATAGTGGGATCCAAGATACAAATAATATTCTCTGTATCATTGTATTAGCTGTATGTGTGTTTTGAGTCAAAGGTCTCAATTCCACAGTTGCTTTTGCTTTGATGTATTGTGTCTTTGAAAACACCACCTTAGAAGACGTTTTCCCTCCAATATGAGAGAAAACAGACTGCCTCTTAAAAACTATAGCTACTCCCATCTTTTTCAGACTCCCCAACAACCACCTACTCTACCAACTCCATTCATTTGGGGTAATCACCTCAGGTTCCATCCCTGCAGCCTCTCCATCATGGCAGACATAAAGGAATAAGTTACAGACCTAGCTTTACCTGCAAGAGCCCTGGCAGATCCTTTTAGATGGTAACCTAAGATGATCACAATCCAGAAGCAATTTACTGCAGTACACATAAAAGTAAGCTGGAAGCAACTCTTGTAATACTCTTGTGAGCAGTATTTTACAGCTCTAGTCTTCCTTGAATTTCTGATGAAATACAGATGGATAATAAAATCATTATGGGTTGGTGTGATATGACAAAAGATCAGTGTCCGGCTCACACCTGGTGGGTTAAATTCCTACTCTAGCTGAATCCAGCTCGAACTCTGCTTACCAAGAGGATAAGGGACTTTTGCAGAATTTTGTACCCAATTTCCCCAACATCCATTCAAGGAAATTTAATTCTATTTATTATACAATACCAGATCATTCTGGATTCTGCTGTGAAGTTCATACCATAATCTCTTATTAAATTCAAATCTGTTCAAATGGACTTGGACAAAATTGTTTCTAACTGTGCATGTCAAGTTATGGACAGATCCTACATGGAAAAAAACTTAATAACCTTAGTCTCAACTGTCAATAACTAGTAAATCAAAAGATCTTGATCTCATTTCTATGAGATTATAAATTTGTGTCTGGGATATACCAACTTAGATCTGATTTTATATGAACTATAAATACTCTTCCATTTTAAAAATTAAATTACCTTCCACCTTAGGATTGTGCATAACAAACTTTCTAAACCCCTCAGGTGCCTCTGAGAAGACACAAGACATGTTTCTTGTTGCTGCTCCCTTGCATCTGGATTGCAAATTAAATTTCATTTTAGAATTTTTTAGGTTATTAATCGAATTCCTTCAGCTCAACAGTAGTATCAGGACAATGCCATTTTTATAGTAAAAGGGAAGGTTTCAGGTGGAGAAATTTCACAGTCTTTTCTTCCCCTTTTTGAGCATTGTTTGCAATTGCTTCTTTCCTCAACCTATATCTATGATGACATTATTTTTTTTAAAAAAACATGAGCTCTTCCTAGACAATCCAGCCAATTAGAAAATCCTGTAGCCAACAAGTTGTAATTTAAGGGAAACACAGATGCACAATTGGTTAACTGCTGAATTTAAATAAACTACACTTTTAGCTGCAGGAGGTTGATGAGGTTTTCTGTTAAATTCATGGGAACTGTGCCATTTTTGTGGGAACTAATTTAGATATTCCAGATATCTTTAAAACTTGGAACTATATTGTCCCCTAATAACTCAATTGATCAAATGAGCCATTATTTTTCCTTATTTTAAAGGATGCAAAATCTTTTAAAAGTTTGGGGTGGGGGCAGGGTGACCATATGTCTGGAAACTTCTGGATTTGTCCTCTTTTTTAGCCTCCTGTCCAGGTGTCCTCCAAAAGAGCTTGATTGACCTCCATTTTGGCTTCATTTTGGAATTGCACAATGTTGTGCATCAACATTGTCACATCAAGTCATTGTCACATCATTGTCACAAGTCGTTGGATTAATATTGAAGAGCAGAATTCAATGCAAAAATCAGTTTTGAAATATCTCCTTATCAAAAGTTATGGCCAAAAAAATAAAAATAAAACATACACATTGAGTTCTATGGGCTTTACTCATGAGTAAGCAAATGTGCCATTGTCCGCCAGAAAGGCCAGGCTGAGAGGAATCCAAGACCTTGTCCAACTTTGAGGTTTGGGCATCTAGTCACCCTGGGTGAGGAAGGAACAAAAAGTAACACTATTGTGGAGACACAGATGCATGAAAGTTTGCTCTGTCTCATTAAACTCATTGCTATAAACAGTGGGTACAGATGTTGAAATAGTTTCCTCATGAATGCCTTGCTTTGGTAGATAGCTTCAAAAGTGGAAGATCTGGAGGGGGAAAAAACTGTCACAGGCGCCAAATCATTTTAATTTTATGCAATCTCCAGGTTTTAGAAGTAGCTTATCTCTTAAAAGCAGATACAAGTGACAACAGAATAGAAGTATCATTGTTATATAGTGGGTTCGATGAGAGATAAGCAGAGACAGAGTGATCTCAGCTTAACATGTTTCTTGCAGAACAGAGAAAAACATGAGCAATCCTTAATGCTATAACCACTGGCTCCTCCCAGTTACTTTGCGATTGTTGGTTTCAAATCAATCTCAAAGTCCTGATTGATGGGCTATTTCACTGGATCTATTGGATTGGCATGATTACAACCCTGCTGGGTTGTATAGGGCAAATAGCCTGGCAGGTTTTCAATCCTGAAACATGGCGATCATGTATCTTCCCAGATGAATCTGGTGAGATATAAGAAACTGGCAAGATTGGCCATTGGCATTTTTAAGCTGCAATCCTATCCACAATTTCCTGGGAGTAAGCCTCGATGAACACAATGGAACTTGCTTCTGAGTACATTACACATACATAGGTTTGGGGTCTAAGAAGTGTACTACTACTATACACCACTACTGTAGTGAAGTACCAAACATTTTCTCAATGTTTCTAATGTTGAATGTTTCTCATGTTGTATTAAAAATAGAATATTAGGATATAACCCAATATTCACATAAAACCCATGCAGTATATTCTTACTGTGGAATAGTGAGTCAGTAGTTAAAGATGCTATACACGAGTCACCCTGAGGGTGACTAATAATACCTACCACTTTAGTGGGAAAGGTAACAGCATTCTGTATGTTTCGGCATTTAGTCATGCTGACCACATGACTACAAAAAGGCATCTTTGAACAATGCTGGTTCTTTGGCCTCGTAATGGAGATGAGCACTGCTCCCCAGAGCTGATAATGTGTAGAAGGGCTATCTGCTATCTTTCCTTTACCTTTATATTCTTACCTCTTTGGTTTTAAATAAATTATGACTATTCAAGAAGGAAATTTCATATGAGAGAAAACATGATTGTGGTCATTGAAAAGAAAAGAAGGGAGTAAAACATGCATGGAATATTAATTCTTTACAAAGTAAAATAGATTAAATGATTAATAATTTGATTCCTTTTTTAAAAAATTGTGGATCACACCACAAAATAACACAATATCCTTGTAAGAATTGCAATTTCACACTATAGACAGAAGAATCTCTATACAAAACCTAGCCAAACTCTTTTCCTTATGCAAACGCCTTCTTCTTCACTTCCTCTTTTATCACTTTGGGTGTATGAATGAATGGCAATAGCAGTATTTGTCCTGGGTTGAAGCCCAGATGCCAATCATGCTCATTGCATTCAGGGATCTTTGTCAAGTATTGCTGGGCTGTTCTGAAGCTGATCACAACCTGAGGATGAGAAATTTTCCTTCTTACTACAATGAAGACTGAAATATGACACAAAATGCAATTCCAGGCAAACTTCCCTACATGGAAAATGATAAACTTTGCTTTTATGCCATTGTCAAAGGACATAACATTTTGGCCATACAGTTGTGTGCTTGATCTAAGCAGTGAGACACTTGTGAGACTTTCATCATAAGGTACCTTCAAGGGATAGCTTGTGGAAAGCCAGCTCGGGCAGACCTTTCAGTACAAAAGCAGAACTTTTAGTGCACAATATTAGCAAAAGCCAATGGCAATGAATAATGGACATTTATGGCTGTTTTCAGTACCCTGGCCTAAATACTTGCTAGCATTTGTTGTTCTATACTTCCTCTCTACCACACATGCTCGCCAGTCATCTTCTGTAACTCCCACTGTCTCTAGAAGCCACTGGAATGGAATCCACTTGCTTGAAGTGGTTAAACAGTTCTGAATGATTCATTTGCGGATAGAGTTGGTGGGAAAATGAGTGTGGGCTTCAATACCAAAGCCATAGTGAGTGTGCTATTTCCATCTGGGAAGACTGAGTCATCCCTGGAAAGAAAAGTGGTTGCATATCTTAGGAATGAAAGAAAAGTAGGTTTAAGAGTCTCTAACATACAGATCCGTATTCTCTGGCTGTGTTCAAGGAGTGCTTCCCCCAAATTAGTTGGAAATCTTGATACAGTGGCTCAATTTCAAAAAATAAATAAAAATACAAGTATAACTTGTCATTTTGGACAGAAAAACTAGGAGGAAGTTCAAAGCTGAAGCAATGTCTCTGATAATCCAGTCTTGCTCTCCTTAGCTGCTCTGGATGTGAAGCTTCTCTCAGCAAATTTCTGGAGTTCACTGAGTATTCAGAAACCTCTGTCTTCTTTGTAGGTGGACCTATTTTGGCCTAACTGAACTTTAGATGGAGATAGATGTGAAAACTGTTCTAGTGCTGGAAATTTATAAATTAAATCTGCAAGTTTCCATTCACATTCAGAGACAAAGGCACCTTCCTGGAAGACACCTTCCTGGAAGAAATCCTAAAGACACCTTCCTGGAAGTAAGACTTATTGAACACAACGGGACTTACTTTTGGGTAGACATGGTGAGGATTGTGCAAGACCTATTTGCTGTTCAAGAAATGCACAACATCAGTTTACGAGGTTTCCTAATGTGATTTTCAAGTCAGAAGTGGAATGTAAGCTCTTTCAGACTCTATTCAGGTCTGAAACATGGCAGATTTGAATTCATTTTTCAGATTTACTGTACTTCATTTTTGAGATGATACAAAAAGAGTGCTCAATACAAAGCTATGCAAAAGCATCAGCTTAGTAATTAGTTTTTATTGATCTAACATTACCAGTCAGTTGCAGTCGGACTTTTTCCTTTCCTTCCTTCCTTCCTTCCTTCCTTCCTTCACTTAAAAATTATAAATCACCATTGTGGATTTTTCATATTTGGGTTTTCCTATCCCAAATATTCTCTCCCATATTTGCAGTCATATACACACTTTCTGGGAGCACTGCTCCCTCCAAGGTACATTGCCAAAGCAGCCATGCATCTCTCAACCAAGCTCTACACCAGGGGTCGGGGAACATTTTTACCTCCTACCCCAAAATATATTTAGGTATGTGGACGTTACCCCCTTGATTTGAAAGGAAGGAAAAAATATATAATTAACTATTTGAATTCAAATATGTGGCTTCTGGGGAGCTGGAAGTTTGAAGTAGGGGATAAAATAGTGTTGGATTGGACAGAATGACCATATGGTCTGTTTTCCCAGGACATTTCCTCTGTTTTAGCCTTGTGTCCTGGAAAAAAAAATCTTCATTGTCCTCTTTTTCCTTGTGAGCAGGCAGTATGTGGCTTTCTTGGAATTCATAAATTATATGTAATATGTAATAGTTTTAAACATACAGTACTAATACCTAATATGGTGTTTAAGTTAACCACATGAAAACAATATATATGAGGGTTTTTAGCTTTTAAAAATGTCCTCCATTTTTCTTGGATGTCTTGGATGTCATTTTTCATATTTTGGGGGGCTTGTCCTCTTTTTGTGGTTATGACATATGGTCACTGCATATTGGAGAAATGTGGGGCTCAGGGTGACCATAATAAAAAAAGAGGATAAGATCCTGCAAATGATTGAAATAAGTGCAGGATTCAGCTGGGGTGGGGAAGAGAGCCCAAGTTTACTCAGAAGTAAGACCCATTGTAGTTATCGGGCTTCCCATGAAAATGTGACTAGGATCTTCCTTACTATGTGCAGCCTGCATTCCAGTTATCAGGGCAAGAGGCTGTGCTGATCTTGGCTCAGGTAACAGTGCCAGTGTGTGTGTTTGATATATCCTGGATCACATCCAAGGCACATCTTGAAGTTATGTACAACCACTTTCCATGAATACAGCAGCACAATATCACTTCTATGGGGTAGTTAACCTGGTTCATATGGAATGAGCATTGCCCCTGGATTGTTGTTCCAAAGGTTGCTTATGAAATAAAGACATGAATAAATCTGGAGAATTGAACCATGGACCTTCTGAATGAAAAACATATGATCTACAATGGAATGACACTGGAGATGCATTGCTGGAGGATACAAACAGCCAACAGATGATTGGTTGCTCAGAGCTCAAGAACTAATGCGTCAGGAATGCATTATCTAACATGCTTGTGGAGTTGCAGATGTTGATATTGTTTAACCTGCAGTTTTATCATTTTAAGTATGCATACTGAAGAGAACTCTAGCCTTCCAGTTTCTTTTTTTTTTTGTATTACAGTGGCCAAAATGATTCCATGCTGGGCCAGTGCCATAAGAAAAGATGAATTTTTTTTCAGTGTTTTGATGTTATAGTTTTCAACAGCAACTGTGTGGTCATGCACACTGTTTCTGAAGAACTTCATAGGCTCAGACATAACTTCACAAATATTTGCAGCTGGATAATCTACAGTTATGTTTGGACCAGTAAGGACACAACCTGAAACTGAGGATATTACTAGTGGCATCACTAGAATTTGTGTCACCCTGTGCAGGAGGCCAGGACATCATCATTATGATAGGCCTCCACCCATGCAGTGGGTGGGCAAATAACCCAGGTGGTAGTCATGGTGTTGTATTACTGCCCCACCGATGCAGATTTTTGGGTCATACAATTTCAATTTAAAAAATCTATTTGACAGAATAGAGATATTTCAAAGTGGTTTCTTTCATTGCATTCTTCTATAAATTACACCTCAGATGGTACTAACATGATGGTACTATTTCTTGTATATTATTTTAGTGATTTGGTCACTACTGATATAACACATACTCCCAAGTACCTTGCTAACACCTTATTAATTCCAGACTATGTATTACTAACATCTCTTTGTTACAATCAATTATTGTTATAATAGTTGAACAATCAGGGCACAATCCTAACCAATTTTCATTGGAAACACTGCATTGCTGCCAATAACCACCCCCTCTTGCTCTCAGTGCAGTCTTCTCACTACCCTGGTGGCCAGTGGTGGGATTCAAATAAATTAACAACAGGTTCTATGTCCTAATAACCTAAATTAACAACAGGTTCTATATCCCATTAGTAACTGGTTCTCAGAACCAGGCACTCATTAGCAAAGGGTTCTATAGAACCTGTGAGAACCCCCAGAAACCCACCACTGCTGTTGGCCCTAAAATAGTGTTCTTTGCTTCTGGTGCATAAAGTGGGATGACTCTAACAATTTGAAAAAGTTCAGGGAACATGTTTCATCTCTCTACAGTTCATAGCAAAAGTTTTCCGATTCCTGTGCTGCATAAATACATCATAAGGTCAAAATTAATAGTGTGGGGCGATGGGAAGGGGAATCCTGATGAGCTTCAACACTTGGAAATGTACAATTTTGGGTATAGATCCTGAGAGCAAATCACAAAATGAAGCCACAGAAAGAAGCTAGAATCATTTCCCTCTGAAGTTCTATTATAAATGGGGCAATTTTCACACTTTTCAGCCAGTTTCCTCAAGCTGAAAGTGTTGAAATCTCCGCCCTCCCAGAGTTTCATTTCTAAATTCCATGGCAGGCCAATCCCCAGTTTCCATGCACCATGCCCAGTTTCCTAATTGATTGATGAATGAAATGTGATGTTTTCTTTGCTCTAATTGAAGTATGCAATATTCGCATATTTAGCAAGAAGGAAAGAATTCACACGAATAATTGCATGACTAATAGGGCTTTAATTCCAGTGAAAGGCGTGAATTAGTGTCCCCTTAGAATACCCAGGAAGCACATTTTTCCCATAGTGCTCTTCAGTTATTTTATGTGGTTCAATAATGCACACGTTTTGCTACCTGAGAGAGATCCAGTGTTTGTATTTGGGGTAGATGCTTGAGCACTAACTCTGGAGCCCAGGTCAACCAAGCGGATATACCTGTGCTCCCAAGTGAGCTTTGGCCTCTATGGCCAATTTTAGCAGAGAGGACAGACATGGGCTACCAACTGTACTTGAGCTGTTAGCTATACATCTCATCAGGAACCCTTCCTGCTGATGTGACATTTTGGTGTGACAGTTGAGTGCATGGTCCTACCCTTAGATCTGGTTTCCACTGAAACTGGTGGCAAACTTCACTACTCCCTTCCTAGTCCTAATCTGTCCTTTTCTTCTCTGCCTGTTGCTGCCCATTCCACCCACACTCCACTCTGTTCCACCCTTCACCCCACATCACTGTTACTTTGACATTTCTCAAGCTTTGAACCACTTTGTAACACAAAACGAGGATATTCAAATCATATGGCACATTTCAAAAGTGTTTTCAAATTTGGATGTTTTTCTCCTTTGACAAACTCCAAACTGTAGTTTCTACAAGATGATTATCTTGATGAATTGAGTTTGTCGTATGGATGAATACATAGGAATTCAGGTTGATTAAATACTAGGAACATGAATTATGTGGCAATTCAGTCCAAATTACAAATTAAAAGAAGAAATCTGGCATTATAATTTGCAAAAATGGGGTGTTGGTTTTCGTCTTGAGTTTAGTGATGCATACAGTTGAGAATGGCTTATTGTTCTTTTTTGTGAACTCACTAAGCCATTTTATTATCAGGGAAACCAGTCTAGAACTTCTCACAGGTTTATTTTACAAGTTGATGTAATGCATGTGAAAAGGTTTCAGTGCTACACTCTTACATCACTTTCTCTGGGAGATTATGGCTGCAATCCTAAACACACTTTCCTAGGAGAGTGTTGAACACAATGGGGTTACTTTTGAGTAGACATGGTTTCATTGTACTCAATTTGTATATTAATTAACTTGGTCTAACATGATGGTAAATGAAAGAAACTCAAAGGCTCCAAGAAAGCAGCAGTATCTGAGGCTGCATGGATGGACAGGGCTGAACTTGCTCCCCCCTTCAGCTTTGCATGGAAAATACAGCTACATTCAATTTGGCTGGAATATTAAGCTATTTTGGGAAATTTAATAAACAGCCAAGAGTGTGCGTGCCTCCCACTTGTGTTTGTTCTCGCTATACTATGTTTTAATTTGTTCAGAAAACAACTTTTACATTGCTTAAACAAAGCGGCTTTCAGCGAAGTGGCAGAGTGAAGATCTTCCAAGAACAAATGTAGAGGCTCTGGAAGGGCTGGAAACCCAGGTGCTAAAAGGTGGTGCCTCATCAGGGTGATCAGCCATGTTCTCTTTTTCCAGGGCATGTCCTGGATTTTAGCCTTCTGTCCTGGGAAAAAACTTCAATTTATTATTTTTTATTTATTTACCAGTATTTGATTTGTATTCTGTCTTTCTCCCTGAAGGGCACCCAAGGCGGCAAACAATTGATAAAACAGTAACAATAAAATACAATTAAAAACAATATAAAAAAACAAGCTAAACCACAGTAAAACCAGATCAGGGATGGAAGAGGACAGATTAAAAACATTATGTGGCCTCAAACACTTTTTAAAATAAAAATATCCTCCTTTTCCTTGTAAGCAGGCAAAATGTAGCCTTCTTGTAATTAATAAATTACATGTACTAGTTTTAAATTTAATGATAAGTCATATAGTGTTGAAATTAGCCACATGAAATCAATATATATATTGATATATATGAGTGTTTTCAGCTTTTATTTTGTCATGTCCTACATTTTTCTTGGGTGTCCTACATTTTGAGGGTCTTATGCAAATGGTCACCCTTTGCTTCATAGACCTGGTGGGTTGAGGTGCAGCCTGGAAGAAAAGGCGACACTTGATGGGTCAAGAAGCAGATCTTTTTTATGCCTTGTGCTCAGGATAAAGCCTGATGAGTAAAGCAAGTAGCAGGGCAGACATTAGAATAAGGCATCAGATAAGTCATGGAGAGAGAAACAGAGCATTTATCATGTGGCCAAAATTTTACAAGGGACAGTGAACATAAATTCAGGCTGTGCACTGAACTCTTGTCCCACATGGACATGAGGGGCAACTTCTTTTAACTCTGTTAAGTTTCACAAACTGTTCCTGAGCTACCCAGCTTGTAAACAGGAGTCTAGAGCACTCCATTAAACGAAAGGTCATGAAGGCGGCGATTATGTGCAGATTGGTTGTTTATCTGCATCCAAGTACAGTTGGTACAAAACATGTGAGTCATGGCCTTGGATGAAAGGGCTTCAAACAGAAGCAGTATATGTGTGCAAAGTTGGATGAACAGGGCAATGCAACACCCTCACTCAGTGGCTATCATTAAGGATGTTGAATAAACATCTCATGTGACTTATTACCTTAGGGACACTGGACAGTGTGTGAAAAAAGAAGGGCCTTTGGAAAATGCTTTCTTTTGCAAGAAATGAGGGGACTTTTTCCAAAATGAAACCAGACTCTCATTTCACTTGATCTGTAGCTGGAAACAATTAATTGTACTCCATAATTCAGAGTGAAAGATATTTATAAAACAACATGGGGCTGCAGGCACAATTGCCTTCTGAGGCAGAAAAAGAATGCGTACCTGATTTTTGGTAGTCAGAGGAGATTTGGAACTCAGTGTGTTTATATGTTACCATATAAACATATAAACATGTGTTTATATATTTCCATGAGTTGAAAACGGCAAATGATCTAGATTCCCTGTCCTGTCATGACCAGGATTTCTGCAAAAGCCCCTGAGAATAACAGCTGGACGATACCTTTTATGTTCACTAGATGACACTGTTGTTCTCTGTTAAAGCTGCTTTCAGAACTTCCTTGGGCTGCCAAAGGTGGGGCAGAGAAGGAATTGGGAAGACAGTAAAACGTTGTTGTTTAAATTTTCCTAAGAATCAGTTGCCTTTTTAATCCATGTAATGTGGACATTTTCAATGAAATCTTGTTCATAGAAGACATTTATTTTGTATTTTTCGTTTTCTGGGACCAATATTACCATAAAACTGTCTAAAAAGAAACTTATAAAATGAGTAATTCCACAGGACTTCATGTCGGAGTGCAAGTGGTTTTCCAGTATGCTGTCTATGGAACAAGTTCCAGTACATCAAGACACATGATAAGCAGAGGTTTGCTGTACAATTGTCTTTAATGGGGATGGGGGAGCCAGACTACTCTGTACCTTATACATGATTAGAGAGTCCTAGCAGCAGGATGGTTTTAATTATACTTACTGAAAACAGAAAACACATTGGAAGAATCACTATAATCTCCTGCCAAGTATGCCATCAAATGACCCACTGAAAAGGAATATTTGCAAACCGCAAGTGCTAACTAGTCATTATGGGATCTATTAACAAAAGCATATGAGAGAAGTGGGACAATGGGAAAGACATAGGAATTTGATAACCATTCAGGTTTTGCCAAGGAAAATGAAGACTGATTCTCCCAACAACTTACTTTTAAGGAAATCATTCCTGCTGAGGTTAGCCCAGCATAAACACATTGAAACATAGCAAAACAAAGACAGGCATGATCAGAGTCAGGGGAAAGTAAAATGTTGCTGTATAGTGTATTCTTGCCCAGTGGTGGGCAAACATTTTGGCAGGAGAGCCACAACATTTGACACTGTGTCAGAGCACATTTACATAAATGTGCATACTAAGAACTCATAAAACGAATAAATTTTACAGAACTTATTTATAATGCACACGAGAACAGAAATGTATTAGAATTGTTTGCTACACACCTCTTACACAGTGAAAAAATACAGACCAAGCACATTGAGAAGTTGTTCAGAAGTTGTGGCGGGCAGTGGGGGGGGGGGCTGGTATTTTTTCCTTCCTGAAAATGGGAAGTGACATTCCTAAGGCCTAAAAAAGCCTTTCGAGGACCAAAGAGGGGTTCTTCATCCTTTCAAAGGTCTTTTAAGGTTTTAAAATGTCACTTCCAGTTTTCTAAAAACCAGAAGTGACCTTCTAAGGCCTCCCAGATGGCATTCCAGGACTGGAGGGCAGCTTCCCTTGCCTCCCAGGGATTACAAAGCTCACATTTGCTGGATGTGGTCTTGACACAGGCCATATCTTGCACCCCTGTTCTAGTCTCATACAAGCTGTGTTCAAAATAGATGAGAGAGACCCCAAAGAGGCCCAAATCATCATATCTTAGTTTATGGGTAATTTATGTTTATTTATCCTAATATTGCAATCTTGTTTATAGCTCATCCCACTCCCATGGGGTAGAAATTCCCAAGGAGACCATGGCAGAGTGCATGGTGTAAATATGAGTTCTAATTTACATCAGGTGTGATGGAAATTAAATCAATGGGTCTTTTTCTCAGCTTCAGAAAGGTCAACAGAAAAGATGAATCATTGCCCAGGATCTACCGTGGCAGACATGGATCCAGCTATGTAATTCGATTCATTTGGGATGTCAGATATTATTTGGGCAAAGAAACAGAAAATTCCTGCTTTTCAAATCAACTTAAGCATAGTATCCAAGTATGAGGAACGATCTTGTAATGGTGAGGCTCACTGTGTCAGTTATTCCCACTGGGCCTTGGAATGTTTGCCACAAAGTTGTCAGGGGTTTTTGGCAACAGTGCAGTTGAGAAGTTAGAGGTACTGAGAATAATGGGAAACCATGTACGAGTATATGAACTGGACAAAGTCAAAATCTTAATGTGTAGAATGGTTGAGAACCACTTTACTATGTCATCAAGTGTATGTCATCAAGTGGTATGAAGAACCAGGTGCTTGTACACACTGTACAAATGTTCCTGCCCCACAGAACCTTTGACTCAAGTATAGTTGTCCCCCACTTTCTGATGGTTCAGCTCTTTCAACACCTTCAACTGTACCCAAGACAAATTCATTCAACACATGCTTCATTCTTTCAACCTCTCTCTGCTGGTCTAAAATTGTCTTCCCTGATGTTGATTTGCATGCAACATGGTGATCAAACTATTTTTGGCATTTCCTTATGACTTTTTCAGTAAATAACCATCATTCAAATACATAAGATATTCATTGCCATCACATGCCTTTCTTTACTTTACTATAATTTGTTATGTAAAAATGAATTATGTTAATATGTTAATAAATATGTGATATTTAGGATTTTGGAAGTGATATTTATGACTTTTTTAGTGATCATTTGCAAGCTAAAAAAGACTGGGTTCCACTTTTTAATGGTTTTCACTTTTGGATGGTGCTCTGATCCCTAATCTGTCCAATAAGTGAGAGATGCCTATAGACCTGTCAAACCGAAAATGGAGAACTTACAGCACAATCCTAACAAAATACCCCCACAAAACATTTGTTCTTTTCCCCAGAAGCAACCTCCCCTCTGGATCAATGTGAAGCTACACCAGTTACTTTGTTGGCAAATTGGACTGGGAAGACAGATTGAAGTCAGAAAGGCAGGAAGGATATTGGCGGTGCTGCTTCTACCAATATCACCCTCGTCCTGACCTGTTCCCTTCCCCACCCCGTTCTGCCTACTCCTCACTCCCACACTCCTCTCCAGTCTGATTCCCCAATCTGGCTCCAAGGGTTGTTGTCAGACTGCTGGTGTATGGTGATTCACAACTAACAGCAGTGGTTAGGTCACACTGAATGGTGACTTACTTTTTGCAGCAGCCATAAAACATGCTGCACCATCAGAACAAGGGTTACAGTTGCATAGGGCACAATCCAGAGTAACTACATGGAGTCCTTGCTCCAGAGTAAAACATGTTACTCTGGATTGCAATAAGAAGTTCCCATAGGTTTTCACTAGATGGTGCAGTAACTATGGGTGCACGTAATGTCTCTTATGTGCTCCTGTAGTTACTCTGGATTGTAACCATAGTGGAGGATTATGCCATTAAAATATATAATACTGATGAATATCTGTCTACCTGATTGTGCTAGATTGCCCTATTCAGCTGGAAGGTTGTCACTAAATTATTCGTGGGATATTTCACAAGCTCTTATTTATCAACACTCATAATTTACACAAACACACACACACAAACACATTTAAGGCACAATCCTAACCAATTTAGGCCTGCAACAACTCACCTGCTCTCTGTTCCAGTGGAGGTGTGGGGAGGCCAGCACATGTCAATGCACTGGCCTAACCCACCCAGGAGTGGCACAGAAGTGCATTATGGCAATTTGTGACACCTCGAGGCCAGCACAGGACTTGTGCCAGGACTTATGCCAGCCTAACTGGGGATTTGCATGTACCTCATGCTAAATCACTGGCATAAACCTTGGAAACGGACCTTGGAATGCTGCAGATCTTCCAGTTCCTGAATCTTGGCCCTTCAGCTCCTACAAAACAGATCCTCAAAATACCAACATATTTCTCAGCTTTGCATGTTCTTCCATTCCTTTGAGAATACTGAATAATTTATTATTAATTAATGACATTTCCAAGTTACACAAGACAAAATTGAAGCATTGAGGAAACTTTTAATAGCCTATTCAGAGAGAATCTTACAAAGAACTGAAGACAGGCTGGAAATATTGTTGAGTTTTGAGACTCCCTTACAGCTTTTTAGAGATCAAGCCACCATTTTATCAGCAGGATAAATTTTAGCCAAATAAATGTTTTATTAATCTGTGGTGAAAAATTGCTGAAAAAACTGTCCTTCACAAGGAAAATTTATGCGTGCCCCTGAGTTGGCACTAGTGTAGGAAAGCAATGAACAGTGATTTATTTAGCATTCAATATCCATATGTCAAACTGCATAATTTATTTATTTTCTATTATAATCCAAATGGCATGTATTTCTTGCAACACACATACTGAAAAATATAAAAAACTGTCATCACCCCACTAAATGGGGGACATAAAACAAGAAACTAATGGTGGGTGGACTTACCCAAGTTTGATTCATAATTGCTCCATTAATAATTTCTCAGGTAATCTCCAACTGAGATTAGATTAATTCTGGTAGTGCTGACACTAATTGGAGGCCCCTCCTGGTGGACTTTAGAGCAGTGGTTCTCAAGTATTTCAACCCTGGGGCCCCCTTCAATGACAATCTGTCTGAGATATCTTCACCAGACCTGATGCCATGGCCAGAGGTGACATCAAACAAGAGGTGACATCACTGTAATGCCAGGCCTCCATCATGTCTATCTACTTGGAAGTAAGTTCCATTGCGTTCAGTGAGATTTACTCCCTGGAAAGTACAGATTCTGTCTGCATGCCCCATTCCAAGATGGTGGTCACCAACTTTTCATTACTTCCCTGACCTCCAGTCATGGCACCCCAAGGAGGTCCTAACCCCCACTTTAAGAACCACTGCCTTAGTGGATGAGCCATTTCTTATGGATGGAGCTATAAATGGAACTAAATCCATACTTCTGGATGCAAAAGTCACCAGTGATGTAAATCTACCAAAACAGTTGCTGTCTGTGGTGGGACATGAAATAGGAGTAAGATAAAAAGCTGATAAAAACAATTTTAACTCAACCTTCACATAATCCCTCAGACTCCCTTTGGATCTCATCAGACATATACAACATTTTGAGAGATAAGTTCTAAATTCCAAGGAGTAGCAGGAAATTCTTCTAAATAATATCTCACAGGTTCTTGTTGAGCCTCTGCTTGAAGATCCCCAGTGAAGGAGAACCCACCACCTTTGTTGGCATCTATTCCATTGCTAGGAATTTTTTTCCTGCTATCTGATTGGAATCTCTTTTCTTGCAGTTTATACCATTGGTTCTACTTATATCTTTCTTATAAGCAGGCCTCCGTTAGTCTTGAAAGACTATGGTATCATGCTCGGCGCTGCATACGCTGCATGCGAAGCATGAAAGCCTGGGTTGGATTGTTATGGAGGATAGGCTGTTACCCAAGCAGCAAATCCCCCCTCTCCACGCCACTGAAATAGTCCAATGGAAAGGCAAAGCCAATACGATTGGATCCAGCTGGCTTCGCAGAGCTGGGCTAAGGACAGGAGCTCACCCTGTCTTGTGGGGCCAACCTGGGTTTTGAACCCTGGCCTGCTGGTTAACAGGCACAGCATCTTAACCGCCTGTGCCACCCACAGCCCTAGTTTCTTTCTTATAAGATTGCAATCCTAAAGACACTTTCCTGGAAGTAAGACCCATTAAACACAATGGGGCTTACTTTTGAGTAGACATGGTTAGGCTTGTTTCCCCCCAAAATCAGGGCCAACCTTAGGAGCTGCAGGGCCCAATGAAAAACCTTTCTTCACATTACACCACCCCACACCCGCATGGGTCCCCTGCTTACCAGAACAAGTGACAGTGGTGGGTTGAATGGGTGGGTGAGAGGGCCCACCAGCAAAGACCCTCCACTTGCCACATCAGCCTTGCGTTACCTGCAGCTGGCTTTCTACTAGCCAGTCTAGAACATGGTTCCCGAGCCCTGTTGGGACAGATCAATAGCCCTAAAGCTGGCCTTGCCTGAAATGCCCTTCCATCTCACCGTGGCCCACCATGGTGCCATGCTGGAACCAGAGGATCCAGGAGGGCCACTACCAGTGGTGGGCTCCAGCAGGTTCGCACCTACTCTATAGAACCGGCTGTTAACAAGAGATAACAAGAGAAACTTTACATATAAAGTTTAAAAATAGCCATTTAAAAGTGTCTGCCAGATGGGAAGAGAACCAGTTGTTAATTTCTTTGAAGCCCATCACTGGCCACTACACGCATCGAATCATAGAGTTTGAAGGCACCTAATAGTTTGAAGGCACCTCTAGTCCAGTCCCTCCCTGTAGCAGGAAATCCTCTAAGAGCATCTCAAATAGGTGCTCATTAAGCCTCTTGAAGATTTCCAGTGAGGGAGAGTCCACAAGAAGCAGACAGGTAGCACATTGCATTTTGCAACATAATACATTGGGCTCTGCTGCTGGAATGTGAGTTCCAGCTGTTTACCCAGATGATAGAATTTGGCCATATTTATATTAATTAAATATTAATATTTGTTTATTATGCAACTTTAGATAAGGTAAAGAAGTGCTGTTTTTCCTATCTATTTTGCCTCCCTATTTCAAATCAAGAGGTGTGGTTAATCTATAAAATTTATATTTATTTTTAAGTTGCTTTTCCTTCACAAATTTGATAGATATTTGGCTCCATATAGAATAATGGCCCCAAAACTTTGGAACTTTTATCTAGAAAGTCGTTTACGGTAAATCTGGGTGCTTTCCAATGTCAGCAGAGCAAATGCAGGGATGATTTATGGCATGAAAACTGGTGTAAATCTGTGAATAATAGGTATTTAAAGCAGTTGCCATTGAGGCCCAATGCAGAATGATATATTGTAATAACACTGGTAATAGATACTATCATAATATAAGAGAAACATGATGAAACAAAATACATCGCTATTCTGAATATTTTATACCAATATCTCATATTGGTATAAAATGCTCATATTAGTACACTTTATTGGTATAAAGTGCTCATATTAGTTGATGATGAGTAATTTTGGTCAAGAAAATACAAATTTTATACTTCAAATAAATGAGCAAAAAAGGCAACTTCTTTCTCCCATTTGTCCCACGCATTTGTCCCAAAGCATTTGTCCCATGGGGTGGCAGAGTCTGCTTGTTCTGAATTGGAGTCATCCAAACCACAGGTCACCACCATGGGGAAATCTGGCCAGTCTGTTGCAAGGGCCTGTCACCAGTATGTTGCATTTCCACCAAAGTGGGACCTATTTATCTATTTGCATGCTTTCAAACTGCTAGGTTGATAGGAGCTGGGCAAGGGATGGGAGCTCACACCATCAAGCAGCACCTGGGTCTTGAACCGCTGACCAGCAGACATTCAGATTGACAGACACAGTGCCTTTAATCATTGAGCCATTACAGTCCTACTTAGAATAAGTGAGCAAGTTCAATAAATGCATTTGTGTATTTTTCTTGCATAGTTAACACAATTTCCAGAACACACCATGTGCAAGTCATCTCAGTAGACCCAAGAACAGATGTGAAGAACAATATGCATAACAGATCCTACAATCCAGAGTAACTACGGGAGCATGTAAGAGACATTACGTGTACCCATAGTAACTGCACCACCTAGTGAAAACCTATGGGAAATTCATATTGCAATCTGGAGCAAATTGTTCTTACACCAGAGGAAGGACTCCCCATAGTTACTCTGGATTGTGCTCAGAGAAAGGATTTAGCCATACTTTTCAGTGCTATAACATATTATTTGTGAAGGCAAACTAAAGCCTTTATTATCACATGTTCACCTCTGATTCTGTATTTATCATACTGTTTATATGATATGTTTTAAGGTCTCAAAGCTGACCAAAACTCCAACATTGTTTTATGGTCTCCAGAAAGCTGAGAGTACACCACATGTTAGCTTCTGTGAGCTTGAAATCAAGACTGAGGGTGATATTCTGACTTTTGGTCAGAAAAAATGGCCCAGCTTATCTGCCCTATGTAGATCATATCCTGAGCTGACAAATTAGGCCAGATCCACAGCTCTGGCTGCTGCTGAAGAGGCAGCAGTACAAGGGCAGCCTGCTTATTGGGCTGGTGTAGTATATATCTCATTGTCTAGGTCTGAATTTAAATACGCACATTCAAAGTCAATATGTCTCAATTCTCACTTATTCTTCACCGCGTATGCTAACACTGCTCTAAGCGATTCTGCCCTGAGCATCGGCGAATAGACCTGGTCAAAATCCTTTGCCGCCTGCAAATACATTAGAGAAGGAACTCTAATTCTGAGGCTCTCAGAACACCTTGTGGATGTAAACAGAGCTCTGTTTGTGTTCTGTTGAGTGGGCCAGAATCTCTAAGTGGACCAGAGTCTGGCTGAGGGCCAGATAGAGGCTTGGTGCAGGCAGCATCTGGCCCTGGAGCTGGGGTTTGGAGATCCCAAATCTAGCTCATCATTCAGCCAAATCCTAACACCCTGCTCAACCATACCCTGGTGTCCATGTGGCACCCTCTGTATTCTGTAGCAGAGTTTTGTCCTGCAGAAGCATTTTCTGGAAAAGGAACATTTGTTCCTTTGTCCTTGGGTAAACCCATGGTGGGCCACTCAATCTACTTGGACCTGCACCTGTGATATTGCTTGCACCTCGGCACAAGGTGGAAGATCAAAGCTGGGATCTCCCAGACTAGAATTCAATGTATACAACTGCCAATAAACCTCCCTTCCCAGTCCTGATCCACTCTCCCCTTTGGCCCTGTCATCGCCATTTTCTACCCACCTCTCACTATCCTCCTCTGCCTAATCCTACTATGCTGACCAGTGTCGAATGGCAACTTATGTGTTGAACATGCTGATTGCAGCAGCAGAACTCTTGACACATGGCACTCTTGATACATCCAGAACAGCACCTCCAGCAGTCTTAGGTGCTTTTTTGATTAGGCTGTTTAGGCTCTGTTGACTGGGAGGTGCTTTCAGGCTGGGATCTTTCAGTGGGCTATTTGCTCCCCATGCTTGGTCCAAGACCTCCTGATGCCTGAGAAAGCATAGCAAATGCTGTTTCTCCCTCACCCCATGATCTGTAGCTCTTACTTCTCCCACTCTCCAATGTTCTTGCTCAGCACTCTCCTTCTTTTCAAGTTTCTCTTCATCCTACACTTTCCTTTCCAATCCAGGGCGTAGAAGGTGAAGGAGTAAAAGTGAAGATAGAAAGGCAGGCATTGATGGGCCCTTCCTCATCTCCTTCTGCACTACTTGGCTGCATGGATGGGTGGCTTCTATTTCTGTACTATGATTTCTGATCCATTCAATAACTGCTCTCATCAGATCTCTCATGACAAAAAGTCCCCATAAAATTGGAAAGGACCAAGTCCTCAGTTGTTTTTTCCTTTCAAAGTCAGAGTGAGAAAATACCATTGGGCTGAAACATGTGTTTATGCTCAGAAGCAACAAACCAAAACAAAAAACCCACTGAAATATACACAATTTTAAAAAGAAATATGTCCATCTTGAAAACCAAAAATGTAGTTTATTATTTTATCTGTCATTATAGATTTGCCTTTCTTGATTTGATCGTTTTTGCTCCTGGAATCTTTAGCAGAAACACCATCACAAATTGGAAAAGAAGGCTGTGGAAAGAGAAAATAGCAGATGAAAGCAGTGGCTTGATTTCAGAGAATCCAAAGAAGATGCCTTTATGGCAAAGATACACAAAATATCACAGACTCTCCAACATCAGATACACTCTTTTAGCAAGTTATGTGATGGGTGACTTACCAGATTCCATCTCTCTCCTCTTCGGAAAAATAAACTAGAGATGAAGTATGGCTTCATTTATCTTGACTGACTGACACTTGACAAGGGCATACAAATAAGCTTGGATGTGCATGTCTGAAGGTACCACTTGAAATGGGAAGCAATTGAGCAAGTCTCCTGGCTGACTCTCAGCTTTGACTGAACCACTGCAATCTTCCAAGCAAAACCTACAGTGGCTCAACGAAAGCTGGACATTGGCTACAATGGCCAGGAAGCCACTGGGGAAAGAAGGGGAGAGCAGCCTCACTGCAAAGCCACTGCTACCCTCCTTGGAACCCAGAAGTGATGTCACAGTGTTGCATGATGACACAACATCACCACCCTGAACAGCATGCCCCTGGCTATACAGCTGGTCCAAAGTGATACAGTCCATAAGTACACCTGTATCAGTCCTCAGATAAGTTTAGACCAGGCTTGAGAAATATAAAATTGGGAAATATCTCAATAAAAACATTACTGTATGTAAATGTGTCTACCGTGTAAGTGTGTAAACAGTTGATCTGTACACATGTGCCATTATTCAAGAAATAAAAAATACCTCTATCTGAGATAGTATTAAGTATTCTGCATTGGTTGTACACACTCCAACCTGCTCTCTGCCACTGCATTTTCCCCTCTTCACCCTGAACCTTCCCTGAACCATCCATGAAGTACCCTCTCTTTCACATTACTTGGGCTGACAGAGTGACTGGGTGATTTTGGCCCATTTGTGGAGTTATTGGCTGTTTCTATCAGCTGTTCTGTTATGCATGATAGCGGTGTGCACTGTCATAGGGCCATTTATGACAGCAGATAGATCTGCTGCCAAACATGGCCCATAGGATCAGGCTGTAACATATTCACATTTCCCCATTGTGAAAATGAACAATTCATCTTGTAATGCGAGCAACATGGAAATGTTTCCATATTAATTGGAATGGATCCAGTTTGGGTCTACAGGGCTGCACATGTGACCTTTATTGGTTTGAACCAGAACCAAAAAGAACAACTCCAGTTATAGCTGAAAGCAAATTAGAATGAAATAATCAGCCAACAGAATGGCTTGACTCCCTGATGAAATGAGATTGTGAGCCTGCTCTGCGAACACTGGTCCCCCTGGACCCCTGGGTGACTGACTGCTAATAGAACTGGACATGTGCTTTTGTGCAGGTGTTGTACATTTTGCTCGTTTTTATAAGCAGGGCAAAAACATCTGGCTTTCGGGATCTTCTGGCTCTGAAGTCACTAATTACTTCCAGTTGCCAGGAAATAAAGAATATTTCTGCCACGCAGAAGCTTTTGTCAGAGTAGAATAAAAAAGACAGAGAGCAAGAGGGAGTCTCACATTATGAAATGTAACAGTTAAGTGGTTTCCTCTGGTTTCTCACTTAAAGGAAGTTCAACAGATGTTTGAGCACTTGGGATGGCATTTAAATCCGCAGTACTACAGAGAAGGTTCTGTGTTTCTCCTGCAAAACGCAGCCATCTTCCTGTTCCAATAGTGATGTGGGGTGCCTTATATCAATTTGGTGACACTGGAGGCCAGCATGGAATTTGTGCTGACCTAATCAAGGGTTAGGATTGAGTTGTGAGTTTGTATGCTTACAAATGCTCTAGGAGAAGATCCTGCTACAGGCAAGGAGTTGGACTAGATGACCTACTGTGTCCCTTCTAACTCTATGATTCTACAGTTATGTTCATGATGCTGAATGAGCTGCCTTCTGTCAACCAGCTCCTATCTGCAAGCAGCGTGGAATTCAGGCAATGACACAGCTAAGGATATGTAACCTGGTGCCAAGTGCTCAGTGATGCCCTGGAAGTGATGTCACATCTAAAAGTGACATCATCTCAGTTTTTTAAAATGTGAAAATTGGGAAAAAACCCACCTTCTCCCCCAGCTCACCACCCACTTGCTCTGACTCCTCCCCAGCCAATGGCAGAGATAAGGGATCTGTCTGCCACCTGGGTCAAAGGAAATTTTATAGTTCCTGCTTCCATAATAAAGTCAAATTTAATTGAATGAATGAATGAATGAGTTCCCCGTATTTTTAGAGTTCTCCATATTTGTTCAGGTACTGGTGGTGGGGAAGGAAAATTATTTGCATGAACACTCCAAATGAAATTGTATTTTCTGCATGCTGCTATTCCTTTCCTCTGGTCCCCTGGCATTACACAGCACCAGAAGAAAATCTTCTTTTTACAGATGAATTGTCTCCCAAAAATTTCTCTCTGTCAGAAATTCAGGGGAATAGAGAGAAGATAGTCTCTGAAGCTAGCACAGATGGTGAAGGCCTCATGACCTCATGAGGCCTCATGACTAATGTTCAGTAAATTTTAAAAGGTAACGTGACTCAGCCATCTAATTGGAAGAGGAAAAAGTTTACAAACAATTGACGTTCTTATGGTTACAGGGCAGGATGACCATATGTATATCCAAAAAAGAGAACAAGGCACCCTCAAAATGGCACATCAAAAAAAATGTAGGACATGACAAAATAAAAAATTGTGTGTGTGTGTGTGTTACATACACATGTGTATTTTAGTTTTTATTCTGTCATGTCCTACATTTTTTGATGTGCCCCCCCCCCCCACACACACACCATATACAGTGACCTTTTAGTTTCCTTCTGCTTCTTTCTTTGCAGAGCCCTTTCCCTTCCCCCATAGTGAATTGCTCTGAAGTGGAACTGTTTACAAACTGCTTCCACATACTTCCAAGATTTTTGCAAGAGCTCAGGAGTTTGGTGTTAGGAACTTGGCTCAGAAGCTCAGGTGTTAGCAGCCACTTCAAAGGGAGCTTGATTCATTATTGCCTTGTTATCCTGGTAACTAATTGCCTTTGTAAAACATGAACAGTTAATCTTGCTGGTTCTGGGAACCAAATGTTGTGATGGGGAGGTTCAACAGTATGTCACTAGGATCTAATCTATTATTTGTGCTGCCAGAACTGATTCCACTTCATTCTGGGAGGTGGGAGTGAGGTTGGATCTGATTCCACACTTCGTGAAAGAGTTGGTATTTATTCATGTTCCATTTTACTATTTTTTAATGTTATGAAAAATGATAAATATGAATATGATTAAAAAGTACAGTCCTAATCATATCTACTAAGAAGTAAGTCCCATTGTGTCCAGTGGGACTTACTCCCAGTAAGTGTCTTTAGGATTGCAGCAAAAGTGAACAAGACTCTTAAGCCCAATACTACAGTAAATTCATATGATTTTACAACGTAGTACCAGCACATAATAGGCCAGTCATTTTAGGTGAAAATATCAAACTAACTGTAAAAGAAATAAAGTTAGGTTTTTTAGACTTGGAATAATACCCCCAACAACATATCAAAAGTCTAGAAAAATCAAAGTATGGGAAAGCTGCCATATTGGCCACCATCTTGGATTTACTCACGAAATCTATGAAAACATCAAACTAATTGTAAAAGAAATGAAGCAAGGTTTTTTAGACTTGGAATAGTATCCCCAAAAACTTATCAAAAGTCTAGAAAAATCTAAGTATGGGAAAGCCACCATATTGGCCGCGATTTTGCATTTACGCTCAAAATCTACGAAATCTATAAAATGCATTTATTGCTCCAATTAACTTCAAATGTATAGCAAATAGAAAGTGTTTTGAACCAGGAATCATATAAAGACTTCATTAAATTTTGTTTCTATCATTTATTACAAAATGTTAATAATAAAGGTAGTCAAGTTATGAACATTATAATGACACGGTATACGTATTTGAAAAAACTTTGTTAAACTTGTACAAAATTGTTTAAATTACTGCACACTCTTTGAAAATACTAGTACAATTGAAACACTATTGTCATTTCCAACATATATCACTCTCCATCAGAAACATCTTTGTCGTATACTTCTACTATATTGGAGTTACTGCAGAGTATACTGTGACATCCTTTGCAAGCTGATGAATATTCCAAACCATGTTTTCTGCATGAGCACCTTGAAGTACTACAATCTGTATTGCATTTACATCTTATGATATCGAGCAAAACTGGCAGTGCAGGTTGAAGGTCAGTGAGTACTGGTAAGAGTTGACCAACCTGTAATGGCGAACCACAGTCCTCAGGCAGAAGAGATATATTAGCTTTCCAATCCTGAACTTGGTAGTAGACTTGTAAGTTATGGAATGTAGCAGCAGCTGAAGTTGGTGGAAGTGACTGTGCTTGAACAGCTTGAACCATATTTTTGTTAGCCACCTTTGTACTGAAACATCTGTATCGTAGTTCATCCAGGGTTTCAGATGTCTTTCCTCCATACATGACACCAAATAGCATTTTTCCCTGCAGTAATTATGTCTTCTTTCAGACTGTTTGCATTGTTGAATACTTCAGCATACTCCATAAATGATGTATTTTTTATGATCTTCATTAGACCTTTGCCAATCCCAAACAATTGTGATGCGCTGTCACACCCCAAAATGGCATGAATAAAAAGAAAGCTGTTGCAGACATTTAATCCCAGTGATGATTTTGTAGTTTGAATGTTCCATTGTCGGATGTTGGTTGCACCATGCTTTGGTTCTGGTTTGAATATTATTTTTTTATTCTCCATTTTGACATAGAAACACAGGCATATCAGGACATCAGTGTTGTCTGCAATGTCAACAACATCTCTTTGTTCAGACACACCAACCGCTGTCTGGGTGATCAGAAGGTCTACTTCTCCACATGCATGTATTGTCTGACATCCAACACAATCAAAGCTTTCACAAAGCATCATCAAAAAACACTGCTTATTCATTTTGTTTGACAGAAAATATTCTTCATTGTCAGTTTCGTCCATAGAAATAAAACATTAGGGGAGCTTCTACCTTCACTTCTTCTAATGTGAGTGACGTCCTTAATGGAAGGACCATCCAAATATCTATCAAACACAATCACAACTGATTTACCATACCTTGTAAGTACATAGTTTGTATACCTACTACAGATATCTGAGAACTGCATACCAACTGACCATGATAATCGATGCAGTAAAGCACCTCCATCGAGTACACAGAGTGGATCAGAAAGTGGTGTTTCTGCTACAGCTATCTGATATTTTTCCACCTGGACCCACATGGCATTGGCCTGAGCTGATTTATTTGCTTTTCTTGGGAGTACTGAATCAGCAAACAAAGATGCTGGATAGCTACAAAATTCATACTTGAATATTCCCCTCTTATCAATGTCCTGTTGTTCAGAAATAAACAAGTCTTGGTAATAGCAATTGACAACATCTTGACCTACTGTAATATTTTTCAATCCCATTGTAACAGCCTGTAAATTTTGTTTGAATTTATACGTAGTTCCAAATGTTATGACCATGCATGGACTGGAGAATTAGATCACCAGCTTCTTTTGCTTTATCAACGTTGACATTACCATGAGCGACCACTCCTGTTGTGAAACTGTGCGAAGATTTATCAGTGGTGAATGGGATTCGATCCAATAGAGATGTCAAGATTTTCCTGGTGTCTAAGCAGTCTCTTGTCTGCCTGGTGTATTAAGCTTCTTTGCGTTGTTCATTTGTATTATGCATGACAGCAGTAAACTCTTGCATAGCATTGTTGACCTCTGTGCATGGAATCATGTATTGAACCCATACTTGTCACTGTGATTTTGTGAGTAAATCCAAGATGGTGGCTAATATGTCGGCTTTCCCATACTTAGATTTTTCTAGACTTTTGATATGTTGTTGGGGATATTATTCCAAGTCTAAAAAACCTTATGAGTAATTTTATGAGTAAATCCAAGTAAATTTTATGAGTAAATCCAAGATGGCAGCCAATATGGCGACTTTCTCATACTTCGATTTTTCTAGACTTTTGATATGTTGTTGAGGTATTATTCCAAGTCTTAAAAACCTTACTTTATTTATTTTACAATTAGTTTGCTGTTTAACCTTTTTTCACCTAAAATGACTGGCCTATAACCATATAACTAGTCACAAACAAAAAACCATACAACTAGACCCAAACAGCCTCCTAAGTGAGGACTGAATGGTCTCTCAGCTATGACAAGCTGCACATGGTCCAAGGTCATCTAGAAATTCAAGCGGTGGGTCATCAAATCAATGGAAGATTCTGGATTGAATGACCTTGTACCCTCAGCTGGATGGAACCCTTAGTATCCTAGAGTTGGAAGGGACCAACTAGTCCATCTAGTTCAACCCCCTGCCTGTGGCAGGGAATCCTTCTAGAGCATCTCTGACAGGTGCTTGTCAAGCTTGATGTAGGAGGGTTTCCTGCTACAGGATTTCTTTTTTGGTTAGTGTTTTTGCACCTTCCCTAATTTCCTTGCACTTGCAGACACTCAGCTGACAAGCATTTTTTCACAAAATGAAGGTTACTCTACAAAATGGAGTCCAACCTGGTCTGATTTTCTTTGATTCTCTACCCACCATATATGTTGGTGCTGATGCAGGTCTAACAATGGGATTCATGCCTCATCCATACCATTTGTGCCATTTGTCCTTACCCAGAACTCCTCTACCTCAACTGATCTGCTGAATAAACTCCAGATATTTTGCTGGTGAAATTTTGAGTAGATGAGGTTGGTGTTCTAGGCTGAGAAGATAGGTAGGATATAACTGTCATCAATACTACCCTCTTCTCAAACACACTTGCCTTCCTGCTCTGCTCTTCTTTTTCTTCTTTCCTCTTCCCCTTCAGCCCACAAATACTCCCCCTCCCTCCCCCCCAAAACTTACCAGCATCAGTGCTTCCTCCAGTATTTGCTAGTGTTTGATTGCATAAAGCACACTACTCTGCTGAAAAACATGATCTGGTGCTATAGAGGCCTTTATAAATCTGTTCTTATTTAATAATTTTATTTTTAGAATAAACTTACGTAGCTTATAGTTATGTATATAGCGAGGGTCACTAAAACATGCAGGATAAACAGAAAGAATTTGTGTTGTAAATATTTAAGTCTAGGTGTTGATTTTCTGTCATTAGTTCAGCTACTTGGAATTCAACCCCGATTTTGCTTACTTTCCTCTGTTATTCCCCTCCATGAGTTCTAAACAATTTTTGAATTGCAATAAACAGAAGCTCTATTGCAGAAATAAAAATTGGTATAAGAACTGAAAGAACACAACTTACTAATCCTATACTGTATTTTTATTGCATGCTAAAGGGCAAAATCACCACATAATTTTAAAAGACTGTGTATTTAACTGATTTCTTGGTGTCCCATGGATAACAAAAGTTGAGAAGTTCTCCTGAATGCAACTGAAAGTTACTTCTGGTTTGTGCCAACTTCTTACGCCAGTCAAACCAGAAGTGATTTTTGGTCATGTCCAGGAGGTCCTCTGAAGCTCTCCATCTGCAGGCTCAGCAGATACTTCAGCAGATACTCGAATTGGCTGATGCCAAGACCACAAATAAGGAGTGTCCACCATAATTTGTTTTCTCATTATTGGCAGCATCTTGCATTATGACAGAACATAAAAGAAAGCAGTTTAGGAAAAAAGTAATTAACTCAGAGCCCAATCTTATGCATGTCTGCTCAGAAGTAATCCTGGGTTACTCCCAGGAAAGTGTCTTTAGGATTGCAGCCAAAATCTTTTATCAACCATGCTTATTCCACTGTGTTCAGTTCTGAAGTTGGTGAGGAATATGGGAGTTAAAAAACTTGTTTTTCCTGAAGTCAGGCACCCTGAAGGCGGGTAGGGCCAGTGCCCCATGGGATGCAGTGTTGAATTATGAGATCCTATCTTGCCTACGGCATAAGTATTGTGAACATAGTACATCGTTGATATGAAAGATTAAAAAATGTTGCCTTCCTAATCTGTCGGTCTATGACCCCTGCAGTTGTTTTCATAGTCACATTATTAGTCTGGTCCTTGCCATCCAGGCAGGTGCATCGCATCGTCCATGTGTTTAAAAGCAAGTTTCCTAAACTCCTTGAATTAAAGTCTCCTGAACTCCAGAAATAAAATATTGAAAAAACAGGGCATATGGCTGCCTTTAATTGAGACCATGTGCTGGGTTTGATTTGCCTCAGCCCCTCACATACATCTTTCAGTTGAGCAATGGTAAACTTTTAGTTAGCTGCAGTATTTTTAATAAGTGGCACCACAGTTAACAATCTATATATACATAAAAGAGAAAAATCACTGACTGACTCACTGACTCATCAATGCCCTGCCAAAACCGCTGGGCCTAGAAGCGTGAAATTTGGTGTGGGTGTTCCTTCCATGACTGAGGGTGCACTAAGAACCAATTTTCGGAAAGTCCAACCAGAAGGGGGTGAAAAGGGCCACAATGTGTTTTCCTCCCTATACTTTGCATTGAAGAATCAGTGACTGAGGGATGCTCTGCTCAACTCCCAGACCTAGAAGCATGAAATTTGGGGAGGTTGTTCCTTCTGCCACATGAACCCACCATGCGCCAATAACCCCACATGAACCAATAACTGATGTGGAGAAATGTAACCCTTAAGGGGCTGGAAAGGGGTGCAATGTGTTTTTGACCTATACTTAACATGGAAGACTGACCAACCTCCAGCCAATTTGATGCTCAGTGCCTGGCGCACTGGGGGATGTTGTTTGGAGGGAGGAGTTGCACTGGGGAGGACGCTGCGTATGGGGGGGTTGATGCGCATAGAGAAATGATGCGCATGGGGGTTGTTGCGCATGGGGGGTTGTTGCACATGGGGGGTTGTTGTGCATGGGGGGCTGATGCGCATGGAGGGTCTGAAGTGCATGGAGTAGTTGTGCATGGGGGTTGATGCGCATGGGGGGATGAATATATGGGGTTGATGCGCACAGGGGTTGATGCGCATGGGGGACTGTTGTGCATGGGAGGATGAACATGGGGAATGATGCGCATGGGGGTTGATGCACATGGAGGGTTGATGCGCATGGGGGATGATGTGCATGGGGATGAACATGGGGAATGATAAGCATGGCTGGTTGATGCGCATGGAGGGATGTTGCGCATGGGGGATGTTGCGCATGGGGGATGTTGCACATGGGGGTTTGATGCTCATGGGGAAATTGTGTGCATGGGGAAATGGTGTGCATTTCCGGGGACTGATGCGCCATGGGGGGATAGTGTACAGGGGAATTTCACTCCCACAACGTGGGTATGCTTTTCACTAGTAATTAATAAACCTAAAAATTGTTCTAACATAGAAGTGTGCAGCATGCAGCCAACCATTAATGTGGTACTGCTCGAGAAGCTCTCAATTGCTGAAAACTACAAGCATAACATTTAAAATACAAGATGTTCCACTCTTTTGTACAGATCAGATTGTTCTCATTGGAACTATATACGCTCTCAAAAAAATGAAGGAAGGAAAAAATTGGGAGAGGCAATGGCATTTCTGTAATCTTCTATAAAGCAAAGAGTTCTCAGGCTCAGAGTTTTGGCTGCTGGGACTGTTTTCCCCTCAGGGGCCATTTTAGAGCTGTACAGTAGCCTTTGCAGTTGCCCTTCATCCTCGCAATTGTCCAGAGTGTTTTGAGCAACCATATAATTCTCAGTGCAACTGACTTCATGGCAAATACTCCCCAAACACCATAAAAATAACTTCAAATTAACTCTGACAAGCCCAATGCTAATGTTCACCATAAATATCTCGGGCAACCAGGGATACTGGCGCACAGCACACTTCCATTTTCCGTCCATCTCGTAATTGCTTTGGTTTAACAAATACATTTGGAAGTTCTCAAAACTGCCTCTCTGAGATTAATAGTTTAAGCTTTCTCAGATCACAAATGACTAGCAGACAGTTCAAATCTTCCAGCACAGATCGTGAGAGGGAACATGAGGATAAGACAAGGCCAGGGAACAACCCTGGAAGTGGTGCCCCAGGGTGACAAACGGACCACACCAGTAAAGTACGCTTGGGTTACTTATTTTCACTCATAAAACTCAATGGAGTCACAAAGGAGAAGAAAATTATTAGAACAAAAACTAATTATGACGGGATTACAAATGTAAAATTAAATTTAGATCCTTTAGTGTTTCTCCTGATATATTAAAATAACACACAAAGACTGTACTACTTTTGTGCATATAAATATTTGTCGCAATAAATATCTGTTATGCCAAGAAGATAGTGGAAAATGTCATCAGCTCCATGGATACTAGAATGAAAATGCAATCTATGTGAACATGAAATGTCTAAACCATCAAGCTATACTTGTGTTTAAAAGGAGAGGCAACAACTTTATCAACCTTTCTTACACATCTTCAGTTTCTTTTTGTCATAGAATGCAGGTATACATTTATCCAAGAGCAGTTTATTTTTCTCTGAAAATGGCTACCAATGGATTTATTTCATTTATTTCTTACTGCACAGTTTCATTTTCTCTCTAGTTTTATTTACAGTAAATTTAAAATTTTGCTTTAAAAAGCACTGATTTTGCTTTGAAAGCACAGGTAACATTTTGAACATGATGGTTGTATTTTTATTTAACCTTTTTGTTGAATATGTCAAATCCTTTCACAGATCAACTACAGTGAATTACATGATGTAGAAATATGTGAACTGTGATGCAAGAGGTTCTTGACAAGATTCCCACTTTTTAGTTGTCGTATTAGCTGTCCTGGCTATTTAAGACAAGTTCAGGGTGTTTAACCCTTTTCTCACATGCCTTCCTGCCTGTTAGTACCTTCTGTTTACTTGGCAGGAAAAAAACCCCAAGGAGCAATAACAATAGAAAAGAGGTGTTTTGTCTATCACTCAAATTGATTGGGATCTGAAATGATCATGACAGGATGGTCAAGCTTTTGACAAGCTTTAATTGATGGATCTTAGTTTATAGACCATTTTAAGGCCGGTGGTAACTGGACACTTCACATCTCTTAGGGTCCATTTTGAGCCATTGGGTGGATGCAACACATTAGCATAGCAGTACCTCATCACCAGAATGGAAGGCACTTGGACCAACAGCAGGCATCTGTGCCAAAGCAACACTACCCATTTATTTTTGTTTTAACAGTTGCCTTTGTTTTAAAAAATGTTTCATAAAGGAAAACAACCCCTTGCTCTTCAGCCTAGCTGGGCTTTCCCTGATTTTTGAACTGGGCTAACTTGCCATTTTTCTGTCATTGCAACTTTTCTCCTGTTTCTTCTTGGCTTGCAACAAGGCTCTGTAGCAAGGCAGAATCCAATGTTTGTTTTGCAATAGTAGCAATAGCAATAGCAGTTGGTCTCCTCTACCTCTTGGCAGTTGCATCGCAGTTGACGGCATGCTCTTGCACAACTAGGCATTTGCTATTCAAGTGACTGCCAATCTTGCATTAGTGTCAGGGTTTCCACTGGATTCATCAATAGATTCCAGTGAAGCTGAGAGGTTTTATCTACTTTGGAATACTGGACCTGGAATACATTCTTGCACAGTAGGAACCCACGAGTTTATACCTTGTACAGGGATAACTTAATTATCAGCATTTTTTACCAGCAATTTTATCTCAACACAAATTATCTTTTTAAAATTCAAAGATATCCTCCAAGGATGATAAAACAGCATGCTTACTATGGTAAAGCAGCAGGCAATGACTCTTCCTGAGAAAGGCTTTAGATTCATTTAGATTCACTTCAGCTGGAAAGCAGACTCCTCCCTTCCCCAAGACTTGAATATAGAATGATAGATAATACAGTGCAATGCAATAGACCTTTATTGGCATATAAAATTATATTTACACAAAAAGCATAGGAAAACATGGGGTTTAAAATCGTCAGTATACACTATTCAGTATACTGAATATTATATATTCAGATATTATATATATGGCTATATTGTGGGCTGTGGGTGGCGCAAGGTATAAGAAGGTATAAGCAAGGTATAAGAAGTCCTGTTGATTTCAAGACAATTCATGGTGCACATGCTAGCACTGACTCCAAAGCTCATGTTCACAGTATTAGTATTTAGGGCTGTGGGTGGCGCAAGCGGTTAAGGCGCTGTGCCTGTTAACCAGCAGGCCAGGGTTCGAGACAAGACAGGGTGAGCTTCTGTCCTTAGTCCAGCTCTACGACGGCAGCTGGATCCAATCGTATTGGCTCTGCCTTTCCATTGGAGTAATTCAGTGGCATGAAGAGGGGGAATTTGCTGCTTGGGTAACAGCCTATCCTCCATAACAATCCAACCCAGGCTTTCGTGCTTCGCATGCAGCGTATGCAGCGCCAAGCATGATACCATAGTCTTTCAAGACTGACGGAGGCCTGCTATTTTTTTAGTTAAGATTTGGTATTTTCTTTGTGCCAATTCTCGATATGCAGAGATAGAGCACACGTGAAGCACTATGCTCATGTTTCCACATATTTTGCCAATGAAAAAGACATGCCATTAGTAAGATAAGCCTTTCGCTTTTGTAGCTTTACAGTCAGTCTATAAAGGATAGTTGGTATTGTTTATATAGCTACACAAAAAAGCACGTCAGCAAAATGGATGCCATATTTAAAGCGGCATGGCAAAGATACAGAATTGAATGAGTCAATGACAAATGAGACATGGAATAATGAAGGATGTCTCTCAGCAGAAATGAAGCCAACTATACCAAATCTTAATGACTGGTTGTTTGACTTGTTATGAATCTAAAAACCACATAAGGGAATAAACTCTTAGTTCCCAAATAATCTCAGAAACAAATTGAATGATTTTAGCATTCCATATTACTTGTTTATTCACTGCCAGTTGAAAGGATGCTATATCCTACTACTTTGCACAAGCCAATTTTTCTTAAAATATTGCGGTCAAAACTGAATGTATTTTTTTAGTACTTGGTGTCCTTGATCATCTGACCAGTGACTCCATTGTATATTTTGGCAGAGAAAAAACCCAGGCATGGCCAGCACAGATGAACCATCCATAATCTGTTAATGGATGAGATGCTGTTTTCTGAGATTAGTATCTTGCAGCCCATTCCAGAAGAAAATAGATTCAACAGTAAAATGTAATATTGTAATATTATAAATGCTAACTTAAGCTTAATTTCATTCTTACATTTTATATTTTGTATCATTTTAAATCAAAGATTGAAGATCAAAACTTAAATAATGGAATAGTTGTGTTTATTGGACCTTTTGGTGGCTTGCCAGTACTAGCAAATGTGCATTTATGTCACACATAAAATTGATTACTTGGAATAACAGGGAGTAAGGAATTAGGTCGTGATAATCTGCATTGCTCCATTCTCTTCCCCACTCATTCCACATCCCAGGTCTACCCCTGTCTACAAACAGCTGCTTCATCTCACGTTTTATGCCTTTCCAGTGTGCTTTTTCATTCCTTCACTTTTCCTGCTTTCTTTCATCTTTATGTTTGACCATGCAGGATAAAAAGACCCATATGACAATATTTACTGGTCATGTAGTTAATTCTTGTCAGACTATCAGTCTGCCTTTGCACAATCTCAGCACTTCTCTGCTTTCAGGCTCCTTTTTAAGAGGAACATCTCTGAGAAAGTCGTGCCTGAAGTCTTTAGGCCACCTACCCATTTCCTGCAATTCATTTTTCAGTCCCTAGTGCCTGTTTTATCAATGTAAAGTAGATTAAAAGAGTTGTGGAAAGGAACAGTTTTGCTTTGCACGGGCCTTAATGGATAATACCCAGGGTGAGTGTATGTACCCTTTTTCCAAGACATGCCCTGGACATATGTCCAGAATAAAAAAAAATCAGTGTCCTCCTTTTCCTTGTAAGCAGGCAACATGTAGCCTTGTAATTAATAAATTATATGTAACAGTTTTCAGTTTAATAATAAATAATATAGTGTTTAAATTAAGCACTTGAAAGAAATATATATGAGTGTTATTTTGTCCTGTTTACATTTTGTGGAGCCATGTCTTATTTTTTGTGGTTATGGCATATGGTCACATTGATAGTTCCACAAACTATCACACAAGCTATCACACTGATAATTCCACACCATTCAAATAGGACTGGACCTTGAGTAACCAAGGGCTGAAATCCTATCCACATTTACCCTATTCACATTTACCCTAATCACTATAATGGACTTGGCATCCAAATAGACATGCATAGGATTAAGCTGAAAGTCTCCCAACTAATTTGCTTACAGGCCAGCAGTTCAGTGTGCTTTTATCGGGGATGATAAAATGGATGATCCAAAGCTGTTTGCTGTTTACATAAGACTAAACAATAAATTCTCCACTGGAGTCAAATTCCCAGACAGCAACCCCATACATTTTGAAACACCTCTTAAGATTTTCAGTGCAATCATTTTTTAACTAGGCTATAGTCTCAGCAATCTGGCAATGTCTAATGGAGCATGTTCCAGGCTCTGTTCCATGGACCTTTTCCAAAAGCATATGTTGTCTTTCAAACACAAGGTTTGCATGAGCAATCATTCCTTTTAGCTCATGTCTAGGGCAAAGATTCTTAAACATTGTCACCATAATTCCTCCCTATATGAAGCTAAGAACTCTGTGCTTTCTCAAACAAATCAAAGAGAAAACTAATACAAGCTGGAAGGAGGGATGATCATGTGACTGAGGTTCAGTCCTTTCTGCAAGGCTACTCCAGACCCTCCCTGTAGTGGATTGTGTTATCCAAACCAATCTCCCCAACAAAAATATACTGTAAACTGAGCCACTTTCTGGACTTCCCTTTGTATCAGCTGGCAATGAATCGGAGTAAGAAGGTTCTCACCGATGTCCGTTTCGAGGATGTTCCCATCAGGAAGACAGCTGTAGACCGATCAACCAGGGGATAGTTATCAAGAGGCCAGCCAAACACAGGAAGAACAAAGTACATCAGAAACATAACCAAAGTTTCCAGTCTTCCCCATCTCCATTTCCAGTCTTCCCCATCTCCAACTGGGTCACAATCCAAAGACAGGATTCTCATTATTTATGAACATTATTTTCAGAACATTTGTCCTGGGGTTGTTTCTGACACTAAAACACCATTCCAGTGTTTTTGTTACAACAGAGCAGGCACTTCCAGAATGATCTATTCATTCCCAATGAATTATATCAAGATAATTAATGGGGACTGGCACTCTAGCAAGCTGCACCTGCTGTACAACCCTCCGACCAATTATAATGCTAGAGACAGAGAAGCAATTGGCCCAATTTCTATCAATTTTGTACCTGCTGGTGGGTTCCTGGTCACACTGATTGGCTCTCCCACTTCAGGCTTAAGCTCCAGCCTTCTCTTTGCATCATGCAGATGCTATACACACAATTCTCTTGAGATGGGAATCTTGACTTGGATAATTCAGACACAAGTGAGCCTAACTCTTCCCTAGATGGCACAAAAGTGCCCTATGGCACTTTTGCAATACCCCTGGGCTGGTGCAAGGGGCTTGCACAAACCCAACAAGTGCTCTGGATTACACTCCCAGAGACAGACTGGGGATGTGGAGTAAAAGGATTAACGTTTTTGTTTATGCTCCCAAAAATTGATAGGGTCTCATGATGCACCAGCACTGGATTCTGCAAAATACATCATTTTAACTTCTGATTCGTACAGAATCCAGAGCGCAAGGAACCTCCACTAGTTCTTGCTGCATCCATAGGCCAAAGGATGCTCATCCAATGATTTTCTGAAAGGTATATCTGTGGGGAAGAGAGAGGATGAGAGGAACAGAACAAGCTTTTTCCACATACGATTAAGTGGGCTTTGCTTTGCTTTCACAACTATTGCAAGCAAGCAAAACAGTTCCATGGAATACGGTTTCCTGGTTCCGTGGAAATTTTTTTTGAGGCTGCACATGTCCAGATTGCTCCAAGGAGGAGTGAACTGAGCATGCACAGCCTGCTCATGGGCTGCACATGCCCAAATCACTCTAAGGAGGAGCAATTTGGGCATGAGCAGCTCTGTGCGCAGGCTGTGCATGCTTAGCTCAGTCTTGCCTGGAGCAATTGTTGCAGAGCTGTGACCTCTAGTCCTGCTACAGCTCAGCCCAGAAGTCACTGCAGTTCAGCAATAGACCATGGACCAGGGGTTGAAGAACACTGATATAGAGAGATAACCATCGCTGTTTACTTATGTAGTTACAGTCCATCTATTTGTACACTTTTCTATATGTATTCCCACCACTTGATGAACATTTCTATACTGAATAGAAAGATTACTGATGGGCCCCAAATCCTACTCCTACCCCATTCACAGAACAAGCATTTTGCCATTTCTGCATTAAGGCAAACTTAATCAAGGCATCAATTAATTAAGGCTTTAATGACTACATTAGGCAATCATGAAACACATTCTGGAAGCACATGGAGGCACACTTTGCCAGAGCCCAAATATTTAGGTGTGGGAGGGGAGGTGGTACAGCACAACATGGGCAGGCAGTGGGAGAGCAGCAGGGAAGTTTGAATCTGCAAGGATGGTAGATTTGGGAGCAATGGTGGCTGCCAAATCCTAACCCATTTTCCAAGCTTGATCTGCCTTGACAGGTCAGCATGGACCTGTGCTAATGACAGTGGTGAAAGTCCGAGTTGACCCACCCAGTCAGCAGAGGTTTAATGTGGAAGAAGGAAACAAAAGTTCCCTTCCACAAAGAAGCACTGAAGAAAAAAACTTTGGGATTCAGCAGCACTATGTTGGTGATTGCATAGTTGCCTTGACATGGTGATAGGTAGGATTGAGCCTTTTCACTCGCGAGTGAAAAGGGTGTTTGGGAATAACCTATAAACCACTTTTTTCTATCACTCACTCCAAGATTCATTTGTTATTTTGTTTGGCAAGCTGTGTCCATTTTGTAGTCCTGAGGCATCTATTTTTTTCTTCTTGTAACCTCAGCTTGTACGCAAGTCCATCGCTGGTTGCTTAGGAGCATGACCAGCAAATTTTCAAACAATCTGAGACAACTCTGTCATAAATAAACTTGTGTCGTCAGTTGACCTGATTAGGCATTATTCATGATGATATTGTTATTTAGTAATAGTTGCCGTCTAGGAAATGATGCCAATTTTATTTGGTTGTAGTGTGGCCACACAAACTACAAGAAACTGCCTCACAAGCTGCATGGAAAGGGTGGGTGCAGATGAGTCCTTGCCAAACACAGCAGGACATTCCTCAGCAACAACTGCCATGAAGGGAAGCTTTTTGTCATCATGTATCCATCCACAACTGTGAGCGATGGTAATGTGAAGGTGTAGTGAGAGAAACATCTTCATGTGCAAGTCATTACAAACAGGTGGACTCCTCATCTGGAGGCAGCCACCTTGGCTACTGTGTGGCAGCTGTTTGTTTTCATTCCAAGTTTTCATTCATTGTAGTAGGATAGAAAAATGTTCTTCCATATGTGTGTTGATATGGCAATTACACAAGTAAAATACATCTTGCTGCCTTTGGTTCAGAAAACATGATACTTGGCTCACTCCAACTTCAGTATGCCTCAATTCTTTGATTTGATATTAAGGTTTTGCATCACAATGGTGCTAGTAGTATGGGGGAAATGCCAATGAATAAGGTAGTGACTTTGGTGCCTTTTGGAGTCTTGAGTGCCTGTTCTTTATAAGAGGAAATTAAAGATAGAGGAGAAAGGCAGGTTAGAAATATTTTGATAACTGCTGCCGTGAGCTCCTCTGTCATCCAGAGTGCAATCCTAACCAATTTAGTCCAGCACAACTCACCCATCTCCCCATTTCCATGGTGGCCTGGGGAGGCCAGATCATGTCTGTGCACTGGCTTAACCTATCATGGAAGTGGCACAGAAGTGCCACATGGCACTTTTGTGACACCCTCAGCCAACATGAGAATTAGAATCATAGATTCATAGAATCACAGAAACATAGAGTTGGAAGGGACCTAGTAGGTCATTTAGTCCAACCCCCTGCCTGCAGCAGGAAATCCCCCTACAGCATCCCCGACAGGTGCTTGTCGAGCCTCTGCTTGAAGATCCCCTGTGAGGGAGAGTCCACCACCACCCTTGGCAATCTGTTCCACTGCCAAACTGCCCAAACCATAAGGAATTTTTTCTAGATATCCAACTGGAATCTCCTCTCTTGCAGTTTGTACCCATTGGTTCTAGTTCTGCTTTCAGTAGCAGCTATGAACAAATGAGCCCCTTCCTCCCTATGACAGCCCTTCAGGTATCTGAAGAGGGCAATCATGTCTCCTCTCATCCTCCTCTCAGCCTATACCAAAGTTAGGATTGCACTGACAAACCCAGAAAACCTTGAACACATTGCAGAATCTAAAACAGAACCTACCAACAAAAACCAGATTTTTATGTAGCAATTGTGGAGTCACAAAATGTATTATTATATTTTTAACAGTCTGTTGATTATTTCTAAAATACGTTCTCAAATTGTTTTTGAAAAATCTTTTTCTATCCCTCTCCCTCAATTTTATTTTCACAAACGATTTTATCTCTGCATCAATTATCATATCCATAATTCATTAGCCCAGTTTTCCACTTCACATTCCAGAAGTCCATAAATGGTTTCTAATTTTGATGTGCAAGCAGAGTATAGTACTGGTGTTCAGGGCAGTTCCTGATTTGGTTCCTGATCTCCTGATACCTGCACTACACTTGAAGACATGTACTGTAGCAATGTCTCAAGCATCAAGCATATCAGATTTACAGATCTTAGACCTTACAACACTCTACAAGTGCTGCGACTTGTAGACTGCCATCATCATTCAGACATTATAAAAATGTGTAATCACTGACAAGCATTTCAAAATGGCATTTTCCCCCTCCCTTCTCTATATTTATGTTTTAATGTTCAAGTAGGAAAGACAGTACATATTGGTCAAGTAGGAAAGACCAGTACATATTATTATACAGTACATATTATAGAATAGAATAGAATAGAATTTTATTACAGTCCAAGACCATCATTAATTAAACCAAACATTTAAAAATATAAAACAATCAGTGTACATCTTTCCCGTTAGCCACATTCTGTTATTAAAATTATTTGGGGTTATTTAAACTGCCCCTATTTTACAACACTTTTATATCGGACAGCAATGGCTTTCGAGCAAAACTTTGCAACATTGTATGTTACTTCCTTATTGCTATCTTCAAGCAGCCGTTCCAGTAACTGATGAGCTGAAGTTTCTGGGAACCTTCTAATTAAGGGCTCTAAACAGTCTTTCCTTATATCCTCATAAAATTGGCAGTATAGAAGTATATGTCCTGTTGTTTCTCCTCGGCACCACAAGGGCACAATCTCTTTGTGGGCACAATCTCTTTGTGAATCTATGGTGTTTTATTTTGTGAATCTCTTTGTGAATCTATGGTGTTTTATTATAACGACCTTCTAGGACAGCAGAAGGGAGACAGTGAAATCTAGCCCGAGTAAATGCCATACGTTGTTTATATACTTCTAGACTTTTAAGATAGAGAGCCGGGCTAGAAATATATCTTCTCTCCTCATTGGAGGGAAAATTTGGAACCCTTTCTATGTCTGTCTGTCTATCCATATCGGTAAGTCTCCGGGATACAGTTCTTTTTGCTTGATCCCATCCCATGCTAAGAAGCAGATCAGGGGAGAGGCCTATCAAAGTTAATTTTTTTTCTATCCTCTGTAACCAACTAGATTTATAATTATCGCCAAGAATAAAAACAACTAGGCCTGTGGAATTAAATTTCAATTTAAGCCAATAATTTATGATGGATTGCCTGATTCTAGTTTCAATCTTCGGCTGTCCAGTTTCTAGTCTCAAGAAGGCATTGGATATACAATTGGGAACAGCAAGCAAAGCTCTAATAAATTTAGTTTGGATGCTTTCTAGTCGTGTAATATTTGAGGTTATACTAATTTGAGACCCATACAGCAATTGAGCCAAGACTTTTACATTAAATAGTTTCAGGGCCGCAGGTACATAATGTCCACCCCTAGAACGAAAATATCTTAGAATCGCTGTAGTCCCCTTCTGGGCATTGGCGGCAACATACTTCCAGTGTGCTTTACGAGAGCCACTGGCGTGGATTATGACCCCCAGATATTTAAAGCAAGAAACCTGTTCGATTTTATGTCCAGCCATTATCCAAGTTCGTTGTTTAGGTCTTCTGGCAAACGTTACTATTTTAGTTTTTTGATAGTTAATGAATAATTCTTCCTCCTTGCAATAAGCTGACAGTTTCTTAAGGGTCCTTTTAAGGCCAACTAAGGTTCTGGCTATTACTGCAGCATCATCAGCATATAGGAGAGCATGAATATGTTTTCCCGCAATTTTAGGGGGATGGTTGTTAATATCAGAAATATAATCAATCATTGAGTTGATGTATATATTGAACAGTAGGGGCGCTAGAATGCATCCTTGTTTGACACCTTTAGATGTAGATACTAAATTAGAAAGAGGGTCATTTGGACTACGTCTAATCCTGAAACCTGTGTCCTCATGTAAGGAACGAATGAGGAAGAGTAGTCGTCGGTCTATATTTGTTTCTTCTAGCTTTTTCCACAATTTATTTCGGGGGATAGAATCAAAAGCCGCTTTTAAATCGGCTGCTAACTGATCTTCACAAGTGAACGGTATTGGGACTTCCGGAGAGCTGGGCTGAGGAGTAGTAGCCTTATCTGCTCTCTCCCTTTTCTGTAAAATTAACTGAAGAATTAAATAACAAATATGCCACAATTAAAAGGGAGAAAAAGACTAAGAACCAGTCCCACAGAAGATGAGAAGGATACCAAAAAAGAAAAGAAAAAAGGAGCTGGGAAAGATAAAAAACGCTGGGCTCAGCAACAACAGCTGCAACAGCAATCACAGATGGATGCCTATCTCTGTCCTGAAAACTCGCAATCTCTTTTACAAGATGCCAAAACTGTGAGTAATAAAGACTCCTCCTTGCTTGCCCTTTCATCTGCCTTAAATGAGCTTGCTCACTCTCCATTAGACCTGTGGAATCACAAACAAAAAGGTGATGGGGAAAGGAGACATTCTTCTCCAATTAAAGCAACAGAGCAAATGGAGGGCTCTTCAGTGATAAACAAACAGATGGAATTGATTGCTCAGCAGTTGAGTGACTCCTGTTTAATCTCCGCCCATGCTTTACTTCTAATTCTGGAGCTTTTGAATAAGACTGGGGATTTACGTGAAATAACTCAAGTTATTCAGGAGTTTTCTAGGAGAAATAAAAGCAGAAATGGGGAGGATGAGGAAAAAGAATCAAACCTGGTGTACTCCCCCCTCTCTCCACAGGTATATACCCCAATGAACAACAAGGCAGTAAGGCCTTTCACTCAAATCCAACTAACACTGTGTTTGTCTAAGATCTTATTGTATATTCCATACAAAGATGCTCATTTATGGTCAAGTAAGAGAAGAATTGCAAATTCATTATCCCAACTACTGAAACAACAATTACACATTGAAGAGATCCAAGAGTTTTTCTTCCTTCCTACTTGTTTTCATGTAAAGCACCTTTGCATATCCTTCAGTTCGACCATTTGGCCTAATAATTACAGCATCCCCATGTGGATATTTTAAAGCTACACAACATGGAGATGACTCCTAACATGACTACTGTCATGAGTGCCCCAGACTCCAAAGTAACAGAACCCATGCACCTATCCAGCCCTACAACGGTCATTCATGGAACTCAGGGTACAAAGATACAACAGCTCAATGTCAAAATTCATCATCTTCTGGATTTGAAACCCCGGATGACAGAATATGATGAGGAAGAACCGGATCTGAGACCAGGAGCTCTTTTCCTAAATGATCCGCACTTTGATGGAATAACGAATCTCCTCTTCTCGAATAATAAAGATTTGCCATCAACCCTGGATGAGATGATCACCTCTAATAATGAGATGGAGAAACAAGCAGCCACCACCTTAGGGGCCCTCAGGCCTGCCTCACCTGGTGCTCAGTGACATAGGGCACACCAGTACAAATTAAATTTAGTTACCTGGAATATACATGGCTGGAAGGCACTGAATTTGGATCCTACTTCTAAAGAATTCCTATCACAACAGGATATTATATTATTACAGGAGACGTGGATTTTGGAAGACCCCATCTTCAGTGGCTTTGTACCTTATGTTATAAATGCAGCTCGCAGCTTAAGTAAAGGCCGGAACAGAGGGGGGATCTGTACTCTGATAGCTATGCCCCTTGCTGCAAAGTCACAACAAGTTGGGATCCTCAAGCAAATTGCACTAGCTGTACTTATCAGTATGGGACACTGGGATCTAATAGTCGTCAATATCTACTCTCCACCTTCTCTCCGACATGGCCAGATGAAAACTCACTGGCTAGACTTGGAAGAGTTTATAGAGGAAATCCTTGAGAGGCACCCGAATGCACACTTGGTGCTACGAGGGGACCTTCATTCTAGAACTGGCCCAAATGGTTATTATTTGTACACTAAGTATGGCCTACACCCAAGCCCCCCCATTGGAGGAGAGATGCTACTAAGACGCTGCTCAAAGGACCCAAAAGCCAACTATGCAGGTTTATGCTTGAAACAAATGATGGAGAATTTGGATTTAGCCATTCTCAATGGCGCAATTATAGGAGACCATCCTGCTGAGTTTACATATCTGGCTGGGGCTAGGATGAGTGTGATTGACTATTTTATTGTGACCCCAGGGCTTCTGCAGTTTGCTACAAAAATGGAAATAATCCCTAGATTTTCTAGCGATCATTTTCCTTTGAAGCTATCTTTATCGATTCCGCTCTTGAGGCCACAGATGGATCTGTATCGATGTTTACCCACTCATATCTATGTGAACAACTTTCATCGTTATGCCCGTTGGTCCCTGCACTTGGATGGTAAACTGCGGAAACTGCTCTATTCAGACCAGTGCCAGGTCTTGTATGACAGACTGACTAGGAAAGATTTTGAATAATCACCCCTTGAGGATTTCAGAGTACTGACTGAGCTCCTTCTTCAATTCCTCACAGTCAAAAGATCAGATGCTCAGCAAGTTAAGTTTGATCATAATAAAAAGTGGTTTGATCACGAATGCAAGATAGCTAAAAGAGATCTATATACAGCTTATAAGACATTTAAAAGCAATCCGAACTCTTTGGAAACTCTACGGATATTGTTACAGCAGAAAAAGCAGTATAAAAAGTTAATACACTGTAAGAAGAAGGAGGCAATGAAGGAGGAATGGCTCTTGTTAATTCAGGCAGCGCAAGATAGAAATCAATCTACCTTTTGGAAAATAGTTAGACCATCCTTTCATCTTAAAACTTCTACACCAGGTGAACTGATTCATCCAAGCTTATGGGAGAAATATTTTACTGAGACTTTTACAGCATCAGATGTTGGAAGGGCACAATCATGGGAATTAGAGGATCTACCTTTGTGGCCCCCGGTGTCATTGAAAGAGATACATAGTTTGATCAGCTACCTCAAACAGGGAAAGCGCCAGGTAACGATTTAAATCCAGCAGAACTTATTAACAATTCTGAGTGGTGGGCCCCAGTGCTTGCATCACTCTTCACTTTTATAGATAAAACTGCCCAAATCCCCAGAGATTGGAAAACGGCTATAGTGGTTCCTATCTTTAGGAAAGGAGATAAAAAAGACCCTTCGAACTATAGACCAGTCAGTTTGCTCAGCATGATAAGCAAGATGTATGCGAGACATCTGCTTAATAAATTACAAGACTGGGTGACCCAAGAACATCTACTTGCAGAAGAACAAGCGGGTTTTAGGGAGGGGTGTTCTACAATTGATCAGTGCTTGGTCTCCAGCACCTAATAGAAAAGTATACGTCCTCCAGGAATTCCACCCTACATGTAGCTTTTTTTTTTTTTACATATTATACATACTGTATGTATTACTATATGTATTACTATTATGTACAATTATGTATTATGGCAGCCACCTTAAGTTGGGCTAATTTGCCCGAGAAAGGTGGGATATAAATTTTTAAAATAAAATAAAAATAAATAAATATTATGGGTGCAATACAGAGTAACTATGGGGAGTCCTTGGTCTGATGTAAGAACAATTTACTCTGGATTGCAATATGAATTTCCCATAGGTTTTCACTAGGTGGTGCCATAACTACCGGTACATGTAATGTCTCTTATGTGCTCCTGTAGTTACTCTAGATTAGTAACTGGACTAGGGCAAGTGTTAGTATTACTATTATTACATTATGAATATGTTTTAAAATACCATTGGTCAACCACAACAACTTCACAAAGCAGCTGCTATATATAAATAAATTCAATCCCAAAAACTGGTCGCAAAAGGGCTTGTTCTCTAAAAAATAACATCTCAAATAGTCTTCAGCTTTGGGCTATAAAGTTTAACTTCTTTTCGTTCGTTATTTTGAAAATCCATTCACTCCACTGAACTATAATGGATGAAATAAGGATTACGTGCCAAGATCAAACATACAAGTCCTTTTCATAACTTATAATTATTCCTTGTGCTTCAGACACCATGTAAAAGATTTTATCATGTCTGAGGACAGGAAGAAACAGCTACCTTCTTCCTACAGCTGTTTTTATCCAGAATATCAGGGAAAAAAGAAATGGATAAGATACTGAAGCCAAATGTATTTCAGGCTGCAATCCTATACACACTTTCCTGGGAGTAAGCTCTATTGAGCACAGTGAGACTTACATCTGAGTAGTCAAGCATAGGCTTGGACTGTCCTTTAATTCTATTCTGTAAGTTAAACCAAGGCAGAAGTATGAGCTCTATATATGCCAGTTGCTCTTTGCAGCAGCTCCACATGGCTAGTTTCATTCCTGAATAAAAACAAATTACAGTACTGTAGCCTGCTCCTTCTACATTGCACACCATCTGATCGTGGAACCTGCTCCTCCTCTCTTAGAAGAAGGCCAAACTACTGATCATTTGAAATGTGTTTGTGTATAGGACAGGTCCAGTATCATTCCAGAGGAAATGCAGCCATGAGGGGCTTGGGGCTATAACTGATCCAGGCTAGGACACCCCCACCCGGAGAGGTGTAGGTTAACCTTTCCCCTTTGTGCCACTTTTCCTGGAAAAATTGCCAAACCTGTGTGCGCTGATCCTGAGTGTGGATCAGGTGGAACTCTGAAACTGCATTTTTTTTCCAGAGAGCAAGCAGTTAAGCATTCGCCCTAAGCATTTAGGGCGAATGCTTAACAAACCCCCCAGGATTCAGACAGGCCTAAAGACTCATTTAGTCCTTTTTCTGATATGGCTCATTTATTCATTTAGGGTGCAATCCTAACCTAAGCTGGCACAACTCACCCATCTTCCCATTCCCGTGATACTGTAAGGAAGCAAGTGGACAGTGGACAAATCACTTCCCCCAGGAGTGATTAGTGATTAGGTGGTTAGTGGTTGAATAGGGTTGGGGTCTGTACATTATTCAATTTAGACAGGCCTGCCATTAAATGGCATCAGGAAGACGTAGCTGGACCAAGATGAGTGAAAGTATAGATGCACAACATTTTTTTCTGTTCTTAGGCACAAGTTGACTATTGCAATCAGTTCTTGTCAGAAATTTCACTTAAACCTTGTGTCCAGATTGAGAGCCAATATAATTTAAGGTCTTAAATTTTGTTGAAGATTTCCAATTCTACTCATATCTCGTGTTCAATTCTTGCAAATTTGAATGAATGCAATACCTGACATACATTGATTAAGTTCAGCTCCTACCAGACCAAAGGTTGCATGAATCCACAATCAGAATAAATTTTCCAAAATGCAAGATAGTTGTAGTCAAATATTATAATTTATGCACTAAGCTTTCATGGTTGGAATTGAACTGTTTGTGAAAATTTCTAAGGTTCCATCTAGACCACATTCCATACAATTTTGACAACATATTAGGGAGATCAAAATTGTATAGCACGTGTATGGAACAGTTATTTTCACTACTGTAGCACTGGTCAAAAAGGCCCAGCAGAGACTATATTTTCTGCATCTCCTCAGTAATCAACAACTGTCTGAGAAACTGCTGGTGACTTTCTTCAGCAGATACATAGAGAGCATTTTAATCTATTGCCTTTGTGTTTGGTTTGTGAGTTGTTCAGTGGCAGAGAGAAAAGCACCACAGAGGATTATTAACACTGCTCAGAAGATCATTGGCTGTCCCTCCCTTTCTCAGAGGAATTTTATATTGTAAATGGTCTGAAGAAGACTTCTAAAATCCTGAAAGACCCATCACATCCTGGTCATCATTTTTTTTTGAACCAGAAGATACAGGGCGATTAAAATAAAACCGAATAGATTACAAAACAGTTTTTATCCTAGTGCAGTGTCTAGACTAAATGCGGCAATATAGTGATATATTGAGCAGAGTCTAGCAAAATTATTGCATGTGATGTTCTTGTTCTTGTTTTTGTTGTAGCATATTGTGTTGTTTTTACCATTGCGAAAGCACCTAATTTCATTGTACCTGTGAACATGTGTACAATGACAAATAAATTTCTATTCTATTCTTATGGCACATGAACAAAGCACTGAAATTGTCAAGGCACACCATCAGTTGTTTGCACCATTGACAAGGCACATCACGCTGTTCAAATCCCTCAATTTTCCTATTAATAAATGACTTTTCCAAAAATCCCATGGCACACCAGAAGACAACATCACACTGGTTGAAAAGCACTGAGCTAGAACATCAGGAATTTGTAATCACAAAAAATATGGCAAATACGATTCTAACCTGCATCTTCAAGAGTTCATAACCTATCATTTGTCTTCTGAAGGTTAAGAATAAATGAAGAGCTCTGCTGTTCTGAACTTATCTACATTTCATGCAGATAGAATAACAGAGAAGATGCCAAGTATAATTTCTCTTTTCCTTTACATGAGCATTATTTTTAAAATACATTTTGCAGAGTACTGAAGAAATTGATACTCTTGTGCCATAACTTGAGATCAGTAACTAGTTTTTGCCAGTATATACGTCATGTGCAGGGTGACCATACAGAATGGAGGACAGAGTACCTCTACCTTTAAGCATTCCATAAAGAAGGGAATTTAGGCAGGTTTAACTCAACATAGAAGGGTTTAAAAAGTAATATCTTCCAAAACTCCCTCTTCTATGCAATGCTTAATGGTAGAGGCACTCTGTCCTCCATTCTATATGGTCACCCTGTGTCACATGAAAGTGAATTATTTATAGCATGTCCCATTAATCCCACTGGATTAACAGGAATGTGAAATTGTGTATCAAAGGTACACGTTTGAGTTCTTCCCAATCAATCAATGCAGATGTACCAACAGGGTGAACGCCTCATCCTGTGGCAGTCTCAAGGGCCTCATCAAGGTAAGGAAACAAATGATCTCTTACCTCAGTTCTCAGATCTCTTACCTTGGAAAGTTGGTTAGGATTGGTTGGTTATAAGAATGTGACTTTTGGAATCACTGAGAAACAATCCTCTATTCCAGGATCTATTCTTTGGAATTCTCTGTGAACGAGTTTCAAAATCTGAATCTTTTGAAACTGAATTGCAAGTTTTCTCCATAAATAGAACATTGACAAACAAAACTTGATAAATGGCTTAGTTATGACTTGAATCATGATCATGACTTGTTTATTGCCTTATGCTCAGCCAGCAGTTTGATTTGTGAGATGTTGTATGGGGACATTTGTATGGAACACAGAGCACTGTTCTCAGTGGTAAGATAGCCTAGTATTCTGGCAAATGAATTACAAAAGACATAAGGGTATGAAGGAGTCCATCCTTGAATGTTTTCAATTTCTTGTCCCCTAGGCACAGATGCCACACAAGGAAAGTATTAAGGTGCCCATCACTATGATATTTCAAGTTTGTAGTTCTTCCTAAATAAATATCTTTATTAACTTATATAAGCTTGGTCTTGGTGGACATGGTCTTTGTTAAGAATTTTAGGAAGTACAAGAACAGAAGAATAGAAGGAAAGCCTAACAAAATTCCGAAGTACCATTAAGGAAACTGGACCATATTCTTCAAGTGTAAGGCTTCAAGATGCCCTTATACTAGTGAATTATTTCATGCTCACCTAGCAGTAAGCACGGAAGATGTAATTATCTATTTAGGATGGTGTAAAGAGAATTCCAAGGTTCTTGAATGTATTATGGGCTCTAGCATCTTTCTGTAATAGAGTAATGCTCAAGGAGATAACTGGCAAATGATCAGTTACTTCAAGACACAATGTCCATGAAACTATTTCATTTCATTTTAGATGACAGTCAGTTCACATGACCTTCATAGCAGTTTGTACTCTGTACTCTGACATTTGCTGGTTTAGAAACTTACTGCAATGAGAAGCCAAAGCTGTCTGGTTTCTGAACTCTCCTTCCTGTCACTTCAGTGGGTGGACAGCATTGCTTCCTTGCCAGAAAAAATTAATTTACATACTGCTTTAAACTCATGGTCCCAGCCTATCAAGGCCAGCCAGCAGTGGAATGTGTGTTCCTCTGCTGACTACTGCTGAAAAAGTGCTATAAAATGTTTTCTTGCTTAGAAGTGTGCAGCCAGGATGCCATGAGAAAGGCCAGACACAGGCACAGTGTCTTAACCACTTGCGCCACCACAGCACTGCCTGTCATATACATTTTTTTGTTCCACATTCATACATCTGGTGGAACAAGCTGCATACATTTCTTTCATAGATGTTCAAGCTGCAGCATCCTATAGGCAACTTACATTGGTGCTGAGCACCAGCGCCAGTGCTAAGTGCCATAAATGTGCCATAAAGTACGTTTATGTCACCCTTGGAGTAGGGAGCACCAGCTCTGGGCCAGTGCCAGTCAGTGCCAGACCTCACTGCTGGCAGGACAACATGCAGCCACCAAGGTAAGTAAAACTCTGGGGAGTGGTGTGGATTTTTCAGACAGGAAAAGTTCCAGAGAGGGGGAAGGTGATGGACAGGGAAGGGAGGGGAACGACCGGCAGAAACCTCTTCTGCTAGATTCTATTCTCTATGTCAATCTGAACAGTTCAACAAGGCACTTTTCCAGTCTGTGCCAGCAAAATGGCCGGCACAGATTCAAGCAGCCCCATTATGGGACACATGCCTTTACTTGTGAGAGGGAACAAATGTCCTTTCTTGCCACACTACACCCAATAGCAGTGCAGTGGTCAGAACTTTATTTTCCATTAGTTTAAGTATTTATACACCATGCTTCAGATAGACCAATCTGGATAATTTACAAAAGGATTCTAAAATCACAATAGTAATTCAAAACCAACAAAACCATAAAAACATAACAGTGGCATTAAAAACCACCCTGAAAACCCTTTGGCATTGACAGAGCACTACATACTGTTCCAAATTCTTGGCATATGGTACCCCAGTGAACTGCACAATAGCCATGCAACATCAGGCAAGGCTGCAATCCTTCATAATGCAGATCTGAGACAGAATGACATACTCACAACCCTGAGAAGAGGATAAACTGGATTTCAGGTCTCACATGGCCACATAAAATATTCTGCCTGTAGGTGATTAAAGTGCAACTGGTCAGAACTTTAAAAATGATAGAAACAACAGCAGTGCATAGAGGGAACCACACAGAGGGAAGCCACTGAAGAATGCTAATGAAGGAGAATCTACAGTCACTGCAAAATATAAGAAAGCCAGTGGTAAGCCCCCACATTTTCCATGTGGCAAGTTGGTCATCTTACATAGACTTGTACACCCACCCCCTCCTACTTCCTTCTTTCCCTTTGCCAGACTAGCAGCTAAATAGAGAAAAAACATTGGTAAATTGTATCTGCTGCCTTCACCCCAGGCTACAGAGAACAGACAGAGAAAGGTCGTCTGGGAACACCCCTCCTGGGTGAATCCCTGGGGTTCTTATAAAAAAAATCAATCCCACAGAAGCAATCTGTAGAGTGTAAAGATGTGGGAGTCCACAATTACCCATGAATGTATACTAAGTAGACAAAGGGAAGAAATGGAATGTGTTTATTAAAATTCTAAACAAGAAACAAGCAGTATGGGAAAAGAAAGGTAGGTTTTACAAGGCAGGCAGATGGAAAATGCCTGAGCGTGGCTGGAAAGCATACACCAAAAGGGAACAATAAATATGGTAATACCCAGCAGATGGAGCTGGGGTGCTGTTTGACTACAAGAAGTTTGCAACAGCTGGGATGAATTAACAAACCAGGAAAAATAACATAAATCATTAACTTTATCTTAACTGGACAGTCCCTAGCTTACACTACTTACATGCAGAAGGAATCCCCAGTTTTTTTCACCCACAATTAAGAAAACAGCTCTTTGTTTGCTCTTCTCTGAGCATTTGGTTTGGAAATTTATAACTCTGGTGTAATGGTGTCACCAGTTTCTACCTGGTCACTCCATCCCAGCCCCTTAACCATGGGGTTGCCTGCCCAATTGCTAAGCACAAATCAATTTCAGAAAAGGGCCAGCTTTCCCAAATGGGAAGAGAAGCATTGAATATACAGTGGCACCTCACTTAAAGTATGTTTCACGTAACAAACAAAAATTTCTCCAGGATTCTGCTTCATGTAACAAACTGTGCTTCACATAAAGAACACATTCTTTGGCAGTTGGGGCAGATGCACTGGCCGGCAGCCTGTTTAAAAAGCATCAGGGCTGCCTAGCGCACCTGCCCATAGTGAAAGCAACACTTCCATGCTGTTCCTCCTCTGGCAGGGCGTCCCCTGGGCAGAGGAAGAGAAGAGCAGTGGAGAAGTGGCTAGCCAGAAGGGAGCAGGGGAGAGAGAGGCTCAGGATGGAGAGAAGGAGAAAGTGGGGAGACAGTTTGAAGGTCTCTTGGATTGCAGCCTCCTAACCATGTCCACCCAGAAGTAAGCCCCATTGTGTTAAATGGGTCTTACTCCCAAGAAAGTGTCTTTAGGACTGCAGCCTAAGTAGACTTCATAAGCTCATGCACATTGAATGCATGTTTTGAATTCAATCCCAGTGTTCTGTCATCATTTTTACATCCAGTTAATACTTTTATATGAATATTTTGGGGGTTGTGGAACCAATCTTCTGAGTTTCCATTATTTCCTATGAAAAAATCCGCTTCACATAAAGAACGTTTCACATAACAAATATGCCTCCAGAACAAATTAAATTTGTTACGTGAGGCATCACTGTACAACTAGAATCTGAGAAGCCTAGAATATACGTCTATACGTGGTAATCTCATAATAGCTTTTTTCAAGCAAAAGGCAATATTTGCCTTGCAAAGTATGTCCTTCAGCTTTTAGTCTGTGGAATTGCACAGGGCCTTCTAGGAAATGCCCCAAAACACTTTCAACAATTATTTTGGCTGGTGATAGCTACTTTTGGTGTACTAGCCCACAAGATGACTTTGGACTCTTGAACTAGTTGAGATTTTACTTCTAAGTAAATCATTATAAAAGATTGGGTTACTAGCTGGACTGTCGCAAGAATATTTGCTATTTGGGGCTATTCCAATGAACTTACCCTAAGAATGATTGTTTGTGAAGAACAACTCCCATTATATATCTAAAAATGCTTTCAGTGCAATTTCAGTGTTCTCCTCAATGTGTGAAATGGCACTATCTGAAAGATCATTAGACAACATGAAAGATATTTATGCCATTCTTGAACTGAGCTGGGCATTAAGCTACACCCGCATGCAAGGACACATAGGCTGCAGTCTTAGTGCTTAGGCTGGCATAAGCCCTGGCAAAGTCCTGTGCTGTCCTGGGGAAGTCACAAAGGTGTTGTAAAGCACTTCTGCCCCACTTATGGGGTGATTAGGCCACTGTACATGCATAGCACAGGCATACATTGACCACCCTATACCACCACATATGCCATGCCAGTTAGGCCAGCCTAAATATATTGTGCCCACCATACATTGCTTGACCATGGCTTGTTGACCATCATCGCTTTTGAGAGAAGGTATTATATCAGCAAAGGACTGCGCTCAGTGGTTAATGATACTGTGCTTGTCAACCTGAAGGTTGGCAAATGGTTCGAGACCCGAGTACTGCAATACAAATGAGCACATGTTGCTCCCGCATCACTTTGGTAGGAAGGTAAGAACATGCCATGTGCTTTGGCATTTAGTCATGCCAGCAACATGACCATGTAAAAGTCGTTAAACAGTGCTGGCTCTTCAACCTTGTAATGGCAATGAGCTCCCCCTTAGTGTCTGTCACAACTAGTAGGGCAAACTGCAGAGTACATATTGTACCAGCAGGCTTATGGGTTGGCATGAGCAATCCCTGGCATGTCTTTTAGTTCAAGGATTCTCCTCTTAAGACAGTAATGGTGCAGGCAGGAATTTTTTAAAAAGAAAAATATCCCAGCATGCAGTAGAAACCACAACTGCTGACTAAAAGCTGCAGGCTTCTTTGGGGGTGGTCTTTTTCTGGTTAATCCAAAATCCAGGACAGAAATCTGGAGTTTTTCCCAGGACATTACAGCTGGGAAATAGCAGCAGTCTCATGAGAAATCTTGGTGTCACAAGATTTCCAGCCTGGTGTCCAGCTCAGAGGGGTTTGGCTAGATTTCAGATTTCTAAACACTTTTTCCAAACTCCAGATCTCCTAACCTTTAGGGGGCGGGTTGCCTCTTTGCAGAAGTTCTCTCTGGCAATGCAGCTGGTTGTGCAATGAGTGTCACTGCTAAGGCCCATCTGTGAAAAGCTTAGAAATTTCCTGGGGTTTGTACAGTTTTGGACGCGAAATCTCAAGAATTTCCAGACATGTACTTGGCGAGGAGCAAAAAAAGGAAGAAAGGGAACAGCTTAGTAGACAGTATTTGTTTGCTTGAAAATCACTGATTTCAGTCTATGTCCAGTGAAAGCAATATGGTTTCAATCTGGGTTCTGAAAATGGATCAGACTACACTGGTAACAATACACATTCCATTTATTTTTTCTCATTGCTACCTAACACAATGAAGGCAAGAGAAAACACAATGTCTACATCAGAACCATGTGGGACAAAGTGTTTCAGCCCACAACTCAGTCCTATGGTTGGGCCTCAACATTTGTAATATTGACAGAAGAAAGCAGACAGAAGAAACTGACAGACGAAATAGTGCTTGTGACAATATTATTTGTCATACAGTTTGGCCCTTCACAGAATGTGAATGCTCATGATGTTTAATTCTTTGTTATTCAGGACCAAATTAAGCATGCACATGACCAGGCAGTGTTGCTGGATGGAGAGGGAAAGGATACTATTTTTTTCTTTTCAGATAGCAAGGGTGACAAAAAATGTGATAAAGATGAAGTGCAGGATTATGAAATCATTAATTTGCCCTGCCATTGTTTTAACCATAAACCATCTGAGGCCAAAACAAGAGGGAAAAGTACTTGAGCCCCTGCCATAGTTTTGCCATACTTTGCTACTCCCATCTTTCTTTTTGAAAACAACACTCCAACAAGGTATAGTGTACCACCAGATGCATATTTTGTTTGGCCATTGGCCATTTCAGGGTCATGTCCTTTTTAGTACTACTGATACTGTTCTGCTACTGGTCCAGGTACTACTGCTACTGCTCTTCAGAGCAACATCTGTTCTTTCACATGGCAGAGCATCCCTGTGCACATATTTGTATCCTGTTTTCCCTCCCAGACATCCAGGGGAAAATGCATGTTGTGCTTATTTCTTGAGTTAGAGATGAATGAGCAAAATGGCAAGGACATGAGGCTGACCAAACCTTTGACAGAGACTGCAGTCCAGATAAGTCAGTGTGGGATAAATGCCACATAATGCAGTATTATTAGTAGACTTTCACAGAAAATTACCATTATGTTCAAGCCAATGAACTCAGACAATTAGAAACAAATAATTTATATATATGCACAGATAGTCTACAAATTGAAAAAAACGTGATATTTATCAAAGAATGCAGTTGCAACCATGTGCTTGTTGGGTGTGCATTTAAGAAAAATAAATAAATAAAATAGCACAAACAATATGCAAAACAGAGTGTAAACAGACTGTAAAGCCTTGCAATATAGATGATGTTGATTTAAGGGAGGCAAAAGAGGAGGACGGGGACAGGAGGCTTCCATATGTGTGGAAGTCATGATGTGTTCTGTAAGAGAAGTGATGCTGGCATCCATGTCAGTGGGATGGGCATGGAACATTAACTTTTGAAACTTTGTCTTAGGTAGGATGAAGCTGAATTTTACATGTTTTGATAGCAATTTGTCAGCCAAGACTTGTTTTCAGTGTAGGAAGTATGATGAGTAAGACCTGAATATGCAGTGACTGGAATCTCCACAAGCCTGGGGAGAGGCTTGCTTCCAGGTCCTCTTCCCATGGTCACTGAGTCACAGCCAGGAGTGTTGCTGGGAGAAGGCTAGGCCTGGTTCTGGAAGCCATTTCTGAATCTTCCCTTTGGGTGTTTTTACTTTGGAGACACAACTAGGAACCTACCCCAATTAGCTGGAGGAAAGAGGAAACAGCTCTTGAACTGAGCTGGGCATTAAGCTACACCCGCATGCAAGGACACATAGGCTGCAGTCTTAGTGCTTAGGCTGGCATAAGCCCTGGCAAAGTGTTTGCTCTTACAGCACTCCTGGTACAAATGGAACATATTGCTAAGATTGCCCCGTATCAGAGAGTTTGGGTAAGGAACCCAAGTGGGACTGGAATCTGTGTGTGTTTCTGTGTGGGTAACCAAACTCTTTTTGTCAACACAAATTTAAAATAATCATAGAATCATACCCTACAATCCAGAGTAGCTACAGGAGCATGTAAGAGATATTTACGTCAGTGTAGTTGGCACCACCTAGTGAAAACCTATGGGAAATTCATATTGAGATCCAGAGTGAACCTATCTATCTACAGTATTTATATACTACTACTTTTTATACTATACTATTTATATACTACTTTTCAACCAAAAAATTCACAAAGTGGTTTACAAGAAAATGAAAAATAATAGCTGACTAATAGCTAATGGGTCCCTGTCCCAAAATGGCTCACAATCTAAAATGCAAAAGAACACCAACAGAAGCCACAGGGACAGACATTGCTGGGGTGAGTAGGCCCAGTTACTCTTCCACTGCTAAATGGAAGAGGAACACCCACTTGAAAGAGTTCCTCTTGCCCAGTTAGGAGGGGCAATTGTTCTTATGTCGGAGCAAGGACTCCCCGTAGTACCTCTGGATTGCACCCATAGAATCCTAGAGTTGGAAGGGACTCAGTCGGTCATGTAGTCCAATCCCCTGCCTGTAGCAGGAAATCCTCCTAGAGCATCTCTGACAGATTTCAATGGTTTCAAACTTTTTCAGGCACAGTAATTGGCTCATTTTTTTCCTCCCTACTGCCCCCTTTCTCTCACTCTCTTAACTTTTATTCTTTTCACAGAAGCATAAGGCTTTCCTTGTTAATTGGATGATGTGGACTGACATATATGAAATCTCTTTTCCAGGACCCACTGGCACATTTTGTAATGCCACTGAGAGACCTGGCAATAGCACAACTACTTTTGCCAGCTGGACACATCGTTGGGACATTGAAGTTGATCATTATTTTTCTGATTAACTATTTAAAAAGAAAACGGAAAGGAGAGGCACCAAGAAGTATTCCTGTAAAATGCAATGGCACTTTATCTTGCTGAAGGTCATCAGGATTTCTCTTCAGGATCATCTTTCCCTTGGCTTTCTGATGAACCAGATCTTCGATTAACATCCCTTCATCATACAAGGCCAATTTCTTCCTCCGAGTTTCAAGCTATTGGATTTTGAAATGTGAACATGTAGAAAATGACAGCTTGAAAGGTGGAACAGGACAGGAGTGTTGGGATGAATCAAGTCTATACTCAATAACCCCCATGCAACTTGACTTGAAAAAGAGTCTTTTGGGGGCACTTTCCAAGTCTTCATTTCACCTCTTTATGACTCTATAGGACTTGATATAGGACTTGATAAGGTATCTCCCCCTTAAAAAAAAACCCCAGCTTATGTATGTTGAATTCTCTTTGAACATTTCCTGCAAACCCCACTTATCTGTAAGTGGATTTGTGTCAGTAGGAGTGGGAGGAACTACAAAAGTATGAGGAAGAAAGTGGCAAGAGGGATGATATCATACAGTATTTGAAGATGTTGGTCAGGAGGGAGCCATTCAGTGAACTGTTGCAGTATATTTTTGAGGGAGGAAGTGAGGAAGGAAGGAAGGAAGGAAATTTCTATAATTTATAAAAAATATTTTCAATCTGCAAACAACTAAACCCAAAGATATGGACCTTGGGTATGAGGTGAGGCTACCATACTTTGCACTGATGCCCACCAATTTCCCCAATCATTTCTCTGACTTTTCCCCACCAGATTGCCTAGCCATAGGATCTGCAACCTGTTGCTATCAGTACCAGTAAATGGCTATGTTACTGGTCTGGCCCTTGTCCTCCTGGCACCTGTACCAAGTATACAAGTGCATCCCTGGAATTAAAAGGAAATAAAATGTTGAGAGTGTAACAGTGAATTTGTCTGAGTTTGAGTTTTCACATGAGAAAAGGAAGATTTCCTAAATGCTTCACTCTAGTTTACTGCACTGCAGTGAGGTACAAATCATAGTTAGGTTACTGAAAAGGAAAAGCTTGCTAATACTGTTTTTACGATAATTTTGAAGCAAGATGGTTCAGCCCATGATCAAGGTTTCAGCACAATATTGCATACATTATTCCTATACCAGAAGAATGTACCTAAAGGAACAAACTCAGTAATACAGGACACTGACCTTTATGTTTTGGATGACCACATTTGATTAAGCCTGACGGCGCCTGCAAGGGTCTGTTGGGATTTGCATATAGTATTTCAGCAACAGGCAAAAGAGCTATATCTGGGATGTCCATCATGGAGATTTACACACAGCTCTGTGCCAGTATGGGAAGCAAAACACTTGAGCCACAGGGGGTGGAGAATAAAGGGCTTGCAAAGGACTTGAAAGTCAAATCAAGTGCTCCTTGAGTTGTTTATTTTAAGTACATTTCAGTGGAACATATGCCTTGAGTATTACTTTGGCAGTGTTCAAAGATGCTTCCATGTCCACTCTCCAAACTCATGACCTGACACTTTATTGTTTTACATTTTAATTCATGTCAAGTAGGCTTTTTGGTTACCAAATCCTAGAATACTAGAGTTGTAAGGTTCCTTCGAGGTCATCTTGTCTAACCACAACCTAGGCAGCTATAGCACCTTGACAGTTTGTTAACTTTTAGTGAAGGAGAGTCCACAGCTGAACAAGGCAGGCTGTCACATGTTGGCAACTCTTCCTCTGGATGTTCTTCCTCCTGAACAACTGTTCAAATAGACACATGTTCTGTTCTTCATGCACAGCTCTTCCTCCACAACTCTTCCTCCTCAAGGATGACCCATCCTATTCAATGGTAGTGTGTTCCACTGGTGTAGGCTGCCTCAAAAGCACCCATAAAACATTGTGGCAGAGCAAGTTTCTGGTGGCCAGCAGGGAGACTAAATTTTTCCACGCTGAGAGGCCTGCTGGAGCAGGGGGTGGAATGGGACTAGAAGGGAGTGGAATGGGGCAAGGGTGGGTGAACCAGGGAGGAGATGGAAGCAGGAAGAGGGTGGATCATGCCCAAGTGAGGAATGAGTTCAGAATACAGTGGTCCCTTCCCAGGCCTGATTAACTTTCATCAACTGAAATTGAGCCTGTGATTTAACAGAGCCTGTGATTTAGCTAGAGCAGGTCCAAGTTGAAACAGCAGTTGCTGGGGCTAAAATAATTGCATGAGGTAAAATAACTATTTTTTCCTTATCCCAAGGAGGCCTCCGATGGCCAAAGTTTCCCCACAAGATACAGAGGTAGCCACACAAGCACTATTGCATTGCCATGCTAGCGTTGGGCTGCCCAGCTCCTAATTCAGTCTTTATATGTAAGCTATCCAGTGGTGTAGCTAGGGGGAGTGCAGGGGGTGCAGTTGCACCGGGCTACAAGCTTTTGGGGGGGGGCGGGGCTACAAGCTGATTTTTGGATTGGGAACATGAACAGTTAGACCGCTGTTCCTTTGAAGGGCTAAATTAGATAATGTTTGATTTTTGTCTATACGGTTTCTATTAAATAAATCCCCTGCTTATTTAATATAATTCAACTTGGACCACCAACAATGGAATCTTGGACCACATACAGAATCTAGAGCAAATGCAACAGAAATACAGTGATGCCTCACGTAACAAATTTAATTCATTCTGGAGGCATGTTTGTTATGTGAAACATTCTTTACATAAAGCAGATTTTCCCATAGGAAATAATGGAAACTCAGAAGATTGGTTCCACAACCCCCAAAATATTCATATAAAAATATTAACTGGATGTAAAAATGATGACAGAACACTGGGATTGAATTCAAAACATGCATTCAGTGTGCATGATCTTATGAAGTCTACTTAAGCTGCAGTCCTAAAGACACTTTCCTGGGAGTAAGACCCATTTAGCACAATGAGGCTTACTTCTGGGTAGACAGAAGCTGCAATACAAGACACCTTCAAAGTGTCTCCCCACTTTCTCCTTCTCTCCTGAGTCTCTCTCTCCCCTGCTCCCTTCTGGCCAGCCCTGAGCTGCTTCCCTCTTCTCCACTGCTCTTCTCTCCCTCTGCCCAGCGGACATCCGGCCACAGGAGGAACAGCATGGAAGTGTTGCTTTCACTGTGGGCAGGTGCATGAGGCAGCCCTGATGCTTTTTTAACAGGCTGCCGGTCAGTGTGTCTGCCCCAACTGCCAATGAATGTGTTCTTTACATAAAGCACAGTTTGTTACGTGAAGCAGAATCCTAGAAAAATTTTGGTTCGTTACGTGAAACATACTTTATGTGAGGATTTCTTTACGTGAGGCGCCACTGTATCTCACTTACTGATCAGATCCAGTGCATATTTTTAAAAATGCATATATGCAATACCAATTTATTGCAGGAATAATTGTTTAGAATATTGTTTAGAATACAATGTTTAGAATTGTTGAGAATATTCTAATAATTGTTTCGAATACTACAATTAAAATAATTGTTTATAATATTGCAGGAATATTGTTTAGAATAACAAAGGAAGCCATTTTGAATGTAAAAGTAAATTTTTTCCTTTAAGGTGTCCCTGTAAAGTTGTCCCTGCAGGAAACCTACTAGTTATGACCATCATGTTATATAATACCATCATGTTGTATATCATTGGAAAGGTAATTTAATGCAGAATGTAATGAAACAAACTGTATTGGAATATCTTTTTTACTATCAAAAGTTTTATCAGTTAACAAGAAAGTGAAAAATGCAACTGCCTTATGGAACAAAATGTGTTGGAACTCCGTTATGGAACAAAACTCAAAACCTAACCCAAAACAGACTATTCTGAAAGCCAATGAGATATTGGCTGCAATATCTCCTCATTAGGCAAGCTAAAGCATCAACAGAAGTCCCAGGAATGGCCTGGGAATGTCACAAAATTACTGTAAGACACTTCTGTGCCACACTTTGGGGAGGACTAGGACAGTGCACAGACATGCTCTTGCCACCCTGCATCACAATGGGAATGGAATGGGAAAACTGATGAGTTGTGCCAGCCTAGGTTAGGATTGCACTCATTATTATGACACAGCAAAGAATCAATATGGTGCTAATATGTATGATCCCATCTTAAGAAAGTCTCCTCTTTTAGACTGTCGGCTTCCAAACAAGATCTTAATAATGCTAATTTTATGTTTGTACAGTGCTTTGTTTTCACTCAAGAAACAATAAATATTGGTATTATATTATCTTCAGCTATGATGAAACAGCCAACACATCACAACACAGAATCCTTTCAAGAATCTCTCACTAAGCTAGACATCTGCAGCATTCATCATTGTGTTGGAAGACTAGGATAGGTGTTTATCACTTGGTCTTTCAGCACAGTGATGAATTCCTACTGTTCTTTTATCTCCTGCTAGGTTTACCTACTCTAGTATATGTTAATTGTTCTCAGAATTATAGGAAGCCCTTTTGTGACAACATGTCCAATAGCTTTGGATGCTCAATAATGTGTGTCTGAATAGTCCCACCTTGTCCTTTTCAATTTTTTATTTTATTTTTTGACACACCATTATTGTTAGAAAATAAAAGCACTGAAAATGTTTTGAGTAACTAAAAGGGACATACTTTGGTCCTGATCAAATGATTGCATTCACAGCAGGTACATATATCCCTGCCAGTGGGGCTTATTTGCAGTCTCCATCATTAAAGGATGAGATTCAGGAGCGAAAAGCAAATTTGTGTTCTGTAGGCTAGACATGAGGTGATGTCACAGTTTTAGTAACTTTTATATTCAATAATATAAAAGAGCTCTTTGAAAAATCTAGAAATACCAGTTTTACATTACAAACCAGTTGTATTATGTAAATGGTGTGCTACTTATTTTGGAGACACTCTACCACTTTATATTTAGGAAATACTCCAGGACAGACTTACAGGTGTTTCACCCAATCAAGGTTGCAGTTCTCAGCATGCTTACTATGCCCTCTTTAACTTGTTCAGATTTCTTTCTAAGTAAACATGACTTGTTTTATCATTTGACACTCTGGGGTATAGCAGTAAACCCTGGCCCAGGGGCCAGATGTAGCCCATGGTGAGCCTCAATGCAGTTCATGGCAAGACCCCTCTATCTTGGGCAAGCCTTGTAATTTTCTTTAATCCATTCTTATATGTAAATTTATTCAAATTTGAAATGTAAATTAGTTTTCTGGCCCTCAACAACATCAGAGAGATTATGTGGCCCTCCTGTCAAAAGGTTTGAACACCCCTGGTATAATGATGAAGTCCTTACCTAGAGTGATATGATGAAAAGAGAAGTCCCAACTGGCAACTAAGGATTATCATCATTTACCAACACATTCTCTCTGATTTCCCTTCTAACAGGGAAAAAAATTTAGGAACAACTGGATTCAAAGATTTGTGTGCAAGCCAGCTAGGCATTCATGAGTGGAGATCCACATTTACCCATGAATCACACTGAAAACAACCAACAGCATCTGCATTTGGTTATCTCCACTAATATGTTTCCTGGAGATCTTAGAAATGAGGGTATCTGAGACACATTGGCACTTTTTTGTTGCAATCCAAAAAACACTTTCCTGGGAGTAAGAAGATCCACTGAACACAATGAGGCTTACTTTTGAGTAGACATGGTTAGGATTGTGCACTTCAATAAGAGAAGATCTTGATGCTGGCAAACCAACAATGCATCAATTTTCAGTCGATTGCTGCACCCTGCTCACTATTTTCAGGATTAGTGAGTTGAAACAGTGCAAGTCCCACTCTTCCTGAAGCCCGGTTTGGAAGGTTTTACTTTAGGTTTCTACCATCTGAGAATCAAGTTGGGTATTTTTTATCCATGTTTTGCTTTATCATGCCATACTTCTCGAGGGTTGGACTGGATGACCTACTGGGTCCCTTCCAACTCTAGGATTCTATGATGTAGGCACCCACTAAGAACAAATTTTTAGAAATGCAGATAGGAAGGAGGTGAAAATGTATGCAACATGTTTTCATCCCTATACTTAACATTGAAGACTGTCGCTGACTACTCAATGCTTAGCTGAAACCACTGGACTTAGAAGCATGACATTTGTGGAGCATATTCCTTGTGTGATGTAGAGACCCTCTCAGAAGTGATTGGATGCCCAATGGTGACCAGTACCTGGTGGTACATGCTGCCCGATGACCCCTTGTTATCTGGTGCCTGGTGGTACCCTGTGTCCACTGCTCGTTGGTGCTTGGTGATGCCAGCTGGTACCTGCTGTGTGCCAGTGCCAGCCACTGTTCACTGCTGCCCCTGGTGCCTGTCAGTACCCAGTGCCTTTTGGTGCCCACTGACTGCCAGTGGCCGCCAATAGACAGTGTCTGCTGTTGCCCATCACCTGGTGTTGATAATGCCTACCAGTGCCCAGTGTACCCTGGTGCCTGATGCCTGTTCGTGTCCAGTGCCTGCTGGTGCCCACTGCACAGTGACCACCACTCAGAGCCAGTGCCCAGTGGTAGCCACCAGTATCTGCTGGTGCCCAGTCATGCCTGGAGCCCACAAATATTCTTGAAATTTTACTCCTGTAATGGTGGCTAAAGTCCACCAGTTTAAAATAAAAATGCATATGTCAAGCTCCAGTAAAGCCTCTCTCCCAGCTTTGGAAGATATTTGCATTTCCATTATCCCCAGCTGCTGTTTTCTCTTGCTCTCTCCCCCTCTGCCTTTTCCTTTTGTTTCTGTAGATACTGAGATAAAGATTAGACATCTGTTTTGGATCTACCCACGCTGTTTAACTGGAGCAGAGAAACTCACTGTATTTCTGTAATAAATCACTGAATCTGGAACACAGTCATAGCTCATTGCTGGGACTGTTTCCTCTGTACAACTAATTTCCAAAGGACTGATTTCATCTGGGCCAGTTGTGTTTGGATGCTTTATGGATTTATATTGTAGAGTGAACAATGGAGAAATGGATAGAAACAAAAAATTCCTCTGAAATGAATATTGCTAGATTGTCAATTTATTTACCAGCAAGACACAGTAAAGGGCAAAACCAACATACATATAAAAGATAGCAAAAAATCATTGTTCATTAAATATGGCAGCCAGTGTCTAGGATGCCGCATTTGTAATGAGTACTATCCAACTACAACAACCTCAGCTTCAGCCACCATCATAGCATCTCTCTTCCTTCAAGGCCTCAGAAGGAGTGGGACAATAGTAGTAGTAGTACTAGTAGGACAGCCACCTTGAGTGCCCTTTTAGGAAGAGAGGTGGAATATTAACAAACAAATAAATAGTAAGCTTTGGATTGTTCGCAGAGGAAGGTTGGCATTTTTGAGCTCTGCGTAGTGTCAACCCAAGAGTGTTGGAGTCTTTAGAAGGCTTTCAAGCCTTCCAGCACTAATGAAGCTGTTCCATGCTACATCCTGTGGTGGGAAAGGGAAGCCACAGAGACCACCTCAAAGTAAGGTAATGTTTGTTTCCTTACCTTGGTGGTGCATTATGGCTGCATCAGTGCTGGGAAATTGGATTGAACTGGACCCTGCGCATAGCTATTCAGATGCAATATCCTACAATCTGCCACCACCACCTCTCCTCTTCCTCATTGCCTACCTTGGTGTGGTGGTCTCTCATGTACTTTCCTGGAAGTCTCTCTTTTCTTTCTCACTCCCCTCTTCCCTTTTCCCTCTTGGCTAGTGCCAAAATCTGTGGTACTTATACAGTGATGGGCTTCAAAGAAATTAACAGCCGGTTCTCTGCCCATCTGGCAGACACTTTTAAATGGCTATTTTAAAACTTTATATGTCCCATCTCTTGATAACAACCGGTTCTATAGAGTAGGTGCGAACCTGCTGGAGCCCACCACTGTACTTATGTCATAGAAATTCTGGTAAGAGTTTTATTTTTTTAGAGTAGAGCAACAATTCAGAACAATTTCAAAAAATGCTTTGCATGTGTCTGTGATACTGGCACCATAAACTCATCTTCAGTATGCCAGCCCCATAACAATGGCAGCAGTGATGCAAGTGTATATAAATGGAAGGAGCAGCCTCTGGTCCCCATAGTAGGGCAAGTTGTAGCATCTACGGTCATGTATTTTTTTCCACCAGCATGGCCCACAATTTTCCTGTGGTCATAACTCGGGGTGATCATATGTCATAAACCAAAAGAGAGGACAAGCCTCCTCCCATCCAAAAAATGTAGGATACCCAAGAAAAATATAGGTCATGACAAAATAAAAACTAAAAACACTCATATATCTTCCTGGTGTGCTTAAACACTTTATTATTATTAAGAAATAATGTATTACATATTAATTTATTCATTACAAGAAGGCTACTTGCTGCCCACTTACAAGGAAAAGGAGGACACTGAAGTTTTTTTCAGGACACAAGGTGAAAATCCAAAACACGTCCTGGGGGAAAAAGGACATATGATCATCCTGTCATAACTGGCAAGTGTCAGATAAGTGTCAAATAAATGTCAGATGACAGGGGTCTCTATAGCTTTACTACATAGTTAACTTTTGGGGAACTAAAACTGTTGTTTCCCTGGAATAGGGTTCAGAACCATGTTCTGAAACAATGGAACCAACTATTTAGTTCTGGTACTTAGTACCAGTGCTACTCCTTCTGTGTTTTTCTGTCCAGCATAAAGACTTTTCATTAGAGAAAAAGTAGAATAAATTTGGTGCCACTTTGATGAGGCATCTATAGAATTTTTTTTGAAATTAAAGACTTCAGCACACATTTCCTCAAAATTGTCACCATATCCCTGGCACAGATTCACAAACTGTATGTTTCTTTAAATGTGTGGAGTCTATCCCCCTTCTTAGAGTGTTTGTCATATTGACTAGTGAATATTGGATTGTAATCTCAGTGACATTGAATGGATTGAAGGGATTAGATCAGATAGCATGGCTACTGAGAAAAAGTCAAAGGAGAGATCAGATGTGCAAAAGATGAAAGCCTCTTCTTTTAAAAATGGAAAAGAAATATAAAAGTTGTCAGTTTATGAAAATTTGTTCAATTAGATCTTTCAGAATTCACAAACCGCTGTTCTCAGAATAACAGTTTGACAATTTTTGACTCTCTTCTGAGTTTGCAAGTGTATTTGTTCCTCCACAGCTTCCTCATATATGAATTGCTGTCTGATCTCTTTCCCGCAAAAGTGTGTTCCAACACTGGGCTTTTAGTCAATATCTAACCTGTCCTTTTAGTATTTCTTTCCTTCCCTCAGTAATCACATCTGGTTATTTTCCTGTGAAAAACTAATCTGTGGCAAATACTTCAATAACACTTTGGTCTGCTTACTGTAATTGCTTCTTATGTAGTTCCAACCTGTTTGTCTGTTTTTCCCCTTTCAACATATCATGCTGTTCATATCATGCTATAATCACTTGCAGAGAAAAACTAACATGATGGGAAAAGGCAAAGGTCCCACCATTCTTTTGACATGCTAAATTTCTACATGCAAGGAGTACTATGTGTTCAGAAATATTTTGAATATTCACAGCCCAATCATATGCTTTGTTAATGAGAACAGAACACATGTTCCACTTTCATAAGTTTGTAAATGATGTACCTCTGCTGAGTGCAAGGGAGCCAACAGTGGAAACAGCTAATAGCTCCCCACATGTGCCTATGGTCCTCACAGGCCACACCAATGTGGAAGAGCAGTGAGTCATGGGCAGGGGGGAGAGGTTTGAAGAGGAGATGAGGGAGGGCAAGGACAAAGAACAAGAAAATAGTATGGATCTGAGTAGACTCATAGAAATACCTTGAATATTTATCTGGTGGTAATAAAAAAAAATGTAACTTCTCACTAGTTGACTGATTTCCTCCCTCCAATGTGCACTCTGGTAGCATGGCTGTGTAACATAAGTTGGAGGAGGGATAGGATTGGGCTGATAGTCATGGGACCCTCCACTTACATGGGTAGTATTGTGTGGTGGGCTTCAGTAGGCAAGAAGCTGACCAGCATAGCTACAACAACATTTAGTGACTCAAACTGGAACTAAGGAACAGCAGCCTGTAATTTATACTCGAGGCCCACAATCGTAATACTTGAAAAAAGCCTGCCCAAATATGAATGTTCTTTGTTTTCCTCCAAACAGTTGGAGTTAACAGTTAGGGTTAGTTTCACTTTGCAGGGCTTAACACAACTATATGTATTCAATACATAACAGGTGGCCCAGTTATAACACTGGCAGAAGCAAGTGCTTCTGAAGGTGTGTCATGACACTTGTCCAGCTGGCTCTCACACTGGGCTGCAAGATGCTGGCACCAGCAGGGAACGCTGGTGTTTATGGAGGTAGATGGCAGGATAATGCATGAGTCCTGCTGTCTGAAGTGGGACAGCTGTACACATGCATCCAACTTCATGAGATGTAGATGATAGATGGCAGGAAGATGGCAGGATAATGCCTGAGTCGTGGTGTTTTAAGTGGGACAGCCATACACATGCATCCAACTTCATGAGATGTAGACCCTGCTCTTGTTCAGCCCGAACCTGCTTTTTCAGTGGAGTGAGTGAGGTAGTAGAAGGTAACTCTATCATCAGAGCTTTCATTATCGTACATAGTGCTGTACCTGATATTTTTATGAGATATGAATTATGGAAGCAAGAAGGGTTCCCTTGTTCATCTCTGAAGGAACTAATATCATTGGATAAAGGTTTCTTCCCTAGGTGAGATGAGTGAAACGATGAGGGGGTGGAGAAGGTAATTTCTTGTCATCCAAAAGAAATGGGACTATTCTGAGTAGATCTGCAAAGCATTAATAAGTCTCCTAGCAGCTGCATGTGACCATCCTCTTTCATGACACTTCTGTCCCTGCTCTCAGGCAGTTTGTTGTTGTGGCCTTGTTTACTGGTGGGAGGGGAACATGAGGGGAGTGTTTAAAGATAACTTCTGCACATATGCACACCCCCATACAGCTCAATTTTTCCTGTGGAGCTACAGCTGACTTTACCCATAAAGAAATGAAATATTTTAAAATTCCCCAAAGCACTTTTGGCAGCTCAGAAAGTCTGCCTGTTAAAGGTGGTGAAGACTCATGACTTGAATCAAGCTGCACTGGATTTGCCCATCTATGAGAAAAGAATAGGACATGATTCTACAAAAAAGGGGCTTGGCAGCCATTGTGGAAGAGTGGGAAACCTGAAAGAGAAAAAATACACCAGAAAATCTGAGTTCACCATTTCAGTGTAGGGTTGTCATGTAAAACAGGGACAATCCCGATTTGGAGGGATTGTCATCTGACAAATGAGGCAGAGAGTCCTGTCCCAATTTTGTGGAACAGAATTATGGCAACCCTATCACAATGGCTATGTTTCATAGAGTGAAAGGTCTACTGTTGGCCATTTATTGGCTGACCAGGGAGATTGTAATGTGCTTTCATCCTTTGTAAAATGGGAGACAGCATTTAACATTCAGTTTGGATTCACAAAGCTTCGAAGATGTTCATTGTAAAATAATATGAATTGCAAAGCAGATTAGACCCTGGAAGTGCTATATATATATGATATACCAATGCTAATAGCAAAGCATTAGATTATAACAATTTAATATTTGTAAAATATTACAATGTAATATTTGTAAAATAAAAATAGGATACAAAATCTCTAAGAACCTTACACATCAGATATGATAGACCTAGAAAAATGTGAACCAAAAGGATATGGAATCATCCCATGACAATTCCCTGTCATGAGAAGTACACATTTGCACAATGATCTTTTGTACTTCAGCCAAGTAATTTTATTTGGAAATTTATTCTGAAATTCATAAACAAGGAGGGCAGCCAACAAAATCAGTAGAGTTTGAAAAAAATGGCACTTCTAACCAATAATAGTTACATCACATGGGTATAATAAAATACATTTATTTGAACTATACTTATTCTGATATGTTAAGATCTCACATATGTGAGGCTTTTCCAGCTATGTCATCCTGACAAAAGCTGCCTTTCTTGCTGCTAAAGACACTAGGGATTTGATCCAAAATATTAACATAAGATGAGATGATTTGCAAGATTAGTTCAGTATTTTATGATGCTCTGGGGAGGGAGGCAGGGTCAAGCCATGAAATTACAAAATAAGTCCAAAGAAGACTGTCAGCTTAAGCTTGGGAAGTAAGTTACATGACTTGTTTGACATGGTTAATCTATAATCAGTTCTCACCTTCACACATTTGGTACACAGGAGAGAACTGGAGTATTGTATAAGAAAGAAGTTTTTAAAATATCCATTAAAACAGGCCCAAAACTGTTAGATCACATTGATATATCATTGAACATGATCCAGTGATTTGTTGCCAAGAGCATAGCAGTTCCCACTATCAGTGATGGAACTACTTATGGTTCCAGTTCTTTGCCTTACATCTCCCACAGAGGAACCCTTCTGTGCTCACATAATTCTTGCATAACTAATTCTTGAAGCTAACAGTTTAACTGGTGGTTTACTCAAATCATTGGGTGAGATCCAGCCTTTAGGTGCCTGCCTGATGCTGCATTCTTCCAGCCACAATCTTCCACAGCAAAGATGTTGCTAATTGTGTCTCCCTCCACAATTTCATGCTGCACTTGCCTCCTTTACATCTGAAGCCCTGGATGGATGGCTAGTACCCTGAAACTGGTAGGGATGGTTGCTCCTTCCCTCTGTGTTCCTGAAGTGTACAAGGGGAATCATTTTAAGTAGGAAATGTTGACATTAAACAAGTGATGACCAGAAATAAGCACTTTGTTCTCACGTAAGAACTTATTAGCTCCAAATGGTAAAAAAAAAACTCCAAGCAATTCTTGATCCTGTTTTCATGATATAAGAGCGCCCGTATATTATGCTGGGAGAGACCAACTGACTTGTGGGCCCCCATTTCAGCTGCATCGTTTCTGCTGAGGTGTCACAGCTGAGCTCAGTAAGAGGTTCCTTGTCAATTGATGTCTTGGCAGAAGAGTTAATGCTGAAAGGGCAGCACCCAAAGGGCCCCATTGGTGCAACTCCCAAGGCTTCCTTTTGTAGCTCAGAAGCTACAAAAGCAGCGGCACTGAAACAGTCTGAATGTTAATGGGGCTCTCCGAGCATTTCCCCTTAGAGCTCTGCCTCTGAACATTTATTGTTCAGCATCTGATAAGAGAGTCCATAAATTGTTTACATGGGCTAGATCAGAGGTGTCCAATTCCCGGTCCGCTGGCTAGATGCAGCCCCCAGGGACTGGCCTGTGGGCCTTATGTTTGACACCCTGCACTTGTTAATACTGGAAGGGATTCATGGTCCGTTGGATGACAAGCACACTACACTCTACAATCAAGCCTCATTGTTTTGAGAATTGCAATTTTCAAATGAGGAACCATATGCAACGTTTTGGATTTTCTATAAGTTGAGGTCAGTGGGTGAGGCATCTGTCTGAAGGATACACCTAATCAATAATATTTACATCACATGGGTATAATAAAATACTTTTATTTGAACTATACCTTTTCTGGTATGTTAAGATCTCACATAAAATAAGGCTTGAATAAACTTGTAATTACAAACAAATGCGTCAGCCACTGACCTCAAGTTATAGGAAATCCAAAGAATGGATTTGAAGATGGATTTACTCATCAAAGCTAAGGTCCTGGAAAGGCTACTCACCTGTGGAATCACACACCAGCCTGGTTATTAACCTAATTATGTACAATTTTTATGCAGTTTTGATCAATGCAAATTAGTTTGGCTCTGTAAGTTGAAAGATAAACATCACTTAAAGCAGTAATTTTTCAACCACTGTGTTGTGGCATACTGGTGTGCCGCAACTGGTTTGGTGAAAAAACACTGCCTTAAGGAGCAGCAGTTAATGGCTTAAAGGCAGCCTGCTTACCATGGCAACATGGCTGGCAATTCAGCTTGTCTTAGGCTGCAATCCTAAAGACACTTTCCTGGAAGTAAGTTCCATTGTACACAGGGGGCTTACTTTTGAGTAGATATGGTTAGGATTGTGCTCTTAGAAAAGTTCAGAGGTCAGTTTCAGCTGTTTCTGTTTCATTTGGGAGGCAGAGCCCCTTATCCCAAAAGTGATAATCATTTCTAAATTGTTTTTAAGCTGAAGTTTATAGCCACTTAAAAGGGAACTTGTTTCATCTTGATTGATTGATTAGTTATCATGGTAACTAATTGCCTTTGTTAAATGTGGAAAATAATTAATCACAGAGTTTCCTGTAACCAAATTTCATGAATGGAGAGGTTCATCTTGTAAACCTTTTTTACAGGCTTTTTGTAATGATAACTAAATGTTGGGAATGGCACCATAGGTGTGCATAACAGGCACCTACCTCACTGGTACCACTCAGTGTTAGGGACTCTCCATTCCCAGGAGGCCACCAATTACCTGAAGGGGGAAATCCTCAGTTGATATGACATTCTTGATTCTCACCATAAATTCTGTGTGATGGTGTGATGCTTTTCGGATGCCATGTTGGAGTTTAACATAAAAACATTTAAGTAGAAGAAGGGGAGAATTGTATTCTAAGCAAGTCCAAAATTTTCTTAGAATGCAAGCACATTTTAGAACTAGATAATACTGCTCATTATTTGTAAATTGTTTCTGAAGGCAGAAAAATGTGAATAATTGATATAGATGAAGAGCCTTCATGAAGAATCCATATAGTACTTTTCAAGCATTCAGAATATTTCACTTAGATATCTCAGCTGTCATTACAATAACCCTGTAAAGAGGCAGTATTCTCATATTACAAACTGGGCTTGAACCCATTTTAATCTATATGGTTCCTAAAAGTTTTATAGCTATAACTATAAAGCTATAACTGAGGTATGAGCTATAACTGAGGGGGGGTACTACTAGTGCTGCTAAGCTGTACCAACCGGTCCCACATGTTGATGAAAAGTTGCCCTTCACTTGCCAACTAGAACTTATCCTGCTTTTTTCATTGCTGAGTTTTTCCTGAGTATGATTCAGGTTTTGCGTTCTGGCATGGCTGCTTTTTCTCTAACTAGATGTTTTTGATCAGAGCTGAGTAAAGCACATGCAAAAATGTCTGGACCTGTAAATAACAGCTGGAGATAATTAAGTGATCCCTGAGATCAGTCTGACCATTTGCCCTTTAAAGCAAAGGCGAACATTTTGCAGACAATAGCGGGCTGCTTCTGCCTGCAGAGGGGCTCTGAAGAGCTGAAACCAGTTATTTTTGTTCTCCTCTGTCCGCCACGTTAGCAGAAGCTTTTCCAGCTGAATGGCAATTGTTTCCATGTATGCTTTGGAATGCAGCTGCTGAGCATATTCCAGCAACACCACCTGCTTCCTTAAAAGGCTTGTGAAAACCAAGCTGCACGTCCTGGGGTGCTAACAGTGTCTCAGAGTGAAAATGGCCTGGGAGCAGCCAGTTATCATGCTATTGCTTTTCAAATGATTGCAAACTGGAGGAATTGCGAAGTTGTCACCAAAAGGATCTTGCTTGTGATCTAAGTGCCAAAGTATATGCTGGCCCAGACAAAAATGGAAATTACGGAAGAGAAAAAAGATAGAGGACAGAGTCACAGAGAACAGAGGTCCATCTGTAAGACCATCTGGTTGCCTCAAGCAGCAGACTTTGGGGATGCCCATTTCTGTCTGCCTATTTGCATCCACTACCCCTCCTTTTCTTTCCATTCCCTGGACTGGAAAAAGAAGACTGACAGAGGAAAAGGAAAGGTGGTGATTTAGTGCTGAGCGAGAACTCTGGAGTGTGGGAAGAACAGATATGGGGCACATCACTGAGTAAGGAGGAAAAACATTTGGCATGCCCCCCCTCAGGCTTCAAGAGCTCTTAGCCAGAGCATCTCATACATTGTCATTTTCAACTCGTTCCTTTTTTTGAACATGGTAGCTTCAGTACACCATACCCCACTCATGAGAGCACCAGTCCCAATAATGGCCTGGGCTAGGCTCCCCTTAGAAAACTTCTGGTGGTACACAAAGTTCAGTAACTTGCTAAATTTATGTCTCTTTTCTGGAATTCCAGCTCCTATGCTGCCCAGGATCATTAAAGATCCTATAGGAAAAGTGAAAATATTCCTTTGGGTGGGGTGCCCAAACCACAGCCCAGGGGCCTCATATGACCTATGGTGAACCTCCATGCGGTATGTGGCAAGCTCCCTCCATCCGGCCTGCAGGAAAACCCTGTAATCCTCCAGAGGTGAGAGTTCTGCTTTCCTCACCAGTGGGGGGTATTTTGAGACCTGAGAATGCTGTACACATCTCCTCTGTTTATGAAAGTGCTTATGAATTAATTTGAACATACCCTCTTTCTCTGTTTAGAAAATGTTTATGAACTGATTTGAATTCATTAGTTCTATTTGTGTAAAGTTATTCAAATTTGAACTGTAAATAATTTTTTTCCCAGGCTCTGACAGTGTCAGAAAGATAATATGGCCTTTCTGCCAAAAAGTTTGGAAGCCCCTTCTTTATTGGATTGCCAAATCAACAGAAAGGAAAAAAAAGATAACTTAAAAAAGAATTCTAGATTCATTACCAGAATTTTTTGAACTAATCTGGAATAAAGCCAGTGCCATTATTTTCTTTTAGCATTTGTGACATTGAACTGTGAATCCCACACATGCACACTTTGAGGCCAGGATATGTTGAACACCATTTCACATCCTACTGTTGCACATGCTATCTTCTCCCTGTATGATTATGCCATTAAGCTGAGGTTATATGTGTTAAGGAGGTTACTTTTACCCCTGCAAAATTCTTTATACTACGCTAGAATCCAAGCTCAGGCTCTGTGCACTAGAAGTGCTAGCAAGTCACAACGGGAAAGGGTTTGCAATTCATAGTTTGGTTGGTGGGTTCCATTTCTATAATGCCTTTCTGTCATTGCACCTAGTAAGATTTGTAGCAAAAATTGCTACCAAAGTCTAGTTATCGTCATCCTCACATAACAAGTGATTGATCAATTTAAAGTTACCAGGCTACTGTGTGTTCAAATTCTAGTAAACTCCCTAAGGTACTTCTAGAGAAATAAGAAATGTCTCCAGTCATCCTCATTAACACCAACTAATGTAATAGATATAAATCAATTTGCAGCATTCTAGCTGAACTGGGTTGCAGCTAATGCCACAAATGCATTTATGTCCTAGATGGAAAAGCCAATTCACAAAGAATTACACTAAGTGCAAGACCCTTGCTGTTGTCTTGACTATAGGCCAACTCCTGACTATTTTATTTACCAAGCAGATTTACTTTAAATCCTAGATGCTTTCTGATTGTATGTAATACTGAGTCACGAAAGGAAACTGAAGTCAAGGGAGAAATCTGCTTGTCTTTTTCTTGTGTCAGACCCAAGTCCAAGTATGGACAAAACTTCTGCATCACATTCCATTTACATACATCACATACACTTCTCATAGGGCCCCTTCAGTGGTTATGTCTCCTTCTTATTCTAAATTATGTGCTTGTGAAGTCTGTTGTTAGTGTGGGACTTTGATAGATTCTTAAAAATATAAATGAACAGATAAAAAACACAATCTCATTACAAACGTACAAGCTGCACGAATTACAAAATCTTATAGCAAAGCTTGGATACCTTGCAATACACAGCCCACCAGCTGGGCTTTTGACAACTTTTCCTGTTTTTGGAAGCATGGGTTAGTGGGCACCAGAGAGTCATTTCGAGCCTAAGCTACCTTCCTGCTTATCTTTTTGCAGAATCCTTCTTTTTATCTTCCCACAAAACAGTAAAAACACATACCAATGTTTTTCAAAACCACCATTAACCTTTATTTAAAAAGTTCTTTTGTATAGATTTTCGAAAACAAAACCACAATAAAAATAGAATTCCCACCCCTGCCAAAAAAATTATAAAATACACAACATTAGAGGATTGCCAAAAACATTCTACACCATGTTTTAAAAATTCTTTAATTCAGTTGTTGGTCTCAGCAGTGCATCTGTACTAAGAAATATTGCATTTTTTTCTGGTTTGATTGATCACATATGCATAAAAAGAGAATGAGTATGAAGTCTAATCCAGAAAGAACAAAAACAGAATGAAAAGTTGGACTCTTGTATTTTAGAGCTGACTACTCCCTTTTATATAAGGCTTTTCCATCTAAAGTTATGCTCAGTTACAGAAATGATAAAGCAAGTACATAACAATTGCTGTGATTTTTTTCCCTTGTTATTTTCTTATCTTGCTTAGAATAGGCATAAAGCCAAAATCCAAATGAAACTGTAATTTGTCGGACAAATAAGATCTGTGGTGGGTAAATATTACATAATGTTGAAGGTATAGCGTATATCCCAGACATGTTTAGCATTTAGTCCACAAACAGTTTAGCACCATATTGATAGTCGTGCAGCAAAACACTTTCTTCAAGGTTTGCTTATAAAGCATGAAATAGCACAGTGCAAGGTAGCCTATACCCTTAGCTTCTATGAGGGGTATGCTGGCAATGGTTGACTCCTAGTTTTCTTAGAGGTATGTGTTGATGTTTTGATGTCATTTAAGTTCCTATTGTCTTCCCAAAGCCAGGATTGATATGAACTGGAAAGCAAAAAATAATTTATTAGGGTTTCATAAAATTAAAAGGAAGTCTGAATAACGATATTGTTTATGACTTAATGACAATAACAAATACGATCTTTCTGTGAAGAAGCTTTGGCAATAACAGCTATTCAACATAACTAAATGTGATCTTCAATGTAAGACATAGTATGTAGAACCACTTAGGATGCAATCCTAACCAATTTAGGCTTGCATAACTCATCAGGCATAACTTCCTGTGGTGGTGTGGGGAGGGTGATGGATGCTTGTGCAATCCCTTCCCACCCCAGAAGTGGGGCAGAAGTGCCTTATGGCAGGCACTTCTGTGACACTTCCAGTCCAGCATGGGACTTGTGCTGGGACTTATTCTGCCCTAACCAGGGGTTAGGATTGCAGCCTTACTGTACTAAAAACTATCTCTTTAATACAAGTATAGTTTTATAGCTTAATTTTATAGCTCAAGTGTGCACATAATGTAGACCACCGTTTACCAGTGGGCTATAGGCTGATTTCTGCTAAATAGCCTGGTGACTGTTGCAGAGGGAATTTGGAGATTCTAGTACAAAAAGTCAAGTAGACTGTTTTATTTCAGGCCACCCCTCCTAAGCACATCAGTCAGTTACCTGCTATTATAAGTTCACACTATGAAGTTACTGCAACTTCTGCAAGGTCAGTTCTCATTGGTACATGTAGCTCAGATCAGAATAGCACTAACCACCTTTTTGACAATTTCCCTGCAATAAGTTTGAAAAAATATTCTACCCATAATCCTTTTCCTTTCTAGCTTTTTCTACAATAGCTCAGACTTTCCTATTCATATTTACCTGAGAGTAAACCGATTTACTATCCTATTCGTATTTACCTATTCATATTTACCTGAGAGTAAGCCAATTTACCACAATGAGAGTACATGTGCATAGGATTGGGCTGTTGGTTCTACAATAACTCAGTTTTAGAAAGAAGATGGAGCTCATGTTATGAACACCAAATATGTTCACATAAATGCTTTCTATCTGCATTTTGTTTTAGTTTGCTTTGGAAATGAAACCAAATTTTGTTTTGAAACAGCAGGCAAATTCCAAACAATGCGAACTAGAAATAATTTTCCATGACATTTTACATTGGGCAACATGAAAATAGCTTGCATAAGCCAGCACTGTAATCCTATGTGATAATAAAAATTTAACCTATACTGTTTTGAGATTCTTCTAGTAGCAACAATTCTATTGTACTTATCCCACTCATTGTTTCCTCTTTGAAATAAAGGCATGCCACAAAGTTAGTTATTCCTTACCTGAAAGGCAGGTTTGTTCACAGTCTAATTGTGTGTCAAATCTATTTTCATTTCCACCGCAGCCGCTGTACCAGAATCTAGCACAGCTTTTGGTCTTTAGGTCAAAATACCATTTTAGGACAAAATTCCTGCAGGTCCCATCTTCTCTTGCCAAACGACATCTATCTGAGACTGCAAAAGAACAAACAATTAGCTTATATACATTTCTTGTGACTATCCTCCACTCTGTATATTCATCGTTGAGTAAGAAGATAAAGCATTCCTTCTGACAACAAGCATGCTTATGAGACAGTGACAGATTTATAAGATTTTACATCAAAATCCACAATGTGCAGCATGCAGGATTAAAGGATAACACAAGATGATTTGCGCATGACAGTAGAGAGATCACACTGGGACCCCTTGTGGCTCTGTGGTTTAAAGGCACTGTGCCTGTGGTTTAAAGGCCCTGTGCCTGCTGGCCACTAGGCCAGCAATTCAAGACCTAGGTGCTGCATGAAGCAACATCCTGGCGACAGGCCCCTGCAACAGGCCTGCCAGATTTCCCCTTTTCACATCCATCATCTAAAGAAGAGCCTACCAGGAGCAGGAATAATGTTAAGAAAATGAACAAAGAAATACACCACTTTATTATCAGGACCCCGTGTTCACAGGAAGGCATAATACAAAACTCATGGGTGCCTGGCTAAGAGAGGAATATCACTTTAAGATCCTGTACTGCAAACTGCTATTTGTTTAAAGACGGATAAAACTATACTTAATCTCTTTTACAAAAGGAAAGAATCAAAAGCATGTGCTTTTACAAAAGGAAAGAATCAAAAGCATAATGGGTCATGTTCATCAAGCAAGCATACAAGTCAGAAATTGTGATGTGAATATACAGATAATGTATATAGAGATCTTTATACACAGATTTCTGTATACAAATATACAGATAATGTAACATTCATCACCATTCTGAAATACAGTACTGTACTACCTCCATTCTAGTAAGGGTTATTATGCACTGCACTGTGTATTGTCCATTAATAGGAAGACTGTATTGATGCCCCTCTATACTAGGGCTGCAGCGGGTTGATGGTTAGAACCCAGCATGACTAGAATTCTGCTGAGTAGGTCAGCAGTTCAAGACCCGAGTACTGCAAGACGGGGTGAGCTTCTGTCCTTAGCCCAACTCCTGCTAACCTAGCAGTTTGAAAGCATGCAAATGCAAGTAGATAAATAGGTAACACTTCAGTGGGAAGGCAAACAGCGTTCTAAGTGCCTCAGCATGTAGTCATGCTGGGCACATAAGCATGGATGTGTTTAGACAATGCTCTTAGCTCTTTAGCTAAGAACAGCGATGAGTCAGACACAACTGGCAGTACAACCTGCAAGGAACACCTTTACCTTTGTGTTACCTATTTATGCTCCATTTTCCACTGTCCCCAGGATTTTTTATGAGAGAAGGGAAGGCTGTTTTTAAAGTCACTTGTGAGTAACATGGCACTCTGTGGTACTGTGTATGCCAGACAAGAAAGACAAAAGCATTCAGTGGGCCTGCTGTTAGTCTGGTGGAAAATAAAAATCTATGTGATTGCCATCATTATCTGTAATGACTCAAAGGACCCAACATTAATGGAGTGAATTGAATTATTAATAATTAATAAATGAAGTGAATTATTCTGAGGGACAATTATTATGAGGATTCTATTGCTGTGATCCAAAAATCTGGGAGGGCACAAATGGTCATTGATCACTTCAGCACATAGGTGCTCCATTCATTTCAGCAGAATAAACTGATAAGCATTTCCCAGGACGAACATGGAGGCCTGAGACCTGTTCCCTTCCTATCCTGGTGCAATTTCACACCACTCTGGGGCGCATCTTTCAACTCCTTGGAAGACAGGATGATGCCAGAGCAATATAGAATCATGGCCAGAGTGGTTCATGGCCCCCATCTCAAAGGAGATGGGGGCCCAGAGTGGCAGCATATTGGGAGTTGCAACTCCCAGTGCACTGCTACTCTATACCAGTATGGAGAGGAATTACACTTGAATATGATACCTACCCCCTGAATGTATGTCTGTCAGGATCAGACAGAAGATAAATTCATGATAATGTCCCACACTAGCATAACTCTGCAATATCATAACATGATAATGGCCCACACTAGCATAACTCTGCCAGAAATCAAACCTGCCGGATTACTTTATCATATCTGGTCATAGTGCAGATATTTATTACAAGTGGGTAATAGGATGCTTTGCATTACCTCCAGGAAAGAATACTTAGCCAGTGATCAGTTTCTGAGAGAATCCCAGAGGAAAGCCCAACCAGATCCCCTTAAATTCAATGCTCAAGTGAACACAGGATCATCTGTGGCTGGTTTGCAGAGCTTGGCCCTTGTAGCAGTCTGAGATGTTTTTGACAACTTGTTCAAATATCACTTAGCTCTAAACTCCGGCTCATTCAGTACTTTAAAATTTAGTGCTTACTCTGTTCTTTTTCTCCACAAAGATTCTATTACTTTGTTGAAACAAAATGAAGTTAACATTTACGTTGTACTTTGTCGGGGGATTTAATCTCATCAAGTGTAAATACATATGGGTCTAAAAAAATTAAAAATTAAAAAGTAACTAGCACCCAGGGAGAGATTAACCAGTGTTCAGGCAGTTTAACTATCTTGGACTGCGATACCATTCTATTTTCTGGGAATAAACTCTACTGAAGCTTTTCCTGAGTAGACATGCATAATAATGCACTGTTCATTCCACTTCACACTGGAGTCAACTTCAGTAGATCTGCAGAACCATCCTACGCAATTCAGTGGGACTCACTTCCAATAAAGTGTGCATAAGACTGAAGCTTTAAGCAGAGTTAATGACAAATACTTATGTCCAGGCAATTTTTTAATCACTGCCTTGAAGCTTTTCACCAAATTTAAATCTCACACAGTGGATCTTCATTTTTTTCATATCTACTAATTTTTTGTTGGCTGCATGCATTGTTATTTATGAAGTTTTATCCATTCTTTTGGAACAGATGAAGCTGCCTTATATTGCAACAGACTACAGATCAATCTAATCCTCCTGTTTCCTTGGGACTGGCAGTGGCTCTTCAGGATCACACAGAGGTCTTTCCCAGCCCTATGAGCTTCTTTGTGGCTATGCCCAAACTCCATGTTCAGATCTTTTACTTTGTGTGATGGCTGTGGGTCATGTGACGATTTAGTGTTGTGACAGTGATGGATGTCTTTTTCCAGGAATTTTTACCTCTAGGGATGAGGGTTTTAAATCACCTTGGATCTCTAGATTTATATTACATTTTCACAACCCCGTTCTTCTATTCTTAAATTGTCTAAGTTACTAAATTATATGGCTTTAGTACTGTTGTGTGCTACTATCAGCACTTCTAAAAGGAAAGGCAGAATAACAGCAATTTCAATAAATATTAATAAATGCTACCTGAGTTTCTTTTAGCTGGAACATGTAGGGATTAAACGTGGGACCTTCTGTGAATGCAGAAGGTGCTTTATCACTGAACTATTTTTGTCCTTTTGCCCAATTTTTTTGTTACTGGATTTTTCCCTGTTCAGTACATATACTTCCCCTTTTCTCATACCTGCTCTTGCTACCTTTATTGCTCTGCTTCCCAATTTCCTTCTGGAAAATTTCCTCATGGGTAACTTCTTCTTGTGCACTTTCTGTCCTGTAAATGTTGAGACCAATTATTTTTAACAGATTGTGTAACCTAGTAGCAGGCATACACAACCTGAAGTCTGGGTATTTATGATTTTATCAGGTTTCCTCAGTTCAGCTGATGGTCTAGTAAAAAGAAAGTGTGAAGCAAGCAGGAAAGGGTGAAGCCAGGCTAGCCACTAGGATGCTATTCCTCTCAATCAAGCTTCCTTCTCCCTGATCCCTTCCCTTGACAGAAACACAATCCAAAGGATTGATATTATCATCTTTAAAAAACATTATTTCCATGGCTAATTTAAAAACTGAAAACAATAAGTTTGTCCTAAATATTATTCTTCAATTCCAGAAGAAGCTTAAAAGTCAAAGTTTGATTGGTCACTGATGATAAAATGTAATGACTGAATAAAGTTGGCCTTTTAAACAATTTCCCAAATGAAAGTTAACTTTCAGTACTGTCATGGGACCAAGAGACAATTCTCTGTGAGAAAAATATTAAGGAAAACAAAAATCAACTGCATCTCAAGTGAGTTAGCACTTCAAGTAAAGGTGAAAAAGTCTTCACCAAAGTCTGAGAACTCCAAATAAAGGCCCCAAAATATTTTTGGTGTTTGCAATCTGCTAGAAAGCACCACAAAAATGAACAGCAGCCATAAAACCTACAGTTTCATAAGAAAAATGGCAGCATTGCTATTAATTCAGTATGAGAAATTCAAGCCAGCTCCGCATGTAACTTTTGAGACCAAAGGAGCAGATTTTATTCATTTGCTTTCCCTCTCCTCCTTGTCTGCCTTCTCCAGGACCAAAGTGCAAGACTGGATTAGACCATATTCTCTACCTCTGGTCCACTGAATCATTGTCTGACTGATCCCTCACCTGACTTGGGCCTCCCTGTTGTTCCTAACCTTGTCGGAACTTGATAGACTCTTGAGACTTGCTAGGATTTTTTGGACTTGCTTTGGATTGCCATTTCAGTCAATCCAAAACCGCTTTATGAACTTTTTAGTTGAAAAGTTTTATGAACTTTTTAGTTGAAAAGCGGTATATAAATACTGTAGACAGCAGACAGAGAGTCCTGAATTCTAACTGAGGAAGGATTCACCAGGGGTTTTCCCCTAGCATTTCTAGTAGAACAAATCTCAGTAATGGGGAGGGGAAGGGGTTTCTCCCCTTCAAGGGAAGACACTGAAAAACAACGACACAGTAAAAGCAATGCTTATAAATCAACACTGCTTATACAAAAACAATTACACATACAAAAGTGATTACATTTGTTAGACTGAAGACAGCATGGTGAAGTAATAACAATTAACAATCTTACATAGAAAGAGTGAAATCCTTTCACCATTAAGTCTTTATTTTCCAACATGATCTGAGGGCAGTAAAACCAAGGATAGTACCTGACAGGAACAGAGGTCAACTTCTGATTCCAACAGGGAAAGAGCTAAACCTAAAATGGCCCCTTTCCCCATTAGAGAAGGCCTCCATAAATGCCCTCCTCTTCTCAGGATTCCCCATTGGCATGGTGGCATCAGAGCTGGAAAGTAGGATAGGACAGGCCAAAGGATAGTAGCACTTAACACCTGAAACCTAAGGAAAGGAAGCAACTACTCTGGGCATAAAGATGAGATCCAACTTTGTCCAAGTAGAACACTGTAGACAATTTTCAATTCCAAAACACCTAGTTCTGAGGTAATGGCTGACATAGTATTAAGCATGAATTCTGGAGGACCTTTGCCAAATGTTTAAACTTTAAGCAGGGAACATATCACAGCAGTTAAGTTTAGGTACCACCTTAGGGAGGGCAATCTTAATGTCTCTTCAATAGTCTACATATTTTAGATGTGAGATGGAGTCCATACAACATAAACGTCTATTTAATGCTGATCCCTCTCTTCAGATAGTGCTAATACTCGAATCCTTCCATAAACCAATATATGGGAAAAATCCAAGCACTCCTTTAGCTCCTGCTTTGCCAGGAAGCAGTTTCTATTTGGACAACCAGGTCATTAAAGTCTTTCAGATGGCATTGAGTACTCAGTTGGTAGAGCGGCCAAGTTTAATCAAGAGTTGTAAGTTAATTGAGGCCCTAGAACTAGTTAAGAGTGTATTGCTGCACCCCGGCATGCAGTGTATTGCTGCATGTGTATTGCAAACAACAGAAGCACACAACAAATGATGGATCATCACGGCATAAAAGTCCTTAGTGAGCTCCCCTCACAAGGGAAGCTTCTGTGCTTCCCTATATGAATTTAGCTATATAAAACCCTTGAAATGTGTAAGGGGTGTCCACACATGTCAGTCAAGCAGGCTGAGGGTTCTATTCCCATGTTTCTCTGAAGCAGAGAAGGAAATGAATTGTCAACATTCCATTTGCATTTCAACTAAATTGAAATGTTACTGTTTCTGGGACAAATAACAGGCCAGGCTGAGAACATGCTAGGGGAGCAGTTGAGGAGAGCCATTGAGGCAATAAGCAAAAGGAACATTGAGATGCTGGAAAGGGATTTTCTTTAAAACTGATGAATATTGTTATATTATACCTCTGCAATTTGCTGTGAGCTATTACTAATTTAGGGTATGAGAAGCTGGGTGACAGACGCCTCATGTTCTTTGTTTATTCAGTGGTCCTTTCATTTCCTCATTTAACCACTGGCAGTGTGTCAAGCTCCTCTATCCCCTTGTTACCCAAGACCCATCATGCCAATTGGCATACAGCGCAGGTATCCAGCTTTCTTCCTTTCCTTCCCTTCCTTTCCTTCTCATCCTACTCATCTTCCCTGGTTGCTACTGAAAAGCCACCAGGGCCCACTGACTTGCCTCACAATGCATTTTTTTTCCTTGGGGAGGAACTTTGACGTTTATTGCTTAGCCCACCTATGATTATTTTTAAGCCATTTTCTTTCCTTTTCCCTTACTGGATTGTCCCACAGAGATTGTTCCACATTCTCTGCCATCCATTCAGCAAATATGAATGGGTAACTCCATGTAATTATGTAACTTTTTCACACAGTTTTCCACAAAGTCTTGAAGAATGCCTGAACTTGTAAATCACACAGTTAGCAATTTGTGGAGGTCACTATTGAAACAGGAGATCTCCTGGGCTACTTTGGCCCAGGAGAAAAGGCTTCTCAGACCCGCAAACAAAATAAGTCATAGTCCAGGGTGGTTTTCTCTAGGGTGGAAGAAGTTTTTGTTTAAAAGAGAAGTGATAAAGTCTCATGTAAGAAAAAAAATTGAAGTTGGGGGAACTCTTAAGGACTCTGCTTCCATAAGACTGTTCTGGGAAACCTCTTCCACTAACAAAGTCAGAAGTTGTCTCTGTTTTCCAGCCAAGAAGAGACAAGATAATGGATATTAAGGATTTCCTCTGAACAAGGGAGGAGTACAACTTCATTTAGTAATTTTAGATTTACATCAACATTGCTTTTCTATATGTAACAGGATACATGCAAATAGAGATGGTCAAGCATGGAACATACGTAGACAGCAAGGCAGCAAAGCAGCAAGAAGGTATGTTTTAGGATTATATTTGGCCAGTGGCCGTGACAAAGCTTGCAACAGATAATCAAATATTGTAATCAAAAGCAAAATCCTCTCAATGACTCATTTTACCTGACAAGTGACTTTTCTCAAGGACAGGTAGATGCATGACCCCCTCATGTGCTGTAGGGAAAAAGTGTGTGGAGTTGGTTTTTAAACTATAATTTTCTTCTCCTCTGAAACTTTGCTTGACAGTATTTGAAAGTGCAAAATGGATTAACCCTATGTGAGTACTTACATGGCTTCAAGCATCTGCTAATGCAGTCAGCTTCTGTGTCAAATCTATTGGCGTTACCGCCACACCCACCGTACCAAACCTGGGTGCAGATCTTGTTTTCGTAGTCAAAGAACCACTTAACCTGATATTCCTTGCACTGTGTGCCCATGTCAAGGTCCAGCAAGCAAGGATCTGTCAAATTTGAATTTCAAAATGTGCAAATGTTAAATGATTCTGAAAAAGTTAAGCTGCAAAAAAAGAGTAGAAAAGAAAAAAGCATAGAGAGCAAAAACAAAAAAGGCAGTTTTCAATAGCACAAATGAAATGAAATGGAGGTTGATTTGAAAAACCATCAGTCTTCTGATATTTTCCTGTACAGTACAGCCCAGGAAATAATGATTTTGCACCTACTCCTAATGAAGTCATAAACATGCCAAGCAGCCAATGCATGCATTTTAATATTTTATTTTGCTTTTTTGTTTGCAAAGATTTGCTGTAAAGTTACATGCCTCTGCAAGTCAAGTCAATCCAATGCAGTGTAGCAGTCAGAGGCAAAAATCAGATCAGAATCATTTCATATATAACTCATATAGGACAAGCAAAGTAAAGAGCAATAACCTAAACCTAGTCACAGCCAAACTCCTTCCACACAGTTCCCTCGCCAGCTGCAATAAACTGCTACCTGATTGACATTCTCCAATGAGAAATCACGTAACATACAGGAGATATTTTGCAGAGATCAGGCAATCCCAAATCAGTTGTCAACAGAGTCCAGATGTCTAGAGCATATTGGCATAGAAGGGTCAATATAGAAAGATATGGATGATGTATTATCAGTATTATTTGGTCTGCATGGACAGTATCTATCTCAGGGGTCCTCAAACTTTTTAAACAGGGGGCCGGTTCACTGTCCCTCAGATACTGTCAGGGACCGGACTATAGGGGGGTTTCTGGGGGGTGGAGGGGTACTGTCAGGGCTGGTGGAGTTTACTGGCATGGCTGGTGGGGGTTCTGGGGTGGTGGGTACTGGCAGGGCTAGTGGGGGGTTTCTGGGGGGTGGGGGTTACTGGCAGGGCTGGTGGGAGGTTTTTGGGGGGTGGGGTTACTGGAAGGCTGGTGGGGATTGGGGGGAGAAAGGGAGGCACTTACCTGGGGAGCCCTGTGGCCACCATCCAAGCCCCCTGGCTGGCCAGGGTAGCTGTGGATTAGGTGCTGCAGCTGCGCGGTCCCCCATCAAAGCCCCCTGGCCAGGCAGGGAAGCTGTGGCTGGGGTGCTTCAGCCGCACAGCCCCCCATCCAAGTCAAGTTCTTCTGCTGGGTGAGCAGGTGGACAGGCAAGCGAACAGACAGGCAGCCCCTTACCATCGTGGGCGCCCACCCCGGTGCTGTCGTGAGGGGATGGCTCCTCCCCCTCCCCGCCTGCTCTCACCTGGCAGCCACTCAGCAACAGCGAGGCAGGGAGGGGGAGGAGCTGTGCCCTCACGACAGCACAGCGCACACAGCAGCATGCCAAATTTAAAATGGCAGCCGCCACCAAGCCTCTTTTCCCAGTGGCGGCCAGCAAGCCTTGGTGGGCCAGATTGAGGGCCCTTGCGGGCTGTATCCAGCCCCCGGGCCGTAGTTTGAGGACCCCTGATCTATCTGAATAGGGTCATTCCATATCAAGTGGTCTAATTTTGGAAAAGTGCCCCGCCTGTCAATCACAGATTTTGATGAAATTTTGTATTCAGAGTCCTACCCATGTCTTAAACTAACTTCTGTAAAGTTATAGCTTCACATATAGAATACTTACTAAGATATAGCAGTTTGACCCCATACCATGTCAATGTACAGAACTATAAGATTTTGGCAACTTTGGGATACAATATTTCCTCTGCTGTTTTTTTCTAAATAAATAAAACTGAGCTAACTTGTACAACTTTTTCCGCTCTATTCAACTGAACTAATTATAATTTTGGCTTCATTCATACAGAGTGGGTAAATTGCAGCAAAAGTTGATCAAAAATACATTTTAAAAAATCAAAGTTTAAAATGTATAGCTCCCACAATAGTGAATGAATATGAAATTTTGCACATAATATCTTAATATAACATTGTTTCTGAATGTATTATTTCTGAATGTTTCTGAATGCCCACCAGATCTTGGAAAGGTGAAATATACAGTAAATTTTTTTTGTTAATTAATTTCAGGGGTTGCTTAGTCATGATTCACTTTCTTTGGAACTACCCTGCCATTATCTGTTGAAACAGAGTTTGGGGCCTGCTCTGGCTTGTAGGAATCCTTCTATTAGGATTACTACTAGGAATTATCAGCTTGGGAGATGCATGACTACTAGCCTCCCTTTGGCACACCTTTATGGGAACATGAAAAACAAAGCCTGAAACAAATTACTATTTGGAAATTCTGGACCATGGTGGGGTTACTTGAACAATGCTGAAAAGAATCCAATGATACTAGAATGGTCCTGATCCCGTGAACACAGACTCCCCCCAAAACACCCGAGAAGTCCTCCCATAAGCTGATTCAAGTTCTGTATTGAATCCTACGGAAAACGAAAGTATGCTACATGTTTGCATTTAATTGTGAATGTAAACTTATGTTCAGTTCTGGAAAAAGAGGAATGCAAGGCAGCCAAAATGGTCCTGACCCGATGAAAGTGGAGCTTAGCAAAGGCAGTCTCCTTCCTCTTAGCCAAAACTTGGCTAGGTATGGCCAAACAAAATATGAGGGAGCAGGGCAGTGTTACATCTCCACACCTACCAGTGGGTTATTGCTCTGCCACTGCATAGGAGGTGGTCTATCATGAAGGTGATATGCTGGCCTCCCACACTGGGTGATGCAAACCCTAGTGATGCCACTGATCATGGACAGATGAGAAAAAGTACCAAGTGCAACTATGCACATATTTAATGACACACATACATAATGTACACACATAACATGCACACTGAATGACGAATGAACATGGGAAAACAAACATGTTTGCAGAAATGTAAACTCTGAAGAAATGATTCTGTGATCAGAACCAGAAGTAAACAAACATGAACCCACAGCAACATGGCTTAAAAGACATACGAACGACATACATCACAAAAAAAGAAATTGGCTTCTATTATACGTAAAGCATGACACAAATGAAGACTTGACAATGTTCTGAGGAAATACATTTTCATTGGAGTGAATATGGCTTTTTGGTCCCAGCTCTGGAAATCTCAATATTTTCAAAGCTGGTTTTTATATCCCTTAAGAAGTATTTGTTTAAATAACGATTCAGGGACATTCAAAGTAAAGCTGCTGGATAGCCCTATTTAAATTGTTTGAAGAAAATTATATGGAATACATCAAAGTCTTTACATGTCACATGTAAGAAGAAAAACTAGTGAAAAAATTTCAGATGCTCCTGCAAGTTATATTCTTTCTAAGCATTCTGCAGCCACTTGAAACTTGACTCACAATTCTGAGTCCAAGAAACTTACCAAGACTGTCCAAAACTTTTGCAAATTGGCTAAGACCAGAATTGTTTACTATATGACTGAATTTAATGGAAACTGGATAACAATTTAATGGAAACTGGATAGCTCTGAAATTTGAAAATTATATGAGTTATGAGTGAGATTTATCATGAAGACTTTATTTATAATGTCCATCACATTTACACAACGAGTCAAAATAATTACTGCAACTATAATGTTTTTTAAAAAAGGGTTCAATCTCAATTTTTTCTATCTTGCTTTTGTGCAATCAATCAATAAATTATAAAATTATATGAGAAAATTATATGGAGTTATGAGTGAGATTTATCATGAAGACTTTATTTATAATGTCCATCACATTTACACAACGAGTCAAAATAATTACTGCAACTATAATGTTTTTTAAAAAAAGGTTCAATCTCAATTTTTTCTATCTTGCTTTTGTGCAATCAATCCTATGTGCAGGCAAATGAGATTGGCACCACAGCCTACAACAGCTGAAGTTCTTACATATGTTTCAGTCTATTAAAATACCTTAATTTCTTATGATTTTAAAAGAAAAACAATACATTATTTGTATTAATAAACTGAACAATTACAAAGTCATAACAAATGTTAATCATATATTAGCCAATAAGTATAATTCAAGAAATTGAGTCTTAATTATTACAAAGAATCACGAACATGTTGGGACAAGACAGAAGAAAACAGCAACAGGACTTTGAATGTGACACAGATTTACACAATGGTACATTTCTAATGTGCCACAGGAAACTATATTATCCAATATTCCCTAAAAACATTTCAGAGTTCCTTCAAAAAATGGTCATTGTATTATGCAGAGTATTGCTGTTGCCTCTTAAGGTGATAGAAAACACTGACAGGAGGATCAAAGTATAATTTTTTTAAAGAGGGGCCAAACATACCATTGTTGAAGACAGATCAATTTTTTACTACCATGGAAATGACAAAATGATCTGGGGCCCAGTCACTCTCCCTCACAACCTAGCCTAAGAGCACAATCCCATCAGCAGCTGCTTGACCAGCAAGTTCTGTGGTATCTCCACCATAGATCACCAGTGGAGATAAACTGGGCTCAGGGACAAATAGAGCTGAGATGGTTGAAGAGAAGTACTAGTGCAGCAATACCATTCCTTCACAACCTTCTGAGGCCTCCCAACCATCAGGAACCCCTCCCAACTATCCTTCCTGCACTAATCCCAGCCTCTTGATGCATTTCACAATTAACTTTTGGATTCTACACCACCTTCAGGCTTGTTTATTTCAAAGGACGTGAGTTATAAATCCTATAAATAAATAAAAAATAAGGTGCAAGAGCGCCTTGTGCAGCCTTTCTACCAAAGACTACAGTAGGCAGCTTTGTCCAATGAGCTAGATGATTCTCTAATATGTTTCATGCTGTCTTTCTAAAATATCAGGTAATTCTGGAATAATTGAAGGGGGGTGTGATATACAAGTCCTCCTAAAGGATTTCAGTCACACCTCATGTGTAGTGGCAAGTGCACAATGAAATCACTGGAATTTCTTCTTAAGTAACAATTCTAGGGATGTAGACTTTGGATATGAAAGCCAAATACAGTATACTTTTTCCTTCCATCCTTCCAGTATAATGGGCAAGCAGCAGAACTATGTGCTTTTGAAATGCAGGTCAATTATGCAGAAAACACAAGTCACTTGCATCTCTTTTTTGCTTTTCTTTGGATATGTGCTAGAATCAGGATCTATGCTTTTCCTGTCATCTAACAAAAGCAATGCAGTCTACATTCCTGGCCTGATGAGCATGACTCAATGTCTGTAGTAGCAACATTCATTGGTTCTCAATGAATTTTGACCCACCAGCCAGGGAGGCAGTTAGATCTGGTACTTTTAGGGCAGGGAATTGTAGCAATGTGATCCCCAGGATTACAGTGCTGCTGGGGAATAAGGGGAGAGTGGTTTCTCACTTATTTGATGGTGTGATGGAGTCCAAGAAGTCCCATGGAAATCTCTACATGTCTCCTCAAGCCTGGAAATCACTTCTGGTTTTCAGTTGTGAAACTACAAGTGACTTCTGATCATGATTTTCTTTGGGGTCATTTGGAAGAATCTGCAGGGCTTCCCACAGCCCCTGAACCCTGTCAGTGGCTTCAGAAACTCTCCCTCTTTCCCCAGCAGAAGTGTGATCCTGGAGATCACATTGGTGTAATCCCCCTGCTCCTGCAAATGCTTAAGGTGGTTCCTACCAACTTTGGGAACCATTGCAGTTTAGCACCTGGAAAACACTTGGGATATCCCTGCTTTTAAAAACAAGCCTTTAAGGCTTGCCCCATACTACAGAGCAGTGGTATAGGAGCATTTCAGCCCAGGACATCCTTCTGAGAACAACAATATGTTTGAGGCTCCCCTGGAAGTCTCATTAAAAGTGCACAGTGCCCGATTCTAAGACGGCTGCATCCAGTTTTCACAACCCCCTCCAATGAAGTTGTGACCCTCCCAGGGAGTCCTGACCTCTACTTTGAACACCACTGCGCCAGAGCATAAAGGTTCTATGGAACCTCTTTTATTTACTCATCTCATGAAGAAAATAAATGTTGCCCTTTCTTTCAGGTAGTATTACACCAAACCTTTCCTTAGGGCGCAATCCAGAGTAACTACGTGGAGTCCTTGCTCCGGTGTAAGAACAATTTGCTCTGGATTGCAATATGAATTTCCCATAGGTTTTCACTAGGTAGTGCAGCAACTATGGGTACACGTAAAGTTTCTTACGTGCTCCCGTAGTTACTCTGGATTGTAGGGCTACTTTAAATATCCCTACAGTCCAGAGTAACTACTGGAGTAACTATGGGAGCACCATCTAGTGAAAACCCATGGGAAATTCATATTGCAATCCAGAGTAAATTGTTCTTACGTTGGAGCAAGGACTCCCCATAGTTACTGTGCATTCTATGTCTGTTGGGAATCCAAGCTTAAAATAATAAAATACAAACAATGTTATATCCCACAATGTGGCACCTCTGGGACCACTGGGACATACCTGTTTCCGGTTTTTCCAATGGCTCAGTCTTCATCATCAGATCAGCTGCTGCTACCCCAGAAGGTAACTTGGGCAAGGGCATAGTCTCTGTAAAAGAAAAATCCAATTCATCAGAGACAGTACAAACTAAATTTTGCTATTCTAAAGGGGGAAAAACATCCAAATCCCCTTATCAACCACTTCAGGTAGTATATTCCTTGACCTAGACATTCCTTGACCTATAACTACATTCCTTAAGCTATAACTTGCCTATGTGTACTTTTAATTTGAAGCTGCTGCCTAGAGCAGTGATTTTCAATCTTTTTCATCTCACGGCACACTTAACAAAGCTCTGAAATTCTCAAGGCACACCATCAATTGTTTTTACCATTGACAAGGCACACCTGATGGTTCAAATCCTCCAATTTTTCTATTAATGAATGTCAATCCCCAAATTCCCATGGCACACTGGTTGAAAATCACTGGTCTAGAGAAATCTACAGCCAGGATCTGGAACAGTAATTACTATTCGTAAGAGACAGAATATGTTCCATTCATTTTACAACCATGGGAATATATTCATAAACAGAACTGGATGGGACACTATTCAACATATGACAATTGCCAAACAATAGCACTTAGGCCGGTATTTGAAACTAGTTTTGGTTTCCACTGGGAAAAAAGTAATGGGGTATTGCTATTCTGCAGCAGCCCAAACAAATAATGAGCTGCTCTGCTCCAAAACAAATATTTTCAATCTAGTTCCCTATATAATTCATATAGAAGTGCTTTAGATATAATACAGTTCACTCCTGTGGAAAACTGAAGCCCCTAGGAAAAAAAACAAGGATTTCCTTGCTCATCAAGCATTCATAAAATTAATAAGGATTTCATAAGAATTTACTTCTAAAGTGAAAGTGATTATCCCTATGCTACCAAACGGTGATAATGCTATTACTTTGCTATTCCCACTAGCAATTCTTCTGCATGGTTAGAGTCCACCCCATTCCACCAATATTCCAACCACCAAAAGTTTGGAGAAACCAAGGGAACTGGAGACAGATTCCATATTCTTGAAAGCTAAGCATTTACTGATGGTGGAAAATAAGAAGGGACATGGCTGCTTTAACTTTAGGATCTTGATGTATAACCATAACATCTAAATACATCATCAGCGAAAATGTTTCTAATGAGCCATTTTTATGGGAATCTGTTTCCTGTTCCCATCATTCTTTTATTTAGGAAAATGGTAAAGCTCTCAATAAAGTACAGTTTTAGTGAGTAACTGCTGTATATTCATTCCTGGGTTTTCTAGCCATTCAAAAAACTGATTTTCAAAGCCTGGCATTTCACCACCTCCTTTGGGTGGCATTGTCAAAGGTAAATAAGAGGTTAAAACCACAAAACATGTACACACAGGACAGTGATTTTTCAAACACCTATGTTGTAGCACACTGGCGTGGCAAGTGTGCCATCTGGGACTTTGGGGAGGGTAATTTGTAGGGCATTTGGGGGAATTTGAGCCCTATTCCTGCAGAACGGTGTGCCTTGTCAATGGTTCAAAAACTAATGGAATCCCTCAACAATTTTAGCACCTTGTCAGCATAATGCAAGATGAAAAAGGTTGAAAATCACAGGCATGGGAAAATAGAGTTTTTAGTTGAAACTGAAAGGCAGACACCATTCTTAAATAGCTCCAGCTGCTTGTTAAGCCAATTAGCATTTCCAGTAAGTGTCCACTATAGAATATTATCCTGCTTTATAAAACACTGTTCAAAACACATGTAAAGCATTGTAACAATATCAATGCATGGATCACAATCAAGTTCTCTTTTCCCTTCTTAAGATTTCCTAACTGGAAATTAAGGAGGAAAATTATGAACAGCCACACTCCAAGGAGACTTACTTGTGCTAAATGTTCCTCTGTACATTGCTCTGGCCTGTGCATTATGGTAACCTGTTACGAGGACATGATATTTCTGCCCACTTCCAAGGCCTCCAATGACCCGTTCAGTGCCGGTCAGGTTGACTTTCAAAACTATTGAGTGGTCATGTGCTGAAGTGATTGTGATATCATAGATGTAAACTTGCTGAGGTTCAGGGTTCACCCACTGTAGTTTAGCACTGTTCTCTGTGATATCTGTCACCCGGACTTCACCTGTGTGAAGCGTTTTTTCAGCAATAATTGCTGAAAAAGAAAGATAGTATGCGGTTTAGAAATAGGAACATTGAAGTTTAGAAAGAATTAGTTTTGACTATGATTAAAATTGAGAAAGAAAAACAAAAAGTCATAAATTCTAATTACTGATATAGTGAAATCTTACAATTCAAGTCTCATATGGCATTTAAATAAATATCTTAATAGGCTGCATTCAGTGAAAAGGTGCTTTTCAGCGGATTTCCACAGAATATGTGATAGCTCTGTTGGTAATTCAACACGATCACTAGCCATTCATATAAACGTTCATTTTGTTACAACTTGAAGCTGTATCTTGTTATATCATGAAGCGTATTGCCACTGCAGCAAACTCCAGAGGTGGCCTAAGGACACAATCCAGAGCAAATTCAGCCTGCTCTGACCTAACTGCACTCTCCTAACTATTCTGTATCCAGAGCAGAAAGTTATGCTGAATCCAGAGAGTCAGGAAGCCTGGGCTGCCCTAACTGCTCCAGAGCATGCTAAGTAATTGACACAAGGGGAAGACTTGCTCCTGAGGAGACACCCCTCAGATCACACTGAACAAGGAACAGCTGTGGTGCCTACAGAGGTGACATGACTCTGCACATCACCTGGTGCGGAAGTCTGTGCGTCATCCCTGGGATGCGCGCCCCCCCTACCTGGACTGTGCAGTCACCAAAGTTGGCGCCTGTGCAGTTGTTTCTGAAGCCAACCGGCTTCAGAAAGAGTACTGCGCAGGCACCATCTCTGACACCTGCGCAGTACTTTTCTGAAGCCTTTTGGCTTCGGGGGAGACTGTGCAGGCGTCAGAGTTGGTGCCTGTGCAGTACTTTTTCTGAAGCCATTCGGCTGCCGCTCCGCCTCCTGACTGAGGCCGAATGGCTGTGCAGAGGCGCGGACTTTCTCTGCTCTTAGGAAGTCTTCTCTGAAGCTGTTCGGCATGCTCAGTGTGTTTCTGTGCAGTGCACCTCAGATGGCCGTTCAGGCCAGCTCCTCAGACAAGTGTCAGCTTCTGGCTGATTCTCCGCCTTGGAGCAGGCCTGAATGGGTGTGCTGATGCCCGGGGCCTGCCAAAGGACAGTCAAACTCCTCCGGCACATCACCCCATACGGAGCGCATCACCCAATGCAGCCCACACCAGCCGCACCAGTCTGGTGACGCCACTGGGTGCCTGCCTTATAAGGAGTCCCTGATGAGATGCCAATACATTCTACAGTGAATACAAGGGGCTTCTTGGAGTGGCCTGCTGTACCCTGAGGTTTGTGGGCAGCCGTAGTTTGTTCCATATCCTGAGGTTGAGAGGCAGGGGTTGCAGCTAGGCTGGCCAAGAACTCAGATTTTTGGTCAACACTGCCATTCTTACTCGGGCCTTATCATGGACCCCTATGGGTCTACTCATTACTATACTTGCTCCTGAGGTGGTATAACTCTGAGGGCTGGAAGAGGGCATTTCTGCCTTGGAAACAGGCTCTGGATACAGAGTAACTGCTCTGCCCTAAGCAATGCTAAACATGCCCTCAACATGCCTCTCCTGAGCTGCTTAGGCTGCCCCAGTTAGGGCAGAGCAGGTCCACCTCTCTGAGGGAACCCTATCTTGCCTTGCTCTGCCCTAAGCCTCTTCCAGAGTAACTGGGCTGGAGCATCTTGCAGTTGCTCCAACCTAGTGTTAGATAGGGCAACCTAAAGGCTCTTATGTGGACAGATTAGTTGCTCTAGATTGTCCTGCCTGTCTGAGTAGAGGCTGCTGCAGCCTTACACTAGGATAGGGGAAAAGCCTAATCCCCATGCTAGCACAACAACAGCTCTATAACTTGTGCTGGATAATGCGTAGCATGCCAGCCTGCCTGCTTCCAGTGCAAGTTAGAATTGTGCTGTGAGATCCCAGGAAACTCCATCTGTCCTCCTTTGGCTCCTGCGTCCCCTTTTGGCCCTGGGCCCTGGGACCTAGTGAGGATGCAGAGATCTTGAATGAGGAAGGTTGCAGAAAGAACGGACACTTAACCCTTTTCCCTTCAGTTGTTTATCTGCTATTGTCTTCCCTTAGCTGTTTTCCCCCTGAAGAAAAGGCACCTATACAATCCCCACCACCACAGTTTTTCCAGTCAACATTTCAAACTTCCAGGTTTGCTTTCAATTTGCATGCATTGTTGCTCATTACAACAGCAAAGATGCATGCAAATTCAACGCAAACCTGGAAGTTTGAAATGTTGACTGGAAAAACTGTGGTGGTGGGGATTGACCCACCAAGATGTGGTCTTTGTGGGGTTTGACCCACAAAGATGTGGTCTTTGTGATTAGCTATAGTAAAGCAAGAAATAACATCATTCTTCAGACTCAGTATCTTAAAAGATTTGTGTAAACACGGTAGGGGATATTGTACATACCTTCCACTTTTTCTGCAGGTTTTTCTGGAAGTTTACTGGAAATTTCTGCCTGAGCAGGTATGGTCACTTTTTCTGGAAGTTTTTTGGAAGTTTCTGCCTGAGCAGGTATAGCCACTTTTTCTGTAGGTTTTACTGGAAGTTTTTTGGAAGTTTCTGCCTGAGAAGGTATGGCCGCTTTTTCTGTAGGTTTTTCTGGAAGTTTTTTGGAAGTCTCTGCCTGAGAAAGTATGGTCACTTTTTCTGTAGATTTTTCTGGAAGTTTTCTAGACATTTCTGTCTGAGCAGGTGTGGCAGTAACATTGTTTGGGATGTTTCTGGTTGAAAAAGTTTTTAAAAAATTATAAGGGCAGATCCTCTCATGCTTGTTTGAGATATAAAAATAACAACCCATCTGGCTTTGTTCACTAGAACTCTAGGAAACAGATTCCGCTAGCATTCTTTTTTCTTCATGCTGTTTTACCATTCTCAATGAGATTATCCATTATTCACTGAATTTACAATTTACAGTTTTCAATTTAGTTTTCCTGAACGAAAAACTTACTAGATTGCTCAAATGGATTTCCAGGCTAAAAGATGTCAAAACAACACTTCCTAAAATATGGCATATATGTTCACATCAATGGAAGAATATTATGCTGAAAGAATAACTATAAAATTCCTTTGATATGTAGAAGAGACTTTCCTGAATTAAGGCTAAAAGTCAAACTAATTCCCCATTATTGGAACTCAATGCTAACTTTCCAGACTGACATACAGAATAGTGTTTCCTAACTAAGCTACCTAAAATTGGAAATATGGAGCTTCAGTCCAGGAACTGAGACAAATATCTATGTATGGCTTTTTTATTATGCAGCCTGTCTCAATCTTATACATAGAGAAGAAAAGAAAAAATGGATGTCTGCAGCAACTGAGATACAGGAACCACATTTATTTCATGTGATGATGAATGCAAATATGATCTAGCAACTTCTTTTTTCCTTCCACACAAAATTAAAAAACAATTGGACTTACAAAGGCTTCTGGCCAAATGTTTTGACTGGCTGATCACCCTGGAACCAATCACATTGTTTCCTGACATCTGGAGACAGGTAAAAGGCATTTTCACCTAAAAAAGAAGTGGATTTTTAACAAACATCTTTTCCCACCAAGACATGCTGTAACAATATAACTCATAATTTAATATGTACAGTACATTTGATATGTGTTGACATTTTATGCAGCTTTGATTAATATTTTCGTGCTTTCCATTATTGCACTGGTAGGAATTTTAAAGCAGACTTTGAAATTTGAGACAAAGAGGGTGCCAGTCACAAATTTGTTTATCAAGAAACAAATTTGCTTATTTACAAGAACTCTTGTAAATTTACAAGAGTTTTATTTACAAACTCTTAGTTTGGAAAATTTTACAAATTCTTTTATTATTACTGTATATTTGCTTTTACTGTATATTTGCTCCATAGCTTGCAGTTGTGTTACATCATACACATTATGTTCTTTTTATATGGAAATTCACTATCCACAAATTTATTTTTTGGGAGATGCAAAACATTTGTGAGATGCAAAACTGCCACCTAGAATGTTAGCTGCAACTCTATTCTCATTATTTGTTAATATTGTGCCAGTGCATTTAGGGGTGGGTATTGGTACAGCAATGATATGTGGGTTAATATGAGGCAGGAACAAGAGACAGGTTGTGGAGGAAGAATGGTGAAATACCCCCATCCCCACTACTGAACTGCATGCCTCATTGTTGGACCAGCAACCTTTGACTGGTCAAGGGATAGTCCGCACAGAGCAGGAGGTTCATAAAATTTTTAGAGTGTTTGGTAAAGAGAGAGGGCGATCTGGCTGCGACATCTGTCACCCCATTGATCACCAGGGTTGATTTGGCTGATCTGGCTGGCTAGGCGGGTGTCCCCTTCCTCCCTCACTGCTCCAAGTGCGTCCCTCCCGCAGCTGTGCGCTTGATGGAAGAGGATGATCATCCCAGACAGAAGGAGTGTACCATTCTTCGATAAAGAGAGACCCCTGGAACCTAACCTCATTTTCCAAATCATTTCCATAATTCAGTATATGCGAATTTAGTATGTACTAGTTTTTCTAGGAACCTAATCTAGAAGAGAAAGAGAACTTATCTGTACTTACTGCTGATAAAGGATGGTAAGAGGTTTCCAAAGCGTAGCAAAGGTTCTTCATGGAGCTCAGATGGTTTATCAGCATATTTGAAGAAGACATCATGGGGCTCACTTGCCAAGCTGTAGATATTCTTGATGTTAACTTTTCTGCCAATGCCCAGGATAACAAAAAAATATCCTTTACATTTAGCTTCTACTACAACTCTCTGAAGGTGACCAAGTTCCTGGTTTTTATCTTCTCCTGTCACCATCAACACAATAACTTTTAGATCCCTAGGATTTGGCGCACTTTCAAAAATGTGGCTTGTTGTGTATTCAATAGCACTTGCCATAGCTCGTTTGCCATTTAGCTGTGTCATTTGGTTCCTAATGAAATCCATCAGCTTGTCTTTGGATCCATAGTCCGTCAGTGTGAACTCAACTTTGACAGGAGATATACTTGAGTTTGAGTCTTGGTACTCATAAGGAGAATGCTGGACAACAGCCACTCTGGCATGGTGCCTGGATAGTTTTGGATCAGAGCTAGTTTCCAGCTGACTTACTATATATGAAATGTAGTTCTTCATCTCATTGAATTGCAAAGGAGTGGTAGTCTCAGAGCTATCCAGAATAAATGCTACATCAATATCAACATCTGTAGGAGCTGCCCGTCTGTCTCTGCCAAAGTTGGGCCTTTGGAGACCACACTGAGGATCAGGGTCACATACATCTGGAAGGGCAAGTTTATCACAGTTAAATTATGAATATTTACAAAAAGCATCCTTCAATTTGTCATAACAAGAGAGTGTACAGATCTATACTGGCACACTGCAGCAAGAATCAGAGCATCTGGGAGATTCCACAGAATCCTAAGAATGTAAACAATATGTAAAATTAAACCAAATGTAAACATAAATGTAAACATGGCAGATTCATTGATGGCTGCTTTATATGACATCTCTAACAACCCAAGAATAACAGAACCAATGTATACTTCTTTCCAATAAAGCATTGCATAGTAAGTAGAACATTAAAGTGAATCATCAATGAGATGAAATATTAAATAATAAAGGCTGAAATCCCAACCCCCAGTTAGGCTGACCTAAGCTCCAATACATGTCCCATGTTGGCCTGGGGATGTCACAAAAGTGCTGCAAAGACACTTAAGCATCACTCCTAGGGGGAGGATTGGGTCAGAAAATAGATGTGAGTTTCCCTCCCTTGTGCCAGCACCCAAAATCACTGTAAAATTACTGCATTATATCACAAACGATATAGGATGGAAGCCAGTATCACAAACAATACAGGATGGAAGCCATTCTGAGTGACATGAACTTCTCACTGTAAGTTCATAAGAAATGGATTTTAGGCATACCAATGTCAGCTCAACGCTATAATTTCTGATTCCATGTTGGGATGGGCCCAAAATTCCATCTCTGTCTTGTAAGGACACTTGCGATACAGTGGTGGTGATAACGATACAGAGGTGATAGCTTTATGAATGGTTGTGCAGGGTGAAACCAAAGATCTATAAGCTTTAAAGAAAAGTATACTAGATCTTTTCTAACAAGGGACCCTGTCCAACAATGCGTTAGACCAAGAGTGTCAAGCATAATGCCTATGGGCTGAATCTAGAAGCAATTTATCTGGCTGCCATTATAACTGGGCTCTACCAGCTTGATAATTGGGCTCCTTTACAACTTTATATCTAACAAAGTTCTATATCAAAACAGTGTTTATTTCCAGCCATCATCAGCCTAATGATATCACTTCCAGCCTTCAGCAGGCATCATGAATGTCAGTCCTTCTGCCCTCTGTATTAAATGAGTTTGACACCAAAGGATTAGACTCTTCCTAAACTGCAATGAGATTAAAATATATTATATCTGAATTGTAAAAAATTAATACAAGAAGCAATCTGTACATTTATATTGGAAGTAAATCAAATACCTTACCTAAACAAATATGGCATGCTAGTACTCGACGAATTGTTTGGTTTAATTGTGCCGGACCACCAGAAAATACAATAGCTTGGCCACCTACAGTGTTGTTGATCTGGTATAGACAAAAATAAAAAATGCATAGTACCGTTTTTCAACTATAAATCAGAAGAGGCAACTCATGAATAGTGACTGCTAGCCCTTGTATCCACAGATCCCATATCCAAAGCTTATCTGTGGATTGGGTTTATGCCCTCCCATCTGCATCACCTCCATAGGTGAAGGAATCATTTTTAAGTACACTTCACAGTGCAACTCCATAGATGTGCAGCCACACAGTATGTGAAGTGGACCCAATGTAGATGTGAAGATTTCAACTCTGCCATCATCTGGGTGAAAAAGCATCTGTGAGGATGATACATCGCAAGCAAGAAGGATATTCAGGCAAATTCACAAATCTGGACCTATATCCACTCAGTTGGATTACAAGTAGCCATCCACATAGATTCAGTCCCTGGGGGTTGGTGCACTTCTGTGCGCTAGTGAGGCTTGCTGAAAAGGAGGTGCAAATGTGTTTTATGGTATATTTGCAACCCTCCTGGAAAAGCACAAGAGATTTGTACCAGCCCAAGGGCAAGTTAGGATTGTGCCCAGAGTTGAGTGGTACTAGGATTGCCATAATTCTCTTCCACAAAACCGGGACAGGACCCTCTGTCACACTTGTCAGTATGTGAACAAAATCTCCCCAAACTGGGATTTATCCCTGTTTTTCAGGACAAATGGTAATCCTAAATGGTACTGAGGCAGCTACATACTGTAGTGTGTGAATAGATTCTTTGGTTGACATATAGGGTACCCACTGGTGTGAGCAGAGACTATTTCCACTTTGTTGCAGGTTGACAATTTCTGGGAAATCCTGTCTCCCTGTTGCAGCCCTGTCACCATATTACAGACCATTTTGGTGAGCTGAGGAGCAGCTATTCAGGGGGAGAAAACCCCTGGAGGGGCGGGAAGCCTCCTAAAGCACACTGTGGAATCAGATGCCCATCATAACTTCCTGAACAAAGCAGTCTGATATGGTGGCTCTTCCTCAGGTCTTATTCTGAGGGTTTTGTTTAGTTTTCTTGCCATACATTCCAAAATCTCCTGTGAGAAGATTCCCCTCCATCAGACCTGTGGACTATGAGATATTGAATGCATGCAGGCAGTTTATGATCCAGATATGCAAGGTGTTTGCTTACCTATGCAGATGACAGAATGATTCTGTCTCTAGGGGGATTTCCTGCTGCAGGCAGGGGGTTGGACTAGATGACCTACTAGGTCCCTTCCAACTCTATGATTCTATGATTCACAGGGTGAAAAAGGGCAAGGTTTAAAAAATATTAATACGTTGAACAGCTTTTGTTGATAAGTCTTGAAAAGTACTATTCTTACCAAGGAGGATAGATAGCTGTGACAGAGTTTGACAATCACTGATCTCAATAAAATTTGAAGAGAAAGAAAAGAGAAGGGATGCAAACCTGCAGGGCATTTATGAGAGCCCGGTCATCTCTGGGTGTAAGGAACACAGGAACAACTCCAGCATCATACAGTTTCATTACAGCCTCATTAAGTTGTGGAGATGCTCTCGTTTGTCCAGCACTGAAGAAAACAGCCACCTTCCTCATGAGGAACCCACTTCGTGCACGTTTGAATGTGTTTCTGGCCACAAAAGACATTGCTGTTTCCAAGCTTCGCTGTTTTGTTGTCTGTGCAAGTTGAAGGTCCTGAATCTGTTTCAATAGATTTGACTTCTTTCGCGAATCAGCAAAGCGTATCTCAGTTGTAACATCGCTGTTATAAGTCACGAGCGCCACACGAGCACCCCGTGGGCAGTTGCTCTCAGCAATTGTGAGATTGTTGACAATTGTCAACACTGCTTGCCTCATTCTGTTGAAAGCAGCTGCACTTCCATCTGAAGATGTATCTATAGCAAATGCCAATTCTGTTGGATAAACTGGGCATTCTCTTGGACCTGTAGATAGTGGGCGCATTTTAAAAAAATTAATATTTTTAATGTGAACAAATTAATTTGATTCTAAAATACTAGGGATCAGATTCTGTAACTGATATGAATCAGTACAAATCCCTTGAACTTGTCTGCTACTGTCAGTTTTTCATCTGATCTCAATTATAAGCCAGAAATGAAGCAATGAACTTACCATAACAGCAAGCTGTGAACAACAACAAAAAAGAAAATCTGTTAGTTTATAGTTTACGCAAAAAGAGAGCTACACGAACATTTGGGGAAAAAAAAAAAAAGACTTACGGCAATTCTGTTTGATGTTGCGTACAAGTGTACATTGCTTAAAAGAAAAAGGAAAGAAGGTATTTAAAAAAGGTTTCATGCATTTAACAAATACAAAAAAGTTTACCATAAAACTATAAAAGTCCCATAAATATTGTCAAAAATACAAAGGTCAACTTACATCAGATGATTCTCCTCTTGTACCTTTAAATCCCTGAAAGGATTTAAAAACAGAACTCTGTTTACAAGATATATGTTCAAGGCAGCAATGCTATTCAGATTTTCTATGGGCAGGTCCCACAGGACACAGTGACACTTCTAAGTACTGTAAAGATTTATAGATTGCTCAGTAAGAGTGCTTGTTTTGTACTGACCTAACAAGTTCGGGGCCCAATTGTATTCAACTTTCACAACTGTGGCACAGCTGTGCCAAAAACGTGTGTGCTTCATGCTGCAGTGGGGAGGGAAGCAGTCACAGAGCTTCCTCAGAGCAATCACAGGTAAAGGAACATTTGCTATCTTATCTTGGGGCAGTGTTGCAGCTGCATTGGCACAACAAAGCTGGATGTGATTGGGTGCTCACAGCACAATCCTAATGTGCACTGGAACAAGCAGGCTAGCATGCCTTTGCTGTATCCAGGCATGTTTAGAGAATGCTATTGCGTTCATCACCTTCCCCACAGTAAAGCAATGGTAGCCTCTATGGGTTACTCAGGCTACTTAGGTGGCCTAAGTATGAGCAGATAGGAGTAGCCATAAGCCATCCCTGGCTGCCTGGGAAGCAGAGTCAGGGTCCAACATAAGTCTTGGATCCTTCTCTACCTTCCACTCTCCTTTCTCCTGCCCTCAGCTGGCCTGTGACTATCTTCTGCCCTCTTACCCCCCTGCACCAGTACACACAACCCCATGCTGGAACTGCCTTTCTCAGTTTATCCGCAGCCATTAATGGGAAAGTTCAGCCCTGAGGTGAACCAAGCGAGACAAAGTAGTATAAAAATTAGATAGAAAATGAACAAAAAATTGCAATCTAACCCTGTGCGTGTTTACTAGAAGTAAGACCCACTGAAATTAGTAATCCCCACTTCCAAATAAATATGCAAAGGATGTCAGACAAACAGTGCAATCTTAAAAATGTCAACTCAGAAGTAAGTCCTATTGTATTCAATGGGGCCTAATTCCAGGAAAGTGTGTTTAGGATTGCAGCTATCATTTTACATTGACAAATCAGTTTTTGCAATAGCACATGCCAGAGGAACATGGCTGGTTAGGAGTAGACCTTGACAAATACAAAAAATACATTTGTGTCATGCACAAATTCATGATTCCCACATCAGCTAGCAAGAGTTAATTCGTGCACTGTAATATCATTTTTTCTTGATCTTTCTTTAAATTATGTACACATGTGAATTTTTATGACAGACCCAATTAAGTTTGAAATGTGCAAAGTAAGCTAACTAAAGTAACAACTCTGTCTTTGCCTTGTTTCTCTCACACACAACCTCTTGCAGTTTATTCAAGATAACAGAGAATCATCCTTGAATTGTAAGTAATTGTGAGAAGAAATTCAAATGAACGTCCAATAAAGATAAGCTTCTAAACCAATCATATGTATAACAAACAACTCACAGATGGTCCTGGATATCCACTCTCTCCTTTTTGACCTGGTATACCAGGCTCTCCTCCACTTCCCTAAGGAGAAAGAAAAAAAAGCTGAATTTGTTTGGGTTACATTGTACTTCTGTCCTAATAAGTTATCTTTTTCTCTTCTAAACACAGAGATTAGTACAATTGCTCTCAACACACAGTATACCACTGTGATCTTATCTGCTCTTTTAAAAAGCTCTTTGTTCTCCCTGGTATTCACCCCTTAAAATTAAATTGGATTGTGTTTCTTTTGTACAGAGATAATTCCTTTCCCTGTGGTCTCAGATGTGGAAATCCCACTACAGATATTTTTGTTAGGCATCAACCACATTGTTGTTCAAATTCCAGCTGAAAATGGTTTTGTTCCTCCAAATTTTGGGCAGCATTCAATTTAACCTTGATGAGTTTAGCTATGACCGACAGCTATTTTATTACCAGGATTTAGATTTATTTATTTATTAGGTGAATATTTTTTACTTTATTAAAAAATTATTCAAAAAGCAACTACAAATTGATCAGAACACCAATCACAAATATTAGTATACCACAGCACATTCACATGAGTGCTCAAATTTGGAAGACTTTATATCTGTGTTAAAATCAGACATTATATAAATGACAGTAGAAGGCCATTCCTTTTTAGGGTTGCCAACTGTCCTGGAAAACCAGAACTGTCCCAGTATTCGGGGATTGCACTCACATACTGGCAGGTTTGACAGGGTGCCCTGTCCCCGTTTGGTACAAATTATGACAACCTTTTCAAATGTCTCCAGATTTGTCCTCCATGAGGCAGCCAAATACATTAAGGTTAACAGTGGTGGGTTCCAGCAGGTTCGCACCTACTCTATAGAACCAGTTTTTACAAAGAGATAGGACATATACAGTTTAAAAATAGCCATTTAAAAGTGGCTGCCAGATGGGCATAGAACCAGTTGTTAATTTCTTTGAATCCCATCATTGGTTTGGAAGACAATACTTTAGAATCCTGCCAGTATTTGGCAGAATCCTGGTTATTGCAAATAAATATCAAACGAAATGCCAATGTACCATTTATGCTATTCCTGCCAAGTAACTTAACAGAACAAATAAAAAGATCGGGTTTTAAAAAATTATTTTTAAAGTTGTTGTAAGACACCTTAAGAGCCAATTAGGAAAAAAAAGGTATAAATGGCATCAAGAAAATAGGATTCTTCTTATTATAGACTATTTATTTATTTATTTATTTATTTATTTATTTACTTACTTACTTACTTACTTACTTACTTACTTACAGGATTTATATCCCGCCTTTCCTCAGCAAAGCTGACTCAAGGCGGCTCACATACAGATTTAAAAAACAATTAAAACATTTAAAAATTTAAAACCTCCCCTACCCTAAAAGTAATAAAAACATTGGCTAAAAATTTAAAATTTAAAAACACAGCATCTCCAACATCTCCAAAAAGCTTTTGCTAGGAATGTTTTTAGGCCCCACCGAAACTGTATAAGGAGGGAGCAGTTCTTAGGTCAAAGGGAAGGGAGTTCCAGAGCTGGGGTGCAACCACTGAGAAGGCCCTGCTCTTAGCTGCCATATCTCTCACCTCTTTCAATGGCAGAGCCTTCCACCCCCACCCCATGACCTTAGGTGGCAGGTCGGATTGTATGGACGGAAGCAGTCCCTCAGATACCCTGGACCCGAGCCGTAAAGGACTTTAAAGGTCAAGACTAGCACTCTGAATTCTGCCCGGAAATAAATGGGCAGCCAGTGTAGCCGCTGAAGCAGTGGCCTGACTGAGTCGAATCGACAAGCCCCAGCAACCACACAAGCTGCCGCTTTCTGTACTAGTTGGAATCGCTGGACCGTCTTCAGAGGCAGCCCCATGTAGAGTGCGTTACAATAGTCCAATCCAGATGTCACTAGTCACCATGGCCAGATCCAAGTGACTCAGGTACGGCTGCAGTAGACAGATCAGCTGAAGCTGAACAAAATCATGAGCCGAAAAAGTATAATTCTATAAGCAGAATAAAAGTACAATTCTATGAAAGCTTATTCAAAGCATTAATTTATTTATTTAGCTATTCTCATGTAAGTGCTAGAAGTTTTTCAAGTCCTTCCTCAAATACTGAAAACGTTTGAAATTGGCTTCACCTTTCTAGCACAACGTCCTGGTGCAAATTGTAAAACAAGCCGTGAATAGAAATAACTTTTTATCTGCAGAAGAGGACCTCTGGATATAACCCTATGAAGACAAAGCTCTTGATTTTGGATCAGTTTGTCCATGTACTGAAAAGATTCCCACGACACTTCTCTGGTAAGCTAGAAGTAGCAATTGTTCCCTGTCTTCTTAAAACTGTTCATACTGACTGTTTTAGAATGATGACTAGTACATTATAATGGGGCTCTTTAATGTCTTTAAACCTACATATGATGCAAACTATAAATTTATTCAATCCTCTCTTTGTGGAATGACTAAAATAAATGCACATTGAGGTATGAATATCAATGGAGAACTTGTAACAAAAAGAGTACCAGTCGAAGAAGGTGAAAATACATCTAGCTTAGGAAATAATTGGATTCTTCTTATGAATCAACCAGCAAAAATGTACCTGCGTTATGGGAGTAAAATTCCCCTGTACACCATCACCCCATGTGCATCAGTCCGCCATGCGCATCAACCCCCCCCATGCTCAACTTCCCCATGAGCATCAAACCCCCATGTACTTCAAACCCCCATGCACATCAACCTCCCCATGCGCATCAACCTCCCCATGCGCATTAACCCCCCATGTGTACCAACCCACCATGCGCAATGTCCCCCATGCGCATCATTCCCCCGATGCGCATCAACCCCCATGCACATCAGTCCCCCTATGCGCAACGTCCCCCCATGCGCAACATCCTCCCCATTGCAACCCCTCCCTTCAAACAACATTCCCCTGGTGCACCAGGCACCATGCACCAAATTGGCTGGATGTTGGTCAACTTTCCATGTTAAGTATAGGACAAAAACATGTTGCACCCCTTTTCAGCCCCTTCAGGGTTAAATTCCTCATCACCAGTTCTTGATGTCACAGAAGGAACATTGGTTCCTTGATATCACATTAGTGTTGATGTCACAGAAGGAACACCTTCCCCAAATTTCATGCTTCTCAGTCCAGGGGTTGGGGCAGAGCATCCGACAGTCAGGGAATCTTCAGTGGAAAGTATAGGGAGGAAAACACTTTGTGCCCCTTTTCACCCCCTTCAAGTTGGAATTTCTGAAAACTGGTTCTTAGTGGATCCCTCTGTCACAAAAGGAACACCCTCACCAAATTTCACTCTTTAAAGCCCAGTGGTTTTGGCTGGGCATTGATGAGTGAGTCAGTGCATCAGTGAGTCAGTGAGTGAGTCAGTGAGCGACTTTTCAGTTTTATATATATATATAGAAGATATGATTAAACAAATAAGTGCAACAAGATGAAATTTAGAGCAAACAATTTATAGAACAAAATCAGTACTCCATATGAATAATCTGGAGTAAAAAATGGAAAGGAATATTACCCTGCGACCTCTGTTTCCTTGGGGGCCAGGATCACCCGGACCACCACGATCTCCTTGTGCACCCTATTTAAAAAATAGTAATGCATTAACTCTTTGGGAAATGATATGCAGAAGGTATTCTACTTTAGCATGAGAAACATAATTAGGATTGCCACAAGTACCCTTGGTCCTGGATATCCTGGGAAACCTGGTTCTCCCTGTGGAAAAAAAAAAAAAAAGAAACATGAGCTGCAGTCTTAAAAGTCATAAGCATTTCCTGACCCACTGTATAATAATTCCCAATAGAATTCCAAACCTTCACACTTTCTCCCTTCCCCACTGAATGTAGTGCATGCCTATTTGTCATGGCTGCACTGGCGCGAAATGGAGGGATAGGACTGTGCATTACTGAAGTCAGTAGAATCTGCAGTTGACCTATATTCATACCAATATTCATTCATTGACCTTAATGTAGACATTGACTACATACCCTTCTGCCTTTAGTTCCTGGCCTGCCAACTCCATCTCGGCCATCATCTCCCTGCAAGTAGTAAAAATACAGAATATGGATGAGCTTAGAATAATTTATCTATAGCAAACTTCATAAAGGTGTATTGTAAATCAGAGATCAACCTGGAAAAAATCCAAGAGTTCTTTGAAATAAAGAAGTCCAGGAGTTTAAACACAGATAACATGAAATTACAAATAATCTAGAAAGGCTTCTCAATCCATCAGAAACAAACTAAATCACGTTAACAAGGCAATACGGTTTAGCACATACAGTACTTCAGATTAATCCATTACTTTAGCAGTGTTTCCCAGAACACTTACCACTTCTCCTCGTGGCCCAAGAGGCCCACTCGGTCCCTTTGGACCAGGATCACCAGGTTCACCCTGTAATTACAAATAATTATTTGATTTTTTGATGTAGCCCAGTGTACTGTAATGGATATAAATGGGGCACTGCCTCTGCCATGTTCAATACATCCACCAAACTTTTAAAAACACACCAATAAGAAACAATGAGATTGAAATACAATATTTATTGCCACCATCATCAGCTCACCTCAGAAATGAAGGCAATAAGTAGGAATTACATACTTAAAAATAATTATTTTCACCATGAAAATAAATTTCCTGCCATTTTGGGAGCGTTGAGAATGATGGCAATTAAGTCGTTCAAAGCTTGCTTTGGAAATTGAAACTATTTTTAGATAATTCTATTTTGGAAACTTTATTTCCAAAAATTTGTTTCCCAAAATTCTAAATTGGCTTACAGTACATATTGGTTACAGAATATACAGTTGACTTAAAATCTCACCTACTTCTCATCTAATCTCCAAGCAAACAACACATCCATTAAGGTTCCTCAGCAGCTGGGGAAATCAGGGAACTTTATCCAGCCTTCCCTCCTAGAGTAGGAGGGATATTCCCATTGGCCCCAAATAACCCCTTCCTGAGAAAGGTGTGACAACCCTGCAACATATGTTTTGAAACCAATCTTACAGAAGCCTCTATGTGGCTTCTATCCATGCAACTGCACAAGGAGAGGCCTACGTTTCAGGTTGAATGAGCCATCACTTTGACCTATGTTTTCATGATCTCTAGTTTTCATGATCATCATAATCATGGTTTCACTGGGGATCTTCAAGCAGAGGCTCAATGAGCACCTGTCAGAGATGCTCTAGGAGAACTTCCTGCTATAGGCAGGGGGTTGGACTAAATCTATCTATGATTCTATGATTCAGGGGGTTGGACTAGATCTATCTATGATTCTATCTAGGATTCTATGATTCTATGTTTTATAGAGGCTGAAACTATATTCTGAAAACTATATTCCCCAGGGAATATAGGAACACAGTATTCCAGTAGCTCTAGGCCGGTCATAAATAACACACCAGTGCTTTCACCACTCACCTTTTTGCCAAGAGGACCAAGCCTGCCACGTTCCCCTGCAGACCCAGGTGGACCTCCACCACCCTACAGAAATAAGATGTGAAGCTTAACTATATGGCAATAGAAGTAAATAATTTTAAAATAGAAAACATTAACATATATACAACATCCACTGAGGTGAGGATTTTTAAAACTTAAGTTATACCTCAGCTGTTGTTTGAGTTACGTATTTGATTTGTTATGTGAGGCAGAATCCGAGAGAAATTTTTGCTTGTTATGTGTATCGCTTGTTAAGTGAGGTACCACTGTATTACCCAGGAAGGAGTATTTTTTGGATTAGTAAGTTAATATGTATTGTCTTAAAGTCTGTGGCATTGGTTCTTAAGCATTTCAGCCTGGGACCCATTTACAAACTCTCCAGGACCCCCTGCCCCGAAGTGATGTCGTCAACTTGGAAGTGATATCATGGTGAACATCATAGTGATGCCAGAACTCCTCTATGTGTACTCGGAAGTAAGTACCATTGTGTTCAATGAGCTCTACTCCCAGGAAAGTATGGATTTCAGCTTGAGTGCTCCATTCCAAGATGGTGGCACCCAGTTCCAGATTTCAAGATGGTGGCACACAATTTTTGCAACCTCCTTTAAATAAAGTCATGGCCCCATAAGAGGGTCCTGACCCCACTTTCAGAACCACTGGTCTATGGAATTTCTTGATACAGTTATATTATAGGCATGTCCATTTGATTTGTTTTTATATTTTTTCCATTAACAGTTTTAAACATAACAACAAGAATGAATTTCCTGTAGAAGCTTCCATATGGCACTGGAAACACTCGTCATTTTCAGTGCACCCTACACAACTTCTTTCAATAAGATAACAAATATGATGGATGCCATTATTATTCTTCATTTCATAAAAGGTGATGAAGAATTTTACCCTTGGGCCAGGGATGCCTTGTTCTCCTCGGAGACCTGGAGTTCCAATCTGGCCTGGTGGACCCTGTGTAAATAAGCAAAATTAATAATTGAGAAGAACATATTCAAAGTAAAAATGGCCTCTTGTAAGAGATAAGCAAAGTGGTTCAGACTGGCCTCCATTACCTTGAAAATAATCTGAACTTTAAAAAAAAGCTGTTTTGAGGCTTTGCCAGTGAGGCAGGTCTGATACTCTTAACCTCTGGCTCAGAAGTCCAGTGTGGGGAGTCTGTCCCTCCTTTGTGGAAAGGAGGAAGAATTTAAAGCCTCCTAAACTTATTTTTCAGTTCAAACTTGAAAGTGTACTCATTGCTGAGGAACAACCTAAGCCTAGGTGTAACTTCTGAAACCATGACATTATTTCTTCCCTGTTAGGAATAAAGTGAAAAAAATTGACTGAAATTTACTTTTTCATTTAATTAGGTTTTGTAACATGAGACTAGCATACCTATTTCCATGGCATAACTCACAATATGTAAGAGATATTATTTTGAGAAATGGTTTATAGAAATTCCTCACCTGTGCTCCTCTTGTACCCTGTTCTCCTGCAGCACCTCTTGGACCTGGACCACCTCTGTTTCCCTATAATATAAAATATAATACTTATGTAATGAGACTGATCAGTGATAACTAGGAAAGAGAAAAGTAAGCACCCCTTCACACAATTAACTATGGAATACATTGCTGGAAATTATGTTGAAGGTCCCAAGCCTCTTTGAAGTATGTTTTGCCTTTACATGGAGGCTTCTTTCCAGCACCAGCTTAGCAGTTGATGAGGAGGGAGTAACTCCATTGCAAGGCTGCTCTTTTACAAGGGGAAGGAAGATGAGCATTTTCTACACTTGGAGAAAATGTTTCAAGAGTAAATCTGCCTAAAAACAAATTTCAGATTATATTTTTCTAATCTGATATTATTTTTAGTGTTCCCAATACCGTACTAGTTGAATGTCTTTTTTCAGAATCATAGAATCCTAGAGTTGGAAGGGACCCAGTAAGTCATCTACCTGCAGCAGGAAATCCTCCTGCCTGAAGCAGGAAATCCTCCTACAGCATCCCCATAGGTGCTCGTCAAGCCTCTGCTTGAAGATCCCCAGTGAGGGATAGTCTACCACCTCCCTTGGCGATCTGTTCCACTGCCGAACCGCCCTCACCATCAAGAATTTTTTGCTGATATCCAACCGGAATCTCCTTTCTTGCAGTTTGTACCCATTGGTTCTAGTTCTGCTTTCAGAAGCAGTTAAGAACAAATGTGCCCCTTCCTCCATATGACACCCCTTCAGGTATCTGAAGAGGGCAATCATGTCTCCTCTCAGCCTCCTCTTCTCCAGGCTGAACATCCCAAGTTCCCCCAACCTTTCCTCGTAGGGCTTCCCTTCCATCCCACTGATCATTCTTGTCCTTCTCCTCTGGACTTGCTCCAGTTTGGCTGCATCTTTCTTCAAGTGAGGTGCCCAGAACTGAATACAGTATTCAAGGTGAGGTCTCACCAATGCAGAATAAAGAGGAACTTAACTTCTCGTGACTTGGAAGCTACAGTCCTCTTGATGCAGCCTAAAATGGCATTTGCCTTCTTTGCAGACACATCATGCAGCTGACTCATGTTCAGCTTGTGATCCACGGCAACTCCAAGATCCTATTCACATGTTGTGCTGCCAAGCCAAGCATCCCCATTTTATAACTGTGTTTTTTGTTTTTATTTCCTAAGTGCAGAACCTTGCACTTCTCCCTGTTGAAATTAATTCTATTTGTTACAGCCCAGTATTCTAGTTTATCCAGATCCTCTCCTGGAGGTTTCTCCTGTCTTCTGTTGTGTTTGCTACTCCTTCCAGCTTGGTGTCATCTGCAAATTTGATCAGGCTCCCCCATATGCCTTCCTCCAAGTCACTGATGAAAATGTTAAAGAGAACTGGGCCCAGGACAGAGCCCTGGGGTACCCTACTTGAAACCTACCTCCAGGTTGACACAGAACCATTTACTAAAACCCTTTGAGTGCGGCTGTCGAACCAATTGCAGATACACCTAACGATTGCCTCGTTTAAAGTATAAAAGCATCAACATGTGGATTCTTATCACTCACTTACTTTGATACCTGGGGATCCTCTTCTGCCAATTCCTCCCTGCAAATGAATACAACAATATCACAATTTTTCTACCAAGGATTGCTCTGTTTTTGTAATGCCCTTTGCTGTAGTATATTTTATTATTCATTAATAACAAGGCCCATCATACTGTATGCTTCTTTTGGATAGCAGTAGCATTTGGGGGGGGGGGGGCGCTACATTTAGCAAGGTGCCTCAATGTGTCCTGCTAGTTTCCCCTCCTTCCTACTATCAGAACTATTCTTGGAGGCAAGATCAACATGGAAAAAAGATAGGAATGCGATCAAGTTGTATTTGGCTGTTCTCTTCCCACCCAATTCAGGTTTCTAGCACTCAGATAAATTCCAGGGAAATCCTCTCCTGGCTTGACTGTCTTTAGCCCCTAGATGCTGCTTACCAGCTGATGGCCACTTCCTCTCCCTGAGCTTCTTGGTCCCCTTGCAACAATCATATTTTGTAGACCAGAGAAGATGTCTTACTCTCCTGACAACAGAATCAGCATTCTCCTGATATTATACACTTTGACACCAGAGCCATGCCTCCTTTGACAAGGCAAGCAGCTCATACTATGAAGAAATGAACATCTCCTTATTGCACCCTGCAACTCAGATCTGGAGCAGGATGATTAGATGTCATAATCATAAAAGAGGCAAAACGTAGAGGCAAAACGTAGAACTCCCAAGAAAAATGTAAGATGACAAAAGAAAAGCTAAAAACAAAAGAAAAGCTAAAAACAATATATGTTATATTACTTATTAAATTTTAAACTATTACGTATTAATTACAAGAATACTAAATTCTGCCTGCTCACAAGGAAAAGGAAGACAATTAAGTTTGTTTTCTAAAACACAAGGCTAAATAAGAGGTCATGTCCTGGAAAAAGATGATATATGATCACCCTGATCTAGGGTCACTGAGGTGAAAAGTATTGAGAACAAACCTTTACATTTGCATATCAGGAATTCATATTTTCCATGTGTTCCCCTTAATATATATATATCCAGGACTATGTTCATAGCACATTGTCTGCCAAATCATTACTTGAATGGTGGTCTGAAATCCACAATATTGGGGAAGGGAAAACCCAACTTGATATCAACTCCAGTCAATTGAATCTAGGAAATCCATTCCTATTCAGAACATTCTGGGAGCAGGAAAGCAGGAGTCACACAGTTAGGAATTGCCTTAAGGATTCTGGAAATTGCATTCCCAGAGAAATGAAAAGGTAAAGGTGTCCCCTGCAGTTTGTGCTGTTAGTTGTAACCAAATCTAGGGTGTGTTGCTCAGCCCTGGTTCTAATCCAAGTAACCTGTGCTGTCCAGAAATGCCCCTGTGGTTATGTGGCCGGCATGATTAGACACATGGAATGCTGTTACTTTCCCACTGAGGGGGTACCTATTTATCTGCTTGCATTCTCATGCTTTTGAATTGCTTGATTAGTAGGGCAAGGGACAGGAGCACCCATCTTGTAGCACCCGGGTCTCAAACTCCAGCCTGATGGTTGACAGGCATGGCATCTTAACCTGTTCAACCACTACAGCCACTATTAGTAAACTAGTATTTTTACTAATACTAGTGAAGAAACACTCAAAGAAAAAACACTCAAAGAAAAAAATAGCAAGAACACTAACTGTTAAAGTAATTATATATGCATTAAGTCATTATATAGAATATAAAAGTATTTAGAAGTTCAAGCCGATAAGACAGAAGTAGATAATGTAATTCAGTCCACGTCAGCTCAGAAGTAACCCAGAACTGCCCCACTGAGCTGACATGGACTGAATTACAATTACTTTTCCCTTAGAAATGATTTAGGCCTATACTTAGGCCTAAAAGTGAGATTAAGCCCTTTGCTCCGGAGCAGTTAAGATGACTTTCCATAAGATACTGTAACACTAGAGGGTGACATAACTGCTATGGATTTTGGCCTTACAAACCATTTCTATTGTTTACAAACACAATAATTAAAAACACAAAGTTATGAGTTCAGTGGAACTTAATCCTAGATAAGGATGAATAGGATGGAAACCAGGGATGGGCCCGGGCCACCCCAACAACCGATTTGGGGCAAGGGCTGGCTCCAACCCCGGCGCACTGCGCACGTACCAACCCCGGACGCATGCGCAGTGTGTCTCCTCCAGAAGACACACTGTGCAAGCGCCGCGGTTGGCGCATGTGCAGTGCGTCTCCTCCAGGTGGAGGAGACGTTCTGCGCACATGCTGAGATTGGCGTATGCGCAGAGCATCTCCTCCCATGGGGGGAGACGCAGAGGATCTCCTCCTGCGGGAAAAGATGCAGAGGAGATGCACAGGAGGAGGTCGGCGCACACGCAGTGTGTCTCCTCTTCCCGGCATCCGAACTGGTACACCGGGTTTTCAGGTGACCCCGCTGCTACCGGCGGGGTCATGGAAACAACCGGTTCGGGCAATCCGGCCTGAACCGGCTTGGGCCCATGCCTGGTTGAAACCTAAAATTCAATCAACTCTATTATCTTTATTTTCTAGTTTTGATTCTCTTTTGACTGACCTTTGTAAAGTTAATTTTTTATTGTCACACTGGGAGCTTTCACTCACTAAAGAATGGGACAATAGAAAAAATAAACAATACTCACATTTCTTCCAGGACCTCCTGAGATGCCGGGTGGTCCATCTCTTCCAGGTTCTCCCTGGGAAAAGCAGAAGGCAGTACAGAAATTATTCATTACTAAAAGAGCAAAAACAGAAGACAACATAGGAATCTAGGAAGCTCTGTCTGAATTTATAGATTTTACTTGTAGTATATATTCAAAGAAAAATATTTTACCGTTGGTCCAGGTTCACCCCTTGGGCCCCTGGGTCCTCTTTGAGTGTTACTAATTCCTGGTGTACCCTGAAAGCAACAGAAACAGAGAAAAAATGGAACAGTTAGGCAGCAATCCTATGTAAATTGTTCAGTGCCATATTGTGGACAGTATTAGATTTAGGGCCTAATACTAAACCAGTACAGAGCCCTAATGCTGGTCCTGACTTGCAAAGCAACTTTACAGCACTCTCAGAATATTCAGCCAGGCATTGGACCAGCACAAGTCAGGTGCTGAACCCAAAACTGGCAGAAAGAGGATGCCCGGCATAAGTGTGACTGTCAGGCAGCAATGCAGCTAGAGAGGGGGTGGGGGAAGGAAGGGATAGTGGGCACAGGTTTGAGAAGCACCATTGCAAGGTTTGGTCTTTTGCCTGAAGGAAAGGGATGAAAGTCCCCAAGAGAACTGTTTCGGCACCCCTGGATACATGTATAGCCAATTTTCACCCCAGTTCCAGCAGAAGCTAGCAAGCTCAGTAATGGGGTGCTAGACCACAGAGACACTGGGCTCAAATCTTGTGAAACAGATAGCTGAAGGAGATGGTGGATGCTCACTCACTAGAAATATTTGAGCACAGGCTTATCTCACTTGCTGGAGATGTATACACAAACTGATCTGGAAACAATTGGAGAGTACAGAAAGGAACTGCTCTTTCCTTACAGTTGAATCTTCAGGGATGCCCAACTTTGAATTTTGACAACTACACAACCATTCGTAGAACAATGTATAAAATAAACTGAATGAAGATAATAAAAGATTTTATATAGTGAAAATATTCTGTGAATTAGTTAAAACTTACAATAGTGACAAATCAATAATACATGATGTACATTTTCAAAGTACTGATCATACAGTGCCATCTGTCAATGGTAAATTTATGCTGTCCACATGTAAAATTGGTTGTTCATCATATCAGGTTCATAGTCTAATATATTTCAGACAAGGACTCAAAACTGCTTCAGCCATGAAAATTTCCTACAATATAAATGGAGGAGGCATCTCCTTTTTAACCTGCTTCATTTGGGTATTGCTATTTAAATCATTTTAGTTTATACTTTTTCTTTCCAAAAGCAAGAAAACTCTATCTATAAATCTATCGACACCCATAGCTTTTACTTCAATAACTCTTTAACTTTTGAAAAGAGTTTGAAGCTTATATTGAAGCTTTTAATTAGGGCACAATCCAGAGTAAGGGCAGTGAAGAGCGCCCTAACTGGACTGCCCCAACTATTCTGAATCAAGAGCAGAAAGTTATGCTGGAAATAAGAAAGTCAGGAAGCCTGGACTGCCCTAGCTGCTCCAGAGCATGCTCAGTAGGCATCAAGAAAGTGACATCTGGGGAGGGCTTGCTCCTGAGGAGACCCCCCTCAGTTCACACTGAACAAGGAACAGCTGTGGTGCTTGCCTTATAAGTCCAGAAATTCCTGACAACCAGTAACAGCTGCAGCATGAGAGTGCAATTCTATTGGAGGGTAGATGCTTGGAGTGGCCTGTTGTACCCAAACGTTATGGGGCTGCTGTAGTTGTTCCTTATCCTGAGGTTGAGAGGCAAGGGTAGCAGATAGGCTGGCCAAGAACTCAGATTGTTGGTCAATACTGCCATTTTTACTCAGGCCTTATCATGGACCCCTATCGGTCTACCTCTACCTACAGTATTTATATACCGCTTTTCAACTGAAAAGTTCACAAAGCGATTTACAAGAAAATGAAAAAATTTATATCATGGACACCTTTCGGTCTACTCATTACTATGCCTGCTCCTGAGGTGGTTTAACTCTGAGGAGCTGGAAGAGGGAATTTCTGCCTGGGAAACAGGCTCTGGATTCAGAATAACTGCTCTGCCCTAGGCAATGCTAAACATGCCCTCAACATGCCTCTCCTGAGCTGCCTAGGCTAGTCCAGTTAGGGCAGCCCAGGTCCACCTGTCTTGGGACAGCCTATGTTGCCTTACTCTGCCCCAAGACTTTTCCAGAGTAACTAGGGTGGAGCATCTTGCAATTGGGTCAGCCCAGTGAGAGATAGGTACCCCAAGTGCACTTCTGGATTGTGCCCTAACTCTGCCAGTCAGGGCCGGTTTTATGTTTGATGAGGCCCTAAGCTATTGAAGGTAATGGGGCCCTTTATATGTCTAGCTGTCCTTTGCCAACAACAAACGGTCACTGTTTTTGGGTTGAATATATGCTATATGATAATTTATGGACCTAATAGGTATTTAAAGCCATTTGCACATAACAAAATATGTATGTAGATTTTATTTTATTTGTTTTTATCTTATATTTTGGAAATGTACACCAGGTTTTTTTTTTCCTTTAAATTTTTTAGGAGGCCCTAAGAGGGTGGGGCCCTAAGCTATAGTTTGTTTAGCTTACACATAAATCCAGCACTGCTGCCAATTACTGTTCTAAAAAGTACTGCATTTCTTTCTATTAATGATGGGACAAATTTCAGCCAACTCAAAAATGTAGCTGTCTTTATGCTGAGGAATGGGTCACCAACAATTTCAATATCAAGAAGAGATCATTTGGTTTCAGGCTTGGTGTTTCCCAATAAAATAATTAGAGGGATTTAAGATGTTCAAGAGTCCAATCGGGGAATGAAATAAAATTTATTGCTGCTTGTATAGGCTAAAAAACTGATCACGTTAGGAAGTACAAGATCTGATTACAAGAGAAACTACTCTGTAATCAGAATCCAACTGTTGACATGTAAACACTGCTACAGTATGATGTTGAGCTTATTTGTAATCTTTCTGTGTATTTACCGAGTCTCCTCGCAGCCCACGATCACCTCGTTCTCCATTTTCTCCTTTGGCTCCCCTGTCACCCTGTAAAAATATACATATAATATAATACAATAGAAAGGCAACTTTGGCATTCTGGAATCAGTTACCTTTGAATCAAGTGTTGCTTTTGACCCCGGTATACCCAAACCAACCGAATACTAGGCAATTTCGCTACCAGGGAGCTATATCAACAAAAAGGTATTCAATTTTTTTCAGACACAATTCAATGTGCTAATGCCTGTAAAGCCCTTCACAGCTTTGGATCAGGGTTTTCTGAAGAACCATCTCCTGCTGTTAATATGTCCCTATCTCCTGAGTTCATGGGGTGGAAATGACTCATAAACATGGCCATTATCCACGGTTTGTTCGGGCACATTAATAGGAGAGACTTTTCTGTATTGGTGTAACAGTTATGGAAATCTTTCCCTCCTGAATTAAGATCAGAACTGTGTTGTCTGCCAAAGAGGGCTCAAGACATTAGTGTATCATTCCACTTTTTCGCCATTATGTTTTTTGGTTCTTGCCCTATTGCTATTAGTGCTATTTTTTATGTTTCTGTATTACATATAGGTGTGGGGATTTTTTTTAGTAAATAGCACCATTTTCTGCACTTCTTAGAAAATGGTTGGCCTACTGAAGCCCCTTAAAAGTCTTGGACCATAAATATACACAAATAGTGTGGCTAGGGCAAGATAGATTTTTTGGGAACTTCTGTCAGCTCTGGGCTCACATTTGTGGATGTTTTCTGGAATCATAATGAAACTTACCCTTCTGCCAAAGGTTCCCCTCTCTCCAGGAGCACCTGGAATGCCTCTGTCTCCCTAGTAAAGGCAAATCATATTATTGTATTATATTGATTCAATCAGTTCAACAAATCAAGCTTATAATGTAATAATGATTTTTGACTGGAAAAATCTGTATTTTCTTTAAAAGAACAGATGTCCAAGAACCTTACCTCTTCACCATCTATTCCATCAAGACCATTCTCTCCCAATTCACCCTACAAAAGCAAATGAACAAATCATTTTTGTTGCTTTGAATTCTCAGAAACAAATTATAATACAAAATGTTAAATATTCACAAATTTGAAAATGGAAAAATATAAAGTGAGTGTGTAAAGACCACATTTTTTGATGTCTCTTAATATTTACATACCTTATCCCCTTGGAATCCACGGATTCCCTAAAGAGAGACAAAAGAGAGTGAAACAGGTTATTCATGCAAACAAAATCTGATTTGTCAGAAAGCTATAATCAGAGAAAAAAAGGAAGCAGTCAAAATATAAACAAATGGCTTCCATAGATTTTTTTTTAATTATTTGGGTTTTTACATTTTCCATTGACTTTCACAGATAGACTGGGCTCACAGCATCCAGACAAAATAGCAATAGTGTTAAAACAATGAAACAAAGTGGCTCCAATTTTTTAAAGAATATTTTTTAAAGCTGCAACCCAATGTATACTGACGATAGAACAACTCCCACTGAGCTGAGAAGACATGAATAGGACACTCTAGGACATTAGGGCTATTTGGTAGGAATAATGAAGGGAGTATCAAAGTACAACAGAACAGATGTTGCAGAATATTGTTGGAACCTGGTATTTTTTCTAAGGGTAAAGTGAGGATTCTAAACCCATGACAGTGATTGTGAACATAGAACCAAGTGGTATGAATTGGAACAATCAACATGAGTTTTACAAAACGCCATGTGGCTCAAAAGATTAATTCCTTCCCTAAAGGATAAACTGTTCAAATGGATGTTCGCTCTTCTGCCTACTCACTTTCCAGTTCCTATTAGAACCCTTCCTCTTTCCACCCACCTTCTCATTAAAGTCTCAAGAGAACAGAAAACACATAAAGCTCAGGACACATCTGCCTAAATTGAACAAATTTTTTAGAGTGAAAACTTACTGTACAATCTTATGTATGTTTTCTTAACCCAATCCTAACTTGCACTGGAACAGGAAGGCCAAGTAGCCTGCACTATATCCAGCATGACGTAGGTGCCAGCTGAAGGACAATTTGGGGTAAGGGAATATTTTTCCTTTTGCCCAGAGCAACATCTCTCAGCTACTCTGATCTGCATCAGGGATTTATCTAGGGCAAATCTTAGCTGCCTGTGCAAGACTGACTGGGCCAGGTACAGAGGTTAGGAATTGGCTTGTATTCCTTCTGTGCACAAGTTGACCTATTCCTAGAGGACTCATATGGTTGTTTACAGCTGTGCTACCAATTTGATCTTCATCTGGTATAAATTGAACTTATCTGGTCTCATTTTATACAAGCTGAACATTAGAAGAATAGACCAGTGGGTCAAATCCAGCTTCCTGTATCTCACAGTAGCCCATCAGATAGGTCTGGGAGTACAAAAAACAACATGATACCTATATCATTCAGAGACAGACTACGTTGAAAACCTAAAGGTTGATTTTTAAAATACCTTGGCTCCTCTTTCACCAGGACAACCTTGGAATCCTTGAGTTCCGTTCATCCCTGGTGGTCCACGGTCACCCTATTAAAACAAATAACAGTTCTAATTCATGTCTGTTGGAATATAAATAAATTTCAGTATGAAGGAAACCAAATAGATGATTGAGAAAATAATGGAATGGAATGAGCAGTACCAGTAGCTATGAACTAGATTTAGATATTGCATAATGGCTAGAACACTGAGGAGATATATATTCAGCATATAATAGCTATTTATATAATAAGCATATAATAAGCTATTTAATGTACAGTACTTCTAAAGCTCAATAAACATTTTTTCACAATGTGAAAAAATTGTGAAGCAAGAGCATTAACTGTATAAGTGCACTGTGCCTCTCAGGTTAGTTTCCAGCATAATAGGATAGCTAGGATATTTAGTCTTAATATAGAAGGAATAGGTTGGTTAGCACCATGTTAGGTTGACACCAATAGGTTGATTAGCAGCACCAAAGAAGTTTATGTCTTGAAACAACATGGAGTAGTTTATGATTTAGGTTGCTATCAGATGCAGTCACAAGAGTTAACTCCAGTTGACCCAGTTCACTAATATAATGTGTGTGGAAGAACAATGTCTACACATCCTACTCAATAGGCTATGATCTGGAAAAGCGGCATACATAAACCTCAGAATGTTAATTCCTCTTAGCAAATACTGTATGTCACAAATACTATTTTTTGAAATATTTAATCTAGGTTTCCATCATATATAGAACAGACCCATGGGTCCTCCTTAGAAGCATGGGTCACTTAAGTGTAAACTCAATGCTGATCCTTAAACAAGCTGTGAAATAAACATAAATCACAGGCAAGAGCAATGGTACTTATCACAGTGTGAGTCTGGCATTTTTTACAGCCCTGGCACCAAATCAAACCTGTACCATCATGTTTCTGTTTCCTTTAGCTTGAATTACTTTGTAACCCTCTCCTGCTGAATCCTTCTATTTCCATTAGACAGAATGGGAAGAATTGGCACACCTAGTCAATTTCTTTCTTCCTCTCTCAGCACAAAAAGATAAAGGAAGCAAACTGCCTGAAAAAAAGCTTACTCACCGGTCCACCTTCATCTCCTGGATATCCGCGGTAGCCATTCTCTCCTGAAAGTCCCTTATAAAACATATAAGAGAATTTGCATTTAAATGTATATTTGCATAAGACTCTAAATATCCTGCATGCACATCTCTATTCTAGAGTTTACAAAGAAAATGACTGTATAATTGCTTCTGTAAACAGTCAACTAATTATATCAGACAATTTGGTTTTGTAAATATGGGCCAATCCTAACCAATTTAGGCTGGTGCAACTCATCCGTTTCATCCATCTCTCCCTTCCAGGGTTGCCTTATATACCAGAAAACCAGGATTGTCCTAGTTTTGGGAGATTGTGTTGTCATACTGGCAAGTTGGAGACAGGTTCATATCCCAGTTTTGTGGAAGAGAACTATGACAACCCTACCCCCTTCCCAAGGTGGTGGGAGGAGGCCGGCACAAGTCTGGGCACAGGCCTAATCCCCCAGGAGTGGCACAAAATTGCTGTACAGCACTTTTGCAAGTGCTTTTTGTCTGGCTGTCAGAGTTATGCCATATTCTGAAGTTGAGAGGCAGAGATTATAGATAGGCTGGCCAAGATCTCAGATTTTTGGTCAACACAGTCATTCTTACTCAGGTCTTATCATGGACCCCTATGGCTCTACTCATTACTATACTTGCTCCTGAGGTAGTATAACTCTGAGGAGTTGGAAGAGGGAATTTCTGCCTGGGAAACAGGCTCTGGATACAGAGTAACTGCTCTGTCCTAGGCAATGCTAAACATGTCCTCAACATGCCTCTCCTGAACTGCCTAGGCTGCCCCAGTTAGAGCAGCTCAGGTCTACCTGTCTTGGGGCAGCCTATGTTGCCTTACTCTGCCCCAAGCCTTTTCCAGAATAACTAGGGTGGCTCATCTTGCAGTTGGGTCAGCCCAGTGATAGATAGGATAACCCAAGTGTACTTCTGGATTGTGCCCTGAATCAGTTATGTCTCAAGTGTTTGTGCAGAACTTGACCCACATAGCTGGATTCTCTGGATTCTCTCAGCATTTCATTTATCATTTCATCATCCAGTGCTACCACATTCAGATCGTGGTCAATGCGCCATTGTCCAGATCACCGTCACTGATTCAAAAATGGATGCTACGATTATCATGAAACTTAGATAATAGAAATTATATAATCTTTCATACCAATGCAAAAAGTATATTTCCCAAATTGAACACATCAGTTTTAAAAATGAAATGTTTATTTTGGGTGTCCATATTTCAATATTGCCACATGAATTTTGTCACATATCACTGCATGGCAACCAAAAAAGATCTGGAAATCTGACAAAAAGTTCAGATTTAAAGACTGAACTTTTTAGGTGAGATCGGATAAGTGCAATACACATGGAGTTATGATCCAAGGAGGTGTGTCCAAGACATTCCCAACTGTGCACAAGGCATCCCCTTTTTTTTGAACCCCCCCCCCCCCACACACACACACATCCCTCTCCAATGCCATGTCATAAATAGCTCTGAAAAATCTCCATTTCATAGGTGGCTTGCTATAGGAAATAAGGTCCAACCAGTTGTATAGTTCTTTGGCTTGATTTACTGGATGCTGGATAACTAAACATGAAATTAAAACATCTTACCTTTGGTCCAATGGAACCTGGAATTCCTCTGTCTCCCCACTGCCCAGAACATTTGCATGGAATCCCACAGCATGCCTTTTCTGCAATGCCATCCTTTAAGTGGAGAAATAAAAGCCACCAGTAAATTAGAAAACAACTAAAATTTTGCCAACACACACATACAAGTCTTGTCAGTCCCAAAGGTGATAAGATAGCCAGAATGGCTTATCCCTGCAGGTCCAAGGCAGATTCTAATAGGAAACAGTTAATAGAATGGAACTAGTATAGAAGGATACATTGCACAACTTATTGCTAAATTCTGCCTTCCAATTAGATGGTTAGCAGGTTTTGTAATACTGTATTTTTTCATTATTCAGATAAGCACCTCTCTAAACCGATGTACTTTTCATATGGAAAATGTAGAAAGATGGTTTAAAACAACTCTTAGAATGAAACAACTAATGATTTTGACAGCAGACAAAATACTAGAAGAAAGGATCTGGATTTCTTCCAGGTGTCCAACAGCTTTGGAATAAGTGTGCAAACAGTACAATCAATGTACATGTGAACTTAATCAGAAGACATATCCTCATTACATACCAGTTGCTCTGCCAATTCATAATCTAAATCCAGCAGATTCACCCGGAGAGGCTGATTATAAGTGAAGCCACGTCCAAATTCAAGCGTCATCAAATCCTCAAAATTTGCAATTCGTTCCAATCCAACAAGAATGAAAGCCTTGACTCCTAAAAAATTGGGAGAGGGGAAAAAAACCACTCTATGCTGAACTGCTGAAGCAGAAATATTCACTGATCCTTTTAAACAATGAAAACTATAAAATACCATCAAGGATACCCCTCCTCCCTCTTTTGTCCCATCTTTTTGCATTCTTAAATGATAGAATTGTGCAAGCCCCGTCCACAACGTTACAGTGTGAATCTTCCCTGATCAGAAGGACAAAATAGCTAACCTCGTAACATAAGTTTTTAAGTAATATGTAATAAGTTTTTAAGTTATACGTATTTGACCAGAACTTGGGCTGGCATGAATCCAAGTTAAAATCTCTCTCTTTCTCTCTCTCTCTCCTTCCTACTTCTTGGAAAAGTTCTAAGAATGACAGAAGGTAATTAGCGTCCATATGCATCCTTTTGTACATACAATTGGTCACCTTTCATGAATCAAGCAGAGGGAAAGAGGACGCCCCATTATTTCAGTGTCTACTCATATCTTGACTGGACTACAACACCATCCTGGATCATTCCTATTCTGAAGTCCCACTGAGCTCAATAGTGCTTATTCTCAAGTAAGTGTGCATAGACATGCAACCTTAATTAAGGCTTAATTAAGGCATGCATAACCATGTATTTGTGCATAGCACATATGTGCCATTTTCCAAAACCTTCACTTCTGTATGTCATTAATATAACAGATAAGGGAGTGAGAAATTTGCACTTCTCATAGTCACATGTAAAAATCATGTGGATGCTTAAATCAGTGGATTCCAATTACTCTGAATTGCTTAAATCAGTGGATTCCAATTACTCTGAATTACAACTTCCCCCCATGCACAACTTTGGCAGTGGAACAGATTGCCAAGTGAGGTGGTGGACTCTCCCTCACTGGGGGTCTTCAAGCAGAGGCTTGACGAGCATCTGTCAAGGATAATGTAGGAGGATTTCCTGCTGCAGGCACAGGGTTGGACTAGATGACCTACTAGGTCCCTTTCAACTCTAGGATTCTATGATTCTATGATTCCCCACATGTGCAACTTCCCCCATGCGTAATTTCCCCCATGCACATCAACCACCCATGCACAACTACCCCATGCGCATCAACCCCATGTACAATTTCCCCCATACGCATCAACCCTGATGTGCAACTTTCCCGTGTGCATCAACGCCCTATGCACAACTTCCCCCATGTGCAACTTCCCCATGCACATCAACCCCCCATGTGCAACTCCCCCATGTGCAACTCCCCCCATATGCATCAACTCCCATGCGCATCAAACTCCCATGCACAACTTCTCCAATGCGCAACTTCCCCATGTGCATAAACCCCCATGCGCAACTTCCCCCATGCGCAACTTCCCCATGTGCATCAACCCCCATGCGCAACTTCCCCATGCGCAACTTCCCCATGTGCATCAACCCCCATGCACAACTTCCCCCATGAGCAACTTCCCCCCATGCTCAACTTCCCCCATGCTCAACTTCCCCCATGAACATCAACCCTCATGTGCATCAACCCCCCATGCGCATCAACCCCCATGCGCAACTTCTCCCATGCACATCAACCCCCCATGCGCACATCAGGGTTGATGCATATGGGGGAAATTGTACATGGGGGTTGATGCGCATGGGGTAGTTGTGCATGGGTGGTTGATGTGCATGGGGGAAATTACGCATGGGGGAAGTTGCACATGTGGGGAATCATAGAAGCATAGAATCCTAGAGTTGAAAGGGACCTAGTAGGTCATCTAGTCCAACCCTGTGCCTGCAGCAGGAAATCCTCCTACATTATCCTTGACAGATGCTCGTCAAGCCTCTGCTTGAAGACCCCCAGTGAGGGAGAGTCCACCACCTCACTTGGCAATCTGTTCCACTGCCAAAGTTGTGCATGGGGGGAAGTTGCGCATGGGGGGAAGTTGCGCATGGGGGGTTGATGCGCATGAGGGAAGTTGCACATGTGGGGAAGTTGCGCAGGGGGGGTTGATGCATATGGGGGGGTTGATGCATATGGGGTGATGGCATATGGGAGAATTTTACTCCCGCAATGCGCGTACGCTTTTTACTAGTTCAAAATAAAAGGGTGTTGTTTTGTGTGTGCAACCTTAGTAAAGCAAACATGTCAGCATTAAAATATAGTATTATAATATAATACCTTCACGTTTGAGATCAGCAGATGCAGCTTCTAGCTGTCTCCTATTGCCATCAATGCCATCAGTTAAGTGTATCACCACCTGAGGCAGAAAAAAAATAAGTTAGAAACCAATTATAAAACATAGTTTAATAAAAGAAACATCTCTGTAATGCTTGCCAATTTTTAAGGTGGCACTCAGGGAAAAGCCCAAAATTCCAAAGGCCCAAATTCCAAAATCCCACCCTGAATTTGCCATATATTAGAAGAGCAGGTAAAGGTGTTCCTCACAGGTTGTATTGTCAGTCGTGTCTGACTCTGGGCAGCAGCGCTCATTGCCATTCTAGGCCAAAGAGTTATGGATCACAGGTTGAGGACCTCTGGTCTAGATAACTCTAGTTTAGATGAAAAAAATTCTTGAACTTCACCACATATTAATGGTTGTGATGGCGTAATCACATCTAAATTGTGCATTTGAAAAAACTACAGTTTGATTTAATAATTAGTATAGTTTTGGTGGAGATAACCAATCTACACTGCCTGACAATCCATAGACCTACTTCTTAGTCCCAAAAGATTCATTTGGACCTTTTTAGAATCATAGAATCATAGAGTTGGAAGGGACCTAGTAGGTCATCTAGTCCAACCCCCTGCCTGCAGCAGGAAATCCCCCTAGAGCATCCCCGACAGGTGCTCGTTGAGCCTCTGGTTTTGGTGTTTGCATTCATACCCTCTAAAGAGCTTAATGATTCTTATCTCCACCAAGCTTTCATTGTTCATTGTGCCTTCACTCCTGTTCATTGTGCCTTCACTCCTTTCTTCAGGTCCCCTTCCCTCAGTGCTACAGTAAGTCAGTCTAAGCTCCCAAATCTAGTCTAATCCTTTTTCTACCTCCCCCATATGTTTGCTATTAGTTTTTCATTCTTACCTTCCAACCTGGTAAATTGCTTACCTATCTTAGTTGGGTTAAAATGTTGATTGTTTAGTGTCCCCTATTTCTATGACTTTTTGTTCATTGGAAAAGTACCATGGTGAACATTTGGCATCAGATTCCCATCAGATGCCCTTAACCACTGGGTCGTGCTAGCACTGTGCCCTGGACTGGAGGCAGGAGCCCTGTGAGTACTCAGCTCCAGCCAGGCCCAGTCACCTCACAGCTGGGCGAACTGTGCAAGTGAGGCAAAGCTGCTGAGCTGTGCCTACGCATTTTACCCTGTCTGGGGGGCAAACTGCACAGGCACAGCCCACTAGCTGGGCTCCACCTGCACAATTTGTTCTGAGGCCTGGGCAAACTGCATCTGCGCAATTCCCAGAGGAACTGCACCTGCACAGCCTGCCCGGGCCATGGGAAATTTTTTTCCCACGGTGCCGGGCCATGGTCTTCAAAACGTTGAGGACCACTGAACTAGACCAGGGATTTTTTTTTTTAAGTTATCTATATGTCAAACTGGTCTACAATTGACCAAAAAGCATTGATGGCATGCTATGAAGGCAAGATGTGATGTTATTAAGTTGAAAGTGTCCTGAAATAATCTTTCAGTTTAATCCCAGTACAAAGCCTATGCTTGTACCAGTACTTCACTGCCTAAACTGGTTGTCTTACTTGACACTTGCTTTGTAATTTTCATGTGTCTGCCTTGCCCAGAGCTGTATGAGGAAGTGCATAGCTCATCCTTAGTGTAGTTGGATGATCCCAGTAGTCTCGGTATCCCGTTTGCTTGAGGCTCTGTGCTGCCAAGCACCACTGGTCCCAATCCAGCACATGCTCCTTTCTGTTCTTCCTTCATCCCGTCAATTTCTCTCACAATTCTTTTCACTGGATTTTATTCTTTGCTCCTCCTTTTCCTCCTCCATTTTCTGAATTATTTTCTTGGAGTATCCTACTCCTTCTTCTCCCACCCTGCCTCTCCACCATTATATGCCACCCTGCACTCCTTCCTCTGCTGTCATCTGATGACTGCCATCTTTGAACCTCTGCAATTTCATGAGATTCTTTGAGCTCTTGGGTTACAAAGTCAAGTAAGATCACAAATAAGCATCGCAGGTTTTCCAAACATCTCTGCGCAGATCTCTGATGCTACATCAGAAGAGCTTCAACAGCTAGGATGAAGAGCTTCCATAGGCCATATCTGACTCATAAGCCTCATGTTTGACACCTTGATCTATATTTATTATTTGCCAGCTAGCAATTGGCAGAAATGTGGGAATATAGCAAAGAAAACTTGCACATATTTGCTTTGCCTTACAGAACAATATTAGAATGTGACAAGAAATTGGAATCAAGATCTTCTAAGGCTGACATCCTATACACACTTTCTTGGGAGTAAAACTCATTGAACACAATTCTTCTGAGTAGTCACGCATAGGACTGTGTTGTGAGGAGGTTTATTTTTGTTTAAAAAAATGGAGGCAGGTAAGCAGTAATTTAATGAAACAGTTGTGGGACTTTCATAAAAGTCCCACAACTGTTCTGGTGTTACAGAAATTCAGCCTTCCAACGCTATTCTTGTTGTAAATTGAAGAATTCCTACAGGCTTTAATACCCAATATCTGCATTTCCTCCTAAAATAAGAATGGAATCCAAACTTACCTTCACATTTCCACTAGGAGATGTGCTGAATTTATTCTGGTAAGACTTGAGAGTCTCTGCAGTTAGGACATATGGGCCACCAGTGCGCAAGGCTTGGAACTTTTCAAACAGTTCTGGCTGATACTCAGAAAAATCAAATGCTTCCACAACTCCAGAGCGAGTCTGAGCCAAAAGAGCCACTCGGACAGTCGGTGCCTGGCTGGCAGTGCAGCTTATTTTTTGCATTTGAGTAATCCTGTTCAGAATGTCATTGACCTTTGACTCCAGTCCTCTCTGAATATTAAACATATTTTGTCCTGGTCCAACTTCTGAGACATCAAAACCAAGTATAATATCTAGATTGCAATCTAAATTAAACAAATATATAATTGCATCAATTACAGTGTAGAAAAATATTTCACAGTTGCTATAGGATTTATATAGCACTTACTTATGGACCATTGTCCTATGCTTGGTTCATGAATAGTGGTTAGCCAATTCTGCATCCATCTGAGAAATAACTGCATGATTGGCAATAAAATTTTCCACTAAAAATCAGCAATTTTTTTTTGTTTCCTCACTTCCGCTACAATTTGCACCCACAGACAGCACAATCCTAACTACTGGTTATGCTGGCCCATGTCCCAGCAAAGTAGTGTGCTGGCCCTGGGGGTGTAGCTGTAATGCTATTTTGCACCATTCCCGGGGGGGGGGGGGGGTTAAGCCAGTGCACAGACATGTGCTGGCCTCCCCATGCTACCGTGAGAACCAGGAGATGAGTGAGTTGCACTGGCATAAACTGATAAGCCCAGTTCTGTGACGCAGCTAGAACCAATTTTATCAGCTCTGCCGTTCCATTGGACTATTTCAATGGCATGGATAGGGAGGATTTGCTGCTTGGGTAACAGCCTGTCCTCCATATCAATCTATCCAAGCCTTCATGCTTCGCATACAGCATTGAGCATAATACCATAGTCTTTCGAGACTGATGGATGCCAATACTTAATGCAGCATGCTAATGACTGCTTTTTACATTTTCATTTCTTTCATTCTGTACAAAATTTCTGTACATAATGCTTAAAACAGGATTTCACACTACAGTACTTGTGAAAAGACTCAGTATACATATGCTTGCTAGAAAAATTTGATGTAACTAGAGTAATAGAGGCTGGCAACAATGTTGACCTCCCTACTTGTGGGATTCTATCTAGGTACACCCTGCTGGCCATTGTTCGAAACAGAATGCCAGACTAGCTAAACATTTCATCTGATTCTTATGTTCCATTCTTAATAGATTCTTATATCTCCATTCTTTTAAAAAAGCATAAAAATATTAGCAGTAAAAATAACTTTTAAAATATAAAAACTCAAACAAGTAAAAAGCTAAAAGTAAAACAAGTTCTAAAAGATACATTTCATCCCTATTTTCACAAAATCTTCCTAGAAAGGAAAGCCTTTGGCATGAATATTTGTTTGAATATCAGTTAGGCACACTACTCTATGGAAAGCAATCTAAAAAGAGGATTTCACTGCAACAAACACCCAAAATCTAGCCACTTTCATTAATACATCATTAATACATCCATGAATGAGAACAAACATAAGCAGGATCCAAACATAAGCAGGTGATCCTAATTTATATAAGGGAACATTTTATTGCATGTACTATTGTGTGCTCTTAGAAGTACCAGTGGCCCTCTGGGTATAGCAATATTTGAAATGAGTTCTGTCCATGATGTAGCTAGGATTGCAGAGTCTCTTTCACCCATCTGCATCTATCTGGATAGTCCCATGCTCCTTAACTTGCCTGACCAGACTCTATTCCCAAGCCTTCTCTTGAAACAAAGCTAGTGTAGAATCATTCCTAAGACAGAACTATGATTCAGCATATCTCTAACAGTTAACTATGTCCTCAGCCATGAACTCATTAGGTGGTTTTGAAACAAGCATGTATCTCAGCCCAGTCTCCATTTGTAATATCAATAATGTACTTTATGGGATTGTTAAGAATCATATGGGAAGCTCTTCAAATATTGGAATATATCTGGCATCTGTGGGGTTTCTGAGAACAGAATCTCCATAGACACCAAAGCCTAACTGTATAAATGCTAATGACTCTTAGGGCAAAATCCATAGCAGTTTACAGGTCCATGCAGTTACTTCATCCTCTAGTGTTATCTTATGGAAAGTCATCTTAACTGCTCCAGAGCAAGGGGCTTAATTTCACTTTAGGATATAGGCCTTACTAGCATAACTAGAGCTGAAATCCAATACATCCAGGAAACTCTCCCTATACACAGCCTCAGTGTCTGCAAATTTGAGTATTCACAGGTGCTGACCCCATGGCTAGAGAGTCTCAGAACACCTTCTGGGTGCAACTAGAAGGCATTTCTAGTTCATGCCAGTGACACATCCTGGAGGAAGTTGCATGTGGCTATCTGTATGGCTATCTAGGCAACCTGGGACCTTCAGTCCCCTCAGGCTTCCATGTGTTCAAGGCAATGTTACTGTGTGTTAATCCTTTCACTGTCATGACATAGAATAAACTCTCCCTGAAAGACCCCCCTGGGAGATCAACCTGCATCTCCCAGGCAGACCTAAGAAGAGATTACTGTACTTCCTTGACAAACACATATGCTTAAAAGGCAGACTGATAATTCAAATTAAGCACCACTTGTCTATGGAAGACAATGATTCAAAGGGAAATTAACACTACTGAATTCCAGGTAAACAAAGAAGATAAGAGGAGCCTTCTTGGTCAGGCTAAAGGCCCATTAAATCCAGTTTCCCTTGTATCTTACAGTAGCCCACCAGATGCCTCAGGATAACAAGAGACCTGCATCCTGTTTACATTTCTTTACATCTAAAGGAAACAAAGGGAAAAGAAAAGAGTAATGTAAATCCCATGAATGGTTTTAAAATGGCAATGATTACCTTTTGAGACTTCCCCTACTCCTCGACACAACTGTTCCTTCATGGCATCACTCAAAGTCACTAACACGGCTTCATTCAATTCTGAGAGTTCCTGGGCTGTTGCAGCTCTGAAAGCGGTGGTGCTGTCACTGGAGAGCTTGGAAATTTCACCCAGATCAATGTTTTTCACACCAACTCCAAACACCTTGACTCCTGAGCGTGTCAGTGCTAAGGCGGCTGCCTGCCCATCATCTTCTGGCCTGCCTCCTGTTATAATAAAAGCAATCTGAGGGACTTTCTGATCCATCCGACTTCCAGCCTCCCTCACAAAGTGTTTTGTTTGGAGATGCTTGATAGCTGATCCGGTATTGGTCACTCTGCCTCCTTTGTACACAACTTTGTTCACTGCATCTAAGATTTGCTGTTTTGTGGAGAAATCCTTCAAAAAGAATTCATCACTCACATCAGAGTTGAACTGGACTAAGCCAACCTGAATGGAATCTCCTTCCTCGTAAATTGCATCAATGATGTTGGATACAAATGTAACAACTTCTTGGAAATTGGTTTTCCCAAAGTTGATGGAGCTATCCAATAAAAATACAATGTCACCTTGTTTTTTACCACCTAAAAGATCAGGAAAGGAAATGGCGTTAAATCTTTGGCTGAATACACTTTGTCTCAGTCAGCATGTCTAAGAATTTGCATGGTTTAGTGCTCCAGAAGTCTTACAGAGCATCTGGTCAATTTTATTTATATCTGAGAATCCTCTGAGGACATAATCCTAACCAACTTTCCAGCACTGAGGCAAGGGCAATACAACTCTGAGGTAAGGAAACAAAAATTGCCTTATTTTGAGGAGGCTAACTGCAGGATGCAGCACTGCCCTACTGGTACAGCTAAGCCAGTGCTGGAAATTTGGTTAGGATTGCACCCCCAGTTTACTGTACCTTTTTAAGAAGACAAAATTCTAGTCTTCCTGGTTATTAAAAAACTTGCAAACAAGCAGGATTATTTTGTTTACAAACATGTGCAGGATTTCATGGTAGGATGAGTTTAAAACATAATTTAACATTTCATTTGAGTCTTTATGTCAGGCGAAGCTCCCTGAGTTCCCGTAAGCTCGAAGGTGTGCGTAACTGTCCACTGTTATAAAACTGTTGTTAGCATCTGTTCTAATGCTCTTAAAGTGATAAGTGATGCTCATTAGGGTGTACAAAGAGGATATTTGAAATCTGATTCAAAACTGCATTTATTAAATAAACAATAAATACTGAAATTTGTAATAACAAGGAGGAGCGAAGCTGTAAAAAAAGGCAACCTATACAAACCTATAGTTTGTATAAGTTATTTTAAGTTAGTTAAAGTTGTTAGTTATTAGTTAGTTTATAGTTGTATAAGTTAGTTTATAGTTATATAAGTTAGTTTATAAAGTTTGTATAAGTATGGTTCGCAAAAGAATCAAGGAGGTGCGAAGGTGCCCAAATTGGCCAGGGGGTGTCACTACTGCTCCCCACAAAAGTAGCTGGAAAAATGGCTGGGGGGTTTCAAACAGCACCTAGAACAAGGAAGGTACTGGGAGGGGCAGGCCTCTTGGCCATCATGGTGCAGAGAGGGAGCAAAAACAAAATCTCATGGAAAAATTTTCCAGCTATGCCTAAGGTTGAAACATAGATTAAAACATATTATAGGATCTAGTCCTACTGTGTTTTGTTTTGAAATCAGAAAAACTTGGAATGTCCTTGAAATGTTGTAATGACTGGCACATTTTTCCTCCAGCAATTGACTTTCTCTTGTTCAACTGGTACAATTCCTCTACCAAATTTTTGCTATAGAATAAAATCTCCTGCAGGGAGATATATGGGGATAAGCCATACATTTATTACGCTTCCTTGCACCCTATATCCATATGTAAGTTTCTAAAACAGAATTGGGGAAACATTCTGAAGAATGGACTGTCCATTCTCCATTCTGAACAGGTCTTCCAACATTCAATTCAGGAAATACTTTTCAGATCTTCCACAGAATCTGGAGTCCATTATTTGTTCCTGACTGAATAATCCTAGTCCTGAGGCTAGCAATGATGAATAAAAGGCAGGAAATGTTAAAGAAGGATGATTGATGATTGAAATTCTCCATTCCCCCTCCTTTCTCCACAAAACTTGATTGGCCTTTAGCTTATATATTTACCCATATTTACTATACACTATCACAATAAATAAGAATGGGTAATTTAATATATTTAATTGTACTCTTAAGATCTATAACTAATTTGCTAGAAATTAGTCAATCCATTTTAGTGAAAAAATAAAAGCAATTGCCCAACTCTCAGTTCAGAGTATATGGATTTCTGCCAATGAAATAAAATGAGGGAATTACAATTGGCTTATAACCAAGAGCTCCATATTTGTGGATCATAGGCTGAAAATAATAGGGGATTCAAAGGGGGAAAAATGCATACTGGAGAGAGCCATGAATTTAACCTTTATTGTACTAGGAGCTGTTTCCCCCACTGCAAGAAAACAAGTCCTTCTGTCCTGTACTCCTCTCTTTAGGAGTGGGAACTTCTGGGGTGGGGGAGTTAAGGCAATGCTATAGTTGCATTCAGTCCTTTTTTTGATTCACATATTGGCTGGGTCTCTGCAAAAGAAACTATATGTTTCAATAAAATATATCCCAAATGTTTTATTTTGAATGAGAAGGTTACTAACCAACAGGAAGAAATTCAGTTGGTACCATGGTTGGTGGTTGTCCCTCAAATGATTCAACAAGCCTTCTTTGTATTGAGGGCAGCTCCGTGAACTCTCTAACAACAAATACGGTCCTGGGATCATTGGTAATTCTTTGCAGTTCTGCGCTGTCAACATTCCTTGCTCCAACACCCAGACTTTTAATTCCAGAAGACTGCATCACAACAGAAGGTCTGCCAACATCATCCTGAGATCTTCCACCAAGCAAGAGAACTAAATGCTGTGGGACTCCATCTTCTCTCCTGCTTCCTGCAGATCTAACAAAGTAATTCTTTACAACGAAGTCCAGGGCTTTCCCAACATTCAGGGGAGATCCTCCTCTGAATCGCAAACGGCGAATGGCATCCACCACCGCAGTTTTGGTTGGATGTGCTTTTAACGTGAACTCAGGGAACACATCATTGCTGAACTGGACCACACCAATTCTCACTTTGCTTGGTCTAACATCTAAACGCTGGACAATCCCGATAATGAGGTCTCGAATGTGAGCAAGACCATCTTGCCTGACATTAGTTGAGCTGTCAATAAGGAAAACTATGTCTTTGGCATCACTGTCAATTACTGTGGAAAAAAATGAAAGAGGAGAATCATTAGCTTACCTCTTACACAATGGAGTACATCTTTGTGTACACAGAAACCCAGGCTCAACTTGATATCTCCAGTGAAAGAAAATCTCTCAAAGTCTCTGCATATGGATGTGTCATTTTACAATAGTTACAGAGATAAGGTGAGACCATTCCATTTCAGACTGCATGTGGGGTCTTTTGTGACTCAGTGCTTCTTCAACAAAAACTAGGCAATAGAAAGAAGCATTTTTGCCCAAACCTTTCCCTGTCATTATAGTTCCTCATTCTATAGAAAAAAACATTGATAACTGTTACTTATTTACCAATTTTACATTCAAACTTACACAAACACATGCACAAATCCAAATGTATATCTCTCCTTGAAATATAGGGTCCAGAACTGAAGGAGCTGCACTACTAGTCCAATGTGGGATTATTTCAACAATTAGGTGTAGGTTTCTTGAACAGCAATTTTCTCCCAATACTTATATAGTGTATGGCAAACCACTTTTGCTACTAAGAGGACTCTCAAAAGCTTTTATTTCTCTCAATCAGCAAAGCACCAAACACTTGACCCATTCAAGATTTCCACTCCTGTCTTAGAGTGGAGTTTCAAAATCACCTATGTCATGCAGAAAGCACTCTTAGCTTAAATAACCACAATCTTGCATGTTCTTTCTCAAGGTGCTTAAGCAAAGCTACTCATAGATACTAAGATATAGAGTCTTGCACTTGATAAGAGAGCTATATGTCTTAGGCCCTAGCCCAGGGTAGCACAGGGTAGAAGTTTTGAGGATAAGAAGCAGAAAATACTCTGTCATATCCTGTAAACGCTTTAGATCCTCAAAGTGTTGTGGTTTGTGCATTTCTGTGCTGACCATTGGGGCACATTCCCAGGAAAGATGCATAGAAGGAAGTACTGAGGCAAGATACATAAATTATTTATATGAACAAAAGCACAAAACAATCTTTAGCATCAGACTCTCTTACCTGAAGGGCGGCTTGTATCAGAAATAATTTGTTGTATCTGTTGTGTAGTGAGTGTTGAAATAGGTAGTGTCAATTTCTGTTCCAGACTAGGCAGATCCTGGTAAGTTGACACTTGGAACACATATTCTGGACTAAGAGCTATTTTGACCATTTCCTCAGGATTTACATTCTTTCCAATAGTCAGTGGTGCCACTCCTACTTGCTTGACTTGATATGCAGGGTCTTCCACATCATCATCAGGTGGACGGGAAAAGAGGAGGATTAAAAACTGAGGTGCTCCATCCTCTATGCGACTTCCTGAGGGCCTTGTAAATATATTCTTTGCCACATATTCTAGGGCATATCCAACATTTACTTGCCTCCCTCCTTTAGGTCTTAGGTTTCTCAGTGCATCTTGAACCTCATCCTTAGTGGAGTAAGCATTCAGTAGAAATTCAACCTTGGGATCTTCACTGAATTGAATCAAAGCTACTCGAGTAGTATCAGAACCCACATTAAGGCTGTTCACAAGTCGCTCAATAAATTCACGAACAGAACGGAATTCAGGAGCTGCGTACTGGGAGCCATCAATAAGGAATACAACATCTCTCTTTACATCCCCTGTGGAACAAAGAAAGTTTCTAGATGACACAAGTACAAAGAAATTAAATCCACATATTGGTATAATACAATAGCAGAGCAAGAATCAGTTGGTAAGAGCAAACAGTAATCCTGTGCAATAATATATGCATACAGACATGCATACAAACACAGTAAGCTTCTAGTGGGAGACATCTGAAAATCTCAAAGCGCAATCCTGACATGCTGGATTAGGCAGGCTATCTTGCCTGCCCTGAATTCAGCATATGCTGCTACACTACAGTAGGGAAGGGGAGGATTACCCCCTTCCCTGGTCCAGCCTGAATAGTTCTACAAAGACTTAGGACACCTTTGGTGATGTTTGGATCCTGCATAACTGCTGATCCAAGACCTGCCTCCTGCTTCCCCTGCCACCCACAGTACTGCCTTCCCTGCCACAGAACACCCTCTTCCCCCTCCTCTTCACCTTCTTCCCGCCCAACCCTGAGTCTGTGCCTCCTGGAATAACCAGCACAAATAACCATCTATGCCAGTTGTGGGGCAGTGCAGCTAGGTCATGCTCCTCCATGTGCTGGCCTAAGTCAGCATGGTGGGGTGGTGTAGAAGTGTCTTCTGGCACTTTCACAACATACCTAAATCAGTGCAAGGGGCTTGGGCTAACTTAAGGGCTTTCTAGGATTGCACTCGCAGTGTACAGATTATAGTTGACCTTTGTCCATGGTATCTTTTGTTTCCTGCTTTATATCCTGTCTAAACTGACTTGGCAAGTTTTTGCAGCATTTCAAGCAGGAAATGAAACGCTTACCCTACAATCCAGAGTAACTACAGGAGCACATAGACATTTATGTCGACGTAGTTACGGCACCACCTAATGAAAACCTATGGGAAATTCATACTGCAATCCAGAGTAAATTGTTCTTACACTGGAGCAAGGACTCCCTGTGGTTACTCTGGATTGTGCCCTTAATAAATGAGAGCAACACTGACACGACAGACACATGCAGACAAGATACATTTTAGACAGTCTTTTGTAGAATATCACACTTTGGCTGACTTGTAATCATAATTTGGTTGTCTGCCTCATTATAAGAATCATCACACATGTTCATCAGTTCAGAAACAGTCTTTCACCTGGAAGAGGAACTTGAAAAGTAACCTTAGGAATCAATGCATTTATCTCTTCCTTGGTCAACCGAGTCACTCTTTGTGCAATGAGCTGCTGTAAGTTGCTCAGTTGACTGGTGTCAGGAACAACAACTGCAAATTCAGGCACATAGGAAATGGTCTGCAGCTCAGAAATATCTGCATTTCCAATTCCAATACCAAATGGCACAGTACCACTTGACTTCAAAGTCTTGGCAGGACCTTGGATATCATCCCTTGACCTATCAGCTGCCAGTAGGATCAAGAATTGTGGGACACCTTCAGCCACTCTGCTTCCGCCACGAACTGTGAATACATTGTTTATCAGGTACTCCAAGGCAGCTCCTGTGTTGAGAATAGAGCCTCCAACTGGAGACAAACGCTGGATTGCCCCCATCACCTCTCTTTTGTCTGAGTAGCTGTTCAGAAGGAACTCTAATTTTATATTATTGCTATATTGGGCCACAGCAATCCGGACTTTATCTGGGCCAACATCCAGACTTTCAATCAATCTTTGTATAAAAATCTTCAGTGCAGGAAAACTACTCCTGATGCCATCTGAACCATCAATCAGAAACACAACATCCTTCTTCTGAGTATCATCTGTTTGGGAAATGCAGGGTTAATAAGGCAGAGAAACAAATGCAGTTGATTTTCATACCAAATAAATATGATCATGTTTATCTTTTAAAGCATATCATTTATGAGTAGTCAAAAAATAGTAGGAGAAAAGTCAAAGTCACCACCTTATTTTGTACAGAAAGTACATAGTATAGAAAGAAAAATCAAACCAACAAACAAAATATCCATGAACAGATGCAAGAATGAGTAAATGAGAGCCAAATGATACATGAGATTAAACACACAGCTGAGCCCTTGAAAGCTTTTAAATATCAAATGCAGGGTATGGAGGACACAGGAAAATCAATATGGAAACAAAGAATCAATGATGGGTGCTTCCATACCAGGGTAAAATAGAAATAACTATAATTTATATTTCAGAGTAAAGTAAAGTAAGCCCATTGTGTTCATTGAGGTTTAGGCTGAGAATCTATCTTACTCCCCAGAACTGGCTCAAGAGGGTGGTGGTACTGAGAGTACTCTGCTCCTCATTACAAAGCCTGACACAGAAGGTCTACACCAGCAAAACAGCTGAGCAGACTTGAGAAACCCCATTGTGGTGCCGGAGGCTTCCCTCACCCTGGCTGGGTTCCATAAGGTCTATTTGACCCTGCAACTCTTTGACACATTTTTTTTTAACTATTGTGAGTTTCAAAATCTTTCATGTATTCTCCTGTTAGGCCCTTCTAAGAGGATGACTCATGGTCATTACTGGTTTTTGTTTTTCTGTTTATTTTTTATTAATTTTTATTTTCATGTTGACAAACGCTGGGGTCAAATGGACCCAATGGTATCTGCCATGTAATATATTTTATACATACATATCTATATATACATTTGTCCCAGATCAAAGGACAAAATGACCAAATTCCTCTATGTATCCAATCCCACAGTAAAACCCAATGCCAGAAATAAGTTTGGCCTACAGTAGGGTCCATGGTACCTGGAGCAGGAGATCAGCGTGTCACCATCCCCCTCCATCCTGTGCATGCCCATGCCTCTGAAGCCTCCAGATCTGAATGACGAACTCCACACCTGAGTGTGCATCATTCCAGACCTGAATGAACCTTTCCTATGTGTCACTCCCCAAGGGCACATCACCACACCAGCAGCACTTCCATAGCCAAACACCTGGCCTACAGTGATGTGATATAGTTAGAAACTCACACATGAACTGTTGTGTTGTCATGTATTTTGCTTCTCTGTCCTAGTAAGATAAATTTGCTGCATGGGAAAGCACTTGTGTAAAATTTGTATATGACCGCAAGCAGAGCTCTGCAGCATAATGGCTAAGTGGAAACGACCAGGGCCCCCAGAAAACCGGAATTGGCCGAACAAGTCCAGCTTTTGGCCATTGGACTGGACTGTCCAGTCTAATACGCCAGTGTCCAGCCTTCTGGGTGTGGGAGGGTGCTTGGGGGCATTGGGGGGATGATATAGCCAGCCACGGCTTGGCGCGGCTAAATCCAGACAGCTGAGGCTGAAATTTTTTAATGGTGTGCACATATATGCACAGCCTATTCTTTATTAAAGGGTTCCTGGAGAGGCGCTTCTGCATAGGCGGAGACCTCTTCTGACTTCGCTGGCACTTTCACTTCCTAATTGAAAATCTGGACTTTGAAAATGTGAAAATCCGGACTTTTGGTTTACCATGTCCTACATTTTGACTTTAGGATCTTATCACCCTGTCCATAACTCCATATAAACTTCAATTTGGCTTGTTAGGAACGAGGATTGTTCACATTTTCACAGTACACATTTTCACCGTACACAGTACACAGAAACTATTTTCACAATAGATTGGGAGCACTTTCAACTTTCTGAAGAGCATGCTCCTGTTTAATTTATTATTATTATTTAGGTTTTGATTTTTAGTTATGGTTACACTATAGTAATACATTATGCAATCTGAAGTTTGTTTTTCTTGTTTCTTGGTAATAAATTACTTTTATGTAGTATACAGTGATGCCTCACGTAACAAATTTAATTCGTTATGGAGGCATGTTTGTTATGTGAAACGTTCTTTACATGAAGCGGATTTTCCCATAGGAAATAATGGAAACCCAGACAATTGGTTCCACAACCCAAAAAATATTCATATAAAAATATTAACTGAATGTAAAAATGATGACAGAACACTGAGATTGAATTCAAAACATGCATTCAATGTCCATGAGCTTATGAAGTCTACTTAGGCTGCAGTCCTAAAGACGCTTTCCTGGGAGTAAGACCTATTTAACACAATGGGGCTTACTTCTGGGTAGACATGGTTAGGAGGCTGCAATCCAAGACACCTTAAAAGTGTCTTCCCACTTTCTCCTTCTCTCCATCCTGAGCCTCTCTCTCCCCTGCTCCCTTCTGACTACCCCAAGCTGCTTCCCTCTTCTCCACTGCTCTTCTCTCCCTCTGCCCAGCGGACACCCGGCCACAGGAGGAACAGCATGGAAGTGTTGCTTTCACTATGAGCAGGTGCGCAAGGCAGCCCTGACACTTTTTAAACAGGCTGCCGGCCAGTGCGTCTGCCCCAACTGCCAATTAATATGTTCTTTACGTGAAGTACAGTTTGTTACGTGAAGCAGAATCCTAGAGAAATTTTTGTTTGTTACGTGAAACATACTTTACGTGAGGCATTCTTTAAGTGAGGCGCCACAGTATACATTTTAAAAATACATGTAAATAAAATACATTTAAGAAGAATAGAATCAGAAAGACCCACAAGGTCATTTAGTCCAATCTTCTCCTTGTACAAGGTAGATAGATAGGTAGAAGATAGTGAGGTAAAAAGAAATAATTTCTATATACCTGTAAATGAAAAGTCAGTTTGCAACAGAGTGACTAGATCCGTTTGTATGTCTCCAATTCTAGATAAAGAATCAGCGCTTAGAATGAACGAAGGGGCATAAACTATTCTTTCTAATTGTGCCGAATCAGCAGCCCTGGATTTAATAACGAAAGAAATGACACCAATTCTTTTCAGTTCATCAGCGCTCCTTTGCACATCATCACTTGATCTTCCAGCAGCAAGGAGTATAATGAGTTGTGATACTCCTTCTTCAATCCTGCTCCCAGCATTTCTCACGAAGATGGTCCTCCTGACATAATCTAAGGCAGCACCAATGTTGATTGCCCTCCCAGTTTTTATCCTCATTCTTTTCACCTTCTGAAGGATATCTTGCTTGGATGGGACATCATGAAAGTTGAACTCAACATTTACACTGTCATCACTATATTGTGCCACAGCCACACGTGTTCCATTAGGGCCCACATTCAGGCCAGAAATAACCCGGTGCAAAAAGTCACGAACAGCAGGAAACTGACCCGCAATGTTTGACGAGCCATCAATCAAAAATAAGATATCTTTCTTGCTTTCTGGAATTAAAACACATCAAGACATTTAGTATACACATCTACTCATAGTATGACTTATTCACTGCAGAAGTGCCCTAAAGAACATCCTAAAATCTTAACTAAATATCTTAACTAAAATCTTAACTAACATCTTAACTAAAAATTCAGCTCTCTTGATTATGTACTAGTACAGATTTTGGCTTTTTGCCTTTCTTTAGATAAAAATAAATAAGCTGCAATCCTAAACTCCCTTTAGGCCTGCCCAAGCCTCAGCATAAGTTCCATGCCAACCTGGGGTGTCACAAAAGAGCCATAAGACATTTCTGTGCCATTCCTGGAGGCCAGTGCACTGACATAGGCTTGTGTCCCTACATCACTACAAGAACAGGGAGACTGATGAGTTGTGCCGGCCAAGGTTAGGATTGCATCCTAAGGCTTTCACTCTTAGATCACTGTTTTACTCTGAGATCTAGAACTATTCTTTCTACATGGTTTGTAGACCTGAGCAGGGTACATTTTTGAAACAGAAAACATATGGTAAAACAAACACATGCACAATCGCAATCATAGCATACATGGATATACACTAGCCCTCACCATCATAACTCCATAACCACCATAACCCCACATGAAAGGAAAACATTAAAGATTCCACATTTGTCACATTCTATATGTGTAGTTCCTTCACTGTATAATTTTTCATATTTATAAAACTATATTTAGGAAAAAGTACTAAACAAGAATTTTATAATATACAATGTGGCCCTAGGGCACTATAATATTGCATATTGATAAAATGCTGAATGTCGTTAAAAACACATCTGCAACAAATCTATGAAGTAGTAAAAAAAGGAAGAAATTACCTGTGGCAGGGATTATTTCTTGCACACCTCCACTAATATAGGTTGTTACTGGCCTAATCATTTCCCGTGACAAATCTGCCAGAGAACTGAAATCATCCATAAAATATACCATTTCTGGATTATAGGCAATCTGCTGAAGTTCTGCCTTATTGGCGTTCCTAATACCAACACAAAATGTCAGCACTCCTGCGTCAGCTAAGCTTTTGGCAGCCAGTTGATATGAGTCAGCAGATGGCCCTGCTGCAAGGAACACTAGCACCTGAGGAATGTTTTCATCTATCCTGCTCCCAGCGGCATCAGTGAAGTGATTTGAAAGAACAAAGTCTAGCGCTGCACCAGTGTTCGCCACTGACCCGCCTTGGAGTCTCAACTGCATCAGCCGCTTAAGTACGTCTGGCTTGGTTAAGAAAGTGTTTAAATAGAATTCAGTTTTAGGATTCTCACTAAATTGCACTAGGCCAATTCGTATCTCATCAATTCCCACATCAAGGGACTCAACTAGCCTCACAACAAAGTCACGGACATATGGGAAGTTGGCATTTCCAACGTTGACTGATCCATCCAAAAGAAAGATGATATCTCTTTTGTTTACCAGAACTGCAGTAGAGCACAGAAAATAACATGAGACATCACAGAAAAACACACCAGTATTTATCATGTGTGCATACAGCATTTGCTGTACACGCATGTATACTTTGTTACACAAGAGATGGAACAGAACTGTACAGATGTAGAGGAGGACAGAATAAGGAATGTTAAAGAATCTTTCCACACTATCTATCACCTCCAACTGCATATTATATTCACTTTGACCCATTTTCAATGTATATGGTGTCCTGTCTATAGATAACATTAGCAGGGCAATATAACTTTGCTCTGGGTGTTATACTTGCAGCCACACAGGGAGCTTTTGCAGGGTGAGAGCAGGTGAATCTAGGTGACAGTAATATGCACCAAGATCCTAATCCCCTTTCCCCACCCCAAAGTGCCCCTTGCCCCTACTCAGACTTATGCAAGCAAAATAGCTGGTAAAGATCTGAGAAGAGTCATGAAGACCAGGAGGCCTAAAGAGAGGTAAGCAAAAAATACTTGCCTTTCCCAGACCATTTAGCCATTTCTCCACATATGCTTCACTGGTGGTGCAGCATGCTGCAGACTGATAGGACTGGGCCTCTAGAAGCGTTACTGCTTTTTGGGTAGCTCTATCAACTCCATTCCCATGCTGCCTATTTTAATATCTCTGAGAGCTATGCAAGTGGCAAGCTATGCCAGCAGAGAGTATACAGGGCAGGCCCTCTAATGCTATCAGACAAATGCCAAAACCTCAGGACTCATCTCCTTGTTGTGTCTCTTGTGATATGGATTGGATTCTCTCTCTCTCTTTCTCTCCTGCTCCCAAGTGATTATATGGGGTAACAAGAAAAACAGAGATGGCCCTATCCATATTTATAAGTGGAGAGTGTGTTTGGAGGCCTCAAGGTCTCAAATGTCTCCAGCCCAAAGGTATTCTCTGGAGCAGTTCAGAACCATGTAAAATACCTTTTGTATTACTTTCTTCTGTTTCTAGGTCCTAAGAACAAAACTAAGGCTATTCTCTTATTGGACTTGCACCAGCTACCAAGGTGGTGCACATCTGAGGCGGCCCACTGAAAGACATAAAGCTTATGGAAAGGAAAGAAGATTTAAATTCTTTCTCCTTCAAAACCTCATGTTCCCCCCTCCACACTCTCCCCTACAGAATACACCTTTTTGCCTAAGACTGAACCAGAACTTATAGTTAAATATTTGGAAGAATTAGGTAGGCTGGCATAAGCCCTGGCATAAATCCTATGCTAACCTGGGGATGTCATAAAAGTACAATAAGATACTTCTGTACCATTCCTGGGAGGAGGGTTAGGCATGCACAGCTTTCACATTAAAATCATTCACTGCTAAAATTAAAGTGTTTAATTTTGATTGTATTTCTACATTCTAACGCTGCACCTTAGAGGTCCTTGATTATCAAAGCTACTAAAAGTACAAATATGAAAATATTTTAAAATTCTTAGCTGTAATATTAAGTGGAGAGAAAACTTGCCTTACGCTTTCTTCATATGAGAAAAGAAAAAGAGAGAATGAAGCACAAATATATATTTCCACATATAATATTCAAGAACATTTTTAATTTATATATTAAAATAAAAATGTCAGAGTTGGTACATACCATGCAAGACAGTATTAGTGAGAGACATACATTTTGAAAAAAGTTTGTTAAGTAAAAGATTTGTTTTACCTAAAGATGTTTACCTTTGCTAAGTTTAAACAGAGAAGATTTTAAAGGCCTGCAGTCAGCAATAATTGTGTTCCAATAGTATTATTGTAAGAGTACAGGATTATTCTAGGAAATATCTAGAAAGCCAAAATTATGTGATTCTGATTAGTTTTGCTCCTTCTTCACTGAGGGGAACACCTTATCTTTCTTTAAGAGTTTGGTGGGCAGGATTATGCCACTCAAGTGCAATTTCTTCTGCTCTGAACATGCAGCACTCCATCACTCCAATATTTCATCTTTTCTTTCGGAAAGATGGAGTAATCTATAGAAGCTATCATCAAAATTATATGTAACTTTAAACTGACAGCAAGTGCCACTCAAAAGAAATTGACTGACTTCTGAGTTTGTCCATATGTCTGCCAAACAGCACTGTTTCTTACAGAAACTACAGACTTTTCTCAGTCCTGACCAAATATAACTAAACTTATTGGAGTATTTCCACTTATTTTTAGAGAGAATAGGCAAATCCCAAGTTCTTTTTAAGTCCAGTATGTATATTTGGGGACCTTCTTGTTCGAGCATAAGAGTAATCATTCATCTGTAAATTTCTGAACTAGCCACTGTACTATGTGAATTAATACAAAACTCTTATAAAAGGAAATTATTAATCCTGGAATAAATGCTTACAGGATTGTGGCTGCAGGGGTAAGGGACAAATTTGAAAGGCCACTGAATTCAACAGAAACATTCCACATGCTCTGATGATCCAATTTCCAATACATAATTATCGAAAATAACTAGAATATTTTATTTTTATACTTGAGTCAGAGGGTGCAGATGAAAAAGAAATTTAATATAATTTTTAAAAAGTTAATTATACCGTGTGAGCATTATCTTCTGAACCTAAACTTGGTGAATAATCTGTCTCAGGGACAGCAGTGGAGAGGACAGGTACAGGTTGACACCCATCAATTCCACTTCTGAAACCCTTCTGAAACCCAACACAGGCAGCAGTAGTATGCTGTCAATGCTTAGTCTGCCCTCCCATTCTGCGGCTGGCTACTGAGTTGATTTTACTTCATCTAATTCAGTGATTTTCACCCAGTGTGCCGGTGCACATTGGTGTACCACGGATAGTCCTCAGGTGTGCTGCGGGAATTTGAGGATTGACATTCATTAATAGGAAAATTGGTGGATTTGAACAGTCTGGTGTGCCTTGCCAATGGTAAAAACAGTTGATGGTATGTATACCTTGACAATTTCAGTGCCTTGTTAAGTGTGCTGTGAGATGAAAAAGGTTTAAAATCACTGATCTAATTCATGGATTGTAAAGGCAGAACATGCAGTTGCCTGGCTGTGCCTCTCAGCAGCTCTGGAGCACAAAGAAGTTCTCCAATTATCTTTCTGCCCATCTCCACTTTGTGAAACTGCAGTGGTTCTGAATACTTAACAAGAATAAATGTTACCTTGTTGGGTTGTTCCAGAGAGTGTTCTTATGGGTGCCAAGACTTCCGGAAGAATGGTTGCCAGTGCTACTTGGCGGAAATCAGAGGGAGAAAATACTAAGCTCGGTTCATAAGCAATGCGTTCTAATTCAGTAGGATCTGCATTTCGAGCCCCAATTGAAAGGATGAGTATGCCACTGTTTTTCAATTCTTGGGCTGCTTGGATGACATCATCACTGGACTGGCCACCAGTAATAAGAACTAGCATTTGTAGAATACGTTCATCAATCCTGGATCCAACAGAACTAGTAAAGTAGTTGTTTTTAACAAACCTCAGCGCTGAACCTGTATTGTGTGGAGAACCACCCTTCAGCTTCATTTTTCTGACGTGGGCAAGAACATCTTTTTTGGTCTGGTAAGTATTGAAATTGAATTCATGTTTTACATCATCTGCATATTGTGCCACGGCGACTTGGATCAGGTCTGGTCCAATTTCCAATCTCTGGATGATTTTGACAATGAAATCACGGATTGCAACAAAAGAGGGATTTCCCAATAGTGTTGTGCCATCTATCAGGAAGACTATGTCCTTCCTATTGACTTCAACAACTGCAATCAACAACATAGATACAGATATACAATCAGTAGAATTACTTATTCAACATGATCTGGATCAGCTTTTCCAGAGACCACAGAAAATGCTTATTATATGTCTGATTGATTTTATTCTGCTGAATTATAATGAACTACAGTATATTGTAATCCAAATAAATGAAATAAAATTATTGTCTGCACAGTCAATTTTTATAGGTGAGTATACAAATTATCCTGTACTACATTTAATAAAAAATGTAATAATTATCTTCAACAGTTCACAAACTTAATGGTATATTTAAGGTTGGACCAAAATAAAGTGCTATTATTAAGAAAAAAAAACTTTGTTGCAACAGACTAATGGGTCTGGCTAGACCAGTGGCATGTTTTCTACATGGACCTGGGAAGCTTGCAAGGAAAAATATGAAATGCTCTTAGAATTGTTTTCCCAGCTTGGCCTTTCCCTCTGAATATGGACCTGCTAGCCAGTTATTAGGAGTTAGGCATCCTTCTCCATTTTGCTCAAGAATATATCCTTTTTGCTCCACAACCCTGCTACCTCTTCACATCACATAGTAAACCACAGTTTACAGCAAGCTGCCAGACTGCATCCTTCTAGCACATTCAAATCTTCAGCCATGCCTCTAATTGAACACAAATCTAGGGTTGCCATAATTCTCTTCCATGGGAGCCCATGTCAAACTTGCCAGTATGTGAATGAAATCTCCAAAAATCAGACATATGGCAACCTTATCCCACCTTTTGTCAGAAAGATTGGCAGAATGTGAAAGATCAAATAGGAACCATTTTGCTTTGCAATATATAATAAAACCATATCCTGCTTATATTAGATTTGGAACACAAGTGGCAAATGTATATAAGATCACTGAACACTCATCACTTGAAACAAATAAGAACTTAATTTTTTTGACCATATAGATTACTTTTTTAAAATTTACCAAGATATGTTGAAGTTATCTTAAGAAGACATGCAGGACAATCCAGAGCAACTAATCTGTCCACATAAGAGCCCTTAGGTTGCCCTATCTAACACTAGGTTGGAGCAACTGCAAGATGCTCCAGCCCAGTTACTCTGGAAGAGGCTTAGGGCAGAGCAAGGCAAGATAGGGTGCCCTAAGAGAGGAGGACCTGCTCTGCCCTAACTGGGGCAGCCTAAGCAGCTCAGGAGAGGCAAGTTGAGGGCATGTTTAGCATTGCCTAGGGCAGAGCAGTTACTCTGAATCCAGAGCCTGTTTCCAAGGCAGAAATGCCCTCTTCCAGCTCCTCAGAGATATACCACCTCAGGAGCAGGTATAGTAATGAGTAGACCCATAGGGGTTCATGATAAGGCCCGAGTAAGAATGGCAGTGTTGACCAAAAATCTGAGTTCTTGGCCATCCTAGCTGCAACCCCTGCCTCTCAACCTCAGGATATGGAACAAACTACGGCTGCCCACAAACCTCAGGATACAGCAGGCCACTCCAGGAAGCCCCTTGTATTCACTGTAGAATGTACTGGCATCTCATCAGGGACTCCTTATAAGGCAGGCACCCAGTGGCGTCACCAGACTGGTGCGGCTGGTGTGGGCTGCATTGGGTGATGCGCTCCGTATGGGGTGATGTGCCGGAGGAGTTTGACTGTCCTTTGGCAGGCCCCGGGCGTCAGCACACCCATTCAGGCCTGCTCCAAGGCGGAGCAGCAGCCAGAAGCTGCCACTTGTCTGAGGAGCTGGCCTGAACGGCCATCTGAGATGCACTGCGCAGAAACACACTGAGCATGCCGAACAGCTTTAGAGGAGACTTCCTTAGAGCAGAGAAAGTCCGCGCCTCTGCACAGCCATTCGGCCTCACTCAGGAGGTGGAGCGGCAGCCGAATGGCTTCAGAAAGAGTACTGCACAGGCACCAACTCTGACGCCTGCACAGTCTCCCCCGAAGCCAAAAGGCTTCAGAAAAGTACTGTGCAGGTGTCAGAGATGGTGCCTGCGCAGTACTCTTTCTGAAGCCAGTTGGCTTCAGAAACAACTGCGCAGGCGCCAACTTTGGTGCCTGCGCAGTCCAGGTAGGGGGGGGGCGCACATCCCAGGGATGACGCACAGACTTCCGCACCAGGTGATGTGCAGAGTCATGTCACCACTGTAGGCACCACAGCTTTTCCTTGTTCAGTGTGATCTGAGGGGTGTCTCCTCAGGAGCAAGTCTTCCCCTTGTGTCAATTACTTAGCATGCTCTGGAGCAGTTAGGGCAGCCCAGGCTTCCTGACTCTCTGGATTCAGCATAACTTTCTGCTCTGGATACAGAATAGTTAGGAGAGTGCAGTTAGGTCAGAGCAGGCTGAATTTGCTCTGGATTGTGTCCTTAGGTTGCAATCCTACAGATACTTTCCTGGCAGTAAGACCCATTGAACCCAATGGAGCTTACATTTGAGTAGACATGGTCAGGATTGTGCTCATACAGTGCCAAATCCACAGGGCTAGGAGGCCTCTATAGGCTGGTCTAACTGCTGCTAAGGACTAGCATTTGCAGGATTAAAGAGGTGAGCACAAAAGACAGCATGCTCACTGGGCTAGTGTACTTGTGCCGTATCCTGAGGTTGAGAGGCAGGGGTTGCAGTTAGGTTGGCCTAGGACTCAGAATTTTTTGCTATCACTTCTATTTTTACTCTGGTTTATCATGGACCCCTATGGGTCTACACAGATTTACACCTGCTCCTGAGGTGGCCTAAATCAGAGGAGCTGGGAAGGGGCATGTCTGCCATGGAAACAGGCTCTTGATATGGCCTACCTGTTCTAGGCCATGCTCAACATGCCTTCAACATGAGCTGCTTATGCTTCAACATGAGCTGCTTATGTGACTGCTAGGCCATCCCAGGTCCATCTGCCTTGGGTCAGCCTAAGTGGAGTTAAACTGGCCCACTGTTTTCTGGTGTAGCCAGGCTGGCCTATCTTAAAATTAGGCCAGCCCAGTGCTAGGTTAGACTAGCCTAAGTGCACTTCAGGATTGCAGCCTTAAACCTTGAATATTACAAAGACAAACTCAGCACTAAATGGAAAATACTGTCTTCATAAAATGAGATTACTTGTATGTGGTTCAATACTGTATGCTAACTATAATGAGATAACTAATCACCATCTGATTAAATCTGAAGTTGTGATGTGATATAGTAGATAGAATGATGAATCTGGCAGATATGGGTACATCCCATGTAAATTACATTCACATTGCCTCTTAATATGAATCTAAGCCAGTCGTTCTCAAAGTAGGGGTCAGGGCAACTTAATTTCATGGGAATCACAAAAAGCTGGGTGCTGCCTCTTGAAATAAGGAACTCAAGCTGCAATCCATACTTTCCTGGGAGTAAGTCTCATTGAAAACAATGGAACTTACTTCTGAGTAAACATGGAAGATTTCTGGCATTACAAGTGATGTAACCTCTTTAGTTGCTGTCACTTTCAAGCATGACATCATTTCCAGGCTAATGACATAACTTCTGGGGGGTCCCAGACAGAATTATCATTCTCAGAAGGGGGTCTGGGGCTGAAATGCTAAAAAACCACTGCTCTAACCTATCTCACAGGGCTATTATTTTGAGGATTCAGCTCACCTCCCTAAGATTCAGATTCAAATCTGCACTCAACCATGACGCTCCTGTGTGACCTTGGGCAAGTCACTCTCAGTCTCACCTACCTCACAGGGTTATTGTGAGAATAAAAGAATAAAAGCATTTTAAGGCAACTTGGACATTTGCATAGGGTAGGCGGGATATAAATCCCTTAAATTAAATATTGTCCAAAGTTTTATTGTGCCTGTAAACACACATTTCCTATCACTGCATTGTACTCTGATGACAAGTAGAAGCAGCCTTGGAAAGAGAGTACTGTATTCTATGTATGATCCATGCACATTGGATAAGAAATGATCCTCCATAGAACTCTATCGGCAGAAGTGCTTGCTGATGTGAATCTAAAGCAAAATTTCAATTTTTATCATGGCTCCATCTCAGCACTGAAATATGATTAACAACTTCTTCCTTACCATCTGCCATCTCTCTCCAAAGGTTTATTGAGAGGATGAGCAAAATGGGTTGATTTGTTTCTTTATAGCACAATTTCTGCAAAGTGGCAGGCAATCATGAGTTTTCAATTTATATACTGTGAACTTTTCAGTTGAAAAGCGGTATATAAATACAGTAGGTAGGTAGGTGGGTGGGTGGGTGGATGGATGGATGGATGGATGGATGGATAGACGGATGGACGGATGGACGGATAGACAGATAGACGGATAGACAGACAGACAGACAGACAGACAGATAGATATTCCCTGGTATCCACTGGGGATATGTTCCTCCTTCCCATGGAATAGTTCTCCTTCTCCTTCTCAGAGACATCAGATAACGGGGACCCTATCTCTGAACTGCAACCACTACCTTCATTTATCTTCTTTACATTTGCATGAAACAATAATGAGTCTTAACTAAATTACTATAACTAAATACTATAAGCAGAAAGTTATATATTTACTATATTTACTATAACTAAATACTAAAAGCAGAAAGCTAATGAAATGACAGGCAGGTTGATTGCAGGCTACTGAGGAAAGCAAAAACAGTGAACATTAACACAAGAAGTTGTGTTCTGGCCTGCATTCTGCTTGCCTTCCAATAAGCTTTTTTCATATAGCATTTGGTAAAAGCAAGACACATTATTGCTTCATATAAGTGTAATGAAGATATATGAAAGTAACACGTGCAGGGAACTGTGGATAACTAGATTTGCAGATACTGGGGATGCCTGCATATGAAATAATCCTGTTATATTTTAAAAGGATTAAAATGTAAACTAAACAGCTAAAAGGCTTAAAATGTGCCTAAAAATAATACATTGCAAACCTTTTCATTTTAAACAATATTTTCACCATGAGAGGACTACCATATGAATTTTGCTCTTCAAGGCCAAATACTTTCTTAGGCCAGGTCTATGATAGCCAACTTCTCTCCCTTCCCCCAACGCACCAACTCCTTTTATAGAAGCAATAGTAAAGATTAACTATCTTTACTATAAGGCATTTAATGTATTTATATATGCAGTCTGCTAAAGCTGCTAGAACTATTCGTGCTAATTTTTTGGGAGCCATTGTGATAGACTGTAAAGGAGATTCCTTAACATGAAGGGGTACATGTGTTTGTCTATTTATGAATATAGGCAATTTCAAATTCTTACTACCATCCACTATGGGAGTCCACATATTTATTTGAAATACTTGTATCTGCTCCAAACACTCAGGGTGCTAACAGATCTCCCAAAAATAAATAGATACATTATTGTATAAATGCATAAATAACTGAATGAAATAAATTGTTCATTTAAAAATACATACCTTCTGTAAGAATGGTTGGGGCATCTAACAAAATGAGTCTTTGGGCCACTCCAACAATGTTTGGCAGTAACTGTTCTTGAAGTTCGTCAATGACACGTGTGTCCAGGACATTAAATACGAAGCTTCCATCAGTAGCAATTTGCTGAAGCTCTGCAATGTCAGCACTTTGGAACCCAATGCAAAAGGAGAATATACCAGCTCGCTTCATGGCTAAAACCCCCTCTCTAATGTCATCACTAGATTCAGTGCCACTTATTAAGACTAAAACCTGGGGAACACCTTCCTCTTTCCTGCTGCCTGATAAATGGGTAAAATGGTTTTGCACCACATACTCAAGAGCTTCCCCAATGTTAGCTTCCTCTCCACCAGGCATGCTAAGGGCTTTCACTGCATCTAGAACATCAGCTTTTCGGGTGTAGCTGTTCAAGGAGAACACAGTGTTGGGTCGATCACTATACGTCACCACCCCAGTGCGTATCTGCTCAGCTCCAACTGAGAGTCTTTCAAGAAAATTTGCAATGAAACCACGAATATCTGCGAAACTGACAGCGCCGATGTTGTTTGATCCATCAATAAGGAAAATAATATCAGCAGATTCTTGCGCTTAAAAAAAAGAGAAATGCAACAGGTGAAAGCATTAAACAAAGTGACTCCATGCAACTGAACAGCGTTCTGACATGTTTCTTTAGAAATAGGCAAGAAACACGAATATGGAAGAACAAAACATACAGTGGCCAAGGTAAGTGAAACTGGCCTGCTAGTTCTGCATTCTGATTGAATATCAGTTCATTGCTCAGATATTGTTATGTAACAGTGAGTGTTGTTGAAAAAATTCCCATACCCAATACCATGGGGTATCTTTTCATACTATGTTTTATTATGACTCCCATGTCTTTATGCTAAAATGTGGTTTGAAGCTAAGGCTGCAATCCTAACCTTCAATTAGTCAGGCCTAAGCCCTGGCATACAGTGCTGAGCTGGGGGTGTCACAAAAGTGCTGTAAGAGACTTCTGTGCCAATCCTGGGGGAAGCTTAGGCTGGTGCAGAAAAAAATGCTCACTTTCCTACATCACCACAGGAATGAGAAGACTGATGAGTTGTGCCAGCCTAGGTTTGGATTGCACCCTAAGTTAAGTAACATCACCTGATCACTCGTGATACATGATCTTTGTGGTTTGGATTTCAGAGTTCATATTCTTTTACAAGCAAATGAATGTATAATGCTTTCTCTAGGAATGGTTATCCTGACTTACAAATGTGCCACAACACAAATGGAAAGTTTTTCTGCCTTCTGCAGGAAAAGCTTTAAAGCAGAAATACTAATAAACTAATAGGAAAATTTGTACATGAAGCACAACTTTTTAAAATGAAGTTGAAATCATAATGGTATGTGGGACAAAGATTTTAATAGTTTTAAAATATTTCAAACTTTTCTAGACTTTTAAAAAGTTCAAAGTCAGGAAGCATTTTTTAAAAATACTGATCTCATTTAACTAAAGATGAATAATTAATATTGGAGTTTCTTTGACAAACAGGATATTTGCATGATAATCCATAATGCATTAAAACTTCCATCAACAAAACAAGAATGGGTTCTTCATGTGGAAAAGCAGTCATAAAGTATAATCCAGCAGCACACCCTGCTAGAATCCTAGAAGGAAGGCTGAAGCCTTGCCACATACTGTACAGTGCCAAATCCTATCCCCTCTGGCAGTAGCCTCATTGCCCAATCCTCTTCTCAGTCTCGCATCAACTAAGGAGCTGGCATAGATTTGAGGAGACTTATTATGATGTGTGAGGCTTAAAAAGGGAAATCCTCTTTTGCTTTGTAGCCTCCTACCATACACCTTCATCCCACTGAAAGTACATGTCTTTTGGCATAGCTGCACCAGCATTCAGAAAGTTTGGGTTGAAGGTTTTGATGGTCAAATTATGATCAGGATATATTGATTTCTCAATATCTTATTTAAATTTAGTATACTATATTTGTCTACAATCAAAAGTGTCAAAATCAAGGCCCTTCGGCTGAATCTGGCCTGCCATGCCATTTAATGTGGCCCGAGAGAGCTACAAATGCACACGACTGTCTAATAAGTTATACTAAGTTACCACCTGCACCTTAGACTGTGCTTTAGATTTTGGTCCCTTGTGCTGATTAAGTTAGACACCCTGATCCTACATATTTTCTAAAAATTTAATGCTAAAGGAATGGAAATTTCTATGCTTCTAGATATTATCTATGGGAATATAACTGAAAATTGCATTTATTATAAAGAAGTTCTGATTTATTTTTTATATATAACTACAGGATATTCAATCAAGTAATGCAGAAACATGTTAAAACAGAATGATGAAGCCAGTCATAACATCATTATCCAACCTTATATGTTATAAATGCTTCTAAACAGATCAGCTTTCTTGGACAGAAAACACTTTTATGACTCATAATGGGAAATAATCATTATCATTTAAATACAGTATGAATCAGTCACTTGATGACACCGTGGTTGGCTAAAATCTGCAAATCCATATGCCAAATCAATAATGGCAAAATCTAACCCAATACATATGGAGCACAGGCAATTACAAACTGCTGTACCATCATTGTGTGCGTGAATTAACATTCCCTATTTCAGGCTCCATATACGGAGCTTGCTCATGTCTTTGATGACAGAGTCTTATTTGGTCCCTTTATTCATAAGGGCTATGTTCATTACATACAAATTATTCTCTTTGTTCACAAGACTGTTATGTAGCATCATAATCTGATTAGTAGTAGGGCTCAACTGACAAAATCAAGATGGTTCAGAATTGACTATACATCTGTACAAAAGTTCTAATTAAAATTCATCAAAAAATCAAAAAGTCTACCAAATTTTCCAAAATTAAACATCATTTGCAGAATTACATTAATATGAATATATTATATCTTAGTTAGTCCAACACACATATTTTAATTATTGTTGTTGTTGTTGATACTATGTTCTTTACTATTTTATCTCTCATCATCAGTTCACATCATCAGTGAAGAGAGTGTTGGCCATGCCTGGACCAATTAGATTTTGGTTCAAACCTCATATCAAACAGCTTATTTTTTATCCAACCCCAATAAGCAATTCAGAGATTTTGAGAGATGGGGAGAATATCTATGAAATAATATATTTTTCTGGTATGTTTAGAATTTTGTCTGACTTTTAACAATGATATTCTTTATCAAACACATTTTTAAATGTTAATCATCAAAAAATCTAGAAAAGTCTCTTAAAACAGCCAGTGCATTAGAATAAAATATTGCTGATCTCACTGAAGCAGAGAAAAAGTATATACAATTGTTGGATAATTTGTCACCACTGAAATACCGTAAAAGTACACAATGAAGGATTAAGCTTGTGGTGGAGGGCAAATTATAACATGCATTGTTACATAACTAAGCAGAGAATTGTTGTCTTAGAAAGAAAGCAGTAACCAAGACATGAACCACTATGGTGTATAATATCTTTCAGGGCAATTTCAAGACTCACCTTTGGACTTGCCCTGGTTCTGTCTAGAACTATCATTCAATTAATAGGGCCTGTTACATATAAATGGATTTCAAGTCAAAGCAAGAGCTTTTCAGTATTCTTTTGGAGACAGGCAATAGGAGCAATCATCTTGAATGTATACATACTTTACAGACACATATCTCGACAAAACTATCACTGCATACCTGAATAGCCCATACGAAACTAGGGGATATTTTTACGTATCTTCTTCTCATACAACTTTTAAAATACATAATGTGCCACCCATCACTCCAAGCTGCGTTCTGCCAGTAAGACACCTTGTGTATATGTGGCAAGAAAGTCTCTTGTAATTGTGAGGGCCTAAGTTAGAACTTCTGCTCAGATTAAGGAATCCCATGTCTGTCCAGGGACTTTAAAAACATAGACTTAATTTGGGGGTGAGAGCTCTCACAATTAATAATATAGATTTTTTTTGAGAGACTTCATATGTAGGCAGAGGACTTCTGTTGATGTGGCAAGGAACTGCATCTCTCTCAACTGTGCTCAGTAGCAACTTCCAACCGTGTTTCTTCCATATCAAGAGGCAGTGCTTTTTCTGGGGGAAAAAAGTGCCAGTACTCACCACAGGTAATCCCTATATGACTAATTATGAATTATGTTGAGGGCAGGTGGAAAAAGTGACGGTACTGAGTACCGGTGAGTACCCCCAGAAAAAAAGCCCTGCTGAGAGGTTCTCTACAGAAATCCTTTGTTTTACAAGGTAAACCTTCACACCAAAATCTGGGCACCTGATCAAAAACCATTTAAAGCAAGTGGCAAAAATCACTCCTGTCAATAAAAGATATCCCAACTTTCTATGGGGCATAGTTGAGACAATGTGACATTCTAAACAATTTGCTCATTAATGAGTAAATTTTCCCCAATTTCCTCCTTGAATCTGGATCTTTGCCTCATAAAACCTGCAGAAAAAGGAGTGAAAACATTTGTTTGTGTGTATGTCATGCAGCAATGCAGAGATGAGTAATGGAGCGAATGATGGAGCTGAAGTGAAAGGTTAATTGGACAAGACAAGATGGGTGTTACTACAATACTGTTGTTGCTTTATATCACTCAGAATGCTACACATCTTCTCATTCATTCCAAGGTATAAAAACAAAGGTCAAATAACACTGCTTTGTGAAATAATTGTTCCAATCAGGCTCTTTTCTTTGCCATGCTAACAATTCTGAGGCTGGCTTTGAAGCTGTTTCAGACTACAGACCTCTGTTAAAAAGAGGGTTTCTTTTTAAAGAGGGTTCTCCTCTTTCTCTTTAACCTCTGCTGAAGTGGAGTTGTCCCACTAATTTATCTACCAGTTCTACTTTGCCCAGCAAGCAAGAATTGTGCTCACAAATATTTACTGGAAAAAAACAGTTGAAGAAACTTAGAGTCCTGCTTCAGCAGAGGTTTGAAAGGAAAAAGAGAAATTTCAAATAGCAATCTGGAAATCCTGAATGCCTGCCCTGCCCTGAGTAGCTAAGTTCTTAGTCTTGGCTGTTAATATTCTTAATAACTGCAATATAAGAATTAACTTTTCAGGCTTCTTCCTGAAAATAGGAAATACCAAATATTTCCTGAAGCTATACATGATATAACAGCTAAAAGACCTTCCTCCTCAATAGGATACCAATTTTTTTTGGTAACTGGGATTCTTGTTCTTGCAGTCAAGCTTTGTTAGAGAGAAGTACATGAATTGCAAATGTCTGAAATAGTAACTACTTATGGACTTATATATAGCTCAAATTCTGTCCATTCATATATTAATAATTAGTATATTATTAGTAATAATTAGCCAATAGTTATTCATTTTCTCTGTAAACCATTTTATGAACATTTTGTTGAAAAGCAATAAACAAATGCTGTTGATTGATTGAGATTACTAAAGGTGCAATCCTAACCTAGGCTGACACAACTCATTGGTCTTCCTGTGGTGATGTAAGGAGGCAAGTGGATACATGTGCACTGACCTAACCTTCACCCAGGAGTGGCGCAGAAGTGTCTTAATGGCACTTTTGTGACACCCCCCAACCCAGCACAGGACTTGTGCCGGAGCTTAGGCTGGCCTAAGTGGAGATTAGGATTGCAACCTAATAGATTATGTATTACTAATATATAGATGGACAGAATTTGAGCAATTAACCAACTGCAGTTTCTCACTATCTGGAAAGCACTATCTGAGATATTATGGGTGACATAAGTGGTTAAGACACTGTACCTGTCAACCTGTAGGCCAGGGTTTGAGACCCAGGTCACCACAAGACAGGGTGAGCTCCTGTCCTTAGCCCAGCTCTGCGATGCAGCTGGAACCAATCATATCGGCTCTGCAGTTCCATTGGACTATTTCAGTGGCATGGAGAGGGGGAATTTGCTGCTTGGGTAACAGCCTATCCTCCATATCAATCTACCCTGGCCTTCGTGCTTCGCATGCAGCGTTGAGCACAATACCATAGTCTTTCAAGACTGATGGATGACAAGTAATACCATATTTGCTGGCTTATAAGACGCACTTTTTTTCTCCCGAAAAGGGGGTGATGTCTGTGCATCTTATAGAGTGACAGGGCCAATCCTGGAGCACCTTCTGTATTGGTGCACAGTACCCCATCATGTCATATGTCGTTGAATTCGTATTGAAGAGCAGAATCCAATACAAAATCAGTTTTGAGATATCTCCTTCCTATCAAAAGTTATGGCCAAAAAACCAAAAAACAAAAATATAAAAACAAAAAAATACATTTTTGGCAATTTTTTTAAGCAGGTAGGAATTTTGGCTTCGGGAGATAGGAATTTAGCCCTGATTAGATTAGATTAAGAACATTCACTACTGGAATGCAGAGCCTTGGACAATCACTTAGTGAATGTTCTTAATCTAATCATTTCTATCACTAACATGACTATCTAGAATATAGAGCTGTGGACACTGATACAGTTATCTGTCCTGAACTTTGGAAGACAAGCAAGTAGTAATGACTGCCTGCTAGGGATACTAAAGGCTACACTGGATCCCATTTTTGATCCCATTCCAAATCCAATGACATATTTGTTGGGTAAATAGCATTTCTGTTAAGAGAACCCTTGCTTTTAATCCTTTCAATGGGCACTTAAGAGCTTTTCCAGACAATTCTCTTTGTCATTCAGTTTTTAAGAAGAACCCCAATGATTTGCTGTAACATAGCCCACTGTGCAAAACTCAAAACAAAAAAATTGTTTTCCAGCACTCAAATCGCAATACAATGGACCCTTAATGGAAATGGTAATCCATTCTAGAGACACAATTGTATTGTGAACCCACTGACCCACTAACAACTTGTTTTTGGACAATTTGTTCCAAGACCTTGGAAACCTCATTTCTTCCACAGAACTAAGCTATTGCCCTCTCTAAAGTATGATTTTAAAATGTGTACTATAGGGACATTGGTTATCAATTGGTTTTCACAGTGTTGTAACTATAAAACCCAAATTATAAGACTGTTTTCTTCCATTCATATACTCAGTCATGATGTCAAAATGCTGCCACTGGCTGAGAAACTAGCAAATGTTTGCATTTCCACCACATATCTTTCACTCATGAGGCCTTCATGATCTAGCACTCAAGAGGTCCATAACTCATGGCAATTATGAACCTATTGCCAAGTTAATAGATATTGTACAGTGAAATTTGTTGTATTATGGAGAATCCATTGGAAAATTATTTTATTGGAAAGCTAGGATCCATTGCCAGATTTTATTGGAAAGTTATATTATTGGAAAGCTAGGATCCATTTCTCTCATTGCTGGAAGAAAATGCTAGCTCCAGCCAGATAATGGTTACAAACTGAAATATGTGACATGATTCTTCTTCCATGCCATGTCCCTTTATGAGATTTTTTTCTTTAATACTAAAATTAAAGTACTCTCACAGCAGCACTCAGGGGAGAGGAGTATCTGTTGTAAATGCTCTACCACTTTGTGAGTTAAAAAAAATCCCTTTTATCCTTTATATTCTCCTTCAATTCAATTAAAAAAACAACAGAAAGAGGATAGCCCACTCCTGGCTAGTCCTGGCATAGCACTATGAATATGGCTACAATCCTAAACACACTTTCCTCAGAGTAAGACCCACTGAATGCAATGGAGCTTCCTTTTGGGTAGACATGGTTAGGATTGTGCACTACGACTCACTTTGGTATTGTCTGGAAACACTCTTGGTCTGCCCATCAAAATGCTTACAATCAGGAAACAGTAGCAACTGCACACTGCTTCCCACAAGCACAGCTACTGCAGTGTACCGACAGAATAATGTTACCTGTGATGTCTTTAATCACTCCTTTTTCTCCAGTCATTTCTGGAGTCATAGATGCGCGAACACTTGCAACTAAGTCTCCCACAATGCCGTGGAGAGCAGTAAAGTTCTCTAGGTTGAACAGGTGCAAATCAAGGGGATCACTTGCTATTTCTTTTAACTCCCCTTCCTCTGCATCCTGCACTCCAATGGCAAACATGTTTACGTCAGCAGATCTAAGCACAGATGATGGCAGAGATACATCATCTTGAGAGCGTCCATCCGTTAACACTATAATAACTTGGGGGATTCCATCACTCACTCTGCTTCCAGCAGCTTTAGTTAGGTGGTTCTGAATTAGGAACTCTAATCCTTGTCCAGTCTTGGTTCCTCCCCCCATGTAAGGCATGTGTAAAATATGGGCGAGGACATCTTGCACAGTGTGGTACGTATTTAACTGGAACTCTGTATGTGGGTTTCCGCTGAACTGGACCAGACCAAAGCGAAAATCATTTTCACCCACATCTAATTGTTTTACAACATCATATAGAAACTCTCGAACAAGTTGGAAATGTTCTTTTCCAATGCTCCAAGAGGAATCCACTAGAAATGTTATATCAGCAGCAGCACCGATTTTGATATCTTTAAAAAAAACACATTGATGATTTTCCAGAGGTCACAGGGAAAAACAGTCTAGGTTTACAATGCCAGGCATGTCTTTTTATTAGGCATCATCACCATTGTGAAGCTTTCCCCCCATAAACCCATTAACATAGGGATATATGTAAGAAAGGAAAACTCATTCTGGCTAGGCACTGTTAATTGTCTATGCATGATAAATATTTAAAACCTAATAATGTATCGTACACAACAAACTTTTCGCTTACTAAAGGAAACCCAGTTTTAACATAACATACAGATATGATTTGGGCCCATTTCTATTCTTTAAATCAGCCAAATACTTACTGTTCACCAACATGGATTTGCTCTTGCAATATTGTGGCTGCGGGGGTTTACACAGGGACAAGGAGGAAAATGTCAGCCTTATCCTGAGAAGAACTCCAGTGAAAGTTCCCCCACAGGATGCAGTACAGCCTGAGCTGGCATCACTGTATTGCCAAGTAGGAATTTAGTTAGGATTGTGCTGTTCAATTTGTAGTGTGTTTGATGCGATACCACTGTCTAGGAGATTTCTTTAAATATTTTCTGTGAATACATTATTAATTCAGCTTCTCCCCCAATGTTCTCATGAACTACAAAGCATACACAAAATGTGTTGTGACACAGTAGTTAATTGAATAATGAATGGGGAGCTTTAACCATATGGCCACTGACTTTTATTGTCAATATTTATAAGAACTGAAGCTACATCATATGCATGATTAAGGGCCTTGATGTTAAAACTTATTGACAAATAGCTCATGCTTTGAGGACAGCCCGTTCCAAATGCTATATTTGGGAAATGTTGCAAAAATACAGTGCTGACCAAAATAACTGAAACATGACACTGGCATTCATATTAATGATCACCTCAAATTTTTATGATGGCCATATTAAGGTTTAATAAAAGGGACTTGTGTGACAGTCCTCCAGAATTTACAAACAAAAATCACCTCCTAATAGCAAAAGAGAAACCAGCAGTGACATAGCTCAGGCATATGGCACGGGAAGGCACAGAATTTTTTAACATCCCCCCATAAACAAAAGAAAATGTAAACCCCCTCCCCCCCAAACATAGACACACTCCATCCAAGGAGTGGTATGAGGTGTGGAAAAAACCTTTCCAAGGACTCCAGGAGTCCTTCTAAATCTTCAGCTCCACTTTGGGGTGTGTCATTACAGGTGTGTCCTTAGAAAGGTACTTCTAGTTTCTCCACACCTCATACCACTCCTCAGATGCGGTGGGGGTGTTTACATACCCCTTAAAGGTATGGTACCTGGGACAGTGTACCCCTGCCTCCCCTACACCAGTGGAACACAGACTCATTTTTTAAATTCATAAAAAATTACAGATTTGTACTATAAGAATTAAAATGAGAAGCAAAAGTGGAAAACACCTTGAATGGACAATAACATCCATATATCTCATGTTATATCTGTTTGGCAGAAGACATGTTACTTCTAATATTAAACAGAGACAATGAATGATAAAAAAGAGGCTATATCAAAATGGCTACACACCTTTCCCCAAACCTGTTTTCCAAGAAATGCTTTACATGCCATTGCAACATGGCAGCCCCAATGATGAACAATTGTTGGGGAGGGGATATGTGGGATATATTCAAGTAAATAAATCAGACAGACCAAAGATTTTATACTGAGTTCAGGGAGTGGCAAAACTAGGGGAGGGTCCATGTGCTGCACTTTTCCAATGAACCGTATGTCCTACTCCCAACAGTTATCCCAGCCCACATTCCAATCTCCTTCTTACTCATTCAAAGGAAGCGGGAAGAGGAACCAGGTAGTTTGGCCCCATCTAGCACTGCACAATTCCCCCATTGCTGAAGAGAACAGCCAAATGGGCTAGGAAATAGAAAAGCAAGGCCCTTCTTTGCCATTCCCTTCAACTTTAACTATCTTGGGCACATCTGTCTGGTGTAATGGAAACGTGCAAGGTCCCATGAAGGAGATCCTGTGAAGGAGATAGGGTGGGATTTCAACAGTGGCCCTTGCTTTGGCAGGTTAAAAGGTTGGAAAGGTTGGAGGACTAAGTGGCTGGATGAGTGAGGGAGGGAAAGATAGACTGAGAAATGGCCAGACTTCTGTGGATTGGTAGAATGGGGATAGATGAAGACTGCTGGGTGGTAGAGAGCTATGAGGATACTGGTGTACTGAGAAGAGCTGCTTCTTGAAGAACTGGTAGCAGGGAACATGCAGACTCACCCATCTGGTTATCGTCCTATTAACGCTGAAGGTTAATAATAATTTTGTATGCTGCTAGAGCTAGACAAATTTGAGCCAGGGAACTAATTAATGGTGCACATATTCTCTAAGTGAAGTTTGGGATGGGAGTTTGGCAAAACACTGGGTCATGTTTGAAATGACCCCCAAAAGAGGAGCATACTGGGATCTCAGGACAATTGAAGGAGTTGCTTGAGTTGGCTTGGCTCCCTCTTTAACCAACTTTATGATCACTTGCATGCAAGGTTTTTTTTTTTTTGGAGGGAGCAATGTGGCATTTTGGGAATGGCTCTGCTGGCACAAGCAGTGGCTGAGCTTACATGAATGCAATTACTGTAATATGTTTATACAACTGTGCCTATTAACCAGCAGTCCAGGCTTCGAGACCCAGGTCGGCCCCACAAGACAGGATGAGCTCCTGTCCTTAGCCCAGCTCTGCGACACCAGCTGGATCCAATCGTATTGGCTCTGCCTTTCCATTGGACTAATTCAGTGGCGTGGAGAGGGAGGATTTGCTGCTTGGGTAACAGCCTATTCTCCATAACAATCCAACCTAGGCTTTCGTGCTTCGCATGCAGCGTATACAGCACAGAGCACAATACCATAGTCTTTCAAGACTGACGGAGGCCTGCTTTTTATACAACAGACTGTAAAACAGAAAGCTATAATTGGTACAATGGATTTTTTTAAAAAAAAATTGTTAGGACTCGATATACCTTTATTTATGAATATGCTGAGGTCACATCCTGGATGCTGAAAATATTAAATTACCTAAAAATGAAAGAAACTTACCTGGTGCTTGCTGAGCAGCTACATAGCAGTTTGAGAGTACAAGACAAAAGGTTGCTGCTAAAAGTAAATGTCGATGTTTCCTCATTTTCTTTGATGAGTGAGTTACCTAGTTTTTAGATCTAAAAAAAATAAAAATAAAAAGATTATGAGAAACATACTTTTTTCCCCTCTGGTCAGTTGGGAAAGAGCCAAAACAGACTCTGTCTTAGCAGTTTGAGCACCACAACTGGCCAGCTGATAACCAAAGGTGTGTTTATGGCATATGAAGGTTGTCAGCCACCTACGGGTTTATGAAGGAAGAGCGGAGGAAGCAGCTGGCATACCAGAACAAGCACTAAAAATTTATTGAATATTGGCAGAAAGAAAAATACTAGGAGACTTCCAGCCTAATCCTAACCAAACATCTGTACAATTATGCAGTTGTGCCTGCATGTTTTCACCGTATCTTGTGGGCAATTTCTGGCTGCAGGAGTTCTCTTCAGGCTATGAGGAAATTTATCCCCTTGCCCCAGGGAAAACTCCAGCAACTGCTAAGGGTTAATTCAGATCTGAGCCTGCTCAATCACTGGTGCAAGTTTTTGATGACCCCGGAAGGAGGATCAGGGTCAGGAAAGGGGTCAGGATTTGGCACATGATGCAAAATACATCACCTTTCAGGATCCATAGAATCATAAAATCATAGAGTTGGAAGGGATCTAGTAGGTCATCTAGTCCAACCACCTGCCTGCAGCAGGAAATCCCCCTAGAGCATCCCCGACAGGTGCTCGTCGAGCCTCTGCTTGAAGATCCCCAGTGAGGGAGAGTCCACCATCTCCCTTGGCAATCTGTTCCACTGCCGAACCGCCCTCATCAGGCATGGGCCCAAACCAGTTCGGGCCGGATCGCCTGAACTGGTTGTTCCCATGACTCCGCCACTACCGAACCGGTAGCTGCGGGGTCGCCTGAAAACCCGGCGTACCGGTTCAGACGCCGGGAGGAGGAGACACACTGCGCGTGCGCCAACCTCGGCGGATGCGCAGTGTGTCTCCTCCTGGTGGGGAAGATGCACAGTGCGCGCACTGGTGTTGGTGCACGTGCTGTGCATCTCCTCCCGTGGGAGGAGATGCTGTGCGCACGCGCCGATCTCGGCACGTGCGCAGAACGTCTCCTCCACTTGGAGGAGACACACTGCGCATGCGCTGAGGTCGGCACATGCACAGATCGTCTCCTCCAGCCGGAGGAGACACACTGCGCATGCGCTGAGGTCGGCGCGTGCGCACTATGTCTCCTGGAGGAGACACACTGCGCATGCATCCAGGGTTGGCGCATTTGCAGTGCGCCAGGGTTGGGGCCCGCCCTCGCCCCTCCCCAAGCTCTGCCCCTGAACCTGGCCCCACCCCTGACCCCGGCTCCGCCCCCAACTTCCGGCAAACCGGTTGTTGGGGTGGCCTGGGCCCAACCCTGGGGCCCCTCATCATCAGGAATTTTTTCCAGATATCCAATCTGCTCCACTACCAAACTGCGCTCACCATCAGGAATTTTTTTCAGATATCCAACTGGAATCTCCTCTCTTGCAGTTTGTACCCATTGGTTCTAGTTCTGCTTTCAGTAGCAGCTATGAACAAATGAGCCCCTTCCTCCATATGACACCCCTTCAGGTATCTGAAGAGGGCAATCATGTCTCCTCTCAGCCTCCTCTTCTCCAGGATGAACATCCCAAGTTCCCCCAACCTTTCCTCGTAGGACTTCCCTTCCATCCCACTGATCATTCTTGTTGCTCTCCTCTGGACTTGCTCCAGTTTGGCTGCATCTTTCTTAAAGTGCGGTGCCCAGAACTGAACACAGTACTCAAGGTGCAGTCTCACCAATGCAGAATAAAGAGGAACTACAACTACTCACGACTTGGAAGCTACAGTCCTCTTAATGCAGCCTAAAATGGCATTTGCCTTCTTTGCAGAAACATCACACTGCTGACTCCTGTTCAGCTTGTGATCCACGGCGACTCCAAGATCCGCTCACATGTTGTGCTGCCAAGCCAAGTATTCCCCATTTTATACCTGTATTTTTTGTTTTTATTTCCTAAGTGCAGAACCTTGCACTTCTCCCTGTTGAAATTCATTCTATTTGTTACAGCCCAGAATTCTAGTTTATCCAGATCCTCCTGGAGGTTTCTCCTGTCTTCTGTTGTGTTTGCTACTCCTCCCAACTTGGTGTCATCCACAAATTTGATCAGGCTCCCCCATATCCCTTTCTCCAAGTCATTAATGAAAATGTTAAAGAGAACCGGGCCCAAGACTGAGCCTTGGGGTACCCCACTTGAAACTGACCTCCAGGTTGACACAGAACCAGTTACTATTTCCCTTTGAATGCGGTTGTCGAGCCAGTTGCAGATCCACCTAACGATTGCCTTGTCTAGCCCTTATTTTTCCAACTTCCCAATTAAAATGTCATGTGGGACTTTGTCAAATGCTTTGCTGTAGTCAAGATAATTGACATCCACAGCATTGCCACTGGCCAGAGCCAGCCACTGTCCAATAAGCTCGTAACCCGATCAAAAAAGGAGATCAGATTTGGATGACAAGATTTGATTCAATGTGCTCTCTTTCACACTCCATTCAATACCTTTCCTGCACCCTCCTGCATCGTGTGCTGGCTTTCTGCATTGCAGATCTTCAACTGTAGGCAACATATAGGAGGCTCTCCCAGTCACCCAGCTAGCAGGGCTGCAGTGCATACACTAGAGCAGCATTTCTCAAAGTGGGGTTCAGGAGCTTTCCTGGGGGTCGCCTGGAGCTTTCCTGGGGGTCACCTAAGGACTCCTGGTACAGGGGGCCAGGTGGGAAGATCTGGCAGAAACACTGGAGCCGCTGCGGCTGGAAGAAGCTGCTGAGAAGCAGCTCAGAAGGAGCTTCTGAGCAGCTGTGAGATGATGTGGAGCCTCGGGGGCGGGGAGGATTGCAGCCTTAGAGCCCAGTTCTATGCATGTCTACTCAGAAGTCAGTCCCATGATAGTGAATGGGACTTACTCCCAGGAAACAGTGGCTAGCTCTGCTGCCTGAGATCCCAATCCTATGGAGATCTCCTCTTACCCAGGTACTAACCCTCCCATTCCTCCATTCCTCCATTCCTCCATTTCTTTCTTTCTTTCTTTCTTTCTTTCTTTCTTTCTTTCTTTCTTTCTTTCTTTCTTTCTTTCTTTCTTTCTTTCTTTCTTTCTTTCTTCCCAGTCACCCCTCTTAGCTATGCCACATCTATCTATCTATCTATCTATCTATCTATCTATCTATCTATCTATCTATCTATCTATCTATCTATCTATCATTACGTATTGTTTTTATGATTAATCACTATGCTTTAATTATATTCAATTTATAACAATGAAAATACGCCCTGCATATCAGATATTTGTATTATTATTCATAACAGTAGCAAAATTACAGTTATGATTTAGTAACGAAAATAATTTTATGGTTGGGGGTCCCCACAACATGAGGAACTGTATTAAGGAGTCACGGCATTAGGAAGTTTGAGAAGCACTACACTAGAGGCTGTGTTAATAGCAGCTTAGTGACTGCTGTAAAGCAGCCTTGTCAGTACAATGTTAGTTACACTGTTGGCTATAGGATAGCATTGAGCCATTTAAATCAAACAGGCTTGTCCTCCCAACCAAATCTGGTTCTGTGACATGAAAACTTCAAATTCTAGTTAATTAATTAAAGACATGGTGCAAAATTTAAAGGAGAGTGCTTCTAATGTCATTCTTCTGCTTTTAAAAGAGACTGTTTTTATTTGTCTGCATAAAATCCTTAAATGCTTATGAATAAAATGGCCTTTAACAAGCAGGAGCTAATGAGATTTTAATGTGTAATAGAATATATAATATATACCAGTGAAATGTACCCACGTTGCAGGAGTAAAATTTCAAAAATATTCATGTGCCTGGGCACACCCTTAAACCCCCCCCCCCCCCATGCATCACCCCCCATGCAACATGCATCCTGTGCATCATCCTCCCTTGACTGCAGGCACCCCTACAAGGCAGGTGCAGGGTTTGGGGCTGGTTTACAATGTTAAGTGTATTGTGTATAGGACAAAAATGGTGGGGGGGAGCCTATATACAACCTTAATGCAAAATAATAACTTGGACTGCAGGGTTACCAGAATAAATACTATGCAAACGTCAGCTTGGAAGAGAGTCAGCAACTGAGCATATCAGAGCCACAGTAAGCCAAAATTTTATGAGCTGGAAACCCAAAGAACGAAAACAAATGCAAACAGAACCACACTAGTAAACAACAGCTTTTACTGCATCAATCCCAACACAGGCTTACAAAACTGTACTGCACACACATCAGCAATGCTGTAATAAACTCCAAGGACAAATTTCATCCTTGCATTTCAGAGACCATTCCTTGAATAAGATTAATAGATGCACATGCCCACCTTTAGCTCTAAATCAGGGGTCTCCAAATCTTTTGACAGAAGGGCCACATCAACTCTCTGACACTGTGTCAGGGGCCAAAAAATTATTTTACATTTCAAATTTGAATAAATTTACATAAAATTACATATATGAATGTACTGGAGCAGATTACAGTACTTGCCCAGGCACCAGATTGAGGGATCTTGAGGCTTGCTGAGGGCCGCATCTGGCCCCAGGGCCTGGGTTTGGAGACTCCTACTCTAAACAAAGTGATTTCTAGGTAGATGTGAAGCTTTCCTCTTCCACCTTTCAAGGGAATGAAGATATGTTATGGTGTGAAGCAAGGTGGGAAGTCAGATAGGAAATCAGAAAGTTACTGGGGTGTGTGTGGAAAGCTGGGATTTGGAAGTATTGGGAAAGAGAATAATTGGGAGAAATAAGGGGAAGAAACTTGCCTCAGAATATTCTCTGAGAACAATGTAACCTCCTTCCTTTTACTTTTTATTTTCTTTTGCAATAAATAACAATAGCAACCCCAAGCACTCAATGTACATGAAGTTTCCCAGGCCTTTAAATCAAATACTTCTTTGCAGGTTCATCTCATTCTATTATTTGCATTGATAGTTGATGGGAATGCATCATTGCCTAATGAACAGCCTCCCCCTTTTCATTTTCTGTTCCTGCCGTGGGAATACATAAATTGTTATTGATTTGCTTCCACTATATTTTTCATGCAATACATTTTTTAGATGAGAGGAAACCAGTACTTAAAGCCTGTGCCTCCTGCTTTAAAAAAAAAAAAGAAAATCATTGGTAGGCTGTTCAAATCCTCAACCTAGAAACATTAAAACTGTCTCAACATGCAAGCAAAAACCTTTCACTCTTAAGTTGCCTTGGAACTTACTTTTAAGTTGACATGATAGAAGGCCTTGGGTCATGGGGTCAACAAATTGCTACCCACCCCAAAGGTGTACACATTTGATCACTATTGTGTACATATAATGTTGGGCTGAAATGGCTTTTACTATCAAGTTACATTAATCTATATATACAAGAAGTCACTGACAGACTCACTCACTCTCTCGCTCACTGACTCATCACCGCCCTGCCAAAACCGCTGGGCCTAGAAGTGTGAAATTTGGGGTGGGTGTTCCTTCCGTGACGGAGGGGTGCACTAAGAACCAGTTTTTGGAAATTCCAACCGGAAAGGGGTGAAAAGGGGCGCAATGTGTTTTTCTCCCTATACTTTGCATTGAAAATTGCTGACTCATCAACATTCCGCCCCAACTGCTGGGCCTAGAAGCAGGGAATTCTGGGAGGGATCCTTCTGTCCCCTGAACTCCCACCAAGAACCCAGGTGGAGAAATTTAACCCTTCAGGGGCTGAAAAGGGGTCAACGTGTTTTTGTCCTATACTTAACATGGAAGACTGAACAACCTCCAGCCAATTTGGTGCTCGGTGCCTGGTGCAGTGGGGGGGATGTTGTTCGGAGGAAGATGTTGCACTGGCAAGGATGCTGCGCTTGGGGGGAAGTTGCGCATGGGGGAAAGTTGCGCATGGGGGATGTTGTGCATGGAGGAATGTTGCACATGGAGGAATGTTGCGCATGGGGGAAGTTGCACACGGGAAAGTTGTGCATGGGGAAAAGTTGCACATGGGAGAAGTTGCACATGGGGAAGGTTGTTCATGAGGAATGTTGTGCATGGGGGACATTGCGCTTGGGGGAAGTTGTGCATGGGGGAAAGTTGCACATGGGGAAAGTTGTGCATGGGGAAAGTTGTGCGTGGGGGTTGATGCACGTGGGGGACTGATGCAGATGGGTGATGTTGCATATGAGGAATTCAGGTACATGGGGGACTGATGCACATGGTGGGATGATGCGCATGGGGTTTGATGTGCATGGAGGGAAATTGCACATGGGGAAGTTGTGCATGGGGATAGTTGCGCATGGGGGAAAGTTGCACATGGGGGATGATGAGCATGGGGGAAGTTCGCATGGGGGAAGTTGTGCATAGGGGAAGTTGCGCATGGGGAATGTTGTGCATGGAGGAATGTTGCGCATGGGGGATGTTGCGCATGGGGTGTTGATGCGCTGTGGGGGGATGGCGTATGGGGGAAACGTTACTCCTGCAATGCGGGTATGCTTTTCACTAGTTGTTATATAAAATTTCCGTTTTCATTCTCCTTGCAGCAAAACAAAGAATAGCAGTATTTATCCTACTGTTCGATTTTAGTCCATTGTGTTCCATTTGTGCTCAGGCATAAACGGATTAAGAGGCTCACACTGGGGAGGCAGTCCAGTAATCAGATTAATTTTCTTTTCTTCTTTTTAAGCATTTCCTTGGCCCCTTAACTTTGAGATTTCTAATCTTGACTTTCCTCCTCTGCACTTTAATCTTTCAGCTATTAATATTATTTTTAAATTGTATCCCTCATGCTATTTCTCAACTCTTTTTTGTTTTTATTTGCTGTTTAGTCTCATTTCTGTTATTTATGAAACCTCTTTTTCATTCCTACTTTCAAATCATGATACTTCCTGCTTTTCTTAAATGGTATTTGGAATGCTATATCCAACTCTCTTCCAAATCTCTTTCCTTCTGTGTTTTGCCTCAAAAAATCCCAGAACTCTTAATCAGAAACAATTAAAGGGTGTGGATGACGGCAGTATTTCATTGACTTGTTGATCTGATGGGGTTGGTGTTGCAGAATTCAGAACATTATTTTTCTGTCCTTCTCCAAAGACTGAAATAAAGGTACCATACTGAGAAATGAAGTGGGGTTCACAAGAAAATGGTAACAAAACTGGGATATACGTGGGTAATAAGATAGGCTTTTATGCTCAAAGAAGTACAAATCAGAGCAAATACATTTACAATGGTACTTTGGTTTATGAGCTTACTGTAATTTGTTCCAGAAGCTTGCTTGTAATCCAAAATGTTTGTATATCAACACAAAGTTTCCCATAAGAAATAATGGACACTCACAATGCAATCCTAAGCATGGCTTCTCAGAAGTAAGTTCCATTGTTTTCAATACTAGTTACTCCTAGGAAAGTGTGGGTAGGATTGCGGCATCACCTCAGATGATTTGTTTCACAACCCAAAAATATTCACGTAAAAATGATTACAGTACTATATTATAATACCAAAATAATAAAGTACAAAATATAAAGAAAAAACAATTTAACCTGCACTATGTTTTTCAGGTCTCTCAGGCTGCAATCTGCCCCCTTACACAGGAGTGAGCCCCTCTAGTTATAAAAGGGTTAGGTCTTTCAGGCTCTTTTCCATTCCCTCTCCCCCTTACACAGGAATGCGTGTATTAGACTTGCTTTGGAGTAGACTGGATAGGCTGGTATCTCAGGAAAGGCTGAGCAGTTGCTGGAGGAGTGCTGAAACCAGCAGTATCTCAGCCAGGATTATTTTTTGCTTGTAATGCAAGACATTGCTTGCATTGCAAGACAAAATTTATTAGAAATGTTTGTCTTCCAAAACACTCTCAAGCCAAGGTTTTTCTGTACACAGAAACACATGCACAACAATTGCTAAAACACACCCACACACACATATTATGCATCTCTTTGGGTTTAAGGACAATTTTATACACTGTCTTATGTCTAAAGCTAAGTAAATGTTTGAAAGGATTTGCAGCCCTGGCAAACACACTTCATAGGCTGGGTCTTTAATTATACAAATATGGCAATGAAAGCAGTTTTCTCCTTTGAAGGAGAATGCATAAGCAGCTGTAACTCACATAATGCCATTCTCTCAAAAGAACAAAGTTTTGCATTGGGAGAAGGGCATGTTCTTCTGTTAAGATCCAAGAATAGAGTGAAGGAATATATTACACAAACACATGCATTGCTACAGTGCCAGTAAACTCAGATGTGCACAGTGATGGATGTTGTGTTTCACAGGGAGAGTCTGCTACAGGTCAGGTCAGAGTCCATATGGTACAAAGCAAAAGGCTGTAACAACAGGAAATACTGGGCAAGAATCAGCCCAAGACTTCTCTCTATTGCTATCCCTTGGACATCATGCCAGATGTGTGAGGACATGTTCAGCTGGAGCTCAAGAGTCAAGGAGAAGCAGCTTTTTATATACTCTCCTATGAAAGGATTTTACATTCATACTGATAAAAATTGCCTCTTTAAAAAAACACCAAAAAATGTTAATATGCAAAAATTGGAGCACAGCCTTCACAGAGCAATGTGGTGCGGAGATGACAGAGGAGGGGAAACTATCCTGTCATTTTCAGTGAAAAGACACTGCAGACTTAAAACTATTACATATAATTTATTGTATATAATTTATTAATTACAATAATTTGACATGCTGCCTGCTCAGAAGTAAAAGTAAAACAATGAAGTTTTTTTTCCAGGACACAAGGTTAAAAAAAGAGGATATGTCCTGGAGAAACCAAACATATGGTCACCCTGGCCAAGTACAGAGGCACTAGGAGGAGGCATTTGGGGAGAGGACAAAATGGGGTAGATCTAGACTGTAAGGGGGGATTGGCAGAGGCCTTCTCTGATGTATCATAACCTCCTTCTCAGGCATGGCAACCCTACACAGGGCTTCTTGGACTTCTAGCAGCTAAGTAGCTGGTGAAGATCCAAGTAGCCCCATAGGCTGTTCCCCTCTTAATCAGGGTTAGGGAAAAATTATCCCCTTTCCTCGAGGAGACCTTCAGTCAACTCCTGAGTATGGCACAGACTAGGCAGCCTGTCTTTGTTAGTGCTAGCTAGGATTGGGATCCACCCCACACACACAAATTTAGTTTATTGAAAAAATCAGATGGAGGTTAATCTGATTTATCATAGTTTTATCATATATTTTGCAAAATTAACAAGATGTTGAAGGGGATGAAGGGCAGAGCACATTCAGCACAAAACAGAAGGTTTTGCTAAAGCAGAAGCAAGGGTACTAGGCAAGGTCAGCTTGGACAAGTATTTTTCCCCCACTCTGGGTCATTATGTGGAAAGGATACCATATAATACCATAGACATAGTCAAAAAACCATAGTCATTTGTAGTCATAGTCATAAGCCATTTCAGCACCTCCAGAATCCCATGTATCTTAGTAATTGGTGGTTTTCCAAGATCTCAGATTTGCTGCCATCTTCTGGATTCTTGGTTTAATTTGGTTTATTAAGTAAGATTGTGCTGCCAGATGCAGGATGGCATTGAAGAAAATACTAATACTAATACTAATGTATGTGCACATACATTAATGAGAAACAACTTGAATATTTAACCACTGTTTAAACATTTGTAGATGATTAACATAATAGCATTAAGAAAAAAAACACAATTTAAGAAAAAAAACACAAACCTGTAAGACACCCTCGGCATTTGCATTGGCATGGTAAAGGCAGGGTATGTATAAATAAATAAATAAATAAGTAAGTAAGTAAGTAAGTAAGTAACAAAAACTGCTTAGATGTAGTCCTAGGTTATCATTAACCACTAACAATTCAATCCTAATCCAGGCAGGCTGACTGGCCTGCACTCTATCCAGTGCAGATTTGAAAATGACTGGAACAATTTGGGACAAGGGGATATTTTCCTCTTTACCTTGAGCAATACCTCAGCCACCGCAGTTGGGTTACTTGGATCTGTGCCAGCTAAATCACTGGTGCAGATTTGAGCAACCTGAAGTTAGGCTGGCCTGCTGAGGAAGAGCATTAGGATCTGGCCCAAAGTGCTGGCCAGTCCTAATCCCCTCCCAGGACTTACACTGGTTCAGCAAAATCTCAGGATTGTGCTCTAAGACATAACATAATAACTGGCAATTATTTCCTTTATATAGGGCTAACCTTCTAATCCATTGACTGTAATTTGACTCACCACAGCATCTAAACCTGCAACTGAAGATTGGATCTAATTCCCCTGCCAGAACTGATAACTGTGCAAGCCTCAGAGCAGCTAACGACATGAACAGAATGAGGCCTTACTGAACCACCATCTGCAAATTTAATTATCTACGGGTTTCAGTATCACCTATTCCACTGAAATTCAGGGCAAAGAAGTATTTCACTCTGGCTGTCCCAAATATGCAAAATTGTTATGTTTTGTGTTCTTGGATCAAATTTCTAATATATGTGGGGAGCGGAGGGAAGGAAAACAGACAAGGTCCAATTTTCAAAGAGAAGTTTGACATAGAACTTTTGCACTATAGGACATGAACAATTATTGAAGTCAGATCTTGGGATAGTGTTGAGCTGGCATGATTTCTGAGTTAGTGAAGTGATGAATGAATAGGGGAAAGAAGTACTGAAAACCTCCAAACCCATTTCTAGCCAAGTCTGTCTTCTCAAAATTAACAAGAGTAAAGTTGGATCATATCCAGGTGTCAAATGCATTCTGTTTCCAATAGTAACCAATCAGAAGTCCCTGGGAAGCAGGACATGAAGGGAACAGGCTTCCTCCAATATTGATCTGAGTCAGGAAAATTCACATTTTTTTTGCTGACTCAGCAACTCATAATCATACACATGGGAGACTGAAAAGCACTCTCTAGTTCAGTGGTTCTCAATCTTCCTAATGCTGTGACCCCTTTATAAGTTCCTCATGTTGTGGGGACCCCCAAACATAAAATTATTTTTATTGCTACTTTATAACGGTAATTTTGCTACTGTTATGAATTGTAATGTAAATATCTGATATGCAGGATGTATTTTCATTGTTACAAATGAAATGTATGTTCTATACACACATTGAACATAATGGGATTTATTTCAGAGTAGGCATGCATAGGATTAGGCCCTGAGGCTGCAATCCTATCCACATTTACATGGGAGTAAAGGCCCTCCTGACTATAATGGGATTTATTTCAGAGTAGGCATGCATAGGATTAGGCCCTGAGGCTGCAATCCTATCCACATTTACATGGGAGTAAAGGCCCCCCTGACTATAATGGGATTTATTTCAGAGTAGGCATGCATAGGATTGGGCCCTGAGGCTGTCAGTCACCCCAGTGCATGCGCAGCTACAGCCGGAGGTCTGGCAAGCCTGACCTTGCCCCCTGCACCAGGGGTCTTTAGGCGGCCCCCAGGAAAGCTCTAGGCAACCCCCAAAGGGGTCCCGACTCCCACTTTGAGAAACGCTGCTCTACTTGATTCTGAGTCACTGACTCAGTTCCTGCATTCAAGTTGTTGCATTCATGCATCACACTGTCTCCATCTTGTCTGCTAATTTTTGTTCATATGATCTTTTTGGTGTGCTTGGGTTTGCAGCAGCAGGTCAGTTGAATGAAATGGTTAACTTTTCATTTACACGCCAAAAAAAATGGCAGGATTTTGTTAGGGTGCATCTGTTACAAATTCTGCAAAATGTATCAATTTTATCTTTGTTTGTCCAGAACCAGATACTGTAGCAAGGTGCCTCCACAAGTCCTTATTACAGCAATAGGCCAGAGAATCATGGCCTCCATCATTTAGCTGAAGGGAACGTCTCCAGGGGAGAGGAAAAGCATACATATTGCCCAGCAGCAACCTTGTTTCTGAGTGTGGAGCCTGGTACAGTTTTGCTGTTTTTTGGGAGTGGGGGAGGGGAAGACTCAACATGAGTCTTATCTAGTTTTGAATGGGTGATTTCAGAATTTAGAAAGTGCCCCCATTATGTGTCAAGTCACAGGGAGGTGACTCAAATCAAGCCTTGTGGGACTCTTCCCATCACTGGTCTCCAGAACGTGGTCTTAACAGGTAAATATAGTTGGAAATTGCATCCAATAATGGTTAATTAACAGATGATAAAAGTTAGTTCCATGTTTATCCATTTTTAAATCTAAATTTTTTATCAGTCCTTTGCTAAGAGATTTCTATCTGCACTCATCGCAAAGGCAGAGAATCAGGTACCCTTTCTCTATCCAGCTATATATACCACAAGAATTCCACCACTTTTCAATTTGATATTGATCTGACAGCACCAATAATCTCTTGGCAACAGGAAAATTTTTTTAATAAATATCTTGCATAAACTGTTGCATTCAGAGTTTTGCTTCTGTAAAGAGAATGGAAATTGGGATCAACCAGATGGACTTTATGTATTGTGCACTGGTTTGGCTGTACAATCCAAAAGGACACTCACAAACACTATTCTCTCAAGCTCAACAAGGATTTTATTAATGATCAAAAAGAGAACAAAAAAGTAATACAAATATAAAGAGGTAACAGCCTGGTGACATGCAGGGCTGAGAGCCAGAACTAACTGGAAGGAAGGGAAGCAGGCCTCTTGAATTGACCCAGGAGACTAACACGCTGGTTAGCCTGTTGACTAACACCTCCTACTGGCTTACAGAAAGTGAGAGACCTGAGCACAGCTTGTTCTGCCCTTGTATATGCTGTTAATGTTTGTGGGCAGGAGGGCTTTTGGGATATAAGTCCCATACGTGGTGATATCTGGCAGTTGGCCAGAGTTCCAATGCTCATTTAGAAAAGGATGGGAAATTTTACCGCAGAGGGAAGAAATTTCTTTTTCAAAGCCAAGTACCGCTACCCCACACTAGTTCAACCACAGCAGCACTGACTAAAACACTGAGGGTGCAATCCTAGCCTAGGCCAAAACAACTCATCAGTCTTCCCGTTCCTGTGGTGATGTAGATAGACAAGCACATGTCTGTGCATTAGCCTAACCCTTCCCAAGGAGTAGCACAAAAATATCTTACAGCATTTTGTGACACTTCCAGGCCAACGTGGGACTTGTGTTTGGGCTTATGCCTGCCTAACTGGAGATTAGGATTGCAGCCTAACTAAAAATATTTCAACTATCCAAGCCCACCCTCATTATTCATAATTGTTCCATTCTTAGAAAACCAACATATGCTGGCATCACTGCTTGTTGGAATCCACTTATTTAGGGGTGGGTGTGTGAACAGGTTTTCAGAAGGCTGTTTTGGATGATGAGACCTCAGAAGAGCCTCTGGACCTGACTGTAGCATAACTCCTGTCAGTTCAGATGGTCCACCCCAGGTCAGAATCCGTGGGTATTCAAATCCAAACTTGCAGATATGGTGTACCATCTATATATCTTTCAGTTGTTTACAAGTTCCCTGTCACTAAATGTACACTACTACCTACCAATGTTAAACATAATCAGATTTTTGTATCAATAGGTCTGTGATATTCACACCTAGGGTTGCCATATGTCCTGGAAAAGTGGGACAGTCCTGGTTTTCAGGGATTTTGTTCACATACTGTCAAGTTTTGCTATCAGAACATTTGCTAACATTAACATTCACATACCTATCCTAGTTTTGTGGAAGAGAATTATGGCAACCCTAGTCACATCTAAAAGTACACATCAAGTACACATCAAGGTATGCTGATGTAGCTGTTTGATAAATGGTGTGCAGCTGATGATGCATCAAATGATAAGCTTGTGTAACGTTCTGTTAGCAACATTTTGATATGAATGTTTTCCATAATCTTCAATATTTTGTCAAATGTAAAATCATAAAGTCATTGATATAATGACTTTCAGTCCCATTAAAGAGATTATTAGGGAAGCAAATAATAAATGCAAAATATCAAATTAAAAAACTGAGGCACTGAAACACAACACTGAACAAACATATATATCAGATGAACATAAAGCTCCTCAATTTGATGAAGAAATAAGCCAGGGTTTATTCTGTCATGAATATGACCTGAGTCCAACTCCTCACATCTCTCTCAGCCTTTATTTCTATGCTCATATCACTGAACAACATTGAGGTTTGTATAAATCATAACTCTGCACCTCATTTAAATCCAGAACTACGCATAACTGTAATTTACAAATCATGGCTATAGCAGTCCATGAAACCAAAGATGAATCAGTTTCAAATGCTGGTTTAATTGTGTAGAAAACTTTTAAAAAGGATAAAATGTGAATGTAAAAAATTAGAAAGGAGAATAATTTAGTACAAATTAAGTCATTCCTTCCCTCTGTACTCATAAGTCACTGGCAAGCTCACATATATAACCCTGCTAACCGAGCAAGAGGCACTCTTTCAAGTGGGTGTTCCTCTTTTATTTAGCAGGGGAAGAGTAACTGGCCCTACACACCCCAGCAATGTCTGTTCAAGTGGCTTCTGCTGGTGTTCTTTTTTTGCATTTTAGATTGTGAGCCCTTTTGGGACAGGGATCCATTAGCTATTAATTAGCTATTATTATTTTTCCATTTTCTTTGTAAACTGCTTTGTGAACGTGTTAGTTGAAAAGCGGTATATAAATACTGTAGATAGATATATACCACTCCTTTCTACTACCAATCTACACACCTAATGTTAGGTGGTGGGAGGGGTACAGAGTGTAGATCAGGGGTGGGCTGAAGCCGGTTCGGGCCGGATCGCCTGAATCGCTTCTTATTTCTGACCCCCTGCTACTGATCCAGTAGCGGGAGGGGGCCAGAAAACCAAGTACACCTGTTTGGCACGCCCAGGGAAGCCCTGCCTTGCGCATGTGCCAACCAAAGGTCGACCAGCTTGAGGAGATAAGGTTGGCGCACGCGCAGTGCATCTTCTCTAATTGACCAACTATTTGTGCAATTTGCCAATCTCTGCCAGTCTTTAAAGTAGGGGGTGTCCAAACCTTGGCAAAAGCCGGATGTGGCCTGAAGGCAAACCTTCATTTGGCCCACAGCAAGATTCTTCCATGTGACCTGCAGGCACATCTGTAATGTTCCAGAGGTGATAGGAGCTCTGCTACACAACATCTGGAAGGTATTCTGAGGGCTGGGGAGGCTGCACACATGAAAATGCTTATGAACTGGTTTGAAGATCAACCTCTGTGTGTGTGTGTTAGAAAGTGTTTGCAAACTGATCTGAATTCACTAATTAATTCATATAAGTTTTTTCTGTAATATATTCATTTATGTAAATTTACGTAAATTCTTTTTTTTTTCCTGACCACTAACAGTGTCAGAGAGTTATGACCCTCCTGCAAAAGTGTTTGGACATCCCTGCTATAAAGGATGTGTTTGGATTATTTGTAGAGGAAATAGTTCTGTACTTAACACAGTTTAATATTTATTGTAGCAGTACACAAAGAGTATCAAAATATACAGGATAGTAAATTTATGCTCCAGTTTGCTACAATTATTGTTATTGATATTTTGGATGGCTGAAACTCACAATCCTACAGTAGGAGTCTTCCAAGCTTTAAACCACTTGATTATTTATTTTACTGGAACTTCAGTAATACTTCATGGAGATCTGAGTCATCTACAGCTGTTCTTCAATATGGGCTAATTATGAAGTTAGGCAAAAGCCCATAAGGGATTCTAAACCAGTGGAAATCACAGCTTCTTGAATTAATCAATGACAAATGTTTCTCAGATCAAACTAATGGGTTTCACAAACAGACAGTGGACAAGAGTTTTTAACATGAAATACATATGGGTCAATTGCTTCTTTTCACATAAAACACCTCGAGGGAAACATTATGAGGGAGTCATGTACCCTTCTAACAGCCCAATTCTAACTACAGCAGCAGCAAAACAGACAAGCAAGCTGCAGCTGCAATGTTTCCTTGGGAGAAGGGAACATTTGTCCCCTTCCCCCACATAAGCCCCTTTTAAATATTAGTTTTTGCCTCAGCTCGAGAGCTGGTGCAGAACAAACGCCTCCATGTAAGGGCAAAAAGCCTTCCATAGAGTATCTGAATCTGACAGAGCAGAGTTCTACAGATACCATTTCTCTCCCTCCACCAGCACGCCTCCTGCCTGCCTTCAGCCTGCCTTCTGCTCTCCTCCTACCTCACCCTGGAATATAGCTTCCCTGCGTTCCACCACACCCTCCTAGCTTTCCACCACTTGACAGTCCACATGAGCCACTGAGTTATAGAAAGCTAGCCTGGCACTAACGCAATGCTGGTTGGCACTGGGCTAGCTCCACTGCTGGCCTAGCAATGTGTCTTACAGCCACCATCATGCCCTCAGGATTGGGCTCTAAAATACTGTCAGGTGCCTTTGAAAGCACAGCATGGTGTATGCCTGAATACAGCATGAATAAATCACTCACTAGTGGAGTAATGAAGGATTCAGATGCCCACACTCATGCTCCTCTTAATACTATAAGCCGGATAGCCCTCCATCCTCTGCTTTACAGTGCTACCACATTGGATGTATATCCACATTGGATGTATCCACTTTAGTGATAATATTGCAGAATATGTGCCAGGACTCCTAAAGAAGGTTTATGAGCATAATTTGTTCCAGAAGCATGCTTCTAATCCAAAACACTTGTATATTTTCCCATAAGAAATAATGGAAACTCAGATGATTTGTTACACAGTCCAAAAATATTCATATAAAAATGATTACAATACTGTCATATAATACCAAATAATGAAAAAATATAAAGAAAAATAAAACTGCCCTTAGAAAAATTAACCTGCACTTACCCTACAATCCAGAGTAACTACGTGAGCACGTAAGAGACATTGGCTGCAATCCTAAAGACACTTTCCTGGGAGTAAGACCCATTGAACATAACGGGGCTCACTTTTGAGTAGAAATGGTGAGGAGTGTACTCATCATGGCAGCCATAGTTACTGCACTCTCTAGTGAAAACCTATGGGAAATTCATATTGGAATCCAGAGTAAATTGTTCTTACACCAGAGTAAGGACTCCCATAGTTACTCTGGATTTTGCCCTTAGTCTCTCAGGTCTCCCAGCCTGCAATTTGCCCCGCTTACACAGAAGTGAGCTCCACTGATTATAATAGGGCTTACTTTAGAGTAAGCATGCAAGGTTAGATCTCTCAGGCTCCTTTCCTTTGCCCTCCTTACACAGGAATGAGTCCCACTGACTCTACTATGCTTACTTCAGTACCTCCCCCTGCTAACTGGGCAAGACACACTCTTTTCAATGGGTGTTCCTCTTTTATTTAGCAGGGGGAGAATAACTGGCCCTACACATCCCAGCAATGTCTGATCTAGTGGGTTCTGCTGGTGTTCTTTTTCCATTTTAGATTGTGAGCGCTTTTGGGACAGGGACCCATTAGATATTAATCAGCTACATATTAATTTTTTCATTTTCTTGTAAACTGCTTTGTGAACTTTTTAGCTGAAAACAGTACTGTATATAAATACTGTAGACCAGCATTTCTCAAAGTGGGGGTCGGGACCCCTTTTGGGGTCACCTAGAGCTTTCCTGGGGGTCGCCTAAAGACCCCTGGTGCAGGGGGCCAGGTCAGGCTTGAAGACCTCTGGCTGTAGCTGCGCGTGCACTGGGGCTGATTGACAGCTTCAGGGCCCAATCCTATGCATGCCTACTCTGAAATAAATCCCATTGTGTTCAATATGTGCATAGAACACACATTTCATTTGTAACAATGAAAATACATCCTGCATATTGGATATTTACATTACGATTCATAACAGTAGCAAAATTACAGTTATAAAGTAGCAAGGAAAATAATTTTATGTTTGGGGGTCCCCACAACATGAGGAACTTATAAAGGGGTCACGGCATTAGAAAGATTGAGAACCACTGCTGTAGACAGACAGACAGACAGACAGACAGATAGACAGAGAAAGAGAGAGAGAGAGGCTGGTCTCTCAGGAGGAGAGGCTAAGGGCTGAGCAGGTGCTGGCAGAGTGCCGAAATTAGTTATGTTCCAGCTGGAACTATTTTTTTCACTTGTTTGTCAAGACATCGCTTGTATATAGTCAAAATTTGTTAGAAATGTTTGCTTGTCTTGTAAAATGCAAATTATGCTCAATCCAAGGTTTTACTGTATATGGGAATGGAACAGATAGGTGATGAAACATGTGGCTGCCTTTACTACACCTAGTGTGCAGTTGCTGTTTCGCAATGAGAAAAGGAACCTTTTGTTCCTAATCCTATTTTCAACATCAGAACATGTTTAAGGAAAATATGAATCCAAATGTTTTATTCTCCTCGTCTGTCATGAAAACAAACTGATTTCATTCCATTCTAACTCAGACACCTGATGGGCCAAAAACTTTCATCACTGGATCATCCTAGCACACTTTGGGTCAGCCAAGGGGAACTGAGAGTAACAAAGCTAATGAAATCCTGGTGTACTCTCTTATGTGAAATGAGGTAGCTGGCTCTAGGATGTAAACCCCACCTGCTAAGCTTTGCTTACTTGCTACCCAGCTTCACAGCTGTTTCTCACACACCAAGGGAAGAATAGTGCACTGGTTCAATATTCCTGCTATTCCTTGCACACACAGGGCTATATCATAAAGTGAAGTTAAGCCCCTTGCTCCGGAGCAGTTAAGATGACTTTCCATAAAATAACACTAGAGGGTGACGTAACTGTGTGGACCCGTAACTGCTATGGATTTTGCCCATATGCAGCCATTGATCAGAGGAGATGAAATTAAAAGGAATAAAGAATAAGTAGCATCTTATCAACTTCTACCTACAGCCCTATAGGCTCCCAACACCAGAGTCACAAGCCAACATTTCTTTGCAGTAATACAGTACTGGTTCCTAATAGCACGTTTCTCAATGCTTTCATGTTTGCGCTAGGAAAACTTGCAAGTAAAACCAGAGAAGGGAGTGTAAAGGTCACTTAAACAACAAGGACACTCTAAGTAGAGTCCCTTGTTTGTTTTTTTACAAATTATATTTATAACTAAGTTTTGCCTGTCTTCTGATTCTGACACCTGAGTTGGTGAAAGGGAAAAAAGCATTTCTTTCAAAAAACCAGGAAACTCCCTGAAAACTTAAGACGCCTTTGTATGCAGTAACATATTTTACCAACCGCCTTCCCTCCACCCATGCCACTTAGCTTCTTAATGTGGAATACAGAGCATTAGAATCTGGAAAAAATTACAGAATTCTCAGAGCTCAGCTTCTGAATCACAAGAGGGAAAACAGGTAACAGAGAGCATACAGAGCAGTGAAGAACTTCTTGGATTTGGAAGGCGTGGAATCGGATTCCAATATAACCGCAGGTTTTGTTCCTGATGTAAAGAGTGATAATATATTTGTCTACAGCTGTCTGTGGAGAATGTTCTTCGACATATGTTGTAATGAACAAATAACAGCAGTACAAGAATAATCTGTAATAAGAGTAGATGTAATCTGAGCCTTTTTTTGAGAAACAATGCGAAGTAGTGTAGCCATCTTTGCAGCAGATACCTCTGAAGAAGGAAAAGCATCACCTTCAAAGAAGAAACCTACTCCACATCTTATGGCATCTTTACTTTCACGTGCTCAAAGTCTACGGATACAGGCTTAGCTGGCCTCTGGAATATTTTCATGAGCAGATAATCTATTGGATTGGATTTACAAACATTACTATAAACCATGACATTTAAATATTCCCAGTATTTGTAGAAACACAGAGCTGATACGATTTTTCAAGTGATATGTTTCGGTTCCCATTTTTCAGGTGATATGTTTCTGTTCCCAGTGGAATATATAGATTCATAAATCACATGTTCATCTTTAATATTACCTGCTACCTGCTTAATATAATATAATATGATACCACTATTATAATATAGTATTTATATTATATTATACCACTGCCCAACAGTGGTTTAGTTTCCGGGGTTTTGTGAGCTAATTCTATGTATATTTGGTGTGCTGATTTCAAATATAACAGTAATTTTTGCATGTTAGCTCTAGTTTTTGAGATATAAACATCATGGCACCCTATGGCAAATTAGACTTTTGATTGACAGATAAACACTCATTAGCGCTGTATCTCAAAAAGTATAGCTAACAGAGAAAAACTGTTTACGTATTTGGAATCAGCATGCCCAATATGCCCAAAATCAGTCCTAACATTCCAAGAAACAAACAAAAAATTTTTTTGTTGCACAGGTCAAGAGGCACTCTTTCAAGTGGCTGTTCCTCTTTTATTTAGCAGAGAAAGAGTAACTGGCTCTCTTTACCTCAGCAATGTCTGTTATAGTGGCTTCTGCTGGTATTCGTTGACATCTTTTTAGATTGTGAACCCTTTTGGGACAGGGATCCATTAGCCACTAATTTTTTCATTTTCTTAAACCAATTTGTGAACTTTTTAAGTTGAAAAGTGGTATATAAATACCGTAGATTACTTTTAGTTATTTTTGCAATTTTGTGAGAATTTGTAGAAATCGGTGACTGAACAATAATAATAATAACTTCTTTTCAAGAAAAAAGGAAACACTCAACTATGGCCTGAAAGACAACATATACCCTGCCAATCCAGCCCATCCCTATCAAGTCATCAAGTCATTGTGCTTGAACTGCATGTGTAGGTGCTTGAACACTGGCCTGTAGGTTAGATTCCTACACTAAGATTTGCCTTTTGGGTATGGCATGGGTGAAATTTTTCTACTTCAGACTACAGTCTCCTGTTTTCACAGCTGATCTTTGTACAAAATCACACTGGGCAGCCACTTCCCAGTCTTCAGTAGTCATTGGAAAATACTGTGCTGGAATATCTACATTGGCTTTATCCACTTCAGTGATAATATTGCAGCCTATGTACCAGGACCTCTAAAGAAGGTTCTATCCCTGAAACCAAAACTGCAAAGCATGCAATCTAATAAATTGTTTAAAGAAGCCATTCAGTTTGAAGAGGGCTTCTGATGCCTGGTAAATGACAGCGAGAACCTGATGGACTTGGAAGGGGAGTTGGAAGAACGGCACCTAGAAAACCTGAGAAGGTGGCCAAATTGAAATTTTAAGTCAAATCCCAAAATTTGACAGCCTTAATTCTGTTCAAGAAAAAAACATTAATGTTGTTATTAATGTTATTATTGTTAAGAAAATTTATGGTTCACTTTTAAACAGTAGTAGGTCACAAAGTGGTTAACATAGGGTGCAGTCCTAATCAACTTTCCTGCACTGTAACAGCTGTGCAAGGGGAGCATATTGCATTCAATAGTTGGAGGACAGCCATGGGGCCTCCTCAAAATAAGGCAGTGTTTGTTCTTTTACCTCAGAGGTGCATTGTCTTTATGCCAGAGCTGGAAAGTTGGTTAGGATTGCACCCAGGCCTCCATCAGTCTTGGAAGACTATGGTATCATGCTCGGCGCTGCATATGCTGCATGCGAAGCATGAAAGCCTAGGTTGGATTGTTATGGAGGATAGGCTGTTACCCAAGCAGCAAATCCCCCCTCTCCACGCCACTGAATTAGTCCAATGGAAAGGCAGATCCAATACGATTGGATCCAGCTGGCGTCGCAGAGCTGGGCTAAGGACAGGAGCTCACCCTGTCTTGGGGGACCGACCTGGGTCTCGAATCTTGGCCCGCTGGTTAACAGGCACAGTGTCTTAGCCACTTGCGCCACCCACAGCCCTAGGATTGCACCCATAGTAAAATAAATTAATAAATAGTTCCCTATCTCAAAAGGACCCTCAATCTTAAAAAAAAGCAGAAGGCACACCAGCCCCAACAGCAACAGAGATTTATATACAGCCTTTTTGACCATTGGATTGCTCTTTTTATTTTTGCTTTATTTAGGGCAGTTTACATGGCTGGACCTCTCTAAACCCCTGAAGAGGTCTTGTTACAGTAAACAGAGAAGTTCTATCTTTTAAGAACTACTACTTTCCACATGGATTTTCTCATGAACTGGACACATTCTGGCAGTAACCTCCTCCCACACAGACAAGATCTTTAGAGCTGGCTTCTTGCCTGCCACCCAAAAGAAATCTGCTCAGTTTGTCAAAGTCTTGCCACTTCAGAGTATTCCAGTGATTTCAAACAGGCAATCTTCAGATATCTTTGATGACCCCTTAGACCAGACATCCTCCCCACTGAAACAGCTACTGGAAAAGATGCCATGCTAAGAAGAAAACAGAAAGTTGTTCTACTCCTGCTTATTTATTTAGTGTATGGCATACAATACGTGAGGACATATGGTAAATCAGATATCAGTGTCCATTTCAAAGTTGACCAATGCTTGTGAGGTATGTCAAAACCTGGCACCTTTTGTGTAGGGTCGTCTGTGTATCTGCCTGTTTCTGGGGATTCAGTAGCCCATTTAGCTTTCCATTGGACATGGATGTTGTTGACAGCCGTTGTGCAAGTGACATACAGGGCTTCCTAGATTTAAGCCTGCCAAGTGATGTAAGAGGACACAATTTTGAAAAGTGCCTCTTGTTCCACTTAGCAAGAGTTTGGCTAATAGAATGGCTGCTACAGCACTTGAAAGGAAAGAAGCTCAAAAATGTGCCCTCACATTTCTGCCATTTGTGGACAGGTAACATTACAAAGAGTGTTTTAGTAGCAGACATACCCAAGGCCTTTGTATAGGGGTGGCACCCTGGCTTTGGAACTCCCTCCCCATAGAACTTAGGAAAGCTCCCTCAATACAGAGCTTCAGGTGGAGCCTTAAAACCTTTTATTTTAAAAAAGTGTTTTAAATGGGGCAGAGGGTGGGGCGCAGTGTGTTAGTGTTTTATTTTATTGTTTTAACAAGTGTCTTTTAGTTTGTTTTTAATTGTTACCAGTCTTTATTATTCTAATTGTATTTTAATTGTATTTTAATGATGTTTTAATTTATATTTATTAGCAATTTTAATGATGTTTTATTCTTCAGTGTTAGCCGCCTTGGGCTCCCCCTTATGGGGGAGGAAAGGTGGGGTATAAATTGAGTAAAATAAAATAAACAAAATTAATGAGTTAAGATTTTTCCATGATGTTCTGTGAGGTCAGTTCTGTGTGAAACAAGCTTCATCCCAGCACTAGCCTGAGGAAAATGTTGCATATAATTTTGCATCTTGAATGCAACATCATAGAACAGAAAAACTCAAAGAGTGAATTATGAAACCCTGTTAATAATAAATTAACTACAGCGGTACCTCGCTTAACAAGCACCTTGCTTAACAAGCTTTCCACATAACAAGCAAAAATTTCCAAGAAATCTTGCTTCACATAACAAGTTCCACTTCTCTTAACAAGCAAGCGCGCTATGGGCATGCATGCTATGCAGCCCTGATGCTCTGCATGGAAGCTCTTTAAAAGGGCTGCCAGCCAGCGCTGCTGCCTCTAACTGCCCCTAACTTGGGGCAGTTGCCTGGAGGTGCCAGAGGCAGCTGCCCCTAACTGCCCCCAAGTTCCCCCACCGACCACCTAGAACCTCCAGCAGCATCCCAAGAAAGCCTCCCAGGAAAGGGTCTTTGACTGCAGTCTCCTAACTATGTCTACTCAGAAGTAAGCCCCATTGTGTTAAATTGGGCTTACTCCCAGGAAAGTGTCTTTGATTGCAGCCTCTTAACCATGTCTACCCATAAGTAAGCCCCATTGTGTTCAATGGGGCTTACTCCCAGGAAAGCGTCTTTAGGATTGCAGACTAAGTAGACCTCATAGGATCATGCACACCGAATGCATGTTTTGAATTCAGTTCCAGTGTTTTGTCATCATTTTTACATACAGTTAATATTTTTATATGAATATTTTGGGGGTTGTGGAACCAATCATCTGAGTTTCCATTGTTTCCTATGGAAAAATCTGTTTCACTTAAAAAGCATTTCACTTAAAGAGCATGCCTCCAGAACAAATTAACCTCTTTATGTGAGGCACCACTGTACAGTTCATTCAGAGATGAGCAAGGTAGGCAGAAGACTAGAGAATTTTGATCTTTTCCCTCGCCCCTATCCCTGCGGACATGACTTCAGAGATAGAGCAAGGGCTGGTCCAAGTCTTCTGTGTATCCCTCCATAATCCAAGTCTACAAAATTTTAGGGTGAAAAGAAAACATTTACTGTCTACCACATCACTGAAGCTGCTTATCATCATTTATTGAAAATGACTGAACACCCAAGATGGTCAGTGGGGGAAAGGTATGAAAGTTGCTATTGCCATGTTTACTTTTCCTTTTAAGAATAAATGACAGCCTTATGAAATAAATTAAAGACATAAACTCTGTGACAGGAACAAACCTGCATTTAGTGTTCTGAATGTTAAAAGAAGACAAAAAGTAGATTTTTCCTTTTGTCAGTGTACTAAAATTGTCCCCTAGATCTCAAAGAAGCATCCACCTACCTTCCTGGAAGTTATCAAGAACTGCAATCCTTACTCCTAGTTAGGCTGGCACAAGTCCCAGCACAATTCACATGCTGCTCTAGGGTTGTTGTAAAAGTGCCATAGAACATGTGCCAGCCTCCCCACATCACCACTGAAATGGGGAGACGGGAAGACAGGTGAGTTACGCTGGCCTAAACTAGTTAGGATTACACCCTGAATCTGCATATCCTGTCTGCCCAGGCCTGCAGTGGGTTCTGTTTTGTCACATCTTTTGTCACATCTCAGTATGACAAAGTTATGACGCAACATTCCCTTTCCAGGCATTCCCTTTTCTGTAGTGAGGGAATGTATGTGGGGGCTTCTGAGGGGTACATGTATTCATAGTGTTTAGCCCCACCCCTGTAGTGATGCTAAACAGTGCATCATAATGGAGGAGGAGATGTACATGGGAGAAGACATGCCTGAACAGAGAGATGTTGAGAATTAGCGCTCATCTACATGCCATGTGCTCATGTACTACCAAAAGCAGTAATTACTAAACTCAGCAAGAAACTTCAGTTTGAATATGAAGGGCAGTTCAAATAAAATCCCCACATAGGGACAATCTTAGCAACAATTTTCTTTTTAACAATTTTCCTTTTTATACACAGTTAAATTTGATTTTGTTGTGGCAGCACTGGGGGCAACAAAATCTTCTTTGATTCCAGATAGCAAATATGTGCTTTAGCTATGCTACTAGCTGAGCAAATGGGTGATGAACTGCTAAGGAGGAGGCGGCAGATTTTTTCCCCAAATTTTCTTTTTAAAAATACCTGATGACAACAGGCAATGTTCCAGGGCAACATTTTGAGCTTTGAACCAGGCTGCATGGTCATTAGCTACACCACTGCGCCCCAACTGCTTTCGCCCTCCCTACATTGGGAGGAGTGGTTTCTTGTGCTGCTGAGTTCTGGAACAGGAAGAAGCATGAGAATCCCCTTCTGCTACTGTTTGCCTACTCCTAAGCCCAGGATGACCCCAGAACCTTTCTATTTGTCTGCATTTTCCAGAATATTGGGATTGGGAGTTCACAAAAAGCACAGCGTTGGATTTTGCATGCCACAGCAAATTTCTGAACCTCTGAAATGGCTGGTTTGTGTATGTCATCTTACTTAAATAAAAGCAAATTTGAAACAGTACAGAGCGTGGCATGTAAATAGTACATAACTGAATGAGTTGGGGGGAGCCAGTTTTGAAGCATTCCAGATGGCAAATAAAATGAAGTAGAATAATTTAAAACTGGTCAGAAACTAAACATACAACTAAATATATAGATTGATATAGAAGCCTGGTTCCTGACTACCCAGTTGCATCACAAGAAGCAGGAAAGTGAGAAACTGACAGCGAATCAGACAGAAAATTTCAAATGACAAACTAGGACTATATGACTCACCAGAGGCTGTGGGAAGACGGAAGAGGTGTGGAGGATTCCCTGGACCCGAGCCTCCAGAAGCCTCAGTGGCAAACCCACTGGGAATTTTCCTTCCTCCTACTGCCAAGCAGGTTGGCAGGATGAGGTGGGTGGGGCAGGGTAAGCACTAAGTCTGCCGGCCTGAAGGTGACTCCATACTGAGACATGGAGGCGTTTTAGGGAATTACAAGGGTGCCTGTGTAGACTATCTTGAGCCCTAAGAACATTTTTAAGGGGCCAATGAATCATCATGGAGAAAGAACCACAAATGAATTGGCTGTGTTTCTTTTTCAATCCAAATCCCATGGAAACCACTGGAATGAACTGGATTAAGGCCATTCCAATTTTGGTCAGAAGCAAGCCTGGGCTAAAGGAATAGCCAGGAAACAATTTTTTGGCCAGAATATTTTTCTCATCCAGAGTACTGATCAGAAAGAGAATTCAACTAGATAAAAAGGCAAGGCCTTCCTAGAGATTAGACATTACAGAAATCTACCAAAGGAGACCCACCCCGTAGAGCTTTATCCCAGCTTCCACATTTTTGCCATTATGTCTTTCCCCATGCTAACTGGGCAAAAAGGCACCTTTTCAGGTGGTGCCTCATTTATATTTACCAGGGGAAGAACAATGGTCCCTTTTCACTCAAGCATCGTGTATTTTCTAATGGTTGTTTCTTCTATATTTTTGCAAGTCTCTTTTTGAGCCAATTACACTGCAAGCCTAACTTGCCAGCTAGCCAGTATGCCTGCAAGAAATCCAGCACAAGTTGGGAACTGCTGCTGGTTTACTGAGGCACTTTTTCCCTTACCATGGGAAATACAGAGCCAGTATATCCAGTAGGTCTACTCAGATCTGAGCCAACTCAGGAGGTGGCACAGAGTCAAGCAGACTAGAGCAGCTTCTAGCTGCACTGCATGGCCTTGGGAATGAGGCTTTGACCTGGCACAAGTGTCAGGAGGTCCAAGCCCTGCCTCCCACTCCCTGACTGGAGACAGGAATTTGGGGGGACTACGCAAGGAATTTGGGGTTTGGCATCTGGTCACCCTGGCATTGGGTTATGTTGCCAGTTTTTAGATTTGCTCTGTAAATAGTTTTGTGAACTTCTTTCTGAAAAGGGTATATAAATATTTTTAGTAACAATAATATCAAGGTTAGCAAGCTCCTACAAACAGGTTCCCAATACAGGGTGCAATCCAGACTAATTTTGCATAACTCACCCGCTCCCTTTCCCATGGTGGTGTGGGGAGGACAGCGCATGTCTGCACAGTGATCTAACCCCTCACCCCACGAGTGGGGCACAAGTGCCTTATGGCACTTTTGCAACACCCGCAGCACACCATGGGACTTATGATGGTCTAACTAGTGGTTAGGATTCCAGGCTCATTCTTTAATAGTCATGCATTCTTGTTAAATCTATTATTTCATTCTGTAATTCTGTGTTAATCAGTCATATTTCATATTTGCTATATCCCAGATAGAGATACAGGAGAGCCACCAAGGATCAGCTTGTTTGGGCCCACACCCACCAGAAGGCCTACTAGGCTGGGCTGACTCAGGAACACTGCACTATCAAGGGGTGGGCAGTAGTGTCATGGGGAGGGCAGTACAGGGCTTTTTATAGGTCACTCTTAACTACCTCTGAAAAGGGAAAAGAAATTGCCGTCTCATATCAAAAGAGAAGCAGAATCTATTGCTTATATTCTTGGGAGATATATGGACTTAGGACTGTATCAGTTTATTTGGTTAGACCTCACCTTGAGTACTGTGTTCAATTCTGGGCACCTCAGTTTAAAAAAGATACAGCTAAACTGGAGCAAGTCCAGAGGAGAGTGACAAGAATGATCAGTGGGATGGAAGGGAAACCCTACAAGGAAACGTTGGGGAACTTGGGATGTTCAACCTAGAGAAAAGAAGGCAGAGAGGAGACCTGATTGTCCTCTTCAGATACCTGAAGGGCTGTCATATGAAGGAAGGAGCTCATTTGTTCTTGGCTGCCTCTGAATGCAGAACTAGAACCAATGAGTACAAACTGCAAGAAAGGAGATTCCGGTTGGATAGCAGGAAAAAATTCCTGCCGGTGAGGGTGGTTCGGCAGTGGAACAAAATGGCCAAATATGCTCATGTATTGTCATAAGACAGAAAGTGTACTGTTGCTTATTACTGACAACTTAGCCATCAGGGCAATGATTGGTTTGGAACTACAAAGTTCAAAAACTAGACAGATCAGACACAAATGGTGACAGAATAGGTGGGCAGAAAAACAGGTAATTGGCTATTATGACCATATGCCTGTGCTGCTGTTGCTATATCCCCCTATATACCTTTTCTTTGACAAGGCACATCACAGGGCCTAGACCAGTGGTCAGGGGGTAAATTACCTCAAATGGGGTAAAAATGAAATTCCTGGGGGAAATATACTGTCGCGCTGCCAAGACACAGCCGGGCATGCATATGAATCTATATGGGGCACTGGAGAGCAGTGTGAGACAGCCGTGGCTTTGCATGGCTAAGTTTGAGCATCGTGGGCATCCATCTTGCAAAAATGACTGCGCAGCCTTTCCCTGCCTCCCTGCCTAGATTGCCATGGAGAGGCTTCTCCGTGGGCGGAGTGTCCTCTCGACCTCACAGGCATTTTCCCTTTACTAATCGGAGGCATGTGCTGGTGAGGTCAGGAGAGGATACTCCCAGGGTGACCAGATGCCAAACGCAAAATCCCTGAACAGCAAGACCAAAATTCCTGCCTGAAGGCCAAAATTCCTACCCCCCAACCCAACATTTCTGCATAAATTCCTGCAATTAAAAAAATTGTAGAACACCCCAAAAAAGTACAACAAAATGTAGGACATTAAAATAAGCTGAAAACACTCATGTTTCTCTCCTGTATTTAATTTCAGTATTATATTACCTCTTTTTAAATTGAAAAATGATGGAACTCTCTACTCACTGTGGCTGTGAGAGAGACACAAACTCCATTATACTGGCACACTTTCCTGGGAGGAAGTCCCATTGTATAATGGAGTTTACTTCTGGGTAGACACAACTAGCATGGGGCTGGGGCTGAGAGTGGCTGTGAGAGAGACACAAACTTCATTATACTGGCACATTTTCCTGGGAGGATGTCCCATTGTATAATAGAGTTTATTTCTGGGTAGACATAACACAACTAGCATGGGGCTCACACACTTTCCAATTCCTCCACCTCACCTGGAGGTCAAAGGGGCAGCCAGGAGGCTGTAACTGCGGTGACGAAGTGAGGCAGCAGTAGGCAGGCTATCAAGGAATAGCAGACAGGTGACGCCAGGAGGCCAGCAGTGGAGCATGAAGGCAGAAGTAGGCAGGCAGCAGATTCATGGGGTGGGTGGCTGCGGCGAAGGTGCAGAAGAGTGCGCTGGAGAAGAGTGCGCCGGAGGCCATTGCCAGCTTGCTAACCAAGAGTGCTCTGAGCCACAGTGAGATGGTAAGGGGGAGGAGCTTCCTTCACCCGCTCACTCTTTCTCCCACCCGATGGTCCGCCCGATGATCAGGACCAAAGATAGCCAAACAATAGCCAAAGATGCCCCAGACGCAGCCAAAGAAGCGTGCACAGCTGCAGCACACCAAATTTAAATGGCGGCCACCAGGAAGCCATTTTCCCAGAGGCTGGCTGCATTTTCCTGGAGGATGGGCTTGTTTTCCAAAGGCCTTCTGGAAATTCCGGAGGTCTGGCAGCCCTGGATACTTTGGACATGGAGAAGCCTCTCCATGTGAACCTTTAGGTAGGGAGGCAGGTAAAGACTGTGTGGCATGCACAGTTATTGTTTTCAAGATGGATTCCTGCAGTGCCTGCCCGGATGGCTGAACTCAGTCTCAGCTGCCCCCAACTGCAGTCTGAGCCTCCCCAGCAGACTTCCCAGCCAAGGTAAGCAGCCATTCCAAGGTGTCTACTCAAGAGTAAGCCCATTAATTAAATGACCATCTAAAAATAGCCTAATTTGCATAAATTATAATTGCTGGTCAATGGATCTGGTTGGCCATCTCAGGATTAATTCAATGGAGCTTACTCCTGATTTTTTTTTAAATGTAGGATATCCTACATTTTAAAAAATCTGGATTTTTTGAATAGATGCAATAAATTTCGAATTCAAATAAATAATATATGATTTTCTTCCTTTCAAATCAAGGGGATAATGTCGGCGTATCTAAATACATTTTGGGGTAAATGGTAAAAAAGTTCCCTGACCCCTGGCCTAGAGGGTGCAGGGGGTACATCATGCCTAGCCCTAGGGTCAGAAAGATGGCCTCAACAGTTAAAAAAGGGGGAGTATGGAAGACAAATTTACATTTTCATGAAGAAGAGGCCCAAATGAAACTGTATGTGGTGAAAAAAATCCTCTCAGTGTCTCTGCATCCATGTGTTCCAAGACATTGTAGCTTTAGAGTACTGCACCCAAGACACTGTACCAGGACACTTAAAAGGCACACATTTGTTCCAGGATGCAAAACATTCATAGTACAGTATAGCACGTTTAATTATTCTTTCCATTACCCTTATAGATCCACAGAGCAAGACAAGGACACATGGCTTCAGCATATGTTTTGAATACATCACATCCATGTATTGGAATTTTATTCTTCAATAATGAAACTGACAAAGTCCTAGGAACCCTTACATAAAGCTGCAGCTGAAAAAGTCTCAGCTCTGCCCTACTGTTGGATCTTACCAGCAACTCCTTTCAGATCCCAAGAGACCAGCCCCAAATCCTTATGTTTCTTTCACCCATTCTACAATGACCTAAAGGACTCCAGTCAATCCTGCTTAATAGAACTTTGGGATACAGAACCTGCCATAGCCTGTCCTGAAGGATTTTATCTTTTTATTATCTTTTTAGTCATTGTAGACACTGCACTGTACTGTCTTGAACAACTGAAGACAGAACATGAAGACTTCACTCATGTAAATAACCCCTCCCTAGCTAGCCCAATATTTTGAATTTGCTTTTCCAGAATAAATACTGAAATTCCTGACTGCACCTTTAAGCTCTCTGTTCCTGTGCTATTGCAATCATAACAACATGTTCAACTTCAGAGCCCAGGCAGAGCAGGTAGCAAAAGCAGGAAAAATGAGTGAATGATTATGACTTTCAGGCTAACAAAGAAAATGAGATCAAAATTATTTCAGACATCACTGGCTAGGAGCCTGAGAGCAAATCTGGTGGCTTGCACTGACAATAAACAGAAATCGAGAGCTGTCAAAGACACAGAACAAGTGGATTCACAGGAGAAAGAGGGAACTTTCCCAGAGGTAAGGCAGCTGCACAGAAATACAAATGCTTCAGAAAGGATAAGCAGGCGTTTCCACAGCACCGCAACTTTTGCTCATTCAAAAATGCAGGACTTTGCTGAGATCCTTTCTCCCCAAGGGAAATCCACAAATTCATCCTGCAAACTCCATAAAGAAATACTCTACTTAAGACTACTACTTCCTAGCACCTGGATGAGAGGTATGTGATACCATAACATGGGTAGACAGGCAGGCAAGAAATGATAGTTCCCTTCCAGTCACCCCCACTCCAGCTCACCAACCACGTTTTGGTGGTTGGTGAGGGGTCTCACACTCCCCTCCTAAATCAGACTTTGATGTATGTCACGCTACAAGCACTACTTTTACAGCAAAAGAAACACAAACACTTACCCCTGAGTAAATGAGAGATTCCAGGACCTTTTTCTAGAAATCTGTGCACATGGGACTCAGCTCTTCATTTTTGTTGAACTTCCCTATTTTCCTCCAGTGCTTTTCTCCACAGTGAAAGGGAGGAAGCTGGGATTCTGAATGTTATTTTTTAAAAAGCCCTCTTGTAGTTCTTCCAGCTGGGCTAGAGCAGCGGAGGAAGGAGCTGCCTTTGGTGGCAGATGCAGCTCAGAACTGGATGGCCTCCAGAGTTACAATCAAGGCCTCCTCACTCACTGACCGGCCTAAACTGTAAATGAAAAACAGACTCTGAAAAAAGAATGGCAAAGTCTTATTTCTTCTGGCTCCTTGCGCTGGATGATGTCACAGTTCCAGAGTTGCTTCCATCCCACAGTTTTACATGGACTCTTCAAAATAAAGCCCCTCCCTGATCACCTTCTGGGAAAGAGTCTCTGAAGTGTGGTTTCTGTTTCACACGTTCTCCCAGAAGCATAGCATGCCAGAATTCAGTCAGCACTTCGGCTGTATTTCGTAGTTATTAGAGAGCAGTACATAAATGCAGTTTAGTTTTCCACTTTTTAATATCAAACTTCTTTTAATTTTTTATGACTTTTCTTTAAGTCAGAAGTTGAGTCTGATTTTTATGCTCCAAAATATAGATTCTGTTTATAGGAGTTCTAAAACACTTCGCGGACAAGGTCGATCAGATCCGGCATGACTTGGACGCCACTTTAACAACATTCAACAATGTCCCTGGGGCACCTGTCTTGTCCATCTTTTGGGATTCTTTTCAGCTTGTAGAACCTGAGGTTGTGGACAGGATTCTCTGTAGTGTGACACCATCTGCTTGCCCGCTGGACCCTTGCCCAGCCTGGCTAATCAGACTGGCCCAGGATGGACTGGCCGAATGGACAGGGAGGGTGGTGAACTCCTCTCTGAGGGAGGGGGTGTTGCCTCCTGCATTAAAGCAGGCGGTGGTTCGCCCCCTCCTGAAGAAACCCTCCCTGGACCCTAAAAATCTAAACAACTATCGGCCAGTCTCAAACATCCCATTCCTGGGCAAAGTGGTCAAGCGGGTGGTGGCGTCCCAGCTTAAAAGGGTCCTGGATGAAGCTGATTATCTGGATCCCTTCCAATCTGGTTTCAGGCCGGGGTTTGGGACAGAGACTGCCTTGGTCGCCTTGGTGGATGACCTACGCCGGGGAATGGACAGGGGGAGTGCGTCCCTGTTGGTCCTGCTGGACCTCTCGGCGGCTTTCGACACCATCAACCATGGTGTCCTTCTGGGTCGGTTGGCCGGGTTGGGGATTGGAGGCACTGTTTTGCAGTGGTTCCGCTCCTTCCTGGCTGACCGGTCCCAGAAGGCGGTGCTGGGGGATGCTTGCTCGGCACCCTGGCCTCTTCGGTGCGGGGTGCCACAAGGTTCCATTCTATCCCCCATGCTATTTAACATCTACATGAAGCCGCTGGGAGAGGTCATCCGGAGGTTTGGAGTGAGGTGTCATCAGTACGCTGATGACACCCAGCTCTATCTCTCCTTTCCTCCTGAGTCCAAGAAGGCAGTTGAAGTCCTGAATCGTTGTCTGGAGGCAGTGGGGGACTGGATGAGGGTGAACAAGCTGAGATTAAATCCTGATAAGACAGAGGTTCTCCTGGTCCGGAAGTCCTCGACTCGGGTATTGGAATATCATCCTGTTCTGGATGGGGTTGCACTCCCTCTGAAGGAGCAGGTTTGCAGCTTGGGGGTTCTCCTAGATTCGCAGCTGCTCCTGGAGTCCCAGGTGGCGGCTGTGGCCAGGGGAGCCTTTGCTCAGCTTCAGCTGATCTGCCAGCTGCAACCATACCTGAGTCGTTCAGATCTGGCCACGGTAACCCATGCCCTAGTGACATCAAGCCTAGATTATTGCAATGCGCTCTACGTGGGGCTGCCTCTGAAGACGGTCCGGAAGCTGCAATTAGTCCAGAATGCGGCGGCCTATGTGGTTGCTGGGGCTCGTCGGTTCGACTCTGTCGGGCCACTGCTTCAGCGACTACACTGGCTGCCCATTCGTTTCCGGGCTGAATTCAAAGTTGAATTCAAAGCTGAATTCTTGACCTTTAAAGCCCTAAACGGCTCGGGTCCTGGGTACCTGAGGGACCGCCTTCTTCTATACAATCCAACCCGTCACCTAAGGTCATCTGAGGGGGCCCTACTGACTGTGCCGCCACTAAAAGATGTGAGAGGTGTGGCGGCCAGAGATAGGGCCTTCTCGGTGGTGGCACCCCGGCTTTGGAACTCCCTCCCCATAGAACTTAAGAAAGCTCCCTCAATACAGAGCTTCAGGCGGAGCCTTAAAACCTTTTATTTTAAAAAAGCGTTTTAAACAGGGCAGAGGATGGGGGGCAGTGTGTTAGTGTTTTATTTTATCGTTTTAACAAATGTTTTTTAGCTTGTTTTTAATTGTCCTAGTTTTTATTATTCTAATTGTATTTTAATTGTATTTTAATGATGTTTTTAATTTGTATTTATTAGCAATTTTAATGATGTTTTATTCGTTAATGTTAGCCGCCTTGGGCTCCCCATTATGGGGGAGGAAAGGCGTGGTATAAATTGAGTAAATAAATAAATTGAGTAAATAAATAATAAAAATTCAAATATGGTAAGAGCAGGAAATGACTGATGCTAGGGGCAGAGGTGCACCACCAGCAGGAGGCCAGTGAGAGGTGAGCAACAGAGAGAATGGGCCCTGGGAAGTTTTGCTGTGCAGCACCTTTACTTCTGGAAAGAGCCCTCTCTCCTGTGAGGTGCCACAGGAGCATGTCAGGGGAGTGCCAGAGGATATGCAAGGGGGCAGGCATGGGAGCAGTTTTGCTGTCAAGCCTCCATTAAATCATATATACATTCCCTCTCATTTACACATCACATCCCATCTCAAATCATATACACATCCCCTCTCTCACGCACCCCAGTAACACAGTACCAGCAAAATGTCACCAGTTCTACCCACTTGGATGACCTCAGCCTGGAGAGAAAAGGACATTCACATGGCCCCCAAACACTGGATCTGCTTCTCATACAGTGCTCCAGAAAACACAAACACATCCTTGGTTAATACAAGCATGTCCCTGGTGTACAACATTACCCACCTAGTTAAAAAAGCATGCCTTCAATTAACACAAGCATGCATTCACAGTCTAAGCCTGCTGGCAACCAAAGCACAGCTCCCCTTGTTAATTGTGTCGTGTGTGTCCCCCGCCACCTGTAGCAGGAAATCCATTTGCCTTCTTCGCAGACGCATCACACTACTGACTCATGTTCAGTTTGTGATCCACGGCGACTCCAAGACCTTGCTCACATGTTGTGATGCCTAAGCATCATATTTTATAATTTTATAACCAAGCATCTCCCATTTTATACCTATGTTTTTGGTTTTTATTGCCTAAGTGCTGAACCTTGCACCTCTCCCTATTGAAATTCATTCTAATTGTTACAGCCAGAGGTGGGCTGGTCCTGTCCCAAGATCCGGTTCGCCAGAAGTGGGAGGGGCCAGGCCGGGGTCAGGGGCGGGGTGGGTCAGGGGGCGGGGCGAGGGGCGGGCACATGTCGGCGCCTGCGCAGTGCCAGTACTGAAGCTGGCAGGCACCTGCGCAGTGCCTGCCCTGGAGTGGGCAAGCACGCCTGCTTCAAAGCAGGCACAGCGCAAGCGCCGAGAACGACGCTTGCGCTGTGCCTGCCCTGGAGTGGGCAAGCCCATGGTGGGCTCAAAAACATGGCGGACCGTATCAGTCCGCTATGTTTTTGAGTTTCCATGTGTGCTGATAGCCTTCCATTTGTGTGTTCCATTCATGGGAATCATCCCACCAAGTTTCAGTTATTCCTATCAAGTCAAATTTCCCTTCACTTGCTAAAAGTTCAAGCTCATCTTGTTTATTTCCCAGGCTCTGTGCATTTGAGTAAATGCAACGTAAGCCCTGGAGGTTGCAACTCAATGGGTGTTTCCCCCCCCCCTTTTTTTTAAGGCCTGGCCTCTCAAAGAATTCTCCAGTTACAGCAGTGCCATGACAATTCATATCGAGAACATTTTCTTGATTTCTAGTTTTTTTATGTATCACACCCCCTTCTTATTTAGTTCAAAGCCCTCCTGATCAGGTTAGCCAAGTTCAGTCTGAAGACACTCTTCCCCCAAACCATAAGATGTAGTCCATCCTCTGATAGGAGATCATCTTCCAGGAAGCTCAGTGATCCCAGACTCCAAATCCTTCTTGATGACACCATTTTTGAAGCCAACTATTGACTTGGAAAATTTCCTGTCTTTCTGAGGACTTTTGCCTATTACTGGATCGATGAGAATACCACTTGGGTATTCCCCAGATCCTTAACCTTTTGTCCAAGAGCTTCATAGTCCTCGACAATCTTTTGGTAAGTTTGCCCAGTGTTCCTACATGGATGAGTAAGAATGGGTAGTGATCAGCAAGTGTGATCATCCTCGGTAGCCTCTCTGTGACATCCTGCATGCTGGCACCAGAGAGAAAGCACACCTCACAGGAAAATAGGTCTGATCAGCATAGAGTTTCAATACCCGTTAGGAGGGAATCTCTGATTACCACCACCTTCCTCCGTATTCTCTTCTTGTGTCAATATTCCCCCACACTTACTGGTTTTGGTAGCTGCTGGGAGTACATGAGGGGGATCTGCAGGTGTGTCAGTATGGGGTATTTCTGCAGGCCTGCCTGGATTCAGTGCAGGCATGCTAGCAAGAGGAACTTCTGCCAGTATACTGGGATCTGAAAGACACTGGAAATGGTTGTATAGGTCCAGTGGTTCTGAATGTCTTCTGCCCTTTCTTCTTCTGACTGTCACATGCCTCCATGAAGCCTTGTCTAGGCATACAATGTCAATGGCAGGCAAAGGGAGAATTTGGAAGAAAGTGAAGTACTGGGGATTCATGACCTCATGTGCAATGCTGGAAAACCAAGTTTCATTCTGGGAAACAGGGTATTTTTCCCTATTGCCTTTGACTCCTAGAATGGATGAAAAGTCATCCATATGGGGACATGCACCCAAGGAAAGCAGAGAGTACTATTGAACCCAATGGGGCTTTTTGAGTATGCATGCATAGGAATACACTACAGCTTTCTTTCTTGGGCATGTCCAGCTGGAGGCACATGCAGTGATGGCTGCACTCCTGACCATTTACCTGGAAGTAAATGCCAGGCCATGCCCAAGAAAATAATTCATGCTTTGGGAGGCTCATTTCTCACTATGTTAAGAGGTTTAATGCTGTTTATTTCTGGGACACATGGTGATGCTTATTTCTTGCTGATGTGCTGATGTGCACGGGGGAAGTTCCTAAGAATTCGGGGTTCCTAAGAATTCACTGAAGCCTTCTAATAAGGACTGTATTAAAAAAAAACTATTCAGAAGTATTTTTTAAAAAAATTTATATCCATCCTCACCATGATGTCCTCATATGAGGACATATGTGACCCTTATAGAAAATTCAGAATGTCATATGGACTCTGTGTTGACCTACTTAACAAGAAAACATGGTCAGATACGTACAACAAAACGTGATGAGCAAATTAAAGCAGAACAGGAATACTGGAGACATGTCCTTCATAGACTGATGGTAGTGATTTGTCTGTTGGCAGAATATGGATTGACTTTCAGAGGAGATTATGAAAACTTCGGCTCACCAAACAACAGAAGCTTTCTTGGTTTGCTGGAATTGATTGCCATATTTGATCCCTTCTTACATACTTACATAAACCAGTATGGAAATAAAGGAGCTGGCCGTCCATCAGACCTATCCAAAACCATATGTGAAGAAGTTATCCAGCTAATGGCTTAAAATGTTCTTGCAGAAATAGTGAAAGAAATCAAAGAAGCAGAGTATTTTAGTGCATCAGTCAATTCAACAACTGATGTTTCCAATGTTGATCAACTCATTCTAATTGTTAGATATATTTTTCCCCTTGATGGAATATCAGTTGAATGATTTTTGTCATTTATTGAAATGAATCACACAGGTGAAATTTATTTCAGTAAATGCAGGGGTCAGTTATATGACAATGCCTTTAACATGGCTGGAAAGTATAATGGTGTTCAACAGAAAATTCTGGAGAAGAAAAAAAAAAAAGCAGGCCTCCGTCAGTCTTGAAAGACTATGGTATCGTGCTTGGCGCTGCATACGCTGCATGCGAAGCACGAAAGCCTGGGTTAGATTGTTATGGAGGATAGGCTGTTACCCAAGCAGCAAATCCCCCCTCTCCACGCCACTGGATTAGTCCAATGGAAAGGCAGAGCCAATACGATTGGATCCAGCTGGCATCGCAGAGCTGGGCTAAGGACAGGAGCTCACCCTGTCTTGTGGGGCCAACCTGGGTCTAGAAACCTGGTCTGCTGGTTAACAGACACAGTGAAGAATAAGTTTGCAAAATTTATTCCCCTTGCTGGACATTTCCTAAATCTGGTTGGAAGATCTGCAGTTGACTCTTGCCTGGATGCAGTGAATTCTTTGGTGTGGTCAATGAACTTTATTGCTTTTTCTCAGCCTCTACAAAACAGTTGGACAGTGCTGGAAAACCTCTTGCCACCAGAGTAAAAAATTATGCAACATTTCTCTGACACAAGATGGGAGGCCCATGCCAGAGCTATGACCCAAGTAGGAGGACCTCATAACTTAGGAGTGTTTAAAGTGAACTCACACCAGGGTAACCCTAAGTTCTTTTTCCAGGATATGTCCTCTTTTTTAGCCTTGTGTCCTATAAACTTCATTGTCCTCTTTTTTCCTTGTGAGCAGGCAGCAGATAGCCTTCTTGTAATTAATAAATTATAGCTGCAATCTTAACCACACTTTCCTGGGACTAAGTACTATTGATCACAATGGGACCTTCTTCTGAGTAGACATGCTTAGGATTGCACTGTATATGTAATAGTTTTAAATTTAAGAATAATACAGTATTTAAATTAATCACATGAAAGTAATATATATGAGTGTTGAGCTTTTATTTTATCACTAGCGAAAAGCTTACCCGCGTTGCGGGAGTAACACTTCCCCATATGCCATCCCCCCACAGTGCATCAACACCCCATGCACATCAACACCCCATGCACAACTTCCCCCATGCGCAACTTCCCCCATGCACATCAATCCCCATTCACAACTTTCCCCATGCGCATCATCCCCCCATGTGCATCTTCCCCCCATGTGCAACTTCCCACCATGCGCAGCATCCTCCCCAGTGCAACCTCTTCCTCTGAACATCATCCCCCCCAGTGCACCAGGCACAGAGCACCAAATTGGCTGGATGTTGGTCAGTCTTTCATGTTAAGTATAGGACTTTGCCCCCCTTTTCAGCCCCATAAGGATTAAATTTCTCCACATGGGTTCTTGGTGGGTGTTCATGTGACAGAAGGAACTCCCTCCCAGAAATCCATGCTTCTATGTCTGGGATTGGTGCGGAATGTTGATGAGTCATCAATTCTCAAAGGAAAAGTATAGGGAGGAAAACGCGTTGTGCCCCTTTTCACCCCCTTCCAGTTGAAATTTCCGAAAACCAGTTCTTAGTGCACCCCTCAGTCACGGAAGGAACACCCACCACAAATTTCACACTTCTAGGCCCAGCGGTTTTGGCAGGGCTGTGATGAGTCAGTCAGTGAGTCAGTCAGTGAGTCATTGCCTTTTCTCTTTTATATATATAGACTAGTGAAAAGCGTACCCGCATTGAGGGAGTAAAATTCCCCCATACGCCATCTCCCCATTGCGCCTCAATGCCCCACAAAAATCAACCCCCCATGCACAACATTCCCCATGTTCATCCCCCTATGCGCAACATTCCTCATGCGCATCAAGCCCCCATGCACATCAGTCCCCCCATGCACAACATCACCCATGCGCAACATCCCCTCATGTGCATCAACCACCCCATGCGCAACACCCCCCCATGCGCAACATCCTCGCAAGAGTAACCTCTTTCTCTGAACAACATCCACAAACAATAGGCACCGAGCACCAAATTGGCTGGATGTTGATCAGTCTTCCATGTTAACTATAGGACAAAAACAGGTTGCACCCCTTTTCAGCCCCTTAAGGGTTAAATTTCTCCACATTGGTTCTTGGTGGGTGTTCATGTGACAGAAGGAACACCTTCTTCAAATTCCATGCTTCTAGGTCCGGGAGTTGGGGCGGAATGTTGATGAGTCATCAATTCTTCAACATAAAGTATAGGGAGGAAAATGCGTTGCACCCCTTTTCACCCCCTTCCAGTTGGAATTTCCGAAAACTGGTTGTTAGTGCACCCCTCGGTCACGGAAGGAACACCCACCCCAAATTTCACACTTCTAGGCCCAGCTGTTTTGGCAGGGCGTTGTTGAGTCAGTCAGTGAATGAGTCAGTGACATTTCTCTTTTATATATATATAGATGTCCTACTTTTTCATGGGTGTTCTATATTTGGGGGTGGGGCTTGTCCTTTTTTGCAGTTATGACATCTAGTCACACTGACTTCTGGCAGCAGTCCCTTTTCCCTCCATGGAAAAAGAGCCACAATTGGCTTTTTCTCACTTGCTTTTTCTCATCCTACCCATGCCCTGGGCCATCATATCTGGCCAAGCTTGGATGCACCTTGACTCCCTGACCATGCCCAGTGGTACTTTTCTGGAACATAGGTGCCAATACTCACAGGTACTCACCTGTGTATGTTTCTCTCTCTGTGTGTATACCAGCACTCACCCACAGAGGTGCTGGTTTTCACACAGAGGTGCTGGTACTTATAGAATGCCCCTGATGCCTATGAAGTATGAGTAGGGACATGAGTAGAAGGCATGCAAAGGGGGAATGTGTTGCTGCTGGAGTGGGATCACTTGAGGGAAGAAAGGGAAGGAAGGAGAAACTTGGTGGTTCTGCACTACTGCCATATATTGAGGTGGGCATGGATGGCAGAGAGTTGAAAAGGAAATTCAAAGCATGAGCAGCACCTGACAGCAGCTGGTTTCCCTTTGTAGAGCTACAGCATGCTTTTTAAAGGAAGAGAGTCAACTCATGTCGTTCAGAGTCATGTCCTTTAGACTCAAGCCAACCGTAAGGCATGAAACCCCTTGAGCCCTCTCACAGCCACAGAAAATGTTAGCGCTCACTTCCTTTATCCAGAGATTATCAGTTCCTGCCTTCCTATCAGAATCCAGCTAAAGCACTTTCTCTTTGCCTTCCTTTTCTGGAAAAAGATGCATTAACCCTTCACTACCTTGTGGCTGGAACTCTCTGCTGCTCACCTGGTCTGAATGATGGCCCCACAAGGTTTTTACACCATGAAAACAGTAGGCAATTGAACCAGCTGCTCTCCGATTCAAACATGTTTTCTAAGCCCACTTGTTTGTAGTATTTGCCATGTGGTTTGTCAGAAAGTGAGGAGGCAAATAGCTCCTTCCTCATATTATTTACCAGACAAGCAGGATGGTTTAAAATGTATAGTTTACTGACAGGGATAAAAAAGACAAATTGCTAAAATTGTACTCAGAAGCAGTACAAATGAAATTGATACTGTGAAAAAAAATTCCATACGAGTTAGGCATATGTTTTAAAGTAATATGAGGTTTGACTTTCTTTTCTAGCCTTGAGGCAATGATAATTTTTCCTTGACAAATTTATATACAGTATATTCTATAAAATTTTATTTATTTTTATTTTAAATATACATAAAATGCAGCAGGAATTCTCAAACAGTTGAATACAATTTGACTTCTGTCTTAAACTTTCCCCTTCCTTTTAGTAGTAGCTACTTTTTGAGAGGGCCTCTGGGGCCTGTCTACATGAAAGTGATCACATGAAATTTTTCTGGCAATTACTTTTTATTGATTACTTAACTCAAGAGGGTATTAATTAGTGGGTTCTAAGCACTACAGTGCCATTGAAAAGCTGAAAAAAGATCAAGAGGTTTCTTTGAGGGCCACCAACAAATGTTCTATGGACCTCTACTGGCCTACTTGACTGCATTTCACAAAGAAGTGCCAGTTTAAACTGTGGTTGCAAACCTCCGATTTGTGCTGTAAACATAGGTTTGTGGATCGAGATACTAAATTATAGTGATTTTGGTTTGTCATATTTACTTACAAACTAAAGTTCAAAACATGCATGTTTGACTCCTTGTGATAATTTATGTAAAAATAATATATATCATATTCCTATTCAAATCCAAATCAAAGAAACCCACAGGATGATCAGAATGGTTGTTTTTCTAAAGCACTGTGATAATTAAAACAGCATGTGCCATTGCATTTGGGGAGGCATGAGGAGGGATGGTAACTGCCAGACCAAGATGGGAAGAAACTGAATAAAATGGTTTGGGTAAATTCATATTATAAATCACTGTTTTTTCTACTGATATGGCCACAAAGAAAGATAAATTATTACACTGGGGAACATGACAGTAACCCTAAGTATTAGTGGTATGAAGGCTCTGGGACATAGCTTTGCCCAAGCATCAGGGTGACCAGATGCCAAACCCAATATTCCTGAGGGTAAAATTCCATCCCCCAAGGCAAAATTAATTGTAGGACACCCCAAAAGAATTGCAAAAAAATTGTAGGACACCCCAAAAGTGTAGGACAAGTGTAGGACATGTTAAAATAAAGCAAAAATACTCATATTGCTTTCCTGTACTTAATTTCAACACTTTTAAAATTGAAAACCTTGTAAAATGCATGATTCAGACCCAGACATTAAAGAGACAGTTTGTAGTAGCATAACAAGCCTGTGATTCCAACGTACGTGATTCCAACGTACATGGTTCAGACCAAGACAAACACAAGCACACACTCATACACCTACACACACATTCATACACACATAAACACAAGCACACATTCACACAAACACACACACAAGCACACACTCATACAGACTCACAAGCAATATATCAAGCAGGGATAGAAAGGAAGACATACACACACACACACAAGCACACAAACAAGATATCAAGCAGGGATAGAAAGGATGACATCTTTGCATCAGGGAGGTGGGATCTGGAAACACCAAGAAAAATCAGCCGTGCCCCTGAGGGTGTGCAGAGGGCAAAAGCCGACTGTAGGGAACAAGAAGGACCAGAATGTAAAGGACTGGGAAGGAGGAAGCAGAGTAAAACCAGGATTCCCAGGCAGGATTTACCTTGCAAGTCTGGAAGTGGAGCAGAGCCTGAATTGTTGGCTGAGGCAGGCAGAGCTGCTCCTCCTCCCTTGCAATATCTGCCCAAATTGAGGCACTGAAAGGGTTAAGAGCTGGAGGTTTATATGGCTTGGAAAACTGCATGGCTTGCAACAGTTTAAAGGGCACTGAAAGGGTTAAGAGCTGGAGGTTTAGGGCTGGAGAAATCTGAGCAGCCTGCGTGGCTCGTAAATTCCGGAGGCACTCTTAGGTTTTTCTAGTCCCCTGGACAAGGTAATAAAACCCAGAGAAGTCCAGGGAAAACCAGACATCTGGACACTGCCAAGCGTCCTAGCAGCCTTGCATCAGCACTGCAATAAGGTATTGATCCACATTACACTGTTAGCACCAGCAGTTGCTAGCCTTCTTGGTTGAGCTCTAGTCGTATGCATCAATGTTGGAGGAAGAAAAGTGTAAAGAGTCTACCTACAAAATTGTCAGGGATGGGAATTCATGTTGACTTGACTTGGAGTTGCAAAAATGCGAATTTTTCACTGGACACTCAAGTTGTGCACGTGAAAGTCTTGTTAAATTACTTGCATAAAGGGCTCTCTGACTCTTGACTCACATTCAGATCAGATGAGGAGTCACCCACCAATGGTCAGTGGTATGGGGAGGTCAGCACATGTTTGTGCATTGGCCTAACCCCAGCCTCAAGGATGGCACTTATGCCTTATGGCACTTTTGTGACACCCTGTTGCGTCCAGTGGGAGTCGTTGGCTAGTCGTTGGCTAGAGAGGGGTGACCTGGACAGATGTCTTTAGCTCTACACAATTTACCTGGACCCACAAACAGACAAGAATAGGGAGAAGTAGCAGGTACATACCATTTTACTGGAGTTAGAGTCTTTACGCTCATCTTTTCAAGCACAGATAAGTCATCCTTTAATACAGCTTAACACAATTGCCTTCTCTCTCTGTCTGTCATACTGACCCTCTAGGGTGGTAGGATGTTTTCTGCCAGGTGCCCACCTTTTCCTCCTCTGCTGTCTTGTTTAGGAAGGTGTTCCTAGAGTGGACTTTCCCTGGCTGCTTCTTGTACTGTTCCCTAGTGTTGCAGAGAGTTCCTTTCACTCCACAGGTGCTTGTTGCTATATCTGCCATGATGCTTGCAGGAGGCTGTCTTCCACATCCTATTCCCACTTCTGTAGGTTCCCAGGCTCTCTATGTCATAGAGAACAAGGGTGTCTCTGGGATTACTGTGGTCCCTGGAGTCTACAACCTCACAGCAGTCAAGAGAACAGCTTCCTCTCTTTCCTGCTTCTGGGCTTCCCACCCCTTCCTGCCATATGATGCTTCGTCCTACTCCCTGTGAGACCTCCAGCCTGGGGGCCATATCCAGGCAAAACTTATGGCCCTTTCCCAATCCTAAAGAGCTTCTAGCTCCTGGGGAGATTTGTATGCCAGTGCAGTTTTCTGGCATTCATGAGAACCCTCTAAACCGATAGCATTCTTCCCTGGACCTTTCCAGGTAAGTATCCCCCATGGGGGCTTTCAGGTGACACACCGCGAGGCCAGCACAGAATTTGTTCCAGAACCTATGCCAACCTCATGCGAGTAGGATTGCAGCCTACATTTCACTAGCCATAGGCATCCATGCATTTGCCTTTTGTTTTCTTTTGCATTTTTATTTTGTAGTTTGTTGGTCATAACTTTTGATAGGATATGTTTCACTCCTGTTAATTCATTGTATTCTGCTGTAAATTCCAAATACAACTGTATTTAGCTTTATGGAGTCATTCCTAACCTCTGTAATTTTAGTGATTTTGGGGTGTCACAGCCCCCTAGTACATGTCACTCCCCTGCACGCACCCCCAGTGCAGGCTAGACCCCAGACACCCATCCTGTTTTCTGAAACATGCCTGGAAAGTAACTGTCAGTCACTGTGTTTCTCATTGGCACATCTCTCTTTAGGCTCCCTTGATGGAACCTGTCTCTACAGCTGAATTCAGTGGGGTTGCACACCTTGCATCTACTGATACAAAAATGTGTTAAGTGAAAGCAGTTTAAAAAATAAAAAGGACATCCCGTCACAAACAGCTTTGTAAAGTTTATAAAGTTTACAAAAAAGTTTTGTTTGCTTATAAACAGCTTTTCTTTCTGTTGTAGAGAGGCCGACAGCAATCAGAAAAGCAAAGGACCCCTTGCCTTTGCCTGGCTCAGCTGAAGCCTGGAATAATTGCTTGCCAGTTTGCTCTGTAAAACAGGAGGAAAAACAGGTTTTTAAAAACTATTTTAAAGAAATGCATTTTCTGAGCATCATCTTGTTCCTTCTAATTTTCAGTGGCAATTTGTGTTTTAAAAACTCATGCATTTAAAGTCATGCAGTTAAAAGCTTTGTACTGTAATTTGTAAATCAGGTCACCCCAATGTATAAAACAGTTCAGGTTATTCCACAATTTTTCTCCAGTTGAAGGAGGGATGATTCACTTTCATTTTTCTCCTTCCTCATTGGACTTCCTAAAGTCTGTGTCTTCATACTAAGTTTTCCAAACCAACTTCACTTTCCCAATACGCTTGTATTACAGGGTGATCATATGACCGGAAAAACCCATATTTGTCCAGATTTTTAGCCTCCTGACTGGATGTCCTACATTTTGGCTTCATTTTTTAACTTTGCGATGGTGCACAGTACACCAGTTGTTGGCTTCATATTGAAGAGCAGAATCCAATGCAAAAATCAGTTTTGAGATGCCTCTTTCCTATCAAAAGTTATGGCCAAAAAACCGAAAAACAAAGAAATATTTTTTAAAATTTTTTAAAGTTGGTAGGAATTTTGGCTGGGGGTAGGAATTTTGGCCTTGGGGTTCAGGAATTTTGGGTTTGACATCTGGTCACCCTGCTCGTATAAACAGTAACACAATACATAGGGGGGACAGCAAGGCAGTGTTTAAAAGGAACTCCAAAGCATGCACAGTCCAGTAGTAGCCCTGTTTTCCTCTGCTGAGCCATGGCAGGTTTTTTAAAGGGGGTGACTTGACTTGAGTCCTATGGAGTTGCAAAAGGGTAACTCGGTGACCCAAGTGGCAAGTCATTTTCAAGTCACATCTCAGGGGAAGGGCGACTAGCTGTGTGCTTATTCTCATGTGCATTTTCCATTAGGGACCTGCAAAAGGCAAGGTTATTTTGAGATAACACCCCTTTGTCAGGAAAATAATCTCTCCTTTTGTAGGTCCCAATGAAAACAGAGTGACAGTCATTCTGGATTGATTGTTCCATACGTGATTTCATACTGGAAGAATGGACAACAAAATGGAGATGTTTCAATGTAAGTAACTGTAAATTTTTGCACATTGGGGGAAAGAATCCTAACTCTACATATAGGCCAATGAGATATATGTATATTGTATATGTATATGTATCTGTAAAAAGGAGTAGATGTAGGGGTTCAAGTGGATAGCTCAATGAAAGTGTCAACCCAATGTGCAGCAGCAGTGGAGGTCATTAGAAAAAGTATTAAGAACAAAACAGTTAATATTATAATGCCATTGTACAAATAGATGGTATGGCCACATTTGAAGTACTGAATCCAATTCTGGTCACCACATTTCTAAAAGGATATAGAGGAAATGGAAAGGGTTCAATGACAATCTCTGCAAATTGTCTTATATCCAGATACTAGCAACAAGAACTAAGCATTTTAAGGCCACACTCATTCAGATCAGGCATACTGGTTGTATCCATTTTGACACAGAAACAAGTAAGGAAGGGGTCAACTCCCACATATACTATTTCATTCCTTGGGGAACAGAACAGTTACTTATTAGCACACAATCTTGAGCCATCTGCTTTTTCATGTGTCTTTAATCAGGCCTAAATGATAGAAACAAAGATCAGAGTTTTTAACTCCTGCCACATACTTGTTCCACTCTCAGTCTGCAATCCTCTTTTCCTGGGAGTAAGTCTCATTGAACACGATGGAACTTACTTTTAAGTAGACACGCTTAAGGTTGTGCTGGGTTTCTTCAGAGTCTCTCTTTTTTGATGAGTAATAAATTTTCAGCACAGCAGGAAAGAAAAACCTTTGCTTGATTTTGTTCCTTGAGGAATGCATTTTTGAAAACAACAAAGAGCCTTCCTTTCCAATACTTGATGCACTATGGGCTTAGAAATTGATGTTGTTGTCTATTTGCTTTGAACCATCTTTTAATTCACTCTGTCATCCTGTGCAAACCAACACTCGTTCATGCTGCTGAAACCAAAATTTGTTCACTTCATTCTATAGGATACTCATTGCAAATATTTGTGTTATCAATGCAAAGAACAGTACTGACATCTCATTCTGTGTGTATTCCAGTTGAGAAATTCTTTTCATTTCTTCTTTCTTGTACAAAAAGCCATATTTGCTCTCTTATTTCTGAGTTGTCTGCCAATATGCACACTAATCCAACTCAGATTTTTATGCATATATTTCCAGATGTGAAAATAATATGCCTGTGAGTTTAGTTAGGTAGGACTGAGGCAAAAATGTAATCAGACCTTAGTTTTTCTACAGTGGTCCCCAAGGATGCTCATGTGTGTGTTCTGGTTCTGCTCCTACAGTGTGTGTTCTGTATGTGTTCTGTATGTGTATGTGATTCAGTGTATGTTCTGTATGTGTAAATTCTCACCTGCCTCCATGGGAAGAGAGAAGTTTAAAAGTATCCAGAAAACTGAGATGTAAGTAAGTACACCATGGCTGGCAGTTTTGTTATGTTTTGACCAGCACTACAATGAAATTTAAAAATGGGCAAATGTCACAATCTTTTAAATGGGACCAGACATTCTCTATAGAGACTCCAAGCAGCACAGCAACATCCTTTAAATGGGCCAGATGTTGTTTAATGTCCCTGAAATGTTATTTAATGTAGCTGAAAGTAGCTTGTGTGGAACTCAGCTTGGGAGGAAAGGCCTCCCACTCAGATTGCCATGTGCTGGGCAGTGAATGGTGGAGCCACCTGCCCTTATAGAGTCCTTGCAACATTTGAGAAGATTTGGTTGGGAGGCTTTCTTCCCATTTCTGGGAAGTTCAACAACATTAAACAAAATCCAGCCCCTTTAAACAACCTAGGTGCCCAGCATGGTCAATAGGAAAAAAAGTGGTGAAGGTAAAGGCTATGAAAGCTGAAGCTTGCCTGTACAGCTAAGGGCAGTGAGATAGCTGCATTCAGGAATGGAATTTTATGTTGCCTGCATAGTGTAGCAAAGGCTTTTCTTTCACTTTCTGCTATACTGCTTCATTTAGATTTTTGGGAACTGTCCAGATAACTTGGAGAGGGACTCCTAATGGGTGACTGATTTTTTTTCCTAGTGGTGGCAGCAGAATCCACGATTTTTTACCGTACGAGCAGAACAGGAGAAAGAAGAGCTTCAGGGCTCTCCTTCCCCATCACTATAGTAGATTTCACAGCAATAAAGATGTGCATTTATTATTAATGCACAGCAATGCATTTATTATTTTGGGCAGGGTAAATGATGGAACACTGTTTCACCAGATTTCTATACAGTCACACATCCCTTAACAATAGTAATCACCAAGCAATGCTTTATATGAAGGCTCTGAAGCTGAGAGGAGCACAACTCTTCTTTAGAGCTTTTCAGAGCCTTGCAGAGGAAACATGCATCTGTGCGTTGCCTCTGTGAAGCTCAGAATGACCAAAACAGGAGAAAAGATGCAACTTCCAGTTCCAGATAGAAACCAGAAGTGACTTTTAAATGAACAGAAACTCAAATATACTTTATATAGATCTCCGCCATTATAGGAATGGAAGATATCCTAGCTAGGTGATTTCAAACTGCCTCAATGTTGAAAAATCACACTCTTAAAATGCTTTGGGTATTTCAAAAAAGGAATCTGCATTGATCTACTTGCTTCTGATGAACTCGAGGAGGATGCCTACAATGAAATAAGTAGTGTTGAATTAGATGAGGCTAAGCAGTTCTAGAAAAGCCTTTCTATCAATGTCATTGTCAATACTACTGTTGAAATACTATACTTATAATATTTATTTATTTATTTATAATAATAAATAACAAGCTTTGCCATTTCTACAAGCATTATTCAATGTCAATCAAATGTGGGAACACAATTCACAGAGGGAACACAGACACACATGCTCACACGCTCCTTGGCATATGTCAGAATATGTGTGCATCTATGCTTTGTGCCAAAAGGGAAGAATGTTACTTATTAACTCTTACTTACTCATAGAATGACATCATTGTTTGTGGAATAATAATGTCTCATTCACTTTTTGAATCATAAGCCTCTTGTGTATACTTGATTGGTACATTATGGCTGCAATCCTAACCACACATTCCTGGGGGACTTCAATGGGACTTACTTCTGAGTAGAGATGCTTAGGATTGCACTGCAAGATAAAGAAAGCTACTGTTACCCAGAGATTGTGTCCTGGTGTTCTATGGGGTGATCTGCGTGGGTTTTTGTCAAAACTGATAGAGCAGTATTTTTCAAACATTGTTATAGGTAACACATTGAAAAATGTGTTTCTTTAGTTGTTTATTTATTTATTATTTCAAAACACAGTGACTTGTCTTTTCATTCATGTGAGTGTTAAGGGTGGCTTATACTTGATTAAAAGTAGACCAGTTTGGTTAGACCTCACCTTGAGTACTGTGTTCAGTTCTGCACACCTCACTTTAAGAAAGATGCAGCCAAACTGGAGCAAGTCCAGAGGAGAGCAGGGGTTGGGGGGTAGTTTTATTGTGTTTTAACAAACACAATATTATTATTATTATTATTATTATTATTATTATTATTATTATTATTATTATTATTATTATTATTATTAATATTATTATTAATATTATTATTAATATTATTGTTTTAACAAAGTTTTTAGTCTGTTTTAATCATTTCAGTTTTAAATCTAATTGTATTTTAAGTGTATTTTAATTATGTTTTAACTTCTATTTATTATTATTTTAATGGTGTTTTATTCTTCTCTTATGTTAGCACCTCTTGTAGGGGAGGAAAGGGGGGTATAAATTAGGAAATAGATAAAACAAATAAATAAAAAAGAATGATCAGTGGGATGGAAGGGAAGCCCTACGAGGAAAGGTTGGGGGAACTTGGGATGTTCATCCTGCAGAAGAGAAGGCTGAGAGGAGCCCTGATCACCCTTTTCAGATACCTGAAGGGCTGTCATATGGAGGTACAAACTGCAAGAAAGGAGATTCCATTTGGATATGGGAAAAAAATCCTAATGGTGAGGCAGGTTTGGCAGTGGAACAGACTGTCAAGGGAGGTGGTGGACTTTCCCTCACTGGGGATCTTCAAGCAGAGACTCGACGAGCACCTGTGAGAGATGCTCTAGGAGGATTTCCTGCTACAGGCAGGGGGTTGGACTAGATGACCTACTAGGATCCTTCCAACTGTAGAATTCTATGATTCTAAAAACAATGCAATAAAAATAACAAGCAATGAACAAAAGCAATAAACAGCAGCCACTGCCAACATGAGAAGAAAAAAAAATACATTTGTCTGTGCACCTCCCAATGAATACTCGAGACAACAAATATGGAAGAATTGGCCACTTTATTAATAAAATGTATAGGAAAGTGAGCAAAGCACCTAACTGTGGAGGATGGCTCATTAGAGCCACCAGAAATGCTTCTGGCTCTGGCATGTGATTCAAAGAATAAATTTATAATAGAGCTGGAATTTATGAATGAGTTTTACTGGGGCAATGATGTACATGGGACTATCAGGGATGTGCTTTTACTAATCATACAGATCAAGCCAGAAAAAGGAGAGTTAACATAGCTTCTGAGCACACATATCTTGCATAGAAGTAAAAATTTTAGGAGACAAATTGTTCAGAGGCAAAGATGCACATGGGATAAAGTAAAGGTGTTCCCTGCTAGTTGCCCTGCTAGTCATGACCAACTCTGGAAAGTGATGCCCATCCCCGTTTCTTAAGCCATAGAGCCAGTGTTATCCAAGGATGCCTTTGTGGGTCATGTGGCCCAGAACACCTTCCCACCAAGGTGGCACCTACTTTCATTTCCATGCTTTCGAACTGCTAGGTTGGCAGAAGCTGGGCAAGGGACAGGATCTCGCTCCGTCTTGCAATATTCAGGTCTTGAACTGCTGATCTGCCAATATTCAGATTGGCTGACACAGGATGGTAGGCTTGTCCTTGCCTCCCTCTCCCCCTCCCTCCCCTTCCAGCCCGTTGTTTTCACCCCTTGCCTCCACTGGCTGGTAGGCTCTTTCTCGCTTCCCTCTCCCCCTCCCCCTCCTTCCCCTTCCGTCCCATTTTTTTCTCCCCTCCCTCTCTGGCCGAGTCATGCAGCAATCACTTTTCTGATTGGGAGCCGCTTTTCTAGGCAAGCCGGACGCCTCTGCAGCCACCAGCATCCCATACACAGCACTGCTCATTTCCAAACCATCCCAAACAATGGCAGAAGAGGAGGAATCTGAACCTTTGGAAGATGATTCTGAACTCCAGGACATTTACAGTTTACCAACATCTGGCTCAGGAGATGGAAAACTCTCTCCTCAAACTTCCACTGCCTTGTGGCTATACTCATCTATGGGAAGGGCTTCAGGAATCAACCTCAAGGCAAAATCCAAAGCTGGAGTCCCATAAGCAGTTTGTGACTGTGTAAAATCATGTTCTGGTAACTCCTGCGACGGAGCTGGAACCATTCGTATCAGCTCTGCCATTCCATTGGACTAGTTCAGTGGCGTGGAGAGGGGGATTTGCTGCCTGGGTAGCAGCCAATCCTCCATGTCAATCTACTCAGGCCATCGTGCTCTGGAGACGACACTCCAGCTTCACATGCAGTGACAAAACAACACAGGAAGTGACGGCTATTTTTCCCATTCGGAGCACGATACCATGGTCTTTCAAGACCGAAGGATGCCAGTGATGATGAGACACAGTGCCTTTAACCACTCAGCCACAGAAGCTCCATGGGATATGGGGATGGTTAAAATAACATCAGTCAGAGGACAATCAGGGATGTGCTTTAAGACCAGCAAGTCTTACTATTCTTCTCTTCTCCATAGGTAGGGTTAAGGGTGGTGAGCATATGGGCGGCCCTGGAGAGCCTGAAGTAGCGGCTGCAGAGAGGTTGAAGCAACAGTCACAGTAGAGGGCTCATTCCCACTGGTCTTGTGCATGGCCTCTACGTGGCGTCTCTACTCCAGGCACAAACCTGCAATGGGCTGGAACTTGGAACTAATGAATCTAAAGGCCTTATGATAGTTCAAGTCCTTATGAAAAGTGAGGTTGCAACTTGCGAGGCAGCAAGCATTGGAGAGAAAACAGCCCACAGCTAGTGTCAAGATTTGCATCAGGCTAGCATGGGCTCCTGCAAGTCTTTGTCCTTATGACACTTTTGTGTCACTTCTCAGCCTGCACAAGGGACTTTTGTCAGTTGAGTGAGCGCTCACTATTGCATTCTGAGAGCGTGTAGTTTAGAGATGAAAAGCACAAGCTTACTTCACATGTAGAGGGCCATGTAATCTGATGACATAGCCACCTAACTTAGAGCACAATCCTAACCATGTCTACTCAAAAGTAAGCCCCATTGTGTTCAATAGGCTTTACTCCCAGGAAAGTGTCTTTAGGATTGCAGCATTCGTTTTCTTCTTTCTGAACAGGTGGATAAACTGAAAAGGGCTAGATTCAGGTGCAGGTATCCTCTCTGAATTGGAGAGAAACATCGGCGCTTAGACTAATGATCCTCAGCCCTTTTCATCTCACAGCACATTGTCAAAGCATTAAATTTTCAGGGGACACCGTCAGGTTTTTGAGGAGCAATTGACAAGGCACAGCCATCAGGGGTTCACATCCCCAAATGGTCCTATTAATAAATGACTGTCACTAAAACTCTGGTGGCATATCTGAGATCACCTTCACAGCACAACAATGTGCTCTACAGTACAATGGTTGAAAACAATGTACGGTACAATAGTTGAAAAAAGCTGGTTATGCAGTTAAAATTTTGTCCTGATTGGCCTGAAAATCAAAGAAAAATAATGATCAACATTTTGCCACAAGCTTCCAGTTCTTGTTTTAAATTCAGCCAAACTATCATATATATATAAAATCAAAGAGTCACTGACTGACTGATTCACTCACTCACTCATCAACGATAAGCCAAAAACGCTGGATCTAGAAGCATGAAATTTGGGGAGGGTCTTCCTATCATGAGGGAGGAACCCACTAAGAATGAGAAAGTCAAACTGGAAGGGGATGAAAAGGCATACAATATGTTTTAGTCCCTATACTTAACATTGAAGAATTGCTGACTCATCAACGCCTAGCTCCAACCCCTGGACCTAGAAGCATAAAATTTGGGGAACATATTCTTTCTATGATGTAAGGATACTCTAAGAGATTATTATACTCTATTTTATAGAGTATACATCTCCTGAATTTTAATGCTACTGTAAAAATATGTTTTTGTTTTTTGAAGACAGTCTTTTTATTTGGAACCTTGACCCCTAACCTCTATTTATACCTTGGGATTTGTAGTTGGTTCTGGTTCTATCTGAAGACATAGCCTTGAATTATTAATCCTTTCAGTGTTCTTGGGTGGAGAATCATGGTGAGCACTTGGTGCATAAAAGAGTAATACAGAAGAAGCCTTGATCTTTCACCACAAACAGAACATGGTGATTCAGAATGAGCAAAGGTCATACCTGATGGTGGAAGAACAACGGAGTAAATGATTCCTTGGCACAGAAAGTTGGGCTCCTGCAGAGGAATGCGACCATTGCCCATGATGAACATCATTCTTTTGGAACATAATTTTTGGAACATTAAAGGTGGAGTCAGCCAGACTTGTAAACTAGCTTATGTGAAGGGTGTCCGTTTGTTTTTTCTGAGGTGTACTCCGACACACTAGATCAACCTGTACTGAGAGGAAGGCAGGGCAGCACCACATAGTTACCGTTACTGTTTACCATCCTTTTCAACAGACTATGTCCAAATTCAGTGGAAAAAGGGCTTCAGTTTTCCTTATAAAAATTGAGCATACTAATGTGCCAGGCCAATGACTGCACTATGAAACATTTAATTTGTTCTGCAGCAAAGGAAATCTATGAAAGGTGTGGTACAAGCATTCACACACTGTTCGTTTGTCCCCCTTATGCCATGGCCTGCATTTCAAGACAACTATCCAATCATATCCCAAGTGGCAAAGATGAATCTAACGAATTCAGGCAATGCTCCCAGTGGCTATAAATAGTTTAGCTTATTTGGTCTATTGGACTGTTACTTTTTTCCTTCTGGAATTGTGTGTCATTGATGAATAATGTGGAGGACACCACTCCAAGGAAAGAAAAATTTTGAAGTAAAAGGCATTTCCCCCCTGTGAACAGTATTCTACATGCTCCTGCCTTGTGCAAGAAAATAAAATAGCACCAGTAATGGACAAAAGCAGCAGCTTTCTTTCTCATTTCCAATATGTCTGAAGGTGGTAATTGGCATAGATCAAGAGTGTCAAATACATTTCATGCAGTAGCACCTACTGAGCGTCAAAAGTGATGTCATTAATAAGCAGGAAGTGATGTCAAGTGATGTCTGCTTATGACAGCAAATAAGCGCTTGTTTTGCATTTAGGAACTGATTAATTGCCAATGACAGAGGAGAAAATATACAAACCTTTATTATATTTTCAAGATATGAGACAGCCCAATTACTATGGCTTTCTACTGAGGCATCACTTCATAGTGTTGCAGCTCAACAGAGGCTAAAGTCCTAATCCCCAATTAGGCCAGCACAAGTCCTGGCACTAATTTCATACTGGCCTGGGAGTGTTGAAAAAATGCCACTCCTAGCAGGTTTATGCCCATAGAACAGACATGTGCCAGCCTCCCCACCAGTGGAATAACTGAGGGTGCAGGTGCCAAGCAGCACTGGTCAACAGCTATTAGGGGGCAACAAGCTGAGCTTGACACTTGTGGCTAAAATTTCAAGAATGGGGTATGTATGAATGATAATACCATCATGTTGGAAAGGTAATTTAATGCAGAATGCAACGAAACAAACTGCTTTGGAATATCTATATTTTATCAAACATTATGGCCAATTAACCAGAAAATGAAAACAAAAAAACCTCAAATGAAAACAAATGAAAACAAATGAAAACAAAAAGTGGACTTTCTTAACTCAAACCTTTCCCATGATACTGTTTGAGAGCCAAAGAGATGTAATTCTGATACTGTATGGAACTAATAAGATATTGACATGAATCAGCTCTCATTTCCATATTCATGTACTGTTACCCATGCTAACTGGGTATACAGGGTATATAGGTGCTTCTCTTATTTACAACAGCCTTAGAATCATAGAATCATAGAGTTGGAAGGGACCTAGTAGGTCAGTGGTTCTCAATCTTCTTAACGTGTGACCCCTTTATTAGTTCCTCATGTTGTGGGGACCCCCAACCATAAAATTATTTTTGTTGCAACTTTATTATTGTAATTTTGTTACTGTTATGAATCGTAATGTAAATAACCAATATTCATTTGTAACAATGAAATGTGTGTTCTATGCACACATTGAATACAATGGGATTTATTTCAGAGTAGGCATGCATAGGATTGGGCCCTGAGGCTGCAATCCTATCCACATTTACATGGGAGTAAAGCCCCCTGACTATAATGGGATTTATTTCAGAGTAGGCATGCATAGGATTGGCCCCTAAGACTGTCAGTCAGCCTCAGTGTGCACACAGCTACAGCCAGAGATCAAAGGGCACCAGAGGTCTTTAGGCGACCCCCAGGAAAGCTCTAGGCAACCCCCAAAGGGGTCCTGACCCCCACTCTGAGAAACATTGTAGTAGGTGATCTAGTCCAACCCCCTGCCTGCAGCAGGAAATCCCCCTAGAGCATCCCCGACAGGTGCTCGTCGAGCCTCTGCTTGAAGATCCCCAGTGAGGGAGAGTCCACCACCTCCCTTGGCAGTCTGTTCCACTGCCGAACTGCCCTCACTGTCAGGAATTTTTTCCGGATATCCAAGCCTTCTGAGTTTTTAATCGACTGGTCTTTAACCTGGCCACCCTTCTGCACACTCTTTTAATATGGTTTTTAATTCTGTTGTTTTAGTTGGTTTTTACTGTAAATTTTTTAGGCTGAGATGTTTTAAACATTTTTGTATAATTTAATTGTATTTTAACTGCATTTTAATTGTGTTTTAATCTGTATTTAATGTTATCTAATTTTAGTGGTGTTTTATTGTTCTTTTAATTGTTGTTAGCTTCCTGGAGTTGGAGAAGAAAGGTGGGACATAGATCTAATAAATAAATAAATAAATAAATAAATAAATAAATAAATAAATAAATAAATAAATAATCATATTGGTGAAAAGATTTTCAAGCTCGACGAGCACCTGTCAGAGATGCTGTAGGGGAGGATATCCTGCTACAGGCAGGGGACTAGATGTCCTACTGGGTTCCTTCCAACTCTAGGATTCTTTGATTCTAAGGGACCCAGAAGGACATCTAGTCTAACCCCCTGCTTGTAGCAGAAAATTCTCCTAGAGCATCCCCGACAGGTGCTCATCGATCTTCTGCTTGAATATCCCCAAAGACGGAGAGTCCACCACCTCCCTTGGCAATCTGTTCCACTACCAAACTGCCCTCACCATCAGGAATTTTTTTCAGATATCCAACCGGAATCTCCTCTCTTGCAGTTTGTACCCATTGGTTCTAGTTCTGCTTTCAGAAGCATCTATGAACAAACGAGCCCCTTCCTCCCTATGACAGCCCTTCAGGTATCTGAAGAGGGCAATCATGTCTCCTCTCAGCCTCCACTTCTCCAGGCTAAACATCTCAAATTTCCCCAACCTTTCCTCGTAGGGCTTCCCTTCCATCCCACTGATCATTCTTGTCGCTCTCCTCTGGACTTGTTCCAGTTTGGCTGCATCTTTTTTAAACTGAGGTGCCCAGAACTGAACACAGTACTCAAGATGAGGTCTAATTAAGATGAGGTCTTATTAAGAAGAGGTCTAACGAAGTAAAGACAAACTATAACTGCTAGTGACTTGGATGCTACAGTCCTCTTAACTCAGCCTAAAATGGCATTTGCTTTCTTCGCAGACACATCACACTGCTGATTTATGTTCAGCTTGTGATCCATGGTGACTCCAAGATCCCTGTCCCATGTTGTGCTGCCACGCCAACTATCTCCCATTTTATACCTGTGTCTTAAGTTTTTATTGTTTAAGTGCATAACTCCTATATTTATCAGGGATAGAAGAACTATTTCTCTTTGCCCCAGCACAGTTTCCTTAACCCACAGGGACACACTTTTCCCTTCAGCAATGACAACTTAGTTGAAATAATGCTGCTAAAGAGTGGCCTGCATAATAATTGGGGTTGTCCTACAGTGCTGCTTGTGCTGTGTATTATTTTGGAACTTAGCAGCTGATGGTCCATATAATCTCTTTATGCAGCCCCCTCTTAGCTTCCACTCTTAGCTTCCCTTGTTTCTCATTACAGGTGTCCCGCACCTTAGCTTCTCCACTCTTAGCTTCCCTTGTTTCTCATTACAGGTGTCCCGCACTTTTTGACAGTTCATTTTCTGACAGTTCCACTCCTTCAACACCTTTCATTTATACCCAGGACTCAACACATGCTCCACTCTTTCGACCTCTCTCTTGTGGTCTTAAGGCTAAAATTGTCTTCCCTGATGTTGATTTGCCTGTGACATGGAGATCAAACTGTTCATGGCATTTTTATGACCTTCAATAAATAACCATCATTCAAATACATAATGTCTTATGTCCACAATGCCTCAGTTCATTTTACTGTAATTTGTTATGTGTTTTAGCTGTGTTATTTGAGCTTTTGCAAGTGATATTTATGTCTTTTTGGTGGGCATTTTGCATTTGCAAGCTGAAATACTTGATTCTGCATTTCAACAGTTTGCACTTTTGCATGGTGCTCTGGTCCCTAACCTGTCCAGTAAGTGGGGGGATGCCTCTATTACCCTTCTCGCAACCACTCCTCAAACAATTCTATGACTTTCAGTTGACTGGTGGTCTCTTGCTCTTTACCAAGACTCAATCATTTCCCTCTGTGCATAAAACATCTTCTCTTAACATGGGCACTGTGTCCCCTTTTTTGGTTCCTTCCTCATCCATCCTCAAAAGTCCTTTTGTGTGGCCTTTGGATTTTCATTTTAGTTCTCACTCACATCTATGTAACCAAGTGCTATGCTTGCCCACTTTATTCCTTCACTAAACTGTCTTTTCCCCCTTCTGAGGTTTTCACATGATCTGTTTTAGATTGTAAATTCCTTAAAGGAATTGGCCTGTCTACTTTTGACTATGAAATGGCATGAATCTCCACATGTACTAGAATCTTGATATTGGAATATTCCAATGCTGGCACATTCAGAAGATTCAGATTCAAATTGTGGATCCTTTACGGTTCTTAAACAAATTGGTTTAGAGAGGAAACTGAGTGAGTCATGGTTTTTGAACATTTGGTGGTAGAACTACTGGTGTTATGGTTACTTTATTTTAAACAGAACAAAGTTGCCATGGGCTATTGTGTGAAGGACTTTACATATAGTCAGCTATCCCAATGACATTGCAGAGATTACTCATGAATAAATACTATATTTGCCAGATACCAGGGTTTGTCCTTGGCAGACCTTAGCCACTCATCCAGCCACAGAAGTCTAATGGCAAATGACTATCGGTTTGAGATGATATCTGGAAATTCTGTTCTCACACATTGAAGGCTAAGAGAACCCCTTGAATACTTTGGTTTTTAAAGTACTCGTTTATTTTGAATGCTTCCAGTTGGACGGATTCATTCCTAAATTTTTCATTTAAAAAAAGGAAAAAAGACTACCTTTATGTTTTTATTTTGTGTTGTATTATGAATGTTTAACATGCAAAACTGCAAAAGTTTGTACTGTCAACATTTGGATGAATATCTGAAAGAGCAGTAGCACTTCTATTCTAGGCTCTTTCTAGGCATGAAAATCAGGGTACACGGCCTGTAGTTTCCCCTGGATCTTCCTTTTTTCCTTTCATCATTTTGAAGAACTATTTGGCCTCCTCCCTAACAGCCTCTCAGAGCCTCAGTCTCAGAGCACATGCAGGACCTTCTGGAGACAGCCAGGTCATTTGGCTTCCAGAGCACTCCAATAGCTACTGCAACTTCTTTGCTAAGGGAAATTTAGAACTGATCATTAGTGGCAGGTCTGTAACACTTAGAAACGAATGGGGCCTGTTCTGTTCTCACAACTGTGAGAACTTGGCTGCCGTATCCCAACTCAATAAGAACAGCACACCAAGTACCTCAGCTGGGCCTTGACAGACTCTCTTGTCCTCCAATGGCCCAAGTCCTAAAGGAATTTTCTATTAAGGGAACTCCTGGCCTTAGCCTGGATCACTTCAGTACCACTCTGGGTGTCTGAACCACTAGTAAAACAAGTCTCAAGTGCCCTTATGGTCCGGACATTGAGCAAACAGATGCAGCATTAAACCACAGTATTTCTAAAGAAGGTCAGTTTATTAAAATAATCCCATAAAATAAAATCAGGTTAAGGCACCAGTAATTTGATACATGAATTCCAAAAGCAAAACAAATACAATCTATCTCCTGCTCTAATCACTTGATTCCCAACTAACAAGAAAGACGTCAGAGATGTAATTCAGTTTTTTGTCTTACAATTAGGATCCAGAGCACAAAGCCTCTTTGTTTCTAGCTCTGTGGCAATGGCTATGGCATGGCCCTCCTTCCAGTTTTAGGATATTTCCTCAGCAAAACAACCAGCAGCCTTTTGGCATCCAGACCCCAAATTTTATATCTCTTTTTTAGGGTCTACTTGTCCATCACATTAGATCCAATCAGAATTCTAAGAAGCCACACCACACCCTATGGAAGGGTCAGCCCAGCTGAAACAGTTTCTCATCAGAAATCACCCCATTGTTACAGGTGTTACAATCAGCAGGTGGCCCTTCTAGTTAATTGCAGCCTTGCAAATTCTTCAACATCCTAAGGAGGATCCAGGCTGTCTTTTGATCTCTCCCTCCCTACTCAGCCAATATTTACATTTTCACATACTGTATCCCGTTCTCACAGACTCAGTGGCGCTTCCCAACATTCCACTGACAAGAAATGCAATTCAAGATGGCTTCAGTTTGGCTAACCTGTTAGTTCAGGTACTGCTGCACAGAACAGAGCCACTGTGAGTTTGTTGAAATTTCCAGAAACCAACGCAGGTTTGTCAAAAATAACACATGCCAGGCTAATCTACTATATTTCCTTCTACTATATTTCGACTTCTTTGAGTCGACTAATCTGGTGGACTATGAGGACACTTTGGACACCGTGGACCTAGTTTTTCAGCAATTTTACAGTCTCCTGTAAGATTCGTATATATAATACAGTAAAATGTGGACTAGATGATACTCTTTTTAGCTAGATTCAAGATGTTGGGGATACTGAAAGTGAGTTGAGGAAGGGCTTCCCAATTTCATTACAAATTTGCAGGTGCACATCTCCCTTCCTAGTGGCAGCAAGTCTACTGAATATTTTGGTGGACCAAAAGGTTGCACTGTGCTGTCACAAGCTGTCTCTTTTATAGAGGGGACTACAACTATCTTAATTCATCCCAGTACAGCTTTTTTCCCAGTACCCGTTGCTGGTATCTCCTTGCATCTAACTTTTAGCTTAAATGTGTACATAAATCTTGGAGTAATGGTGACCCAGTGGTTAAAGATGTTGTTCTTGTCAATCTGAAGGTCAGTGGTTTAAGACTAAGGCTGCAATCCAGAGCAAATTCAGCCTGCTCTGACCTAACTGCACTCTCCTAACTATTCTGTATCCAGAGCAGAAAGTTATGCTGAATCCAGAGAGTCAGGAAGCCTGGGCTGCCCTAACTGCTCCAGAGCATGCTAAGTAATTGACACAAGGGGAAGACTTGCTCCTGAGGAGACACCCCTCAGATCACACTGAACAAAGAATAGCTGAGGTGCCTACAGTGGTGACATGACACTGCACATCACCTGGTGCGGAAGTCTGTGCGTCATGCCTGGGATGCGCCCCCCCCCCCCCAACCTGGACTGCACAGTCACCAAAGTTGGCGCCTGCGCAGTTGTTTCTGAAGCCAACTGGCTTCAGAAAGAGTACTGCGCAGGCACCATCTCTGACACCTGCGCAGTACTTTTCTGAAGCCTTTTGGCTTCGGGGGAGACTGTGCAGGCGTCAGAGTTGGTGCCTGTGCAGTACTCTTTCTGAAGCCATTCGGCTGCCGCTCCGCCTCCTGAGTGAGGCCAAATGGCTGTGCAGAGGCGCGGACTTTCTCTGCTCTAAGGAAGTCTCCTCTGAAGCTGTTTGGCATGCTTAGTGTGTTTCTGCACAGTGCATCTCAGATGGCCATTCAGGCCAGCTCCTCAGACAAGTGGCAGCTTCTGGCTGATTCTTCGCCTTGGAGCAGGCCTGAATGGGTGTGCTGACCCCCGGGGCCTGCCAAAGGACAGTCAAACTCCTCCGGCACATCACCCCATACGGAGAGCATCCCCAATGCAGCCCACACCAGCCGCACCAGTCTGGTGACGCCACTGGGTGCCTGCCTTATAAGGAGTCCCTGATGAGATGCCAGTACATTCTACAGTGAATACAAGGGGCTTCTTGGAGTGGCCTGCTGTATCCTGAGGTTTGTGGGCAGCCGTAGTTTGTTCCATATCCTGAGGTTGAGAGGCAGGGGCTACAGCTAGGATGGCCAAGAACTCAGATTTTTGGTCAGCACTGCCATTCTTACTTGGGCCTTATCATGGACCCCTATGGGTCTACTCATTACTATACCTGCTCCTGAGGTGGTATAACTCTGAGGGCTGGAAGAGGGCATTTCTGCCTTGGAAACAGGCTCTGGATACAGAGTAACTGCTCTGCCCTAGGCAATGCTAAACATGCCCTCAACTTGCCTCTCCTGAGCTGCTTAGGCTGCCCCAGTTAGGGCAGAGCAGGTCCACCTCTCTTAGGGCACCCTATCTTGCCTTGCTCTGCCCTAAGCCTCCTTCAGAGTAACTGGGCTGGAGCATCTTGCAGTTGCTCCAACCTAGTGTTAGATAGGGCAACCTAAGGGCTCTTATGTGGACAGATTAGTTGCTCTGGATTGGGCTGTAAGTGAGCTCCCAGTACTTGCCAGTTCCTGTCAAGCTAGCATTTAAAAGTATGTAAATACAAATAGATAAATAGGTACCACTTAGGAGGGAAGGTAACAGTATACTGTGTAACTCTGGTGTTCACTTATGTTGACCATGTGTCCATGGAGATGTATTCAGACAATCTTGGCAATTCAGCCTTGTAACAGTTGTAACAGCCTTGTAACAGCACCACAACTTACAATTGGTCCCAGCTACCAGGGCAACTATGGGGAACATCTTTAGCTTTTATGCATAAATCGTTTGTCTTTGTGAGCCCTTTTTGGAACATATGAAACCACCTTCTTGTTCTTTTTGCTGTGTAAACTACTTAGCAAGTCTTTTTTTAAAGTGGCATAAAAATACTATTCTTTAAGACATGATTGGAAAAGTCAGTTTTTCTCTTGTGACACTAAACGCAGTTGCTTAGCTGTTCCCAAGAGTGCAGCATCCCAAGTAACCTACAGAATATGCTCCAGATGGTTCTTTTTATGCAATAATTTAAAATGTTTTTCATTTCATAACTTTAAGAAATTTGACCCATACACTGGATTAGTCATAGTGAGGTTTATGATTGTACTTTGTGGACTAAATGGTTTGTAATGATTGCAGCCATCAAAATAAAAGGCTGAATTGTTGAATTGTAAATTTGCACTGTATCTTAACCTTCGTAAAACTGTTCTAAAGTTTTTTTTAAAAAAGTTTTTTCTTCAAATGCTATAACATTTTCATTCACTAAATGAGCTTTATATTTTCTTATGTGTCAAAACTGTACTATATTAAAAGAAATGTTAAGAGAGACAACCTTCAGTTCAGCATATCTACACCTAGGCTGCAATCCTAATCTCCATGTAGACCTTGTGCTTGGAATAAATCATGTGCTGACCTGGGGAAGTGAAGTTTCTTCTGCCCCCCCTCTGGGGGGTTTGTGGGTTAGCCCAGTCTACAGACTTACCTTTCATTCCCACACCATCGTGCAAAGTTATGCCAGGTGAGTTAGACCAGCCTAAATTGGTTAGAATTATTTTAACTGGTATTTTATACCAGTTTAGCTGTCAAGATGTCCTTCAAAGAATCCTAGGAATTGTAGTTTGTTAAGGGTACTAGGAATTATCCGTTGAGATCCCTGAACAGCAGACAGTACAGGTCCAACCTTGTTATACAATGATTTTTTTTATACATGGATTTGATTCAATATGAGTGACCACTGCAAATCACAGTTTTACAAACTGCTTTTCTGCTCTTGTAGAGAAGTAGTCATGCAAGCAATAATTCCATTTTTTAGTCCCAGAATCAAATCCCAGCAGAAATTGAAGCATTACAGTATTACCTTATTCAAAGAGACACAACAGTGGAGCAAGAAACCTGGAATTCAGTCTTGTAAAAAATTTCCCATTGTTTCTTTATACGTGTGTTACTTTATTCATAGGAAGTTTTGGAAGGGAACCCTAGTGGGTAATGAGGGACACTTGTATATTTAAACAAAATTAAAAATCTCCAGACTCCAAAGTTCTTTTTCCCCATGAAAACAAGGAAATACTATTAAATCAAATTAAATTTGTAGTGGAGATAGAAATATAATATTTCAGAAGATCTATGGATTGTTTATTCCATCCTCAAACAAAGCATCCATATTTAGAGAAAACAAGATCTTCTTTTGCTTACAGATTTCCTTGGCAAAAGGTGGATGAGGGTTAACCAATTAAAAAGGCTTAACCAAATTACAGGGTTGTCACTAAAGTGGTGCGGATGGTGCAGTCCGCACTGGATGATGTGCTTAAGGAGGTGGGGTGACGTGCACTGGGGGACCTAAAATTGCAACTTCATGATGGTGCATCAAACCCCATCATGTCATATACTGTTGGAATCATATTGGAGAGCAGAATCCAATGCAAAAATCCATTTTAAAATAGCCCTTTCCTATCAAAAGGAAAAAAAAACTAAAAAAAATATGCATTGAACTCTATGGAAAGTGAAAGTGACCCATATTGTGGCTTTACTCATGAGTAGACAAATGTGCCATAGTTGATTGAAAAGGGTAGGCCAAGAGGAATCTAAGGACAGTAGAATTGTCCTGATCCAATGAACACAGCCCCCACAAATCACCCTAGAAGTTGGTCCCTGATGATTGCATTGGAAATGGAATTGAAAATGGAAAATGAAATTGAAAATGGAAATTCATTGAAAATGAATTGGAATTCATTGAAAATGAACTACTGTGTTTACCGGCAAGTAAGCAGGCATGCCATAGCTGGTGTGGAAGATCAGTCCAGGAGAGTACAAAAGGGTCCAGATCAGGGATGTTACTAGGGCATTAGAAATGGGGCACCCTTGAAGGCACCCCTTGTGACCTAAATGGCTAAAATCATGGTTTGTAGAAATAATCCCATCATGTTATACACCTTTGAATGCATAATTTACAGTAGAATACAGTGGTGCCTTGTAAGACAAACTTAATTCATTCTGGAAATATGTTTGTCTTACAAAGCGTTCTTCTTACAAAGTGGATTATCCCATAGGAACTACTGTAATGGAAACAGGCGATTGGTTCTACAACCCAAAAATATTCATATAAAAATATTAGCTGTATGTAAAAATGATGACAAAACACTATAATCAAATTCAAAATACTGTAATATAATACAGAACACAATTACTGTAATCTAACACTGTAATAAATTGTACAGTAAAACAAAAAAGCAAAACCTTTAAGGCCAAGGATGACTAATTTTCACTAAAAGAGTCACTGGTGTCTTTTTGAGCAACTTTATCAAGGAACCTGTGTGTGAGAGATCTATCTATGCAGCCCAGATAGACAGTTTGAAGCAGCTACAAAAGCTTTTGCCTTGATGCAAAAGAGGCAAGATCCGATGTTGTCTACTCAGAATCAAGTATCCAGTGGGCTTACTCACAGGAAAGTGTGGATGCAAAAGAGACATGAGCCTATGCTGTCTACTCAGAATCAAGTCCCATTGTATCAGTGGGGCTTACTCACAGGAAAGTGTGGATGCAAAAGTGGGGCTTACTCACAGGAAAGTGTGGGTGCAAAAGTGGGGCTTACTCACTCAGGAAAGTGGGGTGGAGTGAGGTCCAGGCAGGGAGTGGGTTTCCTTGGGGGGAAGGGGTTTCTTTTGAGGGGGGCCCAGGGTCAGAAATGCAGGCTCCAGGCTCTCCCCATGCTTGCTGGGGAAACTCAGAGAATGCTGCTGCCTGTAAATCCCTCTGCTGACTGGTCACTGGTACTCTAGGCAGGAGAAGTCCTGTTTCAGCCACCAGAGCCCAGCTAATGGGGATTCATCTTACAAAGCACTTTCGTCTTGCAAATCAGAATCCCATAGAAATCTTAGTTTGTCTTTCAAAGCATTCGTCTTACAGGGCATTCGTCTTACAAGGTACCACTGTACAGTGAAACAAACCACTTTGAAGTATCTTTATTCTATTAAAATGTATGGCTAAAAAAACCAGTGGAGGCGGGACAATCACACATTACCACGCCCACTATTCATATTGTTGCCCTGCCAAATGTATGGGGGTGATGCTCTGGCCTACCACACCGGGTGACACAATCTCTAGTGACACACCTGCCAATTTAGACTGGCATAACTCACCCATCTCCCCATTCCCATGGTGGTATGGGGAAGCTGGTGCATATCTGTGCAATGGCCTAACCCCCTCAGGAGTGGCACAGAAGTATGGTACCTTATGGGACTTTTGCGATACCACCAGACCAGCACAAGCCTTGTGCTGGGACTTACATGGCCCTGATTGCAGCCACACTCTCCCATTATCATTATTTCCAATTCAGATTTTTTTCCCCTCTTCCTAGGTTTACCTTCACCTTGGTCTACATCTACAGTCACCTGTAGGGTATGAGCTTATCTTTTGTTTTGCTATCTTTATGAAATTTTGAGAAGCAAAAAATATATTGACGCACTGCATGAATGCATCAGGATGATGAGGATCACAATTTGCATGGGCTTCTTTTCGTATAAAACTATTGTCAGCACACCTAGGGCTGTGGGTGGCACAAGTAGTTAAGACACTGTGTCTGTTAACCAGTAGGCCAGGGTTTGAGACCTAGGTCCCCACAAGACAGGATGAGAGCCTGTCCTTAGCCCAGCTCTGTGACACAGCTGGAACCAATCGTATTGGCTCTGCTGTTCCATTGGACTATTTCAGTGGTGTGGAGAGGGGGGATTTGCTGCTTGGGTAACAGTCTACTCTCCATATCAATCTACCCAGGCCTTCATGCTTCGCATGCAGCGTTTCATTGCCTTCGCATGCCTTTCCATTGGACTAATTCAGTGGCGTGGAGAGGGGGGATTTGCTGCTTGGGTAACAGCCTATCCTCCATAACAATCCAACCCAGGTTTTCGTGCTTCGCATGCAGCGTATGCAGCGCCGAGCACGATACCATAGTCTTCCAAGACTGACGGAGGCCTGCTTTTTTTTATTGTCAGCAACTAGCATAAACACTCCTTCCATTCATCATTCTCCTCTTCTTTCCCTTGCATCTTTATTCACAGTTTCTGGCTAGAAGATACAGAATGGATGAATCAGAAGCAGTACATTTGCTCTTTCTAAGATTCACAATGAAAGCTAAACTGCCAGAACCACTTGATGCATTTGTATGACCAGTCATTAGCTTCACAGAAAACTCCATAGGACTTTGCCCACATGTTATTGGTCTCGGTTTCTGTTCTTTCCTTTCCCATATATTCAAACCAATTTATGTATTCCATATTTCCTTCTAAGAAATTCAATGCCTTTGAAGAGTTCATTCCCCAGCAAAGGCAAATTTATTCCTTAAACCTTCAATTAGAAAACCAAAACCAGTCCCATTCTACATTCACATGTGTTTTGCTTTATATGTTCTCATGCTGTCTATAACTTACAGAGTGTATTGTTGTGACTTGATTCCTTCTTTTCAGCAAGCAAATGTGTTTCATTTGGAGAAAAGGGTTTGAGAAATGCTGTGTTTTCTTTTATTAAAAAATATAACTTTTCCCACCCACCAGCAACGGCTGTTGCTCAGGTACTGGCAGTGAGTAGAGGCTCATGACTCTTACTCATGTGATAACTGTCATGTGCTAGTTGGATTGCTAGACTGGAATCAACAAAGAAGGCCAAAAGAAATGTGGCTGCAATGGTAAATGACTGGTCCCCAAGCCAAGATTATATGTGGAATTGGAAGGTACAGCATGGTCTTTTTGGCAGGCATGAGTAAAATGCGTAAATGGTTTGTGTTCCATTCCATTTCCCAAGCCTGAACAAAGGACATTTTCAGCTACCAGTTGAAATTTTACCAGTTCAAATCGGTTCTTTGTACATATAAATTCATTTCCTAATACTACACTTCTGCATTATCCAAAATCAGATAAGGTGAAGAGGCAGCTGCCTAAGAGCCCAGTGAGTGGAATGTAAGGAGTCCCAGTGCAGGGCCAGCATCAGTTGACACTGGGCCCAGTACTAGAGGGAGACCACGTGGAGCATGGGCAGTGAGCAGTGATAAGGATCTAGACTGGGTGGGGATGAGACATTCCAAGGTTGAAAGCAGGATCAGGCAGGAGAGGAACAGCGGCAGGAGATGTGGAACTAGCAGAGCCCTGCTCTGCTGTATATCTCCATGCTGGGCTTTGCAGCACAATGTGGAGCCATTTTAGTGCTGCATCTGATGGCATCACCAGAGACAGGATTGGGCTGCCTGTTGGAAGGGAGTGGCAGACACTGGCCCACAGCCAAGCCCTAAAACCGAGGGGCCCATATTGGTGCCCAAAAAAGATCTTGATGGCTGAGTCTAAGGGTGCAATCCAGAGTAACTACGGAAAGTCCTTGCTCTGACGTAAGAACAATTTACTCTGGATTGCAATATGAGTTTCCCATAGGCTTTCACTAGGTGGTGCCATAACTACGTTGACGTAAATTCACCTTGGTCTACATCTACAGTCACATGTAGGGTATGAGCTTATCTTTTGTTTTGCTATATTTATGAAATTTTGAGAAGCACAAAGTACATTGACGCACTGCATGTGTGTCACTGCATGACACACTCTTATGTGCTCCCGTAGTTACTCTGGATTGTAGGGTAAATATCCTCACATTGTTGATAGGAAGCTCTGCTGGCATCAGCAACTTGTGCTTGCACAAGAGAACGTTATCCAATCCACAACCATTTCTCACAGCCAAAAGGTAATAGTGGGACTTCCCACCCCCTTGATTGCCATGCAGTAGTCCATCAGTAGTTACCTAGAGAACTGGTTTGGAACCTGTTGTCCCTCCAAAGTCCTACAGAAATATCAAAGACTTTGTGGGTGCTCCTGACATTTGTCTTTAATGTACTTATCACTTGACCAATGAGACCAATTGTTATTACAAAGAGAAATGGTGCTTATCTGCATGAAGAACTTCCATGGACACAGCTTGGAAAAGAAGAGTAGGAATATAGTGATATTACTGTACAATTACAGCATGTGTAACACTTAATAAACAGTAGGTGATGTTACTAGAATAGAATAGTTTAGTTGCTTTTTTAGTTTTCAGCCAGTCCAAAAAATACAGTAATATGTACAGAACTCTGTACTGAATTATGTCAACATATTGGTGATTGCAAAAAATCAATTTATTGTTATTAAATGACATACAAGAAGCAATCCTAATGTAAATTTGTACATATGTTCCAAAAATTTAACAATTTAAATAATTAATGAAAATCATCAGAACCAATCATTGCTCTACATCTGAAATAGCTTGTGATGTCTTGAAGAAAATTCCTGCCAGTTTTTATCCTTGTATTCTCATATCCCCTTTACTGAAAGTGAAACATAAACACAAGGAGGAGGATGGAGGGGAAATACAGAGAAAAAGAAAAGGTTTCATTAAATTTTTCCTTCCCTTTTAGTCTTGCAGCATTATTTGGTTCTAACTGATTTGTCAATTTCACAGCAGTATAAAAAAATGAAGGCCCAAGCCTGGAGATTCCTGTCTTGTGTACAATTTGTCCTGTAGTTCTGGTAAATCCAAGTTCAAACATGTCCTTTAAAATTTTGGGATGCTCCAAAGGTTTTAATTTAGCATGAGGACTAGTACTTTACCCTGATCTGCTGATCTGGTCCTCAAGCATCAACATTGTCCTCCAGTTTTTGTAATATAATTCAATTATTATTGGAAAGAAATGTTGGGTAACCCTAGGGTGTTTCCAACTGTAATAGTCTCTGACACCAGCTTGTTAAACACAACCTGATAACATAGCAAGCAAAGAATGCACAGATAGAATGAGCAAACAGCATGCTGGAAATTATTTTTTCCCTCCCTACCTTCCTGCTACTTTGATTTGTGAAATGTAGTTCTTTATTTAATAGCCCAAATTAACTGCATTCTAGGACCACACATTGAACTGTGGGTTTGGTTCTGAACAACCTAGATACGTATCCATATGGTTATTTCTAGAAAGTGAAATAATTGAAAACAGAGGCAATGGATTTTATTCTGGAAGAGGAAGATAAAATCTTATAGCAGAGCATCAAAATTGTTGCTTGTGTCCATTCCAGCAGAGTTGAGTGAACGTGCAATTATGCATATAGCAGAGTACATCCTGTCCAGTGTCTCTTCAACAGCTGTGCATCCTCTCTAGCTATATACTCTTAAATCCTTAGCTGATCCATATATATTAACTCAGCAGTAATGAATGTCATCTTTTCTTCTCTAGACATAAAAATGTCATAAAAAACATCTGGACTGACCTCTCAGCCAAATAACCGTCCCTTGATAACAGATATGCAGCAATTGAGCTATTTACAGTATATGTATATTGTACTTGAAAGAAATCTCAGCAAATTTGTGGTCGTATACTTGGTAAGTGTTATACTCTCAAGTTAGGCCACCAGTCTAGCTACACTGATTTAACAAGAGTCTGTATCCTATGTTAGTCCAACACAAAGGGAGACAAGTAAAGGAGACATTCAAAAACCTCAGAGATATGCAAACCTGTCGGACCTCTTATACCACTCACAGCAATATACTCTGTCAAAAAATATCTTGTGGACTGCAGCAGAGAAGATGGCTCCTTTGAGACCCAGCAGCCATGTAATTTTAACACTTAGGTCTTCCAAAGGCAAAATTTCAAGTCCCTGTGGGGACCTATCATTTGGAAATAACTTGTTTTTCTTATAAAGGAACTGGGACAAGCTATAAGGGGAGTCCCATGTACACTCAAACAAGACTGCTAGTAGTTCATTAGACATATAACCATGTTCCAAGCCAAGCCATAGAATCATTATCATCAAGGCCAAATTCATCCTTCACATGACTTCCCAGAAATATTGATGACAGAAATAAAAGAGGTAGAGGTAGATCTTGAATCTACACTGGCAGTCTACAGTACAGCTGTCTAATCACTTAGTAACAGCAGAAGACATACAAAAAGTACCTCATGTAGGATATTATAACTGTGGGTGAGGGTAGTGCCACCTGAATTAACATACAGCAGTGCCTTATTAGAGGATGGAGTTAATTATTTGGGGCATTTTCCTCCCGGACAAGAATCAAAATGAAACTCTTTGGGCAGTAACAGTTGTGCCCCATGTCACTATGATGAAATCCTCAAAAACAAAAGGATCCAGGAAATGCTGTTGAATAACTGAAAGAGCCAGCATTTACCAAGAAAGAGCAGATACTCAATTGCAAGAGAAAGGAATTGGTACATCCCTATACAGTGTATCTTATCATCTGAGGTGCATCTTATCTTTATGACATGATACAGATCATCTTAACTTATAATCTTGAGATATACATAACTATTTAAGTTATGTATATCTCAAGATTCACAACCTGATAACATAGCAAGCAAAGAATGCACAGACAGAATGAGCAAACAGCATGCTGGAAATATATATATATTTCTGGAGATATATATCTATCTATATATATATATATATATATATAACTGGAGTGATATATATAACTTATATATCTTGAGAGATACCAAACATATTTTGTCATCTGAATGAAAGTGTCGGGATGATGATGATGGGAATGAAATTAGGTGTGTGTTTCTGTTTTGTTTTGGTTTTTGCTCTCCATTAATTTTTATGGGTGTAGGATTTAAACTTAAACCACTCAGATATTGGTGCAGGTTAAAATGTTGGTCAACATTGCTGGAGTGTCTGTCATCTAGGGAATACAAGATATGGCATGAATTAGTTCTCACATTATTTTGAGTGCATTGCAGCCATAGCTTCAACCTTCAGGGAGTGTGGCCAAGCCATCTGTGTCACCTCAGAATTAAGCCCTATAAAATAAAAGGGGTTTATTCCCAGGAAGGATTCCTAGGAAGGGTAGGATTGCGGCCCAATATTTGAACTGCTCTCCACATCTGGCTCCCCTATTCAGTCAGGGCCATCACTGTCATAGAATCATAGAGTTGGAAGCAACCTAAGGTAGCAGGAGATCCACCTAGAGCAGTGGTTCTCAATCTTCCTAATGCCGTTACCCCTTTATAAGTTCCTCATGTTCCCCCAACCATAAAATTATTTTCGTTGCTACTTTATAATTGTAATTATGCTACCGTTATGAATCGTAATGTAAATATCCGATATGAAGGATGTATTTTCATTGTTACAAATTGAACATTATTTCAGTTTGTAATTATTGAGGTAAAACCATACTGTAAAAAATCCTCACTATATTTTCTTTTCTTAACATTCTTGTCTACATGATCCATTGTCATGGGATGGTTTCTAATGAAAATAATATCTAACAATAGCTTTAATAATAAAAAAGCAAAATACCCTGTAAGGCTGTAATTCTATGCACACATTGAACACAATTGGATTTATTTCAGAGTAAGCATGCATAGGATTGGGCCCTGAGGCTACAATCCTATCCACATTTACATGGGAGGAAAGGCCCCCCTGACTATAATGGGATTTATTTCAGAGTAGGCATGCATAGGATTGGCCTCTCAGACTGCAAGCCAGCAACAGTTTAACTTGCAGTTTAACTGCAAGCAAGTTGGCAGCTGGCAGGCAGTGGCTGTTGGGCAGCAGCTTGTGGGCTGGCTGGCGGGCAGTGTGATCTGGGCGGGCAGTGCATGCTTGCCTGGAGAGAAGCCCCCAAACCCCTCCCGCGCGATCTGGGCAGGCTGCGTGCGCGCCTGGAGGGAAGGCCCCCCCCATGCCTGCAGGGAAGTCCCCCGCAGAATCTGGGCAGGTGGCGTGCACGCCTGGGGGAAGCCCCCTCACTCAGTCAGCCCCAGTGCTCGTGCAGCTACAGCCAGAGGTCTGCATCAGGGGTCTTTAGGCAACCTCCAGGAAAGCTCTAGGTGACCCCCAAAGGGGTCCCGACCCCCACTTTGAGAAACACTGTCCTGGAGCATGTCTGACAGGAGCTTGTTGAGCCATTGCTTAAAGATCACCAGTGAGGAAGAGTCCACACACACACACCCTGGCAACCTATTCCACTGCTAAATTGCCCTAACAGTCAGGGTTTCTTTCCTGATATCCAATCAGAATCTCCTTTCCTGCGGTTTGTACCCATCGGGTTTTACTGTCTGGTTGGGTTTTGTTTTACGGTCTGGCAGAGTACTGTTTTACTAAATGTTCGGCAGTGGAACAGATTGCCAAGGGAGGTGGTGGACTCTCCCTCACTGGGGATCTTCAAGCAGAGGCTCGATGAGCACCTGTCGGGGATGCTCTAGGGGGATTTCCTGCTGGAGGCAGGGGGTTGGACTAGATGACCTACTAGGTCCCTTCCAACTTTATGATTCTATGATTCTAAAAGGGTTTTACTCTCTGGCTGCCTCTGCATGCCCTGTGGATTTGGAGTGCAGAGCAGACAGGCTTCTTCTTCACCCTCCACCTGCTGCAATCTGAGGACTGAGGCTGCAATTCAAACCTCCAGTTAGGTCGGCATAAGTCCTTTGCTGACCTGGGGGTGTCACAAAAGTGCCATAAGGCACTTCTGCCCCACTCCTTGGCGGGGGGGGGGGGGTAAGCCAGTGCACAGGTATACGCCAACTTCCACACACCACCATGGGAAGATATGCCAGGTGAGTTATGCCAGCCTAAATTGGTTAGGATTGCACATGAGTGCTCACCCCAGGGAGGTTGCTTGGGTCTGCTGCACCCCCACCCACTTGGCTGCACTACCTTCCTGAAATGGTGGCACAGCTTCTTGTTCACCCTACACTTGTTCCTGAACACAGACTTGCAGCCACAGGACCTGGAGAGCCTTATAGGCAGACGTACCCAGGCTGGGGAAAGGAGTCATTATGCTGCAGTGGACCAGAACCTGCCCAGAACAAGCCTGGAGGTTGGGGAACCCTGCTCTACAGTCATGGGCAATAATTGCAATAATATCTGAGGCAGAATTCTAGAGAAATTTTTGCTTGTTATGTGGATCACTTGTTAAGCAAGGCACTTGTTAAGCGAGGTACCACTGTACTATGAAAAGTGGACTTCAGGAACAATACAGGAGTGCACTTGGCTACCCTGTCTATCACTGGGCTGGCCCAATTGCAACATGGGCTACCCCAGTTATTCTGGAAAAGGCTTTGAGCAGCCTATGGCAACATAGACTGCTCCAAGACAGGTGGACCTGCACTGCCCTAGCTGGGCCAGGCTAGGCAAATCAGGAGAGGCATGTTTAAGCGTTGCCTAGGGCAGAGCAGTTACACTGTATCCAGAGCCTGTTTCCAGGGCAGAAATTCCCTCTTCTAGCTTCTCAGAGTTATACCACCTCAGGAGCAGGTATAGTAATAAGTAGACCACAGGTGGGCACTTACTAGTTCGGGCCTGTTGAAATTCCCCCCCCCACACCGATCCGGTAGCAGGGGGAAACCAGGAAACCGGCTATACCGGTTCCCGGCAGGCCCACCACTGCCGCATGCGCCAACTTTCGTTGGCACATGTGCAGGGCATCCTGAAGCTAGCGCACTTTGGGACGCTTTGCGCTTGTGCCAACCTTAGCTCACCTGCTTCAGGACGCTCGGTGCGTGTGCCAACCATTGTTGGCGCATGCGCAGTGTGCTGGGATTGGGGCCCGCCCCGGCCCTGCCCCTGGCCCTCCCTGCCCCAGGCCCCACCTCTGGCCCTCCCCGGCCCTGCCCCTGACCCCTGACCCCAGCCTGGCCCTGCCCACATCCAGTGAACCAGATGTTGGGCCAGGCCAGGCCCATCATTGAAGTAGACCTATAGGGGTCCATGATAAGGCAGAGTGTTGACCAAAAATCTGAATTCTTGGCCAGCTCCTGCAACCCCTGCCTCTCAACTTCAGGATATGGCATAACTACAGCAGCCCACTAACCTGTGGATACAGCCAGCCACTCCAAGCAATCCCCTTGCATCCACCCTCCTCTAGAGAAACTGCTGTACTGCATTCTCAGGCTGCAGCTGTTACTGGTTGTCAGGAACACCTGGGCTACCTTATAAGCCAGGCACCACAGCTGTTCCTTGTTTAGTGTGATCTGAGGGGGTCTCCTCAGGAGCAAGCTCTCCCCAGGTATCACTGACTTGGTGCCTACTTAGCATGCTCTGGAGCAGCGAGGGCAGCCCAGGCTTCCTGACTCTCTGGATCCAGAATAATTTTCTGCTCCAGATTCAGAATAGTTGGGGCAGCTCATCTAGGGCACTGCTCTCAATGTCTTAACTCTGGGGATTGTGCCCTTCATTTTTTTCCCCAGTGATATTCTCAGTTCTTCACTCTGGTATTGAGAAATAAGTAACTTTTTGTAAAAAAACAATTTTTATTATGCACAGAGAAATTTCCATCATCCCAAAGGAACACATTTATCCCATCAGGATTGTAATAGAAAAACCATTTTTTCCACATCCCCGGAGGCATTTTCATAACCATAAACTCATCCCAAATTTTTTCCAAATAACATGAATAATCACAAATTATTAATGAATAGTTCCTGGCTTCCCCCTGTGCTGCATAACTCATTATCATTTTCTGTCTCTTATCACATTCCAAACAAACATAATTTAAAGGCAAGCATGATCTAAGCAAGTAAGTATGGCCCAATGCAATCCTGACTTTAGGCCAGAAAAATAGCCCAGCTAAACTGGCATAAGTAGGCCATATCCTGAGCTGACAAGGTTAGCCAAATCTACGGGACTAAAGGGCCTCTGGCTGGCCCAACTGTTGCTGAAGAGGCAGCAGCACAAGGGCAGCATGCTCACTGATCTGGTGTAGTTGTGCTGTATCCTGAGGTAGAGAGGCAGGGATTGCAATGAGGTTGGCCTAGGACTCAGAATTTTTTGCGATCACTTCCAATTTTACTCTGGCTAATCGTGCCCTTTACTCTGGGTCTTCTCAGATTTATTCCTGCTCCTTAGGTGTTCTAACTCTGAGGAGCTGTGAGGAGGCATTTCTGCTCTGGAAATAGGCTCTGGATACAGCCTAACTCCACTGTTCTAGGCCATGCTGAACATGCCCTCATCATGTCTCTCCCGAACTGCCTAGACTGGCACAGCTAGGCGACCCAGGTCCATCTGTCTTGTGCCAGCCTATGTTGACTTATGAAGGTCCAAACCTTTCTGGTGTAACTGGGCTGGTCCATCTTGGAATTTTCAGGATTGCACTTCAAGATTATAGCCTTATTCACATCTTTTCATATTTTGGCTATATCTGTTTTATCAGTCACTCTGAATTAGAGTTTTATCTCTCTATTTAATCCATTCCTGAGTAAATCTCAGTGCTGCAACCTTGACACCCAGGTATAGGAGCCATTTGGGAGAAAGAGCAGGATAGGTGCTGGAGGATGGAGAAACAGCCATGGCAGATGGAGCCAAGTGAGAGAAGTGGAGGATGTGATGGGAGCCAACACCACCTACTTGCCCATTAGCCAAGGTGCAAATACAGGGGAATTCCTGCAGCTGAGATGCACCCAAAAGGGAGTGTACTCAGCAGTCTTATGAAAAAACCTGAGGTCCCACAAGATCTCAGGGCCAGTGCAAAGCAGGAAGGGTTGTAGCCAGCCAGACTCATTAGGTGTCAGGCAGCTAGCAGCAAGGGAGGCATTGCCAAAAGCTCCTCTCCTGACTGCCTGCCAGTCCAGGGGAGACCTGGAGGGACCATGATAGCTGAAGAATCCCTGGAGATGCCATCAGGGCTGCCTAGGGATCCCAATGCATTGTGCTCACTGCACTCCCTTGTATATAAAGTTAAAATTTATTAGAAATGCTTGCTTGACTTGTAAAACTCAATCCAACTTATTCTTAATCCTAACAAGTGACTAAGACACCGAGCCTGTTAACCAGCCTGTTAACGGTTCGAGACCCGGGTCGGCCCCACAAGTCAGGGTGAGCTCCTGTCCTTAGCCCAGCTCTGCGACACCAGCTGGATCCAATCGTATTGGCTCTGCCTTTCCATTGAACTAATTCAGTGGCGTGGAGAGGGGGGATTTGCTGCTTGGGTAACAGCCTATCCTCCATAACAATCTAACCCAGGCTTTCGTGCTTCGCATGCAGCGTATGCAGCGCTGAGCACGATATCATAGTCTTTCAAGACTGATGGACGCCTGCTAACTTGATATAAATTCTTATATATATATTACTTTGATGTACTTCTTCCAATAATCCTATAAGACAGTATTATCTTCACATTATAGCTGAAGAAGTGTGGCTTCCTGAGAGTGCATAATCCACAGCAATGGTTAAGAATGAATCCAGGTCAATCTTGATATTTTAGGCAACACATACAGGAAGATGTTGCATTATCTCTTGAGTACCAATGCACATGACGCAGCAACTGTGTGTTGAAGTTAAGCATGCCTAAGTATGGCTGGAAAAATTTAATCCATATCCATACTTTCCTATCCATACTTTGGGAAAGAAAAAAATCTTGGTATATTCCTCAGATATACTTTCAGAGCTTGAAACAGGAAGCTTATTCTTCTTCATTCTCTGTGTTTCTAAGTATGTCACTCACAAGGTGACATGTCCCTGTTTTCCGGGACATGTCCTCTTTTTTAGTGTTGTGTTCTTGAAAAAAACCTTCATTCAATATCTGGAAAAAAATCATCATTCAAAAATCTTCAAAACACTCTATATGCAGCATGTAGCCATCATGTAATTAATAAGTTATATGTAATACATTGCAAGGAATAGTTTTAAATTTAATAATAAGTAATATATTACTTACAGTAATTAATAATATATTATTACAGGGATTGCTGACCCCTGTGAAAGGGGATTGAAATTGCACTCTGCCCTAGAGCTATTTAAACTATCCACATGAAAGCAGTATATATGAATGTTTTTAGCTTTTATTTTATCATGCCCTACATTTTTTGTGTCCTTCAGTTGGGGGGGGGGGGGGGGCTTGTCTCCTTTTTTGGTTATGATCTATTGTCACCTTGGTTACTCATGAGCTGATTAAAAAAAACTCCATGAACAAAACCAGACACCATTTTAAGGATTTTTAATGTAATTTTCCTGCTGTAGGAAATTTAAATATAAATTTAACAGGCTTCAGAGCTGTAACAGGCTCTGAACTCTCCAAAATCATAAACCATGGAAACAAAACAACCTTTAAATGTTATATTAAAATACATTATGAAGATTTGTTCTTCTTCTTTGGATCTGATAATATATTTGGTCCCTCCTCCCCTCTCCATTCTTGCTTGGTTTCTCAAACTTCATGGGCTCAGGCCCCCAGTATACTGCCTGCAGTAGCAGCAAGACAGAGCCATTTCTGGAGAGTCATAATGGATTATTAATCCCTTAAGCCACAACATTTCATTTATCCAGTTGGGGAAATGTTTCTTAGGCATCAGTATCACTCTTCCAACTTAGACCAGCTATCAGTTCTCCCCTGCCCTGGATGCATTATGAAAACATCAAGGTCAAACGGGAATATTACATGAGCAACACAAAAATCCAGAGTGTCTGGCTTCTGGGCCCTTGGTCTCTGATTCATATTTTCCTCTTGGCTCTCTTTCCACTGTTGCCTAAAACCCAGCTAACAGCTGTTCCTAGTTGAACTGATGGAAAGGACCTTATGGTCTCACCTCTGCCGCCGTTGCAGCTAGAGGAAGATACCATTCTGATCAGTGGTGGGCTCCAGCAGGTTCGCACCTACTCTATAGAACTGGTTGTTAACAAGAGATAGGGCATATAAAGTGTAAAAATAGCCATTTAAAAGTGGCTGTCAGATGGGCATAGAACTGGTTGTTAATTTATTTGAATCCCATCACTGATTCTGATGCTTCAGAACATGTCCTGTAGATCTTACCTGAGATACAGCTGGAAAATGGCTCAAACATGAATTTTAACTTCAGGATGCCCCATGTTGATTAGAACAATACACGTTGGTAAATGATGCTGTGTTCAAACACACATCAAAGACAACCCTGCTGAGTGCACACTGCAGTTGTCCAGCCTTGATGGTGTAAAAACATGAATGAATCTCCTCCAAAGCTCACCCTTTCCAAGGTTTAGATCATTATGGTTTATAGCTACAAATTGCATGCTAGTAGTGAGCTCAAAAAATGGGCAGTATTCCTTTTAAAAACTCTGTTCAGAACGTCCTCCTCCTTCCTTTTGTTCTGATAAATGCTTACAAGTCCCCTTGTGCATCATCTGTTATCGTACTACCAATCTAACATTAGTCTGGATTTTCTTGCCTGTCAAAACACAATAACTACATCGGCAAATCAACTTGATTGTGGTGACTGTTAAACAGCTGAAATACTGACAGAAATCAATTAGCCACAGTGCAAATCAGGTCAAAGAACTATAAGCAGTGGCGTGGCTACTGAGTGTGGAGAGTGTGGCCTGCACTGGGTGATGCACATAGGGATAGCATGCTCAGTGGGGGGGGGTAGGGTTTGACACCACTAATGATCAAACTTTGTAAAATCATGGCTTGTAGGAATAATACAATCATGCTATATATACTGTTGAGTGTAGAATTTACAGAAGAATGCAACTGCAAAAACAGAGTTGAGTATCTTTATTATATCAAAAATTATGGCAAAAAACCCTAAAAGCCAAAAATGAAAATGTTTAGGAATAAAAATTGCATTTCCTTAACTCAAAACAGATCAGTGAGATTAGGTATGTGAAGACCCAATGAAATGTTATTATGACAGAACATGGAACCAAGAAGATGCTAGTAAGGTGAAACCTGGGGCAGAGGAATAATACAATCAAGTTATATTCAATTTTATGTGTTATTTACAGCAGAATGCAATGAAACTAGTTGAAATAGCTCTATTTTATAAAAAGCTATGGTCAAAAAACCAGTGGGGACAGGGTGATGGTGCATCATCCTGCTCACCAACTGGCTTGCTGCCCATCCCACTGCAGAAATGGAGGTCCATCATGGGGGGTAATGTGACACACTACCCTTGCACCAGAAAACCCTGGTGACACCACTGACCATGAGACTGATAGGAGTAAAGGAGCTACACTTTTGATGGCAGTTTCGGCCATTATCCTATGTATAGGATTGTTTGTAAGAATGTGGCCAAACTTGCAACCAACAGCTTGATTTCTGTAAGTATTTCAATCAATTTACAATCAATTTACAGGTTGATCTTATGAAGATTATTACATTTAAGATAATCATCAACTGATCATCATTATTCAGATGGTGTGGCTTCAAAACCTCTCATCACTTTGGGAAAGAAGAATAGACTCACTTGGTTCAAGGAAATGATTCACTTAGCATTAAAGAAAACTGATTAATTTCAAAGGAGCGGGTGATGGATCCTACCATATGTTCTGTGGTAGAGAGCTGTGGAGAGAGCTCACTATGTACAAGGGTCAGAGGTATGCTTTTACCTCTTGCCATGTTCTGGGTACTGATAAGCACCTTCTGGGTTCTTTGTGAAGGAAGCAGTCTGTTTAACATCACAAAATTTATGCTCCTATCCTTGGTAAATTGAGCAGCAATCTTGCTTTAACCTGCTGATTGGTTGAAGGAATGGATAATATTCCTTACTGTGTTTTCGTTTGGATCCACGAGTTCAAGATTTTTTTCTTGTCTACAGTACAAACATATATGATCCACGGAATTTGGATGATTGTAACTCATGCACTAAGGGTGAAATCCAGAGTAACTACGGGGAGTCCTTGCTCTGGAGTAAGAACAAGTTACTCTGGATTGCAATATGAATTTCCCATAGGTTTTCACTTGGTGGTGCAGTAACACGTAATGTCTCTTACGTACTCCTGTAGTTACTCTGGATTGTGCCCTAGGATGATTACTTTCTAACTGAAGATTAAAGAAGATGAAGAACTAAATTTTTGAGCTTTTCCAAATGTTGCATTGCTTACTGACAGCATATTGCTAAATAAATGTCTCAAGGTCTGAGCAGCTGTTTTAAGAACATAGCCAGATAAACTCCCCTCAAAAAGATCTGGAGCCTTGAGACAGATGTTTCCCATTGTTCCCCACTGCTGGGACTCTAGCAGTACTCCCTGTTTGACCACACTGTTTATGAGAAAGCCATGTATAGTATAGTTTTCTCCTGCTTTAATAGAAGGTTACACAACATGTAATAAATGACATTCTTCTTTCTGGCAAACCTTTTTTGTTCCTCTTGTTGGCAAGTGGTTCTGTTTTTTTATGAGACAAAGTCAAGCTACATCTGGCTTGGGAAGACAGCATTTTTATCCATTCTGTTTGAGAGGTATCATGCAGGGGCAAGATGGTACTTAAAGATGGGAATTTTTGATCAGTAGTTGCATATTTCACAGACCTGTGTAGGGTCAGAATTTTTTTTAAATTTGAGTTGGTTTTGTAAGAATTTGGGTTGCTGATTATGATTGTCATATCTTGGAAACATGGCACAGCCTTGTTAGTTGATGATTCAAGCAGCTTCCCTGTGAGGAATCCTTCACCCTGGGGGCTTCCTCTCAGAAAAGCTGCGTGAACAATTCACAAAGGCTGCAATTCTAACCTCCAATTAGGCTGGCCAGTGGCATAGCTAGGGGAGGTGCAGGGGTTGCAGTTATGGCCAATTAACCAGAAAATGAAAACACAAAAGCAAATGGAGCAAAAATTGGATTTTCTTAACTCAATTTCCCCATGAAGTTTCATGTTCTGAGAGCCAATGAGATGTAATTCTGATACTGTATGGAACTAATAAGGTGTTAATATGAATCAGTTCTCAGTACATATATCATATATCCATATATCATATATCATAATACATATACATCTATATATATCAAAGAGAAAAGTCACTGACTGACTGACTGACTGACTGACTCACTCACTCACTCACTCACTCACTCATCACCGCCCTACCAAAACCACTGTGCCTAGAAGCGTGAAATTTGGGGTGGGTGTTCCTTCCGTGACGGAGGGGTGCACTAAGAACCGGTTTTCAGAAATTCCAACCGGAAGGGGGTGAAAAGGGGCGCAACATGTTTTCCTCCCTATACTTTGCATTGAGAATTGCTGAGTCAGCAACATTCCGCCCCAACTGCTGGGCCTGAAGCTTGGAATTCTGGGAGTTCCTTCTGTCACCTGAACTCCCACCAAGAACCATCTGGAGAAACTTAACCCTTCAGGGGCTGAAAAGGGGGCAATGTGTTTTTGTCCTATACTTAACATGGGAGACTGACCAACATCCAGCGAATTTGGTGCTCGGTGCCTGGTGCACTGGGGGGGAATGTTGTTTGGAGGAAGAGGTTGCACTGGCGAGGATGCTGCGCATGGGGGGAAGTTGCGCATGGGGGAAAGTTACGCATAGGGGGAAGTTATGCATGGGGAAAGTTGCGCATGAGGGGAAGTTGCGCATGGGGGAATGTTGCGCATGGGGGAAGTTGCGCATGTGGGATGTTGCGCATGGGGGGATGTTGCGCATGGGGGAAGTTGTGCATGGGGGAATGTTGCGCATGAGGGGAAGTTGCGCATGGGGGAAGGATGCGCATGAGGGGATGATGCGCATGTAGGAATGTTGCACACGGGGAAGTTGCGCATGGGGGAAGGTTGCGCATGGGGGAAGGTTGCGCATTGGGGATGATGCGTATTGGGGATGATGCACATGGGGGATGATTCGAATGGAGGGATGATGCGCATGGGGAAAGTTGCGCATGGGGAAAGTTGCGCATGGTGGGGATGTTGCGCATGAGGGGAAGTTGCGCATGAGGGGAAGTTGCGCATGCGGGAAGTTGCACATGGGGGAAGTTGCGCATGGGGGGAAGTTGTGCATGGGGATGTTGCGCATGGAGGGATGTTGCGCATGGAGGGAAGTTGCACATGGGGGAAGTTGCGCATGGGGGATGTTGCACATGAGGGATGTTGCGCATGGGGGGTGTTGCGCATGGGGGAAGTTGCGCATGGGGGATGATGTGCATGGGGGAAATTGTGCATGGGGAAGTAGCGCATGGGGGATGATGCGCATGGGGGAAATTGCGCATGGGGGAAGTTGCGCATTGGGGAAGTTGCGCATGGTGGGGATGTTGCGCATGAGGGGAAGTTGCGCATGAGGGGAAGTTGCGCATGCGGGAAGTTGCACATGGGGGAAGTTGCGCATGGAGGGAAGTTGTGCATGGGGGATGTTGCGCATGGAGGGAAGTTGCGCATGGAGGGATGTTGCGCATGGAGGGAAGTTGCACATGGGGGAAGTTGCGCATGGGGGATGATTCGCATGGGGGAAGTTGCACATGGGGGAATCTGCGCATGGGGGAAGTTGCACATGGGGGAATGTTGCGCATGGGGGAAGTTGCGCATGAGGGATGTTGCGCATGGCGGGTGTTGCGCATGGGGGAAGTTGCGCATGGGGGATGATGTGCATGGGGGGAAATTGTGCATGGGGAAGTTGCGCATGGGGGGATGATGCGCATGGGGGGAAATTGCGCATGGGGGAAGTTGCGCATTGGGGAAGTTGCGCATGGGGGATGTTGTGCATGGAGGGCTGTTGCGCATGGAGGGATGTTGCGCATGGGGAAGTTGCGCATGGTGGGGATGTTACGCATGGTGGGAAGTGGCGCATGGGGGGAAGTTGCACATGGGGGAAGTTGCACATAGGGTGTTTATGCACATGGGGTGTTTATGCACATGGGGTGTTTATGCGCTGTGGGGGGATTGCGTATGGAGAAATGTTACTCCCGCAACGCGGGTGCACTTTTCGCTAGTATATCATAAAACAGTTACCCATGCTAACTGGATATACAGACACTTCTAAGTGGTGCTCCTCTTATATTTATCAGTGAAAGAACAACCATTACTCTTTGCCTCATCACAGTTTCCCTAAGCAATAAGGGACACAATTTTCATATATTTACTTAATTAAATTTGTTTTTGTTGTTGCAGGGGCAGGAGGACAAGAAAATCTTCTTTGACTCCAAATAGCAAATAGGTGCTTTAAGCTATGCCACTAGCAGAGCAAATGAGTGGTGAACTCTTGAGGAGGAAGAGGCAGGTTTTCCCTCAATTTTCTTTTTAAAAATACCCAGGGATGACATCATTTCTGGTTGTGACATCACTTCCAGAACAACATTTTGAGCTTTGCACCGGGATACATGATCCTTAGCTACGCCACTGAGGCTGGCCTAACCCCTGGCATAAGTCTTGTGCTGACCTGGGGATGTCACCAAAGTGCCATAAGACACTTTGCTACTCCCGGGGGAGGGTTAGGCCAGCGTGCAGACATGTGCTTGCTTTCCTAGCACCACAGGAATGGGAAGACTGATGAGCTGAGCTGGCCTAAATTAGGATTGCACCCTAAATCATATTTCTGAAACTAGGCATGACAGGCATGACATGACACCACTTCTGGAATCAGCAACCTAAATATATCAGGAAATAGACCAAACATTTAAGACAGCATTTTGAAAGTGAGTTGCACAAATTAAAGTATTGTTTTATGTTCCCCCACTTCCCTGAATAGTAAGAAGTGGCAGGAGCAACGTTAGAGGTTCAGCTACATTAGATGAGCAGCTATTAGAGACATGGAGCTTTTCTAATACAGTATTTGTTCTATTTATTATAGCTGTATAAGCTGTTCACAAGGACTGGCTTGATACACTGTGTAAGGACATGAAAACCACCTATCTACACCCAGATCAAGCCAAAAAGTGAGAGACATGGCGACTCCTATCCAAAATAGTGGTCCCTGCCATCACACAGGACAAATGCTGAAGAAGATGACAGTTCTACAATCAGATCACAGCAGAATCATGTTGAAAAAAAACATTTCTGCACTAGGCAGATTTATAACTAAGTTATAAATCCTTATAACTTGTTTCAGATTTCCAGGGAACAGCTGCTGTAGCCCAGTCTCACCCACCAAACTGTGCCCAGCTAAATCCAACTAAAATTTCTCAGTCCTCTTCCATCTGTCCTTTCTTCTTCATTCAGACTTTAGATCCTTTTGATTTCTGCTGAAATCATTGAGGATGCTGCCTTTGGGAAGTCATAGCATTTAATTCTTTTCGGTTAAAATTATTTGATCGTATGATGAGAGAAAAACCATTCATTGAAAGCTCAGAAACTAACTGGCCTATATTGCCAGTCAAAATATTCCCAGACTGGGCCATAGTCATTATGTTGCTGCACTGATCTCATCCGAGGTCTTATGCCATGTTAAATCAAGAGAACAATTACTGCTGGAAAATTTCATATCATTTCTGACTTTAAAAAAATATAATAGATCCATCGCATCTGTCCTGGTGTGCTTGGATGTAAACCAGATTTGCTAGGAATATGAAGAGCTATAGACATTTAACTTTAATACAGTAATCTGTTGACTCATCATGAGATTGCTAAACTGTGTTTAGCTCAGTCAGCCTACATATTCTTTCTTTTTATATTTCTGATGTTTCTAGGTATTTTATATCTTCTCTGCGTCCTCCAAACTTTTGGCTACCATACCTTATGTTGTCTGAAAAGGATGATCTGAGGGCATGTGGACTGAGTTAATCACAACTTTTTCAGACATATAGAATCTATGTTGACTCAAATCACACATATGGAATTTGTCTTTACCCTTTCACCTGTACACTCAGATTCCCCTTCTGTACATGGAGCCGACCAAGGCATCAATACTTGGGATAGGCAGATAGGGTAGAATCCATTCCTCAACCACAAAGGTATGCATTTATAAATTATTCTGACATCTGAAGAACATCTGTGCTTGTTGATGCATGTTCTTCCTGTGAGTGTGACTGCAGGTTATGAGTCTGAAGGGAAGAAAGAGAATGAAAATCCCCCTAGATAAGTCCTGATCTCATAACATGCAGGCCCATCTATTTGAGTTGAGACAGAGTGACAGGAAATATAGTGCTACAACATCTGTTTCTTAAACAGATTGCTTGGTAACCAGATCAGTCTTCCTTTGTGAGTGTATATGATATGATCATTCTGAATGAGTGACTTTAACAAAAAAACTGTAACAGTATTTAATTACTAGGATATTTTTTAGGAAACTTGGAAGAAGCTATCCTTGGATAAGTGACGCTTTCAGAGGAAATGGCAGAGAAAGAATTTGGAAGCAGATATAAAGCTGAATTGAGACTGAGTTTTCTCAGGCTATAAAAATGAGATATAATGTAATTGATTTATAAATAAACATTGTTCTGGAGGTTTGCCTAAGCCCTCACAAGCTTCTTGGGAGGCATGGACTTCAGTTTAACTAAGAGCACAATCCTAGCCAGGTCTACTCAAAAGAAAGCCCCATTTTGTTCAGTGGGTCTTACTCCTTTAGGATTGCCACCTAAATCAATTTTTAGTGAGTGGGGATAATGGTTTATTTTAACAGATACTTTAAAAAACTTGGATTTTATTGTTTTATTGACATTGTTAAGGTTTTATAGTGGTTGTTACCTCACTGCATCCTTGGTCGTAATGGATGAGGTATAAATTCAAATTAATGAATATAACTACATTCTTGACAAATCTTGAGGTGTTCAGAAAGAAGCATATGAGATAGGATCAGAAATCCAATATTTCCTCCATCTTTAATCTCATGTGGGCCTCACCAAAGTTTGGAAATTTTATTACTAAATGTTTACACAAAATATATCCTTGGATTAAGAGGGGAAAATAGTTAAGCTCTTCCTTAATGTACTTAGAAACATACACCCACAGCTGCATAGCCTCAATGCCAGAGGTTATCCAGATAAATAAGTCATAATTATTTAGTATGTTACTTTCCAGGGCAGTATGGGAATTTTTCCAAATTATGCTGGAGTTAATAGGGCCATTTTCCCCCTCAATTTAAGATAAGTCTTCCAGAAGGACTCTGCAACAGCTTATAGCAAGAGAGAAATTGTGTGCAGGGAGAACTGTGGATGTCAAAGTGTCTATAATGAAAAGATAATTCCTTTTCCCCCTGACATAAGGAGTTTGCAAAGATCTTTTTTAACTTGGTGTGCTATTCCTTTTGATTTTTAAGCCCCTATTTATTCCAACAAATTTGCATTTGTTTTGTCTTCCATTTCTCTCTCACCACATTCATTTATGTGATGACAAGAGGATGAACAGTGGGCTTAATTTTATGTTTTAAACTGTTCTTAAGGTTCACAATGAGCCCCTGAGCAATTCCTGAAGTTTTTTTTCTCCTCCTTCCCTTCTCTGGACCATTTGATCAGTCAAGGCATTGAGGAGAAAAACATGAGGGATGTTTTAGTGGCTGACCTCGAACTATTAATGTTAGATATTATTTTGGCCAGACAGTTAGCTTAAGGAAAGTTGCAAGGTGTTTGGAGATGTAAAACTCAGGGATAGCATGAAGGAAGGCAACTTATTAGAATCGAGATAAAATTTCCAGGAAATGATGAAAATTCATTTTACATTCTTCTCACTGGAAGTTATACAGATCCTAGCTTATGGGAACAATCCTGAAGTGAGGCCAGCCAGTGAGAATGGCCCAGCTGGGCTGGCCCAAGTAGGCTATATCCAGAGCAGAAAGTTGAGCCAAATCCACAGATCTAGGAAGCTGCTGAGCCCCAAGTGGCATCTGGGGAGGGCTTGCTCCTGAGGAGACCTCCCTGAGATCACACTGAACAAGAAACAGCTGCCTTTTAAGGAAGCTGTCATAGCTGTGCCGTATCCTGAGTTGAGAGGCAGAGGGTGCAGTTAGGCTGGCCAAGAACTCAGATTTTTCATCAACACTGCCATGGGTATACTCAAATTTATTCCTGATCCTAACTTTGAAGAGCTGAGAAGGGATATTTCTGCCCTGAAAACAGGCTCTGGATACAGCCTAACTGCACTGTTCTAGGCAATGATCAACATACTCTTAACACACCCCTGCTGAGCTGCCTAGGCTAGGCTAGGTTAATGTGCCTTGTGCCAGCATAAGTTGACTTATCCTGGCCTAACTTATGCTGGCCCAGGGCTTTTCTGGTGCTGCTAGATGGTATATCTCAATTTAGGCCAGACTGGTGCTAGATAGGATATCCCAAGTGCACTTCAGGATTGCACCCAGTGTCTTCTAGCCCAAATGACATTATACACAAATACCAGTACATATACAATAGTAGTTATTCTCATAGTTCTAAGTCAACATATTTCTAATTCTGGTTTTCATTTCCTCAGTTATGATTACTTTGGTTCTACAAAAACAAAACAAATAGAGTAGTGTGCTTGTTTCTGATCTTTTCATGTACTTCATGTAGCAACTTTTTTGCTAGTCAATTGTTTTGGATAATATTAGAACAACATATTTTACTAAACAGAGGGTGTCACTGTTGGCCAGTAAAGAAAGTGTTCCTCTTTGATCCGGTCAGCCTCCAATATAGAGAAAAGTTATAGCATACTTGTTGTTTTTTTGTGTCTTTGAATTTCTAAAAATAGTTGTATGGAATTAGATGCATTAACGCCATTGAAAATTAAGTGTCAGATGCTTAAATGCACTGTTCTTTAAAACAGAGGTATCCACACCCCTAGCCCTGGAGTCAGATGTGGCCCTTGGTGAACCTCTATTCAGCCCTTGGAAAGGGTGCTCCATCTGGGCAAGCACTGTGATACACCAAGGGTGAGGGGATTTTTGCATTTGATTCTGCTCTTCAGTATGCATCCAACAACATATGACATAAGGGGTTCTATCGCAAAGTTGCACCATTGCACCATCGCAAAGTTGCTTCTTTAGGGTGCCGCAGACCCCAGTGTGTGTCACCCACTGGGCCCATCACCTGGTGTGGGCCGCAAGCCTTTAGCAACATCCCTGGTCAGAGGTAGCTTTCCTCCAAGGGCATAATCATATAGCATACAGAATATGTGTGGGTGAATGTAAGGCAATATGAATTGAGGAGGGGAGAAAGCCTCCCTCCCTATGACTGGCAGTCCCTTAGTGGATTATGTTGTGGATAGCTGCTCTCTACATTTAAAAAAAAATCTTGCAGAGCCAAGAATGTGATTAACATCACATCAAGTTTGACCATGAAAGCATTTACACATGAGATTATCCACCTCAGTCTGAACTGACACAGAGCCACAAAAGCAGCTATTTAATTCTAGTGGAACCGGTAGAACGGCTTGCAGACTGAATTCAAAGCCGTACACACCTTTATCTGACCTTTTCCAGAATACCAGTGATTGTTGCTATTTCAGACATCAACAGTTGGTTCTGCTTGGTGGTGTTGTTTTAATTTAAAAACAACTATACAATTAAGTGGAAAAAGTGTTCATATTTTCAAGTTAAAAAAACTGAGAATTATACCCAAGAGTCCATTTCTCTGTCCTATTTAGTAAATTTATAACTTGGTGAACAAGAGTAATTGCATGTCCTCATCTCTGTCAGATCTCTGGACACAGGCCAGAAAGCCCGGGTCAACAAACTAAGGAGAGCGCTAGTCATGCCAGCCCACATGCAGCTTGTCTGATGGAAGAACAAGCTAAATGGAAACTTGTTTCAGGGCGAATCAATGATCAGTAACCCACATATTTGGGAACACAAATTGGATTTTCTTGAGGTGACCTTGCTGGGAGCATTTGCACGGATTAACTGTATTATTTCCTTTATCCATGCATAATTATTGTTGAAATGCACAGTTTGACTGCTTGCAACAAACATCTTGTGCAAAATTCATTTTTCTTCTACTCTAGTCCCATGTAAATTCAGTTACAATAAGGAAGCTGTTCCACTTTTTCTCTATTCCAGAATGTTCAGCTGCTGCTTTTTGAATTTTTGAACACAAAGGAGCAGATTGACTCAAGAGGAAGCAACCTAGGCTGCGCAGACTCCTACTTTCTTCTTAAGATTGTAAACTATGGGTGCAATCCTGAGTAACTACGGGGAGTCCTTGCTCCGGTGTAAGAACAATTTGCTCTGGATTGCAATATGAATTTCCCATAGGTTTTCACTAGGTGGTGCAGTAACTACAGGTGCACGTCACTTAACTATTTCAGCCAATTGGGAAATTGCCAATCATGATAAACTGCCACTCTTAAAGTAGCAGTTTACGCAGTCGGATGACATGGAGATAATCTACACCAACCCGTTAACAACAGGAGACTAGTACATCCCTGTCAAAGGATCTTCAAGCGTCTACTTGGAAACCCCCAATGAGATATTTCTTTTAAGGGGCAGAACTTGTATTCCATAGAGTTGCATCAAAAGGGCAATGCCACCTCATTTGCACTAATTTGTCAGCCTCATTTGCACTAATGAGGAAAGCAGTTTTCAAAGACTATGGCTGCAATCCTAAAGACACTTTCCTGGGAGTGAGACCCATTGAACACAATGTGGGTTACTTCTGAGTAGACATGCTAAGGATCGCGCCCTTTGTGTAACTTTATGCATGTCTTTTCAGAAGTTAGTCCCATTGTGTTCCATGAGACCCAGAGCACAATCCTAACCAAGTCTACTCAAAAGTAAGCCCCATTGTGTTCAGTGGGTCTTCTTCCCAGGAAAGTGTCTTTAGGATTGCAGCCCTACTCTCAGGAATGCAATGTATAGCACTGCAGCCAATGTATAGCACTGCGGCCTATGTAAAGCTGTTGAAGTTTCTCTACTTACTTTAGAAGTGGCCACATTAATTTTAAAGCAATTAAGCACAGAATGGTCATTCAGTATTTTATTTACAGTATTTACAGTATTTATATACCACTTTTCAACTAAAAAGTTCACAAAGAGGTTTACAAAGAAAATTGAAAAATAATAATAGCTAATTAAAAGCTAATGGGTCCCTGTCCCAAAAGGGCTCATAATCTAAAATGCAAAAAAGAACACCAGCAGAAGCTACTAGAACAGACATTGCTGGCATGTGTAGGGCCAGTTACTCTCCCCCTGGTAAATAAAAGAGGAGCACCCACTTGAAAAGAGTGCCTCTTGCTCAGTCAGAAATGAGAAGGAAAATTCCTTATATGGAAGAAGGAACAAATTTGTTTCTTATTGCCTCTGACAGAAGAACTAGATCCAATGGGGACAAATTGCAAGATATTCTGGATGGACTTCAGAAAGAAACTCTTGACTCTTAGGGCCAGGGCCTATGAGAGGGGGGTCCAGCAGGAAAATTTGTTCCAGGGCCCAAGAGCTACGAAGGGGCCCATGACTGAAGGAGCATTTGAGTGTTTGTTACAAACAAATTAATACAGTATATGTGCACACACACATATACATACACTTGTATACATACATATATATACACATGCATACATTCATACAATTTCAAAATAATTTTGCAAGTCTTAGGGGCCCCAAATGGGTTTTGTACCACCTTAAAAATTTCTCTTGGAGGCTCTGCTTAGGGCAGTTCAGCGATGGAACAGTTTGCTAAGGCAGGTAATGTATTCTCCATCACTAGAGAGCTTCAAGTAGAGGCTCAACAAGTATCTGTTGCAGATGCTGTAGGAGGTTTTCCTGCAACAGGAAAGGGTGGAACTATATGACGTTGTAGGTCACTTACAATACAATGAGAGTGCAATCCAGAGCACTCTCTGGGACAACACAAGTCCTTTGTGCTGGACCCCAGGATGTCATTAAAGTGCTGTGAGCTGCCGGAGGTGTTTTGACCTAGCTACACCACCTGACAGCTCCATGGGATGGCACAAGGGGAGAACTGCACTGGCCTTTGCAGGAATTCCTGCACCTAGGAATCCTGCAAACAGCTCCTGCTTTTTGACTTGTGTAACCAGTTGTGCCTGAAGAAGTCACAGAGGTGTTGAACAGATGAATCCAGGCAAGGCAATGGATCATGATGAAATGGATCATGATGAAATCCAGGTTTTGGAAATCTCTCTGCTAGAACCCGGTTGACTAGCTCACATGCTTCTTCAACCAGATAGATCACTGTTGGGCAGAAGACACCTGCTGATCGACAATGTAGCAGGATGACACTAATCTGGAAGGAAAAGGCAGGCCTGTTGACTGTGCAAATTATTGACCAAACCGTCTCTTCTTTCACACAATGAAAGTCTTTGAGAGAAGTGTGGATTTTTTGATGCAACCATTGGACCCTTGCAACACCACTCATCTTCTGCTCAAGAACCAAGAAATGCAAATGCCACTTCACATCTCTTTCTCTCCTATATAGACCATGTAGTTGTCTCTTTTGAATTGCCAGTGCACCCTTTTCAATGTCATAAGTTTTGGCAATGCAATGTTTGTCAAAACTGACTTGAGCATAAGTGTTAGCCTTGTTTTTGCTTATGTAATAACCCAGAATCAATTGGAGTATGATTAGATGAGTCATGCCTTTCAGAATAAATGAGAAGCAAACCGTATAGGAAGATTTATTTGTCATAAATAAATAAGGCATTGAATATATTTCTGCCTGTACTGTATTAAGATGGATTTCTCTGTTTCCACTGAAATATATGACATAGTTTAATGTCCTGAGCCATCTAATATTGATTTTAACAATATCACAATCACAAAAAGTGTGCTCTTATTCTCCTTCAGAGTTGGGCTGAAATCTGTTTTTTATGTGTAAGTAAATCAAGAAAGCATGCTTCACTGTAATCTGGGAAAGTTGTTCCATGTGAATTATAGAATTCTCAATAAAATTAAATAATCTTAATAAAATTAAATAATCTTATGCAGAATCTGAAATTCTTTAAAATCTCACCTATCCTTTTCTAAAAAATGTGTGGTTTGTTGTCATGATTTTAAAGAGGTTGGTTTAAAATGTAGGCAGTGCCTTTAATGTTTCAGGAAATAGAGTTTGCCCTGCTAACTTGGCAAGTGACACTCTTTCAAGTGGGCATTCCTCTTTTATTTAGCAGGGGAAGAGTAGATGGCCTTCCTCACCCCAACAGTGTCTTCTCTAGTGGCTTCTGCTTTGACATCTTTTAAGATTGTGAGCCCTTTTGGGACAGGGAACCATTTGATCCTTGGACACTTCCCTTAAGGAGAAATCCATTTCCAATTCCCTTTGTGGGTTGTAACCCACCAGTTTGGGAACCACTGTACCTGGGCTTAGTCATTTATCCCTCTGTGAAAAGAATATAAGGGCTACATTTGGCTTAGTGGTTAAAGGCATGGTGCCTGCCCATTTGAAGATCAGCAGGTCAGTGGTTTGAGAACTGAGTACTGCAAGACAGGGTGAGCTCTTGTCATTAGCCCAGCTCCCGCCAACCTAGCAGTTTGAAAGCATGGAAATACAAGGAGATAAATAAGTACCACCTTGGTGGGAAGGTAACATTTTGAGTGCCTCAACATATAGTCATGCTAGACACTTGACCATGGAAACATCTTTGGACAACACCAGCTCTTCAACTTAGAAACATGGATGAAGACCACACCCTAGATTTTGTCACAGCTAGTAGGGCAACCTGCAGGGGACACCTTTACCACCTTTACCTTTACACCTTTAATATAAAGAAAATTCTTCTTTACAAAGGAAGTAGATATATGAGATGGTTCTGAGATAGTAAATGATGGAATCCCTTTCAGTAAATGTACTCAGATCAAAGCCCCTGCTTCAAATGGAGCTTTTCGGGGCTCCAGCCAGTGGAGACGTTGTGGGACAAGGGGAGACCTTGCTGTGGTTACACCATAATCCTGCTATTTGCCAGAAAAGCCTTGCTTGGCACAGTTGACTGGGAGGGAGTCTTGTAAATTTCCCTAAATACTTTTTGGGTGGGTCAATTCTCACATTTCTTGACAGCTAGGGCAGAAAGGGGACAAGGTCAAATCTTAGCAATTCCCTGAAGGGAGCCATGGGCCTTTCTTTTCCTTGTTTTGTGTCTTCTACTCCTTGCATCTTTCTTTCCTAACTTTGCTTTTAGGGCTCTTCCTTCTCCCTTTGCCATGTCACTCTCTTCTTCTTGCTTCACTCCACTGCTGTCCTGTGCCTCACCCTTCCTGGCTTCTCACCCCATTCCCATCTTCTTCCCTGTGTCCCTGCCCTCCTGGCTCCATCTCACTAGCCTCACCACCAGCTGGGTACCTGACTGTTTTCCTGGTCTGGTTCTGGCAATGATATCATTACCCAGCTAAGAAAGAAACATATCCATGATGAAAGGCACGCTGTGTTCGAGATCCCACACATTCCAAAATGCTAGAGATAAGAATACAGCTGCAATCGAAACACCAGACTCTGCACACATCCCTTTTACACGGAGGCAGTTTAATATACAGTATTTCCTTTGCCAAGGGCAAACAAAACCCTGGCAGTTGTCCTTTTACAGCTTTACACAAGTGTGAAGATAATGTGGAAATTCAAAATTAATATAGAAATAAATAGGATGGCAATGTTAATCACTGCCAGTGAACTGCCAAGCAGTGGCGTTATAAAACGTTTATCTCCCTACACAGGAAACCTGGAAATTTTCTGATTAGTGTTGTAACCTCAAGTTTAAACTGTCTTTATGGTCTGGGGCTAGCCTCTTCAAATGTAAATTTAATATATTTGCCTTTGGGTGCAATCCTAACCACCTACCTAACCTACCAAAACTAACCTACCCAACCTACCTAACCAACCAATCCTAACCTACCCAAAAGCAAGCCCCATTGTGTTCAATGGGTCTTGCTCCCAGGAAAGTGTCTTTAGGATTGTAGCCTTTGTCATTCTAAAGTGCTTCCTGGCAGGGAACTCTTAATTAAGCAATGTTCTCAGCAGAAATCTCTAGAAAGAAATTCACCAGACACTTCCACAGAACTGTTGGTTGCATGAATTTAAACAGTTTAAATTTAATTTAAACAACAGACAGAAATAAATGGTTAGTTGAAATCCTGGAAGGTCCATACTGATAAGCAGATGGATACCCAAGGCACTGAGAATATAATTAGCAGTCACTGATTTATCTGAGGCCAGATGAAGAGCCCAGGGCCCAGAAATACAGGGTGCCCCACAAGTGAGCATCTTCAACAACCTGTATTTTGTGACAGAATAAGATGATGAATAACGACAATCTCCTCGTTAAGATTTAGTAACTTGATATTTCAGCCAGTCTGGAATTTCCTCCACACTGCATATGCCTCATTTTCCCACATACTGAACAAAGTCTACGCAAATACAGCAGCGCAGGGAACTACCCAAAGAGCGTGTGCTCTCCAAAAGAGTGTCTTCTATCAAAGCAAAGCAGAATGGAATTCACTGTATGAAGTCACTTTCACCTTTTGTTTGACCAAGGAGGAGATCGGGTGCAGCTGATAAAAAAGAAGAAAAAATTATCAAGAGCACTTTATGGACAGACATTCCATCTCTTCATTCTTACAAGGTGTGTACAGTTTCACAAGTCAAATAATTCAAATTACAGAATTACAAATAATTCAAATTACAGATTCGGATTCAGTTTTCTTGGAATGATGTACAGTGGTACCTTGGTTTACGAGCATAATTCATTCAGGAAGTATGCTTGTAATCCAAAACGCTTGTATATCAAAGTGAATTTTCCCATAAGAAATAATGGAAATGCAGACAATTTGTTCTACAACCCAGAAATATTCATATGAAATGATTACAATACTGTAATATAATACAAAATAACAAAGAAAATATAAAGAAAAATAAAACAAATTAACCTGCAATTGGGTGCAGCCCAATTCCTATCTGCTCAGACATAAGCCCCATTAGAGTTAATGGAGCTTACTCCCAAGTAAGATTAGGGCTCTCAGGCTGTAGTCTGCCTCCCTTACACAGGACTGAGCCTCACTGATTATAATAGGGTTAACTTTAGAGTAGACATGCAAGACCAGCCCTACAATCCAGAGTAACTATGGGAGCACGTAAGAGACATTACGTGCACCCGTAGTTACTGCAGCACCTAGTGAAAACCTATGGGAAATTTATATTGCAATCCAGAGCAAATTGTTCTTACACTGGAGCAAGGACTCCCCATAGTTACTCTGGATTGCGCCCTAAGTCTCTCAGGCTGCAATCCTAAAGATACTTTCCTGGGAGTAAGACCCACTGAACACAATGGGGTTTACTTCCGAGTAGACATGGTTAGGATTGTGCTCTCAGGCTCCTTTCCATTGCCCTCATTTCACAAGAGTGAGCCCCATTGACTATAACAGACTTACTTCAGAGTAGACATGCATAGGCCGGTCTCTTAGGAGAGCTCCGAAATAGGTGGAGCTTTGAGAGGTTGGTGGAGCTCCAAAATAGGTCATATCCTGACTGGGACTTTTTTTTGCCAAGACATAGCTTGTATTGCAAGTCAAATTTTATTAGAAATGTGTGCTTGTCTTGCAAAATGCTTTCAATCCAAAACACTCTCAGTCTAAGGCTTTCTTGTATAAATATAAGTTAGGGCTAAATTCTATCCAAATTCCAACACCAATAAGCTACAATATAGCCAGTGGTGGGCCCGGTCCAGCCCAACAACCGGTTCTCTGGAAGTGGGCGGGGCTGAGGTCAGGGGGCGGGGCTGGGGTCAGGGCCGGGGAGAAATTAAAGGGGAAATTCCCATTGACTGTCATGGGACTTACTTCAGAGTAGGCATGCATAGGATAAGGTTCTCAGGCTGCAGTGCCAGCCACACTTGCCCGGGAGTAAGTCCCATTGACTTTCATGGGACTTACTTCAGAGTAGGCATGCATAGGATAGGGTTCTCATGCTGCAGTGCCAGCCACACTTGCCTGGGAGTAAGCCCCATTGACTGTCATGGGACTTACTTTTGAGTAGTCATGCATAGGATTGGGCTGTCTTCCCCCTCCAGGCTGAGGAGGATGCTGAGCCAGGGGAGACCCTGGAGGGAACAGAGCAGCAGCAGTTCCTCTGCTGGGCAGGCGGGTGATAAAGAGGGAGAGGGAGAGAAAGAGAGGAAGGGAGAAGTAGAGAGGGGGGGAGGGAGGGGAGAAGAGTGGAGGGGGCCCCTGGGGACTCCTTCAGCCAGCCAGGGAGTGGAAGGGGCAGCCAGGCCAGGAAGTGGAATAGTGAATAGTGGAAGGGGCAGCCAGCCCAGGAGAGGCTTGGACTCTCACGCAGGGGGGCTGCCTGGGCTTCTCATGTCCTAGGAAAGTGTATTTAGGATTGCTCCTGGCCAGTCGCCGGCTGAAAGAGTCTCCCCAGAAATGGAGCCAGAACAGGAGAGGCTTGGACTCTAGCGTGGGGGCTGCAATCCTAAAGACACTTTCCTGGGTCAGGAGAAGCCCAGGCAGCCCCCCGCCCACGTTAGAGTCTAAGCCTCTTCTGGCCTGGCTGCCCCCTCCGCTATTCCCCCAGGAGAGGCCCCAGGCAGGGAAGGAGCTGGCAGGGGGGCTGCCTGGGCTCCTCCTCGCCCAGGAAAGTGTCTTTAGGATTGCAGCCTTTACCTGGGAGTAAGCCATGGGTCTGGGGGTGTGAGCTCCAGCGCTGGGGCTTGTGTGGGCTGCCGCTTGGAGCAGCAAATTTAAAAGTGCCCGGCCAGCCTCTTTAACTCTTTAACTGCTGCTCCAGAGGCCAAACGAACCGATTCCCTGGTTATCGCCCCCTGCCCACAGCTACCAGATCACCAGCACCAGGAAATTGGAACAACCGGTTCTACAGTAGGTGTGAACCTGCTGGAGCTCACCACTGAATATAGCCCCTAAATAAGAGAACAAATTTTTCCTTAGCTTGAGGGAGCCACCTACTACATCGTCTCACTGGAGGATGTTGCTCTTGCCCTGTTGACATGGATGCATTACTGGTCCTAGTAGGGATTGAGCCCTTAGATATATTTCCAGCCTCAGCACTGTTTCAATATTTGCACTTTTCCATAAACATTTCTAATGGCCAAGTCTTGGGCCACATGTTGTAGAATGACATGGGTATGCTATGGTGAAATCCACATCAGATTGCATATGTGGGTTAATTTTTAAAAATGCAATTCAGTGTTTAAAAACAAACAAAAAACAGAAATTCCAGCTACAATAGTGGAATTACAATAACTCCCAGCTACAATAGTGAGTGGATTAAGATATATACTTAATCCATGTATTACTACATGTATTACAATATGTATTACTAGCAATTTTCAATCACTGTGTCGTGGTAAACTGGTGTGCCACAGATGGTCTGCAGAACTTTGGGATTATTCGGGAAGTTGGAGAATTTGAGCCCTTACCAGCAGCATGGTGTGCCCTTGCCAATTGTCCAAAAATGTATATATGGTGTGCCTTGACAATTTTAGTCCCTGTCAGTGTGCCGTGAAATTAAAAAGTTGAAAATTGCTGCTGTACAATACTTCCTGCTTACTGTGCGTTTTCCCCCTCCTTTTCCTTACAAGGAGTCTTGCACACAAGTCATATATATGTAAACTAGCAAAAAGCGTACCCGCGTTGCGGGTGTAACATTTCCCCCTATGCCATCCCCTCATGGCGCAGAAACACCGCATGTGCCACTTCCCCCATGCGCATCATCCCCTCATGCACAACTTTCCCCATGCACAACTTTTCCCCATGTGCAACTTTCCCCATGTGCATCATCCCCCCATGTGCATAATCCCCCCATGCGCATCATCCCCATGTGCAAATTCCCCCCATGCGCATCATCCGCCCATACGCATCATCCCCCCATGAGCAACTTCCACACATCCACAACTTCCACCCATGCACAACTTCCCCCATGCACATCATCCCCTCATGCGCAACTTTCCCCCATGCGCATCATCCGCCGATGCGCAACTTTTCCCCATGTGCATCTTTTCCCCATGCACATCATCTGCCCATGCGCAACTTTCCCCCCTGTGCAACTTCCCCCCTGCACAACTTTTCCCCCTACACAACTTTTCCCCATGCGCAACTTCCCCATGTGCAACTTCCCCCCATGCGCAACTTCCCCTCATGCGCAACTTTCCCCCATGCGCATCATCTGCCGATGTGCAACATTCCCCATGCGCAGTTGGGGCGGAATGTTGATGAGTCAGCAATTCTCAATGCAAAGTATAGGGAGGAAAACGCGTTGCGCCCCTTTTCACCCCCTTCCGGTTGGAATTTCTGAAAACCGGTTCTTAGTGCACCCCCCCGTCACGGAAGGAACACCCACCCCAATTTTCACACTTCTGGGCCCACCAGTTTTGGCAGGGTGGTGATGAGTCAGTCAGTCAGTCAGTCACTTTTCTCTTTTATATATATAGATAAAATAAAATGGAACTGTATATATCTCTATCATGCATATTTTAATACAGTATTTGATGCATTATTTGCATATTTTGTGTATCAATTTTTTTTACAATAGTGCAATAACTTCCCTGTGTTCCTATATTGCCTTTTAAATATTAGTTGTATGGACTGCTTACGTACTTTCAAGTTATAAGTGAAAACAACAACACTCTTTCCTTTTAAATTTCCATGGTAACTGAAAAAAAATAGGCTGTGTGCCCATGTATACTGACCCAGCATCTCTTTTGATATCACCCCCCCCCCACCCCACTCACAGGGTGTCTTGGCAGCAGATCATCTTCCACATGCCCATTCTTTGCCGCTAGAAGAGCAAACAGCTCCTCAGGAAGTTCACAGTGAAACAGACTCTTAAGCAGGCCATGTGATTGTTGTCTACTGATTAGGTGGTTTGTTCTGGTTAGCCCTAGCCTAGGGGAGAGGATGGCAGACCAGCATCAGAAGCATGTGACAAAAACATATTTTTATACCACCTCCAAGGGCAGGATTTCCAGCAAGAGAGAGATCTGAGCAACACCCAGTGAGCAGTACTTCAGAAGGTAAACTTAAAAAAAAACCCAAACACACCCCTGCAAGTTTTAAAACTATTGAAAACTGATGGGTGTGTTGATAGGCTCTGAGGTTTGATTGCCTGGGGCAAAAGTTATCAGTACACTGAATATCTGACTGGAGTTGCAACTACAGGCTGGGGACAGCTAGCAGTTACTGGCATTGACTGTGTGGTCTGGGAAAAGAAAAGAGGTGAAGCAAGTGATCAAGGTAAGGAGACATACCTGAAGGGGGGAGCCACTGCAGCAATGTTTTTTAATTTCAAAAGAAAACTCCACTGTAGCCTTTGAGTTGAAAAGGGCTGTGGGAGTCTCTCTATGCCAACTGTAGGGGCACAGAAATTGACAGCAAAGTTTCTGTAAGAGTTAAATGAACGTTAAAGAAGGATGGAAGCTAATGCACTTGATCTCCAAGACTTCAGCTGCCATTTTTTGCTGATGGGGGTAGATCACAGTCAGAGGCTGCAAAGTGCCAATTAAAATTTAATCAGTGTATTTGCAGTGGGTGTGATGGATGCATGTGGTGAGAGGTGACTCCCACACGGCCTTTCTCGTGAGTCTGCTAGTTAGGTTAACCCACCTATTATCTTCTGGAACTGATTAATTTCTTGGCTTCTGAAGAACTGAAAAAGAGCAGGTGCAATGCACTTATAATTGTACTTGTAATTGATGCACTTATTTCTACTGTAATTTATGTATGGATTTACAGACATAAGCCATGAAGACAGATCTAGTGCAAATTCTAGTATTCATGATGATTTAGCAATGAATGTGTCCTGTTTATGAAAGTGTGTGTCTGATGTAGTTCTGACTACTGCATACTTAGCGCTTTAAAACTTGTTTGGAAACTTTGGGTGGAGTAGTTAGTTTTATTTTTATTTTTTTGCAAACAATACCATCCATTGGAAATGTCACCTTATTGCATTAACCATCACTGGGCACTTGATGTGAAAAACTGGTTGACTAGTTGAAATCAGGGCAAAGACTTGACATGCACCTGTCGGAGATGCTCTAAAGAGGATTTCCTGCTGCAGGCAGCGGTTTGGACTAGATGGTCTATGAGTCTATGAGACTAGATTTGGCCTAATTGTGTAGTTTGATGTAGTTGTTCTAATTGCCATTAAATGTTGCACTGGTTTTTCTGTGGTTGATAGACTTGTCTTCTCTTCTGTGACATTTAAATCTCAGTGTAAACATTAGATTCATAAAGATGCCATTGAGTTTTATGCAAATTCAATCAAGGTTTATCCATGTTTGAGAATATAGCTGTCTTCAGTGGCAATATTGTGTTAAAGCTACTGTCATGTGCAGTGATAAACTAATGGGGTTGGTCAGACGTAATCCAGGTTTAATCATTGCTGAGCTAGAAAGCTCATTTTGTGACCTGTGGCACACAAAATGAGTTTTGATCTGACTTGCTTAGTAGGGTTGTTGTAAGACTAGAATTGTGTGCACTGAGCTCCTTAGAAGCTGAACAATACATTTGGTGTAAACACAGTATATCTCCAAGATTAACATGTGTGGCAGTAGAAGCTTCTGGATTGTTAACAATGAGCTCTAACTCTGAACCATTTAAATGTCAACCTGTTTAATCATTACACCAACAGTACCAGGATGATCATCCTTAAGAAATTCCTTAGCAGCTAGCATAATCCAAGCAGGCAGGTGTAATTAGGCATTGTTTGTTGAAAGAAATACCATAAAAATAGATTCAGACTATTTTATATTAGCATTAGTGTTCATATTATTTTTATTTACATATTAACATTTATTCATTTATGTGAAACATTTTTGAATGTTTCCAGTTTCGCACTGCTCATATTTCAATTTCCACATTCATGTTATTTGCACATTGAAAATAATGATCTTAAATACAATTCTGTGCATGTCTACTCAGATGTATGTCCCGTTGGTCTCAGAGACACTTAGGATGCAATCCTCACTAAGGCCAGACAGAATTACCCAGCTAAGCTGGCCTAAGTTAGGCCATATCCTGAACTGACAGGTCAAATCCACAGGTCTAGGAGGCTTCTTGGCTGACCTAACTGCTGCTGAAGAGGCAGCAGCACAAAGGCAGCATGCTCACTGGGCTGTGGGAGTTTTGCCATATCCTGAGGTGGCCTGTTGTATTTGTGCATTATCCTAAGGTTGAGAGGCAGGAGTGGTGATTATAACTTTTCCTTCTGCTTTCATTTTTACTCTGGCTTATCATGGATCCCTATGAGTCTACTCAGATTTCAGCCTTTTCCTGAGATGGCCTAAGTCAGAGTTGCTGTGAGGGAACTGGAAACAGGCACTGGATATGGTTTAACTATATTGCTCTAAGCCACATGCTCAACATGCCCCTGTTGAACTGCCTAGGCTAGGACTGCTAGGCCAGTGCAGATCCATCTGTCTTGGGCAAGCTTAAGGAGACTTATGCCAGCCTAGGTCTTTTCGGATGCAGCTAGTCTGGCCTGTCTAGCATTAGACTGGTCCAAGTGCCAGATAGGCTGGCCTCGGTGCACTTCAGGATTGCAGCCTTATTCTCAGGTAAGCCCAAGGTAAAGGGGTGAAGTAAATGCCAATATATGAAAAATATATGAGTATTTAGAGTACTCAAAAGAAAAATATATGAGTACTGTACTTAGAAGTCTTATAGTTGGATTATCCATATGTGACTGACTACACAATCCTAACTTGTGCTGGAAACAGGCAGGCTGGTGTGCCTGTGCTGTATCCAACACAAGATATAGAGGCTGTCATTGTACTCGTGTATGGCTTCCCTAGTGTATGGCTGCAGGAGCCTCTATGGGTCTACTTGGATTTAGGCCACCTCTCGAGGGTGAGGATTCACCCTCTGCTCCCCTCCCTCTGTCCTCCCACCCACCTTTCTGACCTCTGCCTACCTACCCCTCCTACCCTGGAACACCCCTCCTTCCTCCTCTCTGCCTCCTCCATGCTCAAAGGACTGGTGAACTATACAGTGGTACCTTGATTTACAAGCACAATTCATTCCACAAGCATGCTTGTAATTCAAAATGCTTGTAATACAAAGCAGATTTTCCCATAGGAAATAATAGAAACTCAGACAATTGGTTCCACAAACCGAAAATATTTGTATGGAAATATTAACTGTATATAAAAAATGATTACTAACCATTGTAATATAGTACAAAACACTGTAATAAAGAAAATATTGTACAATAATGAACTGTACTGTACCTTTGAAAACCTTCATGGCTGATGTAAGGGAGATAAGAAAGAGGAGGGATTTTGTAGGATGACTTTCACTATCACTAACAGAGTCACTGCTATCCATTGGCTCTGTGGAATCTTTGTCCTTCTGTGCAACTCTAACATTCCCTTGTTGGTGATGGGGAGCAGGATTGAACATTGATAAGGCACACCTTCTGCACTGCCAAATAAAGTTCCCATATACACATCTGGCTCAGGCTGTTCTCTCCAGATTCCCCTCCCCCCCATGAGTTTCCTGGCCATGGAAGCCTGTTCCAAATTTCCTCAGAAGTGCTCTTCGTTCAAGACAGTGCTCTTAAATCAAGTCAAAATTTCTGAGAAAATTTTGCTCTTAATATAAAATTGTCTTAATTCAAGTTGCTGTTAAATCAAAGTACAACTTTACACTCATAAGAAAAGATGTAACACAATATCCTTCCTTGTGCCCTGCACTATGAATCTGGAGTCCCTGCAGTAAAATGAATCCCCTTTCCTATTATGGGTAATGTGCATTGTAGATGCTATTGGGAGAGAGAAAACAAACCACTCAAACTTCCTGGCTTCCTTTATTTTAAGAACTTGTTAAATTCTGCAAAGGAATGCATCAGGGGGAAAAAATAACTTGGCCTAATTGGCAAAGTAGAAGTGATTCATGTTTCCTTGGAAGAAGTGGATAATAATGAAAAGTAAGCCAGTAAAATGTTGGAATTTCACCCTGAATGAAGGGTGTCCTTCAACTTTTCCACAGCTAAAAGTGGATTTTAAAGAATTTGCAAATATCAATGCATATCTATAAAAGCCAGTTCCCAAATTTTCTTGTGAATTGTCAGGAAACAAAATCCAGGATGGGGTGGTACAGGTCCACTTTTCCATCTGAACTGCATGCGACAAAAGAAATTCAATCTAGGAAACATTTGGGAGGGAACACTTGTCATTTACGATACATGCTGAGCAAGGTTGGACAATTTTTCTTACAGGATGTGCATATCCTAGCTTACTCACACTTCAGGATGAATTCCTTAATCACAGACAGAGGGGAAAAGATGGGCACTTTGTATAAAAATTTAGCCCCAACACTTGGGGATAAAAATGTGATGGTGAAAGAATTTGTCCACTTCCTCCCCCCCCCCCCCCATATTTTTGTGATGACATTTTCATTGAAAAAATAGTATATTTGATCTTCATGTTGAAGGAGTGGACTGGTTCACAAAATAAAGTACCTTGTGACTCTAAAATTAAATCTAATTATCCAGTGCCATCATTAATTACATTTTTGAAAACCAGTTACTGTACTGTATATCAATAAGTAGACCAAATAAGAGGATTCAAGCTTAAAACACAAAGGAAGAAAAATATATGTTCATTCAGTTCAACAGGTTGTTAGCCTAACTGAGTACCAGTAAAATTCAGATTTTAGAATAACACTCATCAAATGCTATTCTTGTGATGATGTTTAACAACAAGGTTTGTGTTCTGATAAAGTACAACCTCCCCCAAAATATAGTTTGTTAAAAGGGATGAACTAGGGAAGAGTTTCTTTGAGTGAAAGGCTGTTGTGTATCCAGTACCATCTAGCAGCACAATCCAGAGTAACTACAGGAGCTTTTATGAGAAATTTATGTCAAAGTAGTTATGGTGCCACCTAGTGGAAACCTATGGGAAATTCATAGAGCAATCCAGAGTAAATTTTTCTTATGTCGACATAAGAGCTCCCCCAGTTACTCTGGATTGTGCAGTTAGTGGCTTTGCTTCCTACAATATGGCAAGTTTTGATGCCCAGAGGTGCATTGTGCTATTCTCCTTTCTCTACTCCATGCATTATTTTCTTACAAAAGACCTGTGAAGGCCCATCAGAAAAAAAAATCCCATATCTCCTGCCTGATTTGGTAAGGCCAGTCAGAATGCTGTAGAATCATTCTACACCAGTTGAGTTATGGGTGAACTCAAAAGTTTGCTACCCATTCCCCTGTTTGGAATGGGAACAGATAAAAGCGAGTTGGTTAATGGACTGGCTTTACAACAAGACCATTCAGCCAACACCCAAGCAAAATACTGCCTCCTATTATGAGACGGGAAATGCATTTAGCATGACTATCAGCTGATTTCCTGTTCATACTTTTTCCATTGAAAAAGGCACCCACATGTTATTTACAGAGGCAATGAAATCTAGAACAGATAATCAGCTAACGACATTGAATTAGAAAATGCCTAGTACTGTATTACAATGGCTGTTGTGCATAGGGAGAGAAATACAGTTACTAGAAGCATCTAAAAGAAAACAATGATTTTCAACCTTTTTCATTTTACAGCAAGGGACTAAAATGGTCAAAGTTCACCATCATTTTTTTTCCAACTGACAAGGAAAATCACAGAGCCAGTGAGAGGCTTTCGTCCTCCAATGGCCCTACTTTTAGATAATTGATCCTCTCCCAAAGTCCTACGGCACACCTAGGGAACATTTGTGTTCAGGATGACCAGATGTCTGAACCCCAAGGACAAGGTCCCTTAAAATTCCTGACATCCAAGCAAAATTCCTGCTATGTTTTTTTTTTAAATGCAGGACACCCAATAAAATGTAGGATAAATGTAAGACATTAAAATAAAGGCTAAAGATACTCTTTTTGCTTTCCTGTACTTAATTTCAACACCATATTATTTCTTTTTAATATAGGTCTTCTTTGCAAGACCTGTTTTCACCAACAATGCACATGTGGCTCAAAGCAGACATGATCCTCACCCAGGGTGACCATATGCCATAACCAAGAAAAAGAGGACAAGGCCCCCCAAAATGTAGGACATGACAAAATAAATGTATGCAAAATGTAAATACATGCAAAATGTAAGGCATGACAAAATAAAATCTGAAAACACTGGTATGCTGGAAACACTCAACTGCTGCCTTGTGGAGCATTTGCTGAGCTTCAAGTGCACATAATCAGGACCATTCTGGAAGCCTTGCACTCTCTGGATTGCCCTTCCACACCAGCAAGGCTTGCTTGTTACTCATGAGTAAAAGCGGCTGTGCAGTCTCACTTTCAAAAGGGTTTAATGCAGTGGAGCTTGGAGGAAGGGTTTCCTTGTGAGGTGCCTGGTAGGGGCTTCATTTATTAGATCAGGACCAGAATTCTCTAAGCCTGCCCAAAATAACTATAATGCAAGTTTGTCTATTTGTGAGTAAAGGCGCAATATGGCCTGCCAAATGGAGACAATGTCCAATAATGGCTCTTTTTGTTTATTTATGTTTATTTTCAATGTTTCTTTTGGAAAAGGTGGCAGTGAGCAGGCAATGCTCTGCCTGAACTCGGCACAGAACAGATTTGACCTAAATGGTCACTATCAGCAGACTTTCTTGGCTGACTTCTCTGCCGCCTCATTGGCACCCTCTTGAACTTCACTGTTCTAGCCAAGTTCCTGAAGAAAAACATTTGAGCTAATTTATACTCTTACAAAGGACATTCATCCTCTTTTTAGTACAGCCATAATATGATCTGGACTACTTGCCTTGAATGTGATTAAGAGCACAATCCTAACCATGTCTACTCAGAAGTAAGCCCCATTGTGTTCAGTGGCTATTAATCCCAGGAAAGTGTGTTTAGGATTGCAGTGTTAGTCTGTGGCTATGTAGAAAGTACTTCTTAATGCTTTAATGAAGAGAAGCTTAAGAACTGTACAAAAGTACAGATTTTGGGAGAGCTTTGCTGCCAGTTTGGAGGAAGCCTAGCTTGATTTTATTTATTTTTAATTCTTAATCATAGTTGCTTCCTTTGGTTCAGGATTGTGTAATCTGTGGCCCACTGATTCTGCAAGTGGCTGTTCCCTGGGTCTTGATAATCCTTTTTGGGGGGATTGTTGAAAGCAGGACAGTTCTCAAGGTCACAATACTGAGCCAAGGAGCTTTGTTTGACTTCTGGATCACAAACTGTGTAGTCGGGTTACGAGCTTACTGGACAGTGGCAATGCTGTGGATGTCATTTATCTTGACTTCAGCAAAGCATTTGACAAAGTCCCACATGACATTTTAATTAGGAAGTTGGAAAAATATGGGCTAGACAGGGCAATTGTTAGGTGGATCTGCAACTGGCTTGATGGCAGCATTCAAAGGGTTTTAGTAAATGGTTCTGTGTCAACCTGGAGGTCAGTTTCTAGTGGGGTCCCCCAAGGCTCTGTCTTGGCAACGGTTCTCTTTAACATTTTCATCAATGACTTGGAGGAAGGGATACGGGGGAGCCTGATCAAATTTGCGGATGACACCAAGCTGGGAGGAGTAGCAAACACAACAGAAGACAGGAGAAACCTCCAGGAGGATCTGGATAAACTGGAATCCTGGGCTGTAACAAACAGAATGAATTTCAACAGGGAGAAGTGCAAGGTTCTGCACTTAGGCAATAAAAACCAAAAACATAGGTATAAAATGGGGGATACTTGGCTTGGCAGCACAACATGTGAGCGGGATCTTGGAGTCGCCGTGGATCACAAGCTGAACATGAGTCAGCAGTGTGATGTGTCTGCAAAGAAGGCAAATGCCATTTTAGGTTGCGTTAAGAGGACTGTAGCTTCCAAGTCACGAGAAGTTATAGTTCCTCTTTATTCTGCATTGGTGAGACCTCACCTTGAGTACTGTGTTCAGTTCTGGGCACCTCACTTTAAGAAAGATGCAGCCAAACTGGAGCAAGTCCAGAGGAGAGCGACAAGAATGATCAGTGGGATGGAAGGGAAGCCCTACGAGGAAAGGTTGGGGGAACTTGGGATGTTCAGCCTGGAGAAGAGGAGGCTGAGGGGAGACATGATTGCCCTCTTCAGATACCTGAAGGGCTGTCATATGGAGGAAGGGGCCAATTTGTTCATAGCTGCTTCTGAAAGCAGAACTAGAACCAATGGGTACAAACTGCAAGAAAGGAGATTCTGGCTGGAAATCCGGAAAAAATTCCTGATGGTGAGGGCGGTTCAGCAGTGGAACAGATTGCCAAGGGAGGTGGTGGACTCTCCCTCACTGGAGATCTTCAGGCAGAGGCTCGATGAGCACCTGTTGGAGATGCTCTAGGGGGATTTCCTGCTGCAGGCAGGGGGTTGGACTAGATGACCTACTAGGTCCCTTCCAACTCTATGATTCTATGATTCTTCTATGATTCTAGTCCTGCCTGATCTTGGTCCCATACAAGTCAGTCAGATAGTGAACTGAGGACCTAACTAAATGTGGTAGAGCTTGCATAGTGTGCAATTCTAACCTAGGTCAGCAAAACTCAACAGTCTTCCCATTCCTATGGTGATGTAGGGAGGCAAGCACATTTCTGTGCACTGGCCTAACCCTCCCCTGTGAGTGCTATATCTCACTTTCGTGACACCCCTAGGTCAGCACAGGATTTGTGCTGGGACTTATGCTGGTCTAAGTGGAGTTTAGGATTGCAGCCTTAGAGCACAATCCTAACCATGTCTACTCAAAAGTAAGCCCCATTGTGTTCAATGGTTCTTACTCCCAGGAAAGTGTCTTTAGGATTGCAGCCTACCTAAGTCATGTACCTTCTGAATCACATTCAAGGGTATCCTCATTTTAACATGGAAATAGTGTGCATTGGCGGGAACATAGAAACCTCTCCTTTGGCCTGCCATTTCTGCACATTGTCACTTCAGACACTTTAGTTCACAGCCTTTCTCACTTCCAGTTTGGGGGAAGGATGGCTAGGCTAATGGAGTAATATTTGGTAGACAAGCTGTGGCAGTGGGATATGTGCTGCATCCTGCAATTGTGTGGCAGTCATGGAGGCCTTCTCAAGGTTAGAAAAAGTTTATTTTCCCACTTTAGAGATGCATTGCCCTTATCTTGGTGTTGGAAGGTTGGTTAGGATTGTGTCCACAGTTACCCAACTTGAGATTGTCATGTGGAGAACACAAGGCTGTATATTAAATGATGACATAAATGAACAGGTAGGTGCATATGGGAGGACGTGGTTTGTTATGTTGTCCTGGCCTCAGACTACATAGGGAAAGCGGAATATGCATGTTCATAAAGCAGGCCTCCAGCAGTCTTGAGAGACTATGGTATTGTGCTCTGCGCTGCATACGCTGCATGTGAAGCACGAAAGCCTGGGTTAGATTGTTATGGAGGATAGGCTGCAAGTCCCCCCTCTCCACCCAGCACCCAAGCAGCAAATCCCCCCTCTCCACGTCACTGAATTAGTCCAATGGAAAGGCAGAGCCAATATGATTGGATCCAGCTGGCGTCGCAGAGCTGGGCTAAGGACAGGAGCTCACCCTGTCTTGTGGGACCAACCCCGGTCTCGAACCCTGACCTGCTGGTTAACAGGCACAGTGTCTTAACCGCTTGCACCACCCACAGCCCATGCATGCTCATATCCTTGTTCATAGTGGGCAGGGCTGGACATACACAGCAATCAAATTAATATCCTACAGGGTGGCCCATAAGTCCCTGCCCATCCATATACAGTGGTGCCTCAGAGAGCTTAATTTGTTCCAGAGGCATGCTCTTTAAGTGAAATGCTCTTTAAGTGAAGCAGATTTTTCCATAGGAAATAATGGAAACTCAGATGATTGGTTCCACAACCCCAAAATATTCATATAAAAATATTAAGTGGATGTAAAAATGATGACAAAACACCGGAACTGAATTCAAAACATGCATTCTATGTGCATGATCCTATGAAGTCTACTTAGGCTGCAATCCTAAAGACACATTCTTGGGAGTGTCTGTCAGTTCTGGATAGACATGGTTAAGAGGCTGCCATCAAAGACACTTTCCTGGTAGTAAGCCCCATTTAACACAGTGGGGCTTACTTCTGGGTAGACATGGTTAAGAGGCTGCAATCAAAGACACTTTCCTGGGAGTATGCCCCATTTAACACAGTGGGGCTTACTTCTTAGTAGACTAGCCCTACAATCCAGAGTAACTACGGGAGCACATAAGAGACATTACGTGTACCCTTAGTTACTGCACTACCTAGTGAAAACCTATGGGAAATTCATATTGCAATCCAGAGCAAATTGTTCTTACACTGGAGCAAGGATTCCCCATAGTTACTCTGGATTGCGCCCATAGTTAGAAGACTGCAATCAAAGACTTTCCTGGAAGGCTTACCTGGGCTGCTGCTGGAGGTTCAAGGTGGTCGGTGGGAGTACTTGGGGGCAGTTAGGGGCAGCTGCTTCTGGTACCTTCAGGTTACTGCTCCCAAGTTGGGGGCAGTTAGAGGCAGCAGTGCTGGCCGGCAGCCCTTTTAAACAGCCTCCATGCGGAGCATCAGGGCTGCATAGCTCATGTGCCCATAGCGTGCTTGCTTGTTAAGTGAAGCAGAACTTGTTATGTGAAGCATGATTTCTTGGAAAGTTTTGCTTGTTATGTGAAACGCTTGTTAAACGAGGTGCTTGTTAAGCAAGGTACCACTGTATTTTATGTATCCAGTGTATCTGTGTGCCGTCCCTCATTCTCGCTGCATAATATTATGCACCGCCATGTTCTATGAAACATGTTCCTCAACATCGCAGGGATTATTGTTACAAATGCTGCAGTAACAGCTGCCTTCAACTCATCATTACAACTTTAACTTTTAGACACAATGCATAATTGAATATAACATAATAACATATGGATGGGTAGGGACTTATGGGCCACCTTGTATGTGTCCAGCAAATACAGGGAATGAGGAGTACTTGCCAAGGATTCATGCCTGTGCACCTAATAACTGTGCACCTAATTCCTTCAAGCGTTCAATGCTGCATCTTACAGACAATTGTCTAAAGTGTGGCAGACGAAAAAATATAGCTAGTAGTTACTGTGCCATTTTTCTTTCACATGTTTACTGTAGCCAGGAAGAGTTCACCTGAACAAGACTTCTGCTAGAACTGTAGGTTTTCAATAATGTATTTCTAATGCTGTTTCAACACTGTATAAGTAATGAAAAAGTCTTATGATGCAATCCTAATCAATTTACTCTCTGTTCACACAGCAACATGGGGAGTATGTCCTAGCCCCACCCCTAGGCCAGCATGGAATATGCTGTGACTTTTGCTGGCCTAACCAGGGGTTAGGATTGTGCTGTTAGAATATAAAGATATTGTTTTAATTAGTCAAAAAGGAGGGAACTGCCTTTCCCCCCGTTCTTAGGAATTAGTAAGAGTATTAAGAGAAATAAGAGTATGAAGTAGTAACAGTACTGAAAAAAAATTAGCTGCAATCCTAAACCCCAGTTAGGATTGGGCCCACATAAGCCCCAGCACAAGTCCCATGCTGGACTGGGAGTGTCACAAAAGTACCATTAGACACTTCTGCATCACTCCTAGGGGAATGTTGCCAGTGCATAGACATGCGCTTGCCTCCCTACATCACCATGGGAACAGAAGACCGATGAGATGTGCCAGCCTAAGTTAGGATTGCACTCTCATGGGTATGATGCACTGATGAATGGAGATGACAGTTCTTCTTACTTGTCTTGCATCATGGTTTGTGGACTACTTTAAAAATAAAAAAGTCTTGTTAAAAACCAGCTTATATTTACGAATGTACTCTTGAATGCACCCTCAAAACCTCAAACTCTGATTATGCTTTTGACATAAATTTGTTGGTATTGATTTTCAGATACTCTGCTGTCTAAAGATGGGAAGAAAACTTGATCTTTCCAAATTGACAGATGAGGAGGCCAAACATGTTTGGGAAGTGGTTCAGCGGGACTTTGATCTACGTAAGAAAGAGGAAGAACGTTTAGAGTGAGTACCTAATGTAGGGCAATGTGAAATTGAACTTATGGTAGCTCCTAAAAGGATGGCACAGTGGAGGGAAAATATTTAATATTCATAAGAAGAGGATTGCAATTGTTTGCAATGAACCACTGCTCATAGATACACTAAAAAGATTAAAAGGTTATGGGATATTCTACATTTTATATCATCACAAAATCTGTCCCCCTCTGCCAACTTTCTGACACTGACGGATGCAGTCAGCTGTCTGTCGGTCAGTGCAAAGATCGCTAGTAACTGCACTTGAAGTTTTCACTGGCAGAAGTGATGTTCTGCTGGCATCCTCCCTCCGCCAGCTAATTCTGCTGATAGTGGAGCCCAGTAGGATAGAGCTGAAAATGTATGTGGGTGCCTCCAAACCTTAAAACACCAACACATTGATTGTATATGAAATCAAAATTGCAAAAAGATTAGAAATTTTGATTTTCCCTCCTCCCTTTACATACTCCTTTTTCTAGTTAAAGGGAGCATTAGTTGAAGCAGACCAATGTCTCATTGTCCTTATCTCAGTAGTGATGTTCATCAAATAACTCTGAGCAGATTACTCATTGATGTTCCCTGGTGATATCTCCTATCCAGGCAATTTGTGGATTTAGATCTGCTTAATATCAGAGGTAGAACTCTGATATTAGAATTCTAGAAGTAGAATGGGCCTTCAGACCATCCCTGATTACTCTTCCTCCCCCTTCAGTATCTGACCCCCAAATCCAGAGTAACAACAGGAGCACTTTAGAGACTTTACGTGCATCCGTAGTTACTCCATCACCTAGTGAAAACCTATGGGAAATTCATATTGGAATCCAGAGTAAGTTGTTCTTACACTGGAGCAAGGACTCCCCATAGTTACTCTGGATTTTGCCCTGAGTTGTCTTTAGACAATGGCTGTGGTTCTCAATCTTTCCCAGAGTTTAGGAGCTGCTGTAAGGTGTTGTGGGGGATGGGGGAAATGCACAGATGTGATCCACAAGATTGCACAACTGCCAAGAATTTATTCCACTTACTGGGATGCAGCAACAACCTCCCAGGGGTTCTGGGAGTCCTCCAGAAGTCTCTGCAGGACTTCTCAACCTATGGAGAATGTCAAACCCACTGGTTTGTGATCATGGGTTGTGATTGTTTCACAACCCATTGGTTTGTAATCATAGGTTGTGATTGTTATTTTGACAATCTCTGTAGCTTTGGGATCCCTACAGAGATTTCTTTGTGGCTCTCTGCATTCGTGAGAGGCTGCTGCTGCGCCCAAGTAAGTGGTACAGTTTATCTGAGATTCTTTCACTTCATTCTTCTGCCTGTGTGGACCAGTGTTGAATCCTTGTACACTCAATTATGTTGCACCACTGTACACTCAGTTCTCTCATCTGGTCAGCACAGCAAATACATACACATGCAAATAAAGCACAGCTCATCAAATACATATGTATCTTTATACAAAAATGCAAATTTGTGTGACTTTGGATAATACTATAAATTTTAGTAGTTTGGTGGTGTTAGGTGTCAACAGGTGGTTAAATCTTTCCTGTTGAGATATAAGAGACTTATGAATGCTTAACTTTGGATGGATCATGCCTATTGTTTCATTTTGTGTAATTATTATTTGGAAAAAAATTTAGGTGCCCAATTTGTGAGTTTCAAATCTTTTGAGTCTAAAACATCTTTTGAGAAGTATTTAAGACTATTACAGCATTGGGCTGAGAATAATTTTGGCATCAATTCCTCAGGTAACAGATTTTGAAAACTGAAAGAGTATGAATAGGCCATCATTGCAACAGGAGCAGGGGAGGAATTGCCAGAGAATTTGAATCATCCAATAAGTGTTGACAGCTAAAAGGCCTTTTTAGTAGGGTTGTTACTGATTTAGCATAATAGGGTTTGATACTTTTACCAGACAGAGGAAATGGCCATATCCCAATTAAATATCGTAATAAAATTATCTTTTTTTTAAAAAAAAACTGTCTTGAAGAACTAAAACAAGGATATTATACCATGCAAACACTTTTCCTACAATGCAGAGTGACTACGGATGGATGTAAGAGACATTTATGTTGACGTAGTTATGGCACCACCTAGTGAAAACCTATGGAAAATTCATATTGCAATCCAGAGTAAATTGTTCTTATGTTGGAGCATATTGTTCTTATGTAATTACTCTGGATTGTGCCCTAAATTTCTTGAGATGAGAAAGGAAAAACTAATTCACTCCTGGAAAAGAGATTATTTATTTTGAGGGAAGAAGCAGGGAGTGAATCATCAAAATGGGAGGATCCTCTAACACGTATGTTTACATTAATGACTTTACAGTATCTATAATCAGAAAAAAATATTTTTCTATGTCCATAGAGAGCAGACTGTACTATGACTAGTCCAGGAAGTTCATTTTTAGCACATAAGTTTCGGCCATTGTGATCCTTGCAGACTTTGCCAATCAGACCTTGCTAATTCTTTCATTAAAGGCAATTCCCCAGTTAGAGTCAAGCCCTACAATCCAGAGTAACTATGGGAGCACATAAGAGACATTACGTGTACCCTTAGTTACTGCACTACCTAGTGAAAACCTATGGGAAATTCTTATTGCAATCCAGAGCAAATTGTTCTTACACTGGAGTAAGGACTCCACATAGTTACTCTGGATTGTGCCCTAGGTTTCATTTTTAAGGAAAAAAGCTTCATTTGTCAATTGAATGAGCTTGATTCTTGAAGCTGGATTTCCTATGAAGGCAGCAAAGGTCATATTGTACTAGATATTAAAATACTCCTGTAGTCAGGACATTTTTGTCTCCAGTGGCCTCCTATAGACATGCTTTACTCAGGCTTCATAGAATCATAGAATCATAGAGTTGGAAGGGACCTAGTAGGTCATCTAGTCCAACCCCCTGCCTGCAGCAGGAATTCCCCCTAGAGCATCTCCAACAGGTGCTCATGTCCAACTTTTATACAACTTTCTTCTCTTGCCAAAGGCAAGGGAACACCTTTGTGAATTACCTTTGTACCTCTGCTTGTTCTTTGTGCTGCTTCCTTTCAAACTGCAAGAAAGGAGATTCCGGCTGGAAATCCGGAAAAAATTCCTGACGGTGATGGCGGTTCGGCAGTGGAACAGATTGCCAAGGGAGGTGGTAGACTCTCCCTCACTGGGGATCTTCAAGCAGAGGCTCGATGAGCACCTGTTGGAGATGCTCTAGGGGGAATTCCTGCTGCAGGCAGGGGGTTGGACTAGATGACCTACTAGGTCCCTTCCAACTCTATGATTCTATGATTCTATGTCTTCTTCACTCTTCTTTAATATTAATATTCCAGATCTGACTTCTAATACCTTTTCTCTGTCTCCTATATCTTGTGCGAGACCCAATGTATTTGGTATGAAATCCACAGTCTGGACATTTTTTGTTTATGGTTCAGCTAATCTTTCTTACTTTAAAACTGTAAAGTCTGAGGAATAGTCCAGAGATTCATTTTTTTTCAATTGAATTTTCTCCACACAAACTCATTATAGCCCTTAGAATCCCATTTTGTTTTCTACCACATTAGACCGCACGGGTCCATTAGACCGCAGTCGGGTCTAATAGACCCGGTTGGGACCCTAAGGGATAGTATGATATGTGAAAACATGAAAAAGGTACTAAGGCAGCAGTTCCAACTCATACTCTTGTCATGGTTTCCTTGTTCCATGGTGCCCTTATCATAGTTGTGCTGTGTCTGAGAAATGCATAAGATCTTGGCCTGTCTGCAAACTGGACAAGAGGTACTCTTTCAAGTGGGTGTTCCTCTTTTATTTAGCGGGGGAGAGTAACTGGCCCTTCACACCCCAGCAATGTCTGTTCTAGTAGCTTCTGCTGGTGTTCTTTTTGCATTTTGGATTGTGGGCCCTTTTGGGTCATGGACCCATTAGTTATTAATTAGCTGTTAATTTTTTCATTTTCTTGTAAACCGCTTTGTGAACTTTTCAGTTGAAAAGTGATAGAAGGGTAGACGGATGGATGCACTCATGAGAGCTGGTAAGAAGAGGCCATCTGTGACATCTTATGGCACCATTGTATGTTTGCATGGTGCTCTGAGGGGCACCACAGCATTCAGTTTGGGAACCACTGTACTAATATATTATTTAGTGGTATTTCAATTATTAAAGCAGCATCCAAAATTTCTAAAATAGCTCCCAAGTACATCCATCTATCACTGGATCTTTTGTACTGTACTTTCTCCATCATAATTGTGGACATCCTTGTGTTTGAGGATGGAACATATTTGATCATTTTCCTGTGGAGTAGTAAAAATGTTTTTTACTTGTCCCTTATCACATTGAGAGTGGACACCGTGAATTAAATCTGTATGGAATAGATGCTTCTGGTGATTATAATGGCTGGGAAAAAGAGCTTCAATGTTCATGGAAGCCGCTGCCATGTACAATTCACACCAAATTTCTTCAGCTGGAGTAACTGGAACATTGTAGGTGCATCAATGTAGAAATCTATGTGAGTTGACTTGTATTTAACTGGCTTTAGAAAAGCTGTTTCTTGGTCAGGAGAAGGAATAAAAATATTCATACTGGGTATCTTTGAATACAGAAACAATGACAGAGAAGAGAACATTGTGTCTAATTCAACAAGTTTTGGAATTTAAGGCTGGACTCACATGCTGATGCATTTGATTCAATGTGACAAGAATAAGTTTTGTTTCTTTCTGATCACTAGCTGTGAAAAAGGCTCTGCTTTACCAGCTAAACAAAATTCTTCCTTGTGATTTCTGTAGCAAGTGATTCACAAATAACTAACGCCTGGAGCAGATAAGTGAGATTAAAAAGTTTTCAGAACCCTTTAGAACATTTAATGCATTTTCAATCAGTGAATGCTGATAGTCTTTCCTGAGAATTTATCTTTGTTTTAACAATGTAGAATAATAGTTTAAAGTTTAACATTCCCCATGATATGCAGCATTGCAGGGCTATGTCAGCATTTCTCAAACAATGAGTTATGAACCAATTTCTGGTGGGTCCCACTGATCCTCCAAGGAAACTACATGTGTTCGAAAGATAACTACAGTAATTGCCTCAAGCCTTGAGTATATTTAAAAATTAACTGCCCTACAGCCATTAACTGCCCTGCAAAGAACTGAGCTTTTTCAGTTTGCATGCTTGTACAAATATAAGAAGATCAATGCTGAATCGTTCTTCTAGTGTTTTATTCCTCTTTCCTAGTCAATCAATGACAAATAGTGGGGGTATAGAATCATAGAAACATAGAGTTGGAAGGGACCTAGTAGGTCATCTAGTCCAACCCCCTGCCTGCAGCAGGAATTCCCCCTAGAGCATCTCCAACAGGTGCTCATCGAGCCTCTGCTTGAAGATCTCCAGTGAGGGAGAGTCCACCACCTCCCTTGGCAATCTGTTCCACTGCCGAACCGCCCTCACCGTCAGGAATTTTTTCCGGATTTCCAGCCAGAATCTCCTTTCTTGCAGTTTGTACCCATTGGTTCTAGTTCTGCTTCCAGAAGCAGCTATGAACAAATTGGCCCCTTCCTCCATATGACAGCCCTTCAGGTATCTGAAGAGGGCAATCATGTCTCCCCTCAGCCTCCTCTTCTCCAGGCTGAACATCCCAAGTTCCCCCAACCTTTCCTCGTAGGGCTTCCCTTCCATCCCACTGATCATTCTTGTCGCTCTCCTCTGGACTTGCTCCAGTTTGGCTGCATCTTTCTTAAAGTGAGGTGCCCAGAACTGAACACAGTACTCAAGGTGAGGTCTCACCAAGGCAGAATAAAGAGGAACTATAACTTCTCGTGACTTGGAAGCTACAGTCCTCTTAATGCAACCTAAAATGGCATTTGCCTTCTTTGCAGACACATCACACTGCTGACTCATGTTCAGCTTGTGATCCACAGCGACTCCAAGATCCCGCTCACATGTTGTGCTGCCAAGCCAAGTATCCCCCATTTTATACCTATGTTTTTGGTTTTTATTGCCTAAGTGCAGAACCTTGCACTTCTCCCTGTTGAAATTCATTCTGTTTGTTACAGCCCAGGATTCCAGTTTATCCAGATCCTCCTGGAGGTTTCTCCTATCTTCTGATGTGTTTGCTACTCCTCCCAGTTTGATGTCATCTGCAAATTTGATCAGGCTCCCCCGTATCCCTTCCTCCAAGTCATTGATGAAAATGTTAAAGAGAACTGGTCCCAAGACAGAGCCTTGGGGTATCCCACTTGAAACTGACCTCCAGGTTGACACAGAACCATTTACTAAAACCCTTTGAGTGCGGCCATCGAGCCAGTTGCAGGTCCACCTAACTTTGTCAAATGCTTTGCTGAAGTCAAGATAAATGACATCCACAGCATTGCCACTGTCCAGTAGGGTAGGTAAAGGCTAGATCACATAACTAAGCCCCTCAAGTCTTCAGACTTTAGAGGTACCTCTTTCCAGGAAATGGATGAAGTTTTTGCAAATAAATAAAATATATATGTTTTGTAAACAGAATAAAAATATTTTCCTTTCTGTCCCCCCCCCCTTTTTATAATATTGTAAAGCTTTTGGATCTGGATCAGCTATCTGTAACAAATTCAGGCCAATTTAGGTGCCTGGCCCATGTGCATATAATTCTGGGGCTATGAGGGTTGGCCTATTTTTATTTCAGAAGGGCATAGGCAAGATAGATTTAACCTGTATATAAACAAGCTAGGTGTAGGTTGCAGCACAACTTGGAGTAAGGAGACTTGCCGTAATTCTCCTTGCCATGCCGACCGTAAGGGGCCAAATCTCTGGTGAAAATCCAAGAGGGCCATGTAAAACATGGAACTGTGTTCTGGCACAATTGCTAGATTCTGAGGTCATTAAAAAAATTTAAAAAGTATCTTGAGATCTCGCTGAAAGATTTGGGAACCTCTGATCTAATCAAACAAAAATTGTTTGGAGATTGGAGACCCCCTACCCTTTTTTTGGCTCCCATACTCCCAAATGGTATAGATGCCTCCAGTTATGAATTTCTGGATACGTAGGCTGTGAGTGGCACAAGCGGCTAAGACACTGTGCCTGTTAACCAGCAGACCAGGGTTCGAGTCCCGGGTCGGCCCCACAAGACAGGGTGAGCTCCTGTCCTTAGCCCAGCTCTGCGACGCCAGCTGGATCCAATCGTATTGGCTCTCTCTTTCCATTGGACTAATTCAGTGGCGTGGAGAGGGGGGATTTGCTGCTTGGGTAACAACCTATCCTCCATAACAATCCAACCCAGGCTTTCATGCTTCTCATGCAGTGTATGCAGCGCCAAGCACGATACCATAGTCTTTCAAGACTGACGGTGGCCTGCTATGTAACATTAGGACCAAACAAACTCAGACAAAAATTCTACCGTTGGTTGTCAAGACAGTTGTAATTCAGTGTCCATTTCTTCATATTACAGGTGTAGCCTAATTATATGCAAATTATTTATATGCAATTTTTTTCTCAAAGTGACTGAGGTTGACTCTTCAAATTGAAAGACAAGCCAGTTAATCATGGCTTAAAGGCAGCCTGCTTACAAGGCAATTCAGCTTATCTGAAAAGTTAATGACCTTTTTAGTTTGTTTCTGTTCAGCTTGAAGGGAAGCCCCTCCCTTCCCCGAAATTTTTTGATGTATGAGCTGAGCTTTGTGCTGATGTTTGCAAGACTTTTGTAAGAGTTTAAGAGGCTGCAGGACCTCAGCTCCCTGCTGAGCAGTTCGCAGCCACTTCAAAGAACTTGATTCATTGTTGCCTTGTTACCACAGTAACTAATTCCATTTGTATACCATGAAAATAGTTAATCATGCTGTTTCCAAATGGGAACCAAATGTCAGGAAATGGAAGGAACCAAATGTCAGGAAAGGGGAGGTAATCTATCTTTCAGGGTTTTGGTAAGGATAAATGGTCAGAGGTGGATCTAGTTTACTTCAGTTTCTCAAAGGCAGGATAAAAATGTACTACATTTCCAGCCCAATCCTATCCATGGGTTACAATAGTAGATCTTTTACTCCATAAGTATTATGTATTAATTAATCATAAGATTAATATTAATATTAAGATATAATATTAATATCCCCTGTATTGCAATATCTGAACACATACTGGAGGTTGTGCATGACTTTGTGTACGTCGGCTCAACTATCTCCAACACTCTCTGTTTAGATACCGAGCTAAATAAACGTATCAGTAAAGCGGCTACCACGTTTTCTAGACTTACAAAGAGAATATGACTTAATAAGAAGCTGATGGAACATGCAAAAATCCAGGTTTATAGAGCCTGTATCTTGAGTACACTCTTGTACTGCAGTGAGTCTTGGCCCCTTCATGCGCGGCAGGAGAGAAAGCTGAACACATTTCATATGCGCTGTCTCCAACGTATTCTTAGCATTACTTGGCATGACAAAGTTTCAAATGGTGCAGTCTTAGAACATGCTGGTATCCCTAGCATGTACACGCTTCTGAAACAGCGACGTCTACGCTGGCTTGGACATGTCGTGAGAATGGCCGATGGTCGGATTCCAAAAGACCTCCTGTATGGAGAATTAGCACAGGGAAAGCGCCCTAGAGGGAGACCACAGCTGCGATACAAGGACATCTGCAAGAGGGATCTAAAGGCCATGGGAATGGACATCAACAACTGGGAAACGACCTCTGATCGTTCAGCGTGGAGGCAAAAGATGCAGCATGGCCTTCTTCAATTTGAAGAGACACTCATTCAGCAGGCTGAGACAAAGAGGAAGTCCTGGAAACAGCAAAATCTGGGGGCTGAGCAGGGGACTGACTGTATCTGCCCTCAGTGTGGAAGGGATTGCCACTCTCAAATTGGCCTGTTTAGTCATAAAAGACGCTGTTTTAGGACCTCTACTTCTGAGCGCGATACCATAGTCTTTCGAGACTGAAGGATACCAATGACTCCATAAGTCTCAACCCAATGGTGTCAAAAGTAAACTGCCATTGTACACTTTTGGGCCACTGGCTCAAACAAACAGAGGCCCTGCATTCCTGATATTGGGGTTCAGAGTCATAGCTGGTGAACTCCCCCCTCAGATTATTACAGAAACATTAGGCAACATTAGTGCAGGCACAGTGCTTTTTAGGCATTCAGCCTTACATGCTATAGTACTGGTCTCCAAATCACAGCCCTAGGGCCAGATGTGGCCCTCGTTCTCAAGACCCCTCTATCCAACCCTTGGGCAAGCCCTGTAATCCACTCCAATACATTCTTACGTATATTTATGTAAATTTATTCTCCTTAGGGGGGCTGGCATGTTTGTTTCAAAACAATTCAGGGCTTGTTCTCTGGACACTATAAACGGTTGCTGCATGTTACAGGCAGTGAGGGTATTTATGGTGGTCATGGACTTAATATTTGTCAATATTTATATCCCTCCTATGTTAAATTGCTCACAAAGATTAAATATTTGGGCTGATTTATCGACCTGTATGACAGAGCTTACCCAATCTTATCCCCAGTCCTCGATTCTTTTGTCTGTCGATTTCAACGCTAGGGTGGGGAACTCAACTGGTATTTTTTCCGGGTACTGGGGGGACTCAGATGAGAATGACCTTCCTTCCTTCTGTGCACTAGAAAGATGCTCTAAGGACTCTTACCAAAATGCAAATGGTTTCAATCTTGCTAAGTTTTCTATCAATGCCAATATGATCTGGCTCAACGGGTTAACAGAGTTTCCCTTGTCAGGAGAATTCACTTTTGTTTCAGCTAGGGGTGCTAGTGTTGTAGATTATTTTTTGCTTCCTTTCTGTTTGAAACATTTAGTGGTCAAGTTTGCAGTTGGGGATGCAACCTTTAGTGATCATTTACCTTTAATTCTGGTCTTAGGTCTCCATCTTGGTTGTGTTCCCCGGGTTGATGTTGAACAGGACCCAACTTGTGGAGCAAAGATAATGGTCAATAATACCCTAGTTACTAAATTTAAGAGTTTAAAACTGGACATGATGAGTGGTAATTGTTTAAAGATCATTTTTCATGACCCCGACCCTTCATCTCAACTTAAAGCTCCGGATGATTTTTTGGGCCACATTTTCGATTCTCTGAGCTCACGGCCCTTGGCTAGATCTCGTCCAAGGCCTGTTTCGTGGATGGGGTTCAATTCTGAATGTAAGGTACTGAAAGCTTCTATTAGGACTGCTTTCTTGGCATTTAGGTTACACAATGACCCTGAGTGTTTAGCGTATTATTTTTCCCTTAAAAAGCGATTCAGAGACCTACTCATGGAGAAAAGGAAGAAGGCAGTTATGCTCCAATGGAATAATCTATTCCAGGCTATTTAGCAAAAAAACTCCAAAAAATTTTGGGCAGTGATTGCTGGTTCAAGCAGGACTGGTCTTTACGACCCGGCTATAATTCCTATGCAATTATGGACTCAGCATTTTCATAACGTTTTTTATGATGAGAGCAAATCCTTGACTACCTCCTCGGGGGTTTCAGTTGTAGATCTCCCAAGTTGGCCTCCGGTTAGTTGTGATGAGGTTAAAGAGTTATTACACTCATTGAAGATGGGGAAGGCCGTAGGACCAGATGGGATCCCAGCCGAGCTGTTGACAGGTGATATGGAGTGGTGGGCTCAATTTTTGGCCCATATTTTTACTACAATTAACCACTCTGGTTTGATCCCCAGAGACTGGACTACATCTATTGTCGTCCCTATTTATAAGAGGGGCGATCCTTCTTCGCCTGGTAATTTTAGGCCAGTGAGCCTACTTTCTGTTTTGGGGAAATTGTATGCTAAATTCTTGGCTAAAAAGCTTAATTGCTGGGTCATACAACAGGACATCTTAGGCCCCGAGCAATCCGGTTTTCGCCAGGGCAAATCCACTTTGGACAACTGTTTGATCTTGTCCCATCTGGCCTACAAACAGTTTAGATTTTATAGGGCTCGTCTTTACGTGCCCTTTTTAGACTTGAAAGGAGCTTTTGATTCAGTAGATAGAGAGCTCCTTTGGTCTAAGTTAGAAGGACTGGGTATCAACAGAAGACTCTTGTCTTTAATTAGGGCCTTGCATGTGAATACCTCTTGCAGAATTAGGTCCTCTTGGGCCGGAAAATTGTCTAGCCCCATTCCTTCCAACAAGGAAGTAAAGCAAGGTTGCGTTTTAGCACCCACTCTTTTTAATTTATTTTTGAATGGTCTTGCCCCTGCTTTGGAGGGTGTGGATGGTCACTGTCCAAAACTTGGCACTAAACAGGTTCCACTTCTCCTTTATGCGGATGACGCAGTTTTGTTATCCCACACAAGGATTGGTTTGAGGCGATTGTTAGCCCGTGTGGTTGGGTATTTTGCATCCAACAACTTACAAATTAATTATGCCAAGTCTAAAATTATGGTTTTTGCCAATAATTGGAAGCCTCTAAAGTGGACATGTAACGGAAACTCTCTTGAACAGGTCAAACAATTTAAGTACCTAGGGGTTACTTTTTACTATAAAGGTTCTTGGACTTGTCATCGTAAGGCAATCCTGGGCGCTTCCAAACTTTCTTCTGCAGCCATTTCTCGCTTCTTTTACACAGCGGGAAATAGTTTTGTACCAGCCGCCTTAGAAGCCTTTAAAGGGAAAGTTATTGCACAGGTTTTATATGGATCTCCTGTCTGGCAAAAGGACATCAACCAGACGATAGAAAGTATTCAATCTGCCTTCCTGAGAAGGGTTCTAGGCTTACCTAGATGTGTTCCCTACACGGCCTTATGTTTGGAGTCTGGGTTATGCCAACTTAAAACCATCGCGTGGCTTCGTTCAATAAAGTACTGGTTTTGAATTTTATTTAACCCCTCAGGACTAATGTTACATTTGTGTTCGGACTCTGTTTTGCCCTTGGGGATTTCTGACCTTCTAGCCAAACTCAAACTCATAGGTCTGAATCCTTCGGAGTTAGGTATGATTAATTCCAATTCAGCCTATCGGCTGGTTAGAGATCGTCTCCTAGACATAGAACGACAAGAGCTTATTCGTGATGCTGGGTCCACCTGTTCCCCACTTCAATTTTTTATTCCTTCTAGCTTTGGAAAGCCAGCTTTTTATTTTTTCCAACTAATTTGTCCTCAAACTCGCAGGGCCTTCTCCCTTGCAAGGTTTAATGTGCTGCCTTCAGCTTTATTAATAGGGAGGTTTCATAACATTCCCGTTTCGGAGAGACTCTGTAGTTGCAATGGTTTTAGTATTGAGACTTTATCTCATACAGTTTTTTATTGCCATCATTATAATGACCTGAGGGCAAAATACTTGAGCTCCTTGTTAATGAAAATGCAGGGTTGGAATGATTCCGACAGGCTCTTGCAGCTTCTATCATCTCAAAATATTGAAACTTTAAATTTGGTCGTTTGTTTTTTTCAGGATGTGGTGGCTAGACACAGACAGACATTGTTGTTGTTATCTGGATTTTAGATACCCCAAGTGTTATAATTTGTTATTATGTCTTATTATTACATCTGTCTTGTTTATATGATGCCAATAAAGGTTACGCTTATGTAAATTTATTAAAATTGGAAATTTAAATTAGTTTTTTTGGCCCCTGACACAGTGTCAGACAGTTGATGTGGCCCTCCTGCCAAAATGTTTGGAGACCCCTGTCCTAGAGCACTGATTTTCAACCAGTGTGCTGTGGCATATTGGTGTGCTGTGAGTGGTTAGCAGATGTGTTGTGGGCCTTTAGGAGATAACCATTTATTGTTAAGGCCTTTGGGAGAGTCAGAGCTCCCAACTGGCAGTGCAATGTACCTTGCCAATAGTCCAAAACCTTGACAATTTCCACACCTTGTCATTGTGCCATGAAATGCAAAAGATTGAAAATCATTGTACAAGAGCAAATGATGGCCCAAAATTTCCAGGTGTTAATGTGACATCTAAGCATTAATACACAGAGGCTGCAATCCTAAGCACACTTTCCTTGGAGTAAGACCCATTTGAACATAATGGGTCTACTTTTGAGTAGACATGGTTAGGATTGTAGCCAGAATGACCTTAATTTTCTACAGCCTTGGCTGAGATCAGTGTCTTTTAGTCTGTCACTGACACTTTAGCAGTGTCTGTGGTTGGTCATAACTCCAGATGTTTATTAAACCAGGAATAGAAGGCATTTCAGTGAGATGTTATTGGTGAATGTGCTACAATAATTGCTGTGGATGTGAAAAATTTCCAACCCTGCCTACAGTACATGCAAAATAAGCCATTATGGGCCCGTCCTACAAATCAAATATTACATTTCTTAATCATAACCCAAAAGTCAAACAGTGTGGTATGTATTTCTAGCTGTAACAGGAGCAAATAGAAACCTATCTGATATAGGTAAATGCTAGGATTGCGGCATAAAAGTGATTCATTTTGACCGTAAGATGATGAACAGAATTTGTGTCTGATGTCCTTCTTCAAACAAATTTGCTTTGGTGGATTTTCTGCATACTTTTATGAGTATTCTCTTGCTATTTTCAGCCAAGAATTATGGGTATCAGTTGATACGTATTTTGTAAAGAGTTGGAAAGGGTAATCACATGGTTGTCATGAATAGTTCAAGAGCTTTTTAAAATGGGCTTTATGTCTTTTTTCATTAGCAGTCTACTTAGCTTTGATGTTTCTTGCAGTGATTGTGTGATAGCTCAAAGCTCTTGATTAGGTCTCACACTGCAATGACTTGTGAAGAATTTCTTCTGAAACTGCTTCAGCTTGGACTGATTGGTGGGATTTACTCAGTCAGGGTGACTGTTCACCCACAGATTGTTAATCATCCACTGAAAATTCCAGCTGCCACCACATGAAGGTGAATTTATTTAACCAATAGGTACTGGAAACATATGAATATGGGATCTGAGCCAAAATGTTTGTGTTCAGTAGCATTCTGGTAAATTGCTTTCCAGAAGATGGGCAATTGAGCATACAGAGCACTTTGCTTTTTCCTCCAATAAGTTGTGTTAATTTAAAACTTGCAAAGAATTTGAAAGAATTATCATCAAAGATAAACTTTGGAGAATAAAATCTGTTCTGAGCTCAGAGACTGTTGGAATCATATGCCCAGATCTATGAGGAGGGGAAACAAAATGTGGGCTTACCATGAAAAGAGAGTGGGGCATCAACTGTGCTGCTGTTTATCATTTTGGTTGCAGGGTGTATATTCATGCCATTCACATGGGCACTTCAGCCTATAGTCATGCCAGCCACATGACCATGGAGATGTCTTTGGACAATGCTTGCTCATTGGCTTAGAAATGGGGATGAGCACTGTTGGACAGTACAACCTGCTAGCAATAAAACCTACTGTACAACTTGCGGGGGGGGGGGGGGGAGACACCTTGACTTTAAGAACTGCAATTTGCGAGGGGGGACACCTTGACTTTAAGGACTTTAAGCGAGGGTTTGCCCACTCATAGTCTGTGGAGTCTTTCAGGGCTCTGTTTTATCCTATGCTATTTATTGTTGACATGTATAATAACTGGGATATTAGAAGACAATGATAATCATGAGGAGCTCAGATGAACTTTAACAATTCTATTCTTTTAAAGCTTGGATTCTGCTTCATTAATTAACTTCTCTGCCTTTTTTCTGGTAAGAACAGGAAATACAACCTCTGTATTTTAGATGTCGACAACCTCAGAATGCCAGATAAGGGGAGTACACTTGGATGTGGGTGTCTTGTTGTCTTGTGTGCTTCCTGAGGCATCTGGTGGGCCACTGTGAGATATAGAAAGATATAGATGGGCATTTGGCCTGATTCTCTTCTGTGTTTGTCTTCTTATGAAATGGTAGGGTCACATCTCCTATGCCTTGTGCCATTCACAACTCAGTACTTGTCTTACTGCATAGTTTAAATGAAACAGGTGTGGGAAGACTTGTTTCCTGAGAAAAATATACTTTTTGTATTAGAAGCAAAGCTTGTAGCAGTTTCTTTAAGAGCACGTATATATGTGTGTTCTGAACTTCATCACTCTACTGCAGTTGTTTTTGTGCTGTTCAGGAATCTCTAGCAAGCTGAAGAGACATATACTAAGGTTTTGTTTGCCCAATTCCTGAGAAAAACACATACAGTGGCGCCTCACGTAAAGAACGCCTCATGTAAAGTATGTTTCATGTAACAAACAAAAATTTCACTAGGATTCTGCTTCACGTAAAGAAAGTGCTTCACTTTCACTTTAAGGACTTTAAGTGCTTTCACACCTCAGACTGGTTCTCAAGATTGTTTCTTTTGCTTCTGTATATCAATAAATCTTACTCTTTTAAACATACCTTGTGGTCAGTGATGGGATTAAAAGTAATTAACAACAGGTTCTGTGCCCATCTGGCAGACACTTTTAAATGGCTATTTTAAAACTTTATATGTCTTATCTCTCATTAACAACCAGTTCTGTAGAGTAGGTGCGAACCTGCTGGAGCCCACCGCTGCTTGTGGTCTGACTCTCCTTGGTTACCCTCTGAACAAGAGAAAAACAGAGTCTGGTAGGGCCAGCTTTGGATTTAAGACGACTTGATACTGCATGTAGAGGGTTATCTGGAAGTTTGGAATGTGGTGTAATGAATGTGAACATGAAACCTATTCAAATTCTGGCTTCAGACTCATGTTTGGTCACCCTGTTGGATCTATGCTGGGAGAAGGACAGGAAAATACAACTCTTAATTCCCCTAGAATTGCCAGATGGTGTTTTTCTGGAGAGCTTGCAGGAGAGTGTGTGGACTGTGCTCTCCTGCTCTCCTGTGCTCTCCTGCTCTCTCAAAGGTCAGCTCTTCTGCCTTGTTACCATGGTAAATAATAGCCATAGTTAATCGAAAGAAAACATTCCAAGGCTGCTCATTATTCAAGGCATTGCTTGTTATTCAAGGCAGAATTGCTTAGAAATTGTTGCTTAAATTTCAAAGTATTCATAATTCAAGTCACTCGTCTTTCAAGATACACTCGTCTTTCAAGATACGTCTTTCACAGTACAGTGGTACTGTGTCCAATGGCTTTATAATGTCCAGGTAAAACTACTTACATGGGTTTACAAACTTTTAACAATTGGACTTTTAACAATTGCTGGGATGTCCAAACCCTGGCCCAGGGGCCTTCAAGTCTCAATGCAGGTGCCTCCATCTGGCCTTGTAATCCTCCATAATGTCTCTAATACACTCTTATATATAAATTTATGAAAATTTATTCAATTTTGAAATAAAAATCTTTTTTTTTGGCTCTTGACATAGTGTCAGAGAGATGATGTGGCCCTCCTGTCAAAACGTTTGGACACTGCTTGTGTAGAGAAAGAAACTTTAGCAGGTATAGCTTGTGTTGTGATTTATGCTGAAATTCCCTTTTCTACTAAACTATTCAAGGTCCAAGAGCCTTAAAGTCAAAGGTTTGGACACCCCTGGACTACTGTAATATGTTGTAAGTGGGTCTGCCTTTGTGAACTCAGAAATGACAATCTAGCTACTAGATCTGGCTGGCCTAGACCACTCCATAAAATGCAACCATAAGTGCATTTTTATGTATTTTTAATAGAAGCCCTGACATTTTTCTGGCTCACTAAACTCAACAACAGATATGTGTTTTGATCCAATTCCATAATGGTTTGCCAGTAAGCTATGACTCTCTTCCCATCCACAATCACCACTGATGCCTGGCTTGTTTAGAGACTAACACTGCAATCCTATCCTCCTGTTAGGCTTGCCTAAGCCATGAGCTACGTTCCATGCTGGCCAAGGGGGTGTCACAAAAGTGCTGTATGACACTTCTGTGCCACTCCTTGGGGATGGTTAAGCCAGTGGACAGAAATGTGTTTGCCTACCTACATCACTACAGGAACGGGAAGACTAAGGAGTTGTGCCAGCCTAGGTTAGGATTGCACCATAAATATGCAAAGTCAGTCAGAACTAGATTTAGAGTGGTATTTTTTTTCCTTTGCCCAGATTTGTAACTCTTTCTCTAGTGGTTTGGTGAAATCCAGATCTGCCAGTTTCACAGAAGAATTTAGTGGTCAGAGCTAAATGTTTCGTTGCTGAATCTTAAAAAGTATGGTGTACATGAATTTAATACATAGGGGTGTAGTGTTATCCATCAGAGTCCAGTATCCTGGTAGTCCACCAGTTGTTTCCAGGAAGCTCATAACAGAATCTGTGGAGAGTAGCTTTCTCTGCAACTATTATTTCAAATTATACTGTATCTGATCATGGAGTTACTACATACCATGAACTTTGGCCTCAGTTCTGCACCCTCATAGTGATGTGGACAGACTGTATCTCCTTCTCAGTTCAACTAATTAGGGAACCTAACTAAGAAACATGGAAGCAACCACAATACATTGGAACATCTGTACAAGTTATCAGCCGCCAGGAGCTGGTGGAACCGAAAAATTGAAAAAGTTGTTGAGAATGAAGATGCTAAAATATTTTGGGATTTCTGACTCGAGACAGACAAACGTGTTGCACAGTACACCCAATATAATTGTAGTTGAGAAGAAAGAAAAAAGTCAATATATCCATGTAGCAATACTAGGTGACTGCAGAATATAAGAAAAAAAACTGGAAAATAAAACAAAATATAAAGATTTAGAAATAGAAAGTGTCCTCTATAGTGATTGGTGCCCTGGGTGCTATTCCAGAACACCTTGAGGAGCACCTGAACAGCATCAGCCTACAGCATTAGCCTACAGTGCAAAAAGTGGCTCTTTGAGAGTAGCTTACATTTTGTAATGATATTTCTAACATGAACATAGGATAAAAAACAAGCATCCCATATCCTTAGGAAGGATAAAACAACTCAGTCAACAACATCTACCTGGTTTTCTCTAAAACTCTGAGGAAGAAGTTCTAACCTTTCCAAGAACAACATTCCAGGTCGATTTTCCAGAACCTGGTTTACTTCTGCCGATGGCTGCCTCCTATGAACATTGACAAACTTCTTCCACTAAAAAGCAGTTGAGATGGCTTATTGTTCTCACCAAAGAGGTGTCCCTGGGTGCACCTCAATCCGGTCCTCAGGCAAGCCTCATAATTATCCAGAGGTGAAGGGAGCTCTGCTCTCCACACCTTGGGAGGTTATTTTGAGGGTTGGGGAGGCTGCACACACCTCTCCTCTCTGTCCATGAAAATGCTTATGAACTGTTTTGAAGATCACCCTCTCTCTGTGTGTTGGAAAGTGTTTAAGAAATGATTTAAATTCATTCACAAGCTCCATCACTAATATATTAATTTATGTAAACTTATTCAGATTTGAAATGTGAATCTTTTTTTCTTCTGTTCCCTGACACTGTATCAGAAAGACAAGGAGACCCCTGCTGAACACAAGACCCTCCTGTCCCTTTTAGAGATGATGTTAAGATCACCTAAATCCAAAAGCCAGCTCAGATATATTTGTTTAGTGAACTAGAACTGAGCCTTAAACCCAAAAAACTAATTGTAACCGGTTCAAAATTTACGAATAGACAATACTGGTTACTTAAGCTGGTGTCTAACACCATGTTCCATGGCAGTACATTCCAGAAATGATGTATAGGACTTTCTTAGAATCCTAGTGTTAGAAGGGACCCAGTAGGTCATCTAGTCCAACCCCCTGCCTGTAGTAGGAAATCCTAGAGCAGTGGTTCTCAATCTTCCTAATGCTGTGACCCCTTTATAAGTTCCTCATGTTGTGGGGACCCCCAACCATAAAATTATTTTTGTTGCTACTGCTGCAGTGCTATGCACACTTTCCTGGGAGTAAACCTCACTGAACTCAATGGGAATGACTTCTGAGTACACATGCATAGAACTGGGCTCTAAGGCTGCAATCCTAGCACTTTCCTGGGAGTAAGCCCCGTTCACTATCATGGGACTGACGTCTGAGGAGACCCCTATAGGATTGGGATCTCAGGCAGCAGAGCCAGCCACTGTTTCTTGGGAGTAAGTTCCATTCACTTATCATGAACAACAACAACATTGAGGGGGCTTTCTTTGAGTAAAGCACAAGGAGCAGGGCACAACGGTCGGTGCACAAGTGGGGCGCCCATCAGACAGCCTACCCGCCAGAGCTCTGGCGCCACGCTAACACCACACTCACACCTCAGTGTGCTTCACTCAGGGTGACCAGATGACCGGAAAAACCCAGATTTGTCCGGATTTTTAGCCTCCTGTCTTGGTGTCCTACATTTTGACATCATTGTCCTACATTTTGGCTTCATTTTGAAACTTTGTGATAGTGCACAGTACCCCATCATGCCATATGTCGTTGGATTCATATTGAAGAGCAGAATCCAATGCAAAAATCAGTTTAGAGATATCTCCTTCCTATCAAAAGTTATGGTCAAAAAAACCAAAAAACAAAAACAAAAAAGGTACATTTTTGGCATGTTTTTTCAGCGGGTAGGAATTCTGGCCTGGGATTAGGAATTTTGGCATTGGGGTTCAGGAATTTTGGGTTTGGCATCTAGTCACCCTGGCTTCACTCTCAGCCCACAGGCACACTGAGGATCTGTGGAGAGGGGGGAGGAGGAGGAGGCTGCCATCTGTGGTGAGTGTGTCAGGTGCCTCCCTGCCCCAAGGCTCCACATCGGTCTCACACCAGCTCAGAGGCTCCTTCTGAGCCGCTTCTCAGTGGCTTCTTCCAGCCGCAGAGGCTCCAGCATTTCTGCCAGGTCTTCCCAGCTTGCCCCCTGCACCAGGGGTCTTTAGGCAACCCCCAGGAAAGCTCCAGGTGACCCCCCAAAGGGGTCCTGACCTCCACTTTGAGAAACGCTGTCATAGAGCATCTCTGACAGGTGCTTGTCAGCCTCTGCTTGAAGATCCCCAGTGAGGGAGAGTCCACCACCTCCCTTGGCAATCTGTTCCACTGCCAAACCGCCATCACCGTCAGAAATTTTTTCCTGATACCCAACTGGAATTTGTCCAGTCAAATTTAATGAATGTGACCTCACATTCATAGGAGAGGGGGAGAAAAACCTTTTTCCATTCACTTGGTGCATTCAAGTAAATCATTATATAAATGTCTACCATACCCATCATCTTCTTATTGCCTTTTCTTCCAAAACAAACAAAAAATGCTTTCCTAATAAGCAAAATGTTCCACTCCACTGATGATTTTCTGCCCCTTCCCTTTCCTGACCATTTTCTGGTTCTACCATGTCTTTTCAGAAAGGCAACCAGAATTGTATGCAGTAACAAGGTGTGGCACTCTTTTGATTTGTTTAAGGGAGTCCTATTAGCAGTTTTATTTTCAGCTCCTTTCACAGTTATTCTTACCACTGAATTTGCCTTTCACTGTTACCTCACGCTGAGTTGACTCTTGAAGAATTTAGCCGCTAAAACCTGGTTGGTTGCCACAAGTTCAGTGCCCTTTGATGTGTATGTGAATTTAGGATTTTCCCCCCAGTATGCATTGCTTTAATGAACCTCATTTTTTTGTTGCCAATTCATTTAATTTGAGGAGGTGCTTTTGGAGGTTTTAGTAGGTTTTACCATGCCTCACTTTTCATATTCAATGAGAATATATATTAGTTATGACCAACATTTTTGGGTTTCTGTTGTATTAGGGTGCAGTCCTAACCATGCCTACTCAAAAATAAGCCCCATTGTATTCAATGGCACTTACACCCAGGAAAGTGTCTTAAGGATTGCAGCATTAAAAGTGACAATGTATGTTAGTGCTTGAAATCTTTTATATATATAAAACTGAAAATTCACTCACTCACTCACTCATCAACACCCGCCAAAACCGCTAGGCCTAGAAGTGTGAAATTTGGGGAGGGTGTTCTTACTGTGATGCAGGCACCCACTTATAAATCAGTTTTCAGAAATTCTAGCCGGGAGGGGGTGAAAAGGTGTGCAATGAATTTTCCTCCCCATACTTTACATTGAAAAATCCCTGACTAATCCAATCCTTGCCTGAACCCCTGGACCTAGAAGCATGAAATTTGGGGAAGGTGTTCTTTATATGACATCAACACCCATAAAGAACTGGTGTTGAGAAATTTAACCCTTAAGGGGCTGAAAAGGGGTGCAAAGAGTTTTTGTCCTATACTAGGGGTAGACAACCCCTTGGCATTAATGACAAGCTCAGCAGTTGGAATTGTGCTTGGTGGCACATCAAGGCACCCCAGCACACACAGCTAGGAGGTGTTGCCACAGCTGCTGTCCCAATTGCCCATAGGCAGATGCCCATCACATTGTCTCCCCACCTTCACACTTCCCTGCCACTATCAGAATGAAAGGAGCGGAGAAGAGTGCATACTTAAGAGTTCAATCCTGCACTTTTCTACTCAGAAGTAAGCCCCTTTGCAGTCAATGGAGCCTGCTCCCAAGAAGGGGTGGAGCAAAGGGCATTCTTAGAGCCCAGTCTTGAGCATCTCTGCTTAGAAGCAAGCCTCTTTGCAAGAGGCATGCCAAGGGTAGTATTAGGCTCTTCTTCAGCATTTTCAGCTCCCACAGCACCATAGCGATGGGTCAGAAAAGCCCCAGGAGATGGTCTCTGCGTATACATGCTATATATGCATAAAATATAATTCATAAAAATTATGAAAATTAAAATTAAAATTTTGTAATCATGTCAGCACGCGGAATAACATAACTAAGTTCAGCACTACACTGCTGAAAGGTTGCTGAGCCCTGTCTATATTTGACATTGAAGACTGATCAACAGCCAGCCAGTTTTGTGCCTGGTGCCTGATGCATTAGAAAGGAGAGTGTACATGGAGGGATGTTGTGCATGGGGGTTGATGTTTATGTGGGTTGATTGTCATGGCAGTTGATGGAATGGGGGGTTGTGCATGGGGGACCAAACTCATGGGAGGACATTGCGCACGGGCGGGGCGACACTGCGCATGAGGGTTTGATGCGCATGGGTGGTTGTGGTTGATGTGCATGGGGGTTGATGGGCATGGAAAGTTGATGTGCATGGGGGATGAAGAACATGGTATTTTGATGTGCGTGGGTGACAAAACGCATGGGAGATGATATGCATGGAGGACAATGTGCATTGGGGGTGTTGTGCATGGGGAAGTTGCACATAGGATGTTGATGTACATGGGGGTTGATGTGCATGGGTGGATGTTGATGCGCATGTGGGGATAATGTGCATGGGGATGATGCGCATGGGGATGATGCGCATGGAAGGACGATGTGCATGGGGGGTGAAGCGCATAGGGGGATTATGTGGATGGGATTTTGATGCGCATGGGGGAAGTTATCATTGGGGACAATGCGCATGGGGACAATGCACATGGGTTGTTGATGTGCATGGGGGTTGATGCTCATGGGGACAGTGTGCATGGGGACAACGTGCATGGGGGGTTAGTGCACATGGGGAGGCACACAGGTTGGTGAGCATGGGGGTGGCGTGCATGGGAGTTTGATGCACATGCAGAGATGATGCACATGGGGATGATGTGCATGGACGATTGATGCGCATGGGGTTGTTGCGCAGTGGGGGGATAGCATCCAGGGTGAAGTTTACTCCCGCAACACGGGTATGTTTTTGCTAGTTTTAACTAAGTGTAGGCTGCAATCCTATACCCACTTATCTGGGAGTATGTCCTATTGAACATGGGGAGGCTTACTTCTGACGTACATAAGATTGTATTAGAATAATTAAGCTATATGTTGCCGTATTTTTTTTTTTTGACACGGAGTACTTAATGCATCCTACTCTTGGAATTTTTCAAAGGGAGCTGAAAGGCAAGATTGAAAAAGAAAGTACAAAGCGAGAACTGTTGTCCAGCCAGTCTCACCTAAATGACACTCACTGCATCCACTGTCTGCAGCCCTTCAAGTTCCTCGTAAACAGCAAGCGCCAATGTTTAGACTGCCATCTCTATGTCTGTAAAAACTGCAGCCGCTATAATAAAAAGGAACAAGGTTGGGTATGTGATCCGTGCCGCTCATCCAGGTAAGTGGACTTTACGTGGGTTGGTTGTTCATGGGAGGTCAAACTAGATGTACTGGAATGTGTGCCATTTGGGAATTCTTTTTGGGGGTTTTGGTCTTTGGGACATTCCTTCCCAAACCTGCCAAGCATGGTTTGGAAACTATCATGATCCAGCTGCACTATTTTTAGGTCAAGCTATAAAATGGGGAGGGGAGAGAGAGAGAGAGAGCAGGAGAAGCACGTGAGCAGCCGCTGGTTCTGGCGCCTGCCCGCACGCCTCTCCAGCTGGCCAGAGAGGCACATGAGCGGACGCTGGTTGTGGCACCCGCCTGCGCGCTTCTCTTGCTGGCTGGAGAGGCGCATGAGTGGACGTTGGTTCTGGCGCCCGCCCACATCCTTTTTCAGCTGGCCAGAGAGCTGCTCGAGTGGACGCTGGTGGTCGTGGCCGCCCCCACGCCTCTTCGGTTGGCTAGAGGCGCTTGCAAGCACCTCCAGCTGACCGAGGAGGCATGCAGGCAGCCGCAACCGCCAGTGGTGGCCATTTTGTGGCAAGCCTGGCGCTTGCCCCGCATATAAGCCGAGGAAGCTTTTTAAGCTCCAAAAATGGTTTTAAAAAACTGCATATACGCGAGTATATACGGTATATAAAACCAAAAGGTCACTGACTCACTCACTCACTGATTCATCAATGCCCAGCCAAAACTGCCAGACCTAGAAGTGTGAAATTTGAGGAGGGTCTTCCTTCCGTGATGTAGGCACACATTAAGAACTTATTTTTGGAAATTCTAACCAGAAGGGGATTGCCTTTGGAGCTAAAGTCTCTCTTCCCAGAATACTGTTATGTTGTCTGCTAATTACAAATGAAAGATAAAGGTTCATAATCTCTATCTTCTTTTCTCAACATGGTATATATTGTCTACTAATTAAGTGAAAGATAGAGGTACATAATCTCTATGTAAATTTTTAAATGACACAGTCATCACCCTCTCCACCAACCCCCTTCCCCACTGCTAGAGCCTAATTTGATGTTTTGATTGAAGATTTGGGATACTCCAGGCAGTATGCAGCAAAAGTTTTGGAAAATCAGATCAATTAACTCCCTTGTACCATCTTCTCTCTTCTCTTGAACAGGATTGTGAAGACTGGATCTCTGGAGTGGTATTATGAACATGTGAGATCCCGTTTCAAACGATTTGGAAGTGCTAAGGTGATGCGCTCTCTCTATGGAAGGCTTGCCCATGGTCAGAAAAAGAACCCTACCTTGTTTGGTACTGGTAGGGGCCTTGGTGAGAGCCTCTCTATAATTTTCAGTAGAGCACTGTGAAGATTCTACAAAGTATTGGGTAGTGAATTAACTGTTACCACATGATTATTGTAATTATTTCTGAGTAACCACAGTCTATTCCCACACATCTGGAATTAGTGACCTGGGTTCCAAGCCAAAGAGTGTGGTTTCCAGGCTGGCTTAATTCCCAACCCCTCTGTTTTTAGAGATGAATCACACTGCTGAGTGGTTTGGAAAAAAAGAATTGCAGTGGTTTGCTCTTTCAGTTTATACTAAAAAGTAGGGACACCCATTTGAAAGCTGGTGTGCAGTTTGTTTTCAGTTGAGAAAAAAATGCAGCAAAATTTTTGAAAAATCAGACCAGTTACTACAACTACTGATTACAACCAATCTGATGTTTAAAGTCTTAATTAGCATTTTAACTAATCTGAGAGAAAGGAGGAGACATCTTCTGGACCCTTTTAAACTGCTGTCTGCTGGAGCAAGGATATGCAACCAGCTAACAAGAAAGAAATGCAGGATTAGGGAAAACAGAAACTATTTTGTGTGACTGGTTTTGAAGCAAAAGCAATTAATGTGAGTGTGAAAATTTTCCCAGTGATCTTGAGAATAGTCACTAACCTAAGTCTTATGGGAATCACATTAATTAGATAGCCGCAATTTAGCAGCAAAAATAAATCAATAGCAATAAAGAGCCACAGAAGATAAATGCCGAATGGGGAAAATTTGTCAGTCAGATCTTTCAAAATGGTTGAAAACTGATAATATCCAACTCTCCAAGACCTGATATTTAATATTATTAAACATACACTCCAAGACATGTCTAATATTTACTCATTATGTCTGCAATCCTAACCTCCAGGTAGGCCGGCCTAAGCACTACTCCCAGGGGAGGCCAATGCAGAGACATGCACTCTTCTCCCTACATCCCCATGGGAATGGAAAGACCAATGAGTTCTGCTGGCCTAGGTTAGGATTGCATCATTTAAGTGTATTCTCATCCTATGGCTGAATTTTTCATTGCTTAAAAACCCACAAATCAGAGGGATAAAAGAGTGTGCATTCCAGGAAAGAATGCCTCTGTCTCAACTTTCTTAAAAACTCAGCTCTCTCCCAGGACACATGAGTATCAGTGGTGGGCTCCAGCAGGTTCGCACCTACTCTAGAGAACTGGTTGTTAACGACAGATAGGACATATAAAGTTTAAAAATAGCCATTTAAAAGTGGCTGCCAGATGGGCATAGAACCGGTTGTTAATTTCTTTGAATCCCATCACTGATGAGTATGTGTTTCCAAATCCTTTCATCCATTTAACCTAGGGTGCTATCCTATGACTGTCTCCTCAGAAGTAAGTCCCATTTTGTTCTATGGAATTTAGTCTCATGAAAGTGTGGTTAGGATTGCAGTCCTAGTATTTTATACAGGACAAAGATATTCCAGAGCTTTGTATATCATCACATCTAAAAAGTAGTTGGACCTCTTTTTAGTCATTGTACTCCTTTCTGTTTTCCATTTCCAATGAAGCTAATCATCATCAGTACTTTTTCTGGCTGTTGCATTTGAATCAGGGGTACCTTTCTCCATGCAGAAGATGCTTCCCAAACCTAAAAGGGCTGTTTTATACATCAAGCTGAAGTGCAACTGGATACTTGGACAAAATCTTGTATTAATACAAATACCACCTTGTATTAATACAGTCCTGTATTAATAGAAATACAATCTTGTACAAATACAATCTTGTATTAATAAAATACAACCTTGTATTAAATTTTGTGTTTATTTATAGAGCGTGCTCCTCTATTCACATTTCTCATCTATTCACATTTCTTTGGATCCCACCCCATATTTCTACCCTATACCTAGAACATATTTACTTTCTGGGGCTTTCCTGGAAAGTATTAACATTCAGTGTTTTCCTGTGGCATCTTTTCCATTAAGTGCAAAGAATTTTTTTGGTGGTGCATCTATTTTTGGTTATTGCTCCCTCACCTTTGTGGTTTCCTTGCCTATACCTTACTGCAATATCTGTTAAATATTCATACAATAGACTTATACTGCAATCCTAAAGACACTTTCCTGGGAGTAAAGCCCACTGAACACAATGGGACTTACTTGACATTGTTAGGATTGTTTAAATCTTTATAGCTTAGGAAAGTCACTGCATAATAAAGAAATGTAGGTGTTCTGACAGCTTGTGAATAAAATAGCACTTAGATAATGGCTAAAATGCTGCAAACCAAAATGAAATAATTCTAAAAACCCATAAACTGCAGATTTGTTGATAGGTTGAAAGTGATTCTGTGCACTTACCTTTTCTTGAATCTAGTTGATCCAAATAATAAAATGACACCTGGCCAATAGATGGCACTATGAGGCAGTTTTACAGGTTTCTATGTGAAAGCAACCTTTGCAGCGTTCATTTGTTGCTGGATGAGAAGTGACATTTGAAGGTCTTTAGCTTAATTGTACAATCAGAATTAATCAAGGTGCTCCTACACCTTCCTTTTTTTCAATTGAGTATTCTGAGTCTTCAGTATCCAGTCCTGCAGTAATGGTCATTCAGTATTCATGGGGAGAAGGCTTAATCTACTTCCAATTTAATGAACCAATATGAGCTAATAACCCCATAATTTGTATGTTTGCTTAAGGTACAACTTTTACTTAGGAATTGCTTTTAGTAGAAGATAAAAGTGTGCAGCCTGCTTTATGCTGATGGTCCATCCGCATAAATTTATTTATCTGTGATGCGAAACTGATGTTTAATAAATGTTTCTTTTTCCTTTTTTAACCTTTAAAATGTGGGAAGTATTTCTGCCTCACCCTGTAGTACACTTACTTTGAAAGTGATTACAGAAAGTTTGTGAAAATCAGAATTGTAAAAGTTAATGATACATATATAAATTATGATCTTTTGCTTTTTTAAAATAGAAACTGTACAGTTCTTAGGTACCAACTAGAGGTAGATTATTTCAGAGTCTGCCGTTGGATACAAACAAAACTATCGACAGGCTCCCCCCTAAGTGTAATCATGGACTTAGGACACAATCCAGAGCAAATTCAGCCTGCTCTGACCTAACTGCACTCTCCTAAATATTCTGTATCCAGAGCAGAAAGTTATGCTGAATCCAGAGTCAGGAAGCCTGCGCTGTCCTAACTGCTCCAGAGCATGCTAAGTAATTGACACAAGGGGAAGACTTGCTCCTGAGGAGACACCCCTCAGATCACACTGAACAAGGAACAGCTGTGGTGCCTACAGTGGTGACATGACTCTGCACATCACCTGGTGCGGAAGTCTGTGCGTCATGCCTGGGATGCGCCCCCCCCCAACCTGGACTGCACAGTCACCAAAGTTGGCACCTGCGCAGTTGTTTCTGAAGCCAACTGGCTTCAGAAAGAGTACTGCGCAGGCACCATCTCTGACACCTGCGCAGTACTTTTCTGAAGCCTTTTGGCTTCAGGGGAAACTACGCAGGCGTCAGAGTTGGTGCCTGTGCAGTACTCTTTCTGAAGCCATTCGGCTGCCGCTCCGCCTCCTGAGTGAGGCCGAATGGCTGTGCAGAGGCGCGGACTTTCTCTGCTCTAAGGAAGTCTCCTCTGAAGCTGTTCAGCATGCTCAGTGTGTTTCTGCGCAGTGCACCTCAGATGGCAGTTCAAGCCAGCTCCTCAGACAAGTGGCAGCTTCTGGCTGCTGCTCCGCCTTGGAGCAGGCCTGAATGGGTGTGCTGATGCCCGGGGCCTGCCAAAGGACAGTCAAACTTCTCCGGCACATCACCCCATACGGAGCGCATCACCCAATGCAGCCCACACCAGCCGCACCAGTCTGGTGATGCCACTGGGTGCCTGCCTTATAAGGAGTCCCTGATGAGATGCCAGTACATTCTACAGTGAATACAAGGGGCTTCTTGGAGTGGCCTGCTGTATCCTGAGGTTTGTGGGCAGCCGTAGTTTGTTCCATATCCTGAGGTTGAGAGGCAGGGGTTGCAGCTAGGATGGCCAAGAACTCAGATTTTTGGTCAACGCTGCCATTCTTACTCAGGCCTTATCATGGACCCCTATGGGTCTACTCATTACTATACCTGCTCCTGTGGTGGTATATCTCTGAGGAACTGGAAGAGGCATTTCTGCATTGGAAACAGGTTTTGGATACAGAGCAACTGCTCTGCCCTAGGCAATGCTAAACATGCCCTCAACTTGCCTCTCCTGAGCTGCTTAGGCTGCCCCAGTTAGGGCAGAGCAGGTCCACCTCTCTTAGGGAACCCTATCTTGCCTTGCTGTGCCCTAAGCCTCTTCCAGAGTAACTGGGCTGGAGCATCTTGCAGTTGCTCCAACCTAGTGTTAGATAGGGCAACCTAAGGGCTCTTATGTGGACAGATTAGTTGCTCTGGATTGGGCTGCCTATCTAAGAGTCATAGAAAATTCCATGATTTGGGCTCAAAACAGATAAGATTTTTGCCCTCATCCTATCTGTGAGATTGACTTAGGGCAAAATCCAGAGTAACTACAGGGAGTCCTTGCTCCGGTGTAAAACAACTTACTCTGGATTCCAATATGAATCTCGCATTGGTTTTCACTAGGTGATGCAGTAACCACCAGTGCACATAAAGTCTCTTACGTGCTCCCATAGTTACTCTGGATTTGGGGGTTAGACTCGCATATCTATGGTATTACAGTATGTGTACGGTGATCCTTTACACAGTTATATGTGCTGAAAGGCTGTCAGTATTTTGGTTAGGAATTATGTAGATATTTATAGTGTGCTTGTCAGTCCTCTGAATTTTGGTTGGGTATAGTTGTCACTATTGTTTTCAGTCAGCTTTACTGATTTTGCAGTTTCTGACCTTACATCATACTTAATGCAAAGTGTGGTTTAAAGGAACTAATTTTTTTGTCCTACTTCCTATTTTTCTAGGCCTTTGTGACAGAGTATACAGTTTGCCAGACATCAATAGTAAGTTGTCATTTTGTTATCAGAAACTTTTTGTAAACTGCTACAATTGTAAAAAAATTATGCTACAAAAGTGCTACAACCCAGTCTGGCCCTGTTCTTGATGATCAGCTGGCCAGCCTTCCTGCTTCAGCACTTTAGGATTGGTCTGCCCAAGGCTGTTATCAACCTACTGCACATCACCTAAAGATTGCAATTTGACTTTTTACCAGTCTAGTGCCAGATGACCCCTTTGTATCTTGACATCATCAAAGAATTATCAGCACAATCTACTCAGAAGTTCCATTGAATTCAGTGCAACTTACTTAATAAAATCATAGAATCCTAGAGTTGGACGGGACCTAGTAGGTCATCTAGCGCAACCCCCTGCATGTAACAGGAAATTCTCTTAGAGCATCTCTGACAGGTGCTCGTCGAGCCTCTGCTTAAAGATCCCCAGTGAGGGAGAGTCCACCACTTCCCTTGGTAATCTGTTCCACTGCCAAACCGCCCTCACCGTCAGGAATTTTTTCCTAATATCCAACCGGAATCTCCTTTCTTGTAGTTTGTACCCATTGGTTCTAGTTCTGCTTTCAGAGGCACCTAAGAACAAATGAGCTCCTTCCTCCCTATGACAGCCCTTCAGGTATCTGAAGAGGGCAATCATGTCTCCTCAGCCTTTTCTTCTTCAGGTGAACATCCCAAGTTTCCCCCCCACCCCCCCACACACACCTTTCCTCATAGGGCTTCCCTTCCATCCCACTGATCATTCTTGTCGCTCTCCTCTGGACTTGCTCCAGTTTGGTTGCATCTTTTATAAACTGAGGTGCCCAGAACTGAACACAGTACTTCTAGGAAAGGGTGTATAGGGACTACTCCATGTTCATTGACAGTGTAGAGAAGAAATCCACCATTTTGCTCTGATAAAAATCTGCTGAGCCACAACTGTTTTAAAACACCACTGGTTATAATGAATACTGCCATGGTTGAGAATTTTTCCGTTAACAGTTATTTTTCTTGATAATTGTTACTTGTTAATGTTAATTTAATGAAAGATAAATATGAGCATTTTTTTAATTAGAAAGGGGACTAGTATTTGCACATCAAGGATATTTCTACCTTTCATCCATTTCCAATTCTGAAATAAAGGCTGTGTGCTTAATAGCTAGCTACCTTCTGATAGAAGAGGAAAAGAAGAAATGAGATTTTTCAATGAGACTGAGATCATCTCACAATCCTTTTTCATTTTCCCTCCACCTCTATCAGAAAGTAGCCAGCTCTAATTGCACTATACTGAAATAGATCCTCAATTCCTCTTGTCTGGTTCTTACTTCAGCTGATAGCAGTACTTAAATTATCAGGCAATGGTCATTCCTAGACTTTCTAGCTAAGATCTTTTTAACTAGAAATGAAAGGCTTGAGTTGAGAATCTTTGGCATGTTAAGTATTATATGACCCTCTCCATAATTGCAGTTCACACCAAAATATCTGGCTTTTTTTGTATAGATTACCAGTTCTACAGTGGGAATGATAGTGAAGAGGCAACAGATGATGATGTCATTGATGGTGCAGAAGCTGAGTGCTATTCTAGTGTAAGTATTTTAGTTCAAGCTTTCTCCTAAAACAATAGGCCTTGTTGGCTGAAGATGGCTTTTGTTCATTCAGACAGCCTTTTCTTTCTGTCTCTACTCCCTATCTCTCTGGGATGGATGCTTCTGTTATTTTATTTCCTTATATAAATCCATTTTCTTGTAAAGTAATTTTAAACTGAGCCCAAGCATCTTGGGAGAATGTTCTCCTATTACTATAAGAAAGATTTGCATTACTACTCCATGTTCTTTGAAAATTTAGAAAAGAAATCAACCATTTTGCTCCAATTACAGCTGAGTGTACAAAAGTATGGTAAATTATATTAACAAATTATTAGCATCTGCATAGTATGTGTGTAGGAGGCTAGTCATGGCAGTATAACTTTGATTTGTAAACTTTTCACCTGCACTGAACATTTTTGAAACATTTCTAATTATAGAATTGTCAATGCTGAATCAGAAATGTCAAAAATTAGCTTCTAGAATCTGAAATTTAAGAATAGAAATTGGGCCAAAATGCCTATTTTTCCATGAAATTTCAATTATATGTTTGATAACCAAAACCAAGAATTTGTTGATTAGATTTCAAATTTCCCAATGAAATTTTAAATCCCCAATTCAAATCTCTTCATTTCAAACATTCTTCATATTCAAATACTCAAATACAATTCATTTCAAATATAAGAGGAAAATATTGCAATTCAGAATATAAAAATCTGGATTTCAGCAGTGTTACTGCCATTTAATTCTGGCTCTTTTTATGTTTATCATTTTTACAGTCAGTGAAAATGACAGTCTGTGAAAATCGAAGAGGGATTCTTTTTGGCAGGAGGGCCACATCAATACTCTGATACTGTGTCGGGGATAAAAAAAATTTACATTTCAAATTTGAATAAATTTACATAAATATACATATAAGGATTATGGATTAAAGGGCTTGCCCAGAAGTTTGACGAGGGCCGCATCTGGCCCCTGGGCCGGGATTTGGAGAGCACTGATCTATAGCAAGAAAGAATATCTTGTGATATATTAAAGACTAAGGGCGCAATCCAGAGTAACTATAGGGAGTCCTTGCTCCGGTGTAAGAACATTTTACTCTGGATTGCAATATGAATTTCCAATAGGTTTTCACTAGATAGTGCAGTAACTACGGGTACACATAATGTCTCTTACGTGCTCCCGTAGTTACTCTGGATTGTAGGGTAACTTGCTTATCTTTGCACAAACTTTGTGGTCTTCCACTTCCTCAGATATACCAAGTGGTATCTGTATACAGAAAAAAATTGAAAACAAAAGTCAAGTACAAGAAGAAATGACGTATAAATGAGTACCAAGTAGCCATCAACTATTGTACTGCATCTGATAGCTTGAAAAGAGATTGCAGAGGCAAGAATAGCAGAAGCAAGGCTGCTTTATAAGTAACAAAAGTGATAAAAAAAACCTTTTACTATCAACTGTGTTTATGCTGAAATCTGGATTCTTAACTTTCTTAACTTTCTATGCTTTCTAAGATGCGCAAGACCAAGCGCCTGCTGTCTGTCCACCCCTTTGATTTTGAGATCAACTCAGAATACTCTGATCAATCTCGCCGTCAGTCTGTGCAGCTCTCTCTACATCCTGACAATGAAAGCCTTCAGGTATCAATCAGGGAGGCGGTGGGGTGGCAGCCTCTGCTTTAATGTCTTCCTTTGTTCCTTAAACATTCTTCTCTCCCTTTTTCTTCTCAGTTGATTGAACTTTGCTAGCTCTGTTATTGCCATAAGAATTTTTCTCTGCCCTGTGAACTGGGTTAATGAAAGCTTTGAATTGGAAAGAAGCTAGGAAACAAGAGAACGGATTAAAATATCAGAAGGCTTTAACTATGTTCTTATGAATCATTAGGGCCAGTTAATCTGGGCATCATTTACTGACTCCAGTGATGACTTGCATGTGTGTATCAGCCTTCATAATCTGTTGTGATCAACCATCATAGATTGATTGCCAAAGATTAAAACGTCCATATGTTCCCATGTTACCTTAGATACAATACTGTTCAGTGCAGACACTTCAATCATTTAGTTGAAAGTCACCAGATGATGAGACATGAAGTGATAAATTGTGCTTAATCTTTGTGAGAAAGACCTTAACTATTTTTAGCTTTATAGTTAATGTTGTGTTATCAGACCCTTGCTTTAGAAGCAAGGATCCAAAAAATTTTCCTTCACTGACACAGCTATACCAATGAGGCAGGTGCTGAATCCCGCAGTTGGGTGACAGTCATGAAGGCCTACTGAGGATAAAGGAATGTTTGTTCCTTTTCCTCAGAGCTGCATTGCCTTATCCTTAACTCAGTTTTATCTTTTTGACTGCAACCTCAGGGGACAGAAATGCCAGATTAGTGAGTGTATTGCTTATTAATAGTTAAGTAAGTCCCTCAGCTCAACACTTACTCCCTCCGTCACATACCTGATAACCAGGGCTCTTTGTGGTGGACATGTCACACAATACTCCTTTCTTCTCCTTTCTTTATGAGGTTCCTGAAGGAAGGAAGACGTCCCCTTTCTTTCTCATGGGACCCTCTAAGGATCTGTGCTCTAAGAAAGTTCATGTAAAGGAAAGAGGAATGGTGCCACAGAAGGAGCTCTATTGGTGGGGGTCTAACAGAGAACCAACAGAGCCTGTAAACAGATATGTTAACAGGCATATTTGGGTAACTGTAACCTGTGCTCCCAGTTTGTGCTAGATAGCAACATTTTTACTGTACTGTGGTGCCTCACATAAAGAGCTTAATTCATTCCGGAGACATGCTGTTTAAGTGAAATGCACTTAAAGTGAAGCAGATTTTTCCATAGGAAATAATGGAAACTCAGACGATTGGTTCCACAACCCCCAAAATGATGACAAAATAATGACAAAATGATCTTATGGTTGCAACCATAAGATCGTCTATGTATGCAATCATAAACAATCTCCTAGAGCGGTTCCGGTATGGCATTCCCCATGACCTCAGTTGAACCGCACTATGGGGAATCCCCAGACTACAGTGGTTCCGCTTTAAAGCTACAGCAGCCATGAGGGAAGCCCCGTACTTGCAGGGAAGCCCTCCATGGCTGCTGCTCAGCCCCTGGAGGCGGTGGAAGTGCCGTGAGGGGAGCCAGGATAGCCCAGTCTGCACCAACTGCCCTCTCCAGCTGTAGCCAGGGGTAAGTGGCAGCAATTTTTTTTTTGGGGGGGGGGGAATATTTTTTGGAACCAATTGTGGAACCAATTGTATGAGTTTCCATTATTCCCTATGGGAAAATCCACATCACATAACAAGCATTTCACATAACGAGCAGGCCTCTGGAATCAATTAAATTCATTATGTGAGGTGCCACTGTACATGCTTTCTTTATAACTAAGCTCCATTGAATGAAGTGAGCTCTATATCTGAGTAAAAATGCATAGAATTGTACTATAATTAAAGATTTGTTAGGTGTGTTAGGACAATTCATACTTGGTTTTTAAAGTTAGCACTTCTTTGTAGAGCAAGAAAAGAACTGTGAACACTTATTTAGGAGGAGGAGATGAGCAAGGGGAAGAAAACATTGCCTGCATATTGGTGCTTACAAATTTCTCTCTTCTTAGACCTTTGCAGAATTTCCAAGCATGGAGGAAGATGCTTCACGGAAGGAATCAATGATTGCTGAAGCTGACTTGGCTGTTGCGTTCCATCATATCCTGCAGGAGCAGGGACAGCATGCATCTCTTCCAGAGCAGGAGTTCAACACTGAGGTCCAACTCACAGTGAACCAGCGTCCTAAGAACCTGGAAAAAAAGCCTAGACCTGGTAGGTTTACTGGACTTGAATGCAGGGCTGTAGCGGGGGGGGGGGGGGGGTTTGAGGTTTTGCAGGGAGCCTCACTGGCAGAGTGCAAGGGCTCTCCTTCCTTCCAGGAGGGAGAAGAATTCTGAAATGACTCAGAGCATCCTCAACCTGGAATGGCTCAGAGGGGGAGGAGATCCCTTGCACTGAGCCATTCCAGGATGCTTCCTCCTCCTCAAATGGCTCAGAGGGAGGAGGTCCCTTGCACACTGTGGGGAGGATCCTCCAAATCCTAGTGTTTCACCCCCCCCCCCAATTCAAGCCCTGCTTGAATGTAGGAAGCATCTGAGCTAAACACCTAAGGGAATTAGTAGAATATCTGAGTACATTTGCAAAACAACATGTTATTTTCATATTTTCATTAGTTGTTATAACAACTAAAATGTTAAAGTACTAGCATTCAGAGACATACAGTGCAATTCTATTTGTGTCTACTCACAAGTAAGTTCTAATGAGTTCAATTGGGCTTACTCCCACGAAAATGTTCTTAGTATTGGAGCCTTATTCTAAGTGCATATCTACTGTGCACAGACCATGCGTTTCAGTTGTTGTTCTGCACACAACACAAAGACAATATCCCTACAATCCAGAGTAACTACGGGAGCACGCAAGAGACATTCTGAAAGCAGAATCCAATGCAAAAATCAGTTTTGAAATATATCCTCCCTATCAAACGTTATGGCAAAAAAACTGAAACCACAAAAATATGCATTGAGCTCTATGGGGAAGAAAAGTTCCCCATATCATGGTTTTATTCACAAGTAGGTAAATGTGCCATAGACTTCCAGAAAGACCAGGCTGAGAGGAATCCAAGGACACCATAATGGTCCTGATCCAATGAACATAGCCTCCAAAATCAGCCCAAGAGGCCCCTGATAATTGCATTGATCTCTATGGGAATTGAAAGGGAGCCATATTGTGCCTTTACTCGCAAATAGGCAAACTTGCCTTAGATATTTTGGGCAGGCTTAGAGAAATCTTGTCCTGATCCATTAAATGAAGCCCCTACTAGACACCTCAGAAAGAAACCCTTCCTCCAAGCAAGTGAGAATTGGCAAGCTTTTACTCACGAATTGGCAAGCATGCCTTGCTGGTGTGGAAGGTCAATCCACTCTGGATTGTGTCCTAAATCTTGGTGCACATAGCTTAATCCTGTCAGTATTATGAACCACCTAAATTTCACAGACCTCCGTTTGGGAATCACTGCTATAAATACACTGTTGTACTCACAGCACTCAGTGGTTCCATATTGACTTGCACCATCCAGCTAGGGATAGTATTCTTATATTGGACGCATAAACCCCTTGTTCCTGTTTTTATATTGTTCACCAGGTGTATTATTTTGGGAGAAATTGTTACTGCTAAATTTTCTGTGGACATTTCATTTACAATGGATTCCTGCTCAATTAACCTCAGAAATCTTTGCAGTGTTATCAGGGTTCAGTGCTTTACAGATACTATAAATACCTAGCAGATGAGATTATTGGAAACAAACAGTCCCTAATGTGGTTTCACCTAACAAGATAACAAGATGGAAGAGTGCATGATGCCAGGATTATACGTCTGCAGTTTCTCAAATATCACTTTGAGTGTTCTTTGTAGCCTTTTTTAAACACTCAGGTGATTCTCCCCTCTTACATTTTAAAGGCTAGTTAGTAAGCAGAGTTGAAATATGAGTACAACAGCTGATATAGAGGCAAAACCTCAGAATGGGTGTCAGAAGCCTTTTGTTCCCTTCAACGTGCTTTAAGGTATTTTAAAGTAGTCTCAGAGAAAGTGCTAGGAGGGTCCTGCATTAACATCTATGTATGTTGTGCCGTTGGCCTGATCTGAATTGTTTCCGCTTAACAAAGAATATTTCTATAAGATCCTTGAAGGGGAGCCATATGTCAGTGGTGGAGAACATGTAGAGGGTTATCACCTGTTAAAGAGTTAAAAAGAGTGTGAAGAAGAGCTTCTATGTAAATGATACTGTGTTCAACAGGTTGCAGGTCTGACAAAATAAAAAGCTGCAATGTTCAAAGTTTTCTGGTATGGAGGCTAATTTTGGGGATAAGTTATAGCTTTTCCTTGGAATTTTCATATTTTGCTTCTTTATACCTGGCAACTTGGTAATTTTTAATTTGTTGATAATTTCAACCATGTTCTTCAGATTCCGTTCCTGAACAAATTGATTCAGGAATTGGTATCTGGCTTCCCTTTTTGCAGTGCAGATCCACTGAACTCAAATACAGTAACTCACTCAGCTTCTTCATAATCTTGCCATTCTCATGTAGTCAGGGCTTTTTTTCTGGGAGTACTAAATGGAACTCAGTATTGGCACCTTTTTGCCCACCAGAATACTCCTGAATAGACATGCCTAGGAGACTTGGTGAGTAATGGCACCTTTTTTTCCTAGTAAAAAAGACTGCTTGATTTACATTTCTTTCCTTTCTTGTCTAGCAGAAGGTGGGCTGGTTTCCTACTTCCAATGCATAGTTTTATTACTGAATGTTTGGTTTTATTCTTAAAGGTTTTAGCAATAGAGTTCTTAAAGGTTTTCCCTCTTCATTCTCTTGTTTTGTTTGGACTTGTGGTGTTGGTCCTAATATTGTTTACATGGTTTAATTTATCTGATATTTCAATAATACTAGTATTGTTTCTAATAATAACAACAGTACTTTCTATTTCTGCTTTGAATTATCCTGAAATATAAGATAACAGTTCTGAATCTCAAATTCTACCTACATCTGTTATGTTTCAAAAGGTAGTTCATGGAATGAACAGCACCGGTCACCATATTCAGCTGATATGGACACTTCGGATGAAGAAATGAAAGGAGGCCAGAAGTTGGCGCATCAGCCACATCATACAAAACGTAGAAGCCGTGCTTCATCACAGGAAAATATAAATCACTCTGAAAATCAGGTAGACAATGGATTATTAAACATTTTCCTAAGCATGTGTCTTTGTAACCTTTGAAGACAGACTAGAAAAGAGATGAACTTTTCAGCTAAATAAAGAGCAAAATAATTTTATGCACTTTTTCCCAAGTAGCAGTGCAATGTCAAAATATTAGTTCGAAACACTCCATAATATTTCTTGGTTAGCCGCATAACAGACTGAGGTAATGTCCCGCAACTGATAGCATTCTTTGTTTATTTTATTGTCTTTGTCTTCAGTAACACAGTGAATTGTAATACCAATGTGTATCTTTTAAAAATTCCTTGTCTTGTTGTACAAGTCAGAACAACCTCTGTTGATGAGTTAATTTGAAAGCATCGTGAAAGCCAATACAACTTTATCTGTATATACTGTATCTGCAAGCAGAAAGACAGCATGACTTTCCTTGAAGAGACATGATTATTCCAGAAGGTTACCTGCTTTTGTTCTGGCTACATCTCAAACTAGAAATGAGACATGCAGTTTAAAGCAGGCATATTTGAACTGATTACATTATTTCAGAATCAATTTATGTTTCTAGAGCAGTGCTAAACTTCTGTAATTGGGGCAGAGGAAAAGGCTGCAATCTAGTTAGGCTAGCATAATCCCCAACATGCATCCTGTGCTGACCTGAAGGTGTCACAAAAGTGCTGTAACACACTTCTGCTCACTCCAGGGGAGGGGGGTGTTTAGGCCATTGCACACTTGTATGCCAACCTTCCCACACCATCACAGGAAGATATGCCAGGTGAGTTATGCTGGCCTAAACAGGTTAGGATTGTGCCCATAATCTATAGTCTATTGATCCATACCAACAGGGAGGCATGTTTCCGCCCCCCCCCCCCCACGTGACACTTGCCCACACCTCAGCTTCATTGTACTAGAAGTGCATCTGAGGAAAGCAGAGATGTTTTCCCCCAGGGACCTGAACAATGAATTCAGAGAATTAGCTATATAGACAGCAGAGCCAATGCCAAGGTCCTTGTGTGACTGAATGGGGTGAATCTGACCTAATGAACTTAATAGGTGTTGTGCTCTAGGGTACACTACTGAAATAGCAGTCATAGTCTTTTGCAGTTTGCATTGTCTACAAGTGGCAAAGGATACAAAGTCAATTCTACTGGTTATGTAAGTATGATTGCATTTTTATGATTTAAATTTTCCCATCAAGACATTATCTTTGGAGTCAGTTATATACAGCATTTGTTATTTAGTGCTGAAAAATTTTAAAATTTCCAGGAAATAGTGAAAACACAAGAGCAATTGAGTGGGTGGCACAAGCGGTTAAGATGCTGTGCCTGTTAACCAGCAGGCCAGGGTTCGAGACCGGGGGGGGGTTGGCCCCACAAGACAGGGTGAGCTCCTGTCCTTGGCCCAGCTCTGCGACGCCAGCTGGATCCAATTGTATTGGCTCTGCTTTTCCATTGGACTAAGTCAGTGGCGTGGAGAGGGGGGATTTGCTGCTTGGGTAACAGCCTATTCTCCATAACAATCCAACCCAGGCTTTTGTGCTTCACATGCAGCGTATGCAGCACCGAGCACGATACCATAGTCTTTCAAGACTGACGGAGGCCTGCTTTATTTTGACAGAACAAAAAAGGGGAGGGCAGCCCCAGACAGAAAAATGGGGTTCCCCAAACAACCCCTAATGGGCAGAAATGTACCTAGGAAGAGAGCTTAGTAATCCCAATCCCTTAAACCCCACAGGGCAGGATAAGCACTGGGAGAAAGGGCATATAGCACCAATCCCCTAGACCGAAAATGGCACCCACTGCCACAAAATGGCAACTGCAACTCAAGCAGCAACCATCGAATGGCAGCCTCCCCTGGTGAAGAAAAACATTTACCCTGGCAATGTAACCTTCGCTAGGGCCAACCAACCTACACCCTGTATGTTTAAAGTTTGACTCAAAGCAGTTGGGAAGCTTTAAGCTGCTGCAACAGCAAATGTTGACCCAAAGTCTTAGCAGAGTGAAGAAGACACCGGAGGTCAAACAGACACAGCAGTTAAAGCAAAAAGATATAATTTGTGCACACACAGTCACAAACCAACCCCCTCAAGATAAAAAGGGGTGGGGAGAAAAAATTTTTCCCTGTATGGGGAAACCAGCTAATTAGGAGTAATTTCAAAATAGGGGGGGCAGGTAGCTCCCACTTTCCCAGAAAACCAAACTAGATCAATCCTAAAAAAAGGGGGGCCCTTAAAGGAAGGCACCTCTTTTCCCCTCCAAAATCCCTACTGATAGGATGGAATCACTCTCCCATCCAGGCCCCAGAAGAGGCCCTACCTACAGCCAGTCTAAGGAGAGAAATAGAAATGGCCAGAGGAAGCCTCCTATCCAAGCTCCAAGAGGCCCCACAGCCAGGAGAAAGAAAAGCTCAAGGGAAAGCCAGGGAGGAGCTCTGCAGGGCTGCTTGCCAGAGCCCGACTCCTCTGCAATAATATACATGGAGACTGTGCCTAGCTCTCCAAAATGTACTGTATATCACATTTTGATTTACCGGTACATCATTCTAGTAACTCTGGGGGTAATGATACCGGCCCATATGTCACTATATGTAGTCAGGTCATTGACCTATCTAAATCTGTATTCTCTGACAGATGGTGGTAGCTATCTAGAGTCTCAGACATGGATTTTTTTTCCTATCCTTAATACCACAAATTCCTGAAGAGGAGATGGCAGGGCACTGCTCTGCATGTAGAACATGTGTTCTGACACAAAAGCACAAATCCAAAGCCTCAAGCCCTTTGATTAACAACTCACTTCTCCCCAAAAGGCAACTTCTTCAGCGTTTGTACCATGTGGTGACTATGTCTGCTTGTTGTAGATTGGAATTTCATCCAATCCATGATTGATGTGACGCGGGGGGGATATCTGGCTGGCCTGTCACCAGGATGGTACCTATTTATCTAACTCATCTCTCCCCCACAAAAAAATGGCTAAGTCCTTTGGAAATTAGAGGAACTTTTAAAAGCAACTTGCCTGGGACATGTACCTGTGATAGTGTGGGTATGTCAGCACATGTCTGTGCACTGGCCTAATTCTCCCAAGTGTGGGGTAAGTGTCTTAATGTCACTTTTGAGACAGCATAGGATTTTTACTAGGGTTTTGTTAGGATTTTATGGTGGAGATCTAAGTGGAGATTAGGACTGCAACATAAGTATATGAAGGAGGGAATCTTGTCATTCAAAACAAAAGAAAGTCACCATCCTCCCACAAGCATGCCTTTCCTCTCAGATATATACAAGGCTATCTTCCAATCTCAGTCCATTAAAAATGAAAGCACACACGTTTCTATGGAAGAAACTAAGAGAAAGGCTGCAATCCTAATCACGCTTTCTTGGGAGTAAGTACCATTTAACACAATGGGACTTACTTCTGAGTAGACATGCTTAGGATTTCACTGTATGTGTAGCTGATTTGCTCATGGTGAACACAATCCTAATCATGTCTACTCAAAAGTAAGCCCCATTGTGTTCAATGGATCTTACTTATAGGAAAGTGTCTTCAGGATTGCAGCATATGGGCAAAATCCTGAGTAACTACAGGGAGTCCTAGCTCCGGTGTAAGAACAACTTACTCTGGATTCCAATATGAATTTCCCATAGGTTTTCACTATGTGGTGCAGTAACTACAGGTTTTCATTATCTGGTGCAGTAACTAAAGTCTCTTACATGCTCCCGTAGTTACTCTGGATTTGGGGGAATGTCTCATTGCTGTGAATTGAAATGAAAACTCCCAGTTATGTATTGTATGTTATACAATATACAGTATAGAGATACTCTGGCTTAACACACCTTTAAAGAAAGATTTGATTAATGGTTAAAAGTTAAAGCATAAAAATATACCTTATGATCTTTTACTATAGAGTGGTGCTTTGATTTATGAGCATAACTCATTCCTAAAGCATCCTTGTAATTCAAAACGCTTGTAACACAAAGTGGATTTTCCCATAGGAAATAATGGAAACACAGATAATTGGTTCTACAACCAAAAAAAAATTTATATAAAAATTTTAACTGTATATAAAAATGATTACAAAATACTGTAATATAATATAGAACACTGTACAGTGGCGCCTCACGTAAAGTATGTTTATGTAACAAACAGAAATTTCTCTAGGATTCTGCTTCACGTAACAAACTGCTTCACGTAAAGAACACATTCATTGGCAGTTGGGGCAGACGCGCTGGCCGGCAGCCTGTTTAAAAAGTGTCAATGCTGCCTAGCGCACCTGCCCATAGTGAAAGCAACACTTCTACGCTGTTCTTTCTGTGGCCAGGTGTCCGCTGGGCAGAGGGAGAGAAGAGCAGTGGAGAAGAGAAGCAGCTCAAGGCTAGCCAGAAGGAAGCAGGAGAGAGAGGCTCAGGATGGAGAGATGGAGAAAGTGGGGAGACACTTTGAAGGTGTCTTGGATTGCAGCCTCCTAACCGTGTCTACCCAGAAGTAAGCCCCATTGTGTTAAATGGGGGTTACTCCCAGAAAAGTGTCCTTAGGACTGCAGCCTAAGTAGACTTCATAAGATCATGCACATTTAATGCATGTTTTGAATTCAATCCCAGTGTTCTGTCATCATTTTTACATCCAGTTAATATTTTTATATGAATATTTTGGGGGTTGTGGAACCAACCATCTGAGTTTCCATTATTTTCTATGTGAAAATCCGCTTCACGTAAAGAACGTTTCATGTAACAAACATGCCTCCAGAACGAATTAAATTTGTTACATGAGGCATCATTGTATTCTAATACAAACTATACAGTAAAACAAACTGTAATAAAAAATACTGTACAGTACTGAATTGTACTGTACCTTTGAAAACCTTCAGTGCTGGTGTGAAAGAGACAAGAGAGAGGAAGATAACTTTCCCTATCACTAACGGAGTCACCGCTATCCATTGGCTCAATGGAATTGTCTTTTTGTGCACCTTAACATTCCACCGCTGCAGATGGGGAGTAGCATTGTCACACTGATAAGGCAAACATTCCACACTGCCACACACAGATCCCACATACACACCTGGCTCAGGCTGCTCCCCTAAGATCCCCCCTGTGAGTCTCTTGGCCATGGAAGCTTGTTCCAAGCTGCCCAGGGCCCCACTGTAGCTCAAGCTATGCCCCCCAGACTCCCCTGTGAGTTCCCTGGCCAGGAAGACCTGTTCCAAACTTCCTTAGAAGTGCTCTTCTTTCAAGACAGTGTTCTTAAATCAAGTAAAAAATTCTGAGATTTTGCTCTTAATACAAAATGCTCTTAATTCAAGTTGCTCTTAAATCAAGGTACCACTGTATTTTTAATAGAGACTATATAGCTTCCAGGTAATCTGGCATGAGGCAGAACTAGAAAAAAACGATAATCAGAAGCACCCAAGTTTACCTCCCTCTTATCTGGGGGTCATAGAAAATTCTATGATTTTTGGCTCAGAACCTAGTCTTGTCTTATCCATGAGATTCACATAAAGTAAAACCTTAGATTGGACCGTTTTGCAAGACAAGCAAGCATTTCAAATAAATTTTGACTTGCAATACAAGCAAAAAACAAGCTTGCGAAACAAGCAAAAAAAGTCTCAGCTGGAATACAGCCAGTTTCCGCACTCCACCAGATCCTGCTCAGCCTCTCCTAGAGATCAGCTTATGCATGTCTACTCTGAAGAAAAGAGTCTGAAAGACATGTCTACTCTTGCATGCCTACCCGAAAGTAAGGCCTATTATAATCAGTGGGACTCACTCCTCTGTAAGGGCAATGGAAAGGAGTCTGAGAGACCTAGCCTGTCTACTCAAGAGACCTAGTCTGTCTACTGAGCATGTCTACTCAAAAGTAAGGCCTATTGAAAACTCACTCCTATGTAAGGGGGCAGATTGCAACCTGAGAACTATAGAATAATAGAATCCCAGAGTTGGAAGGTACCTAGTAGGTCATCTAGTCCAACCCCCTGTCTGTAGCAGGAAATTCTCCTAGAGCATCTCCAACATGTGCTCGTCGGGCCTCTGTTTGAAGATCCCCAATGAGAGAGAGTCCACCACATCTCTTGGCAATCTGTTCCACTGCCAAACTGCCCTCAACATCAGGAATTTTTTTCCTGATATCCAAATGGAATCTCCTTTCTTGCAGTTTGTACCCATTGGTTCTAGTTATGCTTTCAGAGGCAGCTAAGAACAAATGAGCTCCTTCCACCACATGACAGCCCTTCAGGTATCTGAAGAGGGCAATCATGTCACCTCTCAGCCTTCTTTTCACCAAACTGAACATCCCAAGTTCTTCCAACTTTTCCTCATAGGGCTTCCCTTGTATCCCACTGATCATTTTTGTTGCACTCCTCTGGACTTTTTCAGTGTGGCTGCATCTTTCTTAAAGTGAGGTGCCCAGAACTGAACACAGTATTCAAGATGAGGTCTAACCAATGCAGAATAAAGAAAAACTATAATTACTCGCAACTTGGAAGCTACAGTCCTCTTAATGTAGCCTAAAATTGCATTTGCCTTCTTTGTACACATATCACACTGCCTCGTGTTCAGCTTGTGATCCACAGCGACTCCAAGATCCCACTCACATGTTGTGCTGCCAAGCCAAGTATCCCCCATTTTATGCCTGTGTTTTTGGTTTTTATTGTATAAGTGCAGAACCTTGCACTTCTCCCTGTTGAAAGTCATTCTGTTTGTTACAGCCCAGTATTCCAGCCCAACTCCAGATCCTCCTGGATGTTTTTCCTGTCTTCTGTTGTGTTTGCTACTCCTCCCAGCTTGGTGTCATCTGCAAATTTGATCAGGCTCCCCTGTATCCCTTCATCCAAGTCGTTGATGAAGATATTAAAAAGAACTGGGCCCAAGACCAGGCCCTGGGGCACCCCACTTAAAACCCATCTCAAGGTTGACACAGAACCATTTACTAAAACCCTTTGAGGGTTTTAGCAGCTGTTGAGCCAATTGCAGACCCAGCTAACGATTGCCTCGTCTAACCCATATTTTTCCAATTTCTCAATTAAGATGTCATGTGGTACCTTGTCAAATGCTTTGCTGAAGTCAAGATAAATGACATCCACAGCATTGCCACTGTCCAGTAAGCTCGTAAACTGATCAAAAAAGATCAGCTTTGTCTGGCAAGATTTATTCTTGGTAAATTCATGCTGGGTTCTTTTGATCACCAAGTACTTGTCTAGATGTGCACAAATTGTGTGTTTTATGATTTGTTCTAGTATCTTCCCCGGGATTCAAGTCAAACTGGTCTATAATTTCCCAGGTCTTTTTTCCCCTTCTTAAAGATTGGGACTACATTTGCCCTCTTCCAGTCCAGTGGCACTTCTCCACTCCTCAAGGATTTCTCAGAGATGATCAACAGAGGCTCTGCAAGGACATCTGCAAGTTTCTTAAGAACTCTAGGATGCAGCTCATCTGGTCCAAATGACTTGAATTCATTTAGGCCAGTTAAGTGGTTTCAGACCAGTTCTCTGTCAAGTTTAATCTGCTGTCCTGCACCACCCATGTTTCCATTACCTCTTTGGGGATGCAAGTACATCCCCGCATCAGCCAATGATCCCGCTCCCCCATTTGCACAGCTCTCCTGAGAATAGACAGACACAAGTAGGAGAGACTCAGGCTGCAATCCTGAACACACTTTCCTGGGAGAAACACCAATTGAACACAATGGGGCTTAATTCTGAGTAGACATGATTAGGATTGTGCTGTAACCCTACAATCCAGAGTAACTACGGGAGCACATAAGAGACATTACGTGCACCCATAGTTACTGCACCACCTAGTGAAAACCTATGGGAAATTCATATTGCAATCCAGAGTAAATTGTTCTTACACCGGAGCAAGGACTTCCCGTAGTTACTCTGGATTGCACCCTAAGTCTAGGTTAATTTGTTATATTTTTCTTTATATTTTGTATTTTCTTTATTATTTGGTATTATAATCATTTTTATACGAATCTTTTTTTGTTGTGGAATGAATAGTCTGAGTTTCCATTATTTCTTATGGGAAAATTTGCTTTGATAAACAAGCGTTTTGGATTACAAGCATGCTTCCAGAATGAATTAATCTTGTAAATTAATTACTCGTTTACGACTTTAGACTCTATTAATCTATGATATTTCATTTTTTTAAAATCCACCTTAATATTTTGGCATTACAACATAACAGCAAAACATGAAGACTTCTAATGAAAAACTCATTACAGCAAAGAGCATTTGAGAAGTTTATAAAGCATTTTTCAAGAAAAGTGTCTACAAGACATATCTCCAAGCAAATGTTCCATTAGCCCACCCTAATACCCATGTGCAGGTTGCTATAAGCTCAAGCATGTCAAATCCCAGATCCATTTCCCTTCCAGTGAACTGCTGTTGGTTTTTTCCTAATGGGCAGCCCAAACCCAAGTTACCTGGAGTTTGAGGTTGCCAGGACATCCAGCTCTTCCTCCTTGGGAAAGAAGGGCAGCCGCCACCCCCTCCTTGGGAAAAGGGGATTTTGTCCCCTTCCCCTGAGTAAAGAATACAGCCTGGTAATGGAGCTACTTGACTCTGCACTAGCTGTTTAATTGGTGCAGAATCAAGGAGTTCCATGTCAGGCTACGTTGCTCAATCCAGGGCTTAGGAGTCAGTGGAGGTGAGCTCTGCTGGTCCAGGTCCCCGCCTGCTCCATTCTCTCCATCCCAGAATGTCTCCTCCCCACCTCTCCCCAAGCGCCACTTGCCTCACCACTGCTTGGCAGGCTGGATGATCGTGAGTGATGGTCGCTGGCTTCCTATCAGCACTGGCCTAACACAGGCTCCCACTGAGCCAGCTCTGGCACTGGGCTGGTGCTAATCCTCACAAATGTTCTTTATAGCATGTTTGCTATATAGCATGTTTGCGATGATGCACTCCAGTGGTAAGCCTGAGTCCTAGTCTTAGGTCTAATCTCCAGGTTCCCCAGGTTCAAATCCCAATTCAGCCATAAACTTTCCTTGGTGACTGTGGATCAGTCAGTGTCTCATAGCCTCACCTACTTAACAGGCTTGTTGTGTTAACAAAAGGATGGCAGAAACTTTTAATACCATTCTTAACTCCTTGGAGGAAGGGTGGTATTAAAATATACCATAAATGAATAAATAAATATTTCATGGTTTTTGGAACTCTTGATTCATTTGTATGTGTCTGGGCCTTTGATTCATTTGTGTGTATCTGGTATGTATTTTGTTACATATAGTTTCATATAGAAAGCATAGCGGTTGGGAGGTATCAGTGGTATTTCTGACCTCAAAATATTTTTCTCCTCAAAAAGGTAACTGTTCTCTATGAGGCTCAAAGTACAACTAAAGCACAGCAGGTGGTGGTGGGAGTAGAAATTTCCTGCTTTGTTGACTTTTCACATTCATTTCTGTATCTGGTTTTTATTTTTTATTTTTTGGAAGGAGGGAGTAGGGGTTTCCTTTACTATTTCTTTCACATTATAAACATTATAAATTATGCAAATGCATTCCTAGATAGTCCCCCTCAGATAGTACAGCCTTAGGGGCTCAGTGTTGCTTGCATTTTGAATCTGCTATTTACATACATCGATATCCTGATATGTTATAAAAAGTCAAGGAAGCATGTCCTGGATGCTTGAAGCCAGCTTTCATCCTGTACTCATTAGACAACCATAATTGGGATTTATGATGAAAGGCCCAATCCCATTTTAGCTTCAGACACACAGATACTACAGTTTAATGAATTTGGCTTAGATAAAAGAGTAATCCAATTATTCTTGCTGCACAAATGGCTCCATCTTTGCTGTTTTATATGAGTTTAAGTTTGTATAACCGTATTATTCCCACAATTTTGTAGTCTAGCTAAAGCTCCGGGGGCAATATTCTGCACTCCAAATATCCCATATAATCTTTGTGACCTATTCAGGACATTCCTGATTGAAGTGGAAGCAGAGCACAAGAGCTCATCTTCACATGTTTTCAATTACTACTGAGTCTAGAACTGAATTTCAATCCCACAGGAAATTCCCATTTGCAACGTGTTCCAAGGAAGAATGAGAACTTTTTGAGATTTACGCAGACCCAGAGTTCCAAAATATTTCACTTAAGACAATTTGAAATCCTTTTGATTTTCTTAGCTTTTCTCTTGGAGTTGTAATTTAAAAAATTTTTTCCCTGTTTTTTGTAGTCTGGCAAACTACTGACATACTCAAAGAACAGCAAGAGATACAGGAACCTTAGGGCCAGTCCTGTTGCTCCACTGTGGGCCCACGGCTGCAGAAAGTTGGCCTGCTCTAATGGGCTGCTCTAATGCAGGTTTACTCTTCCCCTGAGAAAACAGCAGGAAGCCGCCACGACTCCCTGCTATGCACAGGGATCTTGCGGTAGGCATTATGGCTCAGGACTGGGTTGCCCATTTTGTTATAATAAAAGTATTTTGTCAAAAACAATGAAAGTTGATGAGCAAATTCCATACTGACATTGATTTCTCCTGTTTCAAGACCTCTTCCTTTCAGTGCTCTCAGAGCATTTTTCAGCTGCTTATAAAACCAAAACAAAATGCAAAATCCAATCCAACAACATTTGAAACTCTTGTCATTGATGACAACTCATCAATGCCAAAATGGCAATCCATGACATTTCTTCACTTCCTCTGATCTCCAGTGGACAAATTGTCCTTTGGAAGAGGAAAGCCTGCATTGATTGTCTTAAAATTGAGTGCACTTGCCAGGCAAGCTTCCCTGGGGAAAGAATTCCACAACTAAATTGTAGAGATTAAAGAATGAAAAATTTCAGCTGTCTTTGTGTAGAGACTAAAGTTGGCTGTGGTTACATGAACGATCGGCAAATGATTGTTTCTTTGGGGATTATTGATAGGGTTCGACTTCCTTTCATTTACTCAAATCTATTAAATTTCAGTAGAAGAACCTAATGCTGTTTTCTTCCCATGAGGTTCACATTCAGTTGAGGATAGCCTAGCATTCTTGTTAGTGCTTTATAAGTAACAAAAGAGAGCTATGTCAAGATTGTGCAAGAAATAGTGAAGTGTATAGGTTCATTTGTTCATGAGGAAGAACCTTCAATTCTTAAAATGGTTTAGCTTCAGAGTCCTACTGGTCAGTGTTCTCATACAAAATCTGCAATCCCAACATCCTGTTAGGCTGGCATACGCCCCAGGTTAAGTCCTGTGCTGACCTGGGGGTGTCACAAAAGTGCCATGAGGCACTCATGTCCCACTTGTTAGGAGTCAGGCATACTCTGACTTCCCCAAATCACCATGGAAAAATATGCCATTTGAGTTAGTCTGAACTAAATTTGTTAGGACTGCAGCCTATGTTATTTCCTGTGCAGCAGGTTACAAGTGACCAAGCTGCACAGTTGTGGGATATTCCCCAGCACAGTGGTTCTCAAACTGTTTAACATTGGGACCAACCCTACAATCCAGAGTAACTACGGGAGCACGTAAGAGACATTACGTGTACCCGTAGTTACTGCAGCACTTAGTGAAAACCTATGGGAAATTTATATTGCAATCCAGAGCAAATTGTTCTTGCACCAGAGCAAGGACTCCCTGTAGTTACTCTGGATTGCTTCCCCAGTTTTTTAAATGATACACTATTGAGACCCACCTAGTGTTACAAGACTAGAAAATATCATCAAGTCTCTAGTTTCAAATTTCTTTACTGTGGTGGAGAGGGCACTTTTTAGACTAAACTCCTCATTCATTTGATTGGGACCCTTCTGGTGTCCTAGTATTCTCTTTTGCTTGCAGTTCAATAGGAACCTTTCATCTGCCAGTTAATACATTTGCCAATAAAACTTGCCAATAAACATATACCTGTGATTCTCAGTTTTATTTTCCATGGGGCTCAATATATTTGTCAGCTAGGGTGGGGAGAGAATTTCATTCTCAAGTGTTTTTTGAAGTCTGCGTTTTGAGGACTGGGACCAATCCAGTGATAATTCATTCCTCTTGGCCTTTCCTTTGACATGAACTAGGCATGTTTGCACATTGTAAATGTGCAATGCAGCTGCAGATTTCACTTTCCATCGGGCTCCATATATTTTCTTTCATATATTGACAATTTTCAGCTTGTCAGTTTCACAACCCACCTACAAACAGGTCGCAACCTGCAATCCCACCACATCACCAATCACAGTTTGGGAAACACTACCCTAATGTAACATCTCTGTAGTTAGAAATTATCTGAAATCCAGCCTAAATTTGCTAATACTCTGTTATTGTTCCTAGTGCTGCCATCTGTCCTGAATAACTGCTGCATTGGTCATTTTCAGTGTTCCTAAATTCATTTTTTGACACCTGGAGTGAGTAGCAAAGCAAAACAAAAAAGGCTGGGACCTTAGAAGGCCAAAATTAATCACACTGAGTTAAGTGGACTAATAAGACAGCAGTTCTGAAACTGTGGGACATAATCAGATTTTTGTTGGGTTATGGGGCCAGCCCTACCTGGAAAACAAAAGGTATTCTGAGCCATGTCATGCTCTAGGGTGTCTTGCAGCTTCCAGATTGTGCCAACATATGACCCACTTACATTGTGCATGAACCAGAAGTCATAGCTGAAGATGTTAGTCACAGGAGTAAAAGGTTTGAGAACCACTGGTCTAAAACAATTTATCTGCTTGTGTTGTATTTCTATACTTAAATTATTTATCATGTCATCCCCCTTAAACAAATTAAATATGCAAAGCTTGTAACCTATGCTCATAAATTCTTTGACTTGTCAGGCAGTATCCTGACAATTTTCATTGTATCTTCATGAATGAGTGAATGAGGTTCAGTTACCACATGCAGTCAAATCTGATGATAGAAGCCTTAGGTTGTAGAATGAACTGTTCCATTTCAGACAAGAAATATAATTTCCAAGTACTTCAACATGTACTGTAACAATAACTTAAAAACTCTCAACATCAATATACATATTCAACAATATACAGTATATAAAAATATAGAAAGGTTAAGATGTCCCTTGCAAGTTACCCTGCTTAGTCGTGACTGAATCTGTGGCGTGGTTCTCATCCCCATTTCTTAAGCCATAGAGCTGGCATGTGCTGTCGGTGGCGCAAGCAGTTAAGACGCTGTGCCTCTTAACCAGCAGACCAGGGTTCGAGACTCAGGTCAGCCCCACAAGACAGGGTGAGCTCTTGTCATTAGCTCAGCTCTGCAACGCCAGCTGGATCCAATCGTATCGGCTCTGCCTTTCCATTGGACTAATTAAGTGGTGTGGAGATGGGGGATTTGCTGCTTGGGTAACAGCCTATCCTCCATAACAATCCAACCCAGGCTTTCGTGCTTCGCATGCAGCATATGCAGCGCCGAGCACAATACTTTCAAGACTGTCTTTTAAGTATTAAAGACTGTCTTTCAGTCTTTCAAGACTGACAGAGGCCTGCTTTTTTTTTAAGAGACGGCATTGTCTGAAGACACTTCTTTGGTCATGTGGCCTGGATGTCTAAACACCAAAGCACATGGAACACTGTTTCGCTGTATAAAAATATGGATAATCTCAAAACAAAACCACTTCCTTTCCATAACACTCTAATATGCAGACCACATCTGAATGACCTGAGTGACTCAAGCTGCAGCCCTATAAACAATTTCCAGGAAGTAAGCCCTATTGAACATAATGGGACTTACTTCTGAGTAACACCATAGAATTGTGCTGTCAATCTGTCATAAGATATAAGTTATACCATATAGTTAAATAGTGTGTGAATCTACTGTCAGTACATTTTTCAATATGGTTAACAAAGCACAAAATTCTTCAGTTAGCATGCTTTTCTGTAGTCGACAGATTTACATAGTCAACAGGTTTATACTGTGAGTTGTCTTCAGTGATGGCAGTAAAGATGAAATGGACACTCAAGTTGTATGTTAAACTTACAACTTCAGGAGATAAATGTGAACAGTCTGTACATTTAGCCTACCCATTTGACAAATGAAAAACCTTATTGTTCCATGAGAGTTATAATGTGCCTGAGACTGTTCCATTACCTCATTCTCCCCTAAACTTTTCCTTGAGTGTTGTATGGAAGTCTGTATAGATGTAAGATCCAGTATCTTTGAATGTGGTGCACAGTATGTGTTTATAACTTTGGTGAAGATGTTGGAGAGAATAATGCTGCATAAAACATTCCTTTTATGGTAAGGGAAACTTTTGTGTATAGGGCTTCCAGTATTGCTAGTAATCTCTCTCTAAAAGCTCTGTCTCCAGAATAACAATTTTCCTTGTCAATTTTCCTATTTAAAAAAATAAAAACCAAACATCTGCCAGCAATGAAGTAAAGCTTACAGAAAGAACTATGAGCATCAGGCATGCACTCACATTTACCATGAAGGGGTGACATTCTTTAGTCTCTCTTGTTTTTCCTTTGAAAGTAAGTTTCTAGTTCTCCTGTTGAGAACCTGAAAACATTTCCTAGTAACAATCTGGCTTTCATGAGAACAGTCAAAAAGTATCATGTTTTCAACTTTTATTAAAATTAAAATTTAACTCTGGATTATTATGGCTCTCCAGAGTGTCTGGGCAGCCCACTGTTCTCTCTATTGTTGTTTGGTCATTCAGTCGTGACCAACACTTAGTGACCCCATGGACTGCAGCATGCCAGGCCACCCTATTCTTTACTAACTTCCAAAGTATGTCCAAAGTTATGTTCATTGCCATTGTGACAATATTTAGCTACCTCATCCCCTGCCATCCCCTTCTTCTTGTGCCTTCAGTTTTTCCCAGCATCAGGGTTTTTTCTAGGGAGTATTCCCTTCTCATGATGGGCCAGAATATTTGAGCTTCAGCCTTAGTATCTGTCCTCCCAGTGAACAGTCAGGATTGATTTCCTGGAGGACGGACAGATTTGATCACCTTGCAAACCAAGGGACTCCCAAGAGTCTTCTCCAGCACCATAATTCAAAGGCATCAGTGATCAGCCTTTCTTATGGTCCAGTTCTTGCACGCAAACATTACCACAGGAAAACCTCTGCTTTAGGGTGTATTTTCAGATGTTTGTACGAGATAGAACTGTAGCCTAAGTTAATAATGGTTGAACTGTAATTAAAATCCCATCATCCCTCAATTCATTTTTTATTTTATTGGCTTACTGCAAGGGTCTCCAAACTTTGGCACAAGGGACACAATGTATATCTGACACAGTGTTGAGGACTGAAAAATAACCAAATACACGGAGCAACAATGGGCAGAAAATTTTATTGAATACAATAAATAGGTGGTGATAAAGAGGGCAAAATTGACTTATACAAAAAAAATATGAAATGGATTTTGAAAAATGAAAATCATGAGTATAAATGGGAATCTGCCATTAGAGGTGCTGAATTGAATGGAATTACTCCATTATATTGCATTTCATTCCGCACTTCTATATACCCATGCTGAAAGAAGTGCATTGTTTTGAGCTACTTTTAGCACCAAGAGGCTGGAGAACTGTGCAGGGCCTCCGGAGGGCCTGATGTGGCTTGTGTGCCAGGTTTGGGAGACCCTTGTCTGCAAGTGTAAAAGCCAGATTAAAAAAACCTAATTTTTTTCAAACTGAACAAATAGATGTACCGGTTATTCCAGAAGTATTACATAATCTTTGGTTGATTAAGGTTTGTGGTGCTCCTGTTTCCCTTGCAGTAAATGGAACTGGGGGTCTGAATGAAGATTTATGCTGTGATGGCAAAGGTGGAGGGTGCTGTTCTGTATCTCTTCTATAACTCCGGTGGCAACTGTGGTGGCGGACCCTATTCTGTGCTATCTTTTTCCTCTCTCTTAGATACTTGAACTCAACAAACGTATGTCGGCTATTGAACGCATGCTGAACCGCCTTGAGGAAAAGATCTTGGTTCAATCAGAAGAGGTATATTCAGGAATGGAAACTTCCCCCCCAGGTTTTACTCCCATCCCCAGCATATTCCCTTCATTCCTCCGGGGAGCCCCACCATTAAGGACCCAGTCTAACCATGGTATAGCACTGGTGCTGAGTCCTAGTGCTGGTGTCAAAATGCAATGCATGTTTACTTGATGAGTAGGAATTGCTGGTGCTGAGTCCATGTGAGAAATGCACCAGATATGCACCAGGAAGGATTCATGTGACAAGAAACTTCTGCCTATAGCAGCCATATAGTAACTGTGGAAGGTGGCATTTGGCAGATTATAAACATGATGAGAATAAGGCCTTGCTTGATCTAAATGTGATCTTTCACAATGAGTCATATGGCAGAATTTTCTATGAATGGACAAGATCTTGGAAGTAAATGGAAATGAAAGTCCTGTGAGAAATGATATTTACCTATTAGATCCAGGCTTTTGGGACCATCTTTCCAGTATGCAATTCTCTCTAGAGGTATTGTCTAGAGTCAGTAGTGGCCTAGATGAGAATGAATGAACAGGGTAGAAAAGGCTGAAGTGGTGGGTGCTTTGATATGGCTGTTACTGAAGACCTAGTTCTAGATTGGATTGTCCATCCATGGAAGATTAGTTACATCACTACTGGGTGTTCCTGGACCTAAAGCTCCAGCTAGGATTTGCAGCCATAGGAGCCTTTCATTCTACAAGAAATCAACCCTGACTATGTATTGGAATGTACAGAAGAAGTCCATCAGATAACCCAGACCCAACCCACAGAGGGCTTTAGTGGTAAATGTAAGCACTTGACTTGGACTTTGAAACAAATTAGAATTGAATTTCACCATATTTCTCACTGATTTACTGAAATTCAGATGTAAACAAAACCAAAGTAGATGAAAGCCAATTCCTATCCTGCTTTCCAATGCTGATGTAGCTATGCCAGTGAAACACATGCTGCATCATATGGTAGGGGTGAGTGGTATAACTATGATTTGCTTCACCCAGGGCAGGAGGCCAATGCATCATCTGCTTAAAGGACTTCCTCCCATTCAGTGCGTATGGCAAAACCTGGGTGGTGCATATGGCAACACTTTATTTGGTATTAACATTTGATAGATATATTTAAACACAATTCGTTTCATTGAATTCTGCATTAAATCATCTCAGTTGATATTGTGGTATTATTCCTAACACTGGCAATTTTACAAATTTTGGCCAATGATTCTCACGTCCTCACTGTGTGTGTTACCCAGTGCAGCCTACACCCACTAGCAATGCCACTGGCAGAGCAGGACAGTCATGAAGACTTCTTCCTCAATGTAAGGGAACATTTTTTCCCTTATTTTGGGGCTCCATTGTGGATGCATCAGTACTAGAAAGCTGTATAGGACTGGGCCAGCCTCCATTCAGTTCATAGCACTGAATGAGGCCCACGGCTACTTGGTCCTGCATTAAGAGACATATGAGTGCACTCACGGAAGAATTCAAGGCAGTGTGGAGCATCAGGGCTGCATAGCACGTGTGCCCGTAGTGCGCTTGCTTGTTAAGTGAAGTGGAACTGACTATGTGAAGCAAGATTTCTTGGAAATTTATACTTGTTATGTGAAACGCTTGTTATGAGAGGTACCACTGTAGATAGGTGTATGATTGAGTACTGCTTGTTTTCTTTTGTTAGCCTTTGGATCTTGAGTCCCAAACTGATCCTAGCATAGAAGAAAAGGAATTGAAGAGAAAATTAGAAGAAATGGCAAGTAACATCAGAGACAAAGCAATTTCTTCTGAAGATGAAGCAGAGACAGAGAAGAATGAAGTGTCTAAACCTGAAGTGAGCACATCCAGTGATGACTTGCCTAGTGATGCTAAGAAGGTATTCTTTTCCTTGCATGCTGCCTTCTTTCCCCTCTTACAGACTACCTATTCATGCACGTGAGCTTACATGGTTGCAGTAAAACCAGGTGGCTTTGCCCTTAGAACTATTTTTTACTATACTGGAAAAAAGTGCAAGAAAGGAAATTCCATTTGGATATCAGGAAAAAATTCCTGATGTTGAGGGCGGTTCAGCAGTGGAACAGATTGCCAAGAGAGGTGGTGGACTCTCCCTCACTGGGGATCTTCAAGCAGAGGCTCGACGAGCACCTATTGGAGATGCTCTAGGAGAATTTCCTGCAACAGGCAGGGAGTTGGACTAGATGACCTAGTAGGTCCCTTCCAATTCTAGGATTCTATGAACTCTAAAAAATTCCTGACAGTGAGGACAGTTTGGCAGCTGAACATATTGCCAAGTGAATTGGAGACTCATCTTCACTGAGGCTTGGAGATGCTCTAGATGGGTCTCCAAACCCCGGGCCTGGAGCCAGATGCAGCCCATGGCAAGCCTCAAGATCCCTCTATCCAGTGTTTGGGCAAGCCCTGTAATCTACTGTAATACATTCTTATATGTAAATTTATATAAATGTATTCAAATGTGAAATGTAAAATAGTTTTTTTGGCCCCGACACAGTGTCAGAGAGAAATGTGGCCCTCCTGCCAAAAAGTTTGGAGACTCCTGCTCTAGGAGGATTACCTGCTACAGGCAGGGGGTTGGACTAGGAGACCTATTAGGTCTCATGAACCTAGTAGAAACATGATCATGTTTCTGTAATCATAGATTGAGTACAGTGGTGCCTCACATAAAGAGCTTAATTCGTTCTGGAGGCCTGCTCTTTAAGTGAAACGCTCTTTAAGTGAAGCAGATTTTTCCGTAGGAAATCATGGAAACTCAGACGATTGGTTCCACAACCCTCAAAATATTCATATAAAAATATTAACTGGATGTAAAAATGATGACAAAACACCGGAATTGAATTCAAAACATGCATTCAATGTGCATGATCATATGAAATCTACTTCTGAGTAGACATAGTTCTTACTTCAGAATTACTTCTGAGTAGACATAGTAGAGTAGACTTAGTTAGGAGACTATGTATGACATAGTTAGGAGACTGCAATCAAAGACCCTTTCCTGGGAAGGTTACCTGGGCTGCTGCTGGAGGTTCAAGGTGGTAGGTGGGGGCACTTGGGGGAAGTTAGGGGCAGCTGCCTCTGGCACCTCCAGGCAACTGCCTGCAAGTTGGGGGCAGTTAGTGGCAGCAGCGCTGTCCAGCAACCCTTTTAAAGAGCCTCTGCGTGGAGTGTCATGGCTGTATAAGTGCTCTTTAAGTGAAGTGGAACTTGTTATGTGAAGCAAGATTTCTTGGAAATTTTTGCTTATTTATTTATTTATTTCCTAATTTATACCCCGCCTTTCCTCCCCTACAAGAGGGAGCCCAAGGCGGCTAACATAAGAGAAGTATAAAACACCATTAAAATAATAATAAATAGAAATTAAAACATAATTAAAATACACTTAAAATACAATTAGATTTAAAATTGAAATGATTAAAACAGACTAAAAACTTTATTAAAACAATAATATATAAAAACACAGTAAAACTACCCCAACCCCTGCCCCATTTAAAAGCTTTTTTAAAATAAAAGATTTTTAGGCTCCACCTGAAGCTCTGTATTGAGGGAGCTTTCCTCAGTTCTATGGGGAGGGAGTTCCACAGCCGGGGTGCCACCACCGAGAAGGCCCTATCTCTAGCCCTATCTCTATGTGAAATGTTAAATTGTTAAGTGAGGTACCACTGTATTAAGTAATGAATAGCCTCTCTTACAGTGCAGTCCTAAGAATATCTAGTCAGAAGTAAGTCCTATTATATTCAAAGGGCCCTACTCCCAGGAAAGTGTATTTAGGATTGCAGCCTTAGTTGCATTAATGTTAGTTTCTGTTTCCTTGGGTGGGAATCTTTTATGAATGATTTGCACTTTTTGTTCTTATTTATTCCTCTAACAAAATAGTTCAGTAAACAGGGGCAATTAGGGACTTTTCATCAGTAATCTCTCTTTCTCAATCAACATGAAGCAAGAAAATGGGCAGGATATGCAAACTGGAAATTCTAAACAGGGCCTTTGCTAAATGGAACGCTATAGGTCATGGCAGAGGGCTTTGCAAGTAAATGTAGTGGAACATTGGTTGTTTTGTGGGATCACTTTTTCATTCAACTTCTAGAATATAGAATATAAAAACAAAGCATCAAAGAGCCTAGAGTGCCTTGTTGTGAAAAGAATCTTTGTAGGACTTATTTCAAATTTTAATATGTACTGGATCGTGTAGTGAGCTTTTTCAGATGTAGGACCAGACTAAACATATTGAACATTCACTCTTGTCCACAGCATAGAAGTAGGCCAGTCCAACAGGAATGGGTGCTCTCTCTTTTAGCCTTGCCAAATCCATTAGCCATGATAGAAACATCATCACTCTTATGCTGAAAAGGCTTTGCAGAAGAGATATTATCTACTTTTGTTAATACATATTTCAAAGCCCTAAGCAACTTCAAGCAATTCTTAATTAGGCACTTCTATCCTTGATTCCAAGAATCAGTGGATATGTATTGATAGTTTGGGCCAATATGTTGTTTGCTATAATGCATGATGGGTAGAAAATAATGCAAATACAATTAAAGCTTTTTCTGGCTTCTGAGGGGCTGCTCTTCTCTTTGAGGTGCTCCATTAACAAACAGCGAGGTTTATAACCCTTTGGGTTTCTAATAGCTTTTTTGTTCATTTTTGCACATGATATTGTTGTTATTGAACACCGTGACGCACTTCTTAACACACATCTTTATAGTCAAAGAACTGATTATGAGCCAGGAAAACTACTGGAAAACAACTTTCATCTTCATCTGAAAGACAGGGGTTTTTTCACATGAGATACTTTGCAGATATTTTGCAAATATCCCTTTTTAATCTGCCATGATACATTGGAATCTGTGCCAAAAGTACAACTTGCCCTACAATCCAGAGTAACTATGGGAAGATGTAATAGGCACTTACTCTGGATTGCTCTATGCATTTCCCATAGGTGGCACCATAACTAAGTCGGTGTAAAAGGTCCCATAGTTACTCTGGATTGTTGCCCTAGTCACAACCAAGAACTGGTGGGTCCACAAACCAGATAAGATAGTCCAGAATGAACAGGCCAAAATCCTGTCGGACTTCCGTATTCAAACTAACCGCCACTTGGAACACAATACACCAAACATAACCATGGTTGAGGAAAAAACAGGTCTCGATAATTGACATTGCAGTACCCAGAGATTGTCGGCTTCAAGAGAAAGAACATGAGAAGATCACACAGTATAAGAACCTACAGATAGAAATTCAGAAAATCTGGGAAAAGAAAGCCACTGTTATTCCAATAATAATAGGTGCTCTTGTAGTGTTCCCATCAAGTCTCCAGGAACATCTAAACTTAATGGGCTTCCAGAAGATCACAACCGAATCACAATAGAGCCAATTCAAGTCAAACACTTGGCGACTGTAAAGTAGTACATTATTATTATTATTTTATCGAAAATCAAACATTAATACACAGCGAACAATGTCATGCTGGTTTCATTCACATTACCAATCGGACCCTTCCCAAGAGTCTAGGACTGTGTGATGTAGCAGTGTATAATTCATGCTGAACCCAGAAGAGCGGTTCCACAACCCAAAAAATAATCATATAAAAATATTAACTGTATATAAAAATGATGACAAAACACTGGAATTGAATTCAAAACATGCATTCAATGTGCATGATCCTACGAAGTCTACTTAGGCTACAATCCTAAAGGCACAATCCTAAAGACACTTAGGAGGCTGCAATCCTAAAGACACTTTCCTGGGAGTAAGACCTGTTGAACACAATGGGGCTTACTTCTGAGTTGGCATGGTTAGGAATCTGCAATTCTAGACACTTTCCTGGGAATAAGCCCCATTGGGGGGACTGGAGGTCTTCTGGGCGGTGGGAGGGTGTTTGGAGACGGGGGGGGGGAGATTTAGGCAGCTGGGAGTAGTGGCTGCCACTTTACAAGCCTGGCTCCCTGCAGAGCTGGCTGGAGGGAGGAGTGTCCCCTCGCCCACTCTCCAGCCTCTTCAAAAGCTTCACAGGGAGCCTGGGGTTGGAATGCAGGCTTTTAAAGTGGCAGCCACTATTCGCGTCTGCCTATATCTCCCCCCACTGTCCCCAAGCATCCTCCCACACCCTAAGAAGACCCCCCAGTCCCCCCAAGCACCTTCCCCCCCCCCCCGGGGGAACGGACCTGCGTTACCTGCCATGTTCATTCAGGTAATAAATGCCAGCTGGCCGTTACCCAAATCAGCTTTGCTACCCAGGTCAGAAGTCCAGGGGAACAATATGTTCTTTACCTGGAACATATTTTACCCAGGACATTCATTACCCAAGGTACCACTGTACCATGAAACACTATTCAAGATCAAAGAATTACTTTGAAAATTCCTTGTTTGGAGGCCGAGAACCTCCTATGGACAATAAGAACCCTCTAATTAAAGTATCTTATGTCTTTCCTCTTCCTCTTCACTATTCTCTTACCTCTTCACTATTCTCTCATCCTCCCCCTCCCTTATGGCTACACCTCATTGGTTAAAATATCGCTTGTCTCTCTATTTCTCTGACTGTAGCTAGAATTTGCTGTGGTCACTAGCAAAGGCTTTTTTGTGATATTAGCCAAAGTGCTTGAGAACCATTAACAGCACTACATGACTCACTGAAAATATAAAGGCAGAGGGGTGATGACTCTACTTTGTATTGAACTCAAGTAAAGGAGTTGGCCAAAATCTATGAAACACTAAAATGAGACATGTTGTTCAAAGGTGTTCCTGTTGTCTTTGGGCTCATAGATGTGAAAATGGAAATTGTAAAAGAAAAGTGCTTAAATTGTACAGTCAGCTAGGGATGCTAGAGTTAAATCTGCTTTTGCCTAGTTTTGTGGTTGCTAATGTCTTCTGAGAATGATGCCATGAGCATAGAAAAAAGTTCACACCCAGAAAATTCATCAAACAGGAAAAGATGGAGAATCATTGTAGTCCAGTGCAGCTTGTTTGAGTGACATGGAATGTTGGCCAGAAGATGTGGACACCCTAACACACAGGTTAAGGCTGCAGTCCTAAAGACACTTTCTTAAGAGTAAGATCCATTGAACACAATGGGGGTTAGTTTTAGTAGACTTGGTTAAGATTGTGCAAAAAAAGCTCTTATGTAAAAAGAAGAGTTAACCAAGATCTGAAGATGAGATTTACAAGATTTAGATTATATGAGTTGATAGACATGTTAATTAGCCCTACAAATCAGGGATAGAAAGACTGATTTGAAGGCACCAATCATGAGGGAACGTAGCTTAGTCAGGGGTATATGTTTGGGGAGTTATTCGTGTGTATTTTGCTGTTTTTACCCATTGTGGAATGATGCAATAAATCTGCTATTTGGATTTTCTTTGAGTCTTCATTTTGTTTGGGACCCATGATAGTCTCTAGGATGGAGATGAAATATGGAATTCCATCTAGGATGGAATATATCTTTTTCATATAAGCATACTAAGCTTATGTTTTCATTAAGCTACTATCGCAACCCTTGGATTTCTTACTTTTATAGTCACTGACCATTTGTCCCCCCTTGGTACCATATTTGTGATATTGTGACATGTTGTCCCACTATTCACCACATTGGACTTATTTGCACTAAACGTCTATTGCCTCTCAGTTGCCATTTTACTCACCGTAGAGAAGTGCCATTTGCCAGCAGTTTGCCATTGTCCAATAATTTGTAATTTGGCATTCACTCTGAGGTCTAGGTAATTTATGAACATGAATATCTTTGAAGGATATTCTATACATGAATATCTTTGAAGGATACAATTTCTTCATTAAATTGTGCAAACTGTCAATTTATTCCATTTCAAATTGTTTAATTGGGTTTTTCAAACTTTATGTGACTCTCCCTCCCAAATATAAAAATTTACATGACTCCTCATATTACAGCTAGTGGTAGTCTACCCTGGAGTAAGACAGTTGGCCCATCCAGCTCAGTATTGCAAAGACCTATTAGCAGTGGCTTTCTGGGGTTCCAGTCAATGGTCTACCTGGAGATTCCAAAGATTGAACCTAGTTCATCAGAATTTGCAACCACCAAACTGCTTGGAATCCCAGCCCACACTTTGAGAACCTCTGGTTTATCCAGTTACACATCTAGAACAGAATAGTAAGAAAGAGATTTGTTCTTCATGAGTAATATGATGTTCATACTTCTTCTTGTGATGTCCAGCAGCCAAAGATGTGTAGAATATTTGGCCGTAATAAATCACATTACCTGGGATGTAACATGAGGAGGCTAGTTTGCATTACACAAATGATGATATGATTGAAAGCTTACATGTTTTTGAACTGCTATGTTGGCAGGAGCTGGGCTAAGGACAGGAACTCACTCCATCTTTCAGTACTCAGGTCTCGAATCACTAACCTGCCGATTTTCAGATTGAAAGGTACAGTCCCTTAAACCATGAAGCCGCTGCAACCCTCATGAAACTTTTAAAAAGCAGTAAGTCCATCCTTTGGAGGTTTGTACAAGAAGGTGATTTAACAGTAACTGGACAGTGACTAGTCCTATTTGTTTCAGGTGTACAGTCCTACTGGAAAGGCACGTGGACTAGAGAAAATGCTGAAAGACTTGGATGACCATGGTCGGCTCAGTGCAACCACAGATTCAGAGCTTTCTGAACTAGAAGACAAAGTGGCATTCTCAGCAGCTCAAATGCAGCACACAGAGAATGAGGTAATCCTTTCCTGATGAACCTGCAGAGTTCTGGAGGCTCCACAACAAAAGCAGAATGTATTTAATCATAAAAATATAGTCCATGCCTGGGATGTTTTGCCGCTACAACCACATGACAACACTGTGAATTTGGAAGAAAATTATTTTCATACCCACAGTAAGGCATGATTGGGCTATGCATATGTTTGATGATCCATTCTATTCTACCCCATCAGAATCTCTAAGTTCATTGCACTAGTCTGAGCAAGATGAGGTTCTCCATGGCTGATCCTTCCCAGCTCCTGAACTCTCTTATGTTACGTTTTCTGAGGTTAGAATTTCACATTAAAATCAGTGGTGGTCCTGAGGTTAGAATTTCACATTAAAATCAGTGGTGGTCCTGGGTGTTGTGCCATCCTAGGGCCATCCTTTCAACTGCCATGTCCCCTACACATTGACCTGGCAATAATTGTAGTGATATGATGACATCACTGCAATTACTTCTGGCATGCTCCAGGCAAGTGGCACACAGCTCAGAGCATAGGGCCACTTTCTTTGTTTGAAAAAGGGAGGGGGGGTGACATGCTACCATTCTGAGCTGCATGCTCCCTTGCACTGTTAATCTTTTCTGCCATTAAATACTTATTTATTATTAAACCTTAATGGATTATTGACTGAGCACATGTTTTATCAGTCCTAAAAAATGAAGCTCAAGGTGGCTTACAGATAAAAACAGTGATTTTTTTTTAAATCTTCTGAAACACCGAAAATGTACTAAAATTATTGAGACACAACAGTTTTTTTGCCATTGACATGGCATACCATACTGCAGAATATTGGGGGATATCAAATCCCCCAGTTGCCCTACTAATACGGCCAGTGACGGGATTCAAAGAAATTAACAAACGGTTCTTTGCCCATCTGGAAGCCACTTATAAATGGCTATTTTTAAACTTTATATGTACAATCTCTCTTTAACAACTGGTTCTATAGAGTAGGTGTGAACCTACTGGAGCCCACCACTGAATACGACCCTACCCAACATTCCATGGCACACCTGTGGACCACCCACAGCACACTAGTGTGCCACAGCACAGGGATTGGAAATCTTTGGATTAAAAACACAATGAGAGTCATATCCATTACCTGTTTTGAATGAGTGAAAAGTATAATGTAAATTGTTTGCTTCACTGGTACAGACTATATGTTAAAAACATAAAATTGCAACATATACAACACAAAAACAACATATAATTATGTTGTTAATGAAATAAAGGCCTTTCTTAGGAAATGATGTGTGCTAATTGCTCTTAAGGTGTCTGATATAGAAACCCGAATTGCTGCCCTTAGTGCTGCTGGGCTGACAGTTAAACCAGTGGAAAAGTCAAAGAAAAAGTCAAGCATGCAGGTGAGTAGATCAGCATTTTACAAAAATACAAATGCCAGATCTGATATAAAGGCAAAAGCCAGAAGGATTGTGTGATGTAGGTCAAAAGGTCATTTAGTATCTCTTGGACTGCAGCAATAAATGAAATTTCACCTGTAGAAATAGGTTAAGCTATTTCTAGGGCTCTCCAGCATCTTGACCTGTGAGCTATATCCAGTACCCTTGTTAATTCCTCCCCCACATGAACAAAGTTTTCTATTCCATGGAGGGGACTTCCACTATTGCCTCTGATCACTCCCCATCTTCTCTACTCCTTGGTGCCTCCGTATTCTGATTGGGATTGACAATGGAAGCCTTTTCAGTGGAACAGCAAGCTCCAAATGGGCAACAGAGGCTGTTTGCAGCACACAGTTTGGACCTGGCTTGTGCCTCTCATGCTGGTCTGCCACTGTAAGTGAATGTGGTCAGGGGATAGGAGTTTAAAGCCATATTGTCCATTGGCCACATTGTCATTTTAAGAGGCTGCAGTTCTGAGTACACTTACCAGTGAGTAAATTTCATTAAACTTGATGAGACTCCTTCTTCTGGTTCTTACTTAATTTCTTAAGGTTTATTTATGCAGTTACATTAGTTTTATTAGTGCTTAACAGTGTAACAGGTGAAAAGGCAGTTACCTGCCCAGAGGTGATGATTCTGTAAATTTTGACAGGAGGAACAGAAGACAACAGGAAAAGCAAGGAGCAGGAATTCATCAATATATAAAAGAGAAAAGTCACAGGCCCTTCAATCCAGAGTAACTACGGGAGCACGTAAGAGACATTACGTGTACCCATAGTTACTGCACAACCTAGTGAAAACCTATGGGAAATTCATATTGCAATCCAGAGCAAATTGTTCTTACACCGGAGCAAGGACACCACGTAGTTACTCTGGATTGTGCCCTTACTCACTCACTCACTCATCAATGCTCTGCCAAAATCGCCGGGCCTAAAAGTGTGAAATTTGGGGTGGGTGTTCCTTCCGTGACTGAGGGGTGCACTAAGAACCAGTTTTCTGAAATTCCAACTGGAAGGGGTGGAAAGGGGCGCAACGCGTTTTCCTTCCTATACTTTGCATTGAAGAACTGATGACTGAGGGATGTTCTGCTCCAACCCCCGGATCTAGAAGCGTGAAATTTGGGAAGGGTGTTTCTTCTGTCACACAAAGAGCCAATGTGAAGAAGGGGGCTGGGGCTGAAATGGGGTGCAACGTGGGGCTGGGGCTGAAATGGGGTGCAACGTGTTTTTGTCCTATACTTAACATGGAAGACTGACCAACCTCCAGCCAATTTGATGCTCAGTGCTTGGTGCATTGGGGAGATGTTTGGAGGGAGGGGTTGCACTGCGGAGGATGTGGGTGCATGGGGTGGTGATGCATTTGGGTAGTTGATGCGCATGGGGAACTGATGCACATGGGGAGGTGATGCACATGGGGAGGTGATGTGCAGGGGGGGACTGGTGCGCATGAGGGATGTTGCGCATGGTGGGAAGTTGTGCATGGGTGTTGATGTGCATGGGGGAATTATGCACATGAGGGACTTATGCTCATGGTGGGATGTTGCACATGTGGGTTGATGCACATGGGGGACTGATGCGCATGGGGAGGTGATGCACATGGGGAGGTGATGCGCATGGGGAGGTGATATGCAGGGGGACTGATGAGGGATGTTGTACATCGGGGAATGATGCACATGGTGGGATGTTGAGCATGGTGGGAATTTGTGCATGGGGGAATTATGCACATGCGGGACTTATGCTCATGGTGGGATGTTGCGCATGTGGGTTGATGCGCATGCGGGACTGATGCGCATAGGGGGATGTTCCACATGGGGGACTGATGCACATGGGGAGTTGATGCATGTGGAGGGATTGTGCGCATGGTAGGATGTGGCACATAGGAGTTGATGTGCATGGGGGACTAATGTGCATGGACTAATGCGCATGGGGAGATGATGCACATGGGGGTTTGTTGCGCATGGTGGGATGTTGCACATGCTGGGATGTTGCATATGGGGGTTGATGCGCATAGGGGGATGTTTCACATGGGGGTACGGATGCGCATGGGAGACTGATGTGCATGGGGAGTTGATGCATGTGGAGGGATTATGCACATGGTGGGACGTTGTGCGTGAGAGTTAATGTGCATGGGGGACTGATGCGCATGGGGGACTAATGAATTTTATATCAGTTTGGCATTGATGCAGAATAAAGGTGCAAGAATATGGACTACATGGAACATTAAATGAGATGTTGGACTGAAAGCAGCAGAATTATTGTGGGACATATGGCCACCATTTGTCAGTGACTTGTTGAGGCAGTGAACTGAAGCAACATTTTATCATTTCTTGTCCCTCTAAGTTTTTCAGTCTTCAGCTTCCTGGGAATGCATACAATTCTCCAGAAGATCAGAGGTCAGACTCAGCCTCACCTGATGACTTCAAAGTGAGTGCATCATCACATTGAGAAACCAATAAACAGTACATGGCCAACTTATAGGACTGGAAAGCTGCAACTTTTTAGGTCCCTAGTTGAAACACATGGCATGTTAAACCATTTACGGTATTTAGAATTGAAATATATTTTTATTCCAAATGATGTAAGCATAACCAGTGAATTTTTCAATAACTAATAAGGGTTGTGGGTGGCGCAAGCAGTTAAGATGCTGTGCCTGTTAACCAGCAGGCCAGGGTTCAAGACCCGGGTCGGCCAAGACAGGGTGAGCTCCTGTCCTTAACCCAGTTCTGCGACGCCAGCTGGATCGAATCGTATTGGCTCTGCCTTTCCATTGGACTAATTCAGTGGCGTGGAGTGGGGGGATTTGCTGCTAGGGTAACAGCCTATCCTCCATAACAATCCTACCCAGGCTTTCATGCTTCGCATGCAGCATATGCAGTGCTGAGCATGATACCATACTCTTTCAAGACTGATGGAGTCCTGCTTTAATGGGCCAATCCTAAGCGCTTTTTAATGCAATCGGAACAAGCGTTCTGGTGGTGTAAGATGCTTTCTGGCTGTTGCAAATGCTATACTCTGGAGCACTTCAGCCTGGGATCCCCTTTCAAACTTAAAATTCTGTCCAAGACACCCAGTCAAACTTACCATGATGTGACATCACTGAGATCCCAGAGCTCCTCCATGTCTGTTCAAAAGTAATGTTCAAGGAGACTAAATCTCAATGGTGGGTTCTACCTCTTGCAAATCCCCTGACTAGAGGTTGCGACACTCCCCAAGGGGCTCCAGACCCCCACTTTGAGTATTTAGCTCTGGAGTGTGCAGCCTGGTTGTTGCTGCAAGCAAAGAACAGCCTGTTCTATGCACCAGCAGAAAGCAAATACCAAGCAGTTTCAGTAAATCATCATAGAGGAAGGAGATGTGAAAGTGTGGAAAAGGGCAGAGGGGAAAATTTGTCATAGAATCATAGAGTTGGAAGGGACCCAGTGGATAATAATAACAACAACAACAACAACAACAACAACAACAACAACAATTATTATTATTATTATTATTATTATTATTATTATTATTATTATTATTATTATTATTATTATTTGGGAAGGGTCCAACTGGTGAAGTGAATGAAACCAGCACGAAATTAATAATAATAATAATAATAATAATAATAATAATAATAATAATAATAATAATAATAATAATAATAATAAAATATTAACAACAACAACAACAACTAGGCATTTATATACCGCTTTTCTGCACATTTTGGATTGCTCCTCAGTCTTTATTAAAAGCGGTTTACATGGGCAGATGAATCTAAACCCCCAAAAGGATTTTTACAAACACAGATTTGTTCTATATTTCAAGAAACACTACATTCAAGATGTTACATTCACAATCTGGTTAACAACACTGGCCCCAATGACTGAAATGCTGGCTGACAAAGTTCTCCTTCAGCTCTCACACGAAGGGCAGCTGAGAAAGCTCCTTCTCTCCCACTGAAAAGCAGACGGAAAATCTCAGCTACAGCAGCCACTTTTCAAGGTCTTGCTTCGGATCTGACTTCCGGTTCTCGATCTGGCGACCTTCAGTTCTTACCTTCAGGCAATTGGAGGCTCTACCCTCTAGACCAGACCTCCGGCCATCTACTCCAACCCTCTAGTGCCTGTCTTGAACCCATCTAAACAGGGAGATCAGAGCCTGTTTGGAGTGGCTCCTAAACCACAGATGCTCCCCAATTCTTCCCCGATCTCCCTCATAGAAAGATGCAAACATTTGCATTCTTATCAACAGTTTGGAGCAGTACCCTGAAGCCTGGGACACCATCTTTTCGTACCTGAAGGCAACACAAGAAGCCTCCCCTTATCTGGTGGAGCTCTAGTCCTGTGCTCTCCAGTCTTTCTCATTCCCAAAAGTTGCTGCAATCCCACAACTTGGATTTTGTGACACCCCCCCCCCCCCACAATTGCAATCCTGACCCCAAGCAGAATGGGGAAGTAGCAAGACCAGGAGAAGATCATGTAGTGCCCAGAAAGGGGGCAGATTTGCAGCTGCAACATTTGCTGATTCCTAGCCCCCTTCCTGAACCACCTTCATAGATCCAACCAGACTCACACCAACTATACAGATGCTACATTTCTGAGTAGACCCACCAAGCCATCTTGGTGAAGCTTTCCTCAGGAAAAGAGAACAAAGGAATTTACAAGATACAAGACTGTACTGTACATCACTGGTACTCAAACTGGTGAGTTATGACCCATCAGTTTGTGAAAAGCTTCTCATACCCCTTTAAGATTCAGGAGAAAGGGAGAAGAAGTGACATGATTACCAGGATTGCATCGCTAAGGGATGCTTTCACTTACGTAGGGCTGCTGGATGTTCCAGGAAGTGTGGGGAACTGTGTGCAGCCCTCTGCAAGGTTCCCTGATGCTCAGTCTTCAGACTGATGATTGCAAAGCACTTCCAGGTTATAACTGCCATCTCCCCTGCAAAGACTTAACTCAGGAGAAAATCCCCTGAAAAATTTGCAATGCACTTAATTGAATAATATGTCTCTACCCATTAGCTATTAATTAGCTATTAATTTTTTCATTTTCTTTGTAAACCGCTTTGAGAACTTTCTAGTTGAAAAGTGGTATATAAACATGGTAGGTAGATAGATTATTGCATAAATTCATAACAGAACACAGGTTTTTTTTTTCTGTTTTAGGCATAGAGAAAAATGTTTGCACCCTCCTGTATGCAGGGCCTCCAAGAGAAATTTTTTAAGGTGGTACAAAACCCATTTGGGGCCCCTAAGACTTGCAAAATTATTTTGAAATAAAAAATTGACACTAATTAATGTGCAACAAACTTCAACAAGTTCTCGTTTATTGATCATATAAAACATTATGTTAAAACATAACGGTATTCAAGTAATGTGACAATATAAAATACTAAAATCTTATCAAAGAAAAAATTAGAAAAAAATTTAACTATTTGTTCCTTCAGTCATGGGCCTTCAAATGGTCCCTCAGTCATGGCCCCTCTGTAGCTCTTATGTAGCAACAATGTACCTGCTGGACCCCCCTCTCATAGGCCCTTCCTGTACATGTATATTTGTGTACATGCCTGCACACAGCAATGAGCAACAAAGTGAAACTGATGTCCATTGGTTGTACTGTGCCTACTTGTTCTTTTCTATGTTGATGTACAATATTGTTTGGATTGTTAAAGACAATAAAGCAGTATATGCAGTTAGATATAGTAGTACTATGCTAAATACAGTTGAGTTGAATGGATTGGAATTGGAGATGAGGGGAGAGGATATTTCTATAAAATTATAAAATCTTAACTCATCTCAATAATATCAGTGAATCTCATAACTCATGACATGAGTGAAACTAACCCTATAATCCAGAGTAACTATGGGAAGACATAAGAGACACAGGCAGCACAATCCAGAGCAACTAATCTGTCCACATAAGAGCCCTTGGGTTGCCCTATCTATCACTAGGCTGGAGCAACTGCAAGATGCTGCAGCCCAGTTACTCTGGAAGAGGCTTAGGGCAGAGCAAGGCAACATAGGGTGTCCTAAGAGAGGTGGACCTGCTCTACCCTAACTGCTCTGCCCTAAGCAGTTCAGGAGAGGCATGTTGAGGGCATGTTTAGCATTGCCTAGGGCAGAGCAGTTACTCTGTAACCAGAGCCTGTTTCCAAGGCAGAAATGCCCTCTTCCAGCCCTCAGAGTTATATCACCTCAGGAGCAGGTATAGTAATGAGTAGACCCATAGGGGTCCATGATAAGGCCTGAGTAAGAATGGCAGTGTTGACCAAAAATCTGAGTTCTTGGCCAGCCTAGCTGCAACCCCTGCCTCTCAACCTCAGGATATGGAACAACTACGGCAGCCCACTAACCTGGGGATACAGCAGGCCACTCCAAACATCCACCCTCCACTAGAGGAACTGCAGCTGTAACTGGTTGTCAGGAACTTCTGGGCTTTCTTATAAGGCAGACACCACAGCTGTTCCTTGTTCAGTGTGATCTGAGGGGGGTCTCCTCAGGAGCAAGTCCTCCCCATGTGTCAATTACTTAGCATGCTCTGGAGCAGTTAGGGCAGCCCAGGCTTCCTGACTCTCTGGATGCAGCATAACTTTATGTTCTGGATACAGAATAGTTAGGAGAGAGCAGTTAGGGCAGAGCAGGCTGAACTTGCTCTGGATTGCACCCTTATTCTAGATTGCTCTATGTGTTTCCCATAGGTTTCCCATAATTATGTTGGTGTAAAATGTCCTGTAGTTACTCTAGATTGTAGCTTATTTAAACCTGAAAGCTTATTTAAAAGATTGAGGAAAGCTGACCAATTTACTGGTCAGCAATCTGTGAAACTTGAGCTGACAGCGCATCTTGGTTTATGTGTAGATCTATACACATTCTAACAAAATGTTACTCCTTTTAGGTAATGTCCATGCCACACATGCTGACAAGAAAATTTGCTTCTTCTCTTGAACTTTCAAGTAAGGATTTGTCTTCCTTGCTGTTTTAGCATAAGGAAAGTGTTTAATTCATTCAGCAGTGAGTTTTAGTAACATTATCAGAAACAACCCAAAGGGAAGCTTGGTTGGAAGTTAATGAAGTTATAGTGTTTGTTGAAATTTTGTTGCTTCATTATTCTTAATCGTTATTATCTGTTCGCTTCAAATGGAAATAGCACTGGCCTGGCTTCAGCTTTTTCCTTGATAAAAACCTTGGATTGAAAGTAACTTATTGAGAGTCTTTCTAAAGACACTTTCCTCAGAGTAAGACCCATAAAACACAATGGGGCTTACTTTTGAGTTGAGATGGATAGGAATGTGCATGCAGTGCAGATTAATTCTGAGGTTTGGCAGTGGAACAGATTGCCAAGGGAGGTGGTGGTCTTTCCCTCACTGGGGGTCTTCAAGCAGAGGCTTGATGTGCCCCTGTTGGGGATGATCTAGGAGGATTTCCTGCTGCAGGCAGAGGGTTGGACTAAGTGACCTACTAGGTCCCTTTCAACTCTAGGATTCTATGATTCTATCCCCAGTGAGGGAGAGTCCACAACCTCCCTTGGCAATCTGTTCCACTGCCAAACCGCCATCACCGTCAGGAATTTTTTCCTGATATCCAACCAGAATCTCCTTTCTTGCAGTTTGTACCCATTGGTTCAAGTTCTGCTTTCAGAGGCAGCTAAGAACAAATGAGCCCCTTCCTCCATATGACAGCTCTTCAGGTATCTGAAGAGGGTGATCAGGTCTCCTCTCAGCCTTCTCTTTGCCATGCTGAACATATCAAGTTCCCCCAACCTTTCCTCGTAGGGCTTCCCTTGCATCCCTTCCCACTGATCATTGTTGTCACTCTCCTCTGGACTCTTCCAGTTTGGCTGCATCTTTCTTAAAGTGAGGTGCCCAGAACTGAACACAGTACTCAAGGTGAGGTCTCACCAATGCAGAATAAAGAGGAACTAGTACTTCTCGCGACTTGGAAGCTACAGTCCTCTTAATGCAGCCTAAAATGGCATTTGTCTTCTTTGCATATGCATCACACAGCTGACTCATGTTCAGCTTGTGATCCACAGTGACTCCAAGATCCTGCTCACATGTTGTGCTGCCAAGCCAAGTATCTCCCATTTTATACCCCAGTCATTTATACCAGGTCACAAAAAATTGTAAAACTTTAAATGAGTGGTACTTTGGCCTGGTATAAATAACTCCATAATGTGGAAAGTATGACTGACTCATTGCGTCTTGAAATACTGCCAGCTAAGCTCACTGTCAGCTTGTACAAGTAAGTGCTACTTCATTTTTTCCCCTGAGAAAATAACAGCCATCTCCAGGTTAAAAAGTCACACCATCCATGAGGACATCTTCCTAGTATCTGAATCATTGTGCTTAAAGCAACATCAAGTGTTGATGCAGTGCAGTAGGTTAAGAACCTCAGTTATAAAATCTGGGATGAATGCACTAGATTAAGTAAACCCTTCTTTCTCAGCCTCAGACCTTCACCTGCAATTGGAGATGGTCATGGCCACCTACCTTACAAGGCTACTATAAAAATTAGAAGATAATGTACATGAAGTAATTTGAAACATTGGAAATGCTATCTAAAATGCTAGTAACTAAATTATTTTGAGGAATGGCATATCAGGGAGAAGGGGCAAATGTCCCTGTTCTAGACTTGAGAGAGTGACACTACAACCCATTCCTGCCCCACCACCAAATTTTTGGTGTAAACCAGGACTGCGCAGACAGTGGCTGCAGATGTGCAGTGGAGTAGCCTATGGGCTAAATGAAAAGTTCCTAGTTTTCATTAGTGGCTGTCCACTGCTTTTCGTCCTCTTTTTCATTTTAGGATTGTGAATCTTTTTGAGACAGAGTACCATTAGTTATTTCCTCTGTAAATTGCTGTGTGAACTTTTAGTTCACAAGCAGTGTATATAAATAACACTTCTTAATAATATGATCATGTCTGCCATTTTTCAAGACAATGCTGACTCCTTTGCTCGGAACACCAGTTACAGAGGATCTTTGACACAGCGAAACCCAAATGGAAAAAACAGGAAAGCAGATCGCATCTTTGCGGCAAGTGCTCTTAATCTAACTCATTCATTCTTTTTATGTGGGCTGAGGGTAGTCTGGCAAATGGCGTTTTCACTGTTTTAGCATTTAACTCTGCAAACATACTAGTATAGGGTTGCCAAAATTCTCTTCTACAAAACCAGAATAGGACCCCCTATCAAACTTGTCAATATGTGAACGCAGTCTCCAAAAACCGGACTGTCCTGGTTTTGGGATACACATGGCAACCCTAATAAAATATTCCCCACAGTCAACCATCTCCACACTGACAACATGTATAGCTTTCATTCTGTATGCAGAAGTTCAGCTAAGGGAGTGATTTTCAATCTTTTACAGTATATCTCATGAATATATCCATAGTTTTACAGCTATACTTTCCTGGGAGTAAGTCTCATTGAACACAAAGGAATTTACTTCCATGTAAACGTGGAAGAGCCCTGGCATCACAGTGATGCCAGTTTCTGTTTCACATCAATTCCAGCCATGGCAAGGGTCCAGGAGAAAGGGTCCTAGATAGTCATTCTCAGAGTGGGTTCCAGGCTGAAATGCTTGAGAATACTGCTGTTAGCAGTCCATACTTCCAATGCAACATACTTCCAATAAGCAATATTGCCCAGATTATGGATGCTTCCAGAAATGAACAAAAAGATTTTGATCTTTTTCATCAATTAAAGGCCCATGCAACTTCAGGCTTCCCCTCTCACAGCCTGTATTGAAGGCAAAAAAAAGAAAAGAAAAGAAAGATGAGGCATTCAATGGCATGTTATCATCATAATCAACTGGTGTGATGATCACCCTAAGATGGCTACTCACTCATTCCAGCATGGAATCTTCTGTGCTGAAGTATTGCAATGACAGTGCATGATCGCAGGACACTGCTGCTTAACGGTTCTCATTCCCATCTGTTCCACGTATGATTGGCTTGTAATTGCCCCTCCCCAGAAGCAATTATCCTAGTGGGAGTCCCTACAAAAATGTTTTGCCATATTTTGGAACAATGCTGTGAGATTTCATTATCAGTCAGGTTTGTTGTTGTTTTTTAACTGTAGAGGCAGGGCACAAGGACCCAACAGTCAGAAAGGAATGGAACTACTGTTATGTGTTGGGATCAATCTCTGATAAAACAATCAATGTCAGATAAACTAGCTTGTGTCACTTATTATTCCAAAAAGGTTGATACTAGTTTTTTATTCCTTACAGAAGCCTGTGATGACCCATCACGCTTGAAAATGATGAAATTTCCCATTGCCAAGAATGTGGAGCCTCAGCTCAAGACTTCATTCCCTCCTTTTCTCCCTTGTCTTTTGTCTTCCTGCATCATAAACAAACAAGCAACTTATTTCTGAAAATAATTCTCCAAAAGTCATTCTTTTGGATTGTGGATCCCTGATTCCTTACGATAGCACCCAAACCTTCTGTGATATAAATAATTTGTTTCTCAGAATTGACTAACCCACTGCATCTGCTAAGTAGGACCAACAGCTGAAGAACTTTTCATAATCAGGAAGCTGGAGGTGGGAAGTGTCTGCTCAGTAGAAAACAAAGATACTTCAGTTGGACAGTCTGTCATCCTAGGTAACCTAGCTAATTGAAATTTCACATTCCAATTGCAGCAATAAGTCTGTTGCAAAACTGATACAATAATTATGGAAATATAGACTAGAACCCATCTTGTCAGGTGCCCTTAATATAGCTGATCACCTATATCCTAATCCCCAGAAACCTATAGTTAAAATGCTGCAAAGCTCCTTTGCATTAAATGTTTGGAAGATATTATTCCCATATTCAGTGCTTGCCTATACAGACAAATGCTGAACTTGGGAGAAGGCTGGGGGGACAGAATTAGGCACATGAGAAGGGGGGAGTACCATTTGTCAGTGTGATCCTGCATCCTCCCATGTGTATTTCCTGTCTTTGGATTATAATACCATGCATATAGTTGTTGCAGAACACTGAAATAAATAATGCCTCTGCAATCATTACTACTACTAAATCATCATCCTCCATTCAGTGTCCCTAATCTATGGCAATATTGTAAATTACAGCCCAATCCTATCCAGCTTTCCAGTACTGAAGCAGCTGCAATGCAGTTCTGAGGTAAGGGAGTGTTCATTTCATAGAATCATAGAGTTGAAAGGGAACCAGTAGGTCATCTAGTCCAACCCCCTCCCTGTAGCAGGAAATCCTCCTAGAGCATCGCCAACAGGTGCACATCAAGCCTCTGCTTGAAGATTCCCAGTGAAGGAGAGTCTACCACCTCTCTTGGCAATCTGTTCCACTGCCGAACTGCCCTCACTGTCAGGAATTTATTCCAGATTTGAGAAGGCCTCTGTGACTGTCAATCAGTCTGATATGTGAGAACATACCCTGTAGCCATGGATGTATTGGCACTGGCACATTTATGTTGATTACAATTGGGAAGTTTGTTTCACTGATAAAGTCTAAGGACAGAACTCTGTATTAGGGGGACTTCCATGATTCCTACACCTGATTCAAGAGTTATCCTCAATCTGTTAAAGCAGCTGCAGCTGATTTCAGCTGAATAGTGAAAAGTGGCCCTGAAAATTTTTAACCTTTGAGAGAGAAGCAGCAAGGTGGGGCAGATAAACAACACTAAAGGAAAGAGTTGAACAGTTAGTATCCATCTTTGAGACCCCTTTTGTCTAAAGCCAGGGGCTCCAAAGTTTCAACTTAAGGGCATCAGGACCTTTAACAATTGTGCAGAGGAGGAAATTTCAGCAGGTGCAGTTTTTCATCTCAAAGATCACAAACTGCATCTGCTGATATTTCCTCCTTTACACAATTATTAAAGGTCCATGAGCCCTGAAATTGAAAGTTTGGAGACCCCTGGATCCGTCTACTGCTAATTTATCAGATTTAGGGAAGCAGAATAAAGGGTTGTGAGGGAGAGAAGAATCAGAGAGCTGCATACCATTTTGCTTAAAATTACAATATTATACTCACCTTTCTTCATTTCTAGTATTGGCTTTAACTCTTATGAATAACAATTTTGTGTTTTGTGTTACATTACCCAATAAAGTTTGACAACATGTTCCTAAAATTTATGTTTCCCAAGATGTCTATTTTCCTTCCTCGTTTTTGAAGAGATGGGGATTGGGAACACATGCATTTTACCATGAAGTTTATGTGTGTGACTAACAACCTGAGTGGTACAATCAGGGTTTTTTGCTGGAAATCTTGTAATCAACCACCATAAGGCCCAGGCTGTAGACATGGCAAGCAAGTCCCCAGGAGCCATGTGTGGGCAACACCGACAAACAGAATCTCATCTCACTAGTAAGTCAGCAGTGGGAATGCAGTAAGAAAGCTGCAGGGCAGAGAGTAAGCCAGTTTGAGAAGATGGAGATCTTGCTAACAGCTGTTCAAACTTATTCCTTCTTCTGGCCCAGACCTGTCAACTGAGGACATAATCCTAACCAGTTTAGGTCAGAACAACTCACCATCCCTCTCCATCCCTACAAGGATTTGAGGAGGCCAGCACATGTCTGTGCACTGGCCATTCCCTTCACCCCAGAGTGGCACAGAAATGCCATACAGTATTTTTGTGGCATCCCCAGGCCTGCATGGGACTTGTGCCAGCCTAATCAGGGATTAGGATGGCCCTTTGACTCTCCTTAAACTCACATCATCTAAAGAGCTGTTGTAGGTCTCAGGAGATCTGTTGGGACCAGGTATCTTACAGAGAGGTAAGTAAAAATATTCTTTACATACCTTTACTGGGTCATCTGATCACCTCTCTGCCCGTATCGTGTGGGTCTTCATGTACCTGTAGGTAGCACTGCACACTCTGGAAAGATGGGGACTGGGCTATGAGTGCTAATATGTTCAAAAAATAAAGACATTGAGTCATAACTGGAATCATCAGTAACACTTGAGTGGACAGTGAAGAATTCGGGTAATGACATAAGCAACATTATCATGTTGTTTAATGTGTTCAAGACTAGGTAGGACTTAACCAAAGCTGCAAATGAGCTCTAATCCAGATCCATTTGGTGAGTGTTTGATCCATACAGCTCAGCTGTTCTGATATCTATCTATCTATCTATCGATATAGATATATAGATATATGTAAACTATCTATATATAGTTTCTGCTCTTCACTGGTTTGTCCCTTTGCTGCTATAAGGGTGGTATTTTAACCTTGTGTTCCTTAGTTGCAGAGCAGACCCAAGTTTTCAGATCTAGCTACTAGTGCAGAGTTTCTCAAAGTGGGGGTCGGGACCCCTTTTGGGTTGCCTAGAGCTTTCCTGGGGGTCGCCTAAAGACCTCAGGTGCAGGGGGCCAGGTCAGGCTTGCCAGACCTCCAGCTGTAGCTGCGCGCGCACTGGGGCTGACTGACAGCCTCAGGACCCAATCCTATGCATGCCTACTCTGAAATAAATCCCATTATAGTCAGGGGGCCTTTACTCCCATGTAAATGTGGATAGGATTGAAGCCTCAGGGCCCAATCCAATGCATGCCTACTCTGAAATAAATCCCATTGTGTTCAGTGTGTGCATACAACACACATTTCATTTGTAACCATGAAAATACATCCTGCAAATTGGATATTTACATTACAATTCATAACAGTAGCAAAATTACAGTTATAAAGTAGCAATGAAAATAATTTTATGGTTGGGGTCCCCACAACATGAGAAACTTATAAAGGGGTCATGGCGTTAGGAAGATTGAGAACCACTGTACTAGAGGTATTTTTCTGGCATTTCAATTAGTGAACAATTCAAAATGGAATAATATTAGTGTAATGTTGAAAATGCCAGGAAATTCCATAAACTGAAAAAGCTTAATGTTCATAAATGATACTGCCTTCTTCAGAGAAGTTGTTTTACATGTTAAACCTTTGACATGATTCTATCTGACATTTCTAGAAGAAGAAGAATATTCTTTGAAATAATGATATTTCAGGTATGATAAAATGAAGATTGCACATTACCTGCTGGAATGGAATCATATACTGCATGCAGTAACCTTATACCTGGTCAAAAATTCTGCACATAATTTTTTGCTAGTCAATGAGCACAATCCTAACCATGTCTACTTAGAAGTAAGCCCCATTGTGTCCAATGGGTCTTACTCCCAGGAAAGTGTCTTTAGGATTGCAACCTTAGGAAAGTAAGCTCCTCTGAGTAGGCCAGAGAAAAGGCCAGAAATCGTAAGTTCTCATTTTTCTCAGGAGACAGAACGTTAGCCAAGGGAATTGTTTCAGAGAACTTCAGAGGATTATGCTGCCATCCTAAAGACACTCTCCTGGGAGTAAGACTCATTGAACACAATGGGACTTATTTTTGAGTTTTTAGAGCTTGGGGTGATTGTGATACCAAAGTCAGACAGTGACCAAGAGCTCTCAAGGAACAAGGCTCTGCAATTCAGAAGTCTTACAGAAATCGATGGAAGAATATAAGAAATGAAACAGCCACTTGATATGTTAAGATGTGACTAAGCATGTTGTTTCCTCACATCAGCCACTACTGGCAGACATGGAAAATGGAGCAAATCTGGGGGCTGAGAACCAGGGAAAAACTTCTTTGCTGCTTAAAATTACCTCTGCGAAAACATAGTGAACTTCTCAGTCAATCCAGCCCAGGCTCATGACTAGCACAAATACAGTACATGGTTTCATGTCTTACATTTGCATTTGCCTCTCTTTCGTAGAACCTTAGAAATGCATTTTTTGGCTCTGTAAGGTAGGGTACATTTTACGATGGTAATTTACCCGATGCTGTCCAGGGAACTGTGAAGCTGAGCAGGGATTACATCTGGAATGCCCAAGTCAGCATGCTAGTCACCACCATTATACAAGTTCTCTTGTGCTCACATGAAGATAAACAGAATATCAACAGCATTCCATAGTTGGGTGCAGTGGTGATAATCCAGACTGAATGGCAAGTCATGTGGTGTGAGGGATTCATTACATTGAGCTGTTCAAACTTATCAGGCCATTGATTGCTCTGCTCTGATATGACTGCTCTGCCCTGCCATCCCCTTCCCTCCCCAAATACTGAGGACAGCCATGTATTTTATGCCATTTCAGCCTGGATGCCAGTTACCTTGGGGATATGAAAGCATCTCACTGTATTTGGGAAATCAAGCTTTGGAAAATCATGTGCTATTTTGGACAGAACAGAAATATGCCTTTTGCAATATTACGTTTAGTTAATTCTGGTATGCTGGTGTTGACCCACATGTTTACCCGCCTGACACATCTAAAAAGACTCATGAAAATCATCTCTAATTGAAATCCTAAAAAAGGTCGTTTCCATACAGAGAATATAATGTTCATGTGGCAGCTAATATGAGTTAGAAACATCACAAATGCTGGAAATCCAGCTTAAGCTGTAGTATAAAAGGCTAAATATGGTAAACACCGGCAGACAAAACTGAATATAGTCTGTGACCATAAAGCACATTACATACAGTGAGAATTTATCTGAATGAAACTCAAACTGTAATCCTTACCCCCAGTTAGACAGGCTTAAGTCCCAGCGCAAATCCTGGGCTATAAGGCACTTCTATGCTATTCCTGGGTTGGGGGTTAGGCCATTCTGAGAATTTATAGCAATTATAATGACACAGGTAAGCAGTTTTTTGCCTTCTAGTGACAGAATGTGAATTAGATGATCACAAAATAGAATAGTTCAGGAATTGAGTGCAATAATAAATAAAGGCAGTTCGTTGAGAAAAAGTGTGCAATCAGACCTGAACATGTGCAGCTTAATGGCAATTTAAGTACTAGCATGTAGTAACCAATAGTACCTTTCAGAATGTCTGAGAATAATATGTCCTTTTCTAATGGGTGAAATGGAGGTAGAAAAAGGAAAGATGTTCCATGCTATCAGATTTATTTAAAGGAAGAAAACATTCCACTTTCTTGAGTTGATACAAATAAACGTAAGTACTGATAGGAGGGGAAATGATGCTGAGATGCCTTGTCCCAATGCTGATGTCACAGCCTTATATATTGGCAGACAAAGGCAAGGCATAAAAAGGCAAAGAGGGACCTGCCTCTGGCACCGAGTCCAGAAGTAACTGAAGGGCAGTGCTACTCTTCAATTCTGCTGTTGTAAAAAGTAAGTATTTTACTTACATTTCAGCATATCAGATCTGCATCTCTGAGAATGGTCCTCTTATAGAAAAAGTGGGTGTAAGCAAAGCAAATTGGAAGATAGGACATGCATGACACCTGTTGCTGTATCAAATAATTTGCAGAGTGCTACAAACAACATCAATTTTCATTCATTTTTTTCTTTTCATTTTCAAGCTCTCAGGTTTACACAAAAGTGTATTTTTTGTGTATTTGTATTTGCTAAGTGTTGTTCTATGTGAACAGTAATTTTCTTGTTCCACTGATGAGGTTTTACTGTATTAGGTGTTTCTACATTTAAGTATTACTGTTGCTACACCTATGGTGTCTTAATTTAATTTTTTGTGATCAAAACTAATTTATACCATAAACAGGTGCTTTTCTAGTGAGAGGGGAAATAAAAGATGCTGGTGTGGAGTATTTTTGAATTTGCAGTTACTAATAAGAAAATAGTCAATTATGATTTTAGGTATATAGCACCCAAAGATTGCAGCATGAATTACATTTCTCATTGCAGACGATACTGCTATTTGGGCTTCCTGATGAGAAACAGGCTAGAAAATAGGCACTTGCCCACAGCTGGGCAGTGACGACATGGTAAAGCTGTTGTTAGGTTTCCAGTGCTATCCCTTTGCTCATGCTGGCCTACAATTAGACAGGTAGTGATGTGTTTTCTGCTCTGCAGCAAATGCATGGTCAATTATATTTGTTCAGGTGTCTAAAAAAACTTCAGGCACAATGTTCTGATGATGTTTCCTATCCAAACAATGAACATGAAACATATCGAAATTCATCAAAATATGGTGAAATATGGCCCCAATGGCTTATGAGCGATTTGAAGAAGAGTTGTTTCAACCCCCAAGTGATCTTTCCAGATCATGCAGGGATGACACTTCTTCAACCAGCACACCAGATGGCAAGACCAGTTGTGGAGCCTACCAGTCATGGAGCCTACCAGACAATTCCTTTCTCATCTACTAACCCAGTAGCTTATCGGTTCTAGCATCAGATCGGAAATAGCCTTACAACTCAGAAGTAAGGTGTAATCTTTGTTCTGTAGAATCAGGGGTGACAAAACCTCACCAGAGACCAAATCTGGATTTTATCTGACCCTGAGGTTCTCCAGTCTCTCAGGGCTAAAAATAACTCGACGCACCTCCAGGTATCTACAGCATTCAACCACTAGAGGTGCCAAATATAATGCAATGTAATGGAAATTATTCCATTGCATTGCAATGTTGCACTGCATTCAACGCTTTTAATGTCTAATTTCTAATGAGATAAAAACCAATTCTGAGAGATATGAAATTATATATATATATATATATATATATATATATATATATATATATATATATATATATATATATATATATATATATATATATATATATATATATATATATATATATATATATATATATAATGCTAGTTAAACTTAAAATGGAGCAAAAATTGATGCAAAAGCTTTTAAATTTGCATTGTGGGTAGCTTGATACTTTTACAAAGTCAATTTTCTTCCCCTTCCTGTGCAAGTCAATTTTTTCCTCTATTCCCCTCCTCCTTCTTTGCATTCAATCAAACTCACAGCACATTGGTCCTCCATATGTTTGACTTCTTTATTTTCTGGCCCTAAACACTGTGTCAGGTTTGTGATGTGATCCTTATGCAACAAAGTGATGTGATCCTGCTATAAATGAATCTTAGATTGGAGGTTCAAGGAATTAAGAGCTGAGAATTCCACGGTGGTCACTGGCAATTAAAGCATGTAAAACAGCCCACTATTCTAATTAGATTAACTTGTCTTTCTGCAGAAAAAAACATGTGCTGAATTTTTCAAAGTCTGACTATGAATACTCTGGCTGCAATCCTACAAACAATCTATGTGCCCTTCAGAAAGATTCTCCATATACCACTTTGGGTATATGGAGGGTTTTACAGTACATGCTCACACATTGGGCACCAATGTGCTCAATGCTGCTCACCAAAGCAGCCTTTGGTTCAATGGAGGCTAATGCAAGTACTGCAGTGGAGACATGCAATGGAGGCAATATACAAGTGTGAATAGTTCACAGTGGCAGAAACTCCTACAACAGGTAGACTTCCTTCCCAAACAACCAGTACTTTGTAGGACTGTAGAGTCCTGTCATAGGCCATGAATGAGCAAATGCACTCCAGTTTTCTTCCTTTGTGCTGCACAGGAAAACAGTGATAGCAAGTCATGAAGAAATCCCTACTACCTGATCACCTTGTACATAAACACTTATGGTAAAAAAAGCCTTGACAATTTTAGCACTTTCTCTTATAAGATGAAAAAGGTTATAAATCACTGCTCTAATGCATTTGTAAAAAGCAATAGTATCTTTTGACTGTTTGGCAGGGACAGTAGCAGGGATAGGAATTAAATCTAGGGCCCCCATATAGATCCTGATCAGTGCTGTTCACAATTCCCAGCAGGCTTCTGACCAGCAGTCCGGGCATCTAAATCAGAAGTACACTTTGTTATTCTTAAGTTTCATCAGAATGAAATTACACCTCATGCAGAACAACACTGTGCACATGCAATTACACACAACTGTATAAGTGATTATTATAGTATTGGATGATAAAACTCCATTTTGAGTACACAAAAGTCACTTTTTAGAAAAGTAACTCATTTTTGAAATTCAGCTGTAAAATATGTCATTTCTTGAAGATTTGGTTCTTGTTCCTCCACTGAAAATCTTCCATGTGATGGTTATGTGACATCTTCTTTATTGCACTTCTTCAGGGGTCTGGCACAAGTCAAGAGACCTTTGCAGAACACAGAAAGGAATGAAACTGCTAACCATCTGCCTTTTGTACCTGCTGCTGGACTGTTTAGTGCTGCCAGACACTGAAGGTCAAATCCTTGATCGATCCATGGAAATCAGAAGTAAGTTCTTGAAATCAATCAATCAAATCAATCAATGAAAATTCACAAAGCTCTTTACAGAGAAAATCAAATAATTAATTAACTAATGGCTCCCTTGACCCCAAAGGTTCACTATCTAAATCAGTGGATTTCAACCAGTGTGCCATGGTACACTGGTGTGTGGTGGATATTCCTCAGGTGTGCTGGGGGAATTTGGGGATTGACATTCATTAGTAGGAAAACTGGGGAATTTGAACAATCTGATGTTGCCTTGTCAATAGTAAAAACAAGTGATGGTGTGCCTTGACAATTTCAGTGCCTTGTCAAGTGTGCCATGTGATTAAAAAGATTGAAAATCACTTACCTAAATAGATGGAAAAGAACACCAGCAAAAGTCTCTAGAAAAGACATTGCTGGGGTGAGAAGGGCCAATTACTCTTTTCCTACTAAATAACAAAGACCCATTTCAAAAAGTGCATCTTACTCTAGCAGGGAATTAAGATGGCTATCAGTATAAAGGTGAAATTAATCAGGTAAAATCAGGTGATTAATACAGTGACAAGGTGAAATCAGGATTAAGGATATTAAGGTGAAATTAAGGAAACACTATCAGTATCAAACCCCATTTAGAGCTATTGAGGTATTTCTTTTCCACAATTGTCTGCAAGTGAAATTAACACTTCACCTAGTGCTTTAATAAAGTCCTTTCCTCTGATCAAGTTCCTTAGAGTGTCTTCTTATAACTAAGTGCCATTCAGAAGAAATCTGGGAATTTGTGGGGCAATTTGAAGCTACAGTGGCACAATTATGATGGTGCAACATTGGTGTAAAATGCATTGTAACCTATCTATCTACAGTATTTATATACCGTTTACAACTAAAAAGTTCACAAAGCAGTTTACAAGAAAATGAAAAATTAATAGCTAATTAATAGCTAATGGATCTCTGTCCCAAAAAGGCTCACAATCTAAAATGCAAAAAGAACACCAGCAGAAGCCACTTGAACAGACATTGCTGGGGTGTGTTGGGCCAGTTACTCTCCCCCTGCTAAATAAAGGAGAACACCCATTTGAAAGAGTGCCTCTTGCCCATTTAGCAGGGGTTGTCCCACCTAACTTGTCCAACACAAAGGGTGAAGTGAAAACAGGACCCTGATGGGTTTCACATTGGTGCATCCTTCCAATTATCCTATTCACATCCATGGAAATCTAACACAGCCCAGAAAATAATCTATAGGTTGCAATTGCCCAACATTGGCCTTATGTCAACAAGCAACACATTCCTGCCCCAGCAACCCAACTGGGGATCTTGTGTGTTAGAGATCCAACGCGTTGCTGTCAACAGTAAGCTACATCAACAAGCTCCACTTCTGCATCTGTCATAGGCCCTTCCTAAACACAGTTGTGAATATGTGCTTTCTATTAACTTTAACTGACATACCAGTGGTGGTGGTGGTAGTAGTAGTAGTAGAAGTAGTAGTAGTAATATTATTATTTATAATAAATATGCCATCAGAGTATCTAGTGCCCTGTATGATTAGTCAGTAGAAAATGTACTATCAGCTGAACAGTACTCTGCAGGATGTTGTGTGTGCTTCTTTTAAAAAGTCACAATGTCACCATTGACCTCCAGAGTGAGAGCACCAGTGTTTTATGAACATGAGTATACCATATCAGGTGTTCCTGGATGAAAATGCTTGGCTGGGTACTTCTTGGGGTTCTCACTTGTCTCTTGGGCTTTGCTTCTAGATCCTGATATTGATCCTTCCTGGTACACAGGACGAGGGATCCGACCTGTGGGGCGGTTTGGCAGGAGACAAACAGCTGCAGTGAGCACCCAGAAATCTGGCTATGGGCACCGGCCGGCTTGCTTTCCTATAGAAGAGGACAGGGAATATGTGCAAGATGAATAATTGTGGCAGATGTGAATCATTTGCAATTGTGAGAAGAAATGAAGAAAAAAAACCCTCTTCGATTTCCATCCCTCTTAACACCAAATAAAAAGATGGACCTTTCAGCAGTCTTTCTTGTGTGGCAAAACCAAAAACATAGGAAAAAAACTGTAGTGATTTCCTCTCTCTACCTTCCTGTATGACTGTACTGTTTAATACACTATAGTCTGGCCAATTAACAAAATTTCAAGACGCACAGATAAAAAAACCATGTATTCCAGAGAGACCCAATAGATCAGGCATGTCAAACTGGTGGCCCACGGGCCACATGCGGCCCTTTGCAGGCACACATGCAGCCCTCGAGTGATATCCCCACCCCCAGAAACAGCTCAGTAGTGGTGGCAGCACACTTCATTTTGAGCCAGCAAAGAGCCCAGGAAGAAGGAGGGCACTTCTGAGTAGTCATGCAAAGGGACTGCGGCCCTTGGGAGACACAATTAATGCTAATGTGGCCCTCTGTATGAAATGAGTTTGACACCCCTGCAATAGATTACGCTGCAAGAGTTTTCAGCACATGCTCCAAGGAAGTTCATCCCCACAAGAGGACAGTTACTGTTTTTTTATGGCTAACATAGTGCCCATTCATGGGGAGCAGGGCAACCCATTTAGAATATCTTAGCAGTTCCATTTGTATCTTGACTTGCACACATGCTTTAGAGGTGTCCTTTCAGCTTTATCTTTCAGCTTTATCTTTCAGCTTTATGCTGCTTGAAGATGATCCTCTTCTAGCTTCTAGACCCAGTTCATATGCAACACCCCTCCAGTTTTGGATTCAATGAAAGGCTCTGGAGAATACAGTGGTGCCTCATATAACAAGTTTAATTCATTCTGGAAGCATGCTTGTTATGTGAAACGCTCTTATGTAAAGCAGATTTTCCCATAGGAAATAATGGAAACTAAGACAATTGATTCCACAACCCCCAAAAATTATTAACTCTGTGTTAAAGATGACAAAACACTGTACTTGAATTCAAAACATGCATTCAATATGCATGATCCTATGAAGTTTATTTGGGCTGCAATCCTAAATACACTTTCCTGGGAGTTGGACCCATTTAACACAATGGGGCTTACGTCTGAGTAGACATGGTTAGGAGGCTGCAATCCAAGACACTTTCCTGGGAGTAAGCCCCATTGAACACAAGCCCCATTGAATACAATGGGGCTTACTTCTCAGTATACATGCTTAGGAGGCTGCAATCCTAAAGACATTTTCCTGGGCGTAAGCCCCATTGAACACAGTGGGGCTTACTTCTGAGAAGACATGGTTAGGAGACTGCATGGATGATAGGGAGCTTACCTGGGCTGCTGCTGTAGGCTGGAGGCCGGTGGAGGCACTTGGGGGCAGTTAGGGTAGCTGCCTTTGGCGCCCCCATGCAACTGCCCCCAAGTTGGCGGCAGTTAGAGGCAGCAGCGCCTCTAAAACAGACTCCACGTGGAGCATCAGTGTGGAGCAACTTGGGGGCAGTTGCCTGGGGCTTGTTAAGTGAAGCGGGCTTGTTAAGTGGAGCACACTCCCAATGGGAATTTGTGCTGGTTATGTGAATCACTCTTTATGTGGGGCACTTGTTATGAGACATACCACTATATTACCTACCTAGAGCAGATTTAGGTGAAAGTGCTACTCTTGCAGATACTGCAGATAAGTCAATCTCTCAGATAAGTTGGGGGCAGAGTGACCATATGTCCATGGATGTAGCCACAAGTGGGCTGAAACCCTAAGTTTTGCAGGGATTCTTCCCACAGTGTGGGAACCTCCTCCCCTCTGAACCATTCCAGAATTAAAATCCTCTGAGTCATTCCGGGATGCTTCCCCCTCCTGGAATGGCTCAGTGGTGGAGGAGAGTACTCTGCAGTGAGGCTCCTGCAAAACTTAGAGTTTCACCACCCCCTTTTGCTACAGCCCTGTAATATGTCCTCTTTTTCCAGAACATGTCCTTTTTCTAGCCCTATGTCCTAGAAAAAATCTTCATTGTCCTCCTTTTCCTTGTGAGCAGGCAGCATCTAGTTTGCATAACTACCGGTAGGTACAATAGTTTTAAATTTAATAAGTAATGTTGTATTTAAATTAACCACATCACAACAATATACCATAAATGTGTGTCTTTAGCATTTGTCATGTCTAATTTTTTCTTGGGGGCACTACATTTGGGGGGGGGGGGCTAGTCCTCTTTTTGGATTATGACCCTAGTTGAGGGCTTGTTTTTAGCTAAAGATCATGAAATTTTTATAACCCTCAAATATGTGTGGTGGGGAGAGGGTGTAATTTGCATGAGTGCCAAGTTATAATTTTGCCTGATTTCACCCAAGGCCAGATCCTTAAAAAATAGCCCACCTAAATTTGTTACCTAAAAAAATGTACAGTCTCTATTAAAAAAAATATAGTACAAGATCATATGATTTATTTTTATTCCGTAACTTTTTTAATTCTGGTCTTTAAAACTTTTTGTAAACATTATCCAAGTAAATGTACTGTATACATACTAGTAGAACCATTGATCAAATCCTTCTTTAAGGTTCCATGTATGGTAAGCCAGAGGATCCATATAACCAACAACATATATCATATAACTGGCAATTCAATTCACAGTAGAGAGACAAGCAACAAGGTATGAGCGTAAGAAAGTGCAGCTACACATTATTGCAGCTCTATTCTCTCAGAAGTAGCTCCTTTTGCTTTCCATGGTACAGTGAATTGCAGTGTCCATCTTTCTTGAGTTGGAATTGAGGATTACATCCTGGTGTTTTAAAAACCAGACCTCTGTCAAGTATTTACAAAATGGAATGAGGGTGCAGAAGGGTTGGGATCCTGCCAAAGAGAAGGAGGCTTGCTTTATTCTTATGGATACCTTGAATCCTTGTTTTTTTTCGGGAGGAATGAAAATGTGAACTTTGGCTGCAGTTTGCCTTAGAGTGTGCCTGGTTGCTCTCTAGGCTAAGTACCTAGTACAATGTAAAGATGTTCCCCTCAGTTTGTCCTGCTAGTTGTAACCGACTCTAGAGTGCAGTGTACATCCCCTATTTTTAGAGCCATAGAGCCATGTCCGAAGATGCCTCCATGGTCATGTGGCCTCCAAGTGCATGGAATGCCGTTACTTTCCCACCAAGGTGGTACCTATTTGCATGCTTTCAAACTGCAAGGTTGGCAGGAGCTGGGCAAAGGTTGGGATATCACTCTGTCTTGCAGTACTCAGGTCTTGAACAACTGACCTGTCAGTCTTCAGATTGACATGCATAGCGCCTTTAACCACTAAGCCACAGCAGCCCAAATGCCTTGTAGCCTGATTGAAAAGGGGGAGGAAGAATCTGAGCTTAGCCACTGTTTTTAATTAAATTAACAAGGAATGCAGTATACTGAGTGCCCTCCCCTATTCTGCCTGAAATAAGGGAGAAATGGTATTTCCCTTTTGTTCTGCTCTGGGCTTCGCCTGACCGTTGCCCTCATCCCTAAGAGACCAGCAATAAGGCAAGGAGATTATCTGATTTAGACCCCAATCTTTTAGCTGTCTACTCAGAAGTAAGTTCCATTATAGTCAATGGATCTTACTCCTAAGAAAGTGTAATAGGATTGTAAACTTAATCAACATTTGTTGAAGCAGACATGCTATCAGAAACTTGCCTAAATAAGCATTTTGGTTCATAGGAAAGGTAAAAAAGTCTTTCAAAAGACATTTTGGTCCATATAGAAGACAAGAACAAGTGTGACATCCACATTGTGAAATATCTCTGATGTGCAACCATAATGAATTCTGAAGCAGGCACTGTTGTTTCAAAGGATGAATGCAGAGTTTAATCAAGTGGTTATTGAGGGAGGGTGTTAGTGACCGGAGGCAGTTCCATAGGCTTCAAATTAAACCATTTTTCCCCCAATGAATGTAATTCATTGGCAATGTAATCAGGATTAGAAGTGCAGCAGGGTCAAGGTCTCTTGAAACATCCTATCCTTGTCATGGCCTCACTATTTTTCGCTGTTCTCTCAGCCACACTCTTTATAAAAATCTCAAAACACACACACACACACACACACAGAGAGAGAGAGAACTATAGAACTATAGAACTATTTTCCTATTTTTTCCCTAAATTGTTCATACAGAGTGAAATCCTCAGCACTCTGCTAGGCCAATCCACAAGTGACTTGCTCCAGCCCATGCTGTCGCAAAAATGCCATAAGGCATGTCTGCACCACCTAGAGAGGAAGGGATTATGTCGGCTTCCCTGCACTGCTTCTGGCAGCACAACCAGGTTAATTGCACTGACCAAACTTTGCCAGTGAAGTGCAGGGGTTGGAAGGGGGTGAAGGAGGATGGGACAGGTGAGGTTGGTAGGATGGTGGGACGGTGGGAAGGCAGGCAGGAACAGGAGGCAGGGCTTACAGTCGGCAAGTATGCTGCTTCCATCTACTCAAATTTTTGCCACCTCCAACACTTAGATTCAAGTAGATCCATTGAGCCAAGGCTTTTCTTGCCTTACCCCAGGGACACTTTCCTGCTGCATCATGGCAGCAGCCCTGATCCCTGTAGTGCACATAGCACCCTACCGGTTCCAGTGGAAGTGAGGGTTGCAGTGTTAGGTACATATATGTTGTCAAAGCTTAATTTCAATGCCAGCTGTGTGCTAGCTAGTGAATTAAAAGGAAACCTAAGAAAATAGGCATAAAATACACAGAAGGAAGTAGGGATTCATTACATGATTTTTGGCTTTTTAATATTATTTAATATTTACTGTAAAATATATGCTATTTTTTCAACAAAAAAGTTGAAAGAATGATTTATACAACTAAAGAAATGCATTATCATTTATATGGCATTCCAATGCCACACAAAAAGGAATTGCATAATGCATTTATAAATGATGTGGAATTCTTGCTAGTAGACTCCTATTAGCACACTCAGTGCTTGCAAACAATTAAAAAGGTATTCCTTTTTACAAACTGTCCAGCACAAGGGCTTTCATTTTTATCACAGCAACTTTTAGTGTCTCACGCATCAGCTGATTTGGATTCACTTCTGGCAGCACTTAGCTGTTTGGAAAGGTGTTTCATGCAGATTAAAACTTGATGTCTTCCATGGTGTGGTCTTTAATGACTTCTCTTTCTGCTGCACTCGTTTTAACAGTCCTTCAGCTTTGGGAGAGAGGGGGAAAACACTCTTATTTTTCTCAACAGACATAAAATGAAAGCTCAGATCAGCTTCAACAACTGTGCTCTAGGATCACTGAAAAACCTGGATGATCAGAAATTGCAGCAAATGCAATGCTGGCAGAAAAAAGCCCTTCAATCCTGCACCTTACTGTTGGTTGCATTGTTACTGCTGCCTCCTCCTCTCCTTTCTTTGAGTCCACTTCTGATTCCCAGAGAGGAAATCATAGGCCTCTGAACTGCAAGATGCTGCATTAGGCAGCAATCCAAGGCAGCAAGACACTTTCCTGGGAGTAAGAAACATTGAACACAATGGGGCTTACTTTTCAGTGGACATTGTGTAGACATTGTTAGGATTATGCTCTTAGTCTCCCAGCCAGAGAAGGAAGAAATAGTGGTAGTGGACTGAAGTGAGTTAGCTAGCAGGAGAGTCAAAAGTGAAGGGCCTCTACTGGCATTCAGTTTGTGATTATGCTTAAAGGTAGGGCTCAAGACGATAGTCCAAGGGTGGGCTGGGAGCTGGTCTTGAGTCCAGGAAAGACTCCAGCAGTTATGCTGGATCCATCCTTAAGCAGCTGGCAGCAGCCTCTGGTTTCTCCTGTCTGATCAGATCTAAGCCTGCTCCAGAGGCCACCTCTAGAGGTGACCTAGAGCTGAGTAGAACTATTGGAGCTCTTGTAGCCCTACCCCAGAGGAGGGGAAAACCTTCCTCTTCCCCAAGGTAGTGCAGCAGCACCAGCCCTGTATTCAGCATAGGCTTTGTATGCCTGCCAGATGGGAGAGCAAGTCAGGATTGTGCTCTGAGTTAAACTTACCAACCGTTGTGAAAAGTTCTGTCACTTGGTGGTTAGATTTTGCTGATGTTTCCATGTACCATAAATCTTTTGTTGTGGCAAATTCCCTGGCCTCCTAGAGAGAAGACACATAGAATCAGGGATTTCAAAGTCACAATTTCATATTGAATTCTAGATAATTCTGTGTGTGAAACCCCTTTATGTGAAACAAGAGTAATGGCATAACAATACCTTGTGGGTTATCAAGATGCATGTCAGGCCACTGGGTTTGCAGTTAAAAACACCAAGTGCATCTTATGCAGGGTGACCAGAAATATCAACTCAAAAAGAGGACAAGTTTCCCCATAATTTAGGACACCCAAGAAAAATGTAGGACATGACAAAATAAAAGCTAAAATATATATTGTTTCATGTGGCTTCAATCTTCAGGCTTCAATCCTGTCCCCAGGTTAGGCCAGCATAAGGACCAGCACAAGTTTCATGCTAGCCTAGGAGTATTACAAAAGTGCCATAAGACACTTCTGCAGCACTCCTGAGGGAGGTCTTAAGCCAGTGCACAGACATACGCTTGTCTCCCTACATCACCATGTGAATGGGAAGGCTTGTGCCAGCCTAGGTTAGGATAGCACTGTATATTACTTATTGAATTTAAAACTATTACATATAATTTGTTACATGTTGCCTTCTCACAATTAACAGCACAATGAAGATTTTTTTCACCAGGACAGAAGCCATATCCTGAAAAAGAGGACAGGTGATCATTCTGATCAGTGATGGGCTTCAAAGAAATTAAGAACCGGTTCTCTGCCCATTGGGCAGCCACTTTTAAATGGCTATTTTTAAACTTTATATGTACTATCTCTTGTTAAGAACCGGTTCTAAAGAGTAGGTGCGAACCTGCTGGTGCCCACCACTGATCCTGATCCTACCAGCTATCCTTGTGGTTTGACATTTCTTTGAGAAATTGCACCAGTTCCATTTCTACAGACAGCTATGCCAGATTCTAAAGTAGAGGGTTGGGAAAGAGGGTTATAGGTACACATGATTCTGGAGGTGATACACCCTATGCTGCAAATCCATTACCTTAAAAAATGTTGCTAATGTATATAAATCTTGAAAATATTTACACAAACTATTTTTCTTTATCATATCAGTATGTTGCATTCAGATTTTTGCTGACATTTGCTAGAGCAAAACAGCAGAAAAGTGAATGGCTTACTTGGACAGACCTTTTTTCTAGAACCCAGAGAACCTATTCCCTCTTCTGTGTAATGGTTAAAGGTACAGGCACTTTGTCCTCCATTATATATGGTCACCCTGGTTCATTCAGATAACTGAAGTGGAACAGTTGAATTTCTCCAACCTCATACAGTGGTGCCTCACATAACAATTTTAATTCATTCCAGAAGCATGCTTGTTATGTGAAATGCTCTTTATGTGAAGCGGATTTTCCCATAGGAAATAATGGAAACTAAGATTATTGGTTCCACAACCAAAAAAACACATTCATATGTTATAGGGAGTAAGTCTTATCAAACACACTAGGACTTGCTTCCAAAGAGAGATGAATAAGCTCTGGCATTATGGTGATGCCACTTTGATGTCACTTCCAGCCATGACATCACTTTAAGGTTGATGATATCACTTCTGGGTGAAAATGACAGATTGTCATTCTCTGAAGGGGGTCCTGGGCTGAAATGCTTGAGGATCACTGGTTTAAACACACTAGGATTTTAATGTCTGTATGTATTTGAGCTCAGTTTTTAATGGATTTAGGGGACTTCAAGCCAGTTTGGGTCCAAGCCCCTCCTTATTTTCCAGCATGAATACATGTTTCAAAACACCAGGGATTTGCAGAGTATACTACCTGTGTTGTGACCTCTTGAGCTGCTGAAAGATCGAATTTATTGCCAACCAAAACTATAATTATTTCTCCAGGAAGGAATACCTTCTCCAGTTCACTCAGCCACACTTTTGCTTTCTCGAAACTTTCCTGGAAATACATTATGCATGTAAATATGTAAATACGTACACAACAGATATTCAGTAATCACATTTACAATATTCTGAAGGAGTATTTCAGCCCTACAGGAAATAAACCCTGACTGTTCATTGGAAGGACAGGTACTGAAGCGCAAATATTTTGGCTACTTCATGATAGTGGATAGTGAACCAGAAGTCACATTCGAACACATCATTGCCTTACCTTTCTAGTAATATCATAGACAAGAATGGCAGCATTTGCATTTCTGTAATATAAATGGCAGACACTATGATACTTTTCTTGGCCTGCAGTATCCCAAATCTCAAGCTTTATCATAGCATTATTTATCTTCAAATGTTGAGTGAAGAAGGAACCTAAAAGCAAAAGAGAAATTAATGTTTCTCCCCAGTACACACTGACAGTAAATTAGGTGTTTGCTTTCATCCAACCACTGCTTGCAATAAGTTGCAACATACTGGCACCAAAGTTTGTTTCTTTTAGAAATACAGTATTTAATTTTGCAGTGGGCATAATGTCCTGGAATAACATACTGACAAGGATAATGGACTACAAACTGAGAAGTTCTCAGACTGAACCTGTTTTCTGCTGTGAACCCATTAAAGTGGCTCACTGTCTTAAAAGGCCCACAGCATTGAATTATGTAAGTATGAAAAATGGAACAAAATAAGAGAAGAAAAAAATTCAAAAAAGAAAAAAGAAAAAATTCAAAAAAAGAAAAATTCAAAAAAGAAAAAAAGAGATGTTCACATTTTATAGCTAATATAATATAGTAGTGGAAGGGGAAATGGTGTGCAGAACTTTACACTCTAGTGGGGGGTTAGGCCAGTGCACAGACGTGAGCCAGCCTCCCCAGACCAAAATGGGAATGCTGGCCTAAATTGGTCAGGATTGTGCCCTGAGTTTTAGTTCTGTCATATTAAGACATTAATATGTCTTAATATAACAATTAAGACATTAAGGGCACAATCCAGAGCAGGTTCAGCCTGCTCTGCCCTAACTGCTCTCTCCTAACTATTCTGTATCCAGAGCAGAAAGTTATGCTGCATCCAGAGAGTCAGGAAGCCTGGGCTGCCCTAACTGCTCCAGAGCATGCGCAGTAATTTACACATGGGGAGGACTTGCTCCTGAGGAGACACCCCTCAGATCACATTGAACAAGGAACAGCTGTGGTGCCTACAGTGGTGACACAACTCTGCGCATCACCCGGTGCGCAAGTCTGTGTGTCACCCCCGGGATGCGCACACCCCCCTATCTGGACTGCGCAGTCACCAAAGTTGGCACCTGTGCAGTTGTTTCTGAAGCCAAATGGCTTCAGAAAGAGTACTGCGCAGGCACCATCTCTGACACTTGTGCAGTACTTTTCTGAAGCCTTTCGGCTTCAGAGGAGACTGTGCAGGTGTCAGAGTTGGTGCCTGTGCAGTACTCTTCTGAAGCCATTCGGCTGCCGCTCCGCCTCCTGAGCGAGGCTGAATGGCCGTGACAAGGCGCAGACTTCCTCCGCTCTAAGGAAGTCTCCTCTGAAGCTGTTCGGCATGCTCAGTGTGTTTCTGTGCAGTGCACCTCAGCTGGCCAGCTCTGAGGACAAGTGGCAGCTTCTGGCTGCTACTCAGCCTTGGAGCAGACCTGAATGGGTGCGCTGCCTATTTTGGTCAACACTGCCATTCTTACTCAGGCCTTATCATGGACCCCTATGGGTCTACTCATTACTATACCTGCTCCTGAGGTGGTATAACTCTAAGGGCTGGAAGAGGGCATTGGAAACAGGCTTTGGATACAGAGTAACTGCTCTGCCCTAGGCAATGCTAAACATGCCCTCAACGTGCCTCTCCTGAGCTGCTTAGGCTGCCCCAGTTAGGGCAGAGCAGGTCCACTCCTCTTAGGGCACCCTATGTTGCCTTGCTCTAGCCTAAGCCTCTTCCAGAGTAACTGGGGTGGAGCATCTTGCAGTTGCTCCAACCTAGTATTAGATAGGGCAACCCAAGGGCTCTTATGTGGACAGTTGCTCTGGATTGTGCTGCCAGACATTAAGACAATCTAGTCCTAGAAAGAACCTGGGTATGAGCTGGTTTCCTGAGCAGAACAGAGGCCTGCTTAGAGTGGATGTTCATTCCTAACAGAGGCCTGCTTAGAGTGGATGGTTCATAATTTTTTTGAGGTTAGCTCAGATGGGACTCCCTGAATTTCCTGAAAGGAAAGGAAAACAGCCCAGTGTAGAGACTGGGGAAAATTTCCTTTCTCAAGAAAGACACCCAAGGAAATTATGAAAGCAAGGGTTCCATCAGCCTACTTGGGGTCCTTCCAAGTATTCCCAGTGTTCATAATTTACTTACAACCCACAGTAGGTAGAGACTCCTGGAAGTCCTTTTTCACATAGCGGTAGGCTAAGCTTGACTTCCCTACAGAAGTGCTCCCCAGAAGAACTATTTTAAAAACATAGATTTCTTTAAGGTTGTGGGCATCTAAGAGGGCACTGGTCTCTTTATACTCCACTCTTCTCCGGGCCATACTCTGCAAAAAAAAAAAAAAAAAGATGCATGAACAAGAAATGTAATCATAGTTCACTTCTGGGGCAGAAAATACGGCAATAATATCCTACACTATTCTGGTGCAGTGGGGCCACATCACCTCTGTGCATTCATTGCAGTTTAGGAGCAGTCTGGAAGTCAGGGCAAGTGGATATTTTTCCAGCCTGCCCAATGAGGCAACTATGATTTGCGCCTGCTAAATAGCAAGTCTGGGTGGCCTGGTGTACTATGGAGGCCAGTTCTGCTGATCCTGTCCCCCAGGTCTGATCCAAACCACACTCCTGCCATTTCCTCCCACCCCCATCTATGTGCCACTTGGCTGAACTCTTTCTGCAACAGGTGCCAGCAGTTATGGATACAGCATTAGAAAAGTCACACAGGCTTCCCTGCTTGCATAGGATATACCGGTATGTGACGTCCTTCACCAGCAGGGTGGCAGTGGTATTGGCAGAACATTGAGTCTGAATTTTGCTCAGTCACATTCGTGTGAGAGTAGTAACACTTACTTCCTCCAGCTCTTCAGATTATATTGTAAGAAAAACTGGTGCAGCCAATTCTACCTGTTACAATTGCCAGATAAAGGCTGAAGCGCTTTGAATAAAAAGTTTGGACTTCATGGTGTCCTTGCAAACAGAGCATTCAGAGAGTTGGTGGAAGGGATGGCTTTTATGAATCACCATTCAGGAGAGCAACATAAAAATGCCTGGATGAGGACTAGTCCAAGCCTTGAGGAGTCATGCTAAGGGTGCAATCCAGAGTAACTACAGGGAGTCCTTGCTCCGACGTAAGAACAATTTACTCTGGATTGCAATATGAATTTACCATAGGTTTTCACTAGGTGGTGCCATAACTACGTCAATGTAAATGTCTCTTACGTGTTCCCATAGTTACTCTGGATTGTAGGGGTAAGTCTCCCTTATCTTGTGTGGTGCTTTCCTGCTTCAGCTGTTTATATGGGTACATGTCACACCTCCTGCTATCCCACATTCTACTATTTGCTTCCTGAATCTTGAAAGTCTGACCCAACTTGGTGTCCTAGACTAGAGCATCACACAGGATAACCACCCACTTTCAAGAAAGTGGCAGATCCCAGCAAGTTTATCCCCTTGCCTGCACCAACATTTTTCCATTTTTAAAAAGCTTTCTTAAAAAATTTAAATAGAAGGGATAGGTTAACTGGCTGGTTATGTAAAGATGTGCTCTTCTTTTCTTCAGTCACTTTCTTGAGCTACTGAATAGCCATAGTGTGACTTCTAAGGGTGCCATCAATTGGCAATTCCTGTGCCCATTCCAGCTATACAGAATACATCTGCAATGATACTGAGGACGCAGTCCTAATTAATTAGGCCAGCTTAATGCATTATTCCCATCTCCCCATTCCCATCAACTGTGCTGTTATCCAAGGGGGAGAGGGATGATCAGACAGCCAGCACAAGATAAGAAAAACATTTCTAATTTATCCCTCCCTAATAGGCTGCCTGGTCTCCTCTGTGTCTACTCAGACCTATACAGATAAAATATACCCACAAGATCTTCCACCTCCCAGCTCCCACCTCCCCATGGCATGTTTCTACCATGGCATATCTCTTGCTTCTGCCAGCTTTGAGAATCGTGACTCATTAGAGCCAGCAACCGAGAAGCATGTAGTGGTAGCTTGGCATTCCTGCCACCATAAAGGCATTGCCAGAATAATAGTTCCAGTATTCTGTGGGAATACAGGTGTCCCTCGTTATTCACTAAGTTTCCATTCCAGAACTTCCCATGGATAAAAAAAATCAGTGTATAAAAATAACAATGGAAAAATAGGTTTAAAGACCCACTTCCAGATTTCTTGTTCCTCCATTGCGCCTAATGGAATAAGGTATTGCTTCAATATCTACAAGGGTCTGATTCTGGGACTGAAAAATGGAATGATTGCTTGTATGACTATCTCTACAACAGTAGAAAAGCAGTTTTTTTAACTCTGATTTGCAGTGGCCATTCGTATTGAGTCATATTATGTATAAAAACTATGTGTATAACAAGGTTGGACCTGCATTGTATTGTGTATACAGTTCCAGTATTCTAGTTCCAGTCTTCTGTAGAAATATTATATTATGTATACTCTATGTAAGAGAATTCTGTAGGAATACTATATTCTATAGGAATATTTCAGTATTCAGTAGCAGGATTGCAGCCATATCCCCACAGATTTCTCATAGGTGACATTCTGCTTGCTGGAGAGCCCCCTTCCACCAGCATAGGTTTGCATGGGTGTATGCAGTCTCCGAGTGGTTGAAATGCTGGGGTTGATCATGGTAGGATCTGCATATAATGAGGATGGAATACTGCTTAAGTCTACATATGACTACATGCCAAATTTCCAACACTCAATTCCTCCCTCTTCTTCCTTTTTAAATAGAATCAAACAGGACTGAAAAAGGGTTACTTGTTATCAAAACCACAAAAAAGGGCAAGCCCCCTCCCCAATGCAGGACACCCAAGAAAATGTAGGACATATCAAAATAAAAAATAAAAACACTCATATATATTGCTTTTGTATGGTTACTTAAACACTGTCAATGCAATCCTAAGCATGTCTAGTCAGAAGCAAGCCCCATTGTATGCAATAATTCTTACGCCCTGAAAAGTGTGGTTATGATTGCACCCTATATTACTTATAATAATAATAAACCTTTATTACGGTCTTAGAACAGCACAAAATATTACTTATTAAAATTATAGATAATAGTTTTAAATTTATCAAACATACAACACAATACTACCTCCTGGTTAGGCTGGCTCAAGTCCTGTGCCTCCTTGAGGGTGTAGCAAAAGTGCTGTAAAGAATTTCTGAGACACTCTTGGGTGGGTGGGGTTAGGTCATTGTGCATATATGTGCCAGCCTTCCTATGCCACCATATGAAAGGGGAGATGGGTAAATTATGCTGGTCTAAATTGGTTAGGATTGTACCCTTACAGCCCAAACCAAAGCAACTAATCTGTCCACGTAAGAGCCCTTGGGTTGCCCTATCTATCACTAGGGTGGAGCAACTGCAAGATGCTCCACCCCAGTTACTCTGGAAGAGGCTTAGGCCAGAGAAAGGCAAGATAGGGTGCCCTAAGAGAGGTGGACCTGCTCTGCCCTAACTGCTCTGCCCTAAGCAGTTCAGGAGAGGCATGTCGAGGGCATGTTTAGCATTGCCTAGGGCAGAGCAGTTACTCTGTATCCAGAGCCTTTTTCCAAGGCAGAAATGCCCTCTTCCAGCCCTCAGAGATATATCACCTCAGGAGCAGGTATAGTAATGAGTAGACCCATAGGGGTCCATGTTAAGGCCCAAGTAAGAATGGCAGTGTTGACCAAAAATCTGAGTTCTTAGCCAGCCTAGATACAACCCCTTCCTCTCAACTTCAGGATATGGAACAACTATGGCTGCCCACAAACCTCAGGATACAGCAGGCCTTTGTATGCATGTAGAATGTACTGGCATCTCCAAGAAGCCCCTTGTATTCATGTAGAATGTACTGGCATCTCATCAGGGACTCCTTATAAGGCAGACACCCAGTGGCGTCACAAAACTGGTGCAGCTGGTGTGGGCCGCATTGGGTGACGCACTCCGCATGGGGTGATGCGCCGGAGTAGTTTGACTGTCCTTTGGCAGGCCCCAGGGCATCAGCGTGCCCATTCAGTTCTGCTCCAAGGCTGAGTAGCAGCCAGAAGCTGCTGCTCAGTTTCGGAGCTGGCCTGAACGGCCAGCTGAAATGCACTGCGCAGAAACACACTGAGCATGCCGAACTGCTTCAGAGGAGACTTCCGTAGAGCGGAAGAAGTCCGCTCCTCTGCATGGCCATTCGGCCTCACTCAGGAGGCGGAGCAGCAGCCGAATGGCTTCAGAAAGAGCACTGCACAGGCACCAACTCTGATGCCTGCACAGTCTCCTCTGGAGCCGAAAGGCTTCAGAAAAGTACTGTGCAGGCATCAGAGATGGTGCCTGTGCAGTACTCTTTCTGAAGCCAGTTAGCTTCAGAAACAACTGCGCAGGCGCCAACTTCGGCGTTTGCGCAGTCCAGGTAGGGGGGTGCGCGCATCCCAGGGGTGACGCACAGACTTCCGCACGGGTGATGTGCAGAGTCGTGTCACCACTAGGCACCACAGCTGTTCCTTGTTCAGTGTGATCTGAGGGGTGTCTCCTCAGGAGCAAGTCTTCCCCATGTGTCAATTACTTAGCATGCTCTGGAGCAGTTAGGGTAGCCCAGGCTTCCTGACTCTCTGGATGCAGCATAACTTTCTGCTCTGGATACAGAATAGTTAGGAGAGAGCAGTTAGGGCAGAGCAGGCTGAACTTGCCCTGGATTGTGCCCTTAGTTTATTAATTGCAATAAGGCTGCATGCTGCCTACTCACAAGGAAAAGGAAGACAATGAAGATTTTTTTCCCCAGTACACAAGGTTAAAATAGAGAACATGTCCTGAAAAAAAGGGAATATATGGTCACCCTGAAAGGAGGACAATGAAAATTTTTCCAGGACACAAGGCTAAAAAAGAGGGCATGTCTTGGAAAAAGAGGACAGATGGTCACCCTTGATTGGAAAGGTTTTTACTGAGGCTAGTCATCCCTTCCCTTTTCTTCCCCTTTCTTCACAATGTTAGAGTAATTCCTCCCACCCACTTTCCAAGGCATGTGATTTCAGGATCAATGAACCCATACTTTCCCCAATAAAAATAACCAGGTCAAAATGTGAATGACTCTTCCTTCTGTCACAGCTGAGCAAATGACTCATGTCTCCTGGCCATTGTCCTGCCTCAGGCATGAAGTCTCAGAAATGTGTTCTGTTCTGGGTGGAAAATGCAAGATCATCTCCATATTGTATGAAATTGCAGGCTGAATAAGAAATAACATTTGTTTTTAACATTTGATCTGGCCACATATTACACAAATTTCTTAGAAATTTAAATTTAAATTCCTTGGACTTAACCTCCTGAATATTTTTTTATTATCTGAAATATGTAAACTATTAACTGTGTTACAGCAAAATTCTGTGTACAGGCTTTACCAATGCACTATATTTAAGAATGAATTAAAAGCTAAGATCTGGAACCTGTTTTCAGTGTCAGCACTTACACACATTCCTAACCCATTTAGTCTTGCCTAACTCACCTGGCCTATCTTCCTGTGGTGCATATGCCTGTGCACTGACCTAACCCCCTCAGGAATGGGGCAGAAATGTCTTACAGTATGGCACTGTTGTGACATCCCCAGGTCAGCACAGGCTTAGGCCAGCCTAACTGCAAGATAGGAATGCAGCCTTAAAGTGCAATCCTAAGCATGTCTACTTAGAAGTATGTCCTATTGTATTGCAGCCAACATGTGGAGTAACATTGAAGTATCTCTGGTCATAAGAGTTCTCTTCTTAATTACTCAGTAGTTTCAAGGGTCAGAACTTTTTAAGCAAAAACATGGGGGAAGTAGCTATTTGGACTTCAACAGATTCCATTTTTTTAAATTTAAAAATGAGAGAGCTGTATTTTTCCTCTTTGCTTTTGATTCTGCTTATGAGCTGCAGTGGCTCAATGGTTAGAATGCTGGGGTTAGAACACTGATTGATCGGAATTCCGCTCGGCAGGCCAGCAAACCCGAGTACTGTAAGACAGGATGAGCTCCCATCCTTAGCCCAGTTCTTCCCAACCTAGCATTTCGAAAGCATGCAAATGTAAGTAGATAAATAGGTACCACTTCGGTGGAAAAGGGAACGTCCTGATGACAAGCCCCTGCAACAGGCTGGCCAGGTATCTCCATGTTGCATCCATCATGGATTGGAGGAAACTCCAATCCACAACAAGCAGACCCCGTCTTACACGGTACAAACGCTAAAGAAATTGCCTTTTGATTCTGCTTGAAATTCTGCTTTATTTTGATATACAGTTTTATTTTGATATTTTTGTTTCTTTTATGGTTTTTAAAATTTATTTTTTATGTTATTGTATGCTGCTTCATTTTTCAATCAAGAATATAGGAAAAGCAATATATGAATACTATTGATTGATTACAGTATTTTTCACTGTTGATTGATATACAGTATTTTTGATCAGATACTGTTATCTGATCTCTGATATCAGATATCTGATACAACAGATACTGTTGACTGATATATAGTATTTTTCAAATACAATATAAATAAAAAATATGGACTAGTTGAAAAATATGCAGTAAAGAAGGCATGTAATTGCATTATCATGTACACAGTTCTCTCATTAATATTTGGACAGCCTGGGGCTTTGAAGCATTGAATTTCTTAGTTTCCATCCCTTGGGTTGGAAATTCTCTTTCTGGACTTCTGAAGAAGGCAAATGATAAAATGATGGGCATGCAGAGAAGTAGTTCAAAGAAGTAGCAGACCCATGTGCATTCTGCGCTGTAAATATCCTGTATGCTTGAATTCAAACAAGTACATTTGAACATTGTTCTCTTCTGCAGCAAAAGCAATATCCACAAGTGACACAGCACCGACGATGACGCATTGTTTTTGTCACTGATCAAAATGAAGTCATATTATAATTATGATTCATCGTGCAGAGGAACAAGACAATGATTGTGAAACACTGCACAATAATGTTGCATGCAATTAATTAAAAATAATCCAGTTAGCATCCTCCTTATCATCTGTGTTGCCTTTCAGAATACTCTTGTAAACCTTTTTTTTAATTTTAAGGGCATGATAATTCTACTGTTCAAGAGGGGCCTTGCCTTGCATCAGGGAAATAAACTTACAGCTCAAAAAGAGGAAATTTCTGCTGCTTTTTGCCCTTAAAAACCCTCCAGTGTATTAAAGGGAAGAAGACAGTTTCCAATGAACATCAAAAAAATGAAACTAAATTTTCATAAAGCAGCAAGGCATTGCTGCAGGGTGATCTCTTTTCAGGTTAGTCACAGCCAGTTCAGAGCCCATTAGTTTATATGTAAATTTGGACTGTTTTTCCCCAACGCACATTGCTTTAAACACAAGGCAGCACAAGATTCCCTCCCTAAAATCATGCTGACCTGCCACCCTCATCAACAAACACTTCAGCACTACTTCACTACCTGAATACAAGAAGTTGCTGTCACTACCTTGCTATCATCCTCTTCCACAGCTATCACATTTTGCAAAGTGACAAGCAGGGAGGATCCTGGGAGTAGAAGCATCTCTTTAGTCATCACATCAACCACCTGTCCATTTTACAACTGGCTGGGGGGGTGGGGGTGAAAGGAGACAGCTCCAGTTCTGGATCTTTTTCCTAGCACTTTCCTGAGAGCTCTCTGGAAGAGATAACAATGGTCATGGAAGCATCCTCTACCAGCACGTTGCCATCCACCACCTGAAGCTTTCCATACTTTGCACTTAATTTAAATCTCATTGAAACTTAAACATGAATCTTATTCCATATTTGCTCAATATTGAACGTAAAAGTTGATGCCAAACTTCAGCATAAGCCTGATGTACAATAGCTGTTAAACCAGTTTTTTTAAAAAAATCTGTAAAAGTAAAAAAAAAAAAAACAGAGTAAGGCTGCAATCCTAACCTACTGTTTGGCCAGCATAAGTCCTGTGCTGTCCTGGGGGTGTCACAAAAGTGCCATAAGGCACTTCTGCCCCATTCTTGAGAGGAAGGAGGTTAGACTACTGCACAGGCATACACTGGCCTCCCTACACCACCACAGGAAGATATGTCAGATGAGTTAAGCCAGCCTAAATTTCTTAGGATGATGCCCTAAAAGAAAAGCCAAAGCAGATACTAAAAAAATTCTTAAAAGGCATAAGCAAAGTATCTTCACCTTGAACATGTGTCAAAAAGTATCCAAGCTGGCACCAGGAAACCCAGAGTCTAACCCAATATCTGTCTCAGAAAGACAGAGCACCATCAAAGAGAAAACCCCATCATGGATCACCTCCCCCCACCCGTATCAGATGTGTTTACAGTTGGGCTATTCCAGAAGCTCACTCTTTGCTGCCTGTAGTATTAAAGCAACCATGGTCATGCACACACTGTCTCAATACAATTACAACTCCACTGGACAGCGTCAACATTGTGGATACCACCTACTTTATTTTTATCTTTCACATTTTTATATCATCCTTCCACCAAGAAATTAAGGGTTGTATACTTAGTTCATGTATCAAACACATGTATCAGCCATTTTAGAAATAACTTTTGATATAAACCATTGCGTTTACAATGGTCCTTGTGAAGTGCCACTTTTTTTGTGTGTGCTGCATTTCAAAGCAATAAAAGTTTTCCAGTGAGGGAATCCTAATGCAAATAGTTTATCTAAAGCCAAAAATCCTCCTCATTCTCACCTAGTCTACATATGTCAAACCTTTCTGGCAACTGCTTTGTAAGTTAAATATTAATGAGTGCTATTCTTAGAACTGATCACTGAGGAAGGATTTTGCTACCATATCTCAGTGCTATTCCTTAAACAGAATCTTACCTCTTGAAATGTTTTTTTCTGTTCTTTTCTTTTGAAGCAATAGGTTGCAACTTAGTCAGTAGATACTAAGAGGACAGCTACCACAGCACAGGAATAAGAATAAACTAACCCCCTCCCAACTGATTGCTTGTTCTATCAACAGGCTGATCCACAGGTCAGGTTTAAGGTCCACATATTTCCTTCTTGATACAGTCACCATTAGAACTGCACTGTCATCAAAGTAGAGCCATAAAACTTGGTAATCACAGTAAACTGTGATTGGCAATGGGCGTTTCTCATAGGGCAGAGTCAAGGACACTTCCATGAATCTCAAGACAACACTTTCTATGGGTTGCAAATGTCTAATGATTCTCTCCCTGTGTTCTCTCCTGTCCATGTAATTTTATCCACATTACTTCCCAATTTTGTTTTGCTCCCAAATAACACTTGCTCAGAGGCATAATTGGATCACTTCAGTGCTTCCACCTGTGAAAGCAATACGATTAACAAAATATTGCTAATAGGGTCCTTCCAACACACCGCCCCAGGGACTACACAAGTCCCAGCACAATGTCTAACTTGTGACAAAGTTACAAAGTTGATGGGAGGACTCATCAACACAACCACCTTTTATATCAGCTTAAGGTCTTCAGGACTAACCTGGAAAACATCAACAGGCCCTAGAATTCCTCAGGACGGAAAACACCCCTCAGGTCAGAAAATAGTAGTTCTATTTGTTCTGAACATCGACAGGCTGTGTGGCATGTGCTGATATTTGGAAAACTTCTTTCTGGGCCATTTTTATGCTTGAGGCAGGAAGGGGGATTCTCTTTCCAATATCAGTTAGGGGAGCATGACAACCAAGGAGCTCCTCCTTATGCCTAGGGAGGCAAAAGGCGAGGTTATTTTTCCTGACAAAGGGGTGTGACTCCCTACTTATGCCTCATCCCGGAAACTTTTACCATGAACATGCCAATGTGGTGGAAGAAGTGGGTATGGGTTCCTCTCCATTAGCACCAGGGTATCTCACACCTCCACAATGCCAGCATAACAATAGATGTACCCAGCTCTAAGGTGATTTGAAACAGTGGCTCAGGGTAGGAAACTTGCTTAATTTTGAAGAGCCACAACTGATAATGTTTGAAAGCCACCAGAGATATGTTTGAAAGCCACAAGAGAGATGTTTGAGAACTACAGTATGAAAGATGTTTTTAAATTCTTAAATGTATTTCCTCATCATGAGCATTAAAGTTACATTTTAATCCAGTGGTCTCTCAGTTTATACTTGGTAAACAATTATAATTTCTTATTTAGTAATACTAATGCCAAAAAAGTATAGAAAGTAGCTGACATATTTCTGAGAGCTGTGCATTATATGTCAAAGAGCTGCACGTGGCTCACAGGCTGCAGTTTGGCCATCTCTGCAATAAGTTTGATCTGTTGTTGATCAGTAGCAAATATTCCTTCTCCCTTCCAGTGTCTACTTCTTTGGTTAATTAACACCTCCTGTCTTCAGAAATGGCCCTCATCAGTTTAGAGATAGGATGTATTACTACACAAATACTCCTAGCAATTACTCTTGTACAAAATCTTTCTTCCCTACAAAACATCAGCAAGTGAAGTCCAGAGCATGCAGTAAGAGTCCATAGCCACTCCAAAGTACGTCTCAGTCCAAGACTTCCTCATCCAGTGCGAGCAAAGTGCCAACATTTCCCTCAGCATGGGTTAGCAACTAGCTTGACAAAATACACCTGGTATCTCGCTATGCCTTCTGGGACTGCTTTTATTCCTGAGTTCTGCAAAGTCCCAGCAGTCTAAACAAGGTTCAGATGTGAATCACCCCACCAGCTGTTAATTCTGCCCTCCCTGAGGCTGTCAAACAAGCAGTTAAAATATGGAGATTATTGCAAACACCACTACTGCCTGATGATCTTTTAATCTTTCTTTATAATGTCCACATATAGAACATTATATAGATTCTTATTATAATGCACAATAGCATAAACCACAATAATAGCACAAACCACATTTGAGAGATTAATTATGTAAAATAGGGAAAGACTTTGGCAGACGTTGGCAGATCATCTGGCGATTCCAAAGAAATGCCTTTAGTCCTGATTTCTCCCCCAGACTGTCCACACTTTGCACATTGTTAATCATATTTCCCTTCACTTCAGCACCTGCATTTTTTAAATCAGGCTTTTGCGGTGGGGGGGTGGGGGGCGCGCTGTGGATGCAGAATTACAAACTTGCATAGAAAGCAACTGAGGTTCAAAGATAAGGAATGTGTGCTTGCCGTCTTGTGTACCTGTATGTTGTCTTGTGTTAATCTTTGATGCTGTATGATCTTGTGTTTTCTTTCTGTTCTTCACATTTATGCACATAAAAGAAGTCATGTATTTCCACCCAGGTCTGCATGACACCGTCACAGAGAGGCAGTTGATTTGCCTGTGGAATCAACTCTGTGCCTTGTATTTTAATTCCTTTTCTCTGCTATGAGTACTAATTCTCATGATGTCACACAAATGACATTGAGCAGTGCTAGGGGGTTGCCTGGCATGTCTGTGCCAAGCTGCAGTTGCATTTCTGAGCTACGCCACAGCTGTACTCACAATTCCTCCTCCCCCTCCCCTGAAGGAATGACCTATATTTGGAGATTCAGATTTTGTCCTCTGCTAGGGCCAACTGCAGACTTAACAGAGGGTTGTAGCAGAAATCAGAATCACTTAATAGTGGCATTTTTTTCTTGCATGGGCAAATTTGATAAATGGGATTCTATGTGCTTTGATGACATGTGTAGTTTTCATAACTACCCCATTGTTACCTATGTCAATTTTAATAGTTGTCACAAGGAAAGATTGCTGTAAACAACACTTTTTTATCACCTGGTTTAAAGTTACAGCAAATCTTGCATGTGAAGTCTACCATGAACCTGCATGGAGCTTGTTCTCATCCCGGCAATGAATTGCATTAAGGAAGTCAGACCCCAGTCCTCAGCAGTCAGTCCCATTATAGTCAATGGGACTTGCTCCCAGGAAAGTGTGACTAGGATTGCAGCATCAATGGTGAGCACTCTACTACACTGCAAAGTATGAATTATAAGTTTCTTTGTCTTAAATAACTACAGATAACCATGTCTGCAGCCTTCCTTTTGCTGTAGTGATGAGGTGGGGTAGGGGTGAACTTCTCTTGAATTTCTGTTTCCCATAAAGCAGAAAAAAACATAGAACTATCACTAGAAATACACTGAAACTCTTATTGTTTGCATTGTTTAGGATCTAGTAGGATTGATGCACATACACACAGAGGGTAAATAAGTGATATGTATAAATTTTCATGGGAGAAGACCAGGATATTAATAATAATAATAACTATTATTTGTATTAACTATATCCAACTTATATACCCAATCCCATCCAGGCTGCTGCCCTGAAGTACAAGCAGCACTGAAATGGCCAGTGTGTCCCATGGGTCAGGGAGGCAACAAGAGGTCTCCTCAGAGTAAGGGAACAGGCAAATTCAAGATCTAGAGAAGATACTCCTCAAGATAACCTGGTCTTAAAATTATAATACAGGTGCAGCTTAATTATATGCAATTTATTTATATGCAATAGTGTGTGCAATCCTAACATAGGCCAGCACAACTCATTGGGGAGGCATGTAGGGAGGCATGGCGATGTAGGGAGGCAAGTGCATGTCTGCGCACTGGCCACATCATTCCCCCAGAAGTGGCCAGAAGTGCCTTACAGCACTTTTTTACATTCCCAGGCCAGCACAGGACTTGTGCTGGAACTTTTGCTAGCCTAACTATGGGTTAGGACAGGGTGATCATATGACTGGAAATTTCCAAATATGTCCACATTTTGAGCCTCCTGTCCGGGTGATCTCCAAAAGGGCTTCATTGTCCTCCATTTTAGTTTCATTTTGGAACTTTGCAATGGTGTGATGTACCCATCACGTAATATGTCATTGGATTTGTATTGAAGAGCAGAATCCAATGCAAAAATTAGTTTTGAAATATCTTCTTCCTATCAAATGTTATGGCCAAAAAACTAAAAATAAAAAATATGTATTGAGCTCTATGGAAAAGTGAAAGTGCCCATTATAGCAGCTTTACTTGTGAGTAGGCAAATATGCCATTGTCTGCCAGAAAGGCCAGGCTGAGAGGAATCCAACTCCTTGTCCTCCTTTACAGGTTTGGTCACCCTGGGTTAGGATTGCAACCTATGTCTCAAAGTGAATGAGGTTGACTCTTTAAATTTCATAAAATAGAATCCTATAGTTGGAAAGATACCAATAGGTCATCTAGTCCAACCCCCTGCCTTAGCAGGAAATCCTCCTAGAGCATCCCTGACAGATGCTTGTCAAGCCTCTGCTTCAAGATCCCCAGTGAAGGAGAGTCCACCACCTCCCTTGGCAATCTGTTCCACTGCTGAACCACCCACACCGTCAGGAATTTTTTCCTGATATCCAACCAGAATCTCCTTTCTTGCAGTTTGTACCCATTGGTTCTAGTTCTGCTTAAAGAAGCAGCAAAGAACAAATGAGCCCTTCCTCCATATGACAGCCCTTCAGGTATCTGAAGAGGGCAATCATGTCTCCTCCTCTTCTCCAGGCTGAACATCCCAAGTTCCCCCAACCTTTCCTTGCAGGGCTTCCCTTCCATCCCACTGATCATTCTTGTCACTCTCCTCTGGACTTGCTCCAGTTTGGCTGCATCTTTCTTAAAGTGAGGTGCCCAGAACTGAACACAGTACTCAAGGTGAGGTCTAACCAATGCAGAATAAAGAGGAACTAGAACTTGGAAGCTACAGTCCTCTTAATGCAGCCTAAAATGGCATTTGCCTTCTTTGCAGACACATCACGCAGCTGATTCATGTTCAGCTTGACTTGTCCATGGCGACTCCATGCTCACATGTTGTGCTGCCAAGACAAGTGTCCCCCATTTTATACCTGTGTTTTTGGTTTTTATTGCCTAAGTGCAGACCTTGCCCTTCTCCCTGTTGAAATTCATTCTATTTAATAATAATATTATTATTCATTCTAAATAATAATGTTATTTTCTATATATTACTTTCCATATATTACTTTTATATACAGTGGCACCTCACGTAACAAATTTAATTCATTCTGGAGGCATGATTGTTATGTGAAATGTTCTATATGTGAAGCAGATTTTCCCATAGAAAATAATGGAAACTCAGACAATTGGTTCCACAACTAAAAAAAATCATATAAAAATATTAACTGTATGTAAAAATGATGACAAAACACTGGAGTTGAATTCAAAACATGCATACAGTGTGCATGATCCTATGAAGTCCACTGGGTAGACATGGTTAGGAGGCTGCAATCAAAGACACTTTCCAAGTGTCTCCCCACATTCTTCTTCTCTTCACCCTGAGCCTCTTTCTCCCCTGCTCCCTTCTGGCTAGCCCTGAGCTGCTTCCCTTTTTTCCACTCCTGTTCTCTCCCACTGCCCAGTGGACACCCAGCCACAGGAGGAACAGCGTGGAAGTGTTGCTTTCGCTATGGGCAGACGCGCTAGGCAGCCCTCATGCTTTTTAAAAGGGCTGCCGGCCAGCACGTCTGCCCCAACTGCCAACGAGTGTGTTTGTTATGTGAAGCACAGTTTGTTATGTGAAGCAGAATCCTAGAGAAATTTTTGTTTGTTACGTGGAACATACTTCACGGGAGGCGCTTGTTACGTGAGGCACCACTGTATATTACTAGAGAGAGAGAGAGAGAGAGAGAGAGAGAGAGAGAGAGAGTATATATAGAGTATATATAGAAATATAACTTTCTATATATTACTATTGCCTTTTCTATAATTACTATTCCTATAAAACAAAACAAATGATTTAATATAACCATATGTTTTGTTTTATAGGAATAGTGGTGGGCCTTAAAGCTCTTGCTTAGAAATCCTTAAACTTCAGCTCATCTTGTCAAATGGACAATGTCTCCTTTTGTTAGGTTTCCAGCTGGGGGAGATGTCATCTTTGCTTACATAGGCACAGAGCTTTTCTCAGCTTATCTACACAGAATCTGTGATGGCTTCAGCCCTCTCATTTCCTATTATGTCCTATTTGCTTTCCAGTATGAAAGCACTGTTTTGCTTCCACAGGTAACTGTACAGTACATGTAAAGGTTTTGTGTGTGCATTTTTTAATTGCTTGCTGCAGAGAAATTTATTCCAAGCCTGCTTTTAAAAAAGGAAAAACAAATAATGTGAATCATGATGTGTGCACACAGCAGCTGAATTGGGTTTTCTAGTCTTGGATGTGCCTAGGAGGGGATGTGACATTATTGAAGTCTGCCCTTTGAGCCTGATCTGTTCTGATGTCTTGATCACTGGGACGTTAAAATCATTGCCTTTGTCTGTGTAAAATACACAGCAAGTAGAGGGAGGGGAACACAGGTCAGGAAAGGATTGTCCATCCTTTTTTGTCATGTAGGATGTCACAGAAAGAGCTCAGCATGCAGCCGCTTCCAATGTCACCCCTTCAAGTGAGCTAATAGGCTGGGATAAAATTAGATTTGTGTGCACATTTGTAAGGGAGATTCAGTGACCAGTATTCAAAGCACTCCTTGAAGTACACCCAAAGGCTTTGGTGAACCGAGAGGGGCTTAAGTTCAACATCAAACACCTTGCTTTGTTTGCCACAAGCTCTATGAGTGGAGGGGTGGGGTGGAGACAGGGGTAGCTGCTATTCAAGAAACAGAAGTTCAAAGCTTCGTTCCACAATTGGCCTTGTTCTGGCCAGTTGTGTATAATAGCATTCCAAAGCCAAAGGAGAGAGGTCTCCTGTTACATCTCCTTGCCCTTGCTAACCCACCCCTTACAGCTCTGCCCATTCTTCCCTGGTATTCATCTCCATCCCCTCAAAACCCTGTCTCATTGGGACGGGCCACTTATTTGCCTGTATCCTACAACACTTTTGGGAAGGCAGGTTGAATAGTGAAAGGATGGGTGCAACTCCCAGGGCAGTGATTCTGAGTCAGGCACTACTGGCGGCCAGAAAGCAGTCTCCTCAGAGTCGACAAGCAGCAGGCTAAGAACCACTCTTTCACTGCTCTCCATTTCCCTTCACAAACCCCTTGTTGCAGTGGTGCAGCATCTTTGATGCACCACCTCAAAGACACTGAACCCAAAACAACCACCTCGTAGTTCACAGAAAGGAACTGGTTCAGGATGTCAAAGAAGGGGATGGTTGTCCTGGAACACCAGAACAACAATGACTGTTGACCAGTTTATAATTCCTCCAAAGTCCCTTGGTTTCACTCTTGCATGAATACAGGTCCATGTAACAACTTGTGTCCCTAATTAGTTTATCTGAAATGCAGTGGAACAAATTCATATTCCAGTAACTTTTGGAGAGAGCTACCTGGACCACATCTTTTTGTGAACTATCAGTGAAGGTCTGGAGTAACTCCTCAATCCATAAAACCTCATTTCACAATGAGGATTGTCCTACCACTGAGAGGAATAACCAGTATCTTTAGCCACAGAAAAATTGCTGCGCCAATGCAATCTAAAACTTACTGGACAGTGGCAATGCTGTGGATGTCGGATGTCATTTAGCTTGACTTTAGCAAAGCATTTGACAAGGTCCCACATGACATCTTAATTGGGAAATTGGAAAAACATGGGCTAGATGAGGCAATCGTTAGGTGGATCTACAATTGGCTCAACGGCCAAACTCAAAGGGTTTTAGTAAATGGTACTGTGTCAACCTGGAGATGGGTTTCAAGTGGGGTGCCCCACGTCTTGGGCCCACTTTGCTTTAATATCTTCATCAACGACTTGGAGGGAGGGATACGAGGGAGCCTGATCAAATTTGCGGATGACACCAAGCTGGGAGGAGTAGCAAACACAACAGAAGACAGGAGAAACCTCCAGGAGGATCTGGATAAACTAGAATACTGGGCTGTAACAAACAGAATGAATTTCAACAGGGAGAAGTGCAAAGTTCTAAAGGCAATAAAAACCAAAAACATAGGTATAAAATGGGGGATACTTGGCTTCACAACATAACATGTGAGTAGGATCTTGGAGATGCCATGGATCACAAGCTGAACATGAGTCAGCAGTGTGATGTGTCTGCAAAGAAAGCAAATGCCATTTTAGGCTGCATTAAGAGGACTGTAGCTTCCAAGTCACGAGAAGTTCTAGTTCCTCTTTATTCTGCATTGGTTAGACCTCACCTTGAGTACTGTGTTCAGTTCTGGGCACCTCACTTTAAGAAAGATGCAGCCAAACTGGAGAAAGTCCAGAGGAGAGCGACAAGAATGATCAGTGGGATGGAAGGGAAGCCCTACAAGGAAAGGTTGGGGGAACTTGGGATGTTCAGAATGATGAAGAGAAGGCTGAGAGGAGACCTATCACCCTCTTCAGATACCTGAAGGGGTGTCATAGGGAGGAGGGGGCTCATTTGTTCATAGCTGCCTTTGAAAGCAGAACTAGAACCAATGGGTACAAATAGCAAGAAAGGAGATTCCGGTTGGATATCAGGAAAAAATTCCTGATGATGAGGGCGGTTCAGAAGTGGAACAGATTGCCAAGGGAGGTGGTGGACTCTCCCTCACTGAGGATCTTCAAGCAGAGGCTCAATAAGCTTCTGTTGGAGATACTCTAGGAGAATTTCCTGATACATGCAAGGAGTTGGTCTGGATGACCTACTAGGTCCCTTCCAACTCTAGGATTCTATGATTCTCAGGCCAAAATTTCAAATTATTATAGTTTTGCTTTTCACCATTCTATCCCTCTCACCACAAGTGAAGGGGAGGAAATAGCTGCCTTTTGTAGCCCAAATCAGAGGAAGACTGGCATTGGCAGCCAGTCTAGGATGCCATCTCACCAATCACATTCATGGATGCCAACATCCATGTTTGTGTTGCAACAAATATTCAAAGTCTAACATGGAAGTATTTATTGCCCAGAGGAAGGCAATGAGTGTAACTGAGTTACATATTCTATGGCACAAAACTCATGGGATATTGAGTTCTAATGTCTGTCCATTGCTGTTCCAGCAATGTCTGTTCTAGTGGCTTCTTCTGGTGTTCTTTTGCATTTTAGATTTTGAGCCCTTTTTGGACAGGGACCCATACGCTATTAATTAGCTATTCATTTATTTATTTTCGTGTAAACTGCTTGTCAAGCCTCTGGCTATCTGCTAAGTTGGTGGAAGACCCCCTGTCCTCCTCTCCCTCTTCTTCCAGCTCTCCCAGCAAGTGATGCATGGCGAAAAGACCACAGGACCAGGTAAGTAAGTTCAAATATAGATATATATTATATATTGTTTCTGATTTCTTTGATTCTTAGGTTCCAACACAATACAAATCACAGTGTCTTTTCCTTTACAGGGCACCCAAGACCCCAGATCTCCAGAGACTCCCAATTAGCAAAATGTTCAAGCAACTGAAAGGTAAGTGTCCAACGAAGTCCCATAATAACGTTACGTTTCCTTTCTTTCAGGTTTCCTGCAGGTAGGACCAGGTGTCCCAGCACGCTGACCAGAGGGGATTACCGCTGCTCATCATTCCCACGCACCCTTTGCCATCCTCCCACCTTTTTTCCCTTTTATAGTCCTCTCCCCCCTCCCCTGCCCTGTTGCTTCCAGGGCAGATGCAAAGCAATTCCTTAAGGTCAGTACATGGAGACTACCGGATCCCACATCAAAGCTCTCCCGGGTCTCCTGCCAGCTCTCACATTCGCCCAATATGTTTCATCCCAGTATTCTTTAGCATTCATCCACTCATCCAGTGGTGGTCTGGTATCCTCCACCATAGTCACATTCTCTGCCATGTATCCGGATAAAGGGTGGGGGTTCTCCTCGCACGGCTTTGTGAACTTTTCAGTTGAAAAGCAGTATATAAATACTGTAGATAAGGAAACCCTAACATCCTAACATTCACTTATTTGATGCTTCTAATATACTTCTGAATGGACATGGCAGTGCTATGGCATCACAGTGATGTCACATCCTGCTTGATGTCAGTTATGGTCATGCCATCACTTCCAGGTGTATGACATCACTTCTGTGGTGTTCCGGACAGATTGCCATTCTCAGACAAGGGACCTGGGTTGAACTACTCAAGAAGAACTGCTCTAGAAAAATGTAACTTTCTAACAGCTCAAATGAATACAGGACTTACACTGCTGAAACTAGTTTTCTTGCCGTGTAAAGACTATTATGGCTGTAACAAGATGCAACACGTTATACATAGCAGTTTGCTGCAATACACATACACCCACCCAGATACACCCACCCAAGTGCTGGTATGTCTGCACATGAGACAGAAAGCAAGAGGAGAGTGGCACAACAGGACAAGGAAGGCAAGGGAGGAGACAGGGTGCAATGAGGGTATCAACAGTAATGGCTCTGGTGATATCCAATTGCCCTTCCAGGCTTCAATCCATCTTATTGGGTCCATTTGTTCTGGATCCAGAGGCTTATATTCCCTTACCTGGAGGAGACATCTGGGACTTTTCCCTTCCTCCTCCACAGGATGCACCATTCATGGCTACAAGGGCAAAGAAAGGATAAGAGTGGGGCTTATAATCCCTTATTAGTTACAGTTTAAAATGAGCCATGACAGCATGTGAAATGGCAGAACATATCCCTTGACCTCACTTTATGCCAAGAAGTGAACTGCATGATACCACAGCTCATGGTAGGTGTCAATCTTTCAAATTCTTATTTTGCAAATGCTTGAAGATATGCATTGACCTATTGCATATCTGATGCCTTGACTAGTGCTGTGCTAGCGTAAGCCTGTGAGAATTTAGTACTTGCAGAATAGCCTTCTTTGTACTCCATTTAGTACTCAGTGGACAACTATAATGATTTGTTGACAGGCACTGCAGGCACCAATTTACAAATGAAGTGAAAGACTGTAAGTAGAATCTTTAACTGATCTTGCATCATTGCCAATGGATCACTGTTTTCCTTCCCACTCGCCTCTTCTTCTTCCTAGTGTTGTTCCTGCCCCATGGCAGGGTCTGCTTGTAGCCACTAATGTTACTGAGGTACACTCCAACCGATGCATCACTTCATCTGTCATTGAAGGCATTTTCTATATACTGCCAGGTGATAATAAGAGGCTGCTCCTCTGGAGAACAAATGCATTCTGCAGCTGCTTCAATGAAGTACAGATGCTGCTGAGTGAAGATAGTTCTTTGCTTTATCTGCTGTTGATATAAGATCCTCTTCTCTCTTCAAAACCATTGACCATCTTCTGGAAAGGGACCTTTACAAGGTGCTACCAGCTGTGCCAGCTAGATCAAGGTTTTTTTTAAAGTGGTGTTACTCCTACATCACTTATGTCTTGGCTTGTGACAGGCAGAGCACAAGAAACAGTTGGAAATGGCAGCTGGAAAAGGCAGAAACTGCTTAACCGTTTCCAGACTACCTCTGGCTCCCCTGAGCGCTGTAGGATGTGTTGCACTGAAATGTATTTTTACTCTTTGTTGATTTCCAACTTTAAAAAAAGAATTTTTTGTACATAGCTAGCTTCTGAAGAATCTATTAAGAGGTGTTGTATCATATGATGAAAAAGAGCCAGTGCTTTCCTATTGAAGGAAACTTTTGCTTAAACCTTCCCCAGAGCTGCTGAAAGACGAAAGTGTACAAATACCACAAAATATACAGCAATGAAAATGACTTATTTAATTGTCTTATGAACCTCCTGCAAAATTAGATCTTGAGACAGGAGAGGCAGATATGAGATAAGGCCAGATGACCAGAAGTTAGAGGACAGCATTCTGACATGTCCCATGGATCATATATGCACACATGCATGCATGCCTTCAAACATTCCTAAGCTCCTCTAATCCCACAGCTTCTTCCTCATCATCCTCTTCATCTCCCTGGAACTCACACTCATCTAACAATGTACCTGTTCCCTTCTTGTGGCCTATGGGTCCACTTGGGCCTGTGCCTACAAAATATCTGATACAGTTCTGGAGCAATACAGAACTTTATATACAACACTTTTCCTAGTAAGGGACCCATGGGATTGGGCTGTTAATTTCCCAGTTTTGTATACAGCTATAGCCTTGATCCCTTACTGTTTTTCCTGTTTGATTACCCTTTCACAATAAAGACCCAAGACTATCAGGAAGATTATTGAGTTTGTGCATTTTGAGGCTTACTTAGGAGAGGGAAAAAAATCTTTCTTGGCCCCAGGCAACCCTATTATCTGAACAACTGACAACTGCAAATTGAGAGGTACAGTGTTCCATTAGGCACAAGGAAATCATATGACCTATTTAATTTTCTTTTAAAAAAAGATTTTCAAACAGATAAATACCAATCATTTCTACCTACCATCTTCTTTTGTAGAATCAGGTGGCTGGAAGGACTGTAGGGCCATACAGCCCTTGCCATAAGGCTGGTTCCTTTATGCATTAGACCAGGGGTCTCCAAACCTTTGGAAGGCCACCTCATCTCACTGACAGTATGTCAGGGGCCAAAAAACTATTTTACATTTCAAACTTGAATAAATTTGCATAAATTTACATAAAAGAATGTATTGGAGTGGATTACAGGGTTTGCCCAGGCACCAGATAGAGGGATCTTAAGGCTTGCCAAGGGCTGCACGTGGCCCAAGGGCCAGAGTCTGGCGATCCCCTGCATTAGACTCTTAGAGCATTATTCAAAAAATATCCAACTAAGCATACTGTTCTAGGAATGGCAAGAAAATGAAGCACATGTGTAGCACTTTAAAAACCAGAGGGCCCTCTTGAGGGGAGGGGGGAACAGGATGAAGGGAATAATGCCAAAATTACAATACACTCACAATTTATGAAAGAACAGTAGAGAAAAGATTGGATGTCTGCAGGATGTAACAAGCAGATGTACGAAACTGAACACGTCAAGCCCATCCATAATGCCAACTGAAGTGGTCATCCTAGGCAACAAATTAATCCTCAGCAACTCTGGCTTTTTGGCCTTGTAATGGGGATGAACACCCCCTTTAGTGTCAGTCACAACTAGCAGGGCAACTGCAAGATCATCTTTACCTTACCCATCTCTGAACATCTACTTCTCTCCACTGCAGTCTTTCTCCTTCGGTTCTCAGGATTGGAAAATGAAGATTTGACAGAGAGAAAGAGAAAAATGTGGAGGGGAGTGCTATGTTAGAATGGGGGAAGGCAAACATTTTGGCAGCTCCTAGCCCCATTCTCTGTGGGAAGGGGTAGTTGGAAGAGGACTGCTGTTCCAACAGCTCAGTTGTTTTGTTGAACCAGTTGAGTGGAATATTATCACCAAAGTTGTCCTTGCAAATAAGTTCTCCTTCTGTTGAAGAGATGTCTTGATTTTGCTTGCATTCCTGCCAAAATATGCCAAAATACGCTCTGGTGGAGAGCCAGGTTATCAACAGGCCAGCCAGACTCGTGGATTGAGAACCTGCAAGGAGTTTGTGTATGCCCTCTAGGCCTTGCAGAAGGCTGGCAGCAGTGAAAACAACCACAGTCTTGGGTGTCTTGTGGTACTGGGTCAGGATTAATGAAAATATTACAAAATTTTAAAAGGTAAAGGTGAACTCAAAATAAGAACAGTGAGCCACCTACAGTAGTAGTAGTAATATGTAATACTGATCATGTCCTTTTGGCAAAGCTGTGATAATTAAAAACCCTAGTGTGGAAAAAGTCATGCTCTCAACTGAGTTCAAATTGAAAAAAAAATTCAACTACTAGTTAATTTATTTGCTGATATATTCTAGTTCAACAATTTCATGTTAAAGCTTTCTTTTTTAAAAGTTTTTTTGGGTGAAGTATGATAACTTTAAAGCCAGCAATATGTGCCTTGATATACTGAAACATTTGTACATCCATTAATCTTCTGAATATTGCCAGTTTTGATATTATCAGCACAATCCTTACCGTGTCTATCAGAAGTAAGCCCCATTGTGTTTAGGAAACGCAATTAACACTCCCAGGCAGTGATGGGCTTCAAATAAATTAACAACCGGTTCTCTGCCCATCTGGCAGCCACTTTTAAATGGATATTTTTAAACTTTATATTGCCTATCTCTCGTTAACAACCGGTTCTATAGAGTAGGTGCGAACCTGCTGGAGCCCACCACTGCTCCCAGGAAAGTGTGTTTAGGATTGCAGCCCGTGTTTCTGTTCATTTATTCACTAGTGTAGGGCATTGATAAATAGTTAACAACAGTGTAGCCATGCTAGCATTCAATCAGACTAATAGTATATGTGCCAAAAAGAGCAAATATATGTGTGCATGTGTTGGGGGGGGGGGGGTAATCCATATACTTGCTGTCCTTTGTGGCACTTTTCAGAGTGAGAAGAGAGAACCCTGTCCCAAGTCATGATCTTATAGAGATGCAAAAGAGTCCACAGATATAGCCACTTAAAAAAAACATGATGCTGAGGTGAATCGGGACACTTTTCCCTGACTAAACATGAACACTGCCCAATTAACAGGAGGTATGCTTGCCTCTTCACTTCCTGAGAAATAGTTCTGATTCACCATAAGCCGGATCAGACTATGTTTGCAACCACACACCATTTGGTGGATGCAAATGCTGAACAAAAGTTTGTTTTGTTGCAACCTGAATAATAGGCACTCATGATGGTAATGTGGCTGGTGAGTGCTAATTCTATAAATGTCCAGGATGAAGGGGAGAGGAATCAGTGTGTTTGCACCGATCATGTCTTAATTTGACCCTTCTGCTCAATATGAACTTGAAGGTGAGCCAATAGCTAATTGTATTGATTTAGGAAGTAGATTTGTTTCTGTGGTATTGTACCCTGCGGGGAAAGAGAGATCCTGGACATTTGTTCCCATTCTCACCATTGTTTTCTGCTTTCTCTTCACGCCTTTCTGAAATAATTAGTCAGAAACGCCTACCCCCTCCCTGTGGAACATGCTCAACCTTGCTAAGGGCAAAGAGGCATTTCAATGTGGGACAAAGAGAACATGCCTGATATGTTCTATGGGCAACTGGACTATGGGTGAAATCTCCTGCCCTGGACAGCTTGGCAATTGCAAATTGTGACAAACTTATCTTGTTAATTTTTGGATGTATATTCTAGAAGGCATGTTGCCATTAATAAATGTGGTGCACTATTTTCCTTGTTAGCCAAAAGCCAGACATATTAACAAGGGAGTTAGTACCTTTCCATACAAAAAAAATTTAGAAAATCCTGAAGACTTTGGATGATGTTAATGCTATAACGAAGCTAGCACCAGCAACACTGGCACCAGCAACATGACATGGCTGCACTTAAGTGCATGCATGGGAGGGGGTAGGACTCCATGAGAACATAAAAAGAGCTACCTGACTGCAGATGACAGTCTATTTGTGACAGCGCTTGTGTGGAGAACAGTATAACCTTTAAAGAAAATTAAAATAAATTAGCTGGCACTTTTACAAAAAGGCTCAGTGGAACATTCCAGGGTGCATTCCAGTGTGTGAAATGAGCCCTTCGTTAATATAACCACAGGTTCCCTGCAGAGATTCTCACAATCTTGGCAGAAGGGCCCAGCATTCTAAGCATTTTAGAGGACTCTGAAGAGCAGAGCAAGTTGTATGGACATTATTTCACTGTATTCGAGGATACAGGTGGCATCCTTTGTTATCCAGAATTCCAAAATATGAAATATTGCAAAATACAGACATTTTTTGAGTACCAACATGACTTAAAAAACTTTTTTGATAATAAAATTACAAACTGTATTTTAGGGACAAACTTTGTTTCATGCACAAAATTATTTAAAATGTTGCTTAAAATTATCTTCCGGCTATGTGTAATGATAGTATCATAGAGCTGGATGGGACCTAGTAGGTCATCAAGTAATCATTCAATAAGGGTATATGATATGAATCATAAATGAATTTTGTGTTTAAGCTTGTGCTTCATTCCAAGATCTCATTATGTATGTACACTACGGTACAAGTATTCCAAAACATGGGAAAACAAGAAATAAAAAAATATTTCTGATCTCAGATGCTCAATCAGTAATTCATTTCAGGACACTACAATTCTAACCATGTCTACTCAAAAGTAAGTCCCATTGTGTTCAATGGATCATACTCCCGGGAAAGTGTATTTAGGATTGCAGCCATAATGTGTGTTTTTAGTAACTTAAGAGTATCTGTCTTGACCCAAAACTGTAGGTGTATTAATTCATATCTTTTCATTCTCAGTCTACTGGAAAGCTTTTTCTGACCAATCCAGTTGATTTACTTCAGAAAAACAGTTCTGTCTGTGAAAGCTGATAGCATTAAGTACATTCCACCCATTTTGAATATGTAACTTCTCCATCCTCTGCCCCCTTGCAAGATTTATCCTCTGCCCCCTAACTGAGCAAGATGCACTCTTTCAAGTGGGTGTTCCTCTTTTATTTAGCAGGGGGAGAGTAACTGGCCCTACACACCCCAGCAGTGTCTGTTCAAGTGGCTTCTGCTGGCGTTCTTTTTTGCATTTTAGATTGTGAGCCCTTTTGGGACAGGGACCATTAGCTATCATTATTTTTCCATTTTCTTTGTAAACCGCTTTGTGAACTTGTTAGTTGAAAAGCAGTATATAAATACTGTAGATAGATAGATTTATGTAAGAAGCATGACCCCACTGGTGTCTGGCTCCTCATTGGCCTCTGGTTAAAGAGGGGTAGAAAAGGGGTTGCTGGCCAAACAGCCATGATCCCCATCAGGTCTCAAAATTCAGTGATGTGGAGGGAGCTGCTTCATCCTCAGCCTCCTCCTCCTCCCCCTGGCCTTTGCTCTGCGTATGTCTATGAGCGCCTTACGCAGCCCTGTACCCCCTTTCTGGACTGCCCTTTCTTTGCCTTTACCTGGCCAAGTCCTGTTGTTACTACAGTCAAACTAATGTCTTGGCAGTTGGGGGGGGGGGTGGTGGAATCTGACATGCACTTGTGCTTTGGCAGCATGGTGCTTGTTACTGCTCCACCACCAACCATTGTGATATAATGGAGGCAATGGAGGCAAATCTAAACAATGGAGGAAAATAAAAAAGCCTATATACTAAGGGAACTGTTGAAGGCACGTCTCTGCTCTTTGTCTTATCTGAGTAGCAGCCGCTTCTTGAACATCACAGTGATTTTAATCTAAAGAGTGCATGTTTTGATCCTTTAATCCTCTATTGGAGGAGGACATAGAAATGATTTTGTCATCTTATATAATTATTTAGCAGATATTTGGAGCTAGTCAAATGCCTTTCAGTGAAGGACAGCACAGATTCTAAACTGGAAAATTCTGCTGTTCATCCTTTCACATTTGTTGATAATGCTGCCTTGTGCTCAAGCAAAAGATTGCAATGGAAAAAGAACTTTATTGATTGTATGGTAGTTGTTTTTAACAGCCACTAGTATCGGCAGTGGCTTAATATATATGCAACAATATTTTGTTTTTGTTTTTCCCAAAGAGTTTCTGTCTTAGTCTGTGGCAACAAATATAAAACAAATTCATTCCTGCATAAGTATTGTGAACCACAATTCTTTTCATCAAATTTATGAAGTGTAGGCAGTCACATATGTTCATATGTAAATTTTAAATTGGGCATATTTTATAGTAAGCCTGCTGAGAGATACTTAACAAATAAATGTTTTGGAAAGGAAAGTAATTCATTTTTCATTCTGAAATCCTGTAATGGTACTGAATATTATTAATTCTCTATTGTTATTCATCCCTACTATTAATTCTCTGCTACTCTCAATATTGTTCAGCTTCTACTCAAGGAGGCACATGTTGGTTTAATCTTTCCATCCCGGTATGTGAGAACTAGAATCATACTGAGAAAAACAATATTTCCCAAATTCTTGCAACACTTATGTAGAGTAGACCAGTAGATTCCTTTTACTTTTTACATTTGCTCTGAAAAAAATTGAGTGGATAATTAGTTTCTCATTAGATCAAGCCTTCCTAGAACTTGCCTTCCTCAGGAACACAAAAAAACACCACATCAACAGCTTCATTCCACAACAACAGGGAGGCACCATCATGTTCATAGAAATTGAGTTTCCACTTCACATAGCTCAAGCAAGTGCCACATACTTTTGCTATCCATACCACTTAAGGCACATAATTATCACCTATAGTGTGAATGCATGTGGTGATTTCATGACGCTTCAGTTCTAAAGCAGCCCTTCTAATGGGCTTTCAACCTACAATTTTTAATCTTGCAGCCTAAGATACTCAGCATTTTCCTTCATGCTTCTCTTTTCATACTACTAGGAGTGGTTTTCTCAGCTCTAGTCCCATATATCACATTATCAGCAAGGACTATGTTCAGCAAAAGAAATGTGTGCTATACAAATATTATAGAAACAACAAATTTTCTCTTGAACAAAACCTTTCAGATTAATTCAGAGAATTATTACTTGATGCCTATTATGTAATAGCAGTTGCCACAGCAAGAGCTATCGTTGCCTATAGTTTGGCAACCAGCCCCCAAAAGCAGAAAAGGAGGAGGAGGAAGAGGAGGATTCTTTAGCTGCCCTGCCTAAACTATGATAAAAATGGAAAATTAAATTCTGTTCAATCCACTTTGTATATTTCTTTGATATGCTCTCTTCCCTAACCTCCATGCTTCCTGAAAGATATTTTAGGCAATAACCAACATGCTGTTTGGAGTTCCATGGTGCACTGCAGCCTTGGTAATGATATCATATCAGCAAGATATTTCTACCAACATTTCCACTGGCCAGTGCATAATATTGCAACACTAGAAATGTGCTTTAGCCAGAATTGTATAGATGCTGCAGTGGGCCAGTTGAGGTGCACGCAAAAGCATACATTCAAGATGAGAATGCTTGTACTCCATCTGTCACCTATATTGGGGGGAATCCAAACTGTTAAGAAATAATAATAATAATTTGGTTAATTGCTGGACATTTTTGGATGGATCCAAAAAAATCATAATTTGGTTAATTGCTGGATGGATCTCTCCAGTCATGGGGAATGTCCGGTCTGCTGAAGCTACACAGCCTGAAGGCAACTGATGTGCTCAGTGGCTTTTTAAAAAAATGTCATCCAAATTACAAAAACATCACTGTTGGTTGCATCCTATTTCAAGGAAACCAAAGGATTTGGGAGAAAATAGGTCACATGCACTTCATCCCTTGTCACATGATTCTCATCCAAAGGCCAATGACGTTTTAGACCTTGATGCATTTGAACAAGATATCACCGTAATTTTATCCATTTGTATTTTTCATCTTTTCTCAACGTAGAAAGAGTGACCATCTGTTTGAAACCCACATCAAAAACTAAATCATTTCCAAAGCTGCTTTTTTGGAGGTAAGAAGATTTAAAATACTGTTTTGGTGGAGCACAACTGTTTAAAGTCTCTTACCCCAGTGTGTAATACTGGGAAGCATGAAGTATGATTATATTATAGAGCATGTGCAATAAAAGAGCCATATAGTCTTTTAAGAGATGGATTCAGTCATCTTCTCAAGAAGCTGTCCTGACAATAAATCTAAAACAAGGCATAATGAGTTTATTTTTTATTTTTTGGCAGAACATTAACAGATAACTATTTAATTTGGGTATCTTGCATGTGAATAGATTTCATTATTGTTAAGTATGCTTGTCCAGTGCAAAACAATTATTGCTGCATTCAATATCATGACTTCATAGTGATATAAACAAATAACCTAGTATGATTACTGAATGTGCTTTCTTTGTGCATATACATTTTTGTGTACGGTTGACTATGTAATCAATTTGGAAATAGAACTGAAGATATAATATCAGATATAGAATATTCATAATATCATAAAAAATATGACAAATAAATCTAAATATCACCATGAAGGAACTCTATATAACTTTTAATAACATACAATTTTACTTCTCAGTTTTACTTTCTGCTTTATACGTGTTAAATAAATAAAATAAGATTTGGACAGTGACAAACGGAGAGGAGGGGAGAAATGGTGCTTGATTTTAATTTTGTCCATAAAAATTGCACAAAATAAAATCAAATAGTTTTTTTTAAAAAAAAATGGGTGTTGATTTGATTTCAGGGATCAGTTTTGATATATTACATGTCTATATTAAAGTGTGAATGTGATGTGTGAAATTCTGATATCACAATTAAATAATTAAATAAATATAAATAAAGTATATCAGATGTCACAAATGTATTTTCAGAAATCTTTTCAATCTTATAGGTTACTTCATATCATTTTGAGTGATATTTCCTACTATATACTAGTTATCCTAAAGCAAATGGAACACATCATGTTATAACATTACAATATTAATTAATTATGCTATTAGAGGACTATTCAACAATGATTAATATTGGCTGCATTTTTATTATACACACAAAAAGCAGCATTTTAGCATTTCTCTTCTAATTTTTGAGGTAATGTTTCAGATTAGGGTAGAAATATAGTTCCAGTTTAATCAATGGACCATTAATTCCTTTCCTCCCCCCCAATTCTTACTTGGGTTCTTACTAGTTATTCTTGCATTATCACCTATATTATAATTCTTTTAAATCAAAGAGTGGACTTAACATTGTAACAATTTCTGTTTTGCGTATCCTGGCCCCCACATTTTTAATGAGATGATATTACAGTACAGGAAATATAAAGACATACAGTAGTATCTTTCCCAAGCACAGTTAAAAACTTTATTCCAAATTCTATGCAAGATGCTTGGTTTACTTGAGATTACTTCTTCCTCTGTGTTGAAAAAGGCTGAAGTTTTGTTCCCAGTAAAATTAAATAAATATTTGAGTGCAGTGTTGTCATCTTATTTAGAAAACACTATGATGGTTCAGAAGAGCATATAAATTTCTGCTAAGGAAAAGATTAAATGACAGGTTTTTCTGAATGATATGATAAGAAAATGGCTTTCAGATAGTTCACGTAACTCAGAATGTGAGAAACAGGCTGTGTGCACACACATATGGGACAAAGGTTGTAATCTTATACATGCATACCTTGAAGAAAACCCCATGGAATGGAACGGAGTTTATGTCTAAAAGACATGCATAGGATTTTTCTGTATATCTTGTAAATAGTGCAGAATTGAATTTGTATACTATTCTAATAGTACTGAATTATATTTCTTAGTTGCAGCTCTACCAGAAATATACCAGAAATTCACATTATAAATGTTATAGAAAATAGAAAATTGACTCATTACAGAATATGATCAAGTTGATGATATTTGGGTCATTATTTAGAAAAATCAATGTAAGAACATCAATGTCAGAACCAAATTTAGCTATCAATCCATTGCAAACTCTTTTACAAATAATGCTTAAAAATTCTAATAATTTATTGTGAGTAGAGATAAAACTAGGACTAAAAAGAAATAATAACTATAGCATGCCCATTATACACATACATATGAATGTGCACACATGAATGTCAATATTGTATTATTAGTGCCTTTACATTATTACCACTAAGAATCTCGGAATCAAATATGCATTCTCAGGATGTAGGGGTGGGAAAAATTTCCAAGAAAGCAGGTAAAATTCAGAAATATCTAAAGATTTTTTCTTGGATACATGCAAAATTAAGTTGCAAAAAAGCAGTTTGAATTATATATTATGATTTTCATTTTTATATCTGAAAATGATTGAAATATTAATATAGGACAAATTGTGCATATGCACCAGCCATTCTCTGAAACATGTGTAACATGCACACAGAGGAACTGAATGCATGTATAGCAACCTTGGTGCAAAGGCTCATGACATACCACAGTGGAATGGCATTGAATAAGAATGAAAAACAAAATCATTTATGTAATATGATATAGTATATTGGGGAGTTAACTTTACAATATGAGACAGATGGAATAGAAAAATACACTGAGCAGTACCCAAACACAAGCATGCATGTACACAGTTAAGTTGTAAATGGTAATTGTTGCTAGGAAGATTAAGAAAAAGAGAAGAACATAAGCATGCCAAAATGGAGGAGAGGACAAAGGCTATAGCACATTTTATGTGGAGTTGTTATCACCAAAGGAAATATGCACCAAAGTTGCAGAGAGGGACTAGGGATATGGAACAGAAATCTGTTTGGTATCGGGGAGGAAAGGAAAGAAAGCTGGCAGAAGAAAGAGGAAAGGTACTAGAATCACATACTGCTGTCATGTTATATGACCAAGCATAGCTCATTATCTTTTGGCTTGGTGGCTACTAGCCAGTTTGCTTTTCCAGTTGCATGGTTCCTTTGTCTTAACCAGTCTCCTTGAAATGGAGGATTGGTGGAGAGTAGGAAGTCTTTCTCCTGTTCAGGGAAGGATTGTGATCCACTGTTCACAGGGCTTGGTGAATTGGTAAGAGGAAGTGTGTGTTCAGAACACATAGGTTAAAAACAGGTTCTCCCTCTTATTGACACAAAGATAGACCAAAGAGTCCTGGATTCATATATACCTCCACCCTAAAGGAGTAAGGAATAGAGAATCAATAAGCATGGATTTAATTTGGCTGCACACAAGACTCAGAAGGCAATTTGTACTGGAAACAGTGGTCACTTGGTTAAGGTTACGAAGGCCAAGGTTACCCCAGCTGGTGTGATTTCTTGGTCTGAGTTGCAGAAGTACTTAGCTAAGGCACAGTGATCTACCTTCCACATTTACTAGCGATCTGGTGGTAAAGCCATCAAACCTTATAGGGACTGGGCAGTAGTCTCAGCTTGTTTGGGAAGGGAAGCAAGGCATGATTGATGAAAATGCTTTTCATGGGGAAGTTAGCTGGTCTAGTTCATTGCCTTCAAGGAGAAGATCATAGGAAAGAGGACATTGAAAATGGAACTGCACAGTGTACAGTGGGTGCTGGGAGGTATAGTGGCTCTTGGGCTGTTAAAGTAGCGGTGCTTGGCATAGCACAAGTAGGTAACTCTTGAATTTTAGGAGGAAGGCAAGTGTGTGCAGGTGGGCCAACATAGGAACTGTTGTGGTTAAGCTCTGCCCATACCATCTGATATGGCTTTTATGGGTTTCCTATTTCCTGTAGTCACATTCTGGGAAGAATGTGATTGGTGATTGCTCAGTGACACAGAACTCTGGATCCTGATTCCCAGAAGGTATGTGATTGAATTGTCACATTCAAAGAAAAGGAAAAAAGGGATAAATTTATTTTGTGACCATCAATGGTCCATTTTATCTAGGAGCCAGGAAGCTCCAAGATTATGACTTTGTTTTAGGGTTTGAACAGGGTGGTCATGCTATAGGGTGGTCAGTGGTATAATGATATAAACTTTTCCAAAAGCCAGGAAGGGGAAGGAGCATGTTCCAATAAACCAAAATTGGCCTTTTTACCCAAAGTCGGGTTGACATGATATTTTCTTGCCAGTAGCCTAAGCAACAGCTATATGAGATGGAAGTGAATACACTCTGTTTGCATGCACCCAGCATCAGGTACATGTCTGCACATATATGTTAGGCAACAGTGTCACACACAGAGAAACTTTTCTTTAAATTTGCACAAATTTGCCTATGGCACATACAGGTAGAATCACAATGTTGTCAAAATTACCCAGTCCCAATTGCAATTTTGACCATAGACACTTGGTGAACTGAGAATAAGGACAATCAACACAAATGACAGTTGAGATAATTTCTCAAGCTGAAGCATACCATAAGCAAGATACATTTCTATGCAAGTAAGTAAAATATTGACAGTACAAGACATAACAATTTCTCCCTTGAAACCTTCTCTCGGTCAAAGCTTACTTAAGGCAGAGCAGATATAATTAACCAAGGCAAACACAGCCAAGAGCTGAAGCTGATGGATAGGCTGGCTCCTTCTCTGATGCAAGGAAAAGGACCTTGAACCCCAAGTCACTGAATGAACAAAGATCTTGACAGCACCCTGACCTGGAGAACCATGAGACCTACATAAGTAACATAAAATAAGAGTAAATGTGATATGTGAGTAACATAAAATAAGAGTAAATTTCTCTTTTAAAAAGTGTAATTGTTTACAATGCTTGTTACAATTACAATGCTTGTTTACAATTACAAGCAGTAATAATTGTTTATAATAACAGCCACTTTACAATGGATGTGGTAGATCCATCCCCCCAGGCATTTCCACTACAATGTAATCCTTTTGCCTGACATCATATTCAAGCTAACAGGAATAAAGATAACAGCATCCTGCACCTCATTTTGGAACTGCTATTGGTGTCAGCACTTTGCCCACTACACCTTCTTTCCATGATGTGACTGATGTAGCGATAACACTCAGCATTGTCAGTAATCAAAGTAGCACCATGCCAAGACCTCCTGATGCCAGAGGCAGCATGTCCTGTGCTGCCTCATCCCCCACATATTGCCTAAGTATATGTGCATGTGTATATGTACACGTACCTTGGACATTGGGGATGGGACAGTTGAAGAGCTGGCAACCCCCATCCCCTCTTCCCCTTATTTACCAGGCACAACATGTAGGGCAGGCATGTCCAACAAGAGGCTCAAGGGCCGCATTTGGCTTAGAAAGCCCATAGATGCGGCCCTCGGGGCCCTGTGTTGGACATGCCTGATGTAGGGTCTCTGCTCCACCTTGCTAGTGTTTGGTTTGAATGGAAGTTCTGCAGTCTGGGTTCACAGCCTGCACTGCTGCTATTCATATAAAACAGTAGCCTTGTAAAGCAGGGAGCCTACATGCCACAATTCTGGTAAGTACATTAAATCCACCATTCTTCCCAATGCTTACCTTGATCCACATCAAGTTGCCTTGTGGCTGGACTGGCTATAGTTCCAGGACCTTCACATGTATAGTTCTTGATTCTTACTATCCATTTGCTTATCTATAAGAAAAAATATTGTAACTTACCTCGTGTCATTTACTTCCTTTCTTGGCTATCTGTGGCCTTTTTGAAACTATCCAAAGCCACCCTGAGGCTATCTACAGTGGCCATTTTGAAGCATATGTGGTTCATTTTAAAATATCCACAACCATCCTGAAGCAATCTGTGCTTCTTTTCTTGTATTCCTTTCAATCCTTTCCTTGTATTCCTAACCCCATTGATCCCAATAATAATTAATAAATAATTTATTATTTCAGCATTGTTAGGCTGTGGGTGGCGCAAGCGGTTAAGACGCTGTGCCTGTTAACCAGCAGGCCAGGGTTCGAGACCTGGGTCGGCCCCACAAGACAGGGTGAGCTCCTGTCCTTATCCCAGCTCTTTGACACCAGCTGGATCCAATCGTATCGGCTCTGCCTTTCCATTGGACTAATTCAGTGGTGTGGAGAGGGGGGATTTGCTGCTTGGGTAACAGGCTATCCTCCATAACAATCCAACCCAGGCTTTCATGCTTCGCATGGAGAGTATGCAGCGCCGAGCATGATACCATAGTCTTTCAAGACTGACGGAGGCCTGCTTTTAGAGGCTTGCAGACTCCAGGTGCTTCACATAGGCAGGCTATACTAAACTCGCCTTTATTTCAAGTGAGCTTTACAATAATTGTTCACAGAACCCTTCACTTGCATATGGAATCCTTCATGTTATGGTCATCATATTTGGCACCTGAATATACCTTTTGAGCTTCCATCAGGGGTGCCTTAAGGTTGGTCAAACTGTTAATAGCTCTTTCTTGGAAGGTGAATCAGTCTCCCATCCAGTTTTCATCCAGGATTTCTCTTGCTCAGCATTCTTCAGGCAGCCTTATCCCAGCCACCAGACCATGCCTTCAGCCCATAGGATCAAGGTTCTGTTGATTCAGCATCTGCTGATGTTTCCAGGAACCTAACCCCTGCAGATAACAAGAATCAACTGTATTATCTGCTATATGACCTACTTTTTACTTGAAAAAATAATGTATAAATATTCTCAAATATAAATATCTGCTCTGCACTGCAGTAAGGTCAGCATTACCACCCTCACAGCAGAGCTGGAAGGCAGAGGCTGAGATATAGTGGCTTGCTTAAGGCCATCAAGTGAATTTGTGGCAGTCTCAAGATTCCAACCAGGGGCTTCCTGCTCAGCCTTTTATCCAGAGCATTTCTGTACACATAGACACTGAAAGAAACACTGACAGAAGCTTCAAAATCTAACCCACTAACTAACCTTAAGTCAAATTACTTATTATGAGTTGATGATGCAGTAATTAACTGTGCAAATAATTATTCCTTCAAGCAATCTTTTCTGCAGATAATTGAATGCATCTTTATGGTTTCCACTTTGTTGACTGTCCCTCTTTGAACAATTAATCAATAGGAACGTGTCCCATTAAAATTTGGTACCATTTAATTTTAACTTATTAGAAAAAAATTATTTAAACTGCCTTACTCAAAAAGAGAGTAAAGCTCTCTTCAGCTAAAATCAGTGGAAGTTAAACAGATGTAACTACGCACTGAATTGCTCCCAAAGAATAAGAACTTTTTAAAATCTTTTTTGATTTTAATCTAGGCTGAGATTTAGGTGAAGTGAAAGCAGATTTGGAGTGACAGTTTTAGAGCTTGCTGTCAGGGTCAGAACAGAGTGTGCTCACTTTATCAGGCCTTGGACGCTGAAAAAGTATATCTACATTGATTTTTGAGATCCATTGTCTTTTCTAGCAAAATAGTAGAGATAAGGTAATCTTAAGAGATAAGCTAACACCAATTAGATGAAACCATTTTTGCTTTCTCTTGTAGCAGTTGCCTTTGATGCACCTTTCTCACACAATGATTTTGCAGCAACTTCATCATGCTGCAGATCAGCAGCCACTAGACCAGTGGTATCCAGATTTTCAGCATGGGCTGCCCCCCTACTCATTGCAGTGAGTGCTAAGTGCCTCCTGGTACTGAGTGCTGCTCCACAGATCCAGCATGTGGAGCTGTTACTGGAGGAGAAGACATGTACTTTGTCCTTTGGCCACACCCCGTTCACTGCTGGACTTGTGAAATAGTGGCAGAACTGGGAGGCTGCTCCACAGATCCAGTGAGTGGGGGCAGCCACAGGGCAAGCCACACAGCTTCTCCTCTGGCCAACCCCTGCTCACAGCAGGAATGGAGGAGCACTTGGCACTGGGAGGCTGCTCCACAGGTCTGACAGTAAGCAGGGGCAGCAGCTGGAGAACAGGCTGCGCAGCTTCAGGGACAGGAAGGAATGCAGCTAAGCAACAGGTGCCCAGGACCACCCAGCCTGAGTTCACCCAAGATGGTGTGCCATCTCTTTCCCAAGATGGTGTCACCCAGCTTCTCATGACCCCCTGAAATAAAGTTGCAACATCCAAGGTGGATGAAACCCTCTCTTTGAAAACAACTGCACCAGAAGATTTTAGCCACTACTGGTAGTGGAGAAGCAAAGTCTGTTGCAACTGAAAGGAATGGGGCAGGTGGCTTCAGTTCCTGCAGCATTGCATGTAGCTCTGAAGTAATGAACAGCCAATCCTTTTTAGAACAAGTACAGCAGGACAGCATAGCCAGTACTGTTCCAGCACTGAAACTGGGCAGATCTGAGGTCTCCAAGGGCAAACATTGGCTGATAATTAACTCAGATCTGCAATATCACGGAATAACCTCTTCAGTATCAAAATACTGTTTCTTTCAAGCAAGAAGGGCATATTCCTCTCTTAGAGAGGCACTGACAACCTCCAACACCCAGCAGGCCTGTTTCCCTTTGGGTGATCTAATAAGCTAGGATTAGTGTTGGTCCAGCAAGCCAGCCTCACCGCTGCAAGTGTTTTGTCCAAATTCTCAGGCTGAACATCCAGGGAAAAAACTTGCACAATAATATCTACCGTTAATTTGGACTTCAGGTCAAAATATATACACACTACTTTATCTGCCGAGTAATCACAAATTCATCACAACAAGAAACCAAGTGCTCCTCAGCCGTTTCTGGGCTATCCAGCAAGTAACAAATGTTTGCAACTAAGATCAGCACTACAGACTAAGGGCAAAATCCAGAGTAAATATGGGGAGTCCATTCTCTGGTGTAAGAACAACTTACTCTGGATTGCAGTATGAATTTCCCATAGGTTTTCACTAGGTGGTGCAGTAACTATGGGTGCACGTAAAGTCCTTTACGTGCTCCCATAGTTACTCTGGATTGGGGGGTAAAACACTTTGTGGATACAGTGGTAGCAGGGAAGTAAACTTTTATTTGCTGTCAGCATTGATGCCAAACTAAACTATACAAAATACTGATGTTTCCCATGTTAGTAAATATGTTGACAAATCTACAACAATTTATTGTATAAATTAAATTATCAGCATGGAATCTAACAGGATATCTTTTAAATAAAATATTTTACTTTATTTTAAAAATTTATATCCTGCCTTTCTTGGGACATTAGCCTGACTCAAAGTGGCTTACAATAAAACATAATTAAAACAATAAATAGAAACATACTTTTAAAGACAATTAAAACACAGAAGCTAAAAACACTAAAAGCAGTAAAAACAATAGCCCCCCAACCTCTGCCTCACTGAAATGTTTTTTAAAAATAAAAAGTTATAATAATAATAATAATAATAATAATAATAATAATAATAATAATAATAATAATAATAATAATAATGGCCTTCCTGTATAAAAAGGTTCCCCCACTCCTGGCTAGATAGACTAAGGGTGATATCCAGAGTAACTAAGGGGGGGGGTCCTTGCTTCAGAGTAAGTACAAATTACTCTGGATTGGACTAATTTTTATTCTCACAGAACAGGCAAGAGTTATGCTGCATTCCCAAAGATTAAAACCAAAAGAAAACATGAAATGAGGCCACAAAGATTGCTTTGCTCTTGGACTGAGAGGATTTGAGGAACATGACTAGTTCAGGAGATTGAAAGTCAAGGCCGATTATTGGGAAGATTACAGCAGGCACAGAATCCCAGATGTGGAGGTCATTGGCGACTGCATTATGTACATTGAATCAAGACAGTGGAATTATGTCACACATAAACAGAATGATTTTGGCTTCAATCCTGAGAACACTTTCCTGTGTGGAAGCCCCACTGAACACAATGGAATTTACTTCTGAGTAGACACTAATAGAATTGCACTATCAACTGTTTGTTACTAGAGGGAGACCTATGAGGGAGACCCACCACCTATGGTGGTGACAGCAAAGGTGAGCACGGCTGTTGATGTGGCATTTCCAAACAGAACACAGCTGAGGCACACTTTGAATTGTTTGTAGTGCCACAAAATGGACTGAGACCCCATAGCAAGCGAGTGCTCCTATATTGGGGGTGCAATCCTGAAGTGCACTTGGGCCAGCCTAACTGGCATAAATTGAGATATGCCAGCCTGGTTGCACCAGAAAAGGCCTGGGCCAGCATAAGTCAGCTTAGGCTGGTGTAAGTCAAATTATGCTGGCGCAAGGCAGAAGGATGTAGGCCAGCTTGGCAGGACCAACCTAGGTGGCTCAGAGGGGCATGTTGAGTATATGTTGAGCATTGACTAGATCAGTGCAGTTAGGCTGTATCTGGAGCCAGTTTTCAGAGCAGAAATGCCTCTGGTGTCTGGAAACCAGCAGAAGGCAGAGTTGCTCAACTCCTACTTTGCATCCATCTATTCACAGAAGGAGGGCTGTGCAAATGGGGGTGCGGGATCATTGACTGATTCGGGGATGTGTTTACATCCCCTAAGAGGTAATGAAAACATAGATGGTGCAGAACAGCAGATTAAGATTGACAGAGAACTGGTTCGAAACCACTTAACTGGTCTAAATGAATTCAAGTCATTTGGACCGGATGAGCTGCATCTTAGAGTTCTGAAGGAACTGGCAGATGTCCTTGCAGAGCCTCTGTCGATGATCTTTGAGAAATCCCTGAGGAGTGGAGAAGTGCCACTGGACTGGAAGAGGGCAAATGTAGTCCCAATTTTTAAGAAGGGGAAAAAAGAAGACCCGGGAAATTATAGACCAGTCAGTTTGACTTCAATCCCGGGCAAGATATTAGAGCAAATCATAAAACACACCATTTGTGCACATCTAGACAAGTACTCGGTGATCAAAACAACCCAGCATGGATTTACCAAGAATAAATCTTGCCAGACAAATCTGATCTCCTTTTTTGATCGAGTTACGAGCTTACTGGACAGTGGCAATGCTGTGGATGTCATTTATCTTGACTTCAGCAAAGCATTTGACAAAGTCCCACATGACATTTTAATTAGGAAGTTGGAAAAATATGGGCTAGACAGGGCAATTGTTAGGTGGATCTGCAACTGGCTCGATGGCCGCACTCAAAGGGTTTTAGTAAATGGTTCTGTGTCAACCTGGAGGTCAGCTTCTAGTGGGGTACCCCAAGGCTCTGCCTTGGGACCGGTTCTCTTTAACATTTTCATCAATGACTTGGAGGAAGGGATACGGGGGAGCCTGATCAAATTTGCAGATGACACCAAACTGGGAGGAGTAGCAAACACATCAGAAGATAGGAGAAACCTCCAGGAGGATCTGGATAAACTGGAATCCTGGGCTGTAACAAACAGAATGAATTTCAACAGGGAGAAATGCAAGGTTCTGCACTTAGGCAATAAAAACCAAAAACATAGGTATAAAATGGGGGATAATTGGCTTGGCAGCACAACATGTGAGCGGGATCTTGGAGTCGCCGTGGATCACAAGCTGAACATGAGTCAGCAGTGTGATGTGTCTGCAAAGAAGGCAAATACCATTTTAGGTTGCATTAAGAGGACTGTAGCTTCCAAGTCACGAGAAGTTATAGTTCCTCTTTATTCTGCATTGGTCAGACCTCACCTTGAGTACTGTATTCAGTTCTGGGCACCTCACTTTAAGAAAGATGCAGCCAAACTGGAGCAAGTCCAGAGGAGAGCGACAAGAATGATCAGTGGGATGGAAGGGAAGCCCTACGAGGAAAGGTTGGGGGAACTTGGGATGTTCAGCCTGGAGAAGAGGAGGCTGAGGGGAGACATGATTGCCCTCTTCAGATACCTGAAGGGCTGTCATATGGAGGAAGGGGCCAATTTGTTCATAGCTGCTTCTGAAAGCAGAACTAGAACCAATGGGTACAAACTGCAAGAAAGGAGATTCCGGCTGGAAATCCGGAAAAAATTCCTGACGGTGAGGGCGGTTCGGCAGTGGAACAGATTGCCAAGGGAGGTGGTGGACTCTCCCTCACTGGGGATCTTCAAGCAGAGGCTCGATGAGCACCTGTTGGAGATGCTTTAGGGGAAATTCCTGCTGCAGGCAGGGGGTTGGACTAGATGACCTACTAGGTCCCTTCCAACTCTATGATTCTATGATTCTTCCCAGCTCCGCAAAGTTATACCACCTCAGAAGCAGAAACAAATCTGAGTAGACCCACAGGAGTCAATGATAAGCCAGAGTAAGAATGGCAGTGTTGACAAGCCTAACTGCAACCCCTGCCTCTCAACCTCAGGATATGTCACAACTACGGCAGCCCACTAACCTCAGGATACAGCACAACGTCAAGCAATCATCTTACATCTACCCTCCGCTACAGGTACTGCAGTCTCTTGCTGCAGGAGTCTTGTCAGAGACTCCTGGGCTTCCTTATAAGGCAGGCACCACAGCTGATCCTTGTTCAGTGTGATCTGAGGCAAGTTTCCTCGGGAGTAAGCCTTCCCCAGGTGCCACTTGGGGCTTAGCTGCTTCCTAGACCTGTAGATTTGGATCTATTTTCTGATCTGGGTATAGTCTACTTGGGCCAGCCCAGCTGGGCCATTCTCTCAGGCCACATCTCAGGATTGCTCCCTAGATCAGTGATTTTCAACCTTTTTCCTCTCATGGTGTACAAACCAGGTGCCAGAACTGTCAAGGCACACTATCAATCTTTGTACAATTGACAAGGCAACATCATGTTTCTGGTGAGGAGAGTCAATTTCTCAGTAATCCTATTATTAATAAATTATGTTTATTTAATAAATATATAAATTGTCCACTCTCTCACGGAACACCAGTGTGCCATGGCACAATGTCTGAAAATCATTGCCCTAGATTATGGAACGTGTTTGAGTCTCAGACTTGCATATTGCTTCCCTTTGCACTTTTGAATATTCCCATTCCCACGCTTCCCAGGAGAAAGTCAAGCACCAGAGCAAATTGAGGGAGCTCCTGGGTAAAAATAAATCCATTGTCATTTGAGATCCATGATGATGACTGCAGACAGAAAAAACGTATTACTACAGAAATACTTGATAACAATAATAATATCTAGTCCAGCAATTATGTATGAAAAGCTACAGAAAAATGAAATCAATAACCTAGTAATCTGATTTGTTTATCAGTCTCTTGTTTATTGGTTTCTTTTTGCACAGACTAGGAACCCTGAATAATTAGGATTGTGGGAGATCATTATATAGGATGGGGAGACAAGCTGTTTGTCCATCATCACATTTGTCCATCAGCCCTTTGAAAATTCATTGTTTTAACATACCACTCCACCCAGGATGACCAGAAGCCTAAACCCAAATTGGAGGACAAGTCCCCCAAAATTCATTCAAACCAAAATTCCTCCCATGTGAAAAAAATGTAGGGCACCCCCCCCAAATGTAGGACAAATGTATTTATTTTAACATGTTAAAGTTAAAAACAGTCGTATTGCATTCCTGTACTTAATTTTTGCACAAATCTCATTGCGATAGACCAGACACCAACCAAAAAGGCAGATGTTTAAGTGATCTAAGCAACCAGGCTTTCTCAGGCAGGCAGAGGCTTGGTCTTTTAGCCTCCTTTCCTTTGCCCCCTTACACAAAACATGTTCCATTGACTAGAATACTTTTGAGTGGACACAACTGGGCTTGGAGGCTTAAAACTTAGAAAGCCAGGAGTTATCCCCACCCTACCCTAGGAAGGCTGCCAATTTACATCTAATCCCTGCTTTGACAATAGCTGGATGAAAGGCCCCACAACCTGAGCAACTCAAGCCCTTGTTGTGAATTACATGCTTTTTTGGTGCAAAATATATATTGGTGGATCCATCTACAAAGGCATAGGAGCAGGGCAGAATGAGGTTTCTTTGGTCATTTGGGAACTCTGCTTTTAAAAAATTGATTCTTCCCCCTCCTTTCCCTCCAAGTCAAACTAACTGCAAGGTTTCGGAGCAGCAGTAGCTCCACTTCCAGGGCCCCCTCGTTCCTCTGCTCTCCAGCAGCCTCAGCTGAGCTCCTTCCTTCCTTTCTTTGCAGCAAACAGCAAGCAGAGTTTTTCCCCTGTTTCTTTCTTTCTCTGGCAAGTGCAGGGATTGGAACTGACTGAGTGACCATTTTCTCAGCCACCCATTCAGTGCCTGGAGCACTTGGGAAGCAAAATGCATGCCAGGAGATATAATTTTTCCACTGATGGCTTGGAAAGGTGCTTTAGCATGGGAAGGAGGGTAAAACTACAATTCCCTTCCCTCCCTCCTCCTCCTTTAACTAGAAGCCTCACTGGCTCAGTTGGCTCTGCAAAAGCTGCATTGCAAGGGAGCTGCACACAGGTATAAAAAGCAAGAAATCCCAGGAAATGGCTTGAAATGCCCCGTTTCCTGACAGAGGCCTTTACCCAGACTTATGGTTCCTGCGCCTCATTTCCAGTTCTGTTAGGGAATTTCCTGTTATCTGGCAACCCTGACTCCACCTACAGGGAAAAGATACAGGATGCTCCATTTGTTTGCTTGGAGAAAGGAAAGAAATATGGGGAAGAGCAGTTTTGCTGAGATAAACAATTGGAGGGAGTAGGGTTCTGTCACTGATCACTGACTCCCGCTCCCTGCCTGCCCACCCCTGTCATGGAACACTTCCTTCCTCTGCCTTTCTGTCCTCATAGACAACTTGGCTGTATTGCAATTTTTTCTTGCATGTATATAAAGTATCTAAAGTTTTAAAAAAATTCTGATTCAGGCTGCATACACACATGGTGGGTATATAGATACTCTTCAGATGTTATCAGTTATGTAGTGGTAAATTTTAAAGTCCAGGAATGTGTGATGAATCCATCCACCAATACTGTTCCCAACAGCCACACCACTTTAAACTTCCAACAAAAAAAGAACCAAACAGCTTCAAATTTATTTAGCTGTTGTTGTTCAATTTACATTTTTATGTTACAGTTGAAGTTCATTTCATTTCCAACTTACCTAGTTTTAAAACAAATATCTTGAAATTGAAATGTGATTTAAAATATTCTGAAAATGAAAGATATATTAGGTATATGCCTTCTTATTCATGTTTGCTCAGAATTTACGGTAGTCCCATTGTGTTCCACATAACTTTCTTCCATGTAAATTTGTATAGGGTATAACATGATAGCCTTGGTATAACATGAACCCTTTGCTATCAGAAAACTTGGGGAAATAGTCTAGACCTATCTTAAGGTGAATTTCTCAGATTGCTTCCTGCTGAGCCTGGTGTTTCTTCTCGATTTCTGTTGCAAAAGCAGCATTTTGACTGCTTCTGCTGACATCTCTCCTGTTGTAGGAGAAGCTTCACTCCCTCTTCCACTCTCTCATAACTACACCCAGTTTTATTTTACACAAATAGTGAAATAGTGCTTCTCTTTTAACTGGCAACAAATTCTATGCATATAACAACAACAACAACAATAATAATAATAGCAGCAGGCCTCCGTCAGTCTTGGAAGACTATGGTATCATGCTCGGTGCTGCATACGCTGCATGCGAAGCACGATAGCCTGGGTTAGATTGTTATGGAGGATAGGCTGTTACCCAAGCAGCAAATCCCCCCTCCATGCCACTGAATTAGTCCAATGGAAAGGCAGAGCCAATACGATTGGATCCAGCTGGCGCCGCAGAGCTGGGCTAAGGACAGGAGCTCAACCTGTCTTGTGGGGCTGACCCGGGTCTCAAACTCTGGCCTGCTGGTTAACAGGCACAGTGTCTTAATTAGTTTGCTGGTTGGAGGAGAGGAGGCAGACCGAATCTCAATACTTTCTGGCTGCTGAACATCTGCTTACAGCACAGAACCTCTCAACTGTCATGGAATAGCAATGTTGCTCCATATGAAATTGTAAGGGGGTGAAAATGCCAGTTTGTGCTAGAGTGACAGTCAGCCCATTAAGCTTCATAACATGTAACATGACAAAAAATTTTCCTTAAAAGATTTCCTTTTCCATGTGACAATAGTCATTAAAGGGTTAGAATTTAGGTTCTGAGAAGTAGTGGCAGTTGCAGTACACAGTTTTGTATAGGGCAGATATGGTGAGCCATTCGTAACAGGAAAATGGCTTTGGGGATTAAATTTATTCCTTGTACATGTTTCCGAGCTTCATCTGCTCCCCCAACATACATTTCCCGTGTTAAAAAAGGAGTGCATCTGAAACACATTCCAGGGTAACACTATTAGCATAGCATATCGTTTGGAAAGCTGAGGGAGCCAGCCAAAAATTGTTGGATGATCATGTGGTACTGAAAAGACTCAATTTGATTTTTTAAAAACTTGGGATTATAAAAGGAAGCCTCAATTAGACAATCAGTAACATGCATTTAGGTAAAACTACTTCCAAAGCTCCAGTGCAGCAAGTAATGGAACAAACCACCCAAGGGTTCTGCTCAAAAGGGCTCAATAATAGAGACTTCAAAATTCAGGCTAGAGAAGGATATGAAGCATCACTGACTGATGCATTGCATCTCATGCTGTCTTGGCACTGAGCAGTGGTTGCTTCACTGTTGTGTAGTGTGCAAGTCTGATTCTTTGGATGGAATAATAATAATCAAAATTCCAATAATAATAAAAATTAATAATAAAAATAAAAATAATAAAAATTCAAGAGTTAAGAGCAGAGCTCATATAAAGCTATCACTTACCGAACATTGTGTTTCAATGATGCTGTACTATTTTAGCTCAAACAACATTTCGAAGATGTTTTATTGAAGGTCGGTTATTGAAGATCTTTCCAAAAAGATATATGAAAATTAGCTGGGTGAGAAACAGATCTTTGTTTACATGGTTCAGAAAAGGATATTCAGTTGTACTGAAAGAATAAGTTTTGCCAGTCCCTCAAGACAAAGCAACGTCTTGTGAATTAATTTTGTTGCAAAGGTTGGCTCCATATTCTGGAAAATCAATTAGCAATCAAGAGTGGAGACTTTCCAAGACAGAATAATTCCCAATCTTGTTGCCAGCATAATAAATGTAAGCTAATAAATGTTATTCTCAATATCAATTGAGAATTGATCAATAAATCAGTAAATGTTATTCTCAAATATCAGTAGCAAAGTCTGGATCAGTCAAGGTATGAAAGCTTACAACTATTGAGATTGTTAGAAAAACATGCTCCCATAAATATTGAACCTTTATAAAACGCCCCACATGTGGTATCTTTGGTAACTCTCCATAACTATGGATCCGGTATCAAATTATCTATTTGTCTTCCTTTACTGTGTTGCCAAGCATTAATGTCTCTCCCTGTGCTTTATAACACTGGAAGAAAAACACAAAAGCAGTCAGCTGGAATACTGCTCAAAGAACAATTACCATACTTCTTGTTAGTGTTCTGTTAGGACCTGATCCTATCTAGTAGGCCCAACATGGGACACAGGACTACTTCACAGTGTTTCAGCTAAATAGCTGCAGAATATAGTGGTTCATTGCAGGGCTTCTTACAGCCCAATCCAGAGCAACTATTCCTTGCACATAAGAGCCCTTGGGTTGCCCTATCTATCACTAGGGTGGAACAACTGCAAGATGCTCCATCCCAGTTACTCTGGAAGAGGCTTAGGGCAGAGCAAGGCAACATAAGAGAGGTGGACCTGCTCTGCCCTAACTGGGGCAGCCTAAGCAGTTCAGGAGAGGCATGTTGAGGGCATGTATAGCATTGCCTAGGGCAAAGCAGTTACTCTGTATCCAGAGCCTGATTTCAAGGCAGAAATGCCCTCTTCCAGCCCTCAGAGTTATACCACCTCAGGAGCAGGTATAGTAATGAGTAGACCCATAGGGGTCCATGATAAGGCCTGAGTAAGAATGGCAGTGCTGACCAAAAATCTGAGTTCTTGGCCAGCCTAGCTGCAACCCCTGCCTCTCAACCTCAGGATATGGAACAACTACGGCAGCCCACTAACCTGGGGATACAGCAGGCCACTCCAAACATCCACCCTCCAGTAGAGGAACTGCAGCTGTAACTGGTTGTCAGGAACTTCTGGGCTTTCTTATAAGGCAGACACCACAGCTGTTCCTTGTTCAGTGTGATCTGAAGGGGGTCTCCTCAGGAGCAAGTCCTCCCCATGTGTCAATTACTTAGCATGCTCTGGAGCAGTTAGGGCAGCCCAGGCTTCCTGACTCTCTGGATGCAGCATAACTTTATGTTCTGGATACAGAATAGTTAGGAGAGAGCAGTTAGGGCAGAGCAGGCTGAATTTGCTCTGGATTGCACCCTTACTTTACTTGGGTGAAGGGGAAGGATCCCTGAGGAGTTATGCAAGGTCACCAGCTGCTCCCCTGTGTCCACAGAATGCTGCAGCATTCATGTCTGTGCATTCTCCTTCCCCCAGGAATGAAACAAAAGTGTCATGGCACTTTTGTGACACCCCCAGGTCACAACAGGACTTGTGCCAGGGCTTAGGCCTAATTGGAGGTTAGGACTGCAACCTAAAGCTGCCAGACTGGCCTCATCTGAAATTCTAATTTCTATTTGAACCATTCCAATATTCTTCAGCAATAATAACAAATTGCCCAAGTTGACCCATTCCTTTGACTCCATTGTTCCTTTGACTTCTTCAGCTCCTTTCATAAGAACTTTCATACACAAAGAGAGGAGCCTCCCCAGCCCTCAGAATGCCCTCTGGATGTTCAGGGAACAGAGCATCCTTCACCTCCAGAGGATTACATGGCTTGCCAAATGTATGGATGGAGGGGCTTGCTGAGGTCCACATGGAGCCTTGCCACATGCCTTATCTGGTCCACAGGCTGGGTCCACATGTAAAAGGCAGCTGAAAAAACTTGGTGTATTTCTTCAGCTGCTGTTGTAGCTTGGGCCAGACTACCCTGGAGTAAAGAAGGACTATTCCTAAATGTATATTAATACGTAAGTTTTTTTACATTTAATATATTTATATATTTTATAAATAATTTTTAATTTGTGCATTAGAATTCTAAGCAGAGGAGAACAAAGAGAGGAATTCTCTGCACATCAAAAGTGTGTTCCAAAATAGGGAAGGTGATATGGGCCAACACATCTAAAGAAAATGTGGGTGGTCTGTGGTTGGATCGTCTGATTATTCTTGATTTCTCAATCATTTGATGTACTGAACTGTTTAGTGAATTACTGAAAAGTAACTGAAGGAGGGGCTCCATGATACTACGGGAGACCTTGTTTGCACTAAGTCTTTCTCAGTTGCTTTTTGCCATATGTTGGATTTTGGTAAGACTAGGCTGTAAATCTGAAACTAAATCTAAATATATTGCTCTCTTTATAGAATTCACGTATGTATGTCTTTTTAATAAAAATCTTACCTATTCCAATGATCTTACGGTTGAATTTTAGTCCTTCTCCCCATCCCGAGTCTGTAATTTATTATGAAGTCTTCCTGTAGGATGATAAACTCTCTAATATGTCAGTTCTGCTAGTCTGGGCCACACACTGGTTGATGTGGGTACTGAACTGTTAAATGCAATAAATCAAAGCTGAATTCTCTGCTCCCAAGCTTTTTCTCTGATGGGCATATTAAATGGGGCAGTGAAGAATCCATTTCTCAACACAGTATCATAACTGAAACACATCTTAATGAAGTATAATAGAATCCACTGTTTGACCATGCAGCTAGTCATCAGCACCTCAGTTCAATTCAGAGGCTGATCTTCTTTGGATCAGAAACCACAAGAATAAATTGGATTCCAGTCCATCTAGAGATATCATTTAAATAGCAAGGCTTCCAATAGGAGGTGATACATTTTTCCCAGCTCAGCTCACTTTCAATACTGAAGTTGGGCTGGAGGAACTGTTTGTGAAAATGAGTACCAAAAAGGAAAGTGTGAGAGAGGATTGGATTTGTTTCATTCATGTGCCCATTTTGACACACATATGCACACTTGTTCATGAATAGGAAAGACACATGACTTCATACACAGTTTGGCTGACACACTGAAACAGTTCTACTGCTTTTACTCACTAATTCCCAGAGAGAGAAAAAGAGATATAGAATAAAAATAAAATAGAATAAAAAGTAATTTTGCCGTCACATCAGACATTGCTACCAGTCAGTAAACCTTTATTAGGCATAGGTGAAAATGGATACCATTAGTAAACAATTATGTTATAGATAAAAGGAAAAGGCAGGAAAAACCCAAAGGCAAGGGATTTTAGAAGTTAATATCTGCTAGAGCAATAGAACTTAGAAAGAATAATAATTCAAATAACGGCTGAAACAATGATAGATCAGAGCTATCAGTTAGAAATCCTTTTCCTCAGTAAAACGGCATTGAGGAAAAGTGCAACCTTATTGACACACTCCTCTTCCACAGAAGACAGCAGTAGATGTAAAATGGTGTTAGGATTATCGTCAACAGGTCTTGAAATCACGGGAGAGATATAATTTGACCTGAAGTCCGAATGGCGGGGGCAATCAAATATTAGATGTGCCAGGGTTTCGGTCTTGCCTAAAGAACAGTCTCGGCAGGTTGGGCTTGCGCTTTGTTTAAATCAGGGGTCCTCAAACTTTTTAAACAGTGGGCCGGTTCACTGTCCCTCAGACACTGTCGGGGGCCAGAGAGTGAGAGGACTTATGTAGGACATCCTACATTTTATCCTACATTTTAAAATGTAGGACATGATAAAATGAAGCAAAAATGCTTGTATTGCTTTCCTGTACTTAATTTCAACACTTTTGAAATTGAAAACCTTTTAACATGCCTGATTCTCACCCAGACATGCAAGATGCCCTCAAAGCAGTTTCCAGCAACACGTTACTTCAACATATTTTACTTAACATATTTTTCTATAACATATTTTACATGTCAGACTTAAGACATGTAATTGTAAGACACCCTCACAGCAATTTACAGCACCACAAGGAATGACAGTGACATGCACAGACACACACCATGCACTCTCTCTCTCACACACACACACCCCCATGTATTCTTACACACTCACACAAACACAAGTTCACCTCAATTTTAGGCTTGCTGTTCAGGAATTTTGCCCAAGCCTATGCATATCTACTCAGAAGTAAGGCTCATTAGAGTCCATGGGGCTTACTCCCAGGAAAGTGTGGATGGGAGGGTGTCCTTTATAGCCCAGTTCTCTGCTTATCTACTCAAAAGTAAGTCCCTGGAAGCTGGGGTGACCACGAGAGAGCGGCGGTAGGCACACGCACCAGCCAGAACCCCTGGGGTAGACGAAGTGCACGTGCTGCTCCAGCTGCACGTGCAACATTTTTTTAAAAATTTAAAGGGCCAGCTTGAAGCAGCAGAAATTCTGGAGCCCCAAGGGGCTCTCTCCCATTACACAGGGCTGCCGCAACTGGCGGATCTTCGACGCGGCAGCCTTGAACTGCCCCCAGTGCCCACGAAGCTCCTCCCAAAACCCCCCAAAAGGCTGGCGGGCCGGATTGAGGCCTCTGGCGGGCCTAATCCGGCCCGCGGGCCGTAGTTTGAGGACCTTGGTTTAAATGAAACTGCTAGCTCTTGGGTAGGTATGATGTTACAACGTGCTAGTGTTTAAGCCCGTCTGAGTTGGGGATTCTCTAGGAGGACTAGATATTTAGGTATTATACCAATGGTGAAAGGTAATTGAAAGAAAAGGGGGGAACGTAATCTATTAGCTGCAGCTGTAAGGTTTTGTCTTTCTATGTCTTTCATTCTTTGTAATAATAACTTGCGGACGTTAGTTAAGTTGCTACTACCTAAACATTCCGGCGAGAGTCCAATGGATTGAATTTTTTTGTAGAAGCGGGATAAGCCGGAAGATAGGAATGAGTCAGTTAACATGGCCTTAATATATGGAGAGTGTTCGGCTTTGAAAAAGATGGCAAGCCAAAACTTACAAAATCTGACCCAGGCCTGAAACTCAAGGCTCAATTGGCCAGCCTCGAGACATAATGAGGCATAGGCTACACAATGGGCAACTCCAAAGAGTTTATACAAGAACACGGATTGAATGCGTTCCACCTCCAGATTGAAAGCCGGGATCCAAATCTGGATAGCATACAAGAGGTGAGAGGTGACCTTGGCATTAAATACTTTAAGTGCCACAGGGATATACGAATTGCCATGCAGTAAGGAAAAGCGGAGTAGAGATTGGGCAAGGAGTTTTGCTGTTTTGATGACTGTTATTCGTTGTTGTGCCCAAGCTAATTTATAGTGAAAAGTCAGACCAAGATATTTAAAGGTCTTAACTTGGTGGATAGCTTTTCCATTGAATATCCAAGATCGAGATTTCCATCTTCTCTCAAAAACCAAGATTTTGGATTTTTCAAAATTTAGTTGTAATAGATTGGTATGAAGGTATTCTAGTGTGGCCCATATAAGCTGTCGCAGGCCCACTCGAGTTCTGGAAATTAAGACCATGTCATCTGCATAAAGTAGCAGATGGATTGGCATGCTGTTTAGTTTGGGGCAATGTGAATCAATGGTGGCTAAGTGAGATGCTAAGTCATTAATGAAAAGATTAAACAGGGTGGGTGCAAGCACACCTCCCTGTTTGACTCCTCTGTTGGTCTTGATAATGTCGGTAAGGTTACCCTGTGCATTGTACCTGACTTGACAGGACGTGTTCCCGTACAGACGCTGGATCAGGAAGAGAAGTCTATTGTCAATCCCTAGCTTTCTGAGTTTGGCCCAAAGAAGGTTCCTATCAACAAGATCGAAAGCTGCTCTGAGATCTAAAAAAGCAGTAAACAATCTAGAGTGTGGTCGGGCTAACTGCTTCTCAGCTAGGTGAGACAGTATTAGAAAATGATCCATGGTGGATCTTCCATTTCTAAAACCCGCTTGCTCAGGGCCCAGAATGTTATTATCTTCAATCTATGCGGACAACTTGGAAAGTAGATGAGATGCGTATAGTTTCCCTGGAATGGAGAGGAGACTGATTGGCCTAAAGTTAGATGGATTCGACCTGTCACCTTTTTTATGAGTCGGGACAATAAAAAATTGTGTCCAGTAGGTAGGTACTAGGCCATGTCTGTCCACTTCTGTGAACCGAACGGCGAGAAAGGCTGCCCACCACTGGGGTGCATGTTTGATCAGATGGAATATAATCAGGGCCCGCGGCCTTACCGGCCTTAAGATGGGTGATGAGGGACGAAATTTCTTCCTCGGTGACTGGAGGCCATAAGGGCAGGTTCACAAACTCTAGATAATTCGGGGAAAATTCCAGAGCATTGTTATCGTTAAACAGGTTACTGAAATGAGTTTCCCAGGAAGATGGAGAAATTGGCGAAATAGAAGATGTACTCACATGTTTTGCCGAGGTGTTAATAATTTTCCAAAAAAGCTTCTGGTTATTAGCTCTGGAAGCCATGATCAGAGCATCCCAACATTCCATAATGGGCTGCTGTTGGTTAGATTTAATTGCCTGGGAGAGTTGGGATTTGATGTTGAAATACTCCACGGGAAGACTGGAGCTACCCTTGACTATATAGTCCTTGGATATTTGGCGAAGGGCAAGTTTGAGATTTTGACAGGTTTTGTTAAAAGGAGAACGTTGTGCCTTCAACACATTATTGGCCATAACAGAGTTAACTTGACCGAGTTCTTTTAACAAGGCATTAATAAGCAGGTTGTATACGTCTAGATTAAAGTACTTAGCGAACAAATCGTTAAGCTTGATGAAATCTATCAGGCATTTAACCAGGCATCTAACCCATCTAACCCTATCAGGCATCTAACCCTCTTTAACCAGGGCAGAAAATGCAGTCCTGGTCTTATTATCCCATTTGATGAATACTGGACACTTAGACATTGCTACCTTAACAGAATAGCAGAATGCAATTTTATTTTCAACACAACTCATTGATGACCATCACTGAATGGGAGGTTTTCCCATTTCTGTGCTAATGTAAGGAGGCAAGTGCCTGTCTTTGCACTGGCCTAACCCTTCCCCAAGAGTGGCCCAATAGTAACTTACAGCACTTTTGTGAAATGGCCAGGCCAGCATGGGACTTGTGTTGGGGCTTAGCCTGACCTAACTGGGGGTTAGGATTGCAGCCTTAATCATTTTTAACTAAATTCTGAACTGCATGTGTCTGTGCTGTATCCAGTGGAAGTTTAGGACTGCTGCTGTGCTACCCTGGGACAAGGTACACCAGGTAACACTGCAGCAGCCCCAATGGTCTACTCAGATCTATGCCACCAATTTTGCTGGCAGGCACCTAACACAAAGTCTACATGTTCTGATGCGTATCTCCTAATCTTGAATTCTCCACATCTTGAATTAATAAACAAAAATAAAAATATTGTCATATATCAGGACCAGAAATGCTATAACACTATGAAACTTCAGAGGCCCTACATGGATTAATCATACCTGAGAAAGGCAAAGGGTAACAAATATCAATATGAATGGAGGTTTGAATATATTATAAACTGTACCAATGCCAGTGTTCCAAGAAATTTTATTGTCTGAACAGAAATTACTTTCTATGACACATCCCTAGCCAGTGTCAAGTGCCTTCTCAGCCTCAGCCATGGCTTTGAGGGGCACTGAAGGGCTTTGGTACAGAAGAATGAGGTAGAGAAAATGGTTTACTTTAGCAGTAGTTTTTCCAGTGTAACTCTGGATTATATCCATAGAATTATTGAAGAGAAGAATGGCAACTCATGGTAGTGGACTTGTAGCGTACAAAGATCCTAGAATCATAGAGTTGGAAGGGATGTAGTAGGTCATCTAGTCCAAACCCCTGCCTGCAGCAGGAAATCCTCCTACAGCATTCCTGCTTGAAGATCTCCAGTGAGGGAGAGTCCACCACCTCCCTTGGCAATCTGTTCCACTGCCAAACCGCCCTGGTAAAGTAGTCCAAAATAAAGTAGATCCTAGTAAAGTAGTCCAACTGATTCTTCTGTTGCAAGAAGATTCTTCTGTTTAAAATTCTGTTTAAATTTTAAAATAATATTTAAATAAACAGAAGAACTACACAGAAGACACTATAATGTAACTGATTGAGCAACAACGTCTATATTATTCATAAAATTTAAGTGAAATGCAACTCCAGACTAAAGGTTAGAAGATACCTTTCAGTTTTAGTGGGGATGCTCAGCTTCACACAAATGAATTTCAAATCAAAAAGTTTCTGATTTTTCTGTTGGTTAATTCAATGGTGTTGTTAAGTCTTTCAATCTCTGTATAGCACTTACATGGGTACAGACCTAAGGGTTGTTGTAAGAATTACACCAAGATGATCCAGATTTAGATCTCTAGGCAAAACACTGTCAGCATCCTAAAGCATAAGGGTGATGATGACAATGATGGAAGAAGCACAGCTCTCATTACTATTTAAGGAATGAGAAGGAGAGAAGGAGATTTGAAGGGTGTTTCCTTGCCATGTTGTAACTTCTGGTATCAAAACATTATCTCTGAAAAAATGGTCCTGAAAAATTTATGTTTTCATCTTTACATCTCTGACTTGAATGAGATATCCTACATTAAATGATAATCCTAAGTTAGCTGTCTATACGTAAGCTAGCTGTCTATAAGGCGTACCTGCTAAAATGTAAATGCTTGTAATCAGAGGATTAGGACCTAATGGGAGGATCAGACTGCAGTGAGTGCAGCAGAAGCGAGGGAGGGTGCACCAATTAAATAAAAAAATCACCCCAGGCAAAAGAGGACGGGAGGGGATCTGATGCTTTCAGCTCATCTTATTTTTAGTTCGCTGTCCCTAACTGATGGAGGCTTTAGGATAATGACACACGCACAAAGTATAGATCAGTCTCCCTTCTATGCTCCATGAAACAAAGAAAACAGGCTAACCTTGAACTTGAAACTGGTCAGAACTGCCATTTCCTGCTGACAGTATTATGGGAAATTTGTGAGTTTGTATGAGATGGCTGGTTTGCAGTAGTCATCACAAATTCCTCATAAAAACAAACCAATGATTTGTTGATTCTCAATGTGATATTCAGGATTATTCTCATGGTTCACCTCTATCTAGGCCAGGTATTTCAAATATATGGGCTGTGGGTGGCGCAAGTGGTTAAGTCACTGTGTCTGTTAACCAGCAGACCAGGGTTCGAGACCCGGGTAAGCCCCACAAGACAGGATGAGCTCCTGTCATTAGCCCAGCTCTGTGACGCCAGCTGGATCCAATCGTATTGGATTTTCCATTGGACTAATTGGACTTTTCCATTGGACAAATTCTGTGGCATGGAAAGGGGGAATTTGCTGCTTGGGTAACAGCCTATCCTCCATAACAATCTAACCCAGGCTTTCGTGCTTCGCATGCAGTGTATGCAGCGCCAAGCACGATCCCATAGTCTCTCAAGATTGATGGAGGCCTGAATTTCAAATATAAGGACAGCAAGCTCTTTATCCAGTCCCTGTAATAATTGGGTCCTCCCATCACCACCCGTTGGACCTTGCTGCTTCTGTTGAAGTTCTGGGAGGAACAAATGAAGGAGGCCTCAGAAGGCAAGGAATGTTACATGGCAAGAAGCAGACCAAGAGGGGTGAGAGACAGACACACCATTGAGGTGCTAGGAGAACCCAATTACCATGTGCTGAAGTATCACTTTGCAAATCATCCACACACTGGAAGGGGTGTGGGGTGTTGGTCTTGTACCATTACTATTGTATTAATATTTGCCCTTAAGACTATGACAATCATAGAATCCTAGAGTTGGAATCACAGAATCCTAGAGTTGGAAGAGACCTAGTAGGTCATCTAGTCCAATCCCCTGCCTGTAGCAGGAAATTCTCCTAGAGCACCTGATTTGCACTGGAAACAGACAGGCTGGCTTCCCCGCAGTGTATCCAGCACAGGTTTCAGAGGTTGCTACTGCATTACCATGGGGAGGGAAAGTTTCTCCACTTCCTCAAGGCTGCTGCAGCCTCTATGGGTCTACTCGGAGTTAGATCAACTCTGGAGGTGGACTAACCCTACAATCCAGAGTAACTATGGGGACACATAAGAGACATTACTTGTACCCGTAGTTACTGCACCACCTAGTGAAAACCTATGGGAAATTCATATTGCAATCCAGAGTAAATTGTTCTTGCACTGGAGCAAGCACTCCCCATAGTTACTCTGGATTGCGCCCCTAGTCAAGTAGACTGGAGCAGCAATGTGCCACCCCTGCCTGTCTTTGGGATGATGTCAGGATCTGACATAAGTTGGTTCCTGGTTCTGCCCCCTCCACTCCCCTCCTCCCTCCCCCAGCCCCATATTCCACCAGCCAACCTCCCTGCTCACCTTCAGCCCTGGAACGCAAGGGACTTGTGCTGACCCAGGGCAATTTTGGGGATTGTTGGAGAAATAGAGTATATCATGTAAAGCAATAAATGAGAAGAAAGGTCTTGAGTGGAGGTGCTCTGGTCATTTGATTGGACTGGACATTCTTTGATTGGACATCAAAGAAATGTAGAGGATACCTTTTTGGAAAGGAATGTTGTTTGTGTGCCAGAAGTAGGTTTTAGACCAAAATGCATTGGATCAATACATTTTTCATTTCTTCTGATCTTACTTGAAGTTGCCTCCTTCTGTTGCTCCTGAGCACTGCTGGGCTCCAGCAGGTTCGCACCTACTCTATAGAACCGGTTGTTAAAATTTCCTGGCGATGGCGATCCGGTAGCAACGCCGGGGGGGTGATAACCAGGGGACCGGTTCGCAGCCGCTGGGACTTGTGGGGCGCCTCGCCGGGCTGGACAGCAAATTTAAAAGTGCGGGCTGGCTGCCCCTGCCGCTCCAGCGAGTGTGGCTGGGACTGCAGCCTCACAGTCACAGCCCATCCGCTGCATGTCTACTCAGAAGTAAGCACCATGATCGTCAATGGGGCTTACTCCCAGGTCAGTGAGGGTATGATTTCAGCCTCAGAGCCCCATCCTATGTGTGTCTACTCAGAAGTAAGCACCATGATCGTCAATGGGGCTTACTCCCAGGTCAGTGAGGGTATGATTTCAGTCTCAGAGCCCCATCCTATACGTGTCTACTCAGAAGTAAGCACCATGTTCATCAATGGAACTTACTCCCAGGCCAGTATGGAGAGGACTGCAGCCTCAGAGCCCCATCCTATGCAGGTCTACTCAGAAGTAAGTCCCATGACAGTCAATGGGACTTACTCCCAGGCCAGTGTGGAGAGGACTGCAGCCTCAGAGCCCCATCCTATGCAGGTCTACTCAGAAGTAAGTCCCATGACAGTCAATGGGGCTTACTCCCAGGAAAGTGTGGTTAAGGTTGCTGGGGGTCACTAACAAAAACTTAGATTTTTTTAAATTTTTAGATTTTAAAAAAAATTTCTCCTTTAAGTTCTCCCTGGCCCCGCCCCTGACCCCGGCCATGCCCCCTGACCCCATCCACACCCCCTGACCTGGCCTAGCCCTGCTCACTTCCAGGGAACCGGTTCTTGGGCTAGTCTGGGCCCATCACTACCTGAGGATTGCTCCTGGGGAGCATCTTCTGTTGCCAGAATAGTCTTGTGGTAGCTACAAGTTGAAAGAAATTTCCTGCAGGGTATGACGTGACTGCAGTGGCCTTTTCATGCACACCTATTTCAGCATAGTGCAGTCTCATGCTGCTCAGGCAAACTTGTGGACAATGCCAATTGGGTGATTTATTTTTTCCCACAGAGAGATTACGTGAGAAAGAAGCAAGTGATCAGCAATGACCATGGTTCCCATGGTTCTGTGCATGATGCATGCACAGAGCACCTCTAATTGTTGCACAAGCACTTCAGAGGTAACAGAATATGGCTATAAATAAGCTCTGAAGGACATAAGTCTTGAGTTTGTTTGCATTGGCATCCATCAGTCTTGAAAGACTATGGTATCGTGCTTGATGCTGTATGCGAAGCACAAAGTCCTGGGTAGATTGATATGGAGGATAGGCTGTTACCCAAGCAGCAAATCCCCACTCTCCACGCCACTGAAATAGTCCAATGGAATGGCAGAGCTGATACAAATGGTTCCAGCTGCGTCACAGAGTTGGGCTAAGGACAGGAGCTCACCCTGTTTTGTGGGGACCCAGGCCTTGAACCCTGGCCAGGTCTTAACCACTTGCGCCAGTTTGCGCATATGGAAACAGACAAAACACAAAATATAGACATTTTATGACACAAATATTTTGGCAAGATGTTTTACTTTGCGGGAGCAAGCATACAGAACATTCTCCTGCCTTCAGCTGTAATTTAGGAGGAGCCCTGCAGCTGAAGGAAGAGGATAAATTCTGTATGTTCACAAAAGAAGGCGAAAAATATGGCAGTCTAGATTAGCAGTCTTCTTCCTTTGATACTTTTTGAATGCTGCCACTCTGGGTCTGTTAATGGGAGAAGTAGGACAAAAATATTGTTAAAAAGTAAAAAAAAAAAGATTAGGACCTGTGGCCCTTGAGCCAAGTCCTGCATTACAAAAATGGGGCTATCCATTCTGTGCCACAGCCACCTTTCTTGGTGCCCAATCATCTCTCAGCCTCGTGCCTAACAGCTGCTTCTATGATTTGACACTTTAGACAACCACTTTAGACAACCACCATTATATGTCAAGATAGCCTGGAAGCAGTGGCTGCCTAGCATGAGTTTGTAGGTGTGGACAAAGGTGGAAGTGGTTGGACAAGCCACAGAAGGTGTGGACAAAGGTGTCCACTGCACCTGGACAGTTTTTGCAGTGGGCCATGGTTTGGAGACCACAGCTAAAGAGGAAAAACCAGAAAGCCTTTTGCTGTTGTCAGGAGTAAGACCAAACAAAATGTATGTGCCTCAGAAAAGTGTGGTTTAGGTGGTCTATCTTACATGAATTCCCAATGTACAAACTGAGATTATACTGAGCATATATGATTAATGCTCATGAGCATATATGATTAATGCTTATGATTAATGACCTCATATCCTTTTCATGAGCTTATATAGAAATGTGGTGGTTTATCCTGGATCTGGATGTATAGTTCTCCCTCTGTTTAAAACCAGAAAGAAAATCACTTTAAGCATTTCATGTAGCATTTTGACTGATAATTTTTGTTGTAATTTTAATTTTGATAATTTTTGTTGTAAAGCCATACAGTAATTCCCTTATATTTGTACTGCTTCTATTCTTGAGGTCTGTCCAGAAGCTGGAATGTATGTTTCTCAAAACAGCCAGCTCTTGCTGGACCAGTGCTGGACCCCAAAGGAGGTACTGTCAGTGGTGGGCTTCAGGGGATTCTCACAGGTTCTATTTGCTAATAGAACCCTTTGCTAATGAGCACCTGGTTCTGAGAACTGGTTAGTAATGGGACATAGAACCTGTTGTTAATTTAGATTATTAGGACATAGAACCTGTTTTTGAATCCTACCACTGAGTAAGACCCATTGAACACAGTAGACATGGTTAGAATTGGGCTCTTATCTTAGGCTGCAATTCTAACTTTCAGTTAGAGCACAATCCTAACCATATCTACTCAAAAGTAAGCCCATTGTGTTCAATGGGTCTTACTCCCAGGAAAGTGTCTTTAGGATTGCAGCCACAGACTGGCTTAAGCCCTGGCATAAGTTCTGGGCTGACTTGGGGTACTTCTAGAGGGGTTATGCCAGTGCACTTGCACATGGCGACCTCCACACACCACTGTGGGATGATATCCCAGGTGAGGCAGACTGGCCTAAATTGGTTAAGACTGTGTCCTAATTCAAACACAGGTTATAGTTGCACTTGATCATATTGCCTTTGTCCTGCTTTCCAAACATATTTACTGGTTTGCACTTAATGGAACCTTCAGGGTCTCCAAGAGAAATCATAAGAAAGCCATTTCCCAACTTAGTACAGAAGACAAAGGAATCTGTGAATAAGAAAAGCTTCAGATGGCTGATTCTGGATAGGAAATCTAAGCTTTCATTACTGCACATTGAAATAGAATGTTTATAAACAATGTGTTTGGCTTTGGATTGCATCTCTGTCTTCAGGGAATGGTCACTATTTCAAAGAACACACAAAAACTAAAAAAAATCCTTTGTGTATAGTGGCCCACATTTTTACTGGGCTTCTGAACTCTAACCCAAAGTGCTTACCTTTCACCAGTATGATTAAGAAAAGACTAATGTAGCTTCCCTGCACACTGAAGCATGAAGCATGTATAATTTAATAACGCTGATAAATCTTAAAGCCAGGAGCATTTGGCTAACGCATGACCCACTTTTTCAATCAATTGGAAACATTTACATAACAGCCTGATTCAGGCTTTCCATTTTCGAAATACAGGAAGAAAGAATTGAAGCCCATTTTAACAACTTCCTAAATGAATTGGTTACCTCATAGACATATATTTTCATTCAGAGTCAGTGGTATTGCAGACCTTTTTCTAGACACCTCAATGGTAAAAATCAGAATAATCGATAGCAAGGCATTTTAGATCTTGAGAACAGTATATGACAATTTAGGCCAGTTATAGATCTTTTTTCTTTCTCTAGATCAAGAGTCACCAATTTTTTTTAGGAGGAGTGCCACATCAATCTGACATTGTATTTGGGGCCAGAAAAATGATTTACATTTCAAACTGTAATAAATTTACATAAATTTAAATATATTAAATTTATTAAATACACTTTATTAAAATTAGATATTATATACTTTACAAGGTTTGTCCACAGGCCAGATAGATGGGTGTTGCTGCAGGCCACATTTGGCCACCAGGCCGGTGTTTGGACACTCCTGCTGTAGATAATCGAGATAACAATTACCACTCAGTCAACATGTAGAGAAAGGAGGTGATTAGCCTAAAATGTTGGACTTCTCTCCTAACCCAGTTTTACCTGTTTCTCCAAGCCCAGGCCAGGTCAGGTTATTACACCAACTGATTTTTTTACTTTTATTTTTTTCTTACTTTCAGTGAGAAATTGTTCCATGTTTCAGTCATCCTTCATCAGTCCTGCTATCTACTACTTCCTTCTTCATTTCAGTTCACCTACTGTGTTTCTGTCTCAGTGTTGCATCAAATATTCTTTCTTAGGGTCTGTATTTGAGAAACTCTGCTACTATAAAGCATCTGTGATCCACTGGAATCATTTCCTGCTTCTGTGTTTTGTATTTCAGTGACATACATTGAAGTGGCTAGTGAGGCACTTGCTGTGGTGTCGTGCCACTGGCATTCTGTGGTCTACCTGGATGCCACAACAGTAAATGCTGAGCTCTTGCTGCTGCAGATCTAGTCTTATTTAGTTATTTTGGGGGCAATTCTAACTTAGACCAGCACAACTCATTCCTGTGGTGATGTAGAGAGGCAAGCACATGTTAGTGCACTGGCTTAACACTCCCCAAGCGGTGGTGCAGAAATGTCTTACAGCAGTTTTGTGACACCCCCCAGGTCACCACACAGTACTTATGCCTAACTGGAGCTTAGGATTGCAGCCTTAGTTAGTTAGTAAGAGCCCAATCCTATGCATGTCAATTCAAAAGTTAGTCCCATTAGAGTCAATGGAGCTTACTCACAGGAGAATATGAATAGGTTCACTGTGTTTCCCATGCTAATGCACATATCTGTGCATCAGTCTATCTCCAGAGTGGCACAGAAGTGTCTTTTGTGACACCCCCAGACTAGCACGGGACTTGCATGGGCCTAACCTGGGTTAATGATTGTGCTTTGAATGGATTAGCCTTATATGGAATTGAGATAAATTGCATAGAACCAACAGATGAATTACCAGGGATGAGCCAAAATTAGCGTTCAGCCAGATCTATAAGAAAATCATACAATTCACTTTTGCGCTAAAAGAGGTGAGGCAAGGGGGATACTGACATATAGCAAAGGCAACATTGTTCTTTTAGAAATGTACTAATTTTGGTGCTAATGGAATGTTTATCAAGAGGCTTTTTTCCTTAGATCATCAACACTATTACTTGATGTCAAACCTTGTTATATAGCAAAGGTTGGAAGCATGTTCATCCTTGCACAGCAAATATACCAAAATAGCACTTGTCATTTGCTCTTCTTTGTAGGTGATCCTCTCTGGCAGAGGCACATCTTTGTTCCCTCAGGTCTCCTAACTTCTTCCTATTCACTGTACCACAGTAGAAGATGGAATCTAAGGTCTCTGAAGGTGGTCTGAATGTGACTCTTACTATCCGGCTGCTGATGCATGGGAAGGTGAGTGGATAGCATTAACTTGCAATAACTTCCCTTTATAGGAATGACAATGAATAATTTCTTTATTTAAATTTTGTGTGTGTGCACTAACTACTTGTGACCCCTGACAAGTGCATGAAACACAGCAGTCCCAAACTTGGTTTTCTATTGGACCCCAAACCCCCATGATATAGGCTTTAAGAAAACAGACGCTGGTAGAGATGAGCCAACAGTGTTGGCTCATGAGTTTTGATTGTCAACCTGAGTTTTGAAACTCTCGGATGGAAGAAATGAAGGGTGCAACTATTAGGAATGTGTCAGAGCCACTTTCTCATATCTAAAGTAGAGTTCTGTCTCTGCCCAAGTCTGAAACCCCATTATAAGTCCCAAACAAGTCATAATGGAGTCGTATGTTTTTGACATGGTGACTAGAGTCTCCGCAAGTCATGAAAAATGAGTGTTGTCATATGAGTGCAGTGATGGGCTTCAAAAAATTTAAGAACCGGTTCTCTGCCCATCTGGAAGCCACTTTTAAATGGCTATTTTTAAACTTTATATGTCCTATCTCTTGTTAAGAACCGGTTCTATAGAGTAGGTGCGAACCTGCTGGAGCCCACCACTGTATGAGTGCCTTCCTGAACTTTGTCACACCCCCAGGCCAACACAGCACTAACTGGGAGGCCTAACTGGGAGATAGGATTGGCCTAACTGGGAGATAGGATTGCCGCCTCAATTCCTGAATGTCTCCAGCAGTATGATTTTAGTTTTACAAAGGCAATACATATTTTGCAGATTTAAGGAAGTTTCAGCTATGCAGAATTCTTTATGCTGACTTCAGAATCTTACCCTTGCATAGCAGTGCAAGCCAACTACAACTGCCAGTCCATGGGGTGTCTAAATCCTGGGCTGGGGGACAGATGCAGCCCATGGTCAGCCTCAGTTCAGCCCATGGCAAGACACTTCCATCTGGCCATAAGGCAAAACTCCTCCAAGATTCCTCCAAAAATCCTCCAGGATTATCTCTAATACACTCTTATATGTAAATTTATGTAAGTGTATTCAAATTTGAAATGTAAATCATTTTTTCTGGCCCTCAACATTTTTCTGGCTCTCCCTCATGTCAGGGACATGATGTGGCCCTCCTGGCTAAAACATGTGGCCCTCCTGGCTAATATAGGACACCCCTATATTAAGGGAATTGCATATTCAAATGTATATTCAAGTGGGTTTTCCTCTTTTATCTGGTGGGTGTGCCTCTTTTATTTAACATGGGAAGAGTAACTGGCCCTCCTCACTCTATCAATGGCATATAGAGTTGCTTTTGCTGGTGTTCTTTTGCATTTTTTTAGACTGTGAGCCTTTTTGGAACAGGGAGCTGTTAGCTATTATCCATGTTATTTTCACTGTAAACCACTTTTTGATCTTTCCTTGAAAAGTGGTATATAAACACTGTTGTGGTATATAAATACCTAGTGATTAATGCATGTTACTATAAATGGCATTTTTTATTTGCATTTTCTTCTTTTCCTTTCTTTTTCTCTTTAAAACAGGAAGTTGGAAGCATTATTGGGAAGGTAATTTTTTTAATTATACACCAAATACTACAATAATCTCTGACCATGCAGTTGTGCAAGGGGGTAGAACTGGAATGGGCCATAGTAGAGTTCACTTCTCTCTCTCCCCCTTCCCAGCTAGTTCAGTTCCAGACATTTCTGGAAATGAGAAGCCAACATGGGCCTCCCCTTTATATACGTTTAGCTATTCATTTCCTCCTTGAGCCAGAACCTCTTAGCCTAACCCTTTTCATCCCCTTTCCCTCCCCTGCTGCCAGTGGAGTCATGGCAAAAATGTGTACACTGTGTCCAGTGGGGGAGGGAATTATCAGGTAGGTGAAAAGATAAAAGGGCAACACACCCCTTAATTGCCAGTTTGTCTCCTCAGATATTCACCAGCTTATTAGCTGGCTCATGTCTAAGATAGGGGCATACAGCCTCAAAAGAGGAGAGGATCTAATGTGAAGAGGAGAGGATCTAATGGGTGCCACATCCAGGCTCAGCTGAGTATAGGGAAAAAACAATTTTGAAATAACATTATCCAGGATTGTAACTGAATATTTATTAAAGCAGATGAAAAGACAAATTACTTGTTTGTTGACTGATGATATTAAGGTTATAATCAGAAGAGTCACAGTGGTAGGACTGTACCAATGCAAAGTAATTACAAAGGGTGCAATCCTAATCTAGATTGGCATAACCCATGGGTCTCCCAGTTCCTGTCATGAAGTAGGGAAGCAAATACATTCTGTGCACTGGCCTGACCCTCTCTCAGGAGTGGCGCAGAAGTGCCTTACAGCAGGCTATTGCCATGCCAATTGAATGGAGGAAGTACATCATGGGGTTGATGAACTGGCCTCTTGCACGGGTGATATAAACCTTAGTGATGCCATTGCGGTCTTTGTGCAGATGTACAGAGTGGGTAGGACAGGTAGAATGCATTGCTATATTGTTATACAAAGCGATCTTGTAGAACTAGTTATGGCAGAAAACCTGTATTTGTCTAGTTGGGGCCTATATTAAAAGAGATTTTATCCATCTTATTTCAGAAAGGAGAAACAGTGAAAAAGATGCGTGAGGAGGTGAGCATCCATTCTTTCTTGATTATTCTGCAAAGCAATACAGAAATGGGGAAATGGCATGCATCTGTGTTGGAGGGTAGTTGATTGATTTTAACTAGGGTCTATATTTTTGCAAACTCTACACAGCTTATAGTTGACAATGATGTGATACTTGGGGGATGAGTCATATTGCCTAGTAACTAAAGACCTCTGCATACACATCGGCATACACATCATTTTTGCAGTCTATATGCGTATGGCTTGTACTTGTGTAGAGCCAATCAATCTATTGAAGTAAGCAGTAAGATCCACAGGCATGGGATAGCCTCAGTTTTAATCATCTGCACTAGGTTAATGTTTGGCTATTTCAGCATTTAGAAAATTTTATATCCGCACAAGTGCTACTATCTTACTTTGAGATATGTGGATCCTGCAGAATATCTAGGAGGTCAGAATCAAATACTTTTAAATGTGCGTGTGGAGCCCTCTTTTATTTTCTCATAAATAGTATGCATGGGACAACCGTATTGCCCATGCACATGAGCCAAACTAATAAAAGCAAAATGTAATTGTTCCTGTAAAGGAAAAATAAAAGCACAGGCAAAATAAAATACAGCATCAAGAAGGGCAGATTAAAAATAATTAAACTGGCATTACAAGGTCTGAAAAAAATATTTAGAAAAATTAAAATGGATGAGTGCCCACTGAGCTTCCTTTGGGTAGAGCGTTACTTTACATCTCAACCAAAGGTGAACCAATTGCTCACCAGCTGCTACTAATTTTAGAAGGAAAGAGGTTACCAGAGACGAAGATTCTAACAGAGGAAGGAAAAGCTAGGCTTTCAGTTGTATAGCACTTTCTGTCATTGCAGTGTGGTTTTCTATTATGTTTAGTAAAGTGCATAACAAGATGTGATCTGTCCTTTGTAGAGTGGAGCACGAATCAATATCTCAGAGGGAAATTGTCCAGAGAGAATTGTGACCATCACAGGCCCTACCGATGCCATCTTCAAAGCTTTTGCCATGATTGCTTACAAATTTGAGGAGGTAAAAAGGAATTAATAATTTTAAAGCAAATAACAGCCCAGTTCTATAGGACTGCGGCATCATTGGAACTGGTGATTCTGATGGCACAACACATTCTGGTGGCACAACACACTTTATGCTGGTCTCAAAATATGATATGCAGTACGCAATATGCGAAGCCTCTCTACCACCACAGACAGTGAGTGGTGACCAAATGACAGTGGGCTCCACATGATACGCAGTGCTAGCAAGTTCACATTGAGGGGTGAATGGCAGAGAGAAAAGGAGAAGGATTTGGATAGTTTGGAGGAGTGCTGAAGGTGGGAAGGAGGCAGACAGCAGAAACAACATCCTATCCCCCAACTAGATTAACTTACCAGGCCCACTCAGACTTGTGTTAGCAAAATTGCTGGTGCAGGTCATGTAGGGTCGTGGAAGCTTCCCTCTGGGCAAGGAAACAAATTTTCTGTTACCTAAAAGAAGCTTCTGGGATTCCCCCATCCAGGATACAGAATATACTCCACTGGCAAGGCTGCAGCAACAGAGAAGAATCAATGTCTAGGATTGGGTTGTGTGAGATTTAGGCTGCAATCCTAAGCATACTTTCTTTGGAGTAAGACACATTGAATACAACGGGGCTTACTTCTGAGTAGATATAGATAGGATTGTGCCCTTAAATGGTAAACCTTCATTTATCTTAAACATGGCAACACAAGCAACCACTGTGGATATTTTTGAAACATTCAATTCATTCTTATATGTATTTGGGGAGCAATGCCTGCCATCTTGAACAATCCAGACAGAAGAAAGGTATGAGGTTGTTTTGCACTGGCCTCTCTTGGTGAATTTGTGTTGTGAGTGCACCATGAATAAGCTTACCCTGCCCATTTTCCAGCCTGCCAGGACTGTTTTGCTTAATTTTGGAAATTGGACAGTTCATCTGAACCTTCTACATGCTTAGCTATAATACTATTCAGAAAGCCAAAGGGAGGTCTGGTGTATCAGAAGATGGGCAGGATGTATGTTAACAGTGTATTTAAAACAAAGGCATTTAAAGAGGATCCAGTAAACAAGAAGTTCTGAAATGGTTCACTCATTCCATCTTTCAAAATCTCACATCTGCCTTCTTTCTAAGAACAGAATGTTTGTACTGTATTTTAAAAGTTCTTTCTTTTGTAGGATATAATCAACTCAATGAGCAACAGCACAGCTACCAGTAAACCACCAGTAACACTAAGGTTGGTGGTGCCAGCTAGCCAGTGTGGATCACTGATTGGCAAAGGAGGCTCCAAGATTAAGGAAATCAGGGAGGTAATGCCCCTTTGCTTTTCTTACTATAAAGCCTATATAGTATAATAATCTATTGCAATCAATGATTGGATGAAAGTAGACCCTGCTTCTCACTTCACAAGTTGATTGCTCCAATTTTTTAAAAAATTGTCATTTTTCTTCTTTCTTTTTTCCTTTCTTTCTTCCTCCTTTCTCCAGTCAACAGGTGCTCAGGTTCAAGTGGCGGGGGACATGCTGCCCAACTCCACAGAGAGGGCAGTGACCATCTCAGGGACCCCCGATGCAATTATCCAATGTGTCAAACAGATCTGTGTGGTGATGCTGGAGGTACAGTCTGTAACAATGGGGGTAAAGTATTCAGGAAAAAAATACCAACTAAAAGTTCGGGCAAGATAATTTAAAATTTAATTTAAAAATGAATCATTTGGTATTGTGGTTACCTATCTACTAGGTTATTCTCCTAATCATTGTTTTTAATGTGTTGCTGCAATATAATCATATTGAGAAGGTTTTATAAGTTACTTACAAAACATTGTTCCATGGTATAAAATTGATAGGAGGAAGGCTCTGTATTGAGGGAGGTGAAGTTCTGTATATCACACAGGATCTAGAATCCAACAAATCTGAAAACTTTGGGGAACTGGTGGTTTCCACAGAATTATCATGGTGGAAATACTATAACACTATGACTGCTCACAGTGTCTCAACTGATTTGAAATTGCCGATCTTCTAATATATATGTCTTATTTATCTTTTAAATCATTTTTTGTGCCAAAGAACTAGAAGGTAGCTGATGTAATATACCTATTTTAAAAGGGGTCCTGAGGAAGGGGTCCAGGAAATTACAGACCACTCAGCATATCTGTTCTGTGTACAGTAGTGGAAAGCATAATTAATGATAATATAATTAGGCATAGAAAAGAACTCTACTGAAGGAAAAACAGCATGGTTTCTACAAAGGTAAGTACCTTACTCAGAGCATAATCCAATACAGATCTGCTCTCTCTCTCTCTCTCTCTCTCTCTCTCTCTCTCTCTCTCTCTCTCTCTCTCTGTGTGTGTGTGTGTACACTGTATATATATATATATATATATATATATATATATATATATATATATATATATATATATATATATATATATATATATATATATATATATATATACACACACACACACACACACTGCTGTTCTGCATAGGCCTGAATCCCCTAAGCCAAATAATAGCAAAGACTGGATATGGGTACAAGTTCAAGCGTGGAACTACCATCAGCCACCTCCTCTATATGGATGACATCAAGCTGTATGCAAAGAATGAACGAGACATCGACTCATTGATACACCTGACAAGGATCTACAGTGAGGATATTGGGATGTCATTCGGCCTGGATAAGTGCAGCCGAATGATCGTAAAGAGAGGAAAAGTGGTTAAGACCAGTGGGGTAGAACTACCAACAGGGTACATACCAGATGTAGAGACCAACTATAAGTACCTAGGTATCCCACAATCCCACGGTAATCATGAAGAGGAGGCAAGGAAGACAGCAATATCCAAGTACCATCAAAGAATACGACAGATCCTGAAAAGCCAGCTCAATGGGAAAAATAAGATACATGCCATCAATACATGTATCTGTATTGATGACTGCGCTGCCAGTCATCAGATACCCTGCTGGCATAGTAAGCTGGCCACAGAAAGAAATGGAGGCGGCCGATGTGAAGACCCGAAAGCTCCTCACAATGCATGGGGGTTTCCACCCCAAGTCTAACATCCAGAGACTATACACTAGTCGGAAAGAGGGCGGCCGGGGTCTGATGAGTGTCAAAACTACTATCCTGGATGAAACCCAGAATATCCAGGAATACATCACTGAGATGGCTCCCAAAGATGAGCTGATGAGAGAATGTCTCCAGCAACAACAGCAACAGCAAATACAGAAGGAAGATCAAACTGAGGAAGTGTCCTGGCAAGATAAGACCCTACATGGGATGTACCATCGCCAGATAACTGAAGTCGCTGATATTGGGAAATCCTATCAGTGGCTGGAAAGAGCTGGCTTCAGAGATAGCACTGAAGCCCTCATCATGGCAGAACAAGAACAGGCACTAAGTACCAGATCCATAGAAGCGGGGATTTACCATACGAGAGAAGACCCAAAGTGCAGGCTGTGCAGAGAAACGTCAGAAACAATCCAACACATTGTGGCAGGGTGTAAGATGCAGGCAGGAACAGCATACATTGAACGGCACAACCAAGTATCCGGCATCGTGTATAGGAACATCTGCTCAGCCTATGGACTAACCCTTCCCAAGACCAGATGGGAGACCCCTCTGAAGCTTGTGGAGAATGACAGGGCTAAGGTCCTGTGGGACTTGCATATCCAGACAGACAAGAAGGTACTGGCTAACCAGCCAGACATTGTGGTGGTAGATAAGGCCCAGAAGACAGCCCTGGTGGTAGACGTAGCGATACCAAACGACAGCAACATCAGGAAAAAAGAGCATGAAAAGGTGGAAAAGTATCAGGGTTTGAAGGAGGAATCAGAAAGACTGTGGCAAGTGAAGGTGAATGTGATCCCAATAGTGATTGGAGTACTAGGGGCTGTTACATCCAAGCTGGAAGAATGGCTCCAACAGATTCCAGGAGGGACAGCAGAACACTCGATCCAGAAAAGCGCATTGCTAGGAACAGCTAAGATACTGCGCAGAACCCTCAAACTCCCAGGCCTCTGGTAGAGGACCCGAACTTGAGGATAACATACATATATACATACATACACCACCCGTGGAGGGTGAGAAAACATTTTTTTTAATTTTATATATATATAAGTCCTCATGGACTTAGGGCGAAATCCAGAGTAACTACAGGGAGTCCTTCCTCCGGTATAAGAACAATTTGCTCTGGATTGCAATTTGTTTTTCCCATAAGTTTTCACTAGGTGGTGCAATAACTACGTGTACACGTAATGTCTTTTACGTGCTCCCATAGTTACTCTGGATTGTAGAGTTACTCCCTGAATAAATTGTATAGCATTGCAACCTTATTTTCCAGAATTCTTTGAGGGTGCAATTATAAACAGTTTCTCTGCTCCAGGGTACGGACAATTTTACTCAGAGGAAAGGGGACAATATTGTTTTTTCTTTGAGAAGGCATCCATGACCTTTGATCAAATCTCTTAACAATTGAATTGTTAGGCAAGTCTTGTTATGGAGTAGAACAGATTAAAGAATAGGAAAAAATGGGCAATGCTCATAGTGGAGAGAAATAAGAAATGGATTCTACCAGGGAGTAAAATGTAGCATATGGGGGTGAAAATTCCCAGATTCACATACACACAGATAGGTCCTAGCAGAGAGTAACAAACGAAGACAATGATCTTGGAACTGTGCTGAATAACTCATTTTTAAAAATTGACCCATGTGAAGTGGTTGTTAATGCAACTTTCATGTTAGGTTCAATGAGAACAAAACAGCTAATATTATAATTCCTCTGATCACATCTCTGGTGTGGACATGTTTGAAAAACATATAGAGTTTCTCATCATCACATTTCAAGAGCCTATTATAGAGAAGCAAAAGAAGCCCAAATTGGACAACCGAATTCCTCAGGAAGCTGAAACACCTTTCTGACAAGAAAAGGCTAAAATATTGAAGCCTTTAAGCTCAGAAAAAGGTGATTAAGGAGGAACTTGAAAAGAGAATAAAGTTACAAGGGGAGAGAGATAGATATTTACCCCTTTCTCACAAAATTTAAATGGATCAGCAGGAGATTCAAAATAGACAAAAGCTGGTTTAGCTTCACACTGTATGTAATTAGTCTGTTGAATTCACTGCCACAATATGTGTTCATAGTCATTAGCAGGCCTCCATCATTCTTGAAAGACTATGGTATCGTGCTCTGTGCTGCATATGCTGCATGCAAAGCACGAAAGCCTGGGTTGGATTGTTATGGAGGATAGGCTGTTACCCAAGCAGCAAATCCCCCCTCTCCACGCCACTGAATTAGTCCAATGGAAAGGGTGGCTTTCAAAGGAGATTGGACAAATTCATGGAAGACAGGGTTAGTGACAGAACCATTACTCCTATAAAACTGTGTCCCTGTCAAATGCATCCCACCCATTGGACATTTGTATCAATTTGTTCTGCACCCTGGGAGTTCCTAGCTCTACTTATTTTGTTTATTAATAACAAGATGGATATGGAAGAAAGAAGCTGTGTTTGAGTTCCAGGTTAAGGGGTCCAGGCTTCAGAATGTCCTCCTCACATACCTCCTGGTGGTTTCCTAAGTAGCTGAGTATAAACAAAAAAGCAGTGACAGGTAGTGGGAATCAGGCTCCCCCCTCTTTACTTTCCATTTTCTACCAGTATTCAAGGAAGAAGTGTGTTGTCCTGGCCCCTCGAGTCATTGCAGGCTCTGTGTATATGAAGCAGTGAGGTAATGTGTGATGTTTAAGCCATTTAGAGCTTTAATAGCTAGAAACAGCAACGGCACTTACCAGTAATTATTCCTGGATTGTAAGGTGTTCCGCTCGTGTAATGTACTCCCCAGTAGCCCATCCTTTTAGGAGATGGATAACTGTATTCTCTGAAGTTTAACCTTTGAAAATGTTTCAGAGTCAAACACATAGAATACATGAATAGAATACTTATAAGATATTTCACTTTCTCTGTAAATTTGCTTATTGTCTGCATATGCAGGGATGAGTGAATGTGTTAAGAAGCTGATAAATAATGCTGTGAAGACTTCTAATTAAAGTCTTCAGGACAAATCAGTTGTGGAGAACAGGAGTAATCTAGGATAATGGTCCTCAAACTTTTTGCAGCCAGGGACCGGTTCTGTGGGGAAAGTTTTTTCCAGGGACCAGCTGGGAGGTGGGGGGAGAGTTCTGCCTCTGGCAAACTGGAGGAAGGGCTTCCCCACCTAGAACACAGCACAGTTGCCTCTACCTGCAAATCCCATTATAACAAATTAATAAATAGAGCTATTGCTAGGTTAATGTGGATGGGATTGCAGGTGAGACCTCAATGTTTCAATGCATGTCTACTCAGAGCAGGGATTTTCAACCTTTTTCAATGCAGGATGCATTGAAAATGCACAAAGCCATCCTAGTCACTCTTACTGGAGAATAAGCTTCACTGACTATAATGGGACTTATTTCAGAGTAGACAGGCATTGGACTGGTCTCTGAGGCTGCAATCTTATCTGCACTTTCCTGGGAGTAAGCTCCACTGATTATAATGGGACTTACTGAGTAGACAGGCTTAGGATTTGGCTCTGAGACTGCAATCCTCTGACAGAGCCATTTTGCTGTGAGAAGGGGAGTCTTGCACTTAGAGGAGTCTTCTCGTGGACCGGTCAGGCAGCTACCAAGGACTTCCAGTGGTCCTTGGATGGGGGGATTGAGAAACCCTGATCTAGGAGCTAAGAAGACAGAAAAAGAAGGCCCTGATCTCCCCTCAGCTGCAGATTCATTAGCTGTACAATACAGGGTTTAACAGCCCAGTTCTGACCTTCCCAACAACTGTTGGGACAGCAGCAACAAAGCAGCTCTTGGTGTATCCAGCAGGCAGTGGGAAGCAGCCAGAGATCTCATCAGAAGATTTTCTGATGAAAATTCTGATGATGAAAATCATCAGAAGATTTTCTGATTTTCCAGTGGTTGCACTTAACTCTGGCAGTAGTGAATTAACTTCCTGGTGGCCCTGATGCCTGACTTCTCACTGGGTACTGTAAACATGCTATGTTTACAGCACTCAGCACTGGGTGCTCGGTGTATGCTGTAAATGTGCATTTATAGCACCCAGTGCTGGCTCTAGGGCTTAGTGTGGATACTGGGCCAATTTAGAATTGGGCATTAAGTCTATGAAACTACATTACAGAGCTTTCAGAAAGAATTACTGACAACAGGTCTGTGATTCACACTGTACAACACAATATAAATATTAAATATTAATTGTAGAATTCTGTTTCTCTGTTTAGTATTTAGCTACATTCTGTTCTGATAATGCTTTGCTGCATTATAGTACACATTAAAAATTTGTGCACAATTTGGTTTCTTGTGCACTTTGAGTGTTGGTTGTTCTTTAACTCTCTTTTGCTAATATTTCAGGAAAATTGGTCTAATGTTCTCTCTCCCTCTCCTTGTCCCTTCTCCTAGTCCCCACCGAAAGGTGCCACCATTCCCTATCGCCCAAAGCCCGCCTCCACCCCTGTCATTTTTGCAGGTGGTCAGGTAAGAGCCGACCCGCTTGCGGCCTCCACTGCCAACCTCAGCCTTTTACTGCAGCACCAGCCGCTGCCCGTTAGTGCATTCAGGTTTTCTCGCCTTCTCACTTGCATGGTTTCATCCCATTTATGTTGTGCCAAAGCAATGGACTCAAAGCTCTTTGTGTAGAAAACTGCTGAATATTGAGGGAAGCTGATCCCACCATTGGATAAAGAACATGAAAGCTGTTTCTCCCATTTGAAGCTAATGGATTAAGTTTGACAATACCTCAGTGTCCTCCTTACGCAAACTGTGGAAAAAGAAAATGCATCTTCCTAAAAACTGACAAGAGCGCATCCTTTTCACTGGACATCCACACACATAGGTGTATATATGTGCAAAATCTAACTAGACATGTATACAGTGTTAATGATATCTCAGATAAAATCTGGAAATTAATTATTTAGTCAAGGCCTTTATCAATTGAATTTTATGTCTCTGAATTTGAACTGTGTTCAAATGTTAAGTTCACATTTGTGCCACACATATTGGAAGTGAAGACAGACCCTACAATCCTGAGTAACTACGGGAGCACGTAAGAGACATTACGTGCACCCGTAGTTACAGCACCACTTAGTGAAAACCTATGGGAAATTCATATTGCAATCCAGAGCAAATTGTTCTTACACCGGAGCAAGGACTCCCCGTAGTTACTCTGGATTGCGCCCAGACTCTTGCTTCCCTACCATGTGTAGGAGAGAAATTAGGAATTAGGGATTGTGGAATAGATTGCCACAGGAGGTGGTGGACTCTCGCTCACTGGGGATCTTCAAGCAGAGGCTTGATCAGCACCTGTTAGAGATGCTCTAGGAGGATTTCCTGCTAGGCAGGGGGTTGGACTAAATGACCTACTGGATCCCTTCCAACTCTATGATTCTATTATTCGAGGGCAAAATATTTACCTCACCAGCCAACATCCTATGGTACTGAAAGATGCATTATATATCACCAGTGAGACACCACTAATAACATAATCGAGGATTAGCTGTTGGAACAGAGGTTTATAACAGTGGAAGACTTTTCTACTATCATAAAATGGCTGTCAGCTGTACATGCAGTAAAGCTGCTGAACATTGGACTCTGCCGCTGGACCACATAAGGCAGCAGTGGGGCAGGGATATGACAAAATGGGTTGGGAAAGGAGAGTAATGGAAAGTTAGTGGGAGGAGTGGATCAAGTGGCAATGGTGCATACTAGATGGTGAATGCCTTCTTTTTCAAGCCACCCTTCCTTCTCTCTGGAACTGTGCCAGGGTGGGAGCAGAATCAGCAACTGTATTGCACAGGAATTTAATTAGGGTTGGGTGCCCACATGCCCATGTGCTTTCAATCAATCATTCCTCAGTGACTGACAGCACAATACTAGGCATATGTATTCAGTAATTAATCCCACTGTGTTCAGATGGGCATATTCCCACAAAAGCATGAATAGGATCAGAGTCTGAATCGTCTCTGAAAACATTCCTGGAAATTGATGACTGCAAAAGGTATTACAGGTTTATAGAAAAACCTGCAGAAAAAAGTTTTACTTTTGGAGAACAAAAATGCCATCACTCTACAGTCGAACTGTATTGTAAAAGCAGCAGCCTGATAAAAGAGCTTTGAGTCCAGCTTTTGTTATTCAAAAAGGGAGAGTAAGACAGAAGGAACAATTCAAGATCCTAATAAGAAAAGTGTTGGTCTCTTGAGAACCTGCTATTTTATGGAAAGATGATTAGTGTAGGTGTGCTTTATCCTGGAGCTGGAATAGTAGCAGTGATAGTTATGATATTAGTCTCTTACTGCTGTGAAGCAGATAATACAATTTTAGCCTTAAGTATAAGAAAATATATTGTTAACGTCACAGTCTGACAAACCAGCAAAACTCCAAACATTCCAAAAGCAGAATTCATTTCAGGAGGCCACAAACGGACTCAATGAAAGAAGTCTTGAGTTTCTGATGTAGTTCCAGTCATTGATTCTCTTTGATGGAGATACTATAGCTTGAGTTCACTCACAATTCTTTTATTTTATTTTGTGAGCTCAGGTAAAAGTCAATTTTAGTTTTCCTCATTAACCAACTAAAAATTATGCATTCAGGTATTCATTTGACATAAACAAGAAAGAAGCAAGCCAATAGTAAAAATTGATTATCAATGTTGTTATCATCAAGCATTCTGAAAATTCCCGGCTTTTCTTTCATCACTTACAAAAAGAGGTATACCTGTTAAATTGTATTTCAGTCTCTGGGATCAGTGTCAAATCATGCATTAAACCTCTTTGATCATACAGCTCCTTCAGGTTCCTAATCAAACCAAAGTGAGTTGAATTCAGCTACTTTATCTATTGTCTTCCTTCTGGCCTCTTGTCATCTATTTGAAAGTGAGGAATGCCACTTTAAAAGAGTATCTTGTGTGGAATGAGGCTGATTGCCTCACTTTATAGGAGTGTGGTTTTTATTTTCAAAGCTACCTTCCTATACAGCATGGAATAGCCTCTGCAGGGCTGTAGCCAGAAGCGGGAGCCAAACACTGTTTTGCAGGGATCCTCCACACAGTGTGCAAGGAACCTCCTCCCCCATTGAGCCATACCCAGAGGAATGACTCCTGGAATGACTCAGAGCATCCTCAGCATGAATAGCTCAGATGGGGAGAAAATCCTTTGCACTGAGCCATTCCAGAATGCTTCCCTGCCTGGAATAGCTCAGGGAGAAGTGTGCAATGTCTCTTGCACACTAGGGAGGATCCCAGTAAAACCTAGTGTTTCGCCCCCCTTCTGGCTACAGCCCTGATCTTCTGCTGATGTATTTCTTTGTACAGGATGTCATAATCACCTCTGAATGAACAAATATGTTCTATGCAAGGCTTTTCTAACCATTAGCACAATGTCTCTCCGTCATCCTGTACAAGGTTCATTACAATAATTGTGGTTAGGAACACTTGATGTTGGCCTGTACTGGAAAAATTATTACAGTATTCAGGTAATACAGAAATAGACTTTCTTTTTTTTCCTTTGCTGTCCTTACTCTCCCTTCACTAATGGTTGTCCATTTTTATCCCATTTATATTTGAATTGTCTTTAAGTCACATTTACATATGAGAAATGCCTTCCTAAACTATAAGCTTCTTTGGCAAAAGCCTTCTTTATATAGCTGTTTATATAGTGCCATGTTCAATTTCATTATTTTCAAGACACAGAAAAGGAGATATTTTAGGGCAACTTTCATTTAGAAATCTATAACATGGGACAAGGGAGGTCCTTTAAATAAAGAGGATGATGTTCATAGAGCCTGGCTAATCCATTAGAATTAGAGCTATATCGTTGGTTATAGCCGAATCCAACATTAGCCGGCAGTGTAAAAACAGTGCCTTTTGTAAAAGGGATTCTGGCAGCATCATGCTGCTGGGAAAGCTGGTGGGAAGTGGTTTTAGAGATGCCTGCTGACCCAGGTAAGATAGAAGAGATGCAGGATGAGGAGCAGAACTGTGGAAGTGAGGCAGCAACAGGGTAAGAGAAGGTGGAATGGAGCAGCAGTGCAGAGGTGGCTGGGCAGATTGGATTCCAGTGGTGGGTTCTGCAACAGTAGCGGCTTCAAAATCTTAAGCCCTGATCCTACAGCATGTGTCCACACATAATTGCACCAGATATTTAACTAGCACAGATCTCAGTAGACCTTCCTATAGTAAACCCTCACTATAGAATGAAGCAGTAGCCACAGCATCTGTGGGGGAGATATACCAGGTTTGGCTTCTTAGTTATAATATCCAGCTAAGGGAGAGCACAGATTCTTATCTTTGTGCTAGGTTGCTTCACAAAGGAGAATAGAATATGCAAAATAACATGGAAATATGCTAATATTGCACATTTGTCACCCAAAAACAGAAGTGAGTTGTTCTTTGCTAAGATGTGTGATGTGTGAATTGTAACCTATACTTTGGGAAATGCAGCTGCAAGGGATTGCTATGATTGATTCTCCATTCATAGCTGAAGCGTACTTACCTATTTTACCTCAGCTGGATTGTGCACCTCATTCTGACTCTAAAGAGAACTGGTCTGAGGTGATAAAAGTGACATTTCCCTTGTTGTGTGAATTGTCTTTGGAACTGGCACCAGGGGTGGGCAGATGCCAGTTCGGGCCTACTCGCCCGAACTGGATCTTCCCATTTCCCTGCCGCTGGCGGTTCACCAGCGGCAGGGAAAGTCAAAAAGAAGGTGGACCGGTTCGCGCCGGACATCTTTTCCCTAATGCGCACTGCGTCTCCTCCTCCTGGGGTCGGCGCTTGCGCAGTACGTCTCCTCCAGCTCCTCCAAGTGCCAGAGTTAGCGCGCCCGATGTGTGTCTCCTCCCACCCGCCCCCTGACCCCGGCCCCGCCCCAACTTCCGGCAAACCAGATCTTGGGCAAGGTGGGGCCCACCACTGACTGGCACAGACATGTGGAAATGTTGGGTCACATGTGGCTCAGACAACCTTTTTCTGCTGTGGTTGCTCTCAGTTTTTACTGTACATTCACTGCATGTAAAAGCATTCAAACAACTGAGGAGACAGCATCAAATTGTTTGTAGTGATTTTAGAGTAATAGGCACAAATTCTAAACTTATCCTTCACTCTAATCTCATTTTTGAGATAGTTGTATGATAGACACATACAACATGTGCCTCATGAAACCAAACATCAAGGTCCATTCAGAAACCATCTTTTTGCGGCATGTTTGCTTTGAGGTAATGATGAGGCCATCAGACTCCCAACAAGCCACAGCTTGTGTCTGGTCACTAGCTGGACAGGCCAGTGATTTTCAGTGCAATCCTAAACATGTCTACTCAGATGTAAGGCCCATTATAGTCAGTGGGGCTTACTCCCAGGAAACTATGGATAGGATTGCAGCCAAAGTCTTTTTCAAACAATGCTGTGTCACTTCTCTGTCTGTTTGTACCTTTGGCTACAATCCAGAGTAACTACGGGATCGTTTACACCAACGTAGTTACGGTGCCACCTATGGGAAACCTATGGGAAATGCATAGAGCAAGCCAGAGTAAGTGCCTCTTATGTCTTCCCATAGGTACTCTGGATTGTAGGGACAGTGTTCTTTAGACGGGGCATGTCCACAGATTTGGCACCATTCAGAACACTAAATAAATAAGTGCCATAAATAAGTGCCAAGCAGCTGGATATGTAGTTAAACAATGAAAAAGAATGAAACAAGTGCAATCTCTTTGAAAAGGAGAGTTTTACAGTGGGTTATCTGCTCATCTCCATTTTGTGAAATATTTAATTAGGCACATCCACTCCATTAAAATGCTGATAAGCATGTCCAAATCATTGTAAAAGAATGAGTGATTCTAAGATATTAGAGCAAGAGGAGTCATTTTAAGAGTAATGAAAGAGCGCTTTAGTGACAATGAAATCTAACTGATAAAAGTAGTCACTAGAGTTTTAGGTTACTGCTTAAAAGGTTTTTTCCCCTCTTTTCTTTTGCAGGCCTATACAATTCAGGGACAATATGCTATTCCACACCCAGATGTGAGTTGTACCTTCATTTTTTTAATAAGAAGTTTACTTTCTTATGATACCTGCATGCTACTGTTGAATATTAATATTAATATTACACAATAATATTAATACCATTTTTCTCAAAGTAACTGGCCATGTGTAGTATTGTTAATAGCTTTTAACCTATTAGCTTTTAACCTATTTTTAACTTTATTTCTACTGAGGACTTGGCCTGTTGTCAAATTCTTTGAATTATTCTGTGCTATCCCTTTACTAAGCTCAAATATTCATCTATATGCATTTTGTGCCTCAGGTCCTGACCATAAAAAAGCCTTTCCCTCTCTGTCTCCATAAATTGCTAATAATCCAATACATCATCCGACTGTACAGATAATGCTTATTGAATGATATAGATCTACCGAGGATTTTTACTCTTTATGTAAAGAGTGTTTACATAAAGATATATGTAAGTCTTTGCTTGTTAAGATGTATCTACCTGTCAGTCTTTGCCTGTTAAGATGTATTTACCTGTCAATCTGTCACAATCATAATGGTCATTTCCATAATGGAAAATGGATATCATGCATAATGGAAAATGACCCTGAATGTTTAGTGATCCTGAAACCCTCTTTCTCAAATATCCAGGTTAACATTTTTATACTGCTGATACTGCAGATTATTAGTGTTCTGGAATCCTTTTTAATCAAACATGAATGTGATTATGAGTGAATGTGAACATCTTTAATTGCATTTTGGGTTAGAGTTTTGCCTTGTTCCCTTAAACAAGGGAAGATAAGCAACACCTCAGTGTCATCTTGTTATTGACAGTCACAAGAGTCCATAAAGCACTACCTCTTTTCTTTTGACAAGGTCAAACATGTTCATTGGCCTCATGTCCAGGGTGTATAACTCTAAGCATAACTCTGTATAACTCTAAGCATTTCTCAATGTTAGTCCTCTACCATACCATGTGACATGGCCCACCTATTGGATGTATCACTGGAAATCATGGCAATAATGTAATCACCAGTGACTTCCAGATTGGGAGGTCATATCCAACATGACAAACAGTGGTAAGATGTTCAGGATGGACAGGAAGACTTTTTAAGCATGTGGAAAGTGCAAGCTGAAGCTCTGCCCACTGAGCCGAACCTCTACTGTGGCTTGTTATGTTGCATTGCTGGTCTCACTGCCAGGAAGTGGGTACCTAGGGGTACATCTCACCAAAAATGTGCATATCACCAAACACAATCTCAAGTACCGTCATAATAAAAAATTATTTAATTTTTTTTTAAAATTCCTTGCTGGTTGAAAATGTGACATCATGCACAAGAGTTCTAGCCTTACCTTTTCTCTGACAAGCTAGTATTCTCTGTACATAAATCCTGTTGTAGGTTAAGTTGTGAGTCATATGAGTCCCCAGACGCAGTCTGAAATGGCACAACCCAGTTTCAACTCAGTGAGAACTAGACCTTTGGAAATTCATACTGATCTAGGTCTGTGTATGTGTAGCAGCAGCACAAGGGCAGGATTGAAGCAACTGTGGGAAAAAGATTATGCTGAACTATTCAACTTCTGGGCTGCAATCTTAGCTCCCAGTTAAGCTGGCATAAGCCTCAGCACAACTTCCATGCTGGCCTAGGAGTGTTTCAAAAGTGCCATAAGATACTTCTGCACCACTCCATGGAGAGGTCTTAAGCCAGTGTGCTTTCCACCCTACATCACCATGGGAATGGGAAGACCAGTGAGTTGTGCTGGCCTAGGTTAGGATTGCATGCTAAACTGGAAATGGACCTAGCACAGGGCCATCCAAAAAGAAAATGACAGCCCAAGGCTGCCCAACTGGCAGAAAATATGGTCCACCATTGCTGGTGGACCACAATTATAAAGCACACACAACCGTGCCAAGAGCACTGCTTGAACCTTGGCAAGAAGGCTGGAAATTTCCCACACATGCTGCCGAACTGCCGGCCACCTGCGAGAGCAGTTAAACCAGTAGAAAAGACAGGATGGGTGGTGGAAGGGAGGAATGGGAGGGGAGGGGCAAAACTGGGAGAAGAGCTGGGATGAACACAAGCCAAAGGTTGCAAGAGGGGGGATCCGGTGGCACTGGTGCATGCCAGATCCTATCTCCTCTGACAGACTCCATGCCCACTTTTTGTCCTTGGACAAATTTACAGCAGCAAAATTGAGAAGATCTGAGGAGATTCATTGTAGAATGGGAAGTTTCCTGATCCACCACCAGCCTCGCTGGATACAGTATGCACACTGGGCTGTACATTTTTTGCATGAACACACCAACTTGGGGGGGGAAGCGAGTTGAGGTTATAGGATTGGGCTGTGAATGACAGAAATCATTATGAGAGAGATCAAATCAGGACCATATCACAGAGTCCTAAGTAATTCAGGGTTAAATTCAGAGTGTCCCTAGGCTGGCGCAAGTCCCTTGTGCCAGCCTGAGGGAGTTATAAAAGTCCTGGTTAGCACTCTTATGCCACTCTCTGGCCTTTTAGGTCTGTACATGAATAAAAGATATGTAAGATACAGGTACTTACAAAGATGGGCTGCAGTGGCTCAGCGGTTAAAGGCATCATGCTTTCAATAGTAGTTCAGTATCCCAGTACTGCAAGACAGAGTGAGCTCCCATCCCTTGCTTAGCTCCTGCCAACATAGCAGTTCAAAAGCATGTAAAGTAGATATATAGATACCACACTGGTGGGAAGACAAGCACATTCTGTGCACTTTGGTGTTTAATCATGGTGGCCATATGACCATGGAGTTTCAGACAAATTCAGGCAGTGCTGGCTCTTTGGCGATAGAAACAGAAATGAGTGCTATAGCCATGGTGAGTGCCTAAAGGTACTACTGGACATGCAACCTGCCAGGGTCACAATTTACTTAGGAAATTTCTATCCCACTTTAACTCCTCAAAGGGCATTCAAAGTACCAATATAATAGATATGAAAGAGAAAGGCTAGGGTGCAATCCTAACCATACTTTCCTGGGAGTAAGTACTATTAAACAAAATGAGACTTACTTCTGAGAAGACATGGTTAGGATTGCACTATAACAACCGTATCCTATCCTTCTCAGCACACAAACAGGTGGTGGGAAGGGCTGATCCATTATCCATTATATAAAGAAAATTTTGGGAGGATAAGGAGGATAAGGAACAACCAGGATGGTATAATGAGTTAGAGTTGGACGTAGATCTGAGAAAGCCAGGATCAAATCCTGGGTGATGTTGGCCCAATTACTGTATCTCAGTTTCACATACCTTGAGGCTTGTGAGGATAAACGGAGGATTCGTGCACACTGTTGAGCTCCTTGGCAGAAGGATATGAAAATAAATTCCCTTAGCTCCTCTCCCTTGTAAACCCTTTGACTGCCAATTGTCTCCTCAGACCTGCACCACATTTGCTGGTACAAATCCAAGGAGACAAAGGGAGTATGTCGGCTGGTTCCATAGGGCCAGCATCTGGATGATCTGGATGATCATAGCATTTGGATGATCTGGAGTCATCCACTAAAACAGACTGGCAGGAGAATCAGAACATATGAAAGGAAATTATTTTACCTAGCATGTAATTAATCTCTGGCACTCCTTGCCACAAGATATTGCCTTTAAATTTGAATTTGACAGTTAATTGAGGAGTCAGACTAAACCTGTCCAAAATTCCACTGAACGTGGGTTGTCTGGAGAAGGAAAACTCCAGTCTCAAACCACCACTGCCTTGTGACTATACCCATCTATGAGAAAGGCTTCAGGAGTCAACCTTGAGGCAAAATCTGGAGCCAGAGTCCCAGAAGCAGTTCGTGACTGTATACAATCACATTCTGGTAACTCCTGCAACGCAGCTGGGGCCAATCGTATCAGCTCTGCTGTTCCATTGGACTATTTCAGTGACGTGGAGAGGGGGGATTTGTTGCTTGGGTGACAGTCTCCATATTAATCTACCCGGGCCATCATGCTCAGGAAAGGACACTCAGAGCAAGATACCATAATCTTTTGAGACTGAAGGATGCCAGTGATGACAGTTAATGGAGGAAAGGTCATCACAGGTTAAAGTCAGACATGCAATCACCTAAGTTTTAAAGAGAACCAAAGTCTGAATTCCAGATGGAAGGAATTGGCAACAAGATACAGATAACTTGTTGCTTATGCTCCAGAGGCCTCTGGTGGGCCATTGTGAAATTCAGAAAGCTGTATTAGGTGGTCTCTTGCCCTTATCCACCAAAGCACTTCTTATGATCTTCATCATGCTTAAATTGCAGTTAAATGGTACGATTGCCACAAAGCCAAACAATCCATTTAACTTTTTTCTGTTGGAGAAAACATGTTTTTTAGGTTGCAGAACTGTGAGAGGAGCTACCCAGAATTTTTGACTGCTTTGCCACAGTCTAACGCCTCAATTATACATGTGAAGATGGCCTAGATGCAGGGTTGAGATATGTATGTTTTTTTTTCCTGACAGTGAAACCAAAGTGGGCAACAATGCAATATTTTAAAAACAATGTTCTTTAATTTTACTCAGAAGTAATCCCATTATGTTCTGTAAGACTAAGAACACAATCCTAGCCATGTCTACTCAAAAGAGCTCCATTGTGTTTGATAGGTCAGAAAAGTGTCTTTAGGATTGTAGCCTTACGCTGTAGTCCTATCTTACATACTGGAAACAAACACCCCTACTTAAACGGTACAGAACTAAGTACAAGTAATTCTTGATTTCAGAAAAGCAACTGAGAATTGAAGAAGAATGAGTTTACTGTATTTTCTTGAATCTAAAGCTGATTCAGCTGATTTTGGTTTTCAATTTGATGATGCATTAGAATCGAAGGAGTATGGTAATCCTGCCACCTCACCCCTGAGACGACTGGATTACTGTATTCCATCAATCCAGCAATCATCCCAGGGGTGTGAAGGAAGGCATCCTCCCTGTCCCTGGGATGCCTCTGAGACAGGGAAGGTTCAGCCAGCCACTTCACCCCCCAGACGGGCCAGCAGGAATGATTCTCCTGCAGCCCTACCTATGGGGCAGAAAGGCTGGCCACTGTGCTCCCCATCCCTGGGACAATTGCTTTGCCCCTAAGAAAGGCTGGAGGAGTGATGCTGTTCCTCCTGCCTCTCTGGAAGGCAAAGAATGCACCTTTGAATAGAATGAGCACCCTGATTTAAAAGGCTTCAAATTACAAATGCCCGCAAACTTTTTAAAAAATTTCAAACCTCTTAAAATCCCTTTGTGCATTTGATTTGATGGCACATTAGATTAAAGAAATACAGTATATAGTAGCTAACTGGACCTGACACTACTGTTATAGCTTTCCAATCCAATCATTAATTTGTTCTCTCTAGTCACATTTAGGATTGTCAGAATGATCCTACTTTGCTCAGTAGTAAGTCCAACCTTGTTATAGACAGATTTTACCCACCACTGGTGCTCAGTGGTGCCCACTGTCAGATGTGCCTAGTGGTGTCTGGTACGGCTGCCCACTGCCTGCCTCATAGTTATGCCTGGTGAAGTCCAATGGTGCCTGGTGCTTGATAGGGATGCCAGGTGCTCAGTAGGAATGTCCACTGGTTGCTGCTTCTGCCCATTACTGTCCCTTAGTACCCTCCAGTGCCCAGTGCCTGTCATTGTCCAGCAGTGCCAATATCTGCTGATTCCTTCCACCAAGTGTCACTGCCTGGTGCCCACCAGTGTCATGCCTGGGGAACACAAGTATTCTTGAAATGCATTCTGCTAGTTAAGTTTTGACATTCTTTAACTTCTATTTATTAGGGTTTATGCAAATTATCATCTTATCAGAATTAGCTTATGCTTATGCTTACTTATATATTGTAAGACAACTCAGTGCAATAAGGAAGAAATCAGAATGTGAGCAGAAACTTGGCAAATTGAGTAGGATGGTGTAAGTACAGGAACATGGTTTATTATTTGCTTCCAAATGCAAATAGGTGGGACTCTGCTGATTGTGACATTAAGAATATATATCTTTTTGTTTGAATCTGTTTTTAAGGATACTTACACACATGGACAGGATTGTATGTGAGACCTTTGGGGAGGATGATATTTGCAATGTGTTTGGAAGATAAACTGAACTTCATTTCTACAAGTTCTGACCTCTTCTATACTTCAGCTTTTATGAAGTGGACATAGCCTGCATGCCACTTGTTTCTGGTGTTTTGCTTGCCAATTCTGCTAACCAATTGGCTGCTCTTCTTTTCAGTCTCCCCTTAACCCTTCTACCTGTCTCTTCTTCAGCTTCCCAGGTGTTCTGCCTCCAATGCTTCACCCTCACTATTGCCAATATTAGACTTTCCTACATCCCATTTCCTAGATATGCTGCAGGAGCAAGAGTTTTTCAACTATTTTTTGCCCCATATACAAATTATGAGCTCCCCATATTTTATATCTTAGGGGTTGGCCTGTTTGGCTTGATAGGGTGTTCCAATGTCTGATTTCTGTGGTTAAGATTTCTATACCATGTCAAGTTCTCATACTACAACCCTCAGGCTGCACAGCAATATTTTGAAAGGAGGATATGTTTTACCATAATTTTGCGACTGGAGTAATAACAGAGATACAGCACAAAATGTATTCCAAACATATTCCTTTTAAGGAATCTTTCTGAAGGGTCCATTAAAAATCTCCAAGCTCAACAAGGGATAAGCGGGGTCTGAAATACATACCTGTTTTGGCCAAAGTACCAATTGGCCAAAGCCAAAGCACCAGTTGTACCTTTTATTTGGATTGCATCATTTTGAAACTCACAATATTGATTTTATTTCTTGAACAATTCTTGCCTTGTCCCTTAACATAAATTTCTACTTACCATTTTAAGAGCTTAGTTAGTTCCAAGAGTGTAGTTGGAAGCACACCATGATTTACTGTCATTCATCTCTCACTTCTGTACCAGAAGATGAACAGATGATTATATCTGATGGACTTTGCTAATCTTCCTAAAGAAGGAAAAACACCAAAACTAGGCTGCTGTATTTCAGACCCTGATCAAGCACAACTGCCACAAATTTGGGCATTATTGTATTTACCCAGGCCAAGTCCTTCTGCTAAAGCTGTGTTTGCCATGTTTTCACATGGCTACCTGTTGTTGTTATTTTTTATTTATAATTTTGTTCTTAGTTTTTGGTGTGACTTGTATTCTATAACAATAACCTTCTTAGTTCTAATGTCCCTCCTACCCCTCAGCAGTTGACCAAGCTCCACCAGTTGGCTATGCAGCAAACCCCCTTTACTCCCCTTGGACAGACCACCCCCGCTTTCCCTGGTACGTACCCAAATTCCCTTTACAAATATCCTTCTCTTCTTACCTATGCAGTATCTCTGTCTTTCTAAGCTCAGTTTGTTTAATGAAAAGAAATAGGACACATGAACTATTAGTGGAGGACAAGTTAAAGCCACTACAGCAGTATTTCAAATAACGTTTTCTTTATTATTGGTAGTTCAATCCACCTGTGAGGACATTGTGATCTGCTTTGCTCCCTAATTGGTTGAGAACTGTATGGGACATGTGTCCACAAGTCACATGTTCATATCATCACCTGCAAAATATCCACGTATCTCACCAATAGTCTTCGTAGGGCTCACTTGCATTATCAGTCAAACAACGGATGTGTGTCCTTCACAGTTATTTCTGATATTTTTTGTCACACTTGTGATGATTCATTCAGGTACTTGAAGATACTGTAGGCTGTAATGGATATTCGGAATGTTAAACTGTACATTCGTGGGAAATGCTGGGATTGATCCATGACACTTGTGAATAAGCCCTTGCAATGAGAAGCAAGATTTTAAGAACTTCTACCAGAAAACTAAGTGCAGAATTTTGTTCTTGCAAATTTTGTTCTTAAGCATTACTTAAAATGAAATAGTCTTCATAGAGAATGAGGGTGACAGATAACTATTGTATAGATAACTATAGTATGTGTTGTTACACTATGTCTTAAATATATTTTCATTTCATTAGGACGATCACAAAATGCGTTCTCTGCCATTTTGTTCATCATATTTTGAGCTTCCTAGATGAAGTGACATTGCTTATCTCCTTGAAGGCAAAAACCATTAAATCTGTTTCTTCTTTGCTCTTCAGGAGAAAAGCTGCCCTTACATTCCTCCGAAGAAGCTCAAAATCTGATGGGCCAATCATCAGGTAAAACAAAAGCTATAGGGAAATATATTGGCTACTTTTGCCTTTATGCATTTTTAAATTGGGCCCTGCTGCTGTTTTAGCTATTTGCACATTCCCTGCTCTGCTTATGCTGATAAGATAGTATGATTGACTCTCTGTGGGCACCAATACATTATTAGGTTACAATGTAAGCCTTAAGTTCAGTGATCCCTGAAGAAGAAAATAGCTATTGAGACAATGTTTTACTTTTTAGAATATTTCTGTGAAAAAATGAAATTTCAGAATTGAAATGCCTCCTCTAAAGATAATAAAGTTTTGGCTTTTCTTGAGTTTCGTTTTCAGTCTTCCTTTGTCATCACTGTTCTTTTTCAGCACCCAAATTTATCAGAAGTGATGTCAAGGCCATACTCTTCAATCCTAAGCCGCCATTAGCCAAATGTCCCATTACACAGAGTACTTCTACTGTTATTTGGACTGCTCAGAATAAAACACTCAGAATAAAACTGCTCAGAATAAAACACTCAGGGCAAAGCATAATGCTTCTCTTCCATTGGGAGCCCATCCTGCCCAGCAGCTGTTTTTCAGTGGTGGTTGACCTATACAACCCAACTGAAATTGGTTTGTGACCCACAAACCACTGCATTAAGCAAACTAGATACATAACCAGACTCATCATTTGTTTTTCATATACTAACGTAAACAAAATCTGAGGGGCAGCAATGAGGAAGGTCATTGAATAATTAATATCAAAGAGAAAATTTGATCAGGCCTTACTTTTTGATCAGGCCTAACAATATTCAACCTCTATTTAACATTACAAACCATCTTTTTGTTTATCATGTTTACTTGGGAATAAGTATCAATCATCAGTAATATTTTAGTGCAGAAATTTTTTTAAAAGAGTAAAAATTAGTGGAAGCCAGTAAATGAAGGTATTCCTACAAACACCATCCAATGAAGCAGGAAGACTCAAATTATGAGTATTGGACATCATGCTATTTTTAGAGGCGGAAACTGCAAGGAAGAAAAGTCAAACTAAGAAATTAATTCTGGAGATAGGTTTTGAGACAAGTTGAAGGGACAACAATACAATTTGTTTTCTCCATAAAAAGTGATAGCACAATCCTAACTTGCACTGGTACAGGCAGGCTACTGGGCCTGCTCCATATCCAGTATATTTTTGGGGCAGCTGGGGTTAAAGAATTTTCCACACTACAGGGGGGTAAAGAATTTTCTCCTTATCCCAGGTAATGGGGCAATAGCGCCAATGGAACTTCAAACTGCACCATTTTCAGTGGCACAACTCCAAGCAGAACCAAGCAGCCTGGGGCTGCTCCACATGCCTACTTGAACAGGGTTGGGATCTGACATAACTGATGGGTCCCACCTGCTCTCAGGATCAGCCCCCCATCCCAGAACCTGTATTCCCCTCAACAACCCAGACCCCTGCACAGCAGGGCTCGGAGTGGCAAAGAGGAGATGGTGCAATTCCCTGCACCCATTCTACTCTTACAGAGCAGTAGATGTACTTTGCATACGTATGCAATATCATAGGCTCATGCAAGTGATTTGAGTTGGCCAGGATTGCACTGCTCACGAAGGATGACAATTCTGTTCTAAATGGCTGTTAGGTTTTATTCAGTGCTGCAGTATCATAGAGGCCATAGAAATCAAGCTACAAATCTAGATGTCCTTGACATAAATCTTGACTGCTAGCTAACTCAATAGGCAAATCATTCTTTTTCTCAAGCTCAGAAATCCATCTAGCCTAACATAATACTAACCTGTCTTGGGAGAGAGATTGTTGTGAAAGTTGTGCAAGGCTGTTATTATATATGTAGAGTGCTTTGAATCTCACATCCACTCCATGCTATTGAGCACAATCCTAACCATGTCTACTCAATTGTGTTGAATGGGTCTTACTCTCAGGAAAGTGTCTTTAGAATTGTAGCCATTTTTGTCTTGACACATTATCCATATATATTAGAGGCAAAATATGGCATAGGAGATAATCTCACACCCACTCCATGCTATCATTGTATACGTTTCAGCTCTTTGAAAGATATTATTCTTGAAGGGTGTTATTATGAATCCTCTTCAGTCTGGTTTATGACCAAGATGTTGAATTTAAAATGTCCTTGGTAACCCTGCTTGTTCAATATTGTAAACATAGTGCACACTTTTAGGATTATCTGGAATCTTCAGAGTTGTTCAGTACAGTCAGCCATGATATACTTCTGGTAGTTGGTTTTATAGATGCTTGGTTCAGTTAGAGGATGGTACTGGGTGGTAGATGTTATCTGTAGGGCATTTGTTTATGGAATTACACTCTGTACTGTATTTGTCTCCTGTGCAGCATAATGTGAAACTGCTGGGAGATGTTGCCAGTGGATCATCCAATGAAACTGTTTGGTGGGAGACAGACAGATAAAACAAGGACTTTTCACATTGTTCATAATTAATCTGTTGAATTTTCATTTGTCTAGAGTAGACCAAAATTTTCCACCTTTTTCATCTCATAGCACACTGAAAAGGCCATTGACAAGACATATCATGCTGGTAGTAGACAACTCAAATCCCCCAGATGCCCTGCTAATAAATGGCCCTCCCCAAAGTCCTGCAGCACACCACTGTGCAGCACACCATGACATAGTGATCAAAAATCACTGGTCTAGACCCAAGGGGTGGCAAACACAAGGCCCACATGCCAGATAATTAACACAAGCTCTTTCTCCAAGAGAAGATTTTACACAAAACATAAGAAAAAGCCCTGCTGGATCAAGCTAAAGGCCCATCCTGTTCAGCTTCCTTTATTTCACAGTAGCCCTCAAGAATCATACAAGAAAACAAGACACCTTGTTCCCTCCCTGCCCCTGGCATTCTGAAGTTATCTGAGGATATCTATAAGAACATAAACATAACATCTTTAGCAATTATCACAATTACCCCTGTGATAATTGAGTTCTCCCAGCACCAATATCATCTGAGGAGCTGCAAAGTAATTCATTGACAGAAGCAGCACTGCTGAAATGGGTAGCACTGGGAGAGCCCAGTTATTATACAGGCCACCCTTTCAGCAGTTTCAGCAGCACTGCTTCTGCTGAGGTATCACCACTGAAAATTATGATCACCCATGTCATAATGGGGCTCAACAGGTGGTATCCTTTCATTAACTTTGTTTCTGCTGAGGTGCTGGGAGATAGAAGAAGATCTCAAAAGGCAGGAAATTTGCAGATGAGGTCAAAAGCTGTATGCTAGAGGTGCAAAATCACCAACAAATACTTGGGTAAACCAACCAAGTATGATGGAAGAACCAAAAGAAGACAAGCAGCAAGTAACAGGCACTCTCTCCCTCAGGAGTTCTTTTTTATGGCCTTAGGGGGATTAAACCTGAGATAGCTAGCCAGAAAATAGAATCGTCAGAAACTTCTAGAGGACTGGGCATGTAGGCTACTTTAGATCACTGGCTCTTCTACCTCTCAAGACAACTTGCAAGCAATCTTCTTTGATGAGTGAGACCTGGCAAACAAGGAGTGCTGTGATGCCATTATCTGGTTCTATTGGCTACTGAGAAAGAGATGACAGCTCTTTTTTCACTGCTGAGAGGCAGCTGCATGTTCCAAGATGGCCATAGACTTGGGCCTAGATTTTACCTCTTCATGACAGTGTAGTTTTTCAGTTAATGTGAGTTGAAAAGTTCCCACTTCAAATGCCGCTTAAGTAGAATTGCCAACTTTCAGCAGAACTTTTTGGCAGTAGCTTTAATAGCAGTTTGATGTGCAGGGGGAGCATGTTGTGGGATTTCAATGCTGTGAAAAGCTTCAGCCACTGATAGTGACAAGTCAAACTGCTGTTGAAGGCACAAGAGGAGATCAGGTCAGTTTCTCTGGTTGGCAGTTGCCTCCCTTCTGCTGTACTCTAGCTCCTCACAAGAGGGTCTAGCCGACAGAGGGGAAGGGCTGAGCATTTGCTCTCCATTTTTTGCTTAAGAATTTCTATATTCTAGAATTTCTATAATCTATATTTCAAACAGTATAAAATGAAACAGAAAAACAGACTGCTTTAGCCTGCAGCATTGTGAATAGGACTGACTCATGAGTCAAAGAAACTTATCCAGTCTGGAATATAGCCTACAAGTGTAACTGTATCAATAATGATACTTATTATACTATATATTATACTATACTATAAGGAAGCTTGAGTAAGAATTGTGTAAAATCTCACTATTTCCCATTGCACTACAAGTCACCACATTCCTGGCACAATTTTATCTTGGGAAAAAATATCTCTAGGGATAAGGTGTTAGGTGGCTACAGTGAAGCTTCTTTCTTTTTTTCAGCATAGTATGTAGAATATATCAAGCATTCACTTGAAATGATTTCTTATCGCAATGAATTATGGCTGAGGAGTGTCAATTTTAAGACAAAAACATTTTGACAAAACATTTTAAGACAAAAACCTTTTGTCTTGGGGTCACTGGGTTGACTCCAAAGAACCATTTGTAGAAGGAAAATAGCTGCTAGCGTTTATCTTGAAAATATTGATAAATGGCTGTGTAAAGGTTCAAACAAGTCTATACATCCAAGATTCCCAAACTGGGAATAAGGAAGGAGGCTCATACAGTGATATGCTCATACAGCTGCCAGGGACAAAAGGTTTGTTTGTTGTTTCTCATGTGTGGTATCACTGGCCCTCTGGAGGGTCTGCAAGGCTCCTCATACCCTCCAAATTGTTGTAAATAGTGAAAAACCTTTGCAAATGTTGCAAAACTGGAAGTGGCCATTTTTCAATGTTTACACCAGTGTGGAAGCAAAGGGACCCTGCAGCACTGGCCTCCGGAAGCCCTGTTTTTGCTACTTGAAAATGGGGAAAACCCTTTAGTCCTCAGTGGCAGCATGATCATGATAATCATAACTGCCCTCACCCTTCCCTTTCAAGCACTTGAAGCTGTTCTCAAATTCTCAGAGTGTTCAGGAATCACTACAAACACTGGAGATTCATAGCAGTTGTCAAGAAGTGCTGGAGCAGGAAGGCCAGCTGGCCTGTGCTGCATCCAGCATACTTTTGGTGATGCTGCCATGTATGCCATGTTTGTATTTTGAATAAGAAGTTGGGCAAACAGGATACTTTTTGTTTTAGTTCCACTTTGCTTATGCACTGATGTATAAGCACCTGTTCTGTGAACAGAAGCTGTCTTCTGTTGGAAGGGTGCTTTTGTATCCAGTTGATTGCTCTGTGAAAATTCATATGGTTCTTTTTTAACTGTTTTCCAAGTTACTTGAGATTGTATTGTTTAAAGAATTTCATTTCAGAAGTTAGCAAATAACTTATTTAGTCATCCCTTTGTATCTGTATGGGACTGTTTCTAGGACTCCTTACAGATACTAAATTTTATGAATGAAATGAACGAGTTTTTAAGACTTTCTCTTCATGGCACTGAATCTGTATTTCTTGCTTATATCTGCTTGAGTGGCATCATCAGGCTAAAACATTCACAGCACAATTCTAAGAAGTGCTGGAGCAGGAAGGCCAGCTGGCCTGTGCTGCATCCAGCATACTTTTGGTGATGCTGCCATGCTAATAATGTAAGGAAAGGGAAAAATTTTCTCCTTACTCCAGGTAACATGGTAATAGCCCCAATGGGCCTTCTTGGTTCTGCACCATCTCTGGAGGAGGTGCAGGCACAAGCAGTCCAGACCACAAGGAGGCACAGGCACAAGCAGCCCAGCCCTTGCCACCCAAGGAACAGAGCTGAGATCCAGGATATCTCCCCTCCAGGGCCGCTCTCCCCTACCCTGGAACTCTCTTTCCACCTTCACTCTGTTCTCTTCTCTGCCCTACCTCCATGTTGGCTGAGCTCAGCTGGTGAGAAGGTCATTCCAAAGGCCACCACAGAAGTTGAATGCAACCTCTATGGGCTGGTGCACCCCTTACTAACTTACACCCCTTTCAGCTTACTCAGAAAAAGGCACAAATGTCCTTTTTGGCTTCCCGGGCCCATACAAGGGACTTGCACCAGCCTAAGGTGTACTCAGATTTACACTATCATTCTCTTGTGTATGCACTGTCAATAACTACCCATAGTACCAAAAGTGAAAGAATACACATTATTTCTTGCTTTTAGCTGTCAATATTCTAGGAGGGTTTATTTTTTCTTTTTTCCAAAAGGTTATATCTTTGACTCCATTTTTGCAGAGTCATTTCATGGTATATATCTACTTGTTTTACTTTTGGTTTCAGCTTCCTCCAATATTCCTCCAGTATAAAGTGCATCAATGCACTTTGCAGTGCAAACACCAATTTCTTTATTTTGGGCAGGTAAAAAAGGAGGGAGGAGGCACAGAAAATGTGTTGTTACCAGCTTGTGGAAACTTTGCTCTTTTACCAAATGGATTTCTATGAAGAACATTGCAACAAGGCCGGGATAAGTATGCCACTGAGGAGGCACAATGTGATGCCTCATGGACTTAGCCAGATGTATTGTACATTGAATGACATGGTCAACAGGACAATTGAGTGCTTAAAAAATGAAGATGTAAAAGAGTATCAAGAAATGTGACACTGAGAAAGAAGCAAGATGAAATGAAAATTTAAGTACACATGGAATTTATAATCATTTTGTAAGAGTAATTGGCATAGATTAAAATATTACTGACAGATAATGACATAATAGGCATTCCAGGCATTCTAGTTGATTAGAAGTACCAGTAAGTGTTTTCCCTGTTATTTTACCAAAATGTGTTCCTTCCTTACCCTTTGGCCCTGGTGCATTGAGAAATTCACAAGGTCTGCTATTTTGGTGAAATACCAGACAGCATGCAGTACTTTCTCTTCCAGCTATAACTATTTTCCCTTGCATATGCTCAGGTTTGGATGCCAGTCCCCCGGCCAGTACTCATGAACTCACCATTCCCAATGATGTGAGTATCGCATCTCAATGATAACCATATCATTTGATAAACATAGTAGTCTGCAAATGACATTTAGGCCATGTAGCTTTAGAAAAGCTCTTCCTTAACTTCAGGTATGTTGTTTCAAAGTACTTTATCAAAGTCTAATTGCTGTTTAAGGATTGGGGTGAGGGTTTGGCTTTGCTAATTTTCTTCAGTGATTTGGTTATTGTGCAGTTTGCCTGACTGACATGTCCAGAGAATGATGCCATTTTTTGTTCTTCATGAAAGCTACAGTGTATAATTTACTGTGAGGTGTTATCTCAGCAGTTTAGCATGATGTCTTAGGGGGATAAAAAGGAATGTTTTTCTTGCCCTGACAAGTATGCCAAGTGGTAATCTAGTCAGTACAATATATTCTGAACTTTCCTCAACTGCGAAATTGAGTGGAAAAAGTTGAGTGGCCAGCAGTGTTCTAAGCATGATTTTTCAGAAATAAGCCCCACTGAGATCACTGTTACTTACCCTACAATCCAGAGTAACTACGGGAGCACGTAAGAGACATTACGTGTACCCGTAGTTACTGCACCACCTAGTGAAAGCCTATGGGAAATTAATATTGAAAATCCAGAGCAAACTGTTCTTACACCGGAGCAAGGACTCCCCGTAGTTACTCTGGATTGTGCCCTTACTCCCTAATTAGAATGCAGCCTTATGGGTCTGAGAAATTATCCCTGTTATATTGGCGCAGTATTTCTGTATTGCAGTGAAAGGACATCATGCTAAGAAGCAGCTTCTTAACTCTCATTTCAGTGTATCCTACTGGAGCTAGGGTTGCTATATGCCCCCCAAAACAGGGACAGTACTGATTTTTGGGGATTGTGTTCACATACTGGCTAATGGGACAGAGGGTCTTGTCCCAATTTTGTGGAAGAGAATAATGGCAACCCTAACTGGAGCCCAGTTGTCCAAAAGAAATTCTTCCAAATACCTTGTTACTTCTTGATTGCAAATGGGGTAATCCTGAAAGCAATTTCGTATGTCACAAGTAGTTTAAAAAGTGGTAAAATTCTTTTATCTAAAATTCTTGTTATTTTATTCTTATTTTAAATTCTTTAATTCTTGTTATTTTCACAATTGGTAATATTCTTATCTAGGTTACATTTTATGGATTAATCAGGAATAAGTTTGGTAGCTTTATGGTCTTGATTTTGAGCAAGGGATCAGACTGGATTACTTCCAAAAATCTGATTACACATAATCTGGAATAGGGTTGGTGGCTGCCCTTGAGCAAAGGACCAGACTATTTCACTTCCAAAAATGTGATTACACATAGAAGAAAGTCAACTGAAATTCTACTAATAGGGCCAGTTCTTATGGGGGGAAAACAGACCATTGCAGCAAATATAGAATTTTGAAAATAAATATAGAGATAAAATATAGAGATAAATTTGCATATTTCAATACAGAAAGTAACCCTTTTCCTTCTGCATCAGGGCTTTCTCAAGGGGGTATATCTTTCTCAAGGGGTATATCTTAGCAAAGAGTTGACATTTATATCTCAGAGCTGCTGAAGATATGGATCCTTTGCTGCTGACTATTCAAGGCACTCAACTTTGAAGTATGTTGAGTGTTAAGGAATTATTGTAACATACACTTCCTTGTACGATGGCTCACTTCATCCTGGATATGAATCAACTTCATACATTAGTGAAGGGGGCATAGAAGAACATGCCACAATAAATCTGTTAGTCTTTAAGGTGCTCTTCCAGTCTTTAAGGTAGCCTTCAAGGTACTCTTCATTGGAGGGAACAGTTTGCAGTGCAGATTGCAATTGCACTGATCGTTAGTGTTGCTACTGGGGTAAAATTAAGAGATCGCCCACACTCTTCCTCTCTGATAAAAACTGAAATAATTATTAAAACAAAACTTGCTGTCAGGGTCCAACCACACTCATTTTTTCCTTGATCTGTACATAGTGTTGTTATTAGCTTTTACAATAGAAGTAGGTCTCCTAAGAATTTTACACCAAGAAACAAGAATTTCACAGCTAGAAGCTGTTAGTCAGATTCTTTGGATCAGTGACCTAGGACCTCTTCAGAATAGTATATCTTCAGTTGTAACTGAGTATGCTAAATCCAGTTATGGGGGAGACAGGAGCACACTGGAAACCTCATCCCCTGTATCAATTCACTTTGTAGCCCCATTCCTCAATCTTCACGTACAAAGTTTATCTGCAAAGGAAAACACTGAGTGATATTCAAGGTGTTATCCTTCCTGTGATTTGCACTGCACCCCCAATATTCCAAATCACAGAGAGGATAACTCCCTGTATCCAGTATTGGTCTTTGTAGAGAAATGGTGTACTCAAGAGAGTGGAAATGCAGATCCATAGTCTTCATTAGTATCATGGCTGGCCAGCCCACTCTCACTGGCATTAAAAACACATATGTTGTGCAATTATGTAAGCACTTAAATAAGGTTTCAGTTAGCTGCAATTCAAGGATGACTAAATCCAATTGACAAATTTGTACCATATACAAAACAGCATTACCTTAAATATACCTTTCTCTAATAGTGCTTAATACACAGCTATAATTGCTACAAGGAACTTATTAGGCCAGTAGTTTTGATTCATTTTAACATGTTCATGTCTTATTGTTCAGAATCTTCAAACGTTCATTGTATTATAGTATTAATGCCCCCAAATGCTCAGACTTCACAAAGTGTTACTGAAAATGTGCTTAATATACAAATGACTATGCATACTTCCAAATGCATCATTTTGAACAAATATAGCCACATGGAATAAATGATTTTTTGTAATGTTTTATCTTAAGAACAATCTGTTCAACATTTGTTTGAAGCTCCTTTGCTCAGGAGCACAATCCTAACCATGTCTATTCAGAAGTAAGACCCACTGTGCTCAATTGGTCTTACTCCCTGGAAAGTGTGTTTAGAATTGCAGTCTATCAAGTTCCTAACATTATTGATGTGATCTAGTGCAATCTGAGTGCTATTGAATGAGCTATTTTCTATCCAAAGAAGCAATTTCAGACAGCATACAGATCCAAGAACCAAAGGTAGTTGTAGGATCTGGCAAGAATCTCTTTAAATCTCATGTTTGATGAGATAGCTCAGTCTTCCCAACACATGAGAATATCAAACAAAGGATGAGTATGTTTTTAGACCCAGAAATACAGATATAGTTGAAACTGCTATATAGGTAGTTGCATGCTGAAGATAATAGAATTTAATTTGTGTATGAGCATGAACAAGGAACTTGCTACAACAATGATAATCTGGTTTTTAAAAATGTGATTAGTGTCATTCTTATTGCCTTGAAAATATCTTGGTCAAATAAATATCTTGGTCAAAAATGATGAGAGTGTGTGATGAAGAAACATGGACTGTAGAAGTAGCTCAGATTATATTTTGTATATGAATAAATCTGATCCCACTAGTCTGAGGCCCAGACATGCAATTTGTTATGATTTTATTCCATTCTTTCTCCAAGGAACCCAAGAAATTTCTTACTTCACAACAGGCTTGTGGGTTAGGTTAGGCTGAAATGTTGATGCTGGCTCTAAAGTCACTTAAAGACGCAATCCTAACAAATTTAAGCCAGCCTATCTCACCTGGTATATTTTCCAGTATCAGTGTAGAGTGGTGTAGGGAGGTCAGCATATACATATGCAGTGACCTAATGCCCCCAAGAGTGGGGCAGAAGTGCCTTGTGGCACTTTTATCATCTCAGCACAGTACTAATGCCAGGGCTTATGCCAGCCCAACTGGGGCTAAGGATTGCAGCCTCAGTAAATATCACAGTTTACTTCATGGGGTGGGTGTCTCAGAATGATGACAAAAGCAGCACATGTGAAGCCTCTCCAATACAAAGTCCTTCTTTGATGGGAACAGTTATTTTTAATGACATATGTATTGTATTGAAGGCATTCAGTCAACAAGCCTCACAGCAAAATCAAAATCGCAGAGTAAAATCAAAACCATGGGAAATCATTACAACAGAAAAAGTAGCACTCTTGTCGGCTTCTTTTCTCCTCCTCTTCCTCCTCCTGTTCAGAGTTGTTTGTGAGTTATGTGACTTTTGTGAGGGGAGAGGGTGCAATCCATGCTAAAAGAGGCACCAATAAATGCAAGCAGCAGGAGAGGAGAGACAATCATAATTTTTGCTATATAAACAGCTTTTCCCTTTAAAATGGCATCATTATAAATGGATAATAGGATATGGAGGTAACTACTCTTATGTAGGCAAGCTCACAAGTATGGCAGTGGGTTGGGTGATGTCTGTGAAATAGGAAATAGCTCTTGTGCAGCAAAATATAAGCAATGACTGGGTGGGGACACACAGGCTCCAGAAGTCCCATCAACTATTTGAATAGCCGCTCTAATAGCTTTGTCTCTATGAGAACATATCTTGGCTATTGAGTGTATGACAGGTTAACTGCCTGATCCTATCCCCACCAACCTAAAGCATGCAATTCCACATTTAGAGCTCAGTCTTAACCATGTCTGCTCAGAGGTAAGCCCCATTGTGTTCAATGGGTCTTACTACAAGGAAAGTATCTTTAGGATTGCAGCCTTAGGGCCAAATCCAGAGCAAGTTCAGCCTGCTCTGCCCCAGCTGCTCTCTCCTAACTACTCTGTATCCAGAGCAGGAAGTTATGCTGCATCCAGAGAGTCAGGAAGCCTGGGCTGCCCTAACTGCTCCATAGCATGCTAAGTAATTGACACATGGGGAGGACTTGCTCCTAAGGAGACACCCCTCAGATCACACTGAACAAGGAACAGCTGTGGTGCCTACAGTGGTGACACGATTCTGCGCATCACCCGATGTGGAAGTCTGTGTGTCACCCCCAGCACATGTGCTCCCCCCTACCTGGACTGCACAGTTGTCAAAGTTGGCACCTGCGCAGTTGTTTCTGAAGCTAACTGGCTTCATAAAGAGTACTGCACAGGTACCATCTTTGATGCCTGCGCAGTATTTTTCTGAACCCTTTTGGCTTCAGAGGAGACTGTGCAGGCGTCAGAGTTGGTGCCTGTGCAGTACTCTTCTGAAGCCATCGGCTGCCACTTCGCCTCTTGAGCAAATCCAAATGGCCGTGCAGAGGCATGGAGTTCCTCTGCTCGAAGGAAGTCTCCTCTGAAGCTGTTCGGCATGCTCAGTGTGTCTCTGTGCAGTGTACTTTGGCTGGCCATTCGGGCCAGCTGCAAGGACGAGTGGCAGCTTGGAGCAGGCCCAAATGGGTTCGCTGACGCCCGGGGCCTGCCAAAGGACTGTCAGACTGTCACCCCATTTGGAGCACGTCACCCAATGCAGCCCACACTAGTCTGGTTACACCACTGGGTGCCTGCCTTATAAGGAGTCCCTGATGAGATGTCAATGCATTCTACAGTGAATACAAGGGGCTTCTTGGAGTGGCCTGCTGTATCCTGAGGTTTGTGGGCAGCTGTAGTTGTTCCATATCTTGAGGTTGAGAGGCAGGGATTGCAGCTAGGCTGGCCAAGAACTCAGATTTTTGTTCATCACTGCCATTCTTACACGGGCCTTATCATGGACCCCTATGGGTCTACTCATTACTATACCTGCTCCTGAGGTGGTATATCTCGGAGGAGCTGGAAGAGGGCATTTCTGCCTTGGAAACAGGCTCTGGATACAGAATAACTGTTCTGCCCTAGGCAAATTCTAAACATGCCCTCAACATGCCTCTCCTGAACTACCTAGGGCAGAGCAACTAGGGCAGAGCAGGTCCACCTCTCTTACCTTACCTCTCTTACCTATCTTGCCTTGCTCTGCCCTAAGCCTTTTCCAGAGTAACTGGGGTGGATCATCTTGCAGTTGCTCCACCCTAGCGATAGATAGGACAACCCAAGGGCTCTTATGTGCTCTGGATTTGGCAGTTAGTTGCTAAAGTCATAGAAGAATCAGGGGGTATGTTGGAGCAGGAAAAGGGGGCTATGATCTTCATTCGTGTTGCCACCACCAAAACCTCTCCCTCTTATCCCAAACTACCCACAGTTTCACCCTTATTAGCCCCCCACCTCCACCTTACCACTGATGAGTAAGTTTTGCATACACAGGATCTCCAGCCATTTGTAGCAGCCATTCTGAACCACATGAGAGCAGCATGACTTTCACACTGCCAGAGTGGAGCTTACTGCAGTGTATAACACAATTGGGCTGGCACTAGTGACTGTTTATAAAAACACAAAGCTACAAGGCTTTTGCTGTAGGAAAACCTGGATAGTATCACCTTGGCAAGAATACAGAACAGCAAGAGAATGGTTAAAGTTTAGTATTATGTCATTTCAAAAGTATTAAAATAAAACGGTATAGAAACAATTGTTTTGAAATATCTGGCAAAATCTGTGCTGATTGTCGGTTATAGCTTATAAATCTGGAGGACTCCATTTAAGAAACTCCCCCGTGCCTTTTTTCTAGCTAATAGGCTGCATCATTGGACGCCAAGGGACAAAAATCAATGAAATTAGACAGATGTCTGGAGCACAGATCAAAATTGCCAATGCCACAGAAGGCTCATCGGAACGTCAAATTACCATCACAGGAACCCCAGCGAACATCAGCCTTGCTCAATACCTCATCAATGCCAGGTGAGATCAGCTCATTAGGGCCCCTTTCAGCACTCTCATCCTATTTTCATGACCATCCTCATCCTAAAATTTCAGAAACATGCATAAATCTTATTGCATTTATATCAAATTTATATCAAATCATATATCAAATGAGTTTCTATGCATGATGTTAATCAAGGAATTAAGTTTTTATTAATAAAAAGAACAGAACTGTTACCATTAATGTGATACTGTATTATTTTATTTTAGCTTGGCTCTCTTATATGTAGCAGGGAAAAATAGCTGCCTCTACTCAAGGCCCCCAGAAAGGCAGAATCTGCTGGACATGTCCGGAATTTGCATATTAGACCGGACTGTCAGGTCCAATATGCAAATGTACAGCCTTCTGGGTGTGTGTGGGTGCTTTTTAATTTACTGGGCTGCTCCAGCATGCCCCGGGTCCGTAGCAGCCATCCGGGCTGCCGGGCAGCCATTTTTAAAAGTTATAGCTGGCACATGCACTGAGGCAGCTTCTGTATGCATGCACTGAGGCAGCCTCTATGCATGCACGCTGGCATGGGCGGAGCATCCCTCTTGGGAGCCCTTGCAGCTCACACCTCTGCCCAGAGAGTGAAAGTGAAGAGGCATGTGCTGGGCAGAGGCACACACTGTGATGGCTCACATGAGGGATGCTCTGCCCACGCCAGCGCACGCCACAACGGAAGCAAAGCTTCCGATGCATAGAGGCTGCCTGAGCACTTGCGTACAGACGCTGCCTCAGCGCATGCGCCAGCTCTTAACTTTTAAAAGTGGCTGCCTGGCAGTCCGGATGGCTGCTACGGACCCACAGTTCACTGGAGCAGCCTACTAAGTTACAAAAGCACCACACAAGCCCCAGACAAGGTAAGCCCCCATCCTGAGTCACGTTTTTTTAAAATGTACGACAAAATGTAGGATGTCATACATTTCGTCCCCTAAAGTCTGGATTTTCAACTGAAAATCTGGACTTTTCAGGGACCTTGTCCTACATTTTAGGTTCTAGTACCTGGTCACCCTGCCTCTACTCAGTATAGCATCCTTTCTGTTTACTGGTATCTTCCTTATGTGTGTATACATATTTTTTAGAGTGGGAATCTGTTGACAACAATGAACCCATACCTTGAGCAGTGTCAACCACTTCAAGAACTTAAGTGATGTATTGATATTCTTATTGCTTAACTCCCAATGGAATCTTTTCTCATCACATCTTGCATATTCCTCTAAACTGACATGTCTTTTAAGTCATTCACAGGTTGAATTTAGCTGGCAATACTGAACAAATGTAAAGTTTATTTGCATGTCCTGCACATTAATTCTTAGACAGACACTTTACTGATGGAGAACAGCAATCACAAAAACAAATCCTACAAAATCCTAAAAACAAAATACAATTTTACTTTTGTAGCATTTCCACAAACTAGCAAGCAAAGTCTGTTGCAAGATACAGACTATAAGGCAACACCTTACACTATATACTTTGGAGGAAATGTGCTATATATTTCCTTCCCTCTGTTCTTTATAAGAAATGTAATTGTGCTGAAATTCAAGAGGGTGCTTTTACATGAAGAGAACATAATTAGTTTAACAAAGAGGTTGCATGCATGCAAATTAGTTATTGGTAGCCCCTGCAACTAATGTGAAATTTTGGAATGTGGAGTTAAGTGGTTGTGATGTGGAATCCTTGAATTCATTGCTTAAGCACCTTTTCTCCTCTTTTCCCACATTTCTGTTTACCTTTGTCTATTCTAGGCTGACATCTGAGGTTACTGGAATGGGCACACTCTAATTTCTACTCATTCTTCTTCTTCCTGCATCATCTGACCCATCAAGCCAATGACACTTCACCCAGCTACTACAATCTGTATATTTACTGCTTCGCACACATTCCTTTATCTCCTTAGATTCTTTTATTTAATAAATATATGTATATATAAATATATATATATAGATATGTGCACAAAATAATAAGTTTCTCTTTATAAGTTGCATTTGGTGTTCCTAATTTTTCCCCCTGAATTTTTAATTGATGCTCCAGACCAGTCTGTGTTTCAGATAAACAGTATTTATTATTTAAAATAGGTTTTGCTGGAGTTTCCCTTGGTAAGACTTCAAAATACAGTGGGTCTCTCTAGTACCTGTTAGTTCTGTTTAGCTAAGATATTTATCTTGGCTTTTTCATTTGTTTGCAGGACCTGCAGTAATACTGAGAACTGGCCTCATCTAGAACAGTGGTTGCTTTGCAATAGTTCTTTCTCTCAAGTATTCCTTCCATTTTGAACCCTGCTTGTCCTTGGCTCATCTTTAAAACATTTGAACCTGTGTCCTAAGAATGTGGCATGGCTCCCATATTACATTGGAAGTAGACCATGAGGGAGCCAGTGAATGGAAATGGAGATCCTCATTGGCTCTCAATCCTACCACTTCCAGTGTAGCAGAGCCAAAGCAAGCCATTTTCATTACAAAGCAGAGAATGGAGGGGAAACCTCTTTTTAAATGTTGAAATGGATATGATGAAATGAAATGAACATGTGGCAGGGACTTCTGAATGCATTCTTAAAACAGCCCACAGACTTTTCGACTTGGCTCAGGAAGCTTAGTCTCTGTGAGCATGTTGTATTTGCCATTGTTTGTATTCAATAAAAGTCTGTGCAGCTCTGCTTGTAGCAAGCTTTGACTTTGGTCTATGTGTTCTCCTTTGTGGCTCCCCTGACTGCATTATCCACGTCTTCTACTACCATGTCAATGAAATAGAGCCTCATCTAGAACAGTGGTGACTATCCAAAATTTATCTCAGTTATGCCATTATTCCTCTCTGAACCCTGCTTGTTCTTGGCTCATCCTTTGATATGACTGGAGCCAATATAATCAGGGTTTTCTCTCCCTTCTACATTCCTTTTCACCATTAATGATAAGAAGCAGATGTCTCCAGAATCTTTTAAGTTGAGCATCCTGAGTGACAAGCTTACAGAAATACATTAACCTACAACCAGCTCAAAATCAACCTAGAATAAAAATCACAAGATAAACAACAAGCAAAAAAAGGTAATAATTACTGTACTATTTCTAAATCAGGGTATGCCAAATGTATCATTAGGGTCTGTTCATACTACTCTGTCCCAGAATACGGCACTTGGGGGAAAAGTCACCCTGGGTCAGTTTCTAACCACATTAGTGCATTAAATTCAGCATTGATGGATGTTTGATGCACCATCAGCAATGTTAAAAGATTTTTCATCATTAGCACTTGTGTAATTCCAAATGGTGCCTAAAAGAAACTGTTAAGTGGCAGAGTGGAGGATTTGTAAAGTTCAAAACATAAAGATGAATAAAATACTGTGTCTAGAAATGGAACACTTCCTCCCCTTGCACATGGGACATTGTTAAAACTTGACATAGAATCAGGAAAAAGTTAGACAAAAAAACTTAGACAAAATGACCAAAGACACAGGTTAAAAAAAATGGGTGATACCTGGCTCAGCAGCAAACATGTGAGCAAAAACGAAGTCGCAGTGGATCACAAGCTAAACATGAGCCAGCAGTCTGATGCATCTGCAAAGAAGGCAAATGGAAATTTGGCCTCCATTAGGAGAACTTGCAATCAGAAGGTTTCATGTCAGCCAAGCTGTGCATCTGTGACACATGACTCTGTTGCAGGGTTCATAAATTTCCAGCTTTGTCCTCTTTTCTAGTCTCCTGTCTTGGTGTCCTCCAAAAGGGCTTCATTGACCTCCATTTTGGCTTCATTTTGGAACTTTGCAGTGGTGTGCAGTACCACATCATGTCATATGTCGTTGGATTTGTATTGAAGAGTAGAATACAATGCTACAATCGTTTTTGAAACATCTCCTTCCTATCAAAGGTTATGGCCAAAAACTAAAAAATATGCATTGAGCTCTATCGGAAAGTGAAAGTGCCCAATATAGCGGCTTTACTCATGAGTAGGCAAACATGCCATTATCTGCCAAAAAGGTCAGGTTCAGAGGAATCCAAGACCTTGTCCTCCCTTTCAGGTTTGGGCATCTGGTCACCCTGTCCTGTAGTCTCATGATTATCATCTTTCAGGCCTCCTATCCCAAGAATTATCCAGGTCTTTTCTTGCTTAGCTTTCTTTGGCAGCCCTTTACTCAACCACCAAACCATGTCTGCTGGCTAAGGAAGTTCTTAGAACAAAGTCTTGTGGATGCTAAGGTTCAACCTATATAATAATGACTTTCTGGAAAGTAATAAATGGCTCATATAGCCTCGAAGGGAATGTAGATAGCAGGTAGGCAAACAATAAAATGGACCCTCTTCTCACTTTATGCCTCAGTAAGGCATAGGAAGGCGTAGTCTTCTCCTCATGCCTCCTCCCCTCACAGGCTTCTGTAGAGCATTCAGTCCTACATCCTCCTCCTTATGGAGAATATTAAGTATTTGAATTTAGTAAAACCCTACAATCCAGAGTAACTACGGGAGCACGTAAGAGACTTTACGGGCACCCGTAGTTACTGCACTACCAAGTGAAAACCTATGGGAAATTCATATTGGAATCCAGAGCAAATTGTTCTTCCACCAGAGCAAGGACTCCCCGTAGTTACTCTGGATTGCGCCCTAGGTAATTCTGATTGTTGGAGAGTTTTGGGAGGAGGAATTAAATAGCTGCATGAGGAATGACTGCTTTGAGAAATGAGCTAAGACTCTCGCACCAGCCTGGTTGTGTAGTGCAGCGGTCTTCAAACTGGGGATTGAGACCCCCTTGGGAGGTTCATGACTTCATTTCAGGGGGATTGCACAAGGCTGGGTGCAGCCATCTTGGAATGTGGCAGTGTGCACCTTTCATGTCACTTCCAGCCATGACATCTCTTCTGGGGAGTCCTGGACAGATTGTCATTCTCCCAAAGGGGTCCCGGGCTGAAATGCCTGAGTACCACTGGTGTAGTGAATGTGCTGCAGAGAACAGAGAATGTGCTGTGTCACTCTTTTGGGAGACATGTGCCAGCCTCCTTGAGCTGTTACAGGCCCCAGAATGGGAAATGTGGTGCTGGCCAAGCAGGGGTCTGTGGGAGTGTGGGATGGAGGGGAGGAGGAGGGAGGGAGATGTTCTGGGGCAGAGGGCCACATGGAGGTTCAGATTGTAGGTGTGCAGGCAGCAGAAAGCAAGGCTAGGATTCAGCACTTTGCTGGACTCTAACTCTGTATAGCCTGGGCCAGGCTTGGGCTGCTTGGATTTGTGCCACTGTTTTGAGGTTACAGATCTGCGTAGTCCCACTGGGGCTGCTGCAGTGTTACTCAGTGAAAAGGGAAAAAATTTCCTCTTGCCTTGAGCTGGTACAGCAGCAGCCCATGACTTGCATTGGATTCAGCACTGGCACACCAGACTGTCTGTTCCAGCACAAGTTATGACTGCACTGCCTGTGAGAACCTTGGCATTATTTCTGCAACTACAATACAGTGGTGCCTCACTTAACAAACTTAATTCATTCAAGAGACATGTTTGTTACATGAAACATTCTTCACATGAAGCGGATTTTCCCATAGGAAATAATGGAAATTCAGATGATTGGTTCCAGAACCTAAAAACTATTTATATAACAATATTAACTGGATAGAAAAATGATGACAAAACACTGGAATTGAAACATGCATTCAATGTGCCAGATCCTATGAAGTCTATTTAGGCTGCAGTCCTAAAGACACTTTCCTGGGAATAAGCCCCATTTAACACAATGAAGCTAACTTCTGGGTAAACATGGTTAGGAGGCTGCAATCAAAGACTTTCCTAGGAGTATGTCCCATTTAACACAATGGAGCTTACTTCTGGGTAGACATGGTTAGGAGGCTGCAATCCAAGACACTTTCAAAGCTCCCCACTTTCTCCTTCTCTTCATCCTGAGCCTCGCTCTCCCCTGCTTCCTTCTGGCTAGCCCTGAGCTGCTTCTCTCTTCTCCACTGCTGTTCTCTCCCCCTTCCCAGCGGACACCCGGCCACAGGAGGAACAGTGCGGAAGTGTTACTTCACTATGGGCATGCGTGCTAGGCAGCCCTAATGCTTTTTAAAAGGGCTGCCGACCAGCACATCTGCCCCAACTGCCAACAAGTGTGTTTGTTACGTGAAGCACAGTTTTGTTATGTGAAGCAGAATCCTAGAGAAATTTTTGTTATGTGGAACATACTTTACGTGAGGCACTTGTTACGTAAGGCGTCACTGTATATATAAAAACATTAAGGTAATTTGCTAAAGGGTTGATTTCTCTTTCAACACAGTTGCAGTTGCTTGCCTAAAAAGACCTGCCAAGAGTTAATTTTGAATCAGGACATGTCTTGTAAACTCTGAAATATTCATGGCCTTCCTGGCCACTGTAGATGGAGAAAGCTATGATAGAAGCCGGCAGTAAAAAGTGTCAGAATGCAAATAGGGTGGGAAAAAACCCTAAAATGTTTTATTAAGAAAACGATGAGATTTTTCCAACTGTAGCAAGGCTTGTTGAATTGGAGTTAATTACTCAGAAACTGTTTATAGCAAACAGGTCCTGATGGAAGAACCACCCCCACTGCAGTAACTGGAACATATGACACTCCCCAGAGTACAAAAATGAACAGATGTAATTCCCCAAAGTGGGTAAAAGATTATTTACTTTGCGCCAAGCTGATCTGCTTGAAAGATTCCATCACTAAAAACACCATCAGAATTATAATCTAGATATAAAATGAACAGTAGTTGTTTTATAACACTGGGAAAGCACAATATGCTCCCTCTTAAAATATCTCTTTAAAAGCCCAGATTTATAGCCATGCAAATTGTGTAGGGCAAGAGCGACAAAATAAGTTGCAGCTTTTAACAAGCAGAGATCCCATGAAATTTATATATGAAATAGTAGTGGAAGCAGCCATCACCATAAGGTTCACATTATAGCTACAACCACAGATTCATACAAGGTGTGGTCTAGAGCTGCTACCTTGCCTTAAAAAGCTAAGCAGGATCAGGATAGGACTCACCTTGGATGGGTTATTGGAAGCCACTGAGTAAAGAGGAAGAACAGCCCAATCCAGAGCAACTAATCTGTCCACATAAGAGCCCTTAGGTTGTCCTATCTAACACTAGGTTGGAGCAACTGCAACTCCAGCCCAGTTACTCTGAAGGAGGCTTAGGGCAGAGCAAGGCAAGATAGGGTGCCCTAAGAGAGCTGGACCTGCTCTGCCCTAACTGGGGCAGCCTAAGCAGCTCAGGAGAGGCAAGTTGAGGGCATGTTTAGGATTGCCTAGGGCAGAGCAGTTACTCTGTATCCAAAGCCTGTTTCCAAGGCAGAAATGCCCTCTTCCAGCCCTCAGAGTTATACCACCTCAGGAGCAGGTATAGTAATTAGTAGACCCATAGGGGTCCATGATAAGGCCTGAGTAAGAATGGCAGTGCTGACCAAAAATCTGAGTTCTTGGCCATCCTAGCTGCAACCCCTTCCTCTCAACCTCAGGATATGGAACAAACTACGGCTGCCCACAAACCTCAGGATACAGCAGGCCACTCCAAGAAGCCCCTTGTATTCACTGTAGAATGTACTGGCATCTCATCAGGGACTCCTTATAAGGCAGGCACCCAGTGGCGTCACCAGACTGGTGCGGCTGGTGTGGGCTGCATTGGGGATGCTCTCCGTATGGGGTGATGTGCCGGAGGAGTTAGACTGTCCTTTGGCAGGCCCCGGGCATCAGCACACCCATTCAGGCCTGCTCCAAGGCGGAGAATCAGCCAGAAGCTGACACTTGTCTGAGGAGCTGGCCTGAACGGCCATCTGAGGTGCACTGCGCAGAAACACACTGAGCATGCCGAACAGCTTCAGAGGAGACTTCCTTAGAGCAGAGAAAGTCCGCGCCTCTGCACAGCCATTCGGCCTCACTCAGGAGGCGGAGCGGCAGCCGAATGGCTTCAGAAAGAGTACTGCACAGGCACCAACTCTGACGCCTGCACAGTCTCCCCCGAAGCCAAAAGGCTTCAGAAAAGTACTGCGCAGGTGTCAGAGATGGTGCCTGCGCAGTACTCTTTCTGAAGCCAGTTGGCTTCAGAAACAACTGCGCAGGCGTCAACTTTGGTGACTGTGCAGTCCAGGTGGGGGGGGGGGGGCGCGCATCCCAGGGATGACGCACAGACTTCTGCACCAGGTGATGTGCAGAGTCATGTCACCACTGTAGGCACCGCAGCTGTTCCTTGTTCAGTGTGATCTGAGGGGTGTCTCCTCAGGAGCAAGTCTTCCCCTTGTGTCAATTACTTAGCATGCTCTGGAGCAGTTAGGGCAGCCCAGGCTTCCTGACTCTCTGGATTCAGCATAACTTTCTGCTCTGGATACAGAATAGTTAGGAGAGTGCAGTTAGGTCAGAGCAGGCTGAATTTGCTTTGGATTGCAGCCGAAGTGTAGACTGGCAAGTAACTGATAACATCTTTAAAATCATCTTAAGGTGTGATTTGTAGCTTCATGTATGAAGCCAGCCCACAAGTTATTTAAGGCCTGCACTTGCATAAGAATCCATGAGTGGTCAGTACTTGCACATATTTTCCTGACATATTCACACATATTCACACCTGACAATGCTGAGAAAGGAACATAAAGAATTGGTAAAATGTTAGCTTCACAAACTGGTATGAACTAGCAATGTACTAAGTTGTCAAATTGGTTGCCCAAGTACTGTATAAAGCATTGCATAAACAACAGTCTCACAATACCCTAACCAGAGATAAATCACATTACTACATTTTCATGTGGAAGTTCCTTTCTTTTGTAAGATACAATGCTGCAGGAGGACATAGATATAGCTGCGACAGGGCCAATATAGCTTCTGCCCAAGGCAACCTCATAAATTGGCCAGACTAGAACATTTTTTTCTGCTTCCAGGCTGTTTCTGGCAATACTGAAAAGTCACCTGACAACTAAACCTTGTGAAGTATATTAATGAGAGTGTTTCTGACTGGTTGTGCTACAGTGAGAGGTAGATCTGGCTAACGTGCGATGAAAAGGCTTTGGGAAAGAAAATATGCCTAAAGGGCAGGTTTTAATAAGCGGGTAACATGGAGGCTTTTCTTTTCCAACCACAATAATGATGACAATTCTCTTCCAAGAGATCTCTTGGTGTAAGTGAAATTCTGAAAACATCACAGAAATCTCTCTTTCACTCTCCTGTACTTATGTTCCCTAGTTGACTTCACCTTGCATGGCTACAGGGGGTAAAAAACAGCCATTGCTCATTTATGTTTGTTAAGAAACAATCCTAACAGGACACAAGGAACAGTGAAGCAAGGAACTGGGGAAAAGATGAGTTACATGGACCAAGCTTGGCCGGAGGGACACATTCTCCAGGGCCTCATTCCAGGGTGGGAGGGTGTGGGCTGAGACTGTGGGAGGTGAAGCCAGGACCTAGCATTTGTGCTGGATCCTAGCAGTTTTCAGGACAGATCACTGCAGTCTTGGGCTACTTTGATCTGTGCCATCATTTGAGGTGGTATAAATCTTAGCCCTGTTGGGGTTGCTACACCATTATCTAGGGTAAGTGGGAAAGTTTCCTCTTCCCTTGAGCTGCTGCAAGAGCTGCCCCAAACTTATGCAGATGAACAGGCCTGCCTGTTCTTCATCCTTTAAAACTGCTTTATCATTTCCTACAAACAAATAAGGAAGAACTCTGAAAAGAGGATACAATTCACAGGTATTTGATTCTTGTCAAATACAAAAAATTACTATTTTATTAATTGTATTAATTAATTAATATATCGAAAATAATTAAAATAATTATCAATAATTAAAGTAAAATTAAAATAATAAAATGAGGAGAAGCCAGCCCATCAGGTAAATTTTCTCTGCAGCCTACCTGCAATAAAGCCCCCACGCCGCCCCTCCCCCCCAAAAACCAAGTTAGATAAGCTTCTCAGCATTACCCATTGCCCATTCCAATTTAATTTCTTATATTTAAACCACATCTGTATCAGAACCATCAGGCTTTAAAGTTTAGAAATTTTTTAAGACCACCTTAGCACTCAAGCCTCTGTTTTTTCAAATGGGGGTGAAGACTGCCTTTTGGAGCATTTGCTGAGCTTCACTTTCATTGGATCAAGACCATTCTGGTGCTCTTGCATTCCTCTGTGACTGACCTGAACAGGAGCAAAGGCACATTTGCTTACTCATGAATAAACAAAGCTTTGTAAAGCTTTCCATGGAATTCACAGTCGAGGAGGTTGGAGGAGGGACATCTCCTTCCTTGAGTAATTTGTGTCAGGACCCTTTGGGTGGTTTTGGATTCTTCTCAGCCTGCCCTTACCAATGATCTAAGCAGGCAGCAATTTTCACCCTTTATCATATCATGACTTATTGACAAGACACTAAAATTATGTAGGCACAGCATCAGTGAATTTGGTAAAGTGGAGTTTATCCTGTTTTTGATCCTGTTTTTTACATTCCTTCAATTGTGTGCAGCTGAATCCAATTGTATCGGCTCTGCCTTTCCATTGGACTATTTCAGTGGCGTGGAGAGGGGGGATTTGCTGCTTGCGTAATAGCATATCCTCCATAACAATCTACCCTGGCCTTCGTGAGTCGCATGCAGTGTCAGCATCGAGCACGATTCCATAGTCTTTCAAGACTGATGGATGCCAAGTGCTCATGTTATTGATCGAATTCCCTCTGTGTAATTTAAGAACACTGGGTCCAGTCCAATCCCCCAATGTTGGCTCTTGAGAAACTTCCAGGAAACATTGATGCACCTTACATCTTGCTTCAGCCATCCTTTCACTGTTGAATTGCATAATTGTGCTTTTAGCCAATATGTTTGGTCCCCAACCACTAATGTGTGCATGTCTCTAGTGATTTAAAAAGCAATGCCAGTAACACCTGCCCATCTTACACATCCTGCTGTGTCCTTTCTAGAGCTTCTGGAGAAATCATATAGGAGGCTGGGATGTTCTTGCTGTTGTTGAAATGATCAATGCAACACAAGTGTCTGCCTGAGCATCTGCAAATCACAGGGTTCCTAGGGACTGCAGCTGTGCCAAGAGTCAGAAAGCCAAAGCACTCTCTGTCCCCAGAATGATTCTCCTGCCAAACACTGGACCCCTGGAGGTCCCAAAGCAAAGAGAAATCATACATAGACAGCTAAGCATACTTAAAGTTATTATTTGGGGGGGGGGGAGGGGACAACTTTGCAATTTGCACCTAGCAAACACAAAAATGGTATGATAGAAATCTATATATATATAATTGAAAAGGTCACTGACTCACTCACTCACTCATCAATGCCCAGCCAAACCCGCTGGGCCTAGAAGCGTGAAATTTGGGATGGATGTTCTTTGCATGACAGAGGGATCCACTAAGAACCGGTTTTTGGAAATTCCAACCAGAAGGGGGTGAAATGGGGCACAACACGTTTTCCTCCCTATACTGTAATTTGCATTGAAGAATCTGTGACTGAGGGATGTTCTGCCCCAATACCCGTATCTAGAAGCGTGAAATTCAGAGAGTGTGTTCCTTCTGTGACATCAACACCCACCAAGAAATGATGGGGAGAAATTTAACCCTTAAGGGGCTGAAAAGGGGTGCAACATGTTTTTGTCCTACACTTAACATGGAAGACTGACCAACATCCAACCAATTTGGTGCTTGGTGCCTGGTGCACTGGGGGGATGTTGTTTGGTGAGAGGGGTTGCACTGGGGAAGATGCTGTGCATGGAGGTGTTGCACATGGGGGGGGGTTGCGCATGGGTAGATTATGCACATGGGGAGGTGATGCGCATGGCAGTGATTCACATTGGGAGCTGATGCATATGGGGGTTGATGCACATGGGGGTTGTTGCACATGGGGGTTGATGCGCATGGAGTGTTGATGCGCATTGGGAGCTGATGCACATGGAGGTTGATGTGCATGGGGGGTTGATGTGCATGGAAGGATGATGCGCATGGAGGGATGATGTGCATGGAGGGGTGATGCACATTGGGAGCTGATGCGCATTGGGGGTTGATGTGCATGGGGGTTTTTGCACATGGGGGTTGATGCGCATGGGGGGTTGATGTGCATAGGAGCCGATGTGCATAGGGAGATGATCGGCATGGGGTTTTGATGCTCACGGAGGGATGATGCTCATGGAGTGTTGACGTGCATGGGGGTTGATGCACATGGGGAGATTGATGCGCATGGGGGATGTTGTGCATGGGGTGGATGGGCATGAGGGTTGATGGGCATGGGGTTTGATGTGCATGGAGGGTTGATCTGCATTAGGGGATGATACGCAGTGGGGGGATGGCGTATGGGGGAATTTTACTCCTGCAATGTGGGTACATTTTAGCTAGTAGTGTATAATTGCTGTTTGATCAGCCATCCATGAACCCTACCATTCCCATTTAAGTAGTACATGAGACAGCACCCTAACTTTATTTTTTTCTTCTCTGTTCCTGCTGTGGCATCCTCCCCATTCATTCAACTGTTTGGAGAAGCAAGCAGGCAACCAAGACCTGGGAAGTGCAAAAAAAATCACAGAGTGCCCCTGTCATATTCCTTACCTTTGCCTCCCATCTTCCACTTGTTCCCCTCTTGCTGCTTTCAAAGAAAAATGTTGCATGGAATACACTGGGAACAAGCAGAAGGTCAAGAAACAGAGCAATCTTGCTCAGAACAATCTTGCTCACATCTTCAGCATTCCCACCACAATTTTTTGTTGTAGTGGATCTGAAGAAAAAGGTGGGATTCTGCTTTTCAAAAGTGGTGGGCTATTGGGAAAGTGGCAGAGACACAGATCAAATAATTTGCTCATCATTTGCTGTCTCATCCAGCCAGCCACTTGAAGTAGCTATGCCTTCTGCTATGTCTAAGACACTCTATTTTCTCCAGTCAAAAACAGCCACTGCCGAGCACATATACTTTACAAATGACATAAATAATTAAAATATACATAATATTTTTTCATCACCACTAAAACACAGTAGCAAAAAATAAACCATATACCTCTGATTGGGGGTAGGACAAGGCTAGAGAGGGACCTATTCAGTATCTACCTGGCCAGGCTAATCCGTAGCCATAATTCTTTTCAGAGTTAATATTAGCAACTAAGTCCATGTAAACAGGAAATGTCAGTATATACAAAACATAAACAACTGGCTATTGCACCTAAGGCTATTGATCATCAGTTGCCCAGCATAGTACTCTCATTTCTTTTTCAGTTTGTGTTTCAGAAGGGTGGAGTTCCTCTCGGGGTTTACTTAGTAATCACACAGTTCAGCTTTTATTTACTTCTTCCAACCAGCTGTGGCAGAGGAATCAAGATCAATCTCAACAGACAAAATTTGCGCTCCGTGAACTGGCCAAGGGCCTCCCTTTTCACTCACTCTCTTGAAGTAAGACTATCTGTACTCCACAGTCAGAGCCAACTTTAGTTTTCATCCAAAATCTACATGGAAAATTCATCTTAAAATGTTCTCTGGGCACTCCTATGGTGTAAAGCGATTACACTGTTTGCTGCGTAGTTCAGTTATTTCAGGCAGATACTAATTAAACTCACAGAAGAATAGACCAAGTGCCAAGACAGTGCTATGTCACAAAAGTTGATGTTATTCTGGCAGAATTGTGAACGCCTCAAGCTACTTTTGTGGACTTTTGTGCACATGGATCAAGGAAGACCTGAATGCAAACAATATGGGTATCAGAAAGCATTATGCCTTTCAAGTTACTCATGAACCAATGAACTCATGAACTCATGAACCAAAATCACAAACACAGCCCAATCACGCAGCTGGGCCAGCAAGGCTGCACTGCATCCTACACTGGAGGTGAACAGGGTAGAGGTATCCTCAATGACATTTGTCCCCCTGTCCCAGGGAAAGCCCCTACCTTCACAATGGGAGCACAAACCTAACCAATCTAGACCAGCTAAATTCACACATCCCCCTATTCCTGAAGCAGCCTAAACCCTCCATCCCACCCCAGGAGTGGTGCACAAGGGCCTTTTGGTACTTTTGTGATACCCCAGGCCAGCACAGGACTTTTACCTGGACTTGTGCCAGCCTAACAAGGTGTCATGAGAAGGGAGGTCTCCTTAGAAAAGACTATGATGTTGGGGAATGAAGGCAAAAGGAGAAAGGGACAGCAGAGGATGAGGTGGTTAGATAGTGTCACCAAGGCAAATGTATATGAGTTTGGACAGACTTCAGAAACTAGTGAAGGATACGGTGGCCTGGCATGCTGCAGTCCATGGGGTCACAAAGAGACACACATGACTTAATGATTAAACAACACCCAGAATTTAGGAATGCACTTTAGGTCTACAAGGACCTGTGTTACCTAGCAGTCGTTCTTGAGCATTTCAGCCCAGGACTCCCTTCTGAGAATGACAATCTGTCTGGATCCCTCTGGAAGTGAAGCCATCAATCTGGAAGTGATGTCATGGCCAGAAGTTAAAACAAACAGGAATAGATATCACTGTTATGTCAGAGCTCCTCCATGTCCACTCAGAAGTCAGTTCTGTTGTGTTCAATGAGACTTACTCCCAGGAACTAAGCCTGCCCCATTCCAATATGACAATGCGAGATTGGTGGCACCCAGTGATGGTGGCACCCAGCTTTTCATGACCCCTCCACTGAAATAAGTCACATCCCCAAGGGAATCCCAACTTGATAACCATTGCTCTAGGACAGGGGTCAGCAAATTTTGGCAGTATAATGATGAACTAATGTTACAATATTATTCAGTGTGCCGACATGATTCTAAAGTTATATATGCAGAGTTATATATGCAGAGACCACCTACTTCGGCTTTTCTGTCCTCCAGCCAGCTTCCTCTGGATCCTCCATCACTCCAGGGGCTTCTCTATCCCTGTGCTACTGTGGGAGCTGGAGATGCTGATGAATAGCTGGATCCTTTCCTTGCAAAGGGGTTTACTTCTAAAGATGCATTGTTACCCATTCCTGAGAGTATTCTCAATTGCCTGCAAAGGATCTTTGCAGGAGAGAGGTCTTTGAGCAAAAAGGCACAGGAAAGGGTGAGTTGAATGAGGCCGGGTAGTGAAGTGCTCTTTCGCTGGCCCCACATAGGGCTCTGGCTGCTGAGGTGGCAGGAGGGCCCCATGCAGACCCTCTTGCCTTGTTGCCTCCAGGCCTGCTTCTTCTTAGCTGGCCCTGGGATGGCTTTCAAAGGAGGCACCACAGGGAATGAGGCTGACCCTTGGGTTCTCTTCCCTCAGCCTGGACCAGTGGTGGGCTGAAGCCAGTTCGGGCCGGATCGCCCGAACAGCTTCCTCTTTCTGACCCACCGCCACAGAACCGGTGGCTATGGCAGTCCAGAAAACCAGGTGCACCAGTTTGGCACCCGGCCCCACCACTGCACTGCGCATGCATCAACCTTCCAACGAAGGTTGATGCATGCGCAGTGCATCCTGAAGCTGGCCGGACAGCTTCAGGAGTGTGTCCTGAAGCAGCAAGCTTCAGGTTGCACTGTGCTTGTGCCGAGGTGGGCACAAGCGCAGTGCGCTGGGGTTGGGGCCCGCCCCTCGCCCCACCCCTCGCCCTCTCACCCACACCTGCAGTGCACTGGGGTGGGTGTTGTTCCCTCCCCGGCCCTGCCCCTGACCTTCCCCAGCCCCGCCCCTGACCTGCCCCGCCCCCTGGCCCCAGCCTGGCCCCGCCCACTTCAGGCGAACTGGATGTTGTGCCAGGCTGGGCCCACCTCTGGCCTGGACGCAGCCAAGCCATAAACCTGCTCTCCTGCAGAAGGTTCCAGAGGGTGAAGGGTCTCTGCCCTAGGGCCTTTCATTCTGATGGCAGCAGGGCAGGGTGAGGGGAGGAGAGAAGTTGCCATTCTGGGCACTGGCAACGGTAATAATTGCCAGCTGGCAATTGGGGCAATGGCAGCGGCAGCACTCTTGGCTGTTTCTGCCGAGGGTGCCTTGGCTGCGTTTGCCAAGGGTGCCTTGGTATGCTCAGGAGAACACACCAAGTCACCTTCCTTGCACTAGGAGATTGAATGTGAAGAGGCTGGGCAGTCTTAAAATTAAATTAAATTATAATTAAAAGCTTTTTAATTTTATTGGAGGTAGGGGGAGTGATGCTGTGTTAAAAACTAATTGTATTTTCCTTGTGTTTTAACTGTATTTATTGCTATCTAGTTTTAATGGTATTTTATTGTTGTTTTAATTGTTCTTAGCCGCCGTGGGTTCCCTTTGGTTAGGGAAGAAAGGCAGGATATAAGTCAAACAAACAAATAAATAAATCTTCAGGCCATTGCTGCTAAGCAGGGAACAAACTGGGGAGGAAGTACATACTACCTCCCCAAATTGTGTAGCTAGTGCGGGGCAAGGGAGCAATCTAACTCATTCACCATAATGGCACTTACTTCTGAGCAGATATACCTAGGCTCTAAGTCAACATTTGAAAGGGACTTTGGTGGATTCCCATGCAGTGCTTTCGTTTTTGATCCATTACATACAGGACTCCCATAAAGCTGGAACTGGCCTGAGATGTCTGGCTTTTACCTATTGGACCGGACTGGTCTGGTCCAATAGAGCCATGTCCGACCAATTCTGGGGGCTGGGAGGCTGGTTGGGGGCACTTATGGGCAGTAGCCGCAGCATGGCGGTTAAGTCTCACTGGCTGCGGCATCCATGTTTTTCAAAATGCATGCGCAGCCTTTGGGCTGCATATCGCGCATGTCCACCGGAACGAACACTACCTATTCCAGCAGTGCGCACCTCCATCACTAGGTCAGGCAAGGTGCACACCTCCTGATGACCTTGCCCAACCTAGTGATGGAGGTGTGCATGGCCAGAATAGGAAGTGTTGGTTCTGGCATGCACGCGCACTATGCAGCCTGGATGCTGCATGCACATTTTAAAAACATGGATGCTGCAGCCAGCGAGACTTAGCCACCGTGCTGCAGCTACTGCCCGTAAGTGCCCCCAACTGCCCCCACCAGCTTCCACTTATCACCTCCAGCCCAGGTAAGCCCCTGTCCTTCATGTCTACACAGAAGTAAGCCCACTGAGTCAGGGACAGGGTCCTCTGAAAAATTTTAAGTCTGGATTTTCAGTGGAAAATCCCGACTTTTCGAGGACCCTGTCCTACTTTTTGGGTGTCAGCATATGGTCACCCTGATTATATATTGCTTCTCTGTGATCTCACTTCACTGTGATTGCTTCACTGTGGGGTCCCAGTTAGCAAAAGCAGGGCAGTTTTCCCTCTGTTTCCCCTTTTGCAGGGGGTGGCAAAGAAGTTTGTGGAGAGAAAGAGCACTGCCTGAAGGTTATGTGGCATACATTGGCATCCTTCAGTCTCAAAAGACTATGGTATCGTGCTTTGAGTGTCCTCTCCAGAGCACGATGGCCTGGGAAGATTAATATGGAGGATAGACTGTTACCCAAGCAGCAAATCCTCCCTCTCCACATCACTGAAATAGTCCAATGGAATGGCAGAGCCAATATAATTGGTTCCAGCTGCATCACAGGAGTTACCAGAACGTGATTGTACACAGTCACAAACTGCTTCCGGGATTCCGGCTCCAGATTTTGCCTCAAGGTTGACTTCTGAAGTCTTTCCCATAGATGGGTATAGCCACAAGGCAGTGGAGGTTTTAGGTGGGAGTTTTCCTTCTCCAGAGAAACCACATTCAGAGGGATTTTGGACAGGTTTGACTCCTCAACAAAGGCCTGTCTGTCATGGGAGTCCCTGCCAGTAGCTACACTACCACCAGGTTAGCCCTTTGTATCACTGGAGCATAGAATCCCACCACCATGAAAAGATACTGTCCATTGGTTGGTTATGTGGCAAGTTGGATAGAAAAAAAGAACAATCTTGCAGCATTATCTTTTCTCCCAAGATCTTCTCCCCATTCCTCATCCTGGACTAGCAGTTTAGATGAATAATCTAGATTGGGGGTCAGAGAAATATTCTCATTTAGATAAAGGACTCTCTGCAGCTTTCTTTAAGGGCCCTGTATGGAATTACGGAGAGGGGTGTGTATGTATCTGTGAGTGTTCCTTTTGTGGCTTTTGTGTTCCTTTTGTGGCTGTCTGCAGGATGAACCTCTGAATAAATGGGGGGGGGGGTCAGTGATGGGATTCAAAGAAATTAACAACCGGTTCTATGCCCATCTGGCAGCCACTTTTAAATGGCTATTTTAAAACTTTATATGTCCTATCCAGTGGTGGTCTGAGGCCGATCTGGTAGCGGCAGGTAGCTGAGGCCGATCCCGGTAGCTGAGGCCGATCCCGTCAGCTTCAGAAGGCACACTGTGCACCTGCCAACCTTGGTGCATGACAGTGTCCTCTGCGGGGCCATTTGGCCAAATGACTCCGCAGAGATGCGGACCTCCTCCTTGGAAAGGAGGAAGTCTCCTCTCAAACTGACTGGAGAGGAGGAAGTCTCCTCTCAAACCGTCTGGAGAGGAGGAAGTCTCCTCTCAAACCAACTGGCTCCAGAGGACACTGCGCAGGCACCAAGGCGCCAAAGTTGGCGCACACAGGGTGCGCCTGGGTTGGGGCCCGCCCTTCGCTCCGCCCACCTGCAGCCACAGCATGCTGGGGTGGGTGGTGTGCCCTCCCCGGCTCCACCCCCTGACCCGGCCTGGCCCCCCCACTTCTGGGGAACCGGTTGTTAGGCCAGGCCAGGCCCATCCCTGGTCCTATCTCTTGTTAACAACCGATTCTATAGAGTAGGTGCAAACCTGCTGGAGCCCACCACAGGGGGGGGGGGTATGCATAAAAAGAACTTTGTGTTCCTGCAAATAATTTCTCCCATGCTGTGTACATGGCTTGTACATGGCCTGAGAGCCTCCTTACCCCTGGATGGGGTGTCTTCTATTGCAACTGTGAATGTATTTGTGAGGGGTATGCATGGTGCCACCTCTTCGAGTTGGTTAGACTGGGGCTCCTGCCCAAACTTGAAACCCAGACATACCTGCCAGATAGACATGGAATCCTCCTCTGAGACTAACCTTGCATGTAAGTAGACCTGGGCACCATGCAGGGGCACATGTCACTTAGTATGGGCATGGGAGCAATAGCAGGGGATGTGACTGAAAATCATACATTCCTTGTGAGGAAATATTTACTGCATTTATTTTCTGGCCATTATTATTATTATTCATTTCATGTCATGACTATAAATATCTCTCGGCCTCACCTATCTTTTGGAGTTGCTGTGAGGACAAAAGAAGGGGATGATGCACATCACCCTAAGAGCCTTAGAGTAGTGTCCAAACATTTTGGCAAGAAGGTCACATCATCTCTCTGACACTATGTATGTCAGAAATGATTTGAAATTATTTACATTTCAAATTTGAATAAATTTAAATAATAGTGTTATATAAGAAAAAATATGAGGGTATTACAGACAGATACAGAGGATTACAAAATTTGCTCATGGGCCAGATGGAAGGGTCTTGCTGTGGGCCATGTTGAAGCTTGCTGTGGGCCCCCTCTGGCCCCTGGGCCAGGGTTTGCCACCTCTGCCTTCGAGGAAGGGTGGTATAAAATATGAAAAAAAATCAGACTAATATTTTTATAAATTTAATATCAGTATTTACAAGTATATAATTATGTCATATTGTGTGTAAAAAATTTATGGGACCTGGGTACTGAAAGTTTGGCTTCTTGTCCTGGTTGGTTGATTCCCATACACAGCTAATGAGCCACTGTTGAAATCAAGATGCTGGACTGGGGCTCTTCTTATGTCCCTTTATTCTTAGCTGCTTCACTTGTCTCAATGATTTGCCAGCATTGTCCATGCACTTAAATCACTCCTGCTGAAATCAATAGTATGTGAAAGTGCTTAACTTTTGCTGGATCCTGTTCATGGAATGTCCTGCAAAAGAGAACTATGTTGGCCCAAGTAACATACATGGAATTGCATCAATCACATTTTGCATCATTTGGAAAACAAGACTCTTTTAACTTAGGGATTGACTTACAATATGACCAGTCAGGACAAAGAAACAATAGATATGAAAAGCTGTATAAAAAGAATTTAAAGGTGTGCGGGTATGGGTGTAGTCATAGAATAATTAACCTCTAAAAAGATTTCAATATTTTATGCACGACTAATTACAGTAATACCAGTCTTGATTGATGGGTCCTTAAGGTTATTTTAAAAAACCTAGGTGAACATAGCCAGCACCAGGAGGAGCTCTTGTACCAATCCTAGTTCAGCATTAATATTTTTAGGATTCACAGTAGAGTTATCAAGAACAGATTTAGGAAGTGGCATTTTCTGAGAGACAAACTCTATAAAAGATATTCTTAATTCCATATGAAGATCCCAAGAACGTTTCTACATTCTATTATGATGATTTTATTTCTCACCTTAAAATAGTGGCTAGATCCTATCATGCAGGAACATCAACAGAACTTTTGTTCCACTTTCAAAAATGTATCCCACAGCCACCTGTGAGAAGCCACCGGAAGTTATACCTGGCAGTTCTCCACAGGTATCAGTGCCCGATCTCGGGCTCATCAGAGCATGTAAGGTGGCAGATGGGCAGGAAGGGGGAGGTTCAGAAAGGAAAGACAGTGGGGACTAGGAGTAGAGACTAAGGCTGCAATCCAGAGCAAATTCAGCCTGCTCTGACCTAACTGCACTCCCCTAACTATTCTGTATCCAGAGCAGAAAGTTATGCTGAATCCAGAGAGTCAGGAAGCCTGTGCTGCCCTAACTGCTCCAGAGCATGCTAAGTAACTGACACAAGGGGAAGACTTGCTCCTGAGGAGACACCCCTCAGATCACACTGAACAAGGAACAGCTGTGGTGCCTACAGTGGTGACATGACTCTGCACATCACCTGGTGCGGAAGCCTGTGCGTCATCCCTGGGATGCGCGCCCCCCCCCCCCCCACCTGGACTGCACAGTCACCAAAGTTGGCGCCTGCGCCGTTGTTTCTGAAGCCAACTGGCTTCAGAAAGAGTACTGCGCAGGCACCATCTCTGACACCTGCGCAGTACTTTTCTGAAGACTTTTGGCTTCGGGGGAGACTGTGCAGGCGTCAGAGTTGGTGCCTGTGCAGTACTCTTTCTGAAGCCATTCGGCTGCCGCTCTGCCTCCTGAGTGAGGCCGAATAGCTGTGCAGAGGCGCAGACTTTCTCTGCTCTAAGGAAGTCTCCTCTGAAGCTGTTCTGCATGCTCAGTGTGTTTCTGCGCAGTGCATCTCAGATGGCCGTTCAGGCCAGCTCCTCAGACAAGTGTCAGCTTCTGGCTGATTCTCCGCCTTGGAGCAGGCCTGAATGGGTGTGCTGACGCCCGGGGCCTGCCAAAGGACAGTCAAACTCCTCCGGCACATCACCCCATACGGAGCACATCCCCAATGCAGCCCACACCAGCCGCACCAGTCTGGTGACGCCACTGGGTGCCTGCCTTATAAGGAGTCCCTGATGAGATGCCAGTACATTCTACAGTGAATACAAGGGGCTTCTTGGAGTGGCCTGCTGTATCCTGAGGTTTGTGGGCAGCTGTAGTTTGTTCCATATCCTGAGGTTGAGAGGCAGGGGTTGCAGCTAGGCTGGCCAAGAACTCAGATTTTTGGTCAGCACTGCCATTCTTACTCGGGCCTTATCATGGACCCCTATGGGTCTACTCATTACTATACCTGCTCCTGAGGTGGTATAACTCTGAGGGCTGGAAGAGGGCATTTCTGCCTTGGAAACAGGCTCTGGATTCAGAGTAACTGCTCTGCCCTAGGCAATGCTAAACATGCCCTCAACTTGCCTCTCCTGAGCTGCTTAGGCTGCCCCAGTTAGGGCAGAGCAGGTCCACCTCTCTTAGGGCACCCTATCTTGCCTTGCTCTGCCCTAAGCCTCCTTCAGAGTAACTGGGCTGGAGCATCTTGCAGTTGCTCCAACCTAGTTTTAGATAGGGCAACCTAAGGGCTCTTATGTGGACAGATTAGTTGCTCTGGATTGGGCTGTTAAGCAAAATAAACTTGGCATGGGTCCAAGGAGACCATAAGTGATCAGGTTGCCTTCTAGGAGATGAGTAAAAATGCTTTTTACACTCCTCATCATTGCTGTACAATTTCGCCCAGGTTCTCTCAGATTCTACAATTGCCTCACAGGTTCTGTTGACATGGCTACATGGTATGGAGTGGCAGGAACATAGGACTGAAGTCAGAAAGCACCTAAGGGAATAACTTATCTATTTATTAAGTAACACTTTGCTGCATTTGCTCAACATTATATAGTTATTCCTATTTTTAAAGACTTAAGAGCACAATCTTAACCATGTTTACTCAAAAGTAAGCCCCATTGTGTTCAGTGGGTCTTACTCCCAGGAAAGTGTCTTTAGGATTGCAGTCTTATTTAGATACACATACACACCATGGCTATTTGGACATCTTGTTGCTACCCCCCTCCAACAAAGTTGTAACTGAACCTTTACCCAACCCACAAGTCAAGTTCCACCAATAATATTCACCAGAGCCCACCTTTTCTCTGACTGCCTGGCCACACTATGAGAAGAGAAATTTTCAAGCCAGAATTTGGCCATCCTAGCTTCACTAATAAATCAATGGCCCTTGTTTTCAATTAACAATCCATTTCTTCTCTTTAATATTTTTCCCAAGAGCTTGTATGAGGTGATCTGCAATCCTCTGTTCAGATTATTATTGTTGTTAGTCAAGATCCAGAAAGTTTTCCCATAAGGAACCATGCTGAGCTAATGTGTTAATGAAAATACTCTCCCCCCCCCCCACCCCCAGTTCTCTGGAAAGGTAATTTTGGACACAGATATATATGCTGAAAAATTTTTCTGCAAGATAAAGAAAACTGATAATTTTTTTGCCACTTCTTGTTATTAACTCAGAAATGTGGGTTGGGTAATGGGTCATTTGCCCTTCTCCTTACTCTTTGTTCTTTTCAGCTTGGAGTTGCCTCCTCTGTTGTGAAAATTCCTTCCCCAAACTAAATCTACTCTCATTCTGTAGAAATCAAGCCAAACTTTTCCACAAATGCAGACAGCTATTAAAGATATATTATTACCAGATGTTTCTTTTTTTTCCATGTGCCCAGAAGCCAACATGAGGTAACTGGAAAAATATTAACCCATCCAAAACCAATAGTGCTGTGAAGCACCCCAGAGCCTGAACTGTTTGTTATGCAGATGTGCACCAACTGCTGGGAAAATCTAAAACCAACTAGGAAGTCAAGTGATGCCCTGCCCATCTGGTAAAAATGAAAGAAACCCCCCCCCCAATTGGGGGGACAAAAATTGGAGAATAAAAATGTAAAAGTGGAGGGAAAAGAGAATTAAGCATGCTGCCCTTGAACTCCTTGAAAGAAGAGAATTTTTTAAAAGTTAATTCACATGTTCACCATGGCCAGGAATTAGATCAGGAATTGTTCCTCAGAGCCAGAAATTAGTGGCATAGAAACCATTCCTCATGCACAGCAAGAAATTTACCTGGGAGACTCATGTTGCTCCATGTTCATCACACAATGATTAAAAAAGAACAATATAGCAATGATTAATTGGAAACTCCTTAACATTTTCTAGGTCTTGGCTTCCTGACACCATCTGTTTTCACAACTGACACTTGATCCAGTTTTGTGCTTCTTGACTCTGTCATGAAACATTCACTGGTCTAGAACAGGAAACTTGGCTTGAAGGGCATGGTAAAAATAACTGAGAAACAATAGATTCTCTCTGATATAAAAATGAGCAATTCTCTCCTGCATTGTACAGATATTAACAATATTCAGAAGTGGCACTTTCCAGAAACAAGGTATTCTGAATGTCACTTGCAAACATATACTTTGACATCTTGAAATCCAGTTCCCTACCAGATGTGAGTTTGGGTTTTCCAATGAAAGGAAAATCTATTAGACTTTGACTTAAGCCTAGAGTCACCACCCACTCTACCTGACTCAAAAATCAGGCAACTTTTCAAGTTGTTGAGTCACTCCTTTGTGACTTTATAGGATTCAAGTTGCTTCCTTCCCTTTTGAAAATCCTGCCATGGTTCCACAGAGGAAAATGAGGCTGCTGCCAGACAGTATTCATGCTTGGAGGTTCCCATTCAACTCTCCCCTATCCATGCCCACCCCAGCCTACAGCTGCCCCAAACCTTTCCATTCTTTCCCCACATGATCCCACCTGGCAATGATGAAAGAAACCTCCCTTCACATCACAGGCATGACAAGAACAAGGGTGCATCCCAGCTTGGCCTGTAAGGAAAATGCAGGGTGAGAACAGCGCAAAAGAAGTGAGAAAAAGCCCACTACAGGGCTAGACTGACTGTCTTGGCATTCATTTTAAACATTGACCCCTCTTCCATCCCACCTGTCATGGTAGTTGGGTTCTGCCTCTGCTGGAGAACAACTAAAGATTAGTACAACTTTATGTACCAATTTTAAAAGTATTCTTTTAAGCTAATAGAAATAGACTTGCTAGATCCCTTCTTAAATATACTGTACATCAGTGATCTTCAAAGTTGGGGTCTGGACCCGTGAGGGGGTTACAACTTCATTTGGGGAGAGGAGGATCACAAAAAGCTGGATTTGGGGGCAAGAATCACACAAAAGAAGATGGAGAAACTCTACCTGGAATATTGTGCTGACAGGTATTCCGACAAATGGATCAGGCCCAAAGGAGAGTGATTAGGACAATAAGAGACAATCTGACAATCTGACATAGGGAAACTTCAATGTCACTTCCAGCGATGACATCACTTCTGGGAGGGTCCCGGACAGACTGTCATTCTCAGAAGGGGGTCCTAGGCTGAAATGCTCAAATACCACTGTTGTACATCATTAATTTTCTTTTGAATATTGATATACAGAACCACTGTATATACTACATGCACTGTATATACTAGCATACTAAATATACTATAATATATAGTATAGTGCATACAGTACGATATACAGTACAGTATATTTAATAAAAAACTTCTCAAAGCAGTTTGGATCTTCTGGTGAAGTAGATTTCCTTGTTATGTTCCTAAATCTTGCTCCCAGAAACATTTAAGCTTTCCTGAATCAAAAATATTAATATTCAATAACAAATTATGCATTTGATTTTAACTGTAATAAAAGCAAAGTCCACACTGGGAAAAAGTCGAATATAAACTCTTACCAATCTATACTCCTCACCTTAGTATGAGGTGAGCCTAATCCCTATTAGCTTTACAGCTATTAATGCAATTTCTTTCAGGATTTTTTTTAAGCTATCTACAAACCAGCTCTTTAAAAGACAAGAAGACTTTAAGGAAACATATTGCAAATATTTAGTAACAAGGTACTCTGGATTTTCTATAAAAACTACAGACTTAGTAATCAGCCAAGGAAAATGTATCCCCTTCTATAATCAGGAAATAGTTTAATTAGCTTTATTTCCAGTCAATTTGAATTTTACCTCCCTTTTCTGAGTAAGCCCCCAAACTCCCTGTCAGCCTAATTACTTGGCTACCATGCTGCCAGAGTTTTGGCAGAAAAGTTGTTAGCAAGCAGGAAAGAGAAAGAGATGGAGTTTTCCTCTCCTCTGTGATGATGGGAGATGGAGAAATCTTCCACTTCCACAGAAGGTTGCAGGATGCACCCTGGAAACATAATTTTCTCAAGGTCTACTGTCTAGTAACTCTTGGGAAAACTATATTTTTCCCAGCTGCATCTCATAGTAGATTATGGGCAAAATCAGGAGTACTCGGTAACTACGGGGATTCCTTGCTCCAGTGTAAGAACAATTTACTCTGGATACCAATATGAATTTCTCATGGGTTTTCACTAGGTGGTGCAGTAACTACAGGTGCATGTAATGTCTCTTACGTGCTCCCGTTGTTACTCTGGATTTGGGGGTAAGAATAGCACAAAAGAAGATGGAGAAACTCTACCTGGAATATTGTGCTGACAGGTATTCTGACAAATGGATCAGGCCCAAAGGAGAGTGATTAGGACAATAAGAGATCATGTCATCAGAGGTGCATTGCTAGGTGCATTGCTGCCCTGTGGTCACCCCTTGAAATGCTGCCCCAACCCCAGAAGTCATTGTGGTGACGTGATGAGATCGAAACAATTATTTCTGGCACACTCTCAGTGGTTGAATACTGGTGGCTGCCCACTTTTTCACTTTGAAAGAAGCAGTCTGCTTCTCTGCACAACACACAAACACTTTTGAGTTGCTCTACAAGTTGCATTCTTCTGCTCTCTCTCTCTGTTACTCTCAGAGAGGTTGAGTGCTGTTCAAAGCAGCTGCCCAATTCTTCTGCAACAATGTTTGATCCCCCAGAGCTGTTGCCTGGGGTCAGCTGCCCCCTCAAAAGACCAATGCATGTTCTATTAGGAAAGGTTGAAGGAATTGGGCATGTGTAGTTTGGTGATAGTTAAGATGGACGTGATATTATCTATAAATATCTAAGGGGCTGTCGTGTGGTTTCTCTGGAAAGTAGGACTAGAACAGCAGGCCTCCGTCAGTCTTGGAAGACTATGGTATCGTACTCGGTGCTGCATACGCTGCATGCGAAGCACGAAAGCCTGGGTTGGATTGTTATGGAGGATAGGCTGTTACCCAAGCAGCAAATCCCCCCTCTCCATGCCACTGAATTAGTCCAATGGAAAGGCAGAGCCAATACGATTGGATCCAGCTGGTGTCGCAGAGCTGGGCTAAGGACAGGAGCTCACCATGTCTTGTGGGGCCAACCCGGGTCTCGAACCATGGCCTGCTGGTTAACAGGCACAGCGTCTTAGCCACTTTCGCCACCCACAGCCCATAGGACCAGAACAAATACATTTAAATTACAAGTGAGATTTTTGATAAAATGTTACCAGGAATTGTGACAGTATAGTGTTTTCAGTGGAATAGTCTGTCTCATGGTAGCCTTCTATCATTGGAGGTCTTTATGTAGAGGCTGGATAGCCACTTATCAGGGACATTGTAGAAGGGGTAGGGATTTGAACTCAATGATCTTAGAAGTTACTTCATCTACAATGCAATATTTTAGAGATCTCAAACTAATTGGTAAGAGGCTCAGGATGAATGGGTGGTTTTTTCCTGTAGCAAAAATATCACACACTGAGCACTGCCTGAGCTGCTGAGCAATTATTGTCTCATTATTTAGCAGCTCAGGTCGTGAGCATCCCACAAAACCTCTGAGCATTTGCTGTGCCGCCCCATGCACCCATGCCTCACAGTCTGGGAACCACTGACATAATTTTTTCAAGGCATAATCCTAACCCAGTCCAAGTCAGCACAAATCACCTGTCTCCCAGTTCCTATAGTGGATAGGGGAGGCTGGTGCATATCTGTTCACTGTCCTAACCCCCACAAGAGTGGTGCAGAAGTGACTTAGGACACTTTTGTGACACCCCCAAGCCAACATGGGACTTGTGCCAGGATTTATGCAGATGTAACTGGGCATTAGGATTGCAGCCAGTGTATCATAGGTGGCTAAGGAGGTGCAGGGTGTAGCAATTAACACCAGTCTACTAGCTAAGGGAGGCAAATTGAGCTAGATACTAGTTGCCAAAACTACAAATACTGTAATAACATCGTGATATATATCATGGGATCGGTAATTTAATGCAACAAACAGCATCAGAATGTTTGTATTCTATCAAATATTATGGCCAGCAACCTCTTGTGGCTGTGTGGTTAAAGATGCTGTGCCTGTTGATTTGAAGATTGGAAAACCAGTGGTTTGAAACCCAGGTGACCTATGAAGCAATATCCCCATGTTGCATTCATCCTCTAAAGTGGACCCTGACGGGAGCAGGAATAATGCTAAGAAAATGATGATGATGATCAAATATTATGGCCAATTAACCATAACATGAATGAAAACAAAACTGCCTTATAGAACAAATAAATCTTCTTATATTTAGCAGGAGGAAATATAGAATCCTAGAGTTCAAAGGGACCTAGTAGGTCATCTAGTCCAACCCCCTGCCTACAGCAGGAAATTCTCCTAGAGCATCTCCCACAGGTACTGGTCAAGCCTCTGCTTGAAGATCCCCAGTGAGGGTGACTCCACCACCTCCCTTGGCAATCTGTACCACTGCCAAACCGCCCAAACCGTCAGGAATTTTTTCCAGATATCCCAACCGGAATCTCCTTTCTTGTAGTTTGTACCCATTGGTTCTAGTTCTGCTTTTAGAAGCAGCTGTGAACAAATGAGCCCCTTCCTTCCTATGACAGCCCTTCAGTTATCTGAACAGGACAATCAGGTCTCCTCTCAGCCTTCTCTTCTCCAGGCTGAACAGACCAAGTTCCCCCAAACTTTCCTCGTAGAGCTTCCCTTCCATCCCACTGATCATTCTTGTCGCTATCCTCTGGACTTGCTCCAGTTTGGCTCCATCTTTCTTAATGTGAGGTGCCCAAAAACAGAACACAGTATTCAAGGTGAGGTCTAACCAATGCAGAATAAAGAGGATCTATAACTTCTTACGACTTGGAATGCAGCCTAAAATGGAATGCTAGAATGCTCTTACTGCAGCCTAAAATGGCATTTGCCTTCTTTGCAGACACATCACACTGCTGTTCACATCACATTGATGTTCACTGGTGTTCACATCACACATTACACTGATGTTCAGCTTGTGATCCCCGGCAACTCCAAGATCCCGCTCACATGTTGTGCTGCCAAGCCAAGTGCCTTCCATTTTATACTTGTGTTTTTGGTTTTTATTGCCTAAGTGCAGAACTTTGCAATTCTCCATGTTGAAATTCATTCTATTTGTTACAGCCCAGTATTCCAGTTTATCCAGATCCTGTTTTGTGTTTGCTACTCCTCCCAGCTTGGTGTCATCCACAAATTTGATCAGGCTCCCCCATATCCTTTCCTCTAAGTCAATGATGAAAATGTTAAAGAGAACCAGGCCCAAGACAGGGCCCTGAGGAACCTCACTTGAAAACCAATCTCCATGTTGGTACACACCTAGCTACCAGCAGTGGCAAAATGCAAATCAAGTAAGTGGAAACATCAAGATGAGTTAGGACATTGGCAAGTGACTAGGTGGGAGGCAAATTTGTCACAGATCAAAATCCATATTTGAAGTGAAGGTTAAAAGCCCCCAAGTTTTTTACTCTTAAGTTCAGAAATACAAGTATGGGAAATATGCTGAGGAAAGGGCCAGCATGGATACCACCAGTTTGAATGTGGAAATGCTTTTCTAAATAGGAATTTCATTTTTGTTTAAGCAATTTCATTTTTCATATATAAAACAAACATTTCAGATAGCAGACTTCTGAAGTACGCTTCAGAAACCAACTGCAGAAATATACTCAGCAGCCATGGGTGCGCTGTTGCTCTTTCTTTAGAAAAGTAGACCTTTTAAAATGCATCTGGGATCCAGACCAGCTGTGCTAATGTCAGGAAAGCATGTGGCCTTGATTACTAACAGATGTGCAACTACTCCCATGTATGGTAAAAGGCAAACTGCAAATGTCATACCATTATCATTAGGACTTAAGGAACCAGTCGATTGATTCTCAGTCTGTTCTTTTCAAGGCAGTCATGAAGGCATTTTAGGATGCTCACATTCATTAGTGTGTGTGTGTGTGTGTGTGTGTGTGTGTGTGTGTGTGTGAGAGAGAGAGAGAGAGAGAGAGAGAGAGAGAGAGAGAGAGAGAGAGAGAACACAATTACACGAGAATGGGAAATTACACACATCCCACACCACAGTGAAAGAACATTTTTTAAAAGATCCTCACATCAATATCATCAGACTAATGTAGTCCCAATCTTTAAGAAGGGGAAAAAAGAAGACCTGGGAAATTATAGACCAGTCAGTTCGACTTCAATCCCAGGGAAGATATTAGAACAAATCATAAAACACACAATTTGTGCACATCTAGAAAAGTACTCAGTGATCAAAAGAACCCAGCATGGATTTACCAAGAATAAATCTTGCCAGACAAATCTGATCTCCTTTTTTGATCGGGTAAAGAGCTTACTGGACAGTGGCAATGCTGTGGATGTCATTTATCTTGACTTCAGCAAAGCATTTGACAAGGTCCCACATGACATTTTAATTGGGAAGTTGGAAAAATATGGGCTAGACGAGGCAATCGTTAGGTGGATCTGGAATTGGCTCGACGGCCACACTCAAAGGGTTTTAGTAAATGGTTCTGTGTTAAGCTGGAGATTGGTTTCAAGTGAGGTGCCCCAGGGTTCTGTCTTGGGCCTGGTTCTCGTTAATATTTTCGTCAACGACTTGGAGGAAGGCATATGGGGGAGCGTGATCAAATTTGTAGATGACACCAAGCTGGGAGGAGAAGCAAACACAACAGAAGACAGGAGAAACCTCCAGGAGGATCTGGATAAACTGGAATACTGGCCTATAACAAATAGAATGAATTTCAACAGGGAGAAATGCAAGGTTCTGCACTTTGGGTGCAATCCAGAGTAACTACGGGGAGTCCTTGCTCCGGTGTAAGAACAACTTACTCTGGATTGCAATATGAATTTTCCATAGGTTTTCACTAGGTGGTGCAGTAACTACGGGTGCATATAATGTCTCTTATGTGCTCCCGTAGTTACTCTGGATTGTGCCCTTTGGCAATAAAAACCAAAAACACAGGTATTAAATGGGGAATACTTGGCTTGGCAGCACAACATGTGAGCAGGATCTTGGAGTTGCCGTGGATCACAAGCGGAACATGAGTTAGCAGTATGATGTTTCTGCAAAGAAGGCAAATGCTATTTTAGACTGCATTAAGAGGACTGTAACTTCCAAGTCATAAGACGTTATAGTTCCTTTTTATTCAAGAAGTTATAGTTCCTCTTTAGACCTCACCTTGAGTACTGTGTTCACTTTTGGGCACCTCACTTTAAGAAAGACGCAGCCAAACTGGAGCAAGTCCAGAGGAGAAGGACAAGAATGATCAGTGGGATGGAAGGGAAGCTCTGCGAGGAAAGTTTGGGGGAACTTGGTCTGTTCAGCCTGGAGAAGAGAAGGCCAAGAGGAGACCTGATTGTCCTGTTCAGATAACTGAAGGGCTGTCATAGGGAGGAAGGGGCTCATTTGTTCACAGCTGCTTCTAAAAGCAGAACTAGAACCAATGGGGACAAACTGAAAGAAAGGAGATTGCAAAGGAGAAAAGAAACTGCAAAAAAGGTTGGATATCTGGAAAAAACTCCTGATGGTTTGGGCAGTTTGGCAGTGGAACAGATTGCCAAGGGAGGTGGTGGACTCTCCCTCACTGGGGATCTTCAAGGAGAGGCTCGATGAGCACCTGTGGGAGATACTCTAGGCGAATTTCCTGCTGTAGGCAGGGAGTTGGACTAGATGACCTACTAGGTCCCTCCCAATTCTAGGATTCTATGATTCATCGGTAGTTATTAATAATGTATTGATCTCAAACTGTTTCACAATTACACACAGAATGCATTTACTCCTATATCTTGTCTCGCTCCTGCAGCAATTCTCCCCCTCAGATATTCTGTAGCAATAACAATGCTTAATACATGTATGCAATTGATGTGGCATCACAACCTCCATCTTCAAATGATTTGCAAATGATGCAAATTTCCTTGCAAGAGGCAATCAAACAAATTTGTGCACTCCAAAGGATCCAATCAAAGTGCATAGGAAAAGAGCATCATCATTCCCCTTCTCTCTTTATAAGAATAACTAGTGAAAAGCATACCCGCATTGCGGGAGTAAAATTCCACCGTACGCACATCCCCCCACTGCACATCAATCCCCTATGAGCATCAACCCCCCCATGTGCAACCTCACCCATGTTCATCCACTCCATGCACATCAACCCCTATGCTCAACCCCTATGCATCCCCCTATGCACATCAACACCCCATGCTCATCAACCCCCAAGCGCAACAACCCCCTGTGCGCAACATTTCCCGTGTTCATCCCTCCATGCGCAACATTCCCTGCATGTGCAACATTCCCCACATACGCAACATTCCCGCATGCGCAACATCCCCCCATACACAACATCCCCCATGCGCATCAGTCCCTCATGCGCATCATCCCCCATGTGCATCATCTCCCCATGCTCATCAAACCCCCATGCGCATCAACCCCATGCGCATCATCTCCCCATGTGCAACACCCCCATGTGCAACATCCCCCATGCGCAATTTTTCCCCATGTGCATGAACCAGTACGCAACATCCCCCATCCGCATCAACCCCATGCGCATCAACCACCATGCGCATCAACCCACATCCCCCATGCGCATCATTCCCCCCTGTGCAACATCTCACACGCGCACACTAACCCCCATGCGCAACCCCCCATGTGCAACCCCCCCATGCGCAGCATCCTTCCCAGTGCAAACTCTTCCTCCTGACAACATTCCCCCAGTGCACCAGGCACTGGACAACAAATTGGCTGGAGGTTGGTGAGTCTTCCATGTTAAGTATAGGACAAAACACATTGCACCCCTTTTCAGCCCCTTAAGGGTTAAATTTCTCCACATCAGTTCTTGGTGAGTGTTTATGTCACAGAAGGAACTCCCTCCCAGAATTTCATGCTTCTAGGTCCAGGGGTTGTCGCAGAGCATCCCTCAGTCACCGATACAATGCAAAGTATAGGGAGTAAAACACATTGCGCCCCATTTTACCCCCTTCCAGTTGGAATTCCAAAAACCAGTTCTTAGTGCACCCCTCAGTCATGGAAGGAACACCCACCCCAAATTTCACACTTCTAGGCCCACCGGTTTGTCAGTGAGTCAGTGAATCAGTCAGTGACTTTTCTCTTTTATTCATATAGATAAGGCCAAAGGCCCACTGGATCAGGCCTAAGGTCCATCTATTCCAACTCCTATTATCTTACAGCGGACCACCAGATGCCTCAGAAAGCAAAAAAAAAAAAAAAAAAAAAAAACCTGCATCCTGTTGTCACTCTTTTTCATCTGGCATTCTGAGCCCTCTTATAATAATACCAGAAGGTTACTTCTGTCTTGTATCCTGTGGTTTACAACCATCATGGCTTGTAACATGTGGTGGACCATTCCTTTAGCAATCTGTCCAATACCGTTTGAGCCCAGCCATCAGTTACATCCTGTGACAAGAAGTAGTGGTGTCACTAGGAGGGTGCTGAAGATCTTCTTAGGTGTGATCTTTCAGAGTTGAAACAAGCGACATATGTGCGTCCAGGTGTGAGACACCAGTACTGGCCAGAAATTTTTAAAATCTTGTTATTTTCAAATAGTACCATTATGTATATCAATCAATATTTAATGTCATGCAAAATGCGATAAAATACACCAAGCTGAAGTAGCTCTATTCCATCAAACGTTATAGCAAAATTTCCATGCCAACTGCCTGGGGCAACACCTCATATTGGGTTAGGCATGGGAAGAGGTCCATCATGGGGTGATGCACTGGCATCCTGTACTACATGACACAAACCCTAGTGATCCCATTAGCATAGAATTCCACAGGCTAACCATTCCACACACCTGAGCCAGGCTGTTTACTATTTGGCTAACTACTCCCAGTGGGGTCTGGACAAAAGACTTCAGAACTTCAGAACAAGGACAAGGACAAAAGACTTCAGAACAAATGCAAAGTGCAAGAAAACACAAGCATGAGCAGCAAGAAATTTAAAGGGCCTATGCACTGGAATTACAGTCAGAAATATGTTGACTTGCTCAAGTTCCCGCCCCCAGCACAGCAAGAGCTTTTGGTGCGCCTTGGGAGCAAAAGCTCTGCTATGGCCATTTGTGGCACACTCCTCTATACTTTTCAAAACACATGCAAGTGCCAGCTATCTCCCTCCCCACATGTCCAGGAATCAGATAGTGGACAAGCAACTATCCTTCACCATCACTGTTGTGAGAATTAGTCACCACGACTGCTATCTCCTGTTCCTTTCTGCCTCCTAATCATCCTTACCCCATGATGGTTGGAAGTAGTGATAGAAACATTTTCTGAAATGGTGTTGGGGCATGGAAAGACAAAGCCCATTTGATGTTGTTGCTAGACACATTATAGGAAGCACACACACACACACACACACACACAGGCCCTGGGGAGTAATACAGGCAATGGTGGAGAGTAACAGCAGTGGCTTGTCACAGCTCCTTGGGTATGAACCCTTAGCATATGTCCTTCAGGCACCAAGAAATTTAAGTACAGTAATTAATGTATAACCTTACCTTTTGCCCTCTGCAATGTGGGTTTCAAACCAACAGCATAAAAACAGCAATGGCATTTACCAAAGCAGCACATATTAAAAACAAGACAATCCAAGGTAAAAATGGTGGCAGTATTTAAGGTAGCAACATATTACCAACCCACCAAAGCAGCTTAACTGGATTATTATGGAGAAACTGATAAGGATTTGTGGAAATTCAGACTTGGTAGACACCAGGGAAGGAACTGAGAGCCCAATCCTATGCATGTCTACTCAGAATCAAATCCCATTATAGTCAATGGGACATATTTCCTGGACATATGGATAGGATTGGACTCTCAGTGCACCCTTGTCAATGGGGTATGTGCTGCATCCTGTGTTGTGGGTGTTTGAGACCTCCTAAAGGCGTGGGAACATTTGCTTCCCTACTTTGCATCTGCATTGTGGCCGCACTAGTGGAAATTTGGAGAGGACTGGGCCTTATGATGACCGTATACACTGACTGAAAATAAAGCATTACAAAAAAGGTGACCTGGAAGCCACAAAACGAAGTGGAGTGGGGGGTTTTCACCAGGGAATTTGGGAATCTCATCACAGTTCTGCATCCTGTTTTACAGAAGAAAACTTCCCTTGAAAGCTGAAAAGTGATTAACCCCACACACACCTTCACCAAGCATGTGTGGAAATAGCAGAAATGTGTCTGCTGACTGAGCTATAGACACAGAGGACTCTCACACAAGTTGGAATCCTGGCCTATTAGGGTTATAGATCAGATGTAGGAGCTCTCCACCTGTGGCACTCAGCCCCTTTAACAAATGGTGAATACATCCCCTCATCCCCATTGGGGTGGGTGGGGTATCACATTGGGGGTGGGGGTATCCCATTGGGCCTATCCACCCAGCACAATGAAGAGCACATCTCTTCATCAGATATAAGCCCCAGTGTGTTCAGTCTTACTCCCAGGAAAGTGTCTTTAGGATTGCAGCCCCAGTCATGGAAAATGTGGGTGTGAATCATACTGTACACCATTCCAAAAAAATAAGTTCAAGCAGACCTCCATCTGTGCCTGCACTTTGTCCTAAATGGGCAGCAAACTTAAAAGATCTCTTGTGGTTCTTCCACATGCACAAGTTTCCACTTCCTGGATCAGGTTGGAATCCTAAGAACTTTAACAGAAATTAATTCGAAGACTAATCGCCACATACCATTGCTTTTTCTGCCAGAATCTGGCATATTAGATGGCTGTGTTCCCTTTATTAAATATTTTTCTCTTCTTAAGTATGGGAAAGGTTATGTGCCCAATCCTACTCAATTTTCCAGTGCTGATGCAGTTACAATGCAGCCCTGCATAAGTGAACCACCCATATTGAGGAGGCCTCTATGATTGTTTCCCACTAACATAGGATACAGTGTATGCCCTGTTGGCTCTGCAGCATTGGTGCTGGAAAACTGAATAGATTGAATAAATTGAATAAATGTATACAACATGAGCCTATCAGTAAGTACAACCAGCTTCAGTACTGTGTAATCTACTGTAACTCAAACTGGAAAAGGCAGACTGGCATGCCTGACCTACATATAGCAAAAGTTTCAGGGTGCTCCTGAAACTTTTTCCCTATACCCCTGGGAGAGCCACTGCAATCCCAATGGGGCTGCTCAGATCTGCAGCACCTCAAACAGTGGCAGAAATTTGAGCAGCCCAGGCTGCCTTATATTGGGATTAGGATCCAGCACAAATGCCATATCTCATCCCTGCCTCCCACTCCCCACCCTGGAATGCCTCGCCCTTGCGTCCCCTGCCTCAAGGGTTCCCATGCCCTTCAACCCTTGTGCTGGCCAACATAAACTCACCCCTTACCAGCACCTGTGGTGGCACAAGAAGGCCAGCACATGGATATGTGCAAGCCTACTCATCAGAGTGTTGCAAAAGTGCTTTATGGCACTTTCACAACACTCTTGGGCTGGCACCAGTCCAAGGTGCAGTTCTACCAGAGACATGGACCTTAAGTTTCATAGATAATTCATAAATTAATTGAGTCACACTGTATACAACCCTGAGTTTCACCTTAATAACTTCACTGTAAGTAATCCAACTGTTAAAAAAAGAAATTGTGAAAACAATCAGTTTCCTAACAATGGAGCAGAATTATGCTTTGGGACAAGATTGCAAGTCCTAGAAGCACAACTGCACTTCAGCAGAGCAACGGCAGAACTGCACTGAGAGAAAGACTGAAATGGGCTGGTCTGTGTTGTGACTCACCAGATGGTACAGCAGTTCAGTTCAGCTGAACTTCCCTCCCCCTGCCTAAGGCTCCAGCTCCTGCTACATTCACAGCCTCCTCCTCATCTTAATTCCCCTTCTCCCTTCGCTCTTCCATAACTCAGGGATAGAGTAGAAACTTAATAAAAGTTGCCTTCGTCTCTTCCTTGGCCCCTACCCTTCTCGTTCTTCCTTTCATGTTCGTATTCAAGTTTCACTAAATGGTAACTCAGCTTGTCTCAAGATGAGGCTAGCCTACTTTCTCCTCACTTTCCTCCTCCAGGACTGTTTTATGCTGACAAGGGTTTTTGCTCAAGGGACAGATATATACAACGGTAGGATAAGTTTTCAAGGTAAGACCATGTTTTGTAGTGCGTTGCTTTCTCCTGCCTTGTGCCAAACACTGTTTTATGGGATTAAAATTAGAAGCTAGCAAACTGTTTGCCTGTCAAGACAAACTGATGCATTCATCTAAAAAATTCAGGGCAGACTTCTGAAATTTTTAAAAACTTAAAGATAAGTAGGTTTTGGCCTCCGCAAAATGAAAATTAGTTATAGGAGAACAGCAGTCTCCCTCCAACATGAAAGGATTTAATCATCTTGCAAATTTGGTGTCCAATATCTTTCTCCCTGTTATACTGTAATATAAAACAGATTTGAAAAGAAAGTGTGTATGGGTTCTAGGAGGAAACCTAAATGTGTATTGCGTTTTAGAAGGAAACCTAATGTGTATTGTGTTTTAGGAGGAAACAGGCATAAATCCTATGGACTATAATGTGTGTGTTTAAGATTGTGAACTTTTGGGGCACTGGGAATCATTTATTCACTACCAATTTTTGTAAAGTGGTCTTTAAATATTCTCAATAATAATAAAGAACATTGATGTTTGTAGTTGGTTTTTTAATTGAGAAAATTGGGTATTTAAAGCACAGACCTGACTATTTCTGGTCTATTGCAATGAGATTTGTGCAAAAATGAAGTACAGGAATGCAATACGAGTGTTTAGCATTATTTTAACATGTCCTACATTTTTGGGTTGTCCTACATTTTTTTTAACCGGGTAGGAATTTTGGCTTGGATGACAGGAATTTGGGGGAACTTGGAGGGGGGATTTTGGGTTCAGGAATTTGGGTCACACTGTACTAATCATTTGTTTCCAGTCATTTGTACCACTTCTTACTTCAGAATTTTTGCCTTCATATTTTCTAGTTTCTGTAGTGGGACATTCAGACAGAGTTCAAGGATTGAATATGACAGTTTTGCAGACAATTTTGTAGAGATATGTTTTGTAGAGATATGTTCATGGAAGGGGCTTATGTTCTTATGCACTAGGGCCTGTCCCCAGCTCCTATTTATCTTACAGTATAGGGATACATATATGTTTACTCCCATTCACACAGATTCTGAATGCACAATTGATACTCTCCAGTTTTGCACAGTATATTTAGAGCCTATGTACATAGACCAACTATCTCAATATTATCTACATCTATCTACAGTATACTATCTACAGATACCGCTTTTCAACTAACAAGTTCACAAAGCGTTTTACAAAGAAAATGAAAAAGTAATAATAGCTAATTAATAGCTAATGGGTCACCTTCAAAGTGTGGTTGATAGGTATGGAGAAGGAGGTGAGGCCCACAGGCACATTCCTGATCCCCTCTTTCTCATATATATCTATAAAATACTGCCCATTTGAACTTTTTATGCTGACTTGTGGTGATGTTGCTGAGAATTTGAAATCTAGCTCTTCATGATTAAGACTGCAATTAATATGCTCTTCTGAGTTTCAAAAGCTGGCTGTCCTGCAGTGTGGTGGACTGGTGCAGGGTGTCCATAGCATTGCATAGAAGAGGGAATTTAGGCAGGTTTAGCTCAACATAGATGAGTTTAAAAAGCAATACCAGCCTCAGTTCCATCTTCTGCAATGCTTAAAGGTAGAACATTCTGTATGGTCACCCTGGGATGGGTAATATTTGACAAAAAGCAAGTTCAGTTATGTGCTGGGTATATAGCGTGGTTCCATGGGTTGTAGCTTTCATGACCCTGATTTGAACTTGCTTTATTCATGATAAATGTATTTTGTAGTAACAAAACATTTTGTTACTTTGCACTGCACCATTTTGAGCTTTGCACTTCACATTGATCATTGTACCTTATAGTGTTCAGAGTACTGTACTTCATTATCCTGTTTTCATTCATAAATGCCCTCTGCACAATCATTTTTACCTCTACATTTTAAATGAGGGCCACAGAGCTTTCAGAGGCAAGATTCAAACCCAGGATTTACTGTTACTGATTTGTACCTTAGTAGCGTAGCCACTATGCTACATTCAATTTGCAATAGAGTTGTCCAACTTATACTAAGTACATGGCTTTGCCAAGATGCCTGAAGGTGTTCTGGTAAATCTTGTGACATTAAATAGGACAAAATTTGTAAATAATGCTTTTTAAAATTACTTCTTTATTGATCAGATTGCCCAGTGGATCTGTTTTTCGTCCTGGATACTTCTGAGAGTGTTGCCTTGAGGATAAAACCTTATGGGGCCTTGGTTGACAGGGTCAAAGACTTCACCAACCAATTCATTGATGAATTAACTGACAGGTAAATATTTTATTAACTGAGACATTCTATGCTCATATTAATAAATATGAATAAATATTTTATTAACAGACATCCATTAAGGTTTAGATTTTATGCTAAAAGTTGTACAACAAGCATGGCTAAATGAACCCTGTACTTGGAATTACATGTGTTTTGAGTTAAATATTCAAGACATAGTGGTTTACATATTCTATGAAGGCTGAAACATCAATTGAGAAACATGCATTTTGTGTGGTTTTTACCATTTACTGAGTTTTCAGATCATTTCTTCAATATGAGATGTTCTGCACTCTCCTGCTTTAAACTGCAGGTGGTGATGGTGGTTTGCCTTTTGACTAGTTATCTGTTTGCAGTTGATTATGCTGATTTTGTTTCCTATAGACTCACTTTACAAAAAGGAAGCTATCTTTTCTATATTGTTTGAGTTGAATTTATCTCCATATTGAACCTGATTCAGTGCCTTTAACAACAGCTTGAAACATACACATGAAGTAGGTGCTGTTTTTCTGAATGGCAATAACCAGTACGAAGAGCTAAATGTTGGACAGGGTAATCCAAACATGCACTGGAACAAGCTAGCTGGCTCACTGGACTAACACATGTCATGGTACTGCTGCTGTGCTACCATGCGAAATAAATATTCCTCTTTGCCAAGCACAGTTTTTCTAACAACCAATAATGGCCACTCTTTTTATTTATTTTCTTAATTAAATTTGATTTTGTTGTTGGGGACTACAAAATCTTCTGACCTCAGATAGCAAATAAATGCCTTTAGCTAGGCCACTTGCTGGGGGGTGGCAGAAGAACAAATTGGTGGTGAGCTACTGGGGAGAAGGAGTTGAGTTTTCCCCCAATTTTTTTAACCTAGGCATGATGTCACTTTTGGTTGTGACATCACTTCCCAGGCAAAATTTTGAGCTTTGCACTGGGTACTCCACTGCCCCAGGGAAAGAGGAAAGCCTCCTGTTCTTTCCCTGCTATGGATACAATCCTAACCTAGGCCGGCACAACTCACAACTTCCCATTCCTGTGGTGATGTAGGAATAAATATTGACCAGTGCATTTATGTGCACTGGTCAAACCCTCCCCCAGAAATGGTACAAAAGTGTCTTATGGCACTTTTCTGACACCCCAAAGTTAGCACAGGACTTATAATGGGACTTAGGCTGGCCTAACTAGAGTTTAGGATTGTAGCCTAAATATAAGAGGAGCACTTCTTAGAAGTGCTTCTTAACCCAGATAGGCATGAGTAACTATTATGATAAATGAAATCAGAGCTGGTCCATAGTTATACCTTATTAGTTCCATACAGTATCATAATTACAATTCAAGGGCTTTCAAAGCAATCAGTCTAATGGATCAGTTTTGAGCAAAGAAAATCCATGTTTTGTTCCATAGGCAGATGGTGTTTTTTGGTCCTCTTCCCCTAGGTGAGTGATGTAGCCCCACAATGAAGGAAAATAGGCATGACGGTGAAAGGAGGATGGGCAAAGGGATAGTGAGAGAGTGGAGGGAGGTGGAGCTTGGACCAGCAGTTATGCCAGATCTAAACCTGAATTTTACATACGTCTCCCAGTGGACCAGATGTGGCCAAGGTGACCATATGCCAAACCCAAAATTCCCCCCAAGCTCCCCAAAATTCCTGTCCCCCAAGCCAAAATTCCTACCCGGTTTTAAAAAAGTAGTACACCCCCAAAATGTAGGACAAATGTAGGACATGTTAAAATAAAGCAAAAATACTTGTATTGCTTTCCTGTATTTAATTTCAACACTTTTAAAACTGAAAACCTTTTAACATGCTTGATTCTGACCCAGACATGTAAGAAGCCCTCAAAGCAGTTTGCAGCAACACAACCCACACAAGTGACTTCAACATGCATGATTCTGACCCAGGCATGTAAGATGCCCTCAAAGCAGTTTGCAGCAACACAACCCATGCAAGTTACTTTAACATAGATGATTGTGACACATACATGTAAGACACCCTTAAAGCCATTTGCAGCAACACAATCCATGCAAGTGGAAGGAAGGTGGGAGAGGTCAGTAGGGAAGGGGAAGGGGGATGGGAGAGGAAAGTAGGGAAGGGCACGGAGGTGGGAGAGGGAAGTAGGGAAGGGACTGGGGCTGGGAGAGGTAAGTAGGGAAGGGGATGGGTGGGAGAGGTAAGTAGGGAAGTGGACGGATGGGAGAAGGAAGGGGGTAGGGGATGGGAGAGGGAAGCAGGGAAGGAGATGGGGTGGGAGAGGAAAGTAGGGAAGGGGATGGGGATGGGAGAGGAAAGTAGGGAAAGGGATGGGGTGGGTTAGGAGAGGGAAGTAGGGAAGGGGATGGGGTGGGAGAGGGGCCTGTGGGGGCCTCCAGCAGCCGTCGCTTGGCTCTTGAGGCCCTAGGTATGGATGCTAAGGCGGTGCTGGAGCTTGGGGGCCCTCCAGCAGCCGCGGCTTGGCTCTAGAGGCTGGTGGGAGAGCTACAGAAGAGGCGAGGGGGTGGAGCATGGGTGGGGCAGCCTGCGTGGCTTGCCTGATGGCCAACCTGGAGGTGGGGGAGGGACATCCTCCTGGTCCCACTTCTTCAGTCTCCCAATGGGAGCACAAGAGTCACGAGCAGGTGCTGCTGCATGTGAAAATCAAAATGGGGACCGGGAAATGCCCAGAATCTGAAGGGAGGTGGGGTTTTTCCAGCTTGCCAGTAAGCCCCACATTTTTCCATAGACCCTGGGCATTTCTAGTCAAATGAGCACCCTGGATGTGGCCCCAGAGCTGGTGTTTGGAGACCTCTCATTAGATAATCTGATTTGGACTGATGTGCACCACCCTTCCCTAGTTTTAATGGGTGGACCAAGAGGAGAGGGAAGGGAAGGGAGACAGTGAATCAGTGGTGGACTCCAGCAGGTTCACACCTACTCTATAGAACCGGTTGTTAACAAGAGATAGGACATATAAAGTTTAAAAATAGCCATTTAAAAGTGGCTGCCAGATGGGCAGAGAACCGGTTCTTAATTTATTTGAAGCCCATCACTGCAGTGAATGGAGAAAATTTCTTAGGATTGTACTCTAAGGCTCATATTGCTAAGCTATTTGCCTCAAAATGGTGTAGTCCTGGAAGGGAAATATCTATGATCCCCATGGAAAGTCCAGGACTAGTGAACTGGCCTAACCTCCCAGGAGTGGGGCAGAAGTGCTTTACAACACTTTTGTGACACCCCTATTTCAGCACAGGACTTATGCCAGTCTAACTGGGGATTAGGATTCAGCCATGGTTTCTCAGTGCCCATGTGTATCAGTATGCATTGGTAGCTTGAGTGGAAAAAATGTCTGTCTTATATTTGTTATTTCAGTTTTAGTTGACAAACTTGGCATTCTAAACTAACTCAATTTTTTGTTTAGAGAACATTTTGTTTTGGAAAAGTGTGCTAAATGTTCTGCATGTGTAAGAATTCAGCTAGTTCACATGAAAAAAATCAGGCTTTGACTGATATTTCTTCTTTCAGGAAGTAGCCAATTTCGGCTAGCACAGCTCACCCATCTCCTCATTCCCGTGGTGCCATGAGGAGGAATAGTTATTCCCCATGGTAGCACAGCAGCAGTCCCATGACGTGTGCTAGGTATAGTGCAAGGTGAGCCAGCTAGCTTGTTCCAGTGCATATCTGTGCACTCTGGAGGAGTGGCGCAGAAGTGCTTTATGACATTTTTGTGACACCCTCAGGCCAGAGTGGAACTTGTGCTGAGACTTTTGCCAGTCTAAGTAGGGGTAAGGATTGCACTGTATAAGTTGACTGCTGGAGCTTCAGAGGAATATTTGACTTATGGGAATACAAAGAATACTGTAGATGTACTATCATACAGAGAGGGTGCCTGAAGTAATAATCTGTAATGATACATGGAAGAGGAAAGACCAGCGGAAGAATATATGGCCTCCATGACACCCAGGTCCATTGCAAAGCAATTTTGCAGTGGCTTGCACCTGCATAGCACAGTCTATAGGTTGCATACTAAAGGCTGTTTATGAATTCACTGAGGGTGCAGTCCTAACCAATTTAGGCCAACACAACTCACCCATCTCCCCATTCCCACACTGGCAATGGGAGGTTGGTGCATATTTGTGAACTGGCCTAATTCCCCAGGTGCCTTACAGCACTTTTGCAGCACCCCCAGGGCAGCATAGGATATTTGCTGGGACGTGTGCCAGCCTAACCAGGGGTTAGGATTGCGCTGTAACACCTAAAAACATGGAATTTGTAAGTAAGGCTTTTAGACTGCAATCCTATGATTCAGTTTGGCCGGGCATAAGCCCCAGCATAAGTTCTTTGCCGACCTGGGGGTGTCTCAAAAGTGCCGTAAGGCAATTGTGCTCCACTCCGGGGAGGGACACAAGTGCACAGGAATTCACAGACCTCCCAACACCACCACAGGAATTTATGCCAGCTGAATTAGGCAGGCCTAAATTTGTTAGGATTGCACCCTTAATTTCAGAGACATATGTAGCAGTAAACATGTGATCACTTTTAATTTAACCTTCATGCATGCAGTGGTGGAGCTAGATCATTTGGCACCTGGAGTCCACAATGTTTTTGATAACCCCATATATCAAAATTATTTAATAATTAATTAAATATTATTATCTAATTAATAATTCTCTAATAATTAATTAGATATTATTTTATATTTTTCATATTTAAAAAATCACCCTACCAATTAAGCCTCTGTCTTATTCATTTTTGGGAGAGGTTGAGGCTGCCTTCTGGAACACTTGTTGAGCTTCACTTTCACTGGACTGGGACCATTCTTGCATTCCTTCCATTCCTCTGTACCTGACCTGAACATGAGCAAAGGCACATTTGCTTTCTCATGAGTAAATGCAGCTGAGTGGCTCTGCTCCGCTTTCCTTAGGCTCAATGCAGTTATCAGGAACTTCCTTCTGGGTTGATTTATATGGTCTGTGTTCTTTGGATCAAGATGATTCAGGGGTGTTGAATTTCTCCAAGCTGTCCTTTCCAGCAGACAGTCCTTTCCAGTGGTGGGCTCCAGCAGGTTCACACCTACTCTATAGAACCGGTTGTTAACGAGAGATAGGACATATAAAGTTTAAAAATAGCCATTTAAAAGTGGCTGCCAGGTGGGCATAGAACTGGTTGTTAATTTCTTTGAATCCTATCACTGGTCCTTTCCTACAATCCAGAGTAACTATGGGAGCATGTAAGAGACATTTATGTTGACGTAGTTATAGCACCATCTAGTGAAAACCTATGGGAAATTCATATTGCAATCCAGAGTAAATTGTTCTTACGTCGGAGCAAGGATTCCCTGTAGTTACTCTGGATTGCACCCTCAGGCATGTTTGCCTACTTGTGAGTAAAGACATTATATGGCGTTTCACTTCCCATTGGGATCCATGCATTTTTGTTTTCTTGGGCATAACTTTTGAAAGAAAGAAGGTATTTCAAAGCTGGTTTTTTTTTTTTTTTGGCATTTGGAATCTGCTGGAAAATACCATTCCAACAGAATGACTTGATGGAAATATTATTCTGAACATTTTAGCAATTTTAGTTATTTTTGTCACACACCCATGTGTGTGTCCCCTAAGGGTGGTACCTGGGGCCCAGGACCCCCCAGAGCAATGCCACCGCATGCATGCACATTTTCTCTAGGTCTTTCAGTTCCTTTGCAAGCTGGGCCAACATTGGGTAAATGGTTCAGCGTTTACACCAAACGTATTTGACACAGGGCCCAATCACCCATGGTGGTGTGGGGAGGCTGGTGCATGTCTGTGCACTGGCTTAACACCCAACCCCAGGAGTGGAGCAGAAGTGCCGTACAACACTTTTGCTACATCCTACACCAGCAAAGTACTTGCGCTGACACTTGTGCTGGCCTAATCAGGGGTAAGGATTGCACTGACAAGCTTTTAAATTCTAAACTTTTAATTCTTTCATAGCTTATTGTAAGATGCAAAACATAATCACGTTTGTGCATAAGATTGTGTACAAAAAAGTACATCCAACAAAGTATCAGGTTGATCAGAAGATCTGACTTGCTCTCCATGTAAATTTGAAAGATGCAATTAATTCAACTGTCAATATGCTGAAAAGATCAGTTCTACTGGTTTAGTCATAAAAAGCAAGATTTAGTAAGCAAGATTTTGCTTACTGACTTGTCATGATGAAATTTATACAGCCCAGTACTAAGCTGACCCTAGTCTTATGTCCTTTTTTTGCAAATCCATCTTGCTTCTTCCAGAATACTCACATATGCTATTCTTTGTAGCCCATATGAAACCCTATTAGGAAAGCAGAGGATCCTTCCACCATTTTCACTGCAGTCACTTTAGTGTTCCCCTAACCCAGTGATTTTTCAAGCAGTGTGCCACACTGGTGTTCCGTGTTTAGTCATAGAATCATACTGCTGGAAGGGTCCCAGTAGGTCATCTAGTCCAACCCCTGCCTGTAGCAAGAAATCCTCCTAGACAGAGCATTTCTGACAGGTGCTCATTGAGCCTCTGCTTGAAGATCCTCAGTGAGGGAGAGTCCACCACCTCCCTTGGCAATCTTTTCCACTGCCGAACTGTCCTCACCATCAGGAATTTTTTTCCTGATATCCAACTGGAATATCCAGTCCTCAGGTATACTGTGGGAATTTGCCACGAGTCATTAATTAATAGGAAAATTGGGGGATTTCAATGGCCTGGTGTGCCTTGTCAATGGAAAAACAACTGATGGTGTGCCCTGACAATTTCAGAGGATGAAAAAGGTTGAAAATCACTGCCCTAACCTAAAGAGGAAGAGGATCGGGGCCGAGAGAACATGGGATACCTGCTTTCAGTATGACAGTTATTACACTGCTATTAGTACTCTAACACTGATGAGAATTTTCAGAAATTTGATCTAAAGACTCCATATCATAAGCATCAAAAGTTCTATTAATAGTTGCAGTTGCTTTGGTTTTACTATTAATGGAGTACAATCTCCAGAATGGCATATTGGTGAAAAGCCACTAAGTTCTGTGTTATACTACAATATACAAAGTATTGGTGTGCCAATGTACACAAGAGATAAATAGGCTATTCTTTTTTTTCTTTACAGATATTATCGGTGTGACCGGAATCTTGTGTGGAATGCTGGAGCCCTCCATTACAGTGATAGGCCAGAAGTGATCAGGGGGCTGACCCGCATGCCTGATGGGCGAGATGACTTGAAGAGAAGCATATCAGGAGTGGATTCTATTAGGAAAGGCACCTATACAGATTGTGCCATCAAGAACGGGATTGAAGAGCTGCTTATTAGGTGAGTGGGAGCCATCGTTTTCCCATGCTGTCACTGGAAGAAGAAGAAAATAAAGGCAAGCACCTTTTACATAGGCTATAAGAATAGTTTAGACCAATGATTTTCAACCTGTGTGCTATGGCACACTGGTGTGCCATGGATAGTCCTCAGGTGCGCCACAGGAATTTGGGGATTGACATTCATTAATAGGAAAATTGGGGGATTTGAACAGTCTGGTGTACCATGTCAATGGTAAAAACAATTGATGCTGTGCCTTGACAATTTCAATACCTTGTTAAGTGTGCCATGAGATGAAAAAGGTTGAAAGTCACTGGTTTAGACTTTTGAGAGAATTGTTAGACTGAAAAAATTGAAAGAATTCTTTGACATTGAAAGAATAAACTTTTAAATTTCAAGTTCACTTGTTTTGTTGAAACGTCATAAAATAAGTCTTACCTTGATACTTCATTGAAGCACACAGGAATCCTGAGTTTGTTGTTTAAAAATGTAGGCACATTCAAACCTGCAATGATTCTGCAGAGGCCTTAGGATTTCTGGGGTGATCTTCCCTTTTCTGGTATGCCAGGATTCTCTGCACACCCTTCTGATCAGAAGGTATGGTACATCTTGGTACAAAAAATCCTTCTGAAATATCGGTATTTTACTGCTAAACATAAACTATAGAATACACAATCTGATCCTTAAAAGTTCTGCACCTCTTCCATGACACCTGAAGATAACACTCTACATCTAATGAAGTGGATTGTAGCCCACAAGCCCACTACAATGAATTTGTTGGTGTTTAAGGTGCCACAGGATTCTTTTTTTCCCCTCTAGCTTCTTTGATTTCATGCTGACAGCAGAGCTCCCATATTAGAAAATCTTTTCAAGATATACTGTGGTAGGTAAAACTTCCATACTGTTGATATATCCAGTTGATGCCATCCTGTTGATGTTGATGACCTGAAGTATCAACATTTCATTGGGTGGCCAGGGCAAGTCAAGTCATCAAGTGCAGACAGAGGAACACTGTGGAATGAAATGCTGTAATGGTGACAACAGGCATCTATACAAACATTCAGGATTGTGGTATGTTGAAACCATGTGTCTATGGATGCAGTATAGTTGTCAATCATTAACTTTTTTGAATTTTTCTAGGGGGTCTCATCAAAAGGAAAACAAATACCTTGTTGTGGTGACAGATGGACATCCCTTGGATGGATACAAAGAGCCCTGTGGGGGCCTGGAAGATGCTGCCAATGAAGCAAAGCATCAGGGGATCAGAGTGTTCTCCGTAGCCATTTCTCCAAACCATCTGGTAGGAAATGCACACACATGGATGTCATTAGAACAATTGCTGTCCATAAACAAATTGAACTGAATATGTTGATATTCAGTTGATACTCTGCTTCTCAAGATCCCATGGCCTGCAAAATAGGTGACAGCTCTACCTTTAAACCTAATAATCTCTGAGAGTCAGATTCTGAGGCCTGTACAAAGAGATACACTCACTGATTGTTTAATTAGCTATTAATTTTTTCATTTTCTTTGTAAACCGCTTTTTGAACTTTTTTTAGTTGAAAAGTGGTATATAAATACTGTAGATAGATTAGATTTCACAGAGACTGGGAAAAATTCGAAATCCTTCAGGGTCCTCCAATTTATCATGTTGTGTTTATGTGCTTGTTTTATCCTAGGAATCAAGACTAAGTGTGATTTCCACAGACCACAACTATCGCCAAAATTTCACGGCAACTGGCTCAAAGCAGGACATCGACTATACAATTAAAACCATCATTGATATGATTGTAAGTGTCAGTTTTGTCTCTCCCTTTTCTGTCTACTTAGTATCTTGTACATTTCTACCTTGATGCCTTCAATATCATCATATGATTATTTGTTCTTTATTTCAGAGAAACAATTCAGAGCAAACCGTAAGTAATAGTAAAGCACTTTTTTAATTGAAGTATCATTTTCCTTACCTCTGTTGTTCCATCACTTTCAATAAAACTTGGGCTTGTAAGGCAGATCTTTTTATTTATCAGTATCAATCTGAAGTCTAGAATAGTCTTCATCCACTGACCAAGTGACAGGAAAAAGACCTTTCTCAAAGAAAGGCTTACATACACTATGTCATATTTACCAGTGCAGAGCATAGAAAGGAAATTCATGTCTAAGCCCCTGTGTGTGCTTGCGCACACATCTTTTTAAAAAAGACAATAAATCAGCAACCAAAAGCACACATTTTCATTCACATTTAATAGAGTGTTTTTTTTTAATTAAAACAGTTAAATAAGGTGTCCTTTCTTCATCTAATGATGTCCTTTTTCTTTATTGGCAGTGCTGCTCATATGAATGCCAGGTGAGTCTAACAGGAATGATTTTCTAGTTCTTAAGATAACATGAGTTCACATTAGAATCATTAGACGGGTCTAATCTATCCATTGTTGTTTTTCAGCCTGCTCGAGGGCCCCCTGGACCCGTGGGAGATCCAGGATATGAGGTTAGTACAGCAATCAGCATACCATTTCTGCAAGGCTGGAACAGAATAAATCATCAAATGTTTGGGATGAATTTGAGAAATGTGTGAGGAATAATACATGGTAATAGAATAAAGATACAAAGAAGAAGGAAAATGAATTTAAACCATTGGAAGTTTCTTCTGCTTCCACACTGGAGAAAATTTGATCTCCGTGTCACCTGAACCTCAACCAAATTTACTGACCTTGATGCTGCATAACTAACTCAAAAAGTAGGAAAAACAATAGTCACACAGGACTGAATCATAGATTGGAAAAAATCATAAAACACACCATATGTGCACATCTAGACAAGTATTCAGTGATCAAAAAAACCCAGCATGGATTTAGCAAGAATAAATCCTGCCAGACAAATCTGATCTCTTTTACGATTGGGTTTCAAGCTTACTGGACAGTGGCAATGCAGTGGCAAGTCATTTATCTTGACTTCAGCAAAGCATTTGACAAGGTCCCACATGACATCTTAATTGGGAAGTTGGAAAAATATGGGCTAGATGAGGCAATCGTTAGGTGGATCTCAACGGCCACACTCAAACGGTTTTAGAAAATGGTTCTGTGTCAACCTAGAGGTCGGTTTCGAGTGTGGTGCCCCAGGGCTCTGTCCTGGGCCTGGTTCTCTTTAACACTTTCATCAATGACTTGGAGGAAGAGATACGGGGAAGCCTGGTCAAGTGTGCGGATGACACCAAGCTGAGAGGAGTAGCAAACAACAGAAGACAGGAGAAACCTCCAGGAGGATCTGGATAAACTGGAACAGGGCTGTAAACAGGGCTGTAACAAATAGAATGAATTTCAACAGGGATAAGTGCAAGGAGAGTTGAAGTCTAACGTTCCCCAACAGCTAACATTCACCTGAGATTTCAGTGTAGTGGCAACCCAGGAGAAGAAAGCATTTCTGTGGTGAATACATGAATACACACACCAGATACTCAACTGGGCAATCTTCCAATTTTGAGTGTTTGTACCTGGTGTAGGGCCTGAGTCAGAACAGAAATTCTGCTACCTTAAGTTGCCTGCCTGCCTATCCTCAGGATGAGGATGCAGACGCTGCTCCATCAGCTGATTGCATAATTGTTTTCTACAGCACTAAATACAGGATGGGAATTATGTCATATTTTACTGTTTTCTTTCCAGGGAGAAAGAGGAAAGCCTGGTTTGCCTGGTGAAAAAGGAGAAGCTGGCGAGCCTGTGAGTATCACCATGACAGATTTTAGTTTGAATTTGGACTATTCAATTACCTGATTTAGAGTGCAGTCCTAACGAATATAGGCCAGCACAACTCATCCATCTCCTTGTTCCTGCAGTGGTGTGGGGAGACTGACATGTTCATGCAGGGCCTAACTTCCCCAGGAGTAGCATAGAAATGTTGTATAACACTGTATCCAAATGGGGTGGGACTCAAACCCATCATCCCTTGGGGCACTATCCTGGTTCTTGGAGAGGCAATCAACATGACAGAAGACTACTAACAAGGATCAAGATACAAGCTAGCTTTATTAAATGTGTACATATGGGTTCCACCTCCACCAGGCAAGGTGAACAAAGAACAATGGCTGTACAAACATTTTTATGGGGCAATTTTAAGAGAGGAGGGTACAAATGGTAAGGAGGAGGGGTACAAATGATTGAAAGCAAGGCTTGGACCCTGGTTTGCTAGATTATTGTGCAAGGGTGGGCTTCAGGGGATGATGAAAAGCGATGGATGGGCAGGCCGGAAGGCAAACTTGCAACATGTCACCAGTTCTTTTGAGATTGCATGTTGTCAGAGCTGATTGGGGTTACTGCTTAATTGTATAAAACATGCTATTATTGCGGCCAGGATGTTTTTGTGCCTGACCTTCGATTATTTTTCCCAGCTCAGAGCAGCTGGCCTTGCCATGGGGAACAGTTTAGACTAAAGGAAATTGGGCCTAGGTCATTTGGACCCAACAAGATATTCAAACAGGCTGTTTATAACCATTTTAGGACAGAACATATATCACACATAGGCATTTTTTTATAATAGGAACTTGGTTTTGATACACCAAGTGTGTCTTTGGCTTTGTAGCTTTGTCAGTGCAAAAGGATGGAGGGGGCTGGAAAGTGTGAAATTAGACACAAGGCCTGAAGATGCAGGTCCAATACTTTTGTGACATGCCAAGGCCAGCATGGGACTTCTGTCAGGACTTCTGCTGGCCTAACCAGGAGTTAGGATTGCGCTAACCAGGGGTGCAGTCTTGGAGATAATAAGCCAGCTATTAGAATACAGGTTGAGTCTTCCTGTTCCAAGAACCTCTCTGGATGTAAATTTTCACATTAAACAAAAATAATGGCAGCTGTTTAAAAATAGCCTGCTTACCATGGTAATGTGGCAGGCAAGAAATCCATTTCCTTCTTTAAGATTTAAAACAGATTTGTTTCAGCTCTACATCTGAAGGCAAAAGCAAGTTGCAACAGCAGCAACAAAATTCAAATCAATTATCATTTCGATAAAAAATTTTGATTAAAAAATTACCAATTCAAATCAACTATCATTTCACATCCAGTCTTTTCTAAGCCCCAGAGAGGAAGATTAATTGCCCTTGCTGATTAGCATTAATAGCCCTTGCCCTTTAGGTAAGTGGGCTGGTTTTTTAGCCATTAACATCTGCTTTTTTATCTTTTAAGTTAAAGGGCCAACCTCATTTGCAGTGAGAAAAAATAATGGAGGAGGGGGGATCCACTGATTAGGTTATACCTGTAGTTCTTGACCTTCATCTGCTTTTGTTTCGCTTTAATTTTCTTGACTGGTTTTCATGGAAAGTCTTATGTTTGGCTGCAGTCATAGGAACTGAATACCTAATGCACGATCAGCTAATCATGTAGTTACAAAGTCTTGTGTTTTTTTTCCTTCTTCCTGTCTATGATGAGTAACCTTAGTTGTATTGCACAGGTCTCCGAAGGCTTGAGAGGGTGGAGTGGCCTTCAGTAAAAACTCTCAGTAAAAACTACTTGAATTAAGCCTTACTTGTAGCAGTATGGAATTCTCTTGACTCACAGTTACCTTGGTTATCTTCCTATGCCTTTATTTTGGGACTGGCCTGTTCCAGACTACAAGCAAGGCAGTGTTACTCCAGTGTATTTAGGATACAATTTGCTAACAGGGTGGAGTCAATATAATTTTTCCTCCTCCATTTCTGAAATTTATTTTAAGCTAGGGCCTTGTATTCAGGGTGGTGGTGACTTTCACCCATGTCCCTACAGAGACAGTTATGTAGTTTGTATTTAGCTTGGACGTTCAGGAAATGGCACTTACTTCAAAGTGGATTTTCCAGTTCATTTTGTTTCCATGCCAAGCATCTGATTATGCTTTCAAAACTTTGTGTAAGGATTATTATTGGGTTTTCATACATATCATAGTTGGAAGATAACTTCCAGGACAATAACCCTAGCTGGCTGTCCAGCACTAATTAAATTTATATTACCCTATTCAAAGATAAGACTCTACATCCTGTGCACACTGTAACTTTCCCTTCTTATTGGTGATAGAGCTTGCATAGTACAGTCAAGACACAACTGTTTCTCTATGGCAGCTTTAAAGATTTTCTGACTGCATATTTTATTAGCAAATTGCTGGTAATTTTATTTCCTCTGCTGGTCAGATTGGCTTATTTTTTGAGTGCTTTCTCAATCATTATGTTTGTTTTACCTATTATAGTCAACTTTCTTGAAGGCCTACTTGATTTAGAGGTTGAAAGGCATGGTCCAGCGACTTGAATAAACAAGACATAAAACACTTCAGAACTCTTTGGGGAGGGGGGAAACTACACAGACTTAAGCATAATCCTATGCATATCTACTGAGAAGTAACCCTACAATCCAGAGTAACTACGGGAGCATGTAAGAGACATTACGTGCACCCATAGTTATTGCACCACCTAGTGAAAACCTATGTGAAATTCATATTTCACTCTAGAGTAAATTGTTCTTACACTGGAGCAAGGACTCCCCGTAGTTACTCTGGATTGCGCCCTCAGTCTCATTGAATCTAGTGGTGCTTACTCCCATGCAGGGTGACTATGGGTGCAATCCAGAGTAACTACGGGAGCACATAAGAGACATTACGTGTACACGTAGTTACTGCACAATATAGTGAAAACCTATGGGAACTTCATACTGCAATCCAGAGCAAATTGTTCTTACACCGGAGCAAGGACTCCCCGTAGTTACTCTGGATTGTGCCCTATATGTTGTAACTGCAATAGAGGAAAAGCCCCCAAAATGTAGGACATGAGAAAATAAAAACTAAAGAAAAATTTAAAAAATGAGAAAATAAAAAAGAAAAGAAAATACATGCATATAATACTTTAATGCATTTATTATAAACATTATAGTTCTTATTAAATTTAAAACTTACATATAATTTATTCCATATAATTTGTTAATCATAAGGTGGCTACATACCACTTGCTCACAAAGAAAAGGAGGATGATGAAGAGTAATTTTTTAGGACACAAGGCTAAGAAAGAGGACATGTCCTGGAAAAGGGACATATGATCACCCTGTTCCCACATAAAAGTGCATATATCAGTGATTTTCAACCTTTTTTCATCTTGTTGAATACTGGCAAGGCACTAGAGCTGCAATCGAGAACTACACTGTCTATCACTGGGGTGGCCCAATTCCAAGATGGGCCACCCCTGTTATACCAGGAAGTCTTGGGGCAGCATAAGTCAACATAGGCTGCCCAAGACAGATGGACCTGGGCTGCCCTAGCAGTGCCAGCCTCGGCAGTTCAGGAGAGGTATGTTGAGGGCATGTTCAGCATGGCTTAGAACAGTGCAGTTACGCTTTATCCAGAGCCACTTTCCAGGGTAGACTTGCCCCCTCACAGCTCCTCAGAGTTATACCACCTCAGGAAAAGGAATAAATCTGAGTAGACCCATAGAGGTTCATGAGAAGCCAGAGTAAGAATGGCAGTGTAGACAAAAAAATCTGAGTTCTTGGCCAGAGTATCTGCAACCCCTGCCTCTCAACAGCCCACTAACCTCTGGATACAGGACAGCTACAGCTCCCTTGCATCCACCCTCCATTCCAGGTCCCGCTGTACTGCAGTCTCATGCTGCAGCTGTTACTGGTTGTCAGGGACTCCTGGGCTTCCTTATAAGGCAGGCACCACAGCTGTTCCTTGACCAGTGTGATCTGAAGGGGGTCTCCTCGGGAGCAAGCCCTCCCCAGGTGCCACTTACTTGGTGCATACTGAGCATGTCTGGAGCAACAAGGGTAGCCCAGGCTTCTTGGCTCTCTGGATTCAGCCCAACTTTCTGCTCTGGATACAGCCTACTTGGGGCAGCCCAGCTGGGCCATTCTCACTGCCCTAATTTTGAATTACACTCTATAACTCTCAAGGAACCCCACCACTTTTCTGACAGTTGACAGAACACATCAAACTGCTGGTATGGAGTTCGCACACCCCCTCCCAGGCCCTGATAAATGATCCCAGGGCACACCTCTGGAGCGCTCACAAAACATTAATATGCTATGGAACACTGATTGAAAATCACTGGTGTATATGATTGCAGCCTTATAATGCATGCCTGTATATGTCAACTCAGTAGAATGTCCGATTAAGTTCAGTGAATGTTTGCACACCTGAACTTCACAAACACACACATGCACACATTCATGCAAAAACACTCATGGCAACCCCAACAAAAGCTTCTCCTGAGTACTGGAGAACACTTAATGATGGATGAGATGGAGAATTCTCCCTTTGGTAATTTATTGTTACCCAGAATCCCCATAAAAATCACTTTTCTCTCGTTTTCTATTTTAAAGTTACATATTTCTTCCACTTTTTCTAATATTTGGTGCCAGTATTCTTTTACCTTCGGGCACTCCCACCATAGATGTATACCAAAGGATGTATTATATACCAAAAGATGTATTACCAAAGGATGAACAAGATCTGTTAAAAGCAATAATATTGGCTGCACATGCAGTAATTGCTAAGGGATGGAGAGATGTAACGAAATGGAATATGGAAACATGGAATTCTTATTTAAATCAGTGGATTCTGTCAGATATTTTCTCAATTTTGGGTCAGGAAAAAAACTTGGAAGGTGAAAAAATTAGAGATAAATTAGAAAAAATTAGAGAAAAAATTAGGGATAAATAAGAAATGGTATAGATATATACAGTCGTTCAGATCTGGCCACGGTAACCCATGCCCTAGTGACATCGAGACTAGATTATTGCAATGCGCTCTACGTGGGGCTGCCTCTGAAGACGGTCCGGAAGCTGCAATTAGTCCAGTATGCGGCGGCCTATGTGGTTGCTGGGGCTCGTCGGTTCGACTCTGTCGGGCCACTGCTTCAGCGACTACACTGGCTGCCCATTCGTTTCTGGGCTGAATTCCAAGTGCTGGTCCTGACCTTTAAAGCCCTAAACGGCTCGGGTCCAGGGTACCTGAGGGACCGCCTCCTTCTGTACAATCCGACCTGTCACCTAAGGTCATCTGAGGGGGCCCTACTGACTGTGCCGCCACTAAAAGATGTGAGAGGTGTGGCGGCCAGAGATAGGGCCTCCTCGGTGGTGGCACCCCGGCTTTGGAACTCCCTCCCCATAGAACTTAAGAAAGCTCCCTCAATACAGAGCTTCAGGTGGAGCCTTAAAACCTTTTATTTTAAAAAAAGTGTTTTAAACGGGGCAGAGGGTGGGGGGCAGTGTGAGTGTTTTATTTTATTGTTTTAACAAATGTCTTTTAGCTTGTTTTTAATTGTACCAGTCTTTATTATTCTAATTGTATTTTAATTGTATTTTAATGATGTTTTAATTTGTATTTATTAGCAATTTTAATGATGTTTTATTCTTCAATGTTAGCCGCCTTGGGCTCCCCCTTATGGGGGAGGAAAGGCGGAGTATAAATTGAGTAAAATAAATAAATAAATAAAAAAATATATAAGTTGGGTAAAAGAAAGAGGGCCCAATAATGATATTTTTGTTAAAATGCATAAGATGTGTTCATGGTTAAAGCTATAATTGGATGGTCTCCTTCTCTTCATGGGGAGGTGGTGGAAATAAAATAGGGGAATATGGGAAAAAAGAAATGTTTATACGGTTTACATGGGGATATGAGGAATATGCTAATTATATGTAAATATGTAAGAAAAAGATATGTAAATATTTAAGCATCAAATAAAGAAAATTATATATATATATATATATATATATATATATATATATATATAAAGGTGGAGAAAACTAGATGCGAACACTTTTCATAAGTGTAGCTCCTCTTATGGAAAGGTATTTGCATTGACCCATTTGGGAAGTATTCCTTCTTCCATTGCAGCTCCTTGTGCCTTTTCCTATTCTGTACCCAAGGGTTCCCCAACCCATAGAAAAGACTTTGAGTTGGGGGTTGGGTAGTTAATGCATGTACATTTGCCTATGGAAACCTTTTTATGGCTGTGAGGTTATTTTAGAAAATTACCTTTCCTTTCTTCCTTCTCAGCTGCCAACAAAGATCACCATGTGTGATTGCAGGCTCTGACTGGCCATACTTCCCTCTCTGCCTCCCACAGTGCCTCATCCAGTCCAGAGGTTCTTCAGCATGCAGGCAGCTTTGGGTCTTCAAATCTGCCATCTACAAATACAGTACCATGCCAATTTGTATATCTACAGTATTTATCTATCTATAGGGACTTGAGCATTCATGTTTTTAAACATTTTTTTCTTATCCAGATATATAAATCAAACTTACTGTATTTACAAAAAGAAGAATTTTAATATTAAGGCATCCTTGTGTTCAGTTTTACCAATCCTTAATAAATAATTACAACTGAATGAGAGTAGGCCATTTTGGGTTGCAGGTCCACATGTTTTTCTCCATATGAGAACTGGCTTCTTGCAATGCAATTCATTGTTTTTATTTTTGCTTTATATTAGGGGAGGCGAGGTGACCCAGGGCCAGTTGGATACCAAGGGATGAAGGTATGTCTGAATTAGTTTATTATTTAACTTGATTTTTGAGACTTAAATTTACAGTCCTATTGGACCTAGCTGCCTAGCTGGATATGTGTTTTGCTAATGGAAACTGCTTTAAAATGGCTGTAAAGTATGCATAAGCTGTGCGCTGAGTAGCATGCTGACAATCGGAAAGGCCAGCACCTTTCTGCATGTGTCAATGGAGTGTCAGCAGTGATGGGCTTCAAAGAAATTAAGAACCGGTTCTCTGCCCATCTGGCAGCCACTTTTAAATGGCTATTTTTAAACTTTATATGTCATATCTCTTGTTAAGAACCGGTTCTATAAAGTAGGTGCGAACCTGCTGGTGCCCACCACAGAGTGTCAGCTGCCTGCAAAGGAAAGTGGGATGGCAGGGGAAACAGGGGAGAGTGGGGAGGGTGTAACTGGAGCAGGGAGGAATGGAGACTGGGGAGACTGTGGGAGGAGATGGATCTGGCAGCAATGGCACACACAGGATCCTATCTCCATTGGCAGCAGACTTCCCACTCCCTTTTTCTTCTCAGACTAATGCCAGTGTTTTTACTGGCATAGATCTAAGATCCATTGTGGAGCAGGAAGCTTACAAAGGTAAAAGGGGATCTTTCAGCTCAGCTGCCCCAGGAGGAAGTGGAGAGGACTGGGCTGCTTGTCTTATACCTATGTATGTTTTGATTTTTTAATCTTTTTCTATTTAGGGAGAAAAGGGTATGCGAGGTGACAAGGTGAATATACTATTCATTTATTAATCATGCAGACCTATTGCTCTCACTATATTCAATATATTCAGCTTACGTATGCATAGCACTGGAGCCTATTTTAGGGCCCAATCCTATCCAACTTTCCAGCACCAATATAGCCATGTGAAAAGGATATGCACTGTATCCTGTGGTGGTAGGGCAGCCATGGAGGCCTCCGTAAGGTAAGCTATCATATGTTCCCTTACCTTAGCACTGCATTGCAGCTACATTAGCACTGCAAGGTGGGATAGGATTGGGTGCTTAATCATTTTTCTGTTCTGTGGCATTCAGTTTTTTCACTTCTTCCTTTCCACCTAGTGCTGCTTAGGCACTATGCGCACAATCATAACCAAACTAGGCAAGTGCAACTCACCCATCTCTCCATTCCCATGCTGGTGTGGGAAGTTCGGTACATGTTGCAGTGGCCTAACACTCCAAGGAGTGGCACAGAAGTGACTTGTTAACAGCACTTTTGCGACACCCCCAGACTAGCTTGTGTCAAGGCTTATACTGGCCTCACCATGGGTTAGGATTGCAGCCTGTGTACTTGTCCTGCACTCAGTCAGTTGTATTCTAAACATTTTTCTTTTCATGGAAGAAGTTGTATGTCAAAATTTGTAATCAGATTTCTTCTAAGCTGTATTTCCCTCTTGCTTTTCTCTCTTGCTTGATAGCCTGCAAGAGATAAGTGAGATCAACCTATTTATAGTGTTATAAGAAATTTAGGCACAATCCTAATGTGCCTTTGAGTGCAATCCTGATATATCTTAAAGTGCTTTGTGTTGGCCTTAAGGGCATATGTAGGCCATATAAAGCATATACCAGCAGCAGGAGTTGTACTGGCCTACCCACACCACTGTGGGCCCCAGAGACTGGTGAATTGCACTGGTTGAGCTTGACCAGTGCAAGGCATGGGGAGGAGTCAGGAGGTGAGTGTTCAAGGGCAGGGTGTGGGTGGGTGGGGAGCAGGAGACGAGATTGGGAATCTCCAGGCAGGAGGCTTGGACTTGTGCCTACTCCAAGCCCCATTCCTAAGCAGCCCATGGCAGACCCCGGCTGCTAAGATCTGTGCTGAGTTTGAGATGATGCAGATTAGTGTAGCCCCATGTGTACCCTTTTACCGGTATTGCAGCAGCAGCAGCCGCCTCAAACTTGTGTGCGATGCAGTACAGGCATGCCAGCCTGCCTGCTCCAACACAAGTTAGATTGTGCTGTAACATATTTTTCACTGTTATATTTTGTTTGAGATCATTTTAAATACAGAATTTTTTTAAAAATCAGAGTTGTGCACAATGGTAAGATGATTCAGCAGTGACAGGAGGTGAATTCTGCAACCCATCTACATTATGAAAGACAAGATTTTACAATATTTCTTCTGTTTTGCATAATTTGCATCTGCTACTCAAGGGAAGGGAATTTTCAGGGCTTCCTCATCCACACCCCAGACCAATAAAAAATTATTGGACAAAAAAGGAAAGGAAAAAATCTATACCATGTGTCCAGTACTACAATCTTTATAGCTTTCATGCCCTCATTTATTCATTCAGCCCTGGCAATTACCTTATATTGAAAATGGTAACCTAAGGTTAGAAAATAACTACACTATTGAATTATACACTGTTGAACTATATCACTTCTCTCATCCATAGGGCTCAAGAGGTGCCAAAGGATCCAAGGTACATCTTTTGGTTATCATTTGTGGATGCAAAATTTTGAAATGTTGTGCTACATGCAGTGCAAACTATTTTTACATTTTTTTTCTCCTTTCAGGGCGAAAAGGGCAAGCGTGGCATAGATGGTGTTGACGGCAGGAAGGTATGGTTCAACAGTTTCATGGAAAGGGTGAAGCTACTTTGTCTCGGCAAATAAACTTTGTATGCCACAACAGTGTCATATGCAAAAATAGTTGAAACTGGAACTGAGTAGATTCTCTCCCAAAAATCTCCACTAAGTGTTTCTCTAATGACAAGAGAAACTCAGTTATAATCAGGATAGCCAATGGAATGAGTGATTGAGTAAGTGCTTGTATACAACTACTGAGTGAGTCTATAAAATTTCCAGGATGGGAACTCAAACACTTAGAGCACAATCCTAACCATGTCTACTCAAAAGTAAGCCCCATTGTTTTCAGTGGGTCTTATTCCCAGGAAAGTGTCTTTAGGATTGTAGCCTTAAGCTTGTTCCCAATCATATAACTCCCCTTGGCTGATTGCTGATAATGGTGAATGAAGCATCTGATTTAAGTGAGGCTATGAGTGCCCCACCTGGGTTTCAGTAGTTATGTCAAGAAAAAAAAAACTATGCCAGTGGGTGTCATGGTTACCAGAATAATTGATGCAGACAACCTTTTCCCTTCAGGGTGAATCTGGCTTTCCTGGATTATCCGGCTGCAAAGGATCCCCAGGATTTGATGTACGTAGGTTCAAACTTTCTTCAAAAAAGCCTTAACCTGCTTGTAAAGGTGTCCATATCTTCTGGCCAACATTCTATGTCAGTCAAACAGGCTGAGAGGATGCAAGTGTCAACATTCTGACCGTCAATTGTCAATGGATAACAAGCCAGGCTGTGAAGATGCAAGGGGGTGGAATTGAGGAGAGCCATTGAGGAAAAATGGAAAAGGGCAACTGAGATGCTGAAAAGCAGGATGGTTTTTTAACTGATGAATGCTGTTGTATTTCTGCAAGTGACACCTGCAGGCTGTTACTAGTCTGATATATACGGTATTATAGAAGTTAGCCTCAGCTTTGAGAATGAAATAACTGAAGAGCTGTAGAGATATGAATACATGTATACAGTCAGCATAAGCACCAGAATATAGAGAAGTAAAGCAGGGAAAAGCTTGAAAAGCAGTTTTGAGAGCTTCCAGGAGGGAACCAGACAAATCAAGGTATGTATGGTAGACATTTACAATCTAGAAGCAAAACCTGTCTGCCATTTAGAAATTCTTACTGAGTCCTGGTGAAAATGTTAGAAAATCTAAAATACGTCCTTCATTTTCTTTTTCATGGGAACACAACTTGATTTTAAACAGGGCTTACAAGGACCTCCTGGACCAAAAGGGGACCCTGGTCCTTATGGACCTAAAGGAGACAAGGTGAGTCATGATCTGCTTTGTGTTTATGGGCTAGGTGTTGGGGGGATGGTAACAATGGTTGTATTCTTCTGTTCAGGAGTCAATTCCATGCTACAATTAAATGTAGCTTGAGCATGATGACCATTTCATTACAGTACTTAATCTAGCTGAGAATCTTAATGGAGTTCCATATGCACTGTTTTGAAAGGGCAGCTTTCAACAATGTGACCATCTAAAAGGATTATTCACCCTTTATCCTTCTTTACACAAACAGCAGAAACACTTCCAACAAAAGTATGAGCAAGATCATTGTGTTGAGAAAAACATTACTAAAAAAAAGGCTTTCTAATGCACTAGGCTTCCAATTTCCCTAGCAATATTTGTCAGGAATGCAACTTGAGGAATGTAAGAATGTAAGAAATTTGTATGTTTCAGTGAAGATGTGAGGATAACTTCAGATTGTCACTCATTGGACAGCACCCTAAAGCTTCCTAATTGCCACTCATCAGAAGTTTTCCTTTTTCAGTGTAGACCAGAAGTTCCCAAACTTACCTGTGTCAAAATTATGAAATCTGAGACAGTGACACCCAAATGTTTTGAGATTTGGTGAGATGCAAGATGATGGTCCCCAAATCACAAGAACAGGTCAGAGGAATTGGTAGGAGGAGCAACTGGGGACATCCTGCACCACCCATGAGTGTGCCATAATTCCCTAATTATGGGAACTTTGGGACTCCCTAGTATAAACTATTAAATTCTAAATATGTACTTCTTTGGTACAATTGCTACAAAAAGCAGAAGTGCAAATTAAATTATAAGATACAGTGCAGGCCATTCCAAATGATAAAGCATTCTGTTACCAAGACATCTAAGTGATCTCTCACATACACTGGTCTCAGAAAGGGCAACTCTTTACATGCCTAACTGCATGCACCTCTATCCTCCAAAAATCCAATTGATCAGTGAAGTATCAAAACAACTTTCTGGGTATGTTTTAAAATGTAAGAAACTTGGACAGCCCAATACTTTTCTCTACCAACATGCATGATGCAGCAGTGCCACTGGAGTGCAGGCTGCATGTAGGAACTCTCCTGAATTGTGTGAAAATCATTTTAACTTACTTTCTCATAAGTCACCTTAGCAAATGCCTTTATTTTGATCTCAGCTTTCTAATGTAAATGTACAGAGGAGAAATACAAAAGAAGAGCTTGGGAACTACAGTATGCATTGTCAACACTATTCGCATAATTCATCCGTTCAGACCTAAACCAGATATTTAACTGGAATAAGTTCAAGGAACTTCAGAGGGTGTGCTGAGCCTGGAAAGTGGGATTGGATCCTATGCCAGGAAAGTGGGATTGGATCCCAGTGGATCACTGCCACTGTTGTGAACCCCCCTACTGCTCTTGGCTTGTCCCACTCCCCATCCTGTTCCTTTTCTTATCCCCCCAATCTATCTCCACCATTGCCACCTTACTTGCTCCAGCACGGCTGAGTGAGACACTAGTTTGTTCATGGAACATGCAGCTTTTACATTGGTTGACCCACAGCACATCAGCAATGGCACAGTTTTTATGATGCCAGCACAGAACGTTCAGGGGAAGATTCTGAGATCCTAATTCCATGAAATTCAGAAAATCGAAATTTCCACTATTTCTCCCTCCCCCAATTATCAGCAAATGCCTTTATTTTGATCTCAGCTTTCAAACGTAAACGTACAGAGGAGAGATACAAAAGAACAGCTTGGGAACTACATTGGGAACTACTTGGGAACTACATTGTCAACACTATTCACATAATAACCATGTATCATTGAAAATGAAACCACTGACTTTATAATGCTGAGTCATATTTCTTTTTCCTCCAAGGGAGAGCCTGGGCTTTCTGGAAAAGCGGGCAGGCCTGGAAATGCTGGCCAGTCTGGAGAAAGGGTAAGGCTAAATATGCAGTGATCCCTTTGAGACTTCTCCACAGCTTCTCCCCATCATATTATTTCCTTATTTGTCAGTCTAAACCACCCTGCCAAAGGGAACATCTTACATCTAAACTACATCTTACTTAAAAGGCAAGATGATCAAGAGCAAAGTTTCACATCATGGACTTCACAGCACTGTTTTTGGGGTTTTTTGGTGCATTTCCAAAAAAGCAGCCTTTTTGCTTGGAACTCTGCCCATTAATCTTGAGAAAATCTGCATCGTTGCACAACTTGGGTGCATTATAAAAAACAACAAGGGCAGGTTTGTGCACCTGTTGAGGGCCAACCCCCAGCAAGTCTACCATAAGCTGGCGCTATCTAGCTTATATTACTGCTGTTCCACAGTCCAAAGTCTTTTGCCCACTCACTTGTTCACTTGTGATAAAAAATGAACAAAGAAGCAGCCAACACTCCCTCCCCCTTAGGGTGGCAGTGGAAAAAATCATTCCTTGGACTTCAAAACAGTGGGTAACCAAGAAAGTGAGCATGAGTTGTGAGGAAAGAAGAGGTGGTCCACCATGGGAGAAGGAGCTACTGAGGACATCTTGCTTGAAAATTCTCTCATAACTTGGAGCCATCACTGAACAACAGCAGCAACTATAGTAACCCACAGAAGGACATCCACCTGTCCAAGCCAGTACTGAACATTGGTTACTTCTTTTGAGATTATCAGAATGGCTACAACCCAATTGATTGATTAAATAAATCCATCTTCAATTTCATTAATTTAAATATCATTATGCATGTATTCTGCATGTATGCATGTATCCGGAAGGAGCAGTAAGTGTTGCTTATAGAAGAAGACAGTATGTTTTATTTTTATGACAAAGTTTGAATGGCCACCATTGTCTTTTAAAATCTGTCTTTAAGCTCAGGGTGTTTAATACTTGGAAGGACTTTTTAAAAGTGTCATCCTTTTGAAGAAAGCATGAAAGATTCAAAATTATAAACTGAAATGCATTAGCTATAGTCTCTTTTGTTAAATATCTATGACAGGCAGGATGGATTAGAAATTTGAAAGGCAGTACTGGGGAGGAAATCTTTCTGCCGGCTGCCCTGTCTGTTTCTGTTGAGATCATCTCTACCATATGGGTTGCAGCTGACATATCAGCATCCGCATCCTTCTTTCAAAATACTTTGAATTTAATTAATGTGTGTATTTCATTTGTTTAGGGTCAGCCTGGAAACCCGGGAGGCCCTGGAGAGAAAGGAGAATCAGGAGATGAGGTGCTCATTTCAAAATATCTCAAAGTATAAAGACAAATTTTGTATGGACAGGAAGGTGGTTCTACCTTTTTCTTCCTTTTCTCGCAGGGAGATCCTGGCCCAGATGGTACCCCAGGAGAGAGGGTAAGGCAATTGTTCTTGGGATAGGGTAGGGGAAGGGAGGAGAACTATGCCTATTTTCTAGTTGCCAACAAAATGAAGGATTGTGGAATTGATTTTGATGATGCTTCTGAAAAACTGTAAACAGCTGGAAAGGTAACTCACAGCAGCATAACTGATGATGTAATGATTTCACATCATTTCACATTCCACATCATTGAGTCATCCCCCACATCTGGAATGGCTTTGATTTGAAATGGGGCCACCCCCACCAACAACATGGCAAACCCTCGGAGTTTGCCCAGACTGCCTGCCCATCCTGTAGCAGGTTTGCTATGCTACTGTGACTAGGTGTCTGGTTTCATGCCGTGGACATGACTTATAATGAAATATAAAGGCTTGTGATATGCCAAGGAAAAGACTGTTCTTAAGTGCTAAACAATAATCCTCCCATCAAGAACAAAATATTTTGCAGCTGGAGCCTATATTTGTTTAGTGAGAAGCATATCCCCACTAAAGTAAATAACTCTTACTCCCAAGTAAGTGCAAACAGACTGCAATACAGTAAGTATTCCATGAAGACTTACAGATTGAGCTGATACACTGGTGGAACATATGTTCTGCCTGACTTCAGCCTGGCTCCTGAAATGCAGGTATAAAGTAGTAGATGCAAGCACAAGCTGCTAGCATGCAAGCAGGAAGCCTTCTTGAGCACATTGGAGGACCTAGGTGCATGTGTGATACATTTAAAGTGCAAGTCTAACCCTTGGTTAGCCCAACACAAGTCCTGTGCTGTAAGGCCCTTCTGTGCCATGCCTGGGGATGGGAGTGGGGGGGTGGGAGAGGCGAGTGCACAGACATGCTAGCCTCCCCACACCTCCATGGGGAGATGGGTGAATTGTGCCAGCTATAATTGGTCAGGATTGTGCCCTTGATTTCTCTCTGCTACGGCTGGCAGTCAGTAAGATTCATAGCTCAATCTAGTGTGTAAAATATTTCTTATCTGTTTATGTGGTCCTTTTCACACAGGGTGCCAATGGAGAAAGAGGACCACCAGGTATTCCTGGTGTCCGTGGACCCAGAGGAGAAAAGGTAAAACAAGAAAGTAAATGGATTCAAAATACAGCATTTCAGCAGGATTTTCTTCTTTCTGTTTTCTCTGCTCTGTGTAGTTCTTAACCTGAAGTTCTTTTAAAAATCTCAAGTATATAAATGTTTCATATACTGGCTGAGACAACTTACCAGTATGTCTTTAAATGAGTCAATGAAAAGCAGGCTGCAAGTTATGAAAGTCTGGTTGCCACTCTGTCAAGATGAGAACCCTTTATTCTTTCTTCATTCATTTTGGGACTCTGCTTACCAGTTATATACAGAATATATAAGAACCTGTGTAATTAAATGGGCAAAACTGTGAGCCAGCAGCCAGAAAGTCCCTGGTTCAAATCCTACTTCTTAAAAATTCACCAGGTGACTTTAGCCAAGTTACTATTCAGTTCCCAAAGAATGTAACAAGACTAACCTAGTATAGTACTAACATCTTTGAATAGCAGTCCTGTTACACATTGAATACAGCTTTTTTGTAAAATAATAGAATATTAGATTTGAAGGAACCTTGAAGGTTATCCTGTCCAACCTCATATTCAGTCTTTGTGGCTACAACATCTGGCTAACCAGCTTTTGCTTGAAAACTTCTAATTAGAGGAGTTTTAAACAACTGTACGAGCAGGCTGGTCCAGTGCCAGGCAGCTCTTGCTGTTAAGTTGTTCCTCATGTCTGACCTAAATCTGCTTCCTGTAGTTTCATTCCACTGGTTCTAGTCCTGTCCTCAGAAACCACAGAGAGCAAGACCTTCCCTTCTTCTGTGTGACAGACCTTCAGATACTTGAAGATAGTGACCATATCTCCCTTTAATCTACAGGCAGATGGTTGGACTAGATGACTACTTAGGAGAACTAGATGACCTTCGAGTTTGATGATTCAATGAAAATATAATATTTTCAAATACTTCAATGCTTTTTGCTTTCACTTACTAAATTTTTGCCACTTTCTGAAGTTTTTAAATTACAATAACTTAAACATAGCTGCATTATATTATATCTGTGTGACTCACTGGGGATAGATAGATAGATTGATAGATAGATGATCAATCGATTGATCGATCAATCTACTAAGCATGCATACATACTGCATGCTTACTAAGCAAACCAAGGACAGCATCATTCTAGAAAAGAGGAGAATATCTTTCTTTAACCAAGGAGCTTGAACATTCCATACAAGCTGGGAGTGAGTTAGAAAATATTTTATATGTCTTTTCCAAGCTGAATCATCCAATAGGCACATGAGTAAAACTGGCAGCTAATTGATGTTTGTCTGTCCAAAACCAACATGGGTAGTGCTACACCTCATGCCATGGAGGATGGAAAAATGTACTGAAGCCACTGAGAAAGGTCAATGCTGCTGAATAAAAAGCCTTCAGCAACCAGGGTGTGTTGCAGTCATAGGTTCACTTAAAACTCAGCTACCCAGTTCCTCCCACAAGATGGACATCATGTACTCTGATTTACAAGCAACCAGTGTTAACTTGCCTGTTTTGAACAACAGACCTTGAGACTGTTTGATCTGTCCATCTGTGTTAGATGTCTTTTGAAACACCAAGTATACCACGAAGTAAAGCTAAAGGCTACTACAGATTTAGAATCAAAGGTTCTCTTGCTGTCCCATGAGAGACAGTTGTCTGACCCAAAACTTACAAGGTCCTTTGTGACCTTGCTTTGAGCCACAGGGAATCAGAAAACCTTGACAGCTCAGGCCTGAATCAGGTGACATGATGCCAGAGAAGCCATGGTTAGTCACTCCAAGCATAATACTAGAGAAGCAGAATATCATAATATCAGCATAATATCAGAGAAGATATGTTATCTGATCAAAGAACTCATGAAGGCTGGCACAAGAGCCAAACATTTTGACATTTCATCTCAGGACAGCCCATGGAAAAAATATCTGGTGACTGGTGTCTGCTGATCAACCTCTTTGCAAGTCAAACATCTTGTGTGGAATTAGAATAGATACAATACTATAGATTCAGGCATCCTCAGTTTATGAAATAGAGAAGGTTGGTTGCCTATATATTTATTCTTAAACAATGGTTGGTTGGCAAGCTATAATCTTTTTTCTTTCTATAAGTTTCTCTCATCAAAGATTTACGTTTTCTCAGCAGAGCCTGAGAGGTTCATCACCTATGTCTGTTAGGTTTGTTCTGTGGAGCGTGTCCGGCATTCAATACATCATGTGTGCTTTTGAAATGTATCACTGTAAATGTTTAGGTTCTAGTAAAGTGAACTGTTTGGGTATGAATGAACTTCCTTTTCTAACTACAAACAGTTTTTCTCTGCTGTTATGTAGTAGAATTGGAACCCCTACAAGTCTACAGTACCATAAATCTGCCTGATGTTTGGGGGAGGGCACTTTAGGAGAATAGTTTAGGTTTCTTCTGAAACTGGGTTTCCTGTTTATACCTCATGTTTTCCCAAACATCAATGGAACCAGATGTAGTCAGATGTCCTGTGGAAATAGTGCCAGAAGAGAACCTTCATTTAAATTTCTTTTAAAAAGGAGGAAAGATAGAAGTTTTCAATTTTCAACACACTCTCAAAAGCAGTGTTCAGAATGCATTGTATTCTGTCTCAAAGTTTACTGGATGTCTGCAGGCTGCTTGACTCAGTAAGTGGCTCTCCTACCAGACAAATTCCATGTTAACATCTGATTTTGCAAAGTTCTGATCCCAAGTTTTTCTCTAGGATCTCTAAGTGGTCAACGTCAAAGTGTTATCTGCTTCACAATGGCACCCTTGGAATGGGTGACAGCAGAGATTAGACAGGTTGAACATGGCTGAAGGACCAAATTTATCAGAAGGTCCTCCTGGTCAGGCTTACCTCAACCCTCAATACTGACAACAGAATAAAAAATGTGCCCTTAGAGATTGGGAAGATAAATACCATGGATATTCCAGGACAACCTCACATTATCACTAATGTGGACCATGGTATTCTGGACAATTCTCTAGACAGTCTTGCAGGGAAGTAGATTTAGTAGATGGGTACTGTGTTCAGTTCTGGGCACCTCACTTTAAGAAAGATGCAGCCAAACTGGAGCAAGTCCAGAGGAGAGCGACAAGAATGATCAGTGGGATGGAAGGGAAGACCTACAAGGAAAGGTTGGGGGAACTTGGGATGTTCAGCCTGAAGGGGAGACATAATTGCCCTCTTCAGATAACTGAAGGGCTGTCATATGGAGGAAGGGGATCATTTGTACTTTGCTGTTTCTGAAAGCAGAACTAGAACCAATGGGTGAAAACTGCAAGAAAGGAGATGCTGGTTGGATATCAGGAAAAAATTCCTGACAGCGAGGGTGGTTTGGCAGTGGAACAGATTGCCAAGGAAGGTGGTGGACTCTCCCTCACTGGGGATCTTCAAGGAGAGGCTCGATGAGCACCTGTCAGAGATGCTCTTCTAGGAGGATTTCCTGCTGCAGGCAGGGGGTTGGACTAGATGACCTACTAGATCCCTTCCAACTCTAGGATTCTTCGAGTCTATGATTTGTAATCGCTTTAAATTCTTGTTGTGAAGTTACAGTTCTGTGAATGTTTGTGGTCTTGAACTTGATTCATTGGCCCAGTTATAGAAAAAATACAGCACCTAGGATCCTTCAAGAGCTTGTGGCCTTGCCCAGTTTAAAAATGGTGGGTGGTAAAGAAGTAAAGCAGAAAAATGCTAGAGCTATAATATGCCATTCCATTCCTGGACTCAAAGTAATCTCCTCCCCAAGTGTTCATTTCTGCTTCCTTAGGAGTCTTGTAAGAATGGTGACTTTTCCCATCATTGTATGTGTGGCAGAAATTTTCCTTTGTTTATGAAAGGGTAGACCACATACAACTTGTTATTTGAGGAGGTTGATTTTGATCTCAGCTTACTTGATCTAACTAAAAGGAGGAGGCATTGTGCTTACAATCTTGTGCTTCTCCTAAGTTCAGGAGATTTTGTTCTTAGTCTTGAAGTCTGTACGTGTGAGTTCAGCTTGCCCAGTTTTGCAGAGAACTGGCTGTTGACCCATCTGGCTTCTTATGCAGTGGGTGGAAGCTGTGGCATTTCCTGCCTTTGTAATGCTGCAAAGCACTCTTTTTTGAGTTAGGTTTTGACACTTAAAAGAAGGAGCCATGTGATGATGGCTGATATTTAAGATAATACCCTTCTCAGCTGAATTAATACCTGGACTCCAAATGAAGAAAACACTCTCCTCCAATGGCACTTGGAGAGCTCTAGATGTGACCTTCCATGGTCACATTTTATGATGCTGCTGCCATCATAAAACAAACTAACAGTGATTTCTCCACTGGTGTCAGTGATATAACTTTAAGGAAGAGTTATTGCAGGCACCCCAACGCTCCATGTAAGAGGCCCTCCCACTTGCTGCTGGAGCCATTCTCGGTAGTATTGGCAGAGTAAGAGGGGCTGCTTACACAGCGCATTACTTGCTCAAACAGCAAGAGGGGCTGCTTACACAGCGCACTGTGATGCTTGCAGTAATTACCACATGACCCCTAAAGTTATGCCACTGACTAGTGTTCTTGATATTTTAGCTCCAGAAACCCAATGGAAGTCTTCTATTTTTAAAACTCCAGTCTAGCAGCATACCTATATGGGAACAAAGCACTAACCGACAATGCCTAACCATGCCAAAAAAATGGCTCCTCACTCTTCCCACCCATGCCAGAAAGGGTGGTTAAAACAAGGCTGAGACATCTTTACAATGTTTTCACTACCCTGTCTGACTCCAGAGGCACAGTTGGACACCATGAAAGGCTTAGCATTTTGCATCCCTCTAAGTACACCGCTGCTCCAGTCCATGTAAGAGCACATGTCTATTCAAAAGTAAGCTCAATTGTGTTCAATGTGTCTTACTCCCAGGAGAGTGTCTTTAGGGGTGCAACCTTTGACTGATAGCTTTGATAGACTTGAGGCGTCAATCCTATCCACACTGAGTAAGTCCCAGTTACAATATTGGGAGTAACTATAATGGGACTTCTTATTAGACATGAATAGGATTCAGCTCAGATGCTAGGGTCCCACCTCCAGGACTTGAGGTCACATCAAAGCAGTGCTTTGTAGTAATAGATGTCATAGTCTTGTAGTAATAGATGATTTTGGTTGGCCTAAAGGCCTGTTACAGTCCAAGTTGCCTCAATACAGTCATATTTTATTTTAAATACTTCTGTATTTTTTCTGGTGTCACTAAAGGAATGTTACATATTCACAGTTCTTAACATCTTGTAATAAATATGATGTTATCAACAAAAAGATTCCAAGTATGCAGCTGTTCTAGTCCCATGACCATCCGTGATTTTTTGCCTTTTTCTTATACATAGAGATCTCATAGGTCAGGGGTTCTCAAACCCAAAACCCTTTTGGGGTCACACAGCACTTTCAGTGGGGTCGCCTAAGCAGGCTAGACTTGGCAGTGATGTTTCCCCCTGGCCACTGGTGGGCACTTACCGGTTTGGGCCTACTCGCCTGAACCGGATCTTCCAATTTCCCTGCCGCTGGTCGGCAGGGAAACTCAAAAAGAGGGCGGACTAGTTCGCACCGGCCGCCATCTTTTTTTGTGCGCACTGTGCAAGCGCAGTGCGAAGCTAGCCGGCTAACTAGCCGGCTGGGGGGCTCAGACTCCCCCATGCATGCTTCTCTGTGTGCCTCCTGACATCCCCCGGCCGGGGAGGGGGCTGAGTCCCCCGCGCATGCTCCTCCGCGTGCCTCCTGCCGTCCCCCGGCCCCCTACTCAGAAGTAAGTCCCATGACAGTCAATGGGACTTACTTCCAGGAAAGTGTGGAAAGGACTGCAGCCTCAGAGCCCCAGCTTATGCAGGTCTACTCTGAAGTAAGTCCCAGTGTAGTCAATGGGACTTACTCCCAGGAAAATGTGGAGAGGACTGCAGCCTCAGAGCCCCAGCCTATGCAGGTCTACTCTGAAGTAAGTCCCAGTATAGTCAATGGGACTTACTCCCAGGAAATGTGGAGAGGACTGCAGCCTCAGAGCCCCAGCCTATGCAGGTCTACTCTGAAGTAAGTCCCAGTATAGTCGATGGGACTTACTCCCAGGAAAGAGTAGAGAGGACTGCAGTCTCAGAGCCCCATCCTATGCAGGTCTACTCAGAAGTAAGTCCAGTGTAGTCAATGGGTCTTACTCCCAGGAAAGTGTGGAGAGGACTGCAGCCTCAGAGCCCCATCCTATGCAGGTCTTCTCGGAAGTAAGTAATTTTATTTTATTTTATTTTTTAAAAAATTAAAAACCTCCCCGGTCCCGCCTCCTGACCATGGTCCCGGCCCCTGGCCCTATCCCCCACCCCCTGGCCCCACCCACTTCCAGAAAACCAGTTTTTGGGCCAGGCTAGGCCCACCACTGCCCCTTGCTCATGCTGCTCTGAGCATTCCTGGGCATAAACTATGGAGGCTGGAGCTGTTCAGCCTCTGGCCACCAGGGGGAGGTCCAGCCTCCCTAGTTTATGCTCTGAGGGATGTCCAGAGCGGCACCTGCAGTGTGGCCAGAGCAAGATGGAGGGGAGGGGGTAGCCGGTGAACACACTGAGGCACATGGAGGTTTGCTGGCTCTCCCCCTCCGACAGCAGAACCCAGCAGAGATGCACAGATGCCCAGGCTGCGCTGGCTAAGAGAGCCAGCAACCTCCCTGTGCCTCCCTCCCTCTCCAGCCACCCCACACTCTCCAGATGAGGTGAGGGTGCTTTTTGTATGCAAGTATGCTTTTGTATGCAAGCTACTCTCAGGAAAGTGTAGCTGGGTCTGCTGCCTGAGATCCCTATGCATGTGTATTCAGAAGTAATTTCCATTGAGTTCAGTGGGGTTTACTCCTAGGAAAGTGTGCATAGCACTGCAGCAGTAGAGCCCACTCCTATGCATATCTACTCAGAAGCAATTCCCATTGAGTTTACTCCCAGGAAAGTGTGCATAGCACTGCAGCAGTAGAGTCGAATCCTATGCATATCTACTCAGAAGTAATTTGCATTGAGTTCAATGGGACTGCCTCCAAGGAAAGTGTAGAAGATTGCAGCCTCAGGGCCCAATCCTTTGCATGCCTATTCTGAAATAAATCCCATTATTATAGTCAGTGGGGCCTTTACTCCCATGTAAATGTGGATAGGATTTATTTACGGCCTAATCCTATGCATGCCTACTCAGAAGTAAGTCCCATTGTGTTCAATGTGTGCATAGACTTGCAGTCTTGCATCTTTCACAATATATAATTAAATATTGTTTTTGCGATTAATCACTATGCTTTAATTATGTTCAATTTGTAACAATGAAAATACAGCCTGCATATCAGATATTTACATTACAATTCATAACAGTAGAAAAATTACAGTTTTAAAGTAGGAACGAAAATAATTTTAGGCTTTGGAGTCCCAACAGCATGAGGAACTTAAAAAAGGGGTCATGGCATTAAAAAGATTGAGAACCAATGCTATAGGTGCTACGCCACAGACATACATTGGGAACTGCAGGAAGAAATGTCTGCACAGAAAGAAATTTTGAAACAGGAAAGTATTAGTGAGGCCACACTCTTTGAAGCAATAGTGTACATGGATGTAGATAGCCTGATCTTGCCTGGGGAGAGAGTGTTTAATGTTGCTGAATTAGTCATAGTTTATTAGTTTAATGTTTAATGTTGCTGAATTAGTAAATGCAACTCATGCCACAACCTTAAGCAAACGTAGAAAAAAATAGCCAAAAGAAATATGACAAGTGACCACAAGTACAGTGACAGCCAGTGAACATATTCCACAACATGAAAAAGAACCTGAGCAAGAGTAGTTAAAAATGAATGTACTCTCTAATCTGCCTTTCCATACCTTTTACAGTCATTTGCACTCTACAGTGTTTGTTTTTTACTTATATATCAATTATCTCCATTTTGCTAAGTTTTTTCATTAAGTAATTTTGCCAGGTTTAATTTTCCTCCTTGATTTTTAGGGTGAGCCAGGACCACAAGGTGACCAAGGTCGAGAAGGACCATTCGGACCACCTGGAGAACCTGTAAGATATTGTCAACCCCTTTTACAGCCTGGGTCTCCTATTTGGGGGGAAGGAAAGTTTGAACTAATGCTTGGGATGGAACAAGAACATTCAGGCCAGGAACTGAGTGAGATCTCCCTTATACCTATTCAAAACCAGTCTACATGTTGTTTCTATAACACAGGGACAGCAGGAAATGGCAACCAAGCAATGGCTTTCCAAGCTGTGACTAAAATGTATTAGTACGCATTAATATCCATTTTTGTTGCCCATGGGGGATTGATACGCATGGGAGATGTTGCGCATGGGTGTTGATGTGCATGAGAGGCTGTTGCACGTGAGAGGCTCTTGCACATGAGAGGATGTTGTGCATGGGGGGATGTTGTGCATGGAGGATTATGAGCATGAGGGATGTTGTGCATGGGAGGATGTTACGAATGGCTGGTTGATACACATTGGGAGGTTGAGGCGTATGGGGGATGTTGCACACGGGGGTGGATGCACATGAGGGGTTGATATGCATGGGGGAATGTTGCACATGGCGGGATTTGATGCATGAGAGGATGTTGCACATAGGGGATGATGAGCATCAGAGATGTTGCGCATGGGGGATGTTGTGCATGCAGTGTTGATGCGCACGGGGGTTGATGCACATGGGGGGTTGATGCGCATGGGGGTGTTGAGCATGCGGGTGATGCGCATAGCGGGCTGTTGTACATCGGGGTTTTGATGCACATGGAGGGTGTTGCACATGGGAGGGTGTTGCACAAAGGGGTATGGCGTATGGAGGGTATTGTACTCCCACAACATGGGTACATTTTGCTAGTTTAGAATAATTTTAAACCACAATTCAACACTATTACAAACCACTTGTGCTTTGTTATTCACAGAGAATATTCACAGAGAATTGGGAATAGGAGCAATACAATTATAGAATTAGAGATTGCCAGGTTTGAGGCACAAAAGAGCTTTAATGTAAGCATTATGGATAAAAATTGTGAGCCAACAAGTGGTATTAGGAAGGAGGCAAAAGATGTCACAGAGGTCTTTTAAAAAACACGGGGAAAGAAGGCATTAGATAACCTAATGCCACAGTTTCTTCAAGGCATGATCAGAAATGCATAATGGTCTTCAAAATGGGATCGGGACTCCCTTGGAAGGTCACTACTTTGGGTCAGGGGGTCGCGAGAAGGTGGGATCTACCATCTTGGAATCTGCCACTCTGCTTTCCTGGGAGTAAGCCTCATTGAACACAATGGCACTGACTTCCGAGTAGACATGGAGGAGTATCCCAGTAAATTTGCTAGGGGGTCCCAAACAAATTTTTAAATTTGAAAGGGGGTCCCATGATGAAATGCCTGAATACCACTGGTTTAGAAGAATAAAACCACTGACCTATCTTTGTGTTCTTCTAGGGTGAAGCTGGGCCTCCTGGTCCTAAGGGATATAGAGGAGATGAAGGGCCTCCTGGAGCCGAAGTTAGTATTCTTTAATATGCATGTGGTTGGGGATAGACTGAAACTGGTTGGGGATAAGCTGAAGAGCTTGAACAAGCAACAACTTCACATACTTTATAGGCCTCTTCCAGGATGGAGATGATAATAGAGATTTTCACTAATGACAAGAGTGCTCTGTAAGACTTCTCAATATAAACTCTTACATACATTTCTATATTTAAATTATTGGTATCTTGCCTTTCCCTACAAATAAAGACTGTGGGTGCAATCCAGAGTAACTATGGGGAGTCCTTGCTCCGGTGTAAGAACAATTTGCTCTGGATTGCAATATGAATTTCCCATAGGTTTTCACTAGGTCATGCAATAACTATGGGTACATGTAAGGTCTCTTATGTGCTCCCGTAGTTACTCTGGATTGTAGGGTAAGTAGCTGTTATATCAGAAATTAGTTCTTAATTTATTAACTAATGACTAATGCAGTCTATTGACACAGGCTAATTCAAGGTGATTCTAAGTCACCTAAATTCACAACTCAGCAAGGAATAAATAATGAAAGGAGTTTCTCCATATGTCAGGGACCAGTTGGGGATATTTCAATGCAATAGGTTTATTTCAAGTCAGGACGCACGAACACTCTCATTTCGTCTGCGTGGACAGTTAACATAGCCATTTACTTGTTGCTTTTTAGGGTCCTAAAGGACCTCTTGGGCCCCCTGGATTACCTGGAGATGCTGGCCTGATGGGTGAAAGGGTAAGTAGCATAATTTGGAGGCATATTATGTGATCCCACAAAGGAAAAGTTTCTTCAGATGAGTGGTGACTTGTGGGATTATGTTCTTATATGTTCTTACATAGGTATCTAAGATTATAAAATGCGTCAAAATGATTTCCGATAGTGGTTAGCCAGGCTGTTAGCTTCAGCCAGCCTACAGAACTTATAAGGAAAATCTTGATTAGTTTCATCAATGCTTTAAGAAATATTACTATGTTTTCAGGATCTGTTTGCACGCATTCTCTCTTTTGAAAGTATTCTGCATTAGACCCACGCACATTGAAACAACAATTTTTGGGGCTTTCAGGGAGGCTTCAGTTCCAGCAGGGCCAGTTGAGGTGCCCCCCTCAAGCATTTAGGGGGACACCCATCTCTCTCCATCTCCTTGCCTCCACCACTGTTCCTCCTCCTCTCCCTGGATTGGAGGAGGAAGAGGAAGACAGAAGAAATGTGGAGGGGAGGAGAGTGCTAAGCTAGAACTTTGCAGAGACTACTACATTCAAGTGTAAAAGATAACTTTTTCGGCCACCTCAGGAGGTTTTTAACTTGGGCTTGAATTCTGGCACCCTCAGGTCACAATCCTGTTTACCTTTCATTCCTGATACAGCCAGGAACGCTTGTTCTATTACCTCAGGGCTGCGTGGAAGCTGCATTGATGCTGGAAAGTTGCATTGGATTTGGCCCTTAGTTTTAGAATAATGACTATGCTCTTGCTAGCTTTGGGAGCCCAAGGCAGCATCCCAAGTAGAAGAACATTTTGGTTACTCTGGAGAATTGGCCACACTGCTATGAGACTCATCCCTGATACCTCTGATTGATTTCTGAACTTTCTCTAGGGAGAAGAAGGTATCTCTGGAAATGGCACTGATGGCTTTCCTGGCTTCCCAGTAAGTTCAGCTCCATTCCAAATGTCCAAACTTCAAAAATTGATTTCTCTGATTTAATACTTGATCCTCTCTTTTTCCTCAGGGTTATCCTGGCAACAGAGGTGATCTTGGGACTAATGTAAGTGTAATAATGTACTGTGTGGAGTAACTGCTATCTTTGTTTTCTTGCTATCACAAGGCAACTCAGTCCTCCTGTTAAATAATGTCATTTCCGTCTTCTTCAGGGTACCAAAGGCCATCCTGGTCCAAAAGGTGATGAAGGAGAGATAGGGGACCCTGGTGAAGATGTAAGTAAAGAATGAGATTGAGAAGAAAGTTTAATCACGTCCCTCAAAATAGTCTAGGTGTTTTATTTTTGCTAAATAACCTATAACATTTCATGTGTGAAAAAATAATTAAATAATTAAATAACTAATTAACCTTTCATGTATGAAAAAATACAGAAGTGATGGGGCAATACAATTGTTTCAAGAATAGAAAGCCTAGAAATCAGGAAAAATAAAATGAGCAAGTATGAATGTAAGAGTGTTTGATGTTGGAGTTACTTTTTCCTTTTCTGGAAAAAAATTATCTGAGTTATTCATTATATATAAATCACATGGATCTCATTTTCTTCAAATGTGTACAGATTTTTTACTGAATATAGAGGCTTGTGAGTTACTCCTCCATCTTCCAAACTTAACAAGAATGCATATCAAGCCCTCACTTGAGAAAGGATTTTCACAAATGCTTATTACCTTGTAAAGTATTCTTTTGTGACATATAATTGAGCCAAAATATAATAAAATGCATGATTCCCAATAAAATGCATGATTCTAACAGAAAGTAATGCAAAAAAAGAGCTGCTAGTGCAGCCGTCCACTGAGAAATCAGATTGGGTTCTTTTTCTTTCAGGGACGTGCAACTGGAATCAGAGGCATTAAAGGAGCCAAGGGGCACAGAGGCCCAGAAGGCCCTCCAGTGAGTATCAGACCTTTAGTTTCCACTAAAAGCTAGGGATTTGTGGAAGAACTGTAATTCCAGACACCATTCATCTCCCACTCTGTTCATATGAGGAAGACTAATGACCTAATCCTAATGAATCACTGCAACAGAGGAACATAGTTCCAATAGTGACACAGTTGCAAAAGCACTTCGAAACAATATTATTAACCTACATGGCGGGTTGAAGGCTGGAGCTTTCTTGTGGTCTGGATTGAGCAAAGGATATCCACTCGACCAGGTAAGTCCATCACAGGGATGGGGTAGAATAGGAAGGAGTGAGCAATGATGGGGGCTCGGGTAGGTGATTCAGCTTCGACTTGTGCCAGCAATATTGCTGTCAGTTATCTGAGTTTAAAAAAGCAGCTGCTGGGGTTTATCCAGGGGAAAGGGGACAAATGTCTCCTTACTTCAGTGATCACCAAACCTTTTCTAATGGTGTACCTTTGACCTGCTGGGCCATTAGGGCTATAATTCTATACATTACATAGGGTGGCAGATTTTTGTAAGGATTCCATGCTGTAAGGACTCCCTAGTTGATTTCTTAGGGAGCCAAAGTTGGGGAACCACCACCTTATCCTCCAGCAACCGCAATTTCCCTATGGGATGCAGTGTGGCCTGGATCAGCACAATTACCATATATTGTGGATTTTGTTATGATTGGACTGCCCAATATGCTAGTCAGTACGTATTTCAAAAAGAATTTGGACTTGAGAAAGGTAACAAATTGAAAATGTATTAAAAGCAAAATACTCTGGTGTAGCTGATCAACAACACTTCAATACTTCAGCAATATGAACACATTTTCCTAGCCTCTGGAATGTTAGCAAGACTTCTCTTGGAGTATTATGTACAGTTCAGAGCACCACAGTATTCAAAGATGTTTACATTGTTTACATTGGCAAAAACTCAGCCTTTTTAACTAGATTACATCTGGATCATTATAAAGTGCAGAGAAAAGTAAATATAATTTGTTGAGGGATTAGTAAATAAGTGGACTTGGTAAGGAGTTTCCCTTTCTTGTTGGAGAAATACAATATTTCAAACACAGTCTTGGAAACTGTGGCTCATGTCTGTGAATCAAGTATCTGGGACTTCTGGAGACTGTCAAAGCCAGTGATGCTCTGGTCTGGTTCTATCTACCTAGCTTAACGTAGTGAGTCAGAAAGTAGTCCCCATTCAGCTATACCTAATCATGGCTTGGTTCCATTGAAAGCTGGCAATGAAAGTTGGACAAGTTATTTGCAACTGCTAGGAGTCTGAAAATTATGTTATTAATTCAGAAGTAAGTTTATTATTTTCAGGTAAGATTTAGGATTACAACCTGCTTACTGAAAATAATGGACTTACATCTTATAACACACCAATAAGGTACATACTAAAAAGAAACAGCTCTAGTCAAAACTCAATCTAATTAGGTGTAGGTCAATAGATTGATGAAAACCTAATGAGGTGGTAACTTCATAAAACCTTTGCTAGATTTTGGTCCTTGTTGCAGGTGGCTCAAATGAAACTAAAACAATAAAGATACCATGACACCTTAAAGGCTCATTTATGTTCTTTTCAGGGGCTAGAAGCAACTTATCAGTCCTTAAGATGTCATAGAATTCTTTGTTGTTCTTAGTATAACATGAAATAATTGTTTGTGTTTGATGCAGTTTAGAATTCTCCTGGCTCATTTACAATGGTTTGGTTTTTCTAGGGACCCCCAGGACCTGTAGGCCCTCCAGGACCAGATGTGAGTACTGTATTTTTATATAATGACTGTCAATCTCATATCATATATTAAAGCACACAGTGTTTTCATTCAAGTTAAGCAGGTTGAGTTTTATTCTGCAAAGCAGAACAGATTTTCACTCTAGTGTTGGAGCAGCACTGAGCAATAATCAATCCTATGGCCATTGACATCCACTGCATAGAAGAGAAAATTTAGGCAGGTTTTGCTCCACATGGAAGGGTTTAAAAAGCAGCACCTGCCTAAATTCCCTCTTGTATACAATGCTTAAGGATAGAGGAGTGCTGTCCTCCATTCTATATGGTCACTTGTGATTTTAGGTAGCAGTCTTTTTTTTAATTCACCAATCACCACTGGATTTTCAAATGCAGAAAAAATAGTGCTTTCTGTTCCTCAACTTCTTGGCTTTTCTTCCATCTGTAGCAAACAAGCATAAAAGCATATCCTTGCAATTCATACTAGTTCCATGATATTTGCCTACACTGATGAGAATACAAGTAGCTGCCACTACACTTTGTTTAAAGACAAGTACTGTATAAGTATACACTGTGGCCAGCTAGAAAGGAGTAACTTTGAACTTGACAGATCTAGTACTCATCTTATCAAAGAAGCCAGAATGAGTCCCCATTCTCAATAACAGGGATTATTTTGTGTGTGTGAAATACAAAATAAAGATGGCAGCATTATCTTCACTATGGGAGATTTTTGTCTATATTTTCTATACCATTTGTAAAGTATTGGAAATGCTGACTGCCCTCTCAGAAAAAGCTTCTGTAAATGTCTTGTCCTATATTCTGTGAGCTTCTGGAATTCTTTGGCTGAAAAACCAGCCAATAGGGGACAGAAAATGTTTCATTGTATTCAGGGCTTGGATCACACCAATGTTTCTTCCTTTGTCTTTAGGAATGTGAAATTTTAGATATCATCATGAAAATGTGTTGTAAGTATCAGCATTAACATGATTAAGGGCACAATCCAGAGCAAGTTCAGCCTGCTCTGCCCTATCTGCTTTCTCTAACTATTCTGTATCCAGAGCAGAAAGTTATGCTACATCCAGAGAGTCAGGAAGCCTGGGCTGCCCTAACTGCTCCAGAGCATGCTAAGTAATTGACACATGGGGAGGACTTGCTCCTGAGGAGACACCCCTCAGATTACACTGAACAAGGAACAGCTGTGGTGCCTACAGTGGTGACACGACTCTGCGCATCTCCTGGCGTGGAAGTCTGTGCGTCAACCCTGGGATGTGCGCACACCCCTACCTGGACTGTGCAGTCGCCAAAGTTGGCGCCTGTGCAGTTGTTTCTGAAGCCAACTGGCTTCACCAACTCTGACACCATCTCTGACACCTGCACAGTACTTTTCTGAAGCCTTTTGGCTTTGGGGGAGACTGTGCAGGCGTCAGAGTTGGTGCCTGTGCAGTACTCTTTCTGAAACCATTTGGCTGCCGCTCCGCCTCCTGAGTGAGGCTGAATGGCTGTGCAGAGGCACGGACTTCCTCCACTCTAAGGAAGTCTCCTCTGAAGCTGTTCGGCATGCTCAGTGTGTTTCTGCGCAGTGCACCTCAGCTGGCTGTTCAGGCCAGCTCCGAAGACAAGTGGCAGCTTCTGGGCTGCTGCTCCGCCTTGGAGCAGACCGGGGCCTGCCAAAGGACAGTCATGCTCCTCCAGCACATCACCCCATACGGAGCACATCACCCAATGCAGCCCACACCAGCCGCACCAGTCTGGTGACGCCACTGGGTGCCTGCCATATACGGGGTCCCTGATGAGATGCCAGTACATTCTACAGTGAATAGAAGGGGCTTCTTGGAGTGGCCTGCTGTATCCTGAGGTTTGTGGGCAGCTAAAGTTTGTTCCATATCCTGAGGTTGAGAGGCAGGGGTTGCAGCTAGGCTGGCCAAGAACTCAGATTTTTGTTCAACACTGCCATTCTTACTCAGGCCTTACCATGGACCCCTATGGGTCTACTCATTACTATACCTGCTCCTCAGGTGGTATATCTCTGAGGAGCTGGTAGAGGGCATTTCTGCCTTGAAAACAGGCTCTGGATACAGAGTAACTGCTCTGCCCTAGGCAATGCTAAAGATGCCCTCAACATGCCTCTCCTGAGCTGCTTAGGCTGCCCCAGTTAGGGCAGAGCAGGTCCTCCTCCCTTAGGGCACCCTATGTTGCCTTACTCTGCCCTAAGCCTCTTCCAGAGTAACTGGGCTGGAGCATCTTGCAGTTGCTCCACCCTAGTGATAGATAGGGCAACCCAAGGGCTCTTATGTGGACAGATTAGTTGCTCTGGATTGTGCTGCCTGTTTCAGAATTACTTTTACTAATCTCTTACTCCACCATGCTGATTTGGCCTCCAACCATTTAAATTGATTCAGCCTAAATTCAGACAAATAATAGAAATTTCTCATCTTAAGTTTCCTTTTCTACAATTTAATTGGGCTACAGATAATTGTGTCCATGAAAAAATATAATGTAAAAATCCAAGCAATAGACAACAGCTAGGAAAATAAACACAAACAGGATTTGTTCTCTTTATATCGTGAAAATAATAAATTGTTATAGCCCTTATTGAATATCAACCAAACAAATGATTCTCTATATTCCATAATAAGCCTCAATATATAAGAACAGTTTTACGGTATTTGGGGAATAAGTACCCTCTGTTCATACTGGAATGAATGAGGAAAATTAACATCTCTAACACAAAGAAATCACTTTAAAAGATTACAAAATATGAGTGGAAATATTTCCAACCTCTTTATAATGTGCAATCCATGTATAAAGACTGGTATACAGAAATCCCACCTTTCCTATGCCAAAGCAAATTGAATCTCACACTATCTTTTTCACTTTTTTATAGCTTGCTGTGGTGAGTGTCATTTTGCAACATCTTTAACAACATGGTTTCAGTTTAATTTAAACATCTTGTTCCAATGCCAAGATTCAGGTAGGAGAGACCCCTTCCTTGTGCCTACAGCTGCTGTAAGATACTATCACCATCATGATCCACTGGTATTACTGTTGTCCCTCTTTTAATTTATTTTGTCACACTATCATTTAAAATGTGTTTGCATACATAAAATTATCACCAAATTCAGCAAGCATGCTAATGTCTCAGTTCTGAATATCTGTTAAAGAAAATAAGGCTGTGATGCAATCTGCATCACATGGGATTTCATCATTCACATTTACAATGGCAAGGATGCTCCAAAAGAACAACTAGATGGATCAATAACTAGTATCTTGGGCTCTTAAGTTAGAAACTGCGAGAGGTCTTGACAAAACCATGCTTACATGTGCTGCTTTGCCTCCAGATATCTCTTCAGACAGAGACTAAAATTACATGTGATGAAAATTTGAAAGTGAACCTGCAGTCTACAGGAGGTGGGACTTAGGCTACCTCTTAGTAGACAAAAGACACAATCCAGAGTAACTACGGGAGCACGTAAGACACATTACATGTACCCATAGTTACTGCACCACCTAGTGAAAACCTATGGGGAATTCATATTGCAATCCAGAGCAAATTGTTCTTACACCAGAGCAAGGACTCCCTGTAGTTACTCTGGATTGTCTTCATAGGCTGCAATCCTAAAACACTTTCCTGGCAGTAAGACCCACTGAACACAATGGGCCTTACTTTTGAGTAGATATGGTTAGGATTGTATCACTAGTGGGACTCCTGTTGCCCTACTGCAGGGAAGGGGATGAACCTCCCTTCCCTGCGGTGTTTCAGTGGCAATCCAATACTTGTGCTGGATAAAGCACAAGCAAGTAAGCCTGTGTGTTCTAGCAAAAATTAGGATTGAGCTTCCCAAGAGCTTTACTAAAGTGGTTTGGTGGGCAAAAAGCTGGAAAAGTGAGTGGGGGAGGCTATTCAGAGTGTAGGGCGCCCCTCAACAGTTTATCATTCCCTCTACACCCTGAAACATGAAGTTAGCTTCATAATTGGGTCAGCCTTGGTACAATGTCCAAATTAAGCCTAAAATTCTCACCAGATATCTTGCTACTATAGTTTGATACTGTCATTACTAAATAAAAGTTAGTACAGTATATGGAAGAAAGTCTTGGAGAAAGTATATGGAGTAAGGCTACAATCCAGAGTAAATATGGGACCTTTTACACCAACGTAGTTAGGGCGCCACCTATGGGAAACCTATGGGAAATGTATAGAGCAATCCAAAGTAAGTGCCTTTTATGTCTTCCTGTAGTTTCTCTGGATTGTAGGGTAAGTCTTATTAGAATCATAGAATAGAATCATAGAATCATAGAGTTGGAAGGGACCTAGTAGGTCATCTAGTCCAACCCCCTGCCTGCAGCAGGAAATCCCCCTAGAGCATCCCCGACAGGTGCTCGTCGAGCCTCTGCTTAAAGATCCCTAATGAGGGAGAGTCCACCACCTCCCTTGGCAATCTGTTCCAATGCCGAACTGCCCAAACCATCAGGAATTTTTTCCGAATAATCCCATTAAACACAATGGGATTAAAGCTTTGTAATTTTTTGCATATTTCTATGGTGTAACCCTCTGCTTCCTTCCAGAATGCAAGTGTGGCCCTATTGATATTCTGTTCGTAGTGGACAGCTCAGAGAGTATTGGCTTCCAGAACTTCCAGATTGCTAAAGATTTTGTTGTGAAGGTCATTGACAGGCTGAGCAAAGATGAACATGTGTTGGTAAGGCTTTATCATCAATTGCTTCAAGCCAGTACCATGTATCAATGCATAGTCATGTTTAGCAATAGGTTCTGTCTGTTCCACTAGTTCAATTAATAATTCATGTAGAAATGTGTGGGGTTTTTTGATTGTTTGTTTTTTAAGAATTTTGCTAGGACATTCAGAACAATCCCCAGGTCTCTAATTTAGACAAAAGGTTGCCTTCAGAGTTTCAGTGTCATATCCATTTAATATATTACCATATTATAACCGTACTAGCAAAAAGTGCCCGCATTGTGGGAGTAAAATACCCCCTGTGTGCCATCCCCCATTGCAGTTAACACCCCCCTGCAAATCAACCCCCCATGTGCATCAACCCCACCCATGTGCAACATCCCCCCATTCGTATCAACCCCCATGTGCAGTTACCCCCATGTGCATCAACCCCACATGCTCACTGTCCCCCATGTGCACTATCTGACCCATGCGCTTCCCCCCAAGTGCACCGCCCCATGCACATCCACCCTCCCATGCGCACTGTCCCCCATCCACCCCATGCGCACCAACCTTCCCATGCACACCAACCCTCCCATGTGCACCAACCTCCTAGGCTCACCACCCTCTCACACGCACAACACTCTCATACACAAAGTCCCCCATGCACATCACCCTCCCATGCATGTCACCCTCCTATGCACAACCACCAAGCCCCCGAGTGCACCAACCCACCCATGCTCACCAAACATCCATGCGCAGCACCCCCACTGCACATCATCTCCATGCACACTATTTCCCTCCCATGTGCACCATCTCCCTCCCATGCACACCAATCCCCCATGTGTACCACCCTTCCATGTGCACTAATCCCCCATGTGCACCACCCTCCATGCCCAATATGCCCCTGTGCTCAATATCCCCCATGCGCATCAGCCTCTCATGCGCATCCACCCCATGCACATCATCCCCTCAAACTCACCAAGCCCCCATATGCACCAAACCCACATGCACACCAAAACCTTATGCACATCATCCCCCGCACAACAACCCACCATGCACATCATCCCTCTTAGTGCATCCTCCTTCCCAGTGCATCAGACACCAAATTGGCTGGATGTTGATCAGTCAGTCTTCAATGTTAAGTATAGGACAAAAACACATTGCACCCCTTTTCACTCCCTTAAGGGTTAAATTTCTCAACATCAGTTCTTAGTGGGTGTTGATGTCACATAAGGAACACCTTCCCTGAATTTCATGCTTCTAGGTCCAGGGGTTGGGGCGGAGCATCCTTCAGTCAGGGATTCTTCAATTTAAAGCATAGGGAGGAAAATGCGTTGCACCCCATTTCACCCCCTTCCAGTTGGAATTTCCAAAAACTGGTTCTTAGTAGATCACTCTGTCATGGAAGGAACACCCACCCAAATTTTCACGCTTCTAGACCCAGCAGTTTTGGCTGGCTGCTGATGAATCAGTCAGTGAGTCAGTGAGTGACTTTTCAATTTTGTATATATAGATTACATGGTCATTGTCAACCATTTTATTTTGATAACATTTAGCAAAAAATGTGATTAACTCTTCTTTAACAGTTTGACCAACGTGAGTCTCGTGTGGGTGTTGTTCAGTACAGTCATGATAACACCCAGGAAATGGTGGCCTTGGGTGATACCAATATTGATTCCATTGGAGCCCTCAAAGAGTAAGTCCAGATACATCTGTCAGTCAGAGTAAAGTCTTTGACATTTGTCGTATTTTAATATCTTGCTGACCGAGAGCACAATCCTGAGCACTTTTTGAGCCAGAACAAGTTCCTTCCCCAGCTGTCCCAGAGAAGGTTAGGTTGGCACATGGAGATGTGCTGCACTTCTTCTGCTAGCCTCTGCCACCACAGGCTGGCAGCAAAAACCTGCACTGGTGCTCCCATCAGCATTCAGGGTCAAAGGGAGGGTGGGTGGGCAGGCCTGGCCTAGGGCAGGAGGTTGGAGAGCAGGAGGCAGGACTCCAATCTGACTGTTATGTTGGATCCTAGCCTTGCTTACTGGGCAGCTGAGAGCAGCCAGAGGCTTAGACTTAGGCCATCTCTATAGCACAAAGGAACTTACTTCCGAGTAGTCATGCAAAGAATGGGGCATAGGGCACAATCCAGAGTAACTATGGGGAGTCCTTGCTCCGATAAGAGTAAGAACAATTTACTCTGGATTGCAATGTGAATTTCCCATAGGTTTTCACAATGTGTTGCCATAACTAAGTCGACGTATATGTCTCTTACGTGCTCCCGTAGTTACTCTGGATTGTAGGATCAGTCTGCAATTCATACATGGGTTAAGTCTTGGGAGTAAGGGCACAATCCAGAGCAACTAAAGGAGCACATAAGACACATTATGTGCACCCATAGTTACTGCACCACATAGTGAAAACCTATGGGAAATTCATATTGCAATCCAGAGTAACTTGTTCTTACTCCAGAGCAAAGACTCCCTGTAGTTACTCTGGATTTCATTCTAAGTCTTATTGAACACAATGGGGTCTTAATTCTGAGTAGATATGAAAGAGATCTGACATCACAGTGATGTCCTGTGTGATATCACTTTTGACCATGACATAACTTTCTGGTTGACATCACTTCCCAGAAAGATTGACAGGGGTCCCAGACAGATTATTATTCTTAAAAGGGAGTCCTGTGCTGATATGCCCAAGAAACACTGCTCTAAAAGATGGGATATTTTGAAAATCTAGAGAAGGAATGGGCAAACATTTTGGCGGCGAGGGGGTCAGCTGTAAAATCTTGCACTGTTTCAGGAGTAAAAATTACTTTACATTTTAAAATAAATGAATAAATGTACATAAAATTACATAAATGAATACATAGAATTTATATGAATGAATTTCACTGTTTATTTGAATATGAAAATTGTAATAAAAGCATGTAGAACCACTTAAGAATTATGAACTGTTTGGCATACATCTCTTGCAAAGTGAAAACATACAGATAATGCCAGACAAGCCAGAAACATATGGAGAATTAAGTTGTTCAGAGAAAATGGGGGTTTAAATAATGCCCACAGGCCAACAGGGGCTCCAACAGTTTCTTATGGGGCAGAGGCTCATTGGAAATTAGGTGCTCCCTGTGGGTTAAATTGTGAGCCCCCTATGCCTCAAATGGCCCCTAACCGTTTGCCCATCCCTGGTCTAGAGAACAGGAGGTTTCTGATAATAGGTTGCTGTAAGTCCTACACCAGCTACTGTACTTAATGCAATCCTATCTATGTCTACTCATAAGTAAGCCCCATTGTGTTCAATGGATTTTTCTCCCAGGAAAGAGTACTTAGGATTGCAGCCTACATTGTTTTGAATATTTTTCTATCACAAAAAATATTGATATAAGTGCTCTGTAAGTGTAATATGGCTTTATATAAGCATCATGGAGTGTCAGATTTTTTTTCTTATGTGGAAGGCAAACCAAGAAGGTAGGACATATGTTCAGATTTTGTTATCAAAGTTTTGCTTCTAGCAAGTGGCACTAGCATTCACTGTTGCTTCATTTGCAGAGCTATAAAGAAGCTTAACTGGATTGCTGGTGGCACCTTTACTGGAGAAGCCCTTCAGTTCACAAAGGAGAATTTGCTACGGCGATTTCCTTCTGGCCAGAAAAGAGTGGCTATTGTGATCACAGATGGACGGTCTGACATATATCGTGATCAAACACCACTGTCTGCTCTCTGTGAAGCCGATACTCAGGTAAAATCAAAGCAGATGAATGGAGGATAAAAACTATTTCTTCTGAATAAGCAGATAAACAAGCAAAATTAGGCTAAAAGAGGCAGAGAATGACTTCACTATAGGAGAACTTTAATTTTAAAATTTCTGTGCTAGTTACAAATAAACGTTAGTAACTTACAGGAATATAAACAAGAACTACCAAATGCCTATACTGAAAGATCAAATGTGTAACTCAGTAAATGCTGAAGTTTAACAAGGCCAGCAAGGAAACATTTTAAAGACTCATAGATCAATTCTGATATTACCAAACCACTCCAGATTAGGAAAATATCCATATGGAGCCAATCAGATCTTAAACAAACAGACTAGTTTTCAATGTAAATTCACTTGGCAAGATTGAATACAGAGGTATTAAACCTGTTTCATATATTGGACTGAACAGTGACATGGCATCTGCTGAGACCTAGAAGTGACATCATTAAGAGCACATTCTAACCACTGGCATAACCACAATTATAAAATCTGTACTAGAATAATTTTCTGTATTCAACATCCAAAGATTTACAATGTTCCTCTTGCAAATTCAAGTCAAGATCCAGTTCTCTCTTATCTCCTTTAAGACTTGGCTAGAGCATGCTCCAAACTGGAGCATACATGGTACAGAATTTTCTGAAACTAATATTATGAATATCTGTCACCTCTAGGTGTTCCCCTTGGGTATTGGTGACATTTTCCATGCTGATCCAAACTCTGAACAGCTATCAACTATTTCCTGTGGAGGTCTGGTGATTTCCCGACCCAACTATGCTGAATTGCTAGATGACACTTTCTTACAGAATGTTACCTCTTATATCTGCAAAGGTGTGTAAGATAACTCTGGTTGCTTAGTTTGTATCAAATAATCATGGTCTGGTGCCTAACGAAGTGGCTGCTAAGAGAAACCAAGATTTTCACTTAACACAATAAATATATGATGAGTGAACTAACCAGCATAACCTATCCTTAGGGGCTTTGGATTGTAAGCAAATAGAACAATCTCTGAGGGTTTAAATGTCTGCATTTAAAGACTTTTATTACCACAGAGTGGTCTCTGGTGGGTTCTTAAATATGTGTTGATTCTGTCATGTTATTGTTTTAGTGTTATTTGACATTATTGAATTGGAAATTGGTTGTTAACCATTCTGGGTTTTTGAAAAAGCAGAATACCAAAAATAACTAAAATTGTGGAAGAGATGGAAAAAGTGGTGAAGAGATGAGACCAGCTGTCGAATTCTCTATCTTCCTACTGTCCTGGAATGAACAGCTATAGTGGAACCCTGACTGCAGGAACTACAACACTTGAAGTGGAGTTTCTCTCTTTAAGACAGTGCAGCGCCATAGAGATTGCATACATAGATCTAAATTTTGTAGTCTTAGCCTCCCAGTTTGGGTGGCCTAAGACTTGACATGAGTCTTGTACTGACCTGGGGTGTCATAATAGTGCCATAACACACTTCCCCACTCCTGGCCACATCACCATGGGAATATAGGCCAGGGGAGATAGGCTGGCCTAAATTGGTTAGGATTGCACCCAGAATGAGCTCTAGCGAGAACTCTAGAATTGCCTCACTCTTTGTATTGTCAGGTGCTACCTAGGGGCTACCAGCTGCTTCCTATGCACACTTCCTACATGTAAGTCCCAATGAATTCAGCAGGAGTTACTTCTAAGTAGATATGCCTAGGATTGTGGGGTTAAGAGCTGCAAGTCATGGGTTGCATATAGCTGCCATAGTGCTTTGTTGCATTCCATACAAAATAAAAATGGTCATCCTTGGAAATATTCTAGAGAAATGCCCTGGAGTGCTGATTCATTACTTTCAGAACTACTTCCTGTAATGTTACATTGGCAGTAATAATTAAAGATGTTTTGGAACCTTAGAATCTGCAAGATACATAGATACAATTCCTTCACAATCAGCATTGGCTGACATATGAGCAAAAAAGTTGCCTAAAACAGTTTTCTTCCACATATTCATATCATTGCTTTATGTAGCCACTCCGTAGTTATGGTGATGGCTCATCTTAAGGAACACTGCTATAGATTTAGTTGAGATTTTTAAAATACAAAGAGCCATATGAAGTCCATTAGACCTGAACGAGTGCAAAAGATTCTAGATGTTTTAATGTTTGATGTTCTAGATGTTTAATGTTCTAGATGTTTAAGATTCTAAATGTTTTAATGTGATTTCTTCTGTTTATTTTATAGACAAAGTGTGCCCAGACTACACTTGCCCAAGTGAGTACTCTTAATGTGCACTGATCAACAAATGTACCTTTTATGTACCCCACAGAGTCTCTTCAAAGAACCATCTGCATTGTCTTTCTTATTGATGTTAAGCCAAATTACATTTACTATGGACAGTAGTTATGCATGCAAAGTCATGACTCAACAATTCTTCGTAAATGTTGAGGCGGTGCAAGGAGGGAACTGCTGCCAATCTGTGATAAACAGGCAGTTCAATCCTACCTTGCACTGGAACAGGGAGGCTGGTTTGCCTGTGCTGTATCCAGTGCAGGTTAGTGGCTATTGCCATATTACCACAGGGCAAAGAAGAACTTCCCCTGGGTAGAGCTGCAGAAGCCCAATTTGTCTATTTGATACTGTGTCACCTCTGGAGTCAGTGCAGAACTGGGTAAATTCAAGCAGCCAGAGGCTGCTCTGTGATGCATAGGGAAGCAGATTATGATCTAGCATATCGTTGGATCCAAGCCTTGCTTTCCACTCCTCACCCTCTCCTGGGAAGGACTCCTGCTCTCCTCGCAGCCCCTCCAAATGCCTATGATGGCTGAACTCAGCCAGTGCAACCTACTTGCTCCTCAGTGTCCACATTGGTGCTTTACAGCACTTTCACATCTCTCCTGGGCCATCACAAGAGACTTCTATCGGTACAAGCGCACCTTTGGATTGCAGCCTGATTAATTGAAGACTCCTATGAGTACAAAATACCCCTCCATAGAGGAACCTGCCTGCTACATTTCTGCAGGATTAGCTGCTCTAAACTTACCTCCTTCCAATCAACTTTCTTGGGGGGAGGGCCAGATTCAATTATGTTTTTTTAAATCATGTCTGCTAGGATCATATTTAACATAGTTCAGATAAGATGAAAACCTTGCAAGAAGACCATCATTTTGACTTAGCAAGAAAGCTATAGTTCTTCCTTCAAGGTCTTGTCAATCTGCTCATTTTCCTCTTTTGTAGAAAATACACCATTTATTATCCAGAGCAGTAACATCTGAACTGAATTTCAGGCTGATTCACCTTATCTTAAATTGTGGTGGTTAACCTGTTGAAATTCCTGCATCTACAAGATTGTTAAAGGTCCAGAATTCCTAAAGTTGAAAGGTTGGCTACCCCTTCCTTAATTAGACAGGCACTTCTGTTCCCATATAATCTGTAAAGCTGCCAAACAACACCTGTCCTGTGGCTTTAGTTTCCTAGTTATAGCACATTGACAACTGTTGAAAATATTCATCAGAGTAAACAGCAAACCTCTCTTCTCCTTTCAGTCCAATATTCTGGCCCAGTTGATCTCACATTGTTAGTGGATAGTTCTACCAGTGTTGGGAGCCGTAATTTTGAAACCACCAAGAAGTTTGTGAAGCGTCTTGCTGAAAGATTCCTGACAGCATCCAAGCCTGCAGAGGACACTGTGCGCATCTCTGTGGTCCAGTACAGTGGGAGAACTCAGCAGAAATTGGAGGCACGTTTTGAGCAGAATTACACTGTGATTGCCGATGCAATTGACAGCATGGCGTTTATGAATGATGCCACTGACGTAAATGCAGCCCTCAATTATGTCACCAATCTGTACCGACAGTCATCCCGTTCGGGCGCTAAGAAGAGGGTGCTGATTTTCTCAGATGGCAACTCTCAAGGCATCACCAGTGCTGCCATTGAGAGAGCTGTTCAGCAAGCTCGACAGGCAGGCATTGAAATTTATGTACTTGTGGTTGGCACTCAAGCCAATGAGCCCAACATACGTGTGCTTGTCACTGGAAAAACGGCTGAGTATGATGTGGCCTATGGAGAGCGCCATCTTTTCAGAGTTCCTGATTACAACTCTCTGCTAAGGGGTGTTTTTTATCAGACTGTCTCCAGAAAACTAACAGTCGACTGAACTGGGGAAGCACAGAGGAGCAAAGAGCTATTTTAAAAAAAATTAAAATGTTAGCATCAATGAAACCAATGATTTAATAAAAAGCCATAGCCCCAACTGTGCCCTTGCTTTTGAGCTGCCTTTTGCATCCCTGTCCATTCCTGTTATCTTCCTTGGCATGAAGTCTTCCAACCTACCAGGATAAAAAAGTAGGTCTTCTCATATTTGATAGTCTTCTGAATTGAAATTGAATGACTGTTTCTGTTCAGGGTACTCTCTTGGGATAGTCTCAGTGGTGGGCTCCAGCAGGTTTGCACCTACTCTATAGAACCTGTTGTTAACAAGAGATAGGACATATAAAGTTTAAAAATAGCCATTTAGAAGTGGCTGCCAGATGCGCAGAGAACCAGTTGTTAATTTCTTTGAATCCCATCACTGGCTATTCTGGGAGTTTTTCTAAAATTGTAATTATGTGCAATCCAGTTTGACATAGGAATTTTTGACTATAAAATTTAAACCTACAGCATTTTAGCTAAACTAGAGTTTAATTGTGAAAAGTGATAACATTCAATCCATGCAACAATGATGTTGCCCATACTGGATGAAATGAAGCCTGAAAAATAATCTTCTGATTTGCATTTCTTTCTAAATTATTTGTAAATGAAATAATTTACAGAGCCTGTGCTCTGAGACTGTTGGTGCTATTTCCCTCTCTAGCCCTTCAACATCACTTGCACATACATGCACATACACTTGGAAACACTCTAACGTTTAATGTTTACGTGGTCATTTCTGAAAGGTACATCAACGTTGGGGGATTGGTTTGGACAGGTTTAATTCAGTGTTTCTAATGGTGCTCTTGCTATGAATTCAATATGCTTTTTTAAAAAACAGGAAATTGTTTTCAGTGTTGCAGCTTGTATTGTTCTGTAATCAAATCCATTTTATCACTTTGTTTTATTCCTGTGTTTTACCATCAAATGTTCACTTTCAAATTTGTTCAAATAAATGATTTTCCACAGTTTCGGTGGGAGGGAAATTATATTTGTGTAGTCCTACAATCCAGAGTAACTACGGGAGCACATAAGAGACTTTCCATGCGCCCGTAATTACTGCACCATGTAGTGAAAACCTATGGAAAATTCATATTGCAATCCAGAGTAAATTGTTCTTACACCAGAGCAAGGACTCTCCGTAGTTACTCTGGATTGCGCCCTAGGTTTAGTTACAAAGAAAGGTATCCCACATCTGGTGAGAATATGAAAAAATATTCATGAAAAAATGTGGCTTTTTGCATCAATCAGAAGCAGACTTAAGAGGCCAAGAGAATATATATGCGACAGGAGATCAGCTCAGTCCTAAATTGTTCCAATAAAAGAAACTTTCTGACCATTAATGCATGGCAAATGTTTGGCAAATGTTTCACACTGACTGTTTATATGTGATTACCAAACACTGATGTGTTGATTTTGAAAACATGCATTTCATTTCTCTAAAAATCAGATGAAAAATCTAAAACAGTCTTCTCTTGCTACACTGACAACATTCATCCCTGTGCATCCAACTAAAAGGTTGGTTTTGCTGCACAGGGTGACCATGTCCAAAAATTTCCAGAATAGTCCTCTTTATTAGCCTCCTGTCTGAGTGTCCTCCATAAGGACTTAGAATCATAGAATCTTAGAGATGGAAGGGACCTAGTAGGTGATCTAGTCCAAACCCCTGCCTGCAGCTGGAAATTCTCCTAGAGCATGCCCGACAGGTGCTCGTCGAGGCTCTGCTTGAAGATCCCCAGTGGGCTGTAACAAACAGAATGAATTTCAACAGGGAGAAGTGCAAGGTTCTGCACTTAGGAAACAAAAACCAAAAACACAGGTATAAAATGGGGGATACTTGACTTGGCAGCACAACATGTGAGCGGGATCTTGGAGTAGCCGTGGATCACAAGCTGAACATGAGTCAGCAGTGTGATGTGTCTGCAAAGAAGGCAAATGCCATTTTAGGCTGCATTAAGAGGACTGTAGCTTCCAAGTCGCGAGAAGTTCTAGTTCCTCTTTATTCAGCATTGGTCAGACCTCACCTTGAGTACTGTGTTCAGTTCTGGGCACCTCACTTTAAGAAAGATGCAGCCAAACTGGAGCAAGTCCAGAGGAGAGCAACAAGAATGATCAGTGGGATGGAAGGGAAGCCCTATGAGGAAAGGTTGGGGGAACTTGGGATGTTCAGCCTGGAGAAGAGGAGGCTGAGAGGAGACATGATCTTAAAGTGCCCAGAATTGAACACAGTACTCAAAGTGAGGTCTAGCCAATGCAGAATAAAGAGGAACTATACTTGTGACTTGGAAGCTACAGTCTTCTTAATGCAGCCTAAAATGGCATTTGCCTTCTATGCAGACACATCACACTGCTGACTCATGTTCAGCTTGTGATCCACGGCGACTCCAAGATCCCGCTCACATGTTGTGCTGCCAAGCCAAGTATCCCCCATTTTATACCTGTGTTTTTTATTTTTATTGCTTAAGTGCAGAACCTTGCACTTCTCCCTATTAAAATTCATTCTATTCGTTACAGCCCAGAATTCTAGTTTATCCAGATCCTCCTGGAGGTTTCTCCTGTCTTTTGTTGTGTTTGCTACTCCTCCCAGCTTGGTGTCATCCACAAATTTGATCAGCCCCCGCCCCCCCCCCCCCCACGTATCTCTTCCTCCAAGACATTGATGAAAATGTTAAAGAGAACCTGACCCAACACAGAGCCCTGGGGCACCCCACTTGAAACCGACCTCCAGGTTAACACAGAACCATTTACTAAACACTTTGAGTGCAGCCATCGAGCTGATTGCAGATCCACCTAACAGTTGCCTCATCTAGCCCATATTTTTCCAACTTCCCAATTAAGATGTCATGTGGGACCTTGTCAAATGCTTTGCTGAAGTCAAGATAAATGACATCCACAGCATTGCCATTGTCCAGTAAGCTTGTAACCCGATCGAAAAAGGAGATCAGATTTATCTGGCAAGATTTGTTCTTGGTAAATCCATGCAGGGTTCTTTTGATCACTGAGTACATGTCTAGGTGTGCACAAATCTTGTGTTTTATGATTCGTTCTAATATCTTCCCTGGCACTGAAGTCAAACTGACTGGTCTATAATTTCCCAGGTCTTCTTTTTTCCCCTTCTTAAAGATTGGGACTACATCAGCCCTCTTCCAGTTTAGTGGCACTTCTCCACTCAAAGATTTCTCAAAGATGATTGACAGAGGCTCTGCAAGGACTCCTGCGAGTTCCTTAAGAACTCAAGGATGCAGCTCATCCGGTCCAAATGACTTGAATTCATTTAGGCCAATTAAGTGGTTTCAAACCAGTCCTCTGTCAATCTTAATCTGCTGTTTTGCACCATGCATGTTTCCATTACATCTTCGGGGATGCAAGCACATCACTGCATCAGCCAATGATCCCACACTCCCATTTGCACAGCCCTCCTTCCAAGAATAGACAGACGTGAGGTAGGAGTTGAGCAGCTCTGCCTTCTCCTGGTTTCCAGACACCTGTTGTCCATCTTTGTCAGCCCCACTCCCTCGTCTCTCCTGTTCCTTTGGGCATATCTAAAGAAGCTCTTTTTGTTATCCTTGACTCCCCTGGCCATCCTCAGCTCATACTGAGCTTTAGCATTCCTGACCCCCTCCCTACAGGACCAGGCTGTCTGCCTGTACTCCTCCCTGGTGATCTTTCCAGTCTTCCACTCCCTATACTTCTCTTTCTTTAACTTCAGCTGATCCCCAAGTTGCTTGTGGAGCCAACCTGGTTTTCCAGGTTTTTTCCCCCTTTCTTTTCCATAGGAATTTTTTCTGCCTGTGCTTGCAGAAGCTGCCTCTTAAAGAGCTCCCACCCATCTTGGGCCCCAGCTCCTGTTAGTTCACAAACCCATGGTATCCCACAGATGACTCCTCTAAACCTGTTGAAATCAGCCCTCCTGAAATCCAATATAGAGGTTTCACTGTGCACTCTTTTTATTTCCCACAATATTCTAAATTCCAGCAGCTCATGATCACTTTCCCCTAAAGTTCCTACTACATTGACCCGGTAAATCAGTTCTTCACGATTAATTAAGATCAGGTCAAGGATGGCCCCTCCCCTCGTCGTTTCCTCCACTTTCTGGACCATGAAGTTATCTTCCAGGCCCATCAAGAATTTATTGGAGCTTCCATGTTTGGCTGAGTTTGTCACCCAGCAAATGTCTGGATAGTTAAAATCCCCCATTACTACTACCTCATATTTCCTTATGCCTGCCAGTTGCCTGCCAGTTACTACCTCATATTTCTTGAAGCCTGCCAATTGCCTCAAGAAGACATCGTCTACTCCTTGGCCTGGCGTTCTATAGTAGATGCCCACTACAATGTTTTGTTTCTTGTTTTTCCCCCTAACCTTTACCCAAACGCACTCCACAGGGATATCCGGACCATTTTCCTGAATTTTAGAGCGGGTATATATGTTCTTGACATACAGTGCTACTCCACCTCCTCTTTTGCTACTTCTGTTCCTCCTGAAAAGCTGATTGTCTTCCATTTGTGCATTCCAATCATGGGAGTCATCCTACCAAGTTTCAGTTATTCCTATCAAGTCAAATTTCCTTTCACTTGCTAAATGTTCTATCCCATCTTGTTTGTTCTCCATTTTGGCTTCATTTCAGAACTTTGCAATAGTACCTGATCATGCCAGATGTCGTGGGGTTCATATTGAAGTATAGAGTTGGTTTTAAAATATCTTCTTCCTATCAAAAGTTATGGCCAAAAAACTAAAAAGAAAAAATGCATTGAGCTCTATGGGAAAGTGAAAGTGCTTTACTTGTGAGTAGGCAAACACATCACAGCTTTCCTTGTGAGTAGGCAAACGTGTCATTGTCTGCCGGAAATGCCAGGCTGAGAGAAATCTAAGACCTTATCCTCATTTTGAGGTTTTGGCATCTGGCCACCCTTTTGCATAACTTATGAACATCTACCCAGGAGAAGGACCCCAGCTGCATCTTCTCTGCAGCACAAGGACAGATCAGATGGATCAAAGGAGAAACAAGCAGCAGAGAAAAAGAGGCCTGTTAGCTTTGGGGGGCAAAAGCCACAAATAGCTCAACAGTACCTTTATTTATTAATTTAAACTACGTATAAACTACTTTTCCTTATGCTCAAAATACTTTTTTAAAGCATCAGAATAATGAGAAAGCTAAAACAAAGATACTAACATAAGATAAGATAAAGATAAAGATAAATTTATTGTCATTGTACTCAAGGAATGAGAACAACGAAATGAGGTGCTCTCTCTCATAATACAACACAGATATACAAATATACAAATATCCATTTGAACAAATCAAAACACACACAATTTAAAAACAAAAAAACTATACACTTAAAATATATGTATTACATTGCATCCACCAGATTTCATAATTTTGCATTTAGTCAGATCACCGCACTTGGGTAAAAACTAAGTTTAAATCTGCTTGTCCTAGCTTTCAACACTCTATATCGTCTTCCCGATGGTAAAATCTCAAACAGCGAGTGGCCCGGATGTGAAGAGTCTCGCAGAATGTTTTGTATCTTCCTTTTACAACCCATATTATACATATCCTCCAATGAGGGAAGAGAACAACCGCTGATCTTTTGCGCCCTTTTTATCACCCTTTGGATTGCCCTTTTCTCCATCTCTGTGCAACTTTTAAACCACGCACAGATACAATAAGATAAAATGCTCTCTATAGAGCTTTGATAAAAGGCAACCAACAGACTCTCTGACAGTTGTTGAGATCTTAAAAGTCTTAAAAAATACAGTCGTTGTTGGGCCTTTTTTACAAGAGCTAGAGTATTTGCACCCCATGTTAAATCTTGTTTCAGCATGATACCTAAAAATTTACATTCTGCCACCTGTTCCACCAAAACCTCCTCAATGTATAACGGTTGGATGCTCACACTGCTTTTCCTAAAATCCACTATAAATTCCTTCGACTTATTTATATTAAAGATAAGATTGTTCTCTTTGCACCAAAGGGACAACTGATGAACTTTGTCCCTATACGCTGATTCATCATTGTCAGAGATGAGCCCCACCAACGTTGTGTCATCTGCAAACTTAATGATCTTGTTACTCAGGTGAATAGGGGTGCAATCAGACATATAGATAGTAAATAAGAGTGGACTCAAAACACAACCCTGAGGAGTGCCAGTATTTAGGATCTTCACAGAAGAGATATGTTCATTCATCCTAACCCTTTGAGAATGGTGAGATAAAAAGTTCAAAATCCACCAACATATAGAGTCCGGTAGCTCCAGATTTTTAAGTTTAGACATCAGTCTATGGGGTAATATTGTATTGAAAGCAGAACTAAAATCAACAAATAGTATTCTGGCATACGTTCCCTTTCTCTCTAAATGAGATAGGACAGTGTGAAGAACAGTGTTAACAGCATCTTCAGTAGATCTATTTGTTCTATATGCAAACTGATAGTTATCAAAAAAAACAGGAAGGCAAGAGATAATGTACCTTTGGACTAACTGCTCAAGGCACTTCATTATCACAGAGGTCAATGCCACCGGTCTGTAATCATTTAAAGCATTTATAGGTGTCTTCTTGGGTACTGGGACGATAATAGAAGCCTTTAGACAATTTGGAACAATAGACTGTAACAAGGAACGATTAAAAATCTCAGTCCACACCCCAGCTAACTGGTTCGCACATTCTTTTACTACACAACCAGGGATGTTATCAGGTCCTGCAGCCTTCCTAGAGTTGACCGCTTTCATTGTACACCTAACATCATGCTCCTTCAGAACAAGAGGAGCCTCATGCTGGGTCAACAATGGTAATGGTGATGGTAATTCCACTTCCGGTTGGTTCGTCTCAAACCGGGCATAGAAGATGTTTAATTCCTCTGCCAACTCATAATTTCCGCCCCTACTAGCATTTTGTGCTTTAAAGTTCATTAACTGCTGGATCCCCTGCCAGGCTTGTCTCAGATTATTATTAGATAGCCAATCTTCTATCTTTCCCTTGTACACAGCCTTGGCTTGTTTTATGCCACGCCTCAAATTTGCTCTGGCCGCACTATATAGTGAGGCATCTCCAGACTTAAATGCTTTATTTCTCTTATACAGAAGGGACCTAACCGTACCAGTCATCCATGGTTTTTGATTTGGGTAGGATCGAATACACTTGTTCGTCGTAACAGTATCAGTGCAATAAGCCATGTATCCCAAAACTGCAGTTGTATACTGCTCTAGATCTTGATGTTCAAAAATGTCCCAGTTGGTCCGTTCAAAACAGTCTTGAAGCTGCAAAATCGCCCCCTTTGGCCAACATTTACTTCTGGCCTCCCCCTTTTCCTCTTAGAAATATATTTAGAAGCCAAGACCAGAGATAAATGGTCAGACTTGCCTAAATGTGGTAGCTGCAGAGTTCTGTAACCCTGTGCAATGTTTGTATAAACTTTATCTAAAGTATTTAGCCCTCTAGTCGCACATTCCACATGTTGGTGAAATTTAGGACAAACAGTTCGCAGATCCACCTGATTGAAGTCCCCTGCTACAATAGATGCAGCATCTGGGTATTTAGTTTGCAGATTACTAACTTCATCACCTAAGGATCTCAAAGCTAGGTCAGCATTTGCATCTGGTGGAATATAAACAACCAATATGATGACAGCACTGAATTCACGTGGCAAGTAAAAAGGTCTGATCTTTACAGTCATATATTCTACTTCAGCAGAGCAGTGGCTTTTTATAATCTTCGAGTTTGTACTCCAGTTCTCACACACATACATACAAACCCCTCCTCCTTTGCTCTTCCCAACAACCTTTTCTCTATCCAAGCGATGTAGCAAAAAGCCATCTAGCTCTATTGCAGTACTTGGAATAGTGGGATTTAACCAGGTCTCAGTTATTAAGAGCACACAGCAGTCTTTAACATATTTGCTTGAAGACGTCATTAGCCATTAGTCATATTTGCTTGAAGAAGTAATAAATGAACACAGCAGAAAATAACCAGCGAAACAAATCAGATCCATCATATTTCTGTCTGAAAAGCAAAAGCAAAAGAGCTTTTAAAAACAATAAGTAAAGATGTCATTTCCACAATATTCAGGGAAAAGTTTCAAAAGTCAAGGGGCATTTGCCACAATAGCTAGAAACTTGAAATTGAAATATAATGGAAAGCCTATTCCACCCAATCCAGATTCCCCCAATCCAAAGTGAGCCTCATTGTGTTCTGATTCTTATACTCCAATCCTAAGCTTCCTGGAGTGCAAGTCCCTGCCCTTTCCTATCTTTTCTACTCATGATGATCTTCTTAATTTGCTATGCCAGTAGTTCTTGAGCATTTCAGCCTAGTACCCCCTTATGAGGGATGCATTCCAATGGGAAGCCCCATTTTGAAGGCTAGGACACATGCCCTCTTTCCCTAAGAAGACAAGTGGCACCTTCCTTGGCCCTTCAAGATACATTGGTGGCTATTTTGGTACCTTTGCAGTCTGCAGCACTGAGAAACCTTGGACTGGGCTATAAATCTTCACTTCTATTCATTTTTCTTGTGCATCAGCCCCATTAAATACAATTAGACCTACTTCATAGTAGACAAGCATTAGATTGTGGTGTGAATTTTAAAAATACTAGCTTCATTTGTAAAATCTGGTTTGATGGGAGGACTTTGGAAAGGGAAGGACCTGAAATACCCCGGCAGCTTTGGACAGTGTCACGGAAGTTGGATGGATAAGCTGAGATATACTGGAATTTGGTGGGTCGTGAGCAGAGCCTGACAGAATCTGGAGGAGTATACAGTAATAGTTTATCCACCTCCAATACAGATCACCTTATGCTATTGATCCTCCTTATCTGCAGGCTGAGTATCTGCAGATTTCAGTATCAGATGCCAAACCTATTGCTGGATTTCAGATGCTGAACCCACTGAGTCCCTCTTTTTCCAGGACACGTTCTTTTCTTTAGCCTTGTGTCCTGGAAAAAAATCTTCATTGTCATTTTCCTTGTGAGCAGTGAGCATGTAGCCTCTGGTAATTAATAAATTATATATAAGAAATTAAATGTAATGACTTTAAATTTAATCAGTAATATCGTTTTTCAATTAACCACATGAAAGCAATATGTTTGTGTGTTTTTTACACATTTGGTCATGCCCTACATCTTTTTTGGGTGTCCTACATTTGGGGTGGGGTCTTGTCTTTTCCAGTTATGACTTAAGAAAAATCCTGCTGCTTAGTGAAGCTTATTTTTTAGAGCACAAACCTAACCATGTCTACTCAAAAGTGACCCTCATTGTGTTCAATGAGTCTTACTCCCAGGAAAGTGTCTTTGGGATTACAGCCCTAATCTGTTGTACTTCCTGGGTGGCTTGAGTGAGATAAGGATGTGAAATCACAGCACTTTCTGGAGGGATACATACAATTATGCTGTAAAAAGGTAGAGGGTGAACCAAAATGCTTCAATATTGGTTGAGTTTTAAGAGCCCAATCCTAAACTCTGCGCACTAGCTTAATGTCAGCACATCTTGTTGCAAATAGGTCATAAGCACTTTTGCAAGACTTTGCGCTGGCACAATGCTGAAACTAGTCCAGCGCTAGCTTCCCTGGGGGAAGGAGATTAATGTCTCCTCCCAAGGAGCTGCTCCAGGATGGACTGTAAATCACTCTGGAATTGAATTATAACAAAGAAATCCATTTAGGTTCTTGGTGAAGGGACAGGCCTTGCACTCCAGGAAGCCTAGGATTGGAGTAAAAGTCACTCCGGACTGGAATGATAATGAAGAAACCCATTTAGATTCTTAAGAATTCATCTGCACTAAGTTTCACCTGTTCAGGTCCCACTGGGTAGAATTCTTGAGCGCATAATTTCTTATGGCAAGAGTTTGCAGGAAATATTCGCACTTTCCAAGTTAGCATTTGCTTCCAAGTAACTGGGACTTGGGAGACATAGGCCAGCTAGAAATCCAGCTGGAGGGCTGTGTTGTAACACCATTGAGAAATAAAGGAATAAACGAGTGCTGGACAAGTGAAACATTTCACCAACTCTGTTTTCCTGACAGCATGCCCCAGACACAAGCGGGATGCTGAGGTGAGAGGTGGCGGAGGATCAAGCCTACTACAAATGTTAGGACTCATTTATTTCAAGTCCTAAGAGACCCATAATTTACCAGCAGGAGAGAATCAGTTTGTGTAATATCCCTCCTTTTCCATTGTTAATTCCTGGGAACAAACTGAGTACAAGCAGATGTTCCTTGAAGGTTCTACGGAATTGGTTTGAGTTCCTTAGCTGCATTTTACAGCACTTTATACAAACCACTGTGCTGAGAAAACAGTTTGCAAGGTGTGATGCTCCTGTCCCAAGACAGCATGAGGACAGAATGGATTCCCTCACAGAGGTGCTGGGATTTCACCTCACTCCAGTGGTGAGCCTAAATCGTCTGGAAGAAAATGGTATCTACCACATCCTGGTACCCACCCATCCTTTCAAACCTCTCTACCCCATTCCCTTCCTCAGACCTCCATCAGGTAAAGAGCTGGTGAAAGTCCAAGAAGTCCCACTACAGAACAGGAGGCCTCCAGATCTGCCTTCCTCACTGGGTACAGCATACACCTTTTGGCATGACTACATTGGCCATTGGATTGAAAGCCTCTTTCCCCTGCCCTCAACATGCCATTGTTGCTCCGGGAAGAAAAAATTCCAAATGTTCCCTTACTCTGAGGTGTTGAAACTGCCATGCTGGATGCAGAAGGTTCTGCTTTGGCACTGCCACATTAACACACAAAGAGAATTGGACTGCCATAGCAGATGGAGAAAGCACACCAAATGAGCAGGGTTGCATCCTCTCACATGTGAAGCCATTCTCTAATTTGTATAATGTTTTCTTCCTGCCACATTCAGCTTTTTATATCATATATCAGAGTCTCACACTGTGAGACTCTATTTGGTACAGCGCCTGGTGCTTATTAGGCACATCTTATATATAAATAAATGAAAAAGTCACTCACTGATTCACTGACTGATGCACTCACTCACTCATCAACGCCCAGCTAAAACTGCTGGGCCTAGAAGTGTGAAATTTGGGGTGGATATTCCTTCCATGACAGACGGAGTCACTAAGATCCGGTTTTCGGAAATCCCAACCAGAAGGGGTGAAAAGGGGTGTAGCGTGTTTTCCTTCCTATACTTTGCATTGAGGAATTGGTGAATGAGGGATGCTCTGCCCCAACCCCTGGACCTAGAAGCATGAAATTCGCGGAGGGTGTTTCTTCTGTCATATGAACACCCACCAAGAACCGATGTTGAGAAATTTAACACTTAAGGGGCTGAAAAGGGTGCAACGTGTTTTTGTCCTATACTTAACATGGAAGACTGACCAACCTCCAGCCAATTTGGTGCTCAGTGCCTGGTGCAGTGGAGGGGATGTTGTCTGGAGGGTGGGGTTGCACTGGGGAGGATGCTGTGCATGGGGGGTTGTGCATGGGGGGTTGTGCATGGGGGTTTTGCGCATGGGGAGATGATGTGCATGGAGGGTTGATGCGCATGTAGGGTTGATGAGCATGGGGGGTTGATGTGCTTGGGGAATGATGTCCATGAGGGGATGTTGCACATGGGATGCTGATGCTCTGCATGGGATGTTGATGTGCATGCGGGGTTGATGCGCATGGGGGAGATGATCCGCATGGGGGATGTTGCACATGGGGAATGATGCACCTTAAAGAATGATGCACATGGGGATGTTTCACATGGGGGATGTTTCACATGGTGTGTTAATGCACATGGGGATTTGATGCACATTGGGGTTGATGCATATTGGGGGTTGATGCGTTTGGGGGGTTGAAACACATGGGGATGTTCTGCATGGGGGTGTTGCGCTTGGGGAGATGATGCGCAAGGGGGACTGATGTGCCTGTGGGAATGTTGTGCATAATGGGATGTTGCGCAAGGGGGTATGAACTTGTGGAATGTTGCGCATGGGGGACGTTGCACAAGTGGGGTTGTTGCACATGGGAGATTTGCGCATGGGGGGTTGATGAGCATGTGGGGGTTGATGTGCATAGGGGGTTGATGCGCATGAGGTGGATGAACATGGGAGATGTTGCACATGGAGGTGGATGCACATGGGGGGTTGATGTGCGTGGGGGATTGATGCGCAGTGGGGGAATGGAGTAAAGGGGAATTTTACTCCTGCAACACAGGTACACTTTTCGCTAGTCTATATATATGAAACTGAAGTCAGTCACTGACTCACTGACTGCCTCATCAAAGCCCAGCCAAAACCTCTGGGCCTAGAAGCATGAAATTTGGGGAGGGTGTTACTTCCATGATGGGAGCACCCACTAAAAACCAGTTTCAGAAATTCCAACCAGACAGTGGCAAAAAGGGGCGCAAAGTGATTTCCTCCCTGTACTTTACATTGAAGAACTGCTAACTGAGGGACACTCTGCCCCAACCCTTGGACCTAGAAGGATTAAATTTGGGAATCATAGAATCATAGAATCATAGAGTTGGAAGGGACCTAGTAGGTCATCTAGTCCAACCCCATGCCTGCAGCAGGAAATCCCCCTAGAGCATCCCCGACAGGTGCTCGTCGAGCCTCTGCTTGAAGATCCCTAGTGAGGGAAAGTCCACCACCTCCCTTGGCAATCTGTTCCAATGCCGAACAGCCCGAACTGTCAAGAATTTTTTCCGGATATCCAACCGGAATCTCCTTTCTTGCAGTTTGTACCCATTGGTTCTAGTTCTGCTTTCAGAAGCAGCTATGAACAAATGAGCCCCTTCCTCCCTATGACAGCCCTTCAGGTATCTGAAGAGGGCAATCATGTCTCCTCTCAGCCTCCTCTTCTCCAGGCTGAACATCCCAAGTTCCCCCAACCTTTCCTCGTAGGGCTTCCCTTCCATCCCACTGATCATTCTTGTTGCTCTCCTCTGGACTTGCTCCAGTTTGGCTGCTTCTTAAAGTGAGGTGCCCAGAACTGAACACAGTACTCAAGGTGAGGTCTGACCAATGCTGAATAAAGGGGAACTAGAACTTCTCGTGACTTGGAAGCTACAGTCCTCTTAATGCAGCCTAAAATGGCATTTGATTTCTTTGCAGACACATCACACTGCTGACTCATATTCAGCTTGTGATCCACGGCAACTCCAAGATCCCGCTCACATGTTGTGCTGCCAAGCCAAGTATCCCCCATTTTATATCTGTATTTTTGGTTTTTATTTCATTCTATTTGTTACATTCTATTTGTTACATTCTATTTGTTACAGCCCAGGATTCCAGTTTATCCAGATCCTCCTGGAGGTTTCTCCTGTCTTCTGATGTGTTTGCTACTCCTCCCAGCTTGGTGTCATCTGCAAATTTGATCAGGCTCCCCCGTACCCCTTCCTCCAAGTCATTGATAAAAATGTTAAATGTTCTCCTGCTCCACTGTAATGTTTAGACAGCGTTATCAATTTCATTCCTCATATTTCTCCATTCCATCATAGAACTGGCTGTGCTATAAAGATCAGAGGAACATAGGAAAAGATTGCTTTGGAATTTCTGTATTCTAAAGGGCCCTTTCAGTTATCTTTTCCCTCCCCTTCCTTTGAGTAAAAATTCCTGACAGTTCGGGCAGAAAAAATTCCTGACAGTTCGGGCGGTTCGGCAGTGGAACAGATTGCCAAGGGAGGTGGTGGACTCTCCCTCACTAGGGATCTTCAAGCAGAGGCTCGACGAGCACCAGTCGGGAATGCTCTATGGGGATTTCCTGCTGCAGTCAGGGGGTTGGACTAGATGACCTACTAGGTCCCTTCCAACTCTATGATTCTATGATTCTATGAGTAAGATCTGTGACAAGCACAACTGAGAGGCACCAGCTTTTGAGGAGTAAATGAGGAGTAAAAGGCCATGAGTTCAATGCTTTGCTTTGGCCTCAGTGGCTGATGACTCATTTCAATAGCACCACATCTGTATTTACTTAATGTTTCCTCAGAAAAATGGCTGGGAAACAGTTAGACAAACAGATGTGATAGGTTAAGGCTGATTCCCACTTTTCATCCTAATATGAATGTAAGCCTGAGGCATCGCCTGTGTTCTTAATTGCTAATTTTGATACAATGCCTAGTGATTTTAGGTAAATTGTAAACAAACGAGGATTGCTGTTAATGGCAAAGTAATAAATTGAGTTTTACATAAACACACATGCGCACAGGTGGTGTGGGCACTCCATCCCACATCCAACGGCATAGATTTGTGGCCAAAAATAGACATGATTAGAGATCCATAACTGAGGCTGCAAATGTTTGATTTTTACTTATTAATTAATATCCACTGTGGCTGCTTTGCAAATCAGGGAAAGGATGCCAGGAACATAGGGTCAGGCACATCAAGGCATGGACCACAAGAAACTGGTAAGGCTGGAGGGGGCAAGACCAGAGTAACCAGCTGTCATAACTGCAAAAGAGGGCAAGACCCCCTCCCCAAAAATGTAGGACACTAAAGGAAAATATGGGACATGACAAAATAAAAGTTGAAAACACTCATATATATTGTTTTCATGGGATTAATACCCTCCATCAGTTGAAACTGACCTGACGTGCGCTTCAAAGCTGTTCTCACTCCCCTCTCCATGCCAAGGTGGCCAAGAGGCCTGTCCCTCCTAGTACCTTCCTATCTCTAGGTGCTGTTCGAAAACCCCCTGCTGTTCGAAACCCCCCTGCCCCCTGCTGTTTGAAACCCGCCTGCCAGTTTTTCCACTGCCTACCTGGGGTGCAACAGTGACCCTCCTGGCCTCTCAGGCCCACTGCACCTGAACTCACCCTTTCGTAGAAATATGTAGGTTTGTCCAGGGTGGCCTCTCAGCCACACTGCGCCTGACTGTGCCTGAAAAATTTCAGTATTTTTTGTTACTTGCTTTAAGGTTAATAAATGAAGTTTTTGAATCAGATTTTGAAAATTCTCTTTGTACATCCTAATGAAGGTCACTTTAAGAGCATTAGAATTGAATTAATTAGGTACTAGTGACAGGCACCTGTCAGTTGCACTGCACCCAAATCTCTGGAGTTCCAGAGATTTGCCTGATGGAGGGTTAAACCCTATGGTGCAATCCTAACCAATTTAGGTTGGCATAATTCACCTGGCATATCTTCCCGTGATGATCTAGGAAGGTCAGCGTATACCTGTGCACTGGCCTAAACCCCTCAGGAGTGAGGCAGAAGTGCCTTACAGCACTTTTGTGACACCCCCAGGCCAGCACAGATCTTATGCCAGGGCATAGGCCCGCTGAATTGGAGATTAGGATTGCAACCTGAATTACTTATTCAATTTAAAACTATTATAATATAATTTAAGAATTACATGAATGCTATATGCTGTTCACAAGGAAAACCTTTTTCCAAGTTTAAAAGGTTAAAAAGGGACATGTCCTGAAAAAAAGGATATATGGTCACCTCGGATAGTAAAGACAGTAGGAGGGAACAGAAGCAGCAAGTGAGCAGAATGGTTGGGAGTGTGGAGAGGAGGAGGCAGATCTGGCCCAGAAGGGGTATGATGGCAGTACCTGACAATTTCTGATCCTCTTAGAGTTGCCTTCTCAGGTCATTTATTTTAAAAAAGGCTTTTTAGTGGGCCAGAGGTTCAGGGATTACTGTTTGTATTGTTTTTAGCTTCTATGTTCTAATTATTTTTAATTGAATGTTCTATTTAAATGTTTTTTTAATTGTGTTTTAATGTGAGCCGCCTTCAGTCAGTCTACAACCCGAGAAAGGTGGGATACAAATTTTTAAAATAGAGAGAGAGAGAGAGAGATTGCAAATTGGCAACAGCAATCAAGTTGATCCTCACGCAATGCCCCCTTACCCCAAAGAGACTTTCCAGAAGCCAAAAAATCCCTATGGAATACTTCTGTATCACCATGCAGAGATTTTGTTAGGAATGGGCTGAGGTGGGGCTGCGCTTGGGAGAATACAGAAAATACAGAAAAGTTCTATATGCCAGAACCATAAGCCATTCATTAACTGATGTGTCATCTTATTTAAAAAGAATGGTGTGAATGAATTATGAGCTTAAAAAAATCAAGCAAATTATTATTATGGTTGATCTGTTCTAAAAATCTTTAGAAAGTTATCAAAAGTCAGTTGGAATGCTCTGTTTGGCCTCAATTTTTCAACAATGATATAGGCTGCCAAATCAGGTGCAAATTGGAAAGGTAATGTCATTGGAAAGGTAATATCAAAAGTATGGTCAATTAACTAGAAAATGAAAACACAAAAACAGATGGAACAAAAGTGGATTTTCTTTACTCAAACTTTTCCATGTTACCGATTGCTCTGAGAGCCAATGAGATGTGATTCTGATACAGTATGGAACTAATAAGATGTTTGTCAGGCATTGAAACTGGCACTTGGAATTTTTGCAGCTTGAACTGTATGAATGCAACATTTTAGTGCAACTAGGCTTTTGCAATTTTGGAAAGAAAATGAGATGATGCTATCTGCAATTATTGGTAAAAAGAGATCATGTGAGGAACAGAATAAAAGGGCTAAGAAAGCTTTGTAACAGTTCAGTGCAGGCTCTGTGGGCAGTCTAGCTCAGTCTGTGCTTGTGTGTGTGGCGCTCTGACAGGCTCTGAAGCTGGAGAAGCCTAGTGAGGCCTAGAAGCCTGGTAAAGCACTTGATGTTCCAGAGAAGGCCTGAGCCTTGGTGGAAGAAATTCTCTACTGTGATATAGTTGCATGTATTGCATCGCTAACCATCTGTAAAGCTGAAGTTCTGAATCTACAAGAGATAAAGCCTTGGATATGTAATGTATTCCATGTAAAGACAATTTTACCTTGGTGAGTAAACCTGAACTTCTAGTTCTGCTTCCTTACTCATATTAATACAGAACCAATTCAAAACAGCTTCTATCTTTTTGGTGTTTTTATTTCACCGCTGTGCTTGTCGATAGAAGTAGCTAAAGGGAATACCACATGAAGGACTCGACAATGTTAACCTTTGAATCAGCTCTCAGTACATACATCATAAAGCAGTTACCCCAAGCTAACTGGGTTTATAGGAACTTCTTAATTGTGCTCATATATAGCAGGGCAAGAATAACCGTTTCTCTTTGTCCCAGAACAGTTTCAGAATAAGGGACACAATTTTCATATTTTTTACTTAATTAAATTTGATTTTGTTGTTGCAGGGTTGGGGTGGGCAACAAAATCTTTGACTCCAGACAGCAAATAGGTGCGTTAGCTATGCCACTAGCAGAGGATGGTGAAGTGCTGAGAAGGCGGCGGCAGGTTTTCCCCAATTTTCTTTCAAAAAAAAAAAAATACCCAAGGATGATGTCACTTCCGGTTGTGACATCACTTCCGGGGCTACATTTTGAGCTTTGCACCAGGCTACATGATCATCAGCTACGCGCACTGCAGTGCACTGGTGTGCACTGTACTCAAATGAACTCAAGTGTGCAGGCAGAGTACCTCAACGCACGTTTCTCAGGCCATTCTTTTCAGGCCCTTCTTGCAAGCAGAAATTTATAACATCTTTAACTTTTTTCACTCTTCAAGAATGTACATATGGTGTTACTCAGCATGTCTCATAAAGATGCTTTTAACATAAATATTGTTGCAGCAAAGACATTTGTGTAAACATGTCCCTGTGGAGACTTCTCTACATTTAAAAGGCATTACTCCAGAATGTTCACCCTTGATTTTGGAAGTTTTGCAGCCTTTTCTATTCTGCACTTTTTCTATTCTGACTCTGCAAGCCACTTGAAACAATATTTGGAAAAGGATATGAATTATACAAGAAATGCATTATAAGCATGTTTGCTAGAACCTCAAACTCCAGTTTCAGTCTGCAGATGTCCCACTTTTGGCAAATTGAAGAACTGATTTGCTCTGCTCTTGCTGGTGAGGGTTCCTATCCCAACAGTTTGCATGCTGGTGCCCCATGTACACTGACACATGCTGTGGAGGAAATGAATGAATTGACCCTGCATTCTGTAGGTGGCCATAAAGCATACAGAGAGAGCCCTACTGGATGAGACAAGGCAAGGTAGTCCAGCATTCTACTTCCCTGAGTGAACAACTAGATCAGCGTTTCTCAAAGTGGGGGTCGGGACCGCTTAGGGGGTCACCTAGAGCTTTCCTGGGAGTCGCCTAAAGACCCCTGGTGCAGGGGGCCAGGTCAGGCTTGCCAGACCTCCAGCTGTAGCTGCGCGTGCACTGGGGCTGACTGACAGCCTCAGGGCCCAATCCTATGCATGCCTACTCTGAAATAAATCCCATTGTGTTCAATGTGTGCATAGAACACACATTTCATTTATAACAATGAAAATACCGGTACATCCTGCATATTGGATATTTACATTACGATTCATAACAGTAGCAAAATTACAGTTATAAAGTAGCAACGAAAATAATTTTATGGTTAGGGGTCCCCACAACATGAGGAACTTATAAAGGGGTCACGGCATTAGGAAGATTGAGAACCACTGAACTAGATGCTTCTGAAAAGCCCACATGTATTCCATGGAGGCAGAACCAGCCCAGCTATGAGCGTTATACAGTCTATATTTTCATAGACATATAACTCATCTGGCCTTTTGCTGTTCAGGCAGTCACCTATCACCAAACAAAGGGCCAGATAAGTTATATGTCTCTTTTACAGGGCTTATGGCAAGAGGCCAAAGGCTAGAAAGGCAAGATTTGAAATATATAATCAACTCCTTCCTTTCTTAATCCACAAAGTCTAAACGCTCCAAATTCGAACCCCATTTACTACTTAAATACTAATGGAATTTTCATTCCTCCAAAAATTGAGATAAAGCTTTTGAATGCTAAATCCTACTGGAACAGCATATTTGGTGTCATACGACAATAATCACCTTCCTTGACTCCTGAGTTGGGGAAAAATAATTTTTGTAAAACAAAGGATAATCCATCTGGTCTTCACCAATCCAGCTAGGAAACAATCTTACATACAATCATACAATCAAACAATCATAGGAAACAATCTAACGAGCCATCTCAAGGTGCCTTTTTCCACCATGTTTCTCAAAATTGACAAAGTTAATTTGATAAATATGAACATACCAGTAATTGTTTTGTCATGTATTTATTATTTGATTGAATGTGTTTTTAAGGGATTGTATAAGTTTACTCCTGTGAGCAAGCAACTTAATTTCATTTTGTGTGTACTAGTAGGCGTGTACCCATGTGTGCACAGTAAAGTGATTATCTTATATCTTATTGCACCCTTAACTGGGTAGCAAAACAAAATCAGAACCTGGTTGGGGTCTTTAACAATTGAAATCTCCTTATTCTCAGCCCAATCCACTATTCCACTGCCAAATCATAGACTCAATCCAATGCTTTCCAGTACCTAGGGCTGCATCAGTGCCAAAATAGTAACCACTGCATCCACTGGGGCTGAAAGCAGCACTTCAGGGTATCTCCTGAGGTTATGGGAACTTGTGCTCCATTACCCCATGTAAGACCAAGACAGACTCAGTGAGTCTCCTTGGATTTGCACCTCCTACTGAGCAGCCTCAAAATCAAGGAGCCCTGTGTCAGGTCTCCCTCAGGTAGGGAGGGGGGTTAGGTAGGGAGGAGGGGTCAGAGTCTGCCACCATCTCCACCCATTTGTAAGCTGTTCCCATCCACTGGCCCATCTTCCCCCATCATCCCTTGTAGAACACCTCCCCCCATCTCCACTTTTTGTTCTGCAACCCAGCTGTTGCCTGAAGCTCCAAGTGGAGTTTGACTGGCTTCCCCTTAGTACTGATTAGGAACAGGTTTGTACTAAGCTGGTGCATGCCTTACATTTGGGACACTGAGCACTGACAATTGGCCAGTGTGGTCCCAATAGGATCAAGCCCTAGTCACTCCAACTAGGAATGTCATCAGATTGTATGGAGCAAAATTATATATACCATATATAATCGAAGCCCATCTCATCTATATACAGTACATCCTTTCTTCCTCCGTATTATCTTAAGAACATATAAAAGCATAAGAGACCTGCTGGTTCAAGACAAAGCCCTATGGGGACCAGCTTTGGTATCACACAGTAGTCCATCAGATGCCTCAGGAAGCACACAAGCCAACAAAGACAACACCTGTATCCTGGTGCCCTCCCCTGCATCTGGAATTCTATGGTTGCCTCCGTCTAAATACAAAGATTGCATGTAATGGCTTGTAACTGGTAATGGACTTTTCCTCCAGAAATTTGTCCTCTCTTAAACTGTATGCCATCACTAGATCTGTGACAAAGGCTGCAATCCTAATCCCCAGTTAGGCTGGTTTAAGTGCCAGCACGTCCTGTGCTGACCTGATGGTGTCACAAAAATGCTATAAGGCACTTCTGCGCCACTCCTAGGAGAGGTTTAGGCCAGTACACAGACATGCACTTCCCTCCCTCCATCACCACATGAATAGGAAGACCAATGAGTTGTGCTGGCCTAGGTTAGGTTTGTACGCAAAGTGTTTCAGACTAATTAGCTGCTGGATAAATAAATATTTTAGAGAATATTATCAAGAACCCTCAGAGTTCTTGCTCTGTCCCTTTTCATTTTCAGGAGTTTCTATTTTCTCCATGTCTCGCTCTTCCTTCTATATAACCTCAGGTTCAGTTGCATGTACTCGGTAAGGAGTAGATGTCTCCTGCTTATATACAAGCAAATTTAATTATACCCAGCTGAACCCTTTCTGCTGGGTTTTCTAGGAGTAGTACATGTGAATGCATCTTTTTTCTTGTTTTCATTGCATTGTAGAATTACCGGTACATGGCCCATACATGGTTTCCCTGCACATAGTTGTTTTTCTCCTGTGAGTGCCTGTTACTTATATGTTAAAAATCACTGCCAGTAATAAGAGGATGACTGCCTGGTGGAGTGTTTGCTGCACCAGCAGCTCACACCTTATTCTGGCAGATTGCAAGAGTGGTCAGTGGAAGGCCCAGGTAGGATTTAGCTCCAGGTGACATGTTTGTTGGTCCCTCTATATAAAAAAATGGGCAAACTGGAAAGCAGTGATTCGGGGATATTTATATTGAAACTCCTCACAACCAACTTGCTGACATGTTAACCCCTTCCCCCAGAGAAACAGTGGAAATGAACATAGACACAGTCCAATTGAAAGTGGTTTCTTTCCAACCACCAAACCTAGGAACCTCAGATTTCTTGTATTTCCAGCAATGCTCCACTGCTTATTTTTGTAAAAATGCAGCCCCCTCTTTTCCCAGCCTGTTTTAGTTTCTTCTTCAGGCTACTCCGATAATTAAACCCCTTCCAAAATTTCCTCTTCATTACTCACTGCAAATCTGTGGTCTCTAGTACATTTATAACCATTTTTCCTAACCAATATGTTTTGAAGAAGCATTACTCATTCAACTATCAAAAATCTAACCTTACAAATCCTGTCTTTCCTCAGAAACTTTTGCCAAATAAGTTTCTGTAGGGGATTGTATTTGACTAATGCAAAGTCAAATGTTTAACAACCAAATGTGTGGATTTTATTTGTGGAGGGGTTACAGTGTTAGGGTAGCTAGAGAAATGTAAACATTTTAGACCATTGTTGGAAAAGGCATGAAAAGGAGTTTTTTGTTTTAGAAATATGTATGTACCGTATTTCTTTAGAATATGTTCTCTTCATTTCCTTGGAAAATTCATTCAAGATTTCTTACTCCTGTTTCTCTGGTAACTAGCAAACAAAGCAAATACAGCTGGACTCTTCAGTCCTAAGGATATCCAGCCAGGCAACACTGAAATAACATAAAAAGACCCAAGACTTGCCAAAGTTACAGCATTTTAGTTTGAAGGTGCAGGGAAATGAAAGGGAACATAAGTAGAGAACATAACCCATAAGTAGGAAACATAATTTATTACATCAGTTCCGGACCACAGCAGGCTTCATTAATGCTATTCAACCCATTGTACAAAATGGGCTTGACACCCCATTCTAGAAATATTCCAGAAAGATATAATGTTTGCTGCAGCAAGAGTAACAAAAAATATCACAGTATCTTAAAGATTAACAAAATCTTATTATGACAAAGTTTTTGTGGGTTAGAGGCCGCTTGGTCAGAGATATGATCAAGGTGACTAGTTCCCCCCACGAGGCAGGCACAAATGCATAGTGGCATGTATGTGATGGTGGTGGAACACAGCACACCACCAGTGGTGGGCTCTAGCAGGTTTGCACCTACTCTATAGAACTGGTTGTTAACGAGAGATAGGACATATAAAGTTTAAAAATAGCCATTTAAAAGTGACTGCCAGATGGGCATAGAACTGGTTGTTAATTTCTTAGAATCCCATCTCTGCACACCACCACACTGGCACAGCTGCATGTGCACAGGTAGGTTCACACAAAAAGCAGCTTGTCATCTCTCACCCTTAGCATTTAGAATATTCCTTTCACCAGTCATAAAAGGAGGAAGAGGCATCTCTGGATGCTGTGTAGAAAGTAAACCTTCCTCATTCTCCCGACACATACTAGTGCACTCCATTGACTCCATGAAGACCTTGATTCCTAGATCAGAATCCATGCAAGTGATAGAAGCTTAGCAGGATTATAACAGCTTCTCAGCAGGGCTATAGAAAACTCAGTTTATTTCTACGTTAAGGGAAAGATTGAAAAAAGAAATGGTGCAGGTAATTCACTCTTCCTGAATATTATACCTCCTTACCTGGATGAAGCACTTAAGATTTAACAGTATGCCAGCACAAAATGTTTTATGAAAATTATTAGTGACATTTCTGGTCTGCTTTTTTCCTTTATTTAAGGAAGGTGTTAATTATACATACATAAAAATTTCTGAATCTAAAAATAGCTGTTCTTTTTCAAGATGCTGACGTGAACAGCTTGTAGACACAAACTCATACATGGAGATGTTTGTTCTTGGAAACAGGGTTCTTAGAGCGCTTGTCCGTTATGCAGCAACCCCTGATTTTCCATTCATTTCTTCATAGCCCCGCCTGGAAATGTGGCAGCCTGACGTAGCAAGCAAAGCCATCTCCTCCCTGCCAGGGATAATAAAGCATCCAGTGTGAGAAAAAGTTGTTGACTTTGGGATAGTCACTCTCAGCCTCACCAACCTCACATGGTTGTTGCGAGGACATAAGGATAAAAGCTTTGTAAGCCACATCACGGTATTTGTTTTGGCATGGGAAAGGCGGGATATAAATCCCTTAAATAAACGAAAGAATAACCAACCAACCTACCCAGGGTGACCATATGCTGGAACCCAAAAAGTAGGACAGGGTCCCCCAAAAGTAGGACAGGGTTCAGTGGGTTTTCCAGACTTAAAAATCCAGACTTAAAAATTTGGGGGGACGACCCTGTCCTCCTTTTTGGGTTCTAGCATGGTCACCCTTTTCTCAGGAGTAAGCTCTATTGACATAATGGGCTTACCCCTGAGTAGACATGGTTTACCTGGGCTGCCACTGGGGAGGTGCTTCGTGGAAGGTGGTGGTGGCACTTAGGGCAGCCGCGGAATGGCACAGCTGAGTTCTGGCCAGCCAGGCAGCCATTAGGGGTAAGTTTAAAGTGTGCACATTCCTGTATGCATTGTAGTGCAGGAGGTAGGACAATCCATTTTAGGTACTGAAGCCCAACTACTATGCTTCCTATGTAGCAAACATATTGATCATGGGTTGCCTTGGGGCTGAAATGTGGCTTCACATGTCCTGTATATCACCAAGAGTGGCAAGACATGCATCCCATTCATCTCACATCACTACAGAAACAGGTTAAATAAATAAGACATCAGAAATGAAAACCCATATAAAGGATACAAAAACAATTAAATTTATTCACATGCATTTAAATTACTTCAATGGCACTTTAATTTGCAAAATGCTTTCTCTTGGATGCTCTGATTACAATGCCTCTGTGGGATATGTGTGTTGATCATGCTGTTGATCAACAGTGTCCTGTAAAAAATCAAAATAACTGGCAGCCAATATTAGGAGGCTACCCGTAGCTAGAGTATGACCAGTTTCATTCCGGTATTGTAGCATAGCTCTTCCTAACTGCAGTTGGGGAAAAGGCTGTTATTTTACTGTACTGTGTAAACGAACATATTTTGGCTTCTTTGAAATTCTTTCTTTGAAATTCTTTGCTTGCAGAGCAAAATACTTAGAAATCTGTATTAATGTTTCTTGTAACACCAGCATCCTGGGGAGCATCTTGTAACACTCTCCCTTTGGGGAGTTTCATGATAAGCTGTTTGGGAGGCCTTCAAGGGCCAGAGCTGGGGTGCATCTTAGAGACAAGGAAATTGCTGCCAGCATCTTTTTCTGTACTCTGTTTGTGGTTCCTATCACTTACTAGTGAAAACGTACCCGCCTTGCAGGAGTAAAATTCCTCCCATACACCATTCCCCCACTGTGCATCAACCCCCCACTGCGCATCATCCTCCCACGGCGAATCATCCCCCACTGTGCATCAACCCCCACTGCACATCAGCTCCCACTGCGCATCATCCCTCCACTGCGTATCAACCCCCCATGTGCATGAATCCCAAATGTGCAACATCCCCCATGCAAATCAGCCCTGAATGCACAACATCCCACCATCCACATCAACCCCCCTGAGCATCAACTCTGAATGTGCAATGTCCCCATGTGCATCAACCCCAAGCAAATCATCCCCCCATGGGCACCCATCCCCCTGCGCATCCACCCCCAAAACACCCACCCCCACTACACAGGGGGGTTGCTCCCTTGCACAAAATCCCCCATGCAGATATCTGGAAAAAATTCCTGATGGTGAGGGCGGTTTGGCAGTGGAACAGATTGCCTATGGAGGTGGTGGACTCTCCCTCACTGAGGAACTTCAAGCAGAGGCTCAACAAGCACCTGTCGGAGATGCTCTAAGAGGATTTCCTGCAACTAGATGACCTACTGGGTCCCTTCCAAATCTAGGATTCTATTATTCTACCCCTGCTAACTGGACAAGAGACACTCTTTCAAGTGGGTGTTACTCTTTTATTTAGCAAGGGGAGAGTAACTGGCCCTTCATGCCCCAGCAATGTCTGTTCAAGTGGCTTATGCTGGTGTTCTTTTTGCATTTTAGATTGTGACAGGGACAGGGACCCATTAGCTATTAATTAGCTATTAATTTTTTCATTGTAAACCACTTTGTGAACTTTTCAGCTGAAAAGTGGTATATAAATACTGTAGATGTCCATGACTTTGTGTACCTTGGCTCAACTATCTCTGACACTCTCTCCCTAGACTCTGAGCTGAATAAACGCATTGGTAAAGCGGCTACTACATTCTCCAGGCTTACAAAGAGAGTATGGCTTAATAAGAAGTTGACGGAACATACAAAGATTCAGATCTATAGAGCTTGCGTCCTGAGCACACTCTTGTACTGCAGTGAGTCTTGGACCCTTTATGCATGGCAGGAGAGGAAGCTGAACACCTTCCATATGCGCTGTCTCCGACGTATTCTTGGAATCACCTGGCATGACAAAGTCTCAAATGACACAGTATTGGAACGTGCTGGAATCTCTAGCATGTTCACACTTCTGAAACAGCGGCGTCTACGCTGGCTTGGGCATGTCGTGAGAATGGCTGATGGTCGGATTCCAAAAGATCTCCTATATGGAGAATTAGTGCAGGGAAAGCGCCCAAGAAGGAGACCACAGCTGCGATACAAGGACATCTGCAAGAGGGATCTAAAGGCCTTGGGAATGGACATCAACAGCTGGGAAACCTTGACCTCTGACCGCTCAGCGTGGAGGCAAAAGACCCAGCATGGCCTTCTCCAACTGGAAGAGACACTTGTTCGGCAGGCTGAAGCAAAGAGACAGACCCGAAAGCAGCGAAACCTGGGACCTGGGCAGGGGACGGAATTTATTTGTCCTCAGTGTGGAAGGGGCTGCCACTCTCGAATTGGCCTTTTTAGCCACACTAGATGCTGTTTCAGGACCTCCAATCAGAGCACGATACCATAGTCTTTCGAGACTGAAGGATGCCAATAATAATAATGTGCATCAACCCTGAATGTGTAACATCCCTCCATGCACAACTTCCCCCCATGCACAACAACCCTCCCTGTGCATCAACTTCCCCCAAGTGCATCACCCCGCCATGTGCAACAACCTCCCATGTGCACCCTGTGCACATCCCTCCCCGACCATGGGCACCCCTTCCAGGCCTGTGCAGGATTTCAGGCTGGGCATTGATCAGTCTTCAGTGTTAAGTATTTTCACTCCCTTCCGGTTTGAATTTCCAAAAACCGGTTCTTAGTGGGTGCCTCCACCATGGAAGGAACACCCTCACCAAATTTCACTCTTCTAGGCCTGGCGGTTTTGGCTGGGCATTGATGAGTGAGGGAGTGACTTTTCAGTTTTATGTATAGAGAGATTGAGCAACATTTTTCCAACTAGTGACTTACACTTAAAACTGAGAGAAGTTTCCATAAAGATATGAAGAAGGGAATATTGGCAAAGCCTGAAGCTTCCTGTTAGAAGGGTACACAGTCAATTTTGTTTAGTCAATTGAGGGAGGAAAAACCTAAAATAAATAGTAAAAGTTATGGCAAGGCTAATGGAAGTAAAGTAGTTCTTCATTTCAGCCTCCAAGGGAGGGGAAAGCCTCTTGATTTAAAACAAAATAAAGAAAAACCCTTCCTCTGTATCCATGATTTCAGTATTCTCTCCACCCTTCCCAGCCCCCATCCTCAGCCCCACCACATTGAGGGAAAATAGTCTGGAAGAAAAAGAATTGGAGCATCCTGTGCCCCACCTTGTCCTAAACTGGGATTAGTAGATCCACAGCGCCACCCTGTGGCTGACTGTAGCAGTGATGGCCTGGAGTTTTCTCTCCAGACACAGGAGTGAAGGAGGAGAATGAAAACGTCAAAGGAGGCTGTGACTCTTCCAGAGAGCAGAGCCTTTCAGCTGGAGACACCCCTGGCACATCGATGGGTTCTGTCTCTTTGCCCCCAAATTAAGAAAGGAGAGTAGTTGCTTCTCCCCAAGGATGCAGAGCCTCTCTTGAAAGTCAAGACATCTCTTCAACTTGAGAATTGTTTTTCCCAAAAGTGTGGAGGATCTCCTGGTTCCACAGGTAATGTTGCAAGGCTGCAATGCCGCATGTTTTTTTCTTAATGCATGTTCATTGGAAGAAAGGCACGGTTCGTTAAACGGTCAGCTAATACCCTGTCAAGGGGTGCCATGGGGCCAGGCACCTTCACAGCAAAAGCTGACATCAAGTGCTGCACCATGCTTTTGATGAGGACTCACAAGTTGGTCCTTTACGGCAGGAGTGGTCTTCCTTGGTGCTTCTGTGTGCAGTTGGTTCCTCAGGGAGAAAGTTGGCATTTTCTGCATGTCTGTATAGTGACCAGATTTTTGTACGTAGATGGCCAGGCCAGGAGGAGAGGCACTGATGGGGGAGGGAATGTTTGGTCACCACTTGTGCTGGTAGGAGTGGGACTGTCCCAGATCAAAGAATGCTGAAGTGTTGTGAGAATGATCTTCTAGCAGCCTAGATTTCTAGGAAATCAGTCACTGATTTCCATCTTGAACAAGACTGCAGGCTATGTAGGTCTCTGATTTCACTGTAACTAGAAAACATCCAGTATGCCTGCTTGACAAGCAACATTTAAACTTGTGATTTTGCCCCTTGAACGCCTGTCCATAGTAACTGTAGTGCAGAGCCTTCAGGTTGGATTCAACTCCCTGCTGATTTCCCATTACTCTTTGAATATTATGTTACCGTTCCCAATAGGGGACTGTGTGTGTTTGCTTTCCCTTAGTGCCACAGTAGTTTACCGCAAGGCACATTATGTACTCCCAGCGCATGGGAGCTGATGAGATAGAAAAGCAGCTGCAACATTTCTTTAATCATGAGATGTCTACCTTGGAGGATATCAACCATCTTTAAGTGATCTTTCCCCACCTTGTTGCAGATGGATTGAGATCTGCAACTCTCAACATCTGACGCTTAACTCAACCAGCTCATTGTACACTTTCAGCTGTAGTAGGTCCTGGGTCACTCACTTAGGCTCTTCACTGTGCATGTGCTTGGTAGGGAAGAAACAGTACTTCTCTGGCTTTTTTCACACACAAAACAAATAACTGGTTCTGCTGGGCCACTGTTTGATTCTGTCTTTCCAAATGGACTTTCATGTCTTTTCCTCATGGTTAGCTGCAGAAGAACATTATGAGCTAAATATAATTGTGTCTAGTATCACAAAATACAGTAATCTTGAAGCTGTAATAAAAGTTGCATCAAGAACTTTACAGTAAAGCTGACTATAATGATTTGAGGCTGCAATCCTAAGCCCCAGTAAGGCCAGCACAAGTTCCCTGCTGCTTTGGGTTGTCACAAAATTACCAAAAATCACTTCTGAACTACTCCTGGGATGAGGGGAATTAGGCCTGTGAAAAGACATGTGCCAGCCTTCCCAGGCCACCATGGGAATGGAGAGATGGGTGAGTTGTGCTGGCCTAAACTGATTAGGATTGCACCCTGAGAGAACAGTTACACAAAACTTTGTAAAAATTGAAAAAAGGGGGGGAATCTTGAGTAAAGGGTCCAGTTTGCAATCTTGGATAAACCTGAAGGCCAAACATGGCAAGCAAGTGACTTTCTTCTTAAACATATTTTAAAATAATTGTTTTATTTTTATGTCTTTAAAAATTGAACTAATAAATGCTTGCGTTGTACATACAATCAGATGTACTTGCATTGTTAGATTTTTCTTTTTCTTTTTGTCAATATTACTTAAAATCTGAAATCTGGTTAGCCTCAGTATTAAGACTGTGAAGTTAATATGGCGCAAACTATAGCAGAAACTGGTTTTGGAGGTCAGAAGAAGTGCATGTAGGCCTTCATGTACAGGCCTTCAGATGCACAGACCAGAGAAGTATGAACACAAAAAGAGTCAGGTACTGGGGATTTCTGAAATCTATAGCTAAGGGGCAAAATGTTGCTCACAAGTTCATCTTTTACTTTACTGTTCATAAGTCAGTGAGACTCAACGCAAATGTAGGGCCCATATTTACCACTCATATGCCTTAGACAGGTTATGCCTTATCCACAGAGTCCAGGTTGAATCCTGCAAAAAATACATCTTCTGAGGCAGGGGTGGTGTCAGAGGTCAGCCACAGTGGAGTCTGGCTCAAGATAAACACAACAGAAGGACCACCTGACTAGGCTAATTACAAACCTTCAGTACTTATGACAGAGATATTACCCAATACAGTGGCGCCTCACGTAACAAACACCTCATGTAAAGTATGTTTCACGTAACAAACAAAAATTTCTCTAGGATTCTGCTTCACATAACAAACTGTGCTTTATGTAACAAACACAATCGTTGGCCGTTGGGGCAGACACGGTGGCTGGCAGCCCTTTTAAAAAGCCTCAGGGCTGCCTAGCGCACCTGCCATAGTGAAAGCAACACTTCCGCACTGTTCCTCCTGTGGCCGGGCGTCCGCTGGGCAGAGGGAGAGAACAGCAGTGGAGAAGAGGGAAGCAGCTCAGGACTAGCCAGAAGGGAGCAGAGGCTCAGGATGAAGAGAAGGAGAAAGTGGGGAGACACTTTGAAAGTGTCTTTGATTGCAGCCTCCTAACCATGTCTACCCAGAAGTAAGCCCCATTATGTTACATGGGGCTTACTGCCAGAAAAGTGTCTTTAGGATTGCAGCCTAAATAGACTTCATAGGATCATGCATATTTAATGCATGTTTTGAATTCAATTCCAGTGTTTTGTCATCATTTTTATATCCAGTTAATATTTTTATATGAATATTTTTGGGGTTGTGGAACCAATCATCTGAGTTTCCATTATTTCCTATGGGAAAATCCGCTTCATGTAAAGAATGTTTCACATAACAAACATGCCTCTGGAATTAATTAAATTTGTTACGTGAGGCGCCACTGTATACAGTACTATTGGGATGTGGGATGCCATGTGCGGGGGCAGGGATTTCCTCCAAGGCTCACTTAAGATTTCACCTGACAGGAACAAAGACATGTCCATTTTTACTATTCTTGCTAAGACTAGCTGCATGTATTTAAAATAAATGTGTTTCGCATCAGATTGTGAATCTGGTGGTAATGGAATTAGGATTAGGATAGGTAATGAAATTAGAACCCTATCCTAACCACTTTCCCTACCAGCATAACTAGCATTGTGCCAATAAAGGCTTCTTTACAGCTATCACAAAGCTGCTGATGTAATCTGAAAGCTACTGTTGAGCAGGCCTTTAAAGCAAAACCACTGCAGATTGCATGTGGGCAGTAGCATAGCTAGGACATTTGACATGCAGGGCCCATAAATTTTTGACACCAGCACTTTTTTGGGAGTAAGCACCATTAAACTAAATGGAACTTACTTCTGAATAGACATGACTAGGATTGCAGGGAAAGGTAGTGCTCATGGATCCCCTCCCAAAACACATGTTCCCTTTTTGCCTTCACTAGCTACTCCACTGCATGTGGAAACTACAGTACATATAACTACTGGGAACTTTACATGCCATCATGGGAACTTTTTCATTGGTTATTGCAGGTGTCTCTTCTGTATCTCTTATTAGACCTCTAGAGACAGGGAACCATCTATTGAAAGAACAGCAAAAAACTTACCTGCTTTGTAGGAGTAAAATTCCCCCGTACACCATCCCCCAACGACGCATCAATCCCCCATGCACATCAACCCCACATGCGCATCCACCCCCTATGCACATCAACCTCCCATGCGCATCAACCCCACATGCGGAAAACCCCATGCACAACAATGCCCCATGTGCAACATCCCCCATGCGCAACATTCCTCATGTTCATCCCTCCTTATGCAATATTCCCCCATGCGCAACAACCCCCATGCGCATCAGTCCCAAATGCACATCAGTCCCCCATGTGCACCAACCCCCATGTGTATGCACATCAAACCCCCATGCACATAATTCCCCCATACACTTCAAAACCCCCATGCGCACCAACATCCACACGCAACATCTCCATGCACATCAAACCCCCAGGCACATCAACCTCCCATGCACATCAACCCCCATGCGCATCATCTCCCCATGCACAACACCACCGCATGAGCAAAACTCCCATGCGCAACGGCCCCCCATGTGCAGCATCATCCCCAGTGTAACCCCTCCCTCCGAACAACATCCTCCCGGTGCACCTAGCACCAAATTGGCAGGATGTTGGTCAGTCTTCCATGATAAATATAGGACGAAACCCCTTTGCACCCCTTTTCAGCCCCTTAAGGGTTAAATTGCACCCCTTTTCAGCCCCTTACGGGTTAAATTTCTCCGCATTGGTTCTTATGACAGAACACATCGGTATTCATGTGACAGAAGGAACACCCTCCATTAATTTCATGCTTCTAGGTCCATGGGTTGGGGCAGAGCATTCCTCAGTCACTGATTTTTCAATGCGAAATATAGGGAGGAAAACGCATTGTGCCCCATTTTATCCCCTTCCAGTTAGAATTTCCGAAAACTGGTTCTTAGTGCACCCCTCAGTCATGGAAGTAACACCCACCCCAAATTTCACACTTCTAGCCTCAGCGGTTTTGGCTGGCCATTGATGAGTCAGTCAGTCAGTCAATGAGTCATATAGATTTTATAAATTAAAGGGACATTTTGCTTTGTAAACCATTTTTTGTTGAAAACCAGGATTATAAATATTCTTTATAATAATATAATATGTGTAGCATCTGTAAAGTGCAGTGATAAAAGTATAATTCTAACTGCACTACAAGTATAGGCCCTGATTTGTCTTGTCTAAAGGAGAAAAGCAGACAAATCTAGTTGTATCATGAATTCTTTCCTTGAATAAAAAGCTAAGTGAGAGTATCACATTTGTATTCTTCAAGGAGCTCAAAGTGGTGTACATCAGGAGACATTAACCGCCAGTCTGTAACCCAGTACCAGTCCGCACCACCTTGGCCGCCTGGACCAGACTCCAGACCAAAGGCTCTGCCCAGCCCTGGAGCAAACTGGACTGGAGTCACTGGACTGTACATGCCCGGCTTGCTCCCTTCAAAGGCCAACTGAGCACATGTGGCCCAGTAGTTGGGCTGCACAAGCACAGCTCACCCCCCTCCAGGGACAACTGAGCATGCTGGGCCCAGCATCTGAGGGGCCATCCTTGACCGGATCTTTACTAATCATGAAGAACTGATTGACTGGGTCGACATAGCGGGAACTTTAGAGGAAAGCGATCATGAGCTGCTAGAATTTAGAGTATTGTGGGAAATAAAAAGAGTGCACAGTGAAACCTTTATATTGGATTTCAGGAAGGCTGATTTCAATAGGCTTAGAGGAGTCATAGGTGGGATCCCATGGGTTGATGAACTAACAGGAAAAGGGGCCCAAGGTGGGTGGGAGCTCCTTAAGAGGCATCTTCTGCAAGCACAGTCAGAAACAATTCCTATGAAAAAGAAAGGGGGAAAAAAACCTGAAAAAACCAGGTTGGCTCCACAAGCAACTTGGGGATCAGCTGAAGTTAAAGAAAGAGAAGTATAGGAAATGGAAGACTGGAAAGATCCCCAGGGAGGACTACAGGCAGATAGCCCGGTCCTGTAGGGAGGGGGGTCAGGAACTAAAGCTCAGTATGAGCTGAGGCTGGCCAGGGGAGTCAAGGATAACAAAAAGAGCTTCTTTAGATAAGCCCAAAGGAACAGGAGGAGAAATGAGGGGGTGGGGCTGCCATGATGAGGACAGTAAGTGCATGACCTCATCTAGAATTAGTTGGGGAATTTTTTTTCAATTTGTTACACGATGCCTCAATTTAAAAATATTTAGAACTTGTTTTAGACACGTAAAATTGCAAACTTCATATAGCTGAACTGCACAGCTCTGCTCATTCAAGATTTCCCCTGATTTAAAGTGTATTTTTCATTATCTCCATTGCCCTTATCCTTACATATGGTCTGAATCCTATCCTCTACCCCTCTACAATGATCCAAGTACTCAAAAAAAAAAGTGCATTCAGCAGGGGGGAACCAGTATCAAAAACCTTGATGTCATCTATGGGTCTCCTCAGACATATGCTACCTCATTGTATAGGTACCTCATGTATTCTCTTCAAAAAGGAAGAGATAGGTTTCATGCACACCATTGCCACTGGATCCACACCTTCCCACCATCTCCTATCCCATTTTTCCCTACCCACTTTCTCCCCCAATCTACTCCATCCCCACCCACTGCCAGTGCTGCCTTTCCTGGTTTGACAGGCATGAATGGTTTGTGAGGTCTGGTGGTGATGCTGCAGCTCTGCCATTGCTTGTAGTATGGTTGCGGACGGAGTATTGCATACTGGCAGCCATTTTACAAACCTAAACATATTTCTGTCTGGCAGTCCCCTGAATGTAATTCTTATAAAAATGGTAGAGAATTGGGAAGCTTTTTCTTGCCTCCTCAGCAGACTTGCTGTGTTCCAGTAAGAAATGTGGTTGTCCCACCTAGAGAGAAAAAATTGACTACTTGCTAAAAGTGAATTCAGTCACACCTGGCTTTGCTTGTTCATACCTTAGATGTCAATTTCTTTCATCAAACCTTCCCTGATTTTGTTAATTTTAAAACCTTTTACCATTTTTGTTGTTTTATCTTTGATTTTGAAATTTTCAAACATGCCTTTAGCCATCTCATGTCCTTCAGTTAAGATGCAGGATACAATTTTTTAAAATAAATAAATCACTCTGCAGTTGGGCTTTTTGCCTGTTCACTACAATTGTGCATATTCAAATACTGATCTTGTATGTCTCACTTTATTTCCCTTAACAATATGTGGGCAGCTCCCCACCATGTTGAGTCAGATTTCTTTGCACAGATGACACTAGGTTCTTAGCATCGGTTCTTCCTGTGAAAAGACAGACTTCTAGACTTAAATCGGGTATCCTCAAAAGTTTGGCAGGCGGGTCACATCATCTCTCTGACAGTGTGTCAGAGGCCAGAATAAAAGAATTGATTACATTTCAAATTTGAATAAATCTACATAAATATATTAGAGACTTAACATATAAATGAATGAATTCAAATCAGTTTAAAACACACCTGGGTGCCCTTCAGTTCTCATGAAGTTTCATATAGATATAGGAAGTGCGTGCAACTCTCCAGCTCTCAGAATACTCTCTGGAGGAGTGATGGAGGAGTGATAATTCCCCATGCCTCCTGAGGATTACAGGACTTGCCTGTGGAGTGTCTGAAGGAGGCTGTTGCGATGGGCCCTATCTGGCCCCAAGAAGGGGTTTGGACACCCCTGGCTTAGATGATATGAAAGGTCGACAATCTTCATCTTGAATCTAAACAACCTCTCAAAGGGGACTCCTTTAGGCCATTGAGTAAATTGCCGCTGGAGTAGAGCCTACTCTTGCGGCTCTGAAGAGACAAATGTATCAAAGTGATCCAGAGGTATCATAGTGATCCAGATTTTGACCGCAAACTTAAGAAACATGATGCTAGTTTCATCTAGTATAGTGATGATAGTCCTACTGTCCTGGGTCACTTATTTATGTACTGCACTGTGACGACTGTTTTACTGTATTTTCCCGACAGGATTCAAAGTATATCGTAAAATTGCCAAGATGTTCTCCAAAGGCTTTCTAGCTGTTCTGCTCTACACAACCCTGGTTCCCCTCCATGCTCAAAATGACAATGACATTATTCCTGGAGCTTCATCTTGTTCAGGTAAAAAACTTTTCCCACCCCATCTTACTTCTTTCTTTTCTGCTACATTGAATATTATTTGCTATCTTCCCTTAAACTCTGACTGTGAACTGCACAAAGACTATGGACTGACCCTTATCCAAGCCAATGACCTTTCTCTGCCTTTTGAAAGTAAAATTCCACATGTTTTTCCAATTCTGAAGAAGAGGCATATTCAGAGATGAACTATTGCCTTTAGGCTAGCAGGATGGGAATTTGTTATAAGGACAATTACATCACTGGATTTTAAAGGGAACACTGGGAACAACAAGATCCACAATCAGGAGGTTTGGGTGAGAGTGTTACTTGCAGTTTCATGGATATGTTTGATTCTTTGTTATGTTTTCTTATTCATACATAGCTTTAATTACTTGATTTTTGTGGACTCAAGATATACAGCTTAGAATAAAGTACAATCAATTTATACTGTGAACCACTGGGACAAGGACCTGTGTTGGCCTTTATTTCAGTCCATGTAAAGTTCCATTCATGTTGTAAAGGTAAAGGTGTCCCCCGCAGGTTGCCCTGCTAGTCTCTAGGGTGAGATGCTCATCCCCATATCCAGAGCCATAGAGCCAGCGTTGTCCAAATCACCTCTGTGGATATGTGGTCCGCATGAGCACAGAATGATGTTTTATTCCCACCGAGGTGGTATCTATTTATCTAATTGCACCTGCATGCTTTCAAACTGGCAGGAGCTGGATTAAGGATGGGAGCTCACTCTGTCTTGCAGTACTTGGGTCCTGAACCACGGATGTGCCAGTCTTCAAACTGACAGGTTCAGTGCCTTTAACCACCAGGCCAACATATTAAAAATAAATAGCAGGCCTCCGTCAGTCTTGAAAGACTATGGTATCGTGCTTGGCGCTGCATACGCTGCACGCAAAGCACGAAAGCCTGGGTTAGGTTGTTATGGAGGCTAGGCTGTTAGCCAAGCAGCAAATCCCCCCTCTCCACGCCACTGAATTAGTCCAGTGGAAAGGCAGAGCCAATACGATTGGATCCAGCTGGCGTTGCAGAGCTGGGCTAAGGACAGGAGCTCACCCTGTCTTGTGGAGCTGACCTGGGTATTGAACCCTGGCCCACTGGTTAACAGGCACAGTGTCTTAGCCACTTGCGCCACCCACAGCCCATAAATTGCATGCAAATAGGTATTATAGAACATTAGACTAAATCATAAATATATTCTAGTGAATTTTCAAAAGTTGTGAATGTCCCTCGAATACATCGCATGATGTAGCTTTTGTTCATAGGTCCAGGCTGCAGTTCTAACCCATGGTTAGGCTGGCATAAGTTCTGTTATAAGTCCTGTGCTGGCCCAGGGGTGTCACAAAAGTGCCATATGGCATATCTGCCCCACTTCTGGAAGGGTGAGGCCAGTGCATAGACTGGAACTTATGCCAGGTAAGTTATGCTGGTCTAAATTGGTTAGGATTGCGCCCTCAAATGTGCTGTGTAAACAAGGTGTAGCCACTCACAGAATTGTCCAGGAGACAAAAGCTAAGCAGAACTTCTCACAAGCCAGGTTGCTGGTGTGCGGTAATTTCTTTGACAATTGAAAGTAAGAGCTTCCTCTTTGTCAGTGGGATCTGAGACTTCTTTCCATCAGAAGAGTTTGACTGGTCTGGATCATGCTTTCTTAATAGGCATCAAGTCTGGTACGCAGTTGTGCATTTCACATGTCATGCACTTGAATGAAATAAGTAAAACAGTTGCTAGCTGGTGTCACTAGGATTGGTGAAGATGCCTCCATGACTGCCTCCCTATCATAGGATGCAGCACATGCCATTTTGGCCTGGCTGCATCAGCACTGGAAAGTTGGACAGGACTGCATCTTCAGTAGGGGTCTTAATTTTTTATTAAGCAGATAGATGGATGGATGGATGGAGGGACGGACGGACGGACGGACGGAATTAGTGGCTTTCTGATTCATAATTCACACAGCAATCCTGAACACACTTACCTGGGAGCAACACCCACTGAACATATGGGTAGATATGTCTACAAATGTCTGAGTAGACATGATTAGGATTGTGGTGTCTGTCTCTTCGTTGATGCCAACCCAAAGCATCAAGTATCAAATGACAGTCTGGAAGTAGTTTGGTCACATCCAGATCTTCTCACTGCCTCATTGTCTCTTTATACAGATAAAACTGCATGCCCTATCAATGTCTACTTTGTGATTGACACATCAGAGAGCATCGCCCTGCAGACTGTGCCCATTGAGAGCCTGGTTAATAACATCAAAGACTTCGTCTCTAAGTTCATTGGGAGGTTGAAAGATGAACTCTACCAGGGCAACGTAGAAATCACTTGGCAATTCGGGGGACTTCACTTTTCAGATGTAGTGAAGATTTACAGTGATTTCACAAGCAATGAGGCTGAGTACATAGCTAGGTTGAACGCCATCCAGTACATCGGCAGGGGCACATTCACTGACTGTGCTCTCTCCAACATGACAGCAGAGATAAACTCAAGGGGAACGCCTGGGGTGAATTATGCTATTGTAATAACTGATGGCCATGTGACAGGAAGCCCCTGTGGAGGGATGAAACTGCAAGCTGAAAAAGCACGAGATTCAGGTATCAAGCTCTTTGCGGTGGCCCCAAGCCAGAACATCTATGAACAAGGGCTCCGGGATATTGCCAGCTCCCCACAGGAGCTGTACCGCAATGGCTATGCCATTACAGAGAAAGATTCCATTAGGATAGATTTCAATACCACTGACAGGATCATCCAAGTTATGGTAAGTGTGAAAATTTTTCTCTTTAGAGGGGAAAAATATCCATGCACTTTCTCAAGGAGCAGTTTAAATAGGCTTGGACTGGGACAATGTATAAGTTCCTCTCAGAATCAGGAATTGCTGTAACTTTGCATAAAACATTCAGCAAGGCTGCTAAAAAATGAAAATCTCTGCATTAGTATTAAGGATCACACCTTCTGCAAGATCATATAGCACTGAGTCTGACTTCCAGTTATAGTCTGACTTCCAGTTTCATTGCAGTCACAACTTTTAGTATTTTCAAGCTGCAGAGAACCCTGCAAGTGCCCTGTAGGCTCCCAGGGCATTCCAACCCCACCCCACCCCCAAAGATCCTGGTAGCACATTTAATAATAGCCCCCTTCCCCTGAGAACCACTGATACAGGACAGGTCAAGTATATGGATGCTATAGTGTCAGCATCTATAGTGTCAGCATCAACACTGCAGGTAGTGTTGTATCCAATTCCAATGCACGCTACCAAAGCCAAACCTATTCCCAGTTGTCTGGATTGCTGCACTGCCATTTATACTGACAAATTTTGTCTTTTGCTTGGCATAAGAATTCATGCCTTATGACATCTCTCAGAAGTTGATTCTGCTTGAAATATGTTCTCTTTCTAACTATGTGATGCTCTTTCATTGTTTCTGCACAGGGACACTCTGCTTTCCATCTCTGCGTGCTGTAGTGTCCTTTCATGCTTTCAATTCTTTTAAAGTTCAAAACAAATTCCCAAGTCATTTGGACTTGAGTCAGAGTCTTTTGGGTCAGGCATGCCAGGGTGTGGACCAAAAGTGGCTGGGAGATGTCCTTGGCAAGACGGGATAGGGGAGAACAGGTAGTGAAATAGAACAGAAGCAGCAAGCAGGAGAGGGGTTGCATGGCAGAAGTTGGGAGTCTTATGTTAAGAGTATGTCTCAATCTCTTGCAATACTACTCATAAGGAGTCCCATTGCCTGTCATCCAGTGAGGCAGCTTCTTCCTCCCAAGTAACAATGGCTTCTAAGTAATTTTCAGATGTCAGTGATATGCTCAATATATATGGAACAGATTGCCAAGAGAGGTGGTGGACTCTCCCTCACTGGGGATCTTCAAGCATAGGCTCAACAAGCACCTGTCGGGGATGCTCTAAGAGGATTTCCTGCTACTAGATGACCTACTGGGTCCCTTCCAACTCTAGGATTCTATGATTCTGTGATTCTATGTCCAGGATTCATTCACCATGTCTCATTCAATCCACTTCGTGAAGTTATTCTAGACTAATCCTGTCAGCCCCCATACAGCCATAGTGGTTGCCTCTTCCCTTTGCTTTGTATCATTCATTCTGCCTCCAAAGTTCACCTTTTGAAAGAATTTGGGTCTAACAAAATCTGCAATGATGAATGCGAAAGAGAGGAATGGAAATGTGGACTCTTGTTTGATGGCAAACAAGGTTAAGAAGAGGAACAAGCCCTACAATCCAGAGTAACTACGGGAGCACGTAAGAGACATTACGTGTACCCGTAGTTACTGCACCACCTAGTAAAAACCTATGGGAAATTCATATTGCAATCCAGAGCAAATTGTTCTTACACCGGAGCAAGGACTCCCCGTAGTTACTCTGGATTGCGCCCCTAGGGACAGAAGCAAGGCTCTAAATCAGTGGTTTTAATTCTTTTTCATCTCACTGACAAGGCACTGAAATTATTTGTCACATCAGTTTACCATTGACTAGGCTCACTATGCTGCTGGTAAGGACTCAAATCCCTCAGTTCCTCTTCCCAAACCCTCCCCAACTCCCATCACACACCTGAGGACTATCCATGGCACACCATCCATGGCACACTGGTTGAAAACTGCTGCTCTAAACAAAGCATTAATTATTATCAGTGTAAAATTACCCCAGTCTTTCACCAGCTTCTGATCTTACAGGATGCTATATCAATATTCATCTGCAGCAACAAAGGTTAGAAATTTGCTTTTAAAGGGGAAAAAGGGAACCAAGACATTTTGAGTTCAGTGACATGGTCCATGTTTACTTAGAGAGCAAAGAGAAAATATGTTGAGCTCAACATATACATAGGAAAGAGTTCTTTTTCGTCCTATAGTTAAACTGAATTTGATTTTATTTTCCCCATTTTCCCCAACAGAAACATCAAGCCTATGGAGAGGTAAGAAAGTTCTACAGAATTTTTCCAAACAGCAATCTCCCAATTGGTGACAAAGATCAATGCACATGGAACTCCTTCATGTAGCTGTGGTCTTCAGGATAACCATCCCTATGCACATAAATCCCATTTAACACAGTGATACTGATTTCCCAATAAATATGTACAGGATCAGGCTGTAAATTCATATAAATTCTTATGTTCTGGTTTAATTTTTTTATCGACCGTCCTGTTATAGTTTTCTGAAACAGTGATGCCATATCATTTGGTCTTCTCCAAATAGCCGCTGGCTATGTGTATCTCCTACAAAGATGAAAGCCCTGCTATGGTCAACGAAGGCCATCTAGAAAAAAGTTAATTAGCTTCTCTCATTACAGTAGCTACCAGAGTTATGGACATCCAACGTATGGATCTCTGGGTTATGCAGTGCTGCATCAGAACTCTCACACAGGATCAGTATGTCCTTGCAGTGCTTACATGCAGGTGTAAAGGCAGGACAAGAAGTTTGTGCCTGATTCAGGAGTGAGTTAAAGGGTTTAAAGAAAGGTTGAAGTGATCGAAAGGAAACAAAGATAAAACAAAAACTTTAGGCCTATCAAATAGATTGGACAGTGACATTGTTATTGACTGAAAGAGAATATCAGGGCTTGGAAGGAAGAATGGGAAATTTTGGTTTGGGCAAATTAAGCCTAAAGTGCCTAAGGTGCCAGATAGGCCTACAGTGAAGATAACCTCCAACTTAAACAATACTCAGTCTTTTAATAAACCAGGGGAAGCCTGTTATTTAAATGTCATTTTCCTCAGCGCTCCAAAGCCTCTTTCCTGACAATTTAAAAATGTTTCAAGTCCTTTAACCAGAAAAGGCTTCATATAATTTTCACTTTGGTTTGTTTTTAGTGCTACAAGATGAGCTGTCTAGAAATTGAAGGTCCACCTGGCCCAAAGGGATTTCGAGGACAAAAGGTGAGTTGAATGACATTATTCTATGTGAATGTATAAATACAAGCTGAGGTGGTGAGTCGAGATGTGATCTAGACCAGCATTTCCCAAATTCCCAATGGGTTTGAGAACCAATGTAAAGTTTTGTGAGGGAACTGCAAAGGCAGTAACATTATCTCCAGGATTACGTTGCTGCCAGGGACAAAGGGAGGGTTTACCCCTTCCAGCAGTTAGCACCAGCCTCCAAGTGGTATGGGAAGCCCCAGACCCACTTCCAGTTTTGCAATTGAAAAATGAAAGTTGACTACGCTCATAATTTTTAGACATTTAGAGGCTTGGGCAGCCCTGCACAGAGGTCTACACTCTCCCTCCCCCCATTGAGACCAATGCTGGCTGCAGATTAAGTGTAAAAAATAATTCTTTGTCCCTGTTTACATTGAAAACCTGGGGTTGCATTGGTGCCTTTTCCTCTCCCTGCCCTGTAAGGGGGCAGTGACAGGTCTTCCCAGGATAGTGTGTCATGACCCATCAGTTTAAGAACTTCTGATCTTGACCACTGCAGCATAAGGAAGGAGGTAACCATCTCACTTCATACTGTAAATGAAAGTTTAAATGAAAATTTTCCCTTTCAAAAAATAGTGCTCTTTACCCTGATATGAATGCTATCATTGGTGTCAATGTAATTTTCTTCTCTAAGGAAAGTAATAGTTTTTTGAAACTACTATATATAGAGAGAGAGGGGGGAGGGGTGTTTCGAACCCTCACCCATCCCATGATTCCTATCCTACCCCTGCCTCCCTATGGCTATCACTAGGAATAGTAATATTCTTTTATTAGAAAGTAAAAAAGAACAAGGCCAAACCCCATATTTAGCACAAAGTGTAATTGTATTCCCAAAGGGAATGTGTCACTTCTACAACGCTCTTGCCACCCAGAATTACTCCAAAGGCAAAATGGAGAGGGGGTGCTTTCTCACACACTGAAGTGCTTGCAAAAATCAGGGGCATTGCCAACCCTGAGTCTATGAACAGTGCTGGCTCAGACTTTTTGGCCGCTATAAACTGCTGGTTGTTGTTTTATTGCAAGACATGTTCTTTTTCTTTACTTTTAGGGTGCAAAGGGTAGTATGGGAGCACCAGGTGTTCCTGGGCTGAAAGGACGACAGGTGAGTAACTGAAAAATACAATAACTCAAATTATTCTACAACTTACACTTCATCCTTCAAATAACTGAGGTAATTTTTGGAAATTAGATATTCAAATATTCAGAACCATACTGGATTAAGTGTAAAAAATAATTCAGATCTGAATGTCAGCTTGGGAATTAGTATTTAATCCACAGAATAAGACAGTGATCCTCAGATCAGGTCTATGATTTTGGTGCTAAAACTGTTGAGAGAGACTGAGTAAAGTCTGCACTGATTCCTGATTTGTGGGTTGTTTACACCTCAGCGTGATGGGTTTTTCTGACCTTCTCTTCCTCTTTATTTGCCCTGTTTCGAATGTTCACTGTACAGTACTCAGGGATTTCAGCCTGGGATCCCCTTTCAAACTTAAAAATATGTCCAGGACCCCACATCAAACTTACCAATATATGAATGTGAGGTCACCAACCTGGCAGTGGTGTCATGACCAAAAGTGACATCACTGTGATGCCAGAACTCCTTTATGTCCCATTGTGTTCGATGAGACAAAGAGCACAATCCTAACCATGTCTACTCAAAAGTAAGCCCTTTTGTGTCCAATGGGTCTTACTCCCAGGAGAGTATTTTTAGGATTGCTGAATCCTTTGGAGGACCTGTGAAGAGGCTGCCCCATAGCTCCTCCAGTAAGCAGCAGGGAGCCAGAACAGAAGCCCCAACTTCTATTCTGGCCATGTGAGGCTCAATGGGAGGCCCAAAGGAGCTGGAATTTGCTTTTTCTACATATTTAGAAGGTTTAACCATATACACACTGCTCTCAGACATATACTCTGTGATTCTAAAAAGAGGGGTATCAAGCCCCCTTTTACCAGGTCAAACCAAGGATCCTTTTTTCCCAAAGGTCCCAACCAGGTTTGCCCGTGAGTAAAATCACTGGACTCAGGCTTCTGGCACTGATCCACCTTAAACGAACCCTTCCCTTGGCAGCTTCACCACAGGAAGAGTCTTTGGCCAAGGAAACAACTCCACACCTTAGGGAGGTAAAGAGGCAATCCCTTAATCCTTTAAAGGGGATTAACCACAGATACTTTGATCTAGTAAAAAGGTTTATTCAAACAAAGGTACACATGCATTTGAATCAATTACTACAAAATAATAAATAGCTTTCTTAGCTATCCTAACCACATTTACTTACCTAGATCTTCAAAACAGTAGCATGGCTGATAGTTGCAAAAGCATCACCAACTTCCAAAATGCATTGTCCCTCTGACTCCGACCTGCTAGCTTCATCAAAAATAGGTCATGGATGTTTCATTCATTGACCTTAATATGGTGTTTATGAATTTGTTTTACGTTTGACTCTGTTCATTATACATACAGACGCAAGTACAAAATAACTTCTAACTTGAGCATACACAAAAAATACATTTTTCATGCTAATACAAAGATTAACTTCAAATCAGTATAGCTTGGGATACAAAGGCATTTAGAGTCAATGCTACAATACAACTCTAAATCATATGATTGGGTAATAGAAAAAAGGAACTCAAACACTGGAGCAATAAACCCCACAAAGCAATGCTTTCAAAAATCCCCTTCTCTTTCTCCAAGCAGCAACTGGGATACAGGGCTACCCGTTTTCTGCTAAAGCCTGGTAGCTGCAAAATACTTAAAATAACTATAAAATTATCTTAATATAACATAACACTAAGCTTTTTACATACAGGGTAACTTAAGCATACTTCAAACATTTTAACAACTTAAAAGACGTACTTAAAACTTAGGTGCTATGAAACAACAAAACTCTTTTTAACACATACAATAACCAACACTTTAGCCATGGATAAATAATTCCAATTAGCCCATAAAGAATCTAAAAAGAATCTTTTAATCAGGGTCAGTAAGAAAACTTCACACACACTTGAATGATAATCTGATGAGGCTTGCTTGCTGTTGACCTCTTACTCCCATAAGGGACTCCACAATTGGCAATGTTCTTTTAGCTGGCTTGCACTTCAACACTGGACTCCGTTGCATAACTCCCATAGTTGCAACATGCTTCTTAACTGGTACTTAACTGGTACATAGCTGCAACATGCTTCTTAACTGTGACCTTGAGAAGTCACAGCACACTTCTCAACCAATACCCCCAGCAGACCTTTAAGCTTCAGCTTTCTTCTGGATGCAAGCTGAAACTCTTTGACCCGCTGCTTTAGGCAATGAAACACAACTCCTTTGTTCTTCCACTTTAACTTTGCAAATAGCTGTACTTGCTTCTTTATTTTTAACTTCTTCCTTCCCCCAATCCTCATGGCAAGCTAACATCTCCCAGCATCCTACTTTCTAGTATGGCTGCACCCTGGTTCTGTTACATATACAATTCATAAACATCCCATCTTAATTACACACTCACCCTGTTAATATCATACTGAAGACACACATGTGTTCAGTCACGCCCAGAACTTGTGTTTTCTCCAGCTCTCAGAAACAGTCATCCCTTCCCAAATTTCCTGACTTGAGGCAACCCTTAGTCTTCTGTTCTGTCTGAACTTATAAAAGATAGTTTAAATAAGCCCTGCAAACCAAATCTGAAAAACAGGATAAATGGTTTTGAGTTCTATATGAGAACGTGTGCAATTTGCTTTTTAGAGCTTATTCAAACCCATCTGCCAATTGTGCTAGAACAGATCAGGAAAGGAGATAGGAAATTACCATGTATTAGGAGTGATGGGCAGGGAGAGCGTAGGAACCTGTGATTCAGACATAGAACATTCCTGTATTACAGTGATTTTCCATCTTTTTCATCTCATGGCACACTAACAAGGCACTGAAATTGACAAGGCACACCATCAGTTGTTTTTACCACTGACAAGGCACACCTGGCTGTTCAAATCCCCCAGTTTTCCTATTAATTAATGACTCTTCCCAAATTCCTGTGGCACACCTGAGGACGATCTGTGTGCCATGGCATACTGGTTGAAAATCACTGCTGTATTATTTGGCACTGGTTACAAACCCAGCCAATAGCTTTTTTTTACAAAGAGGAATCTCTTCTCATGGATGTGAACATCTCATGCTTGTTGAACTAGATGCTTTGTTGACAACTCATGCTTGCCTTTGTGTTTGTGTGGCACACAGTGCCTATTCCATACTTCTTTCAATTTCCTTGATAACATTTGTTTATGGCTCCTTATCAACCTACGTTTACCATGTATAAAATGAAACACAAAGACTACTCCAGTCATACCTGTAGCAACATGGTATGATATGATTGAAAATAACTTAAAATGCTGCTGGAATTATTATAATTATATTTATTTTTTTAAATATAGGGTGATCCAGGAATAGAAGGTCCAATTGGATATCCTGGTCCCAAGGTAAAGAATTTTTATCTCAAGTGTAAGCATTTAACTGACTAGCCCTACAATCCAGAGTAACTATGAGAGCATGTAAGAGACATTACATGCAGCCATAGTTACTGCACCACCAAGTGCAAGCCTATGGGAATGTCATATTGCAATCCAGAGCAAATTTTCTTACACCGGAGCAAGGACTCCCTGTAGTTACTCTGGATTGTGCCCTAAGACTGCAATCCTAGCACTCCTTCTGGGCAAGTCACTTGCACAAGTCACTTGCACCAGCCCAGGGTATCACATACATGTTGTACTGTGCAGACCATTAAGTTGTGTTGGCTGATCTTTGCCAGCACAGGGGTCTGTGAGGTAGGGGTAAGGCAGGGAGGATATGGGAGGTAGGCATTCAGGAGCAAGGGAGGGTTGATGGAATGCATTCTCTGCGAGTGTGGGGGCAGGCAGGGACCACCAGTTATGCAGGATCCAAGCCCTATTCCCCAGGCAGCATGAAGCAATTTCAGTCTGCTCAGTTCTGCTAGGCTTCATGCCAGATTTGGAAGTGGCACAGATCCCAGTTGACCCATTGGGGATGTTTGTTATGTTACCCAAGGTAAGGGGTTCCTTCCCCAGAGTAAGTGGTTACCCAGGAAGAGTTTCCCTTTGACCCACAGTAGAGCAACAGCAGCCTCAAAATTGTGTCAGATACAACTGAGTTGTACCTATATCTGTAATGGACTGCCTGTTCCAGGACAAATTAAGATTGCACTGTCAGTATCTTTTACTAAGTCATTGGTACTTATCAAGATTAATCCCGGTTCAGTAGAGTACAGAAGATTACATTGCTTGATTCGTTGTTCGCTGGGTTAGGGGAAAGATGATTAATGGTCAAAGAAAGGCGCCCATTTGTTTATAGCTGCTTCTGAAAGCAGAACTAGAACTAATGGATACAAACTGCAAGGAAGGAGATTCCGGTTGGATATCCGGAAAAAATTCCTGATGGTGAAGGCAGTTTGGCAGTGGAACAGACTGCCAAGGGAGGTGGTGGACTTTCCCTCACTGGGGTTCTTTAAGCAGAGGCTCGACAACCACCTGTCGGGGATGCTCTAGGAGGATTTCCTGCTGCAGGTGGGGAATTGGATTAGATGATCTACTGGTTCCCTTCCAACTCTATGGGTGCAATCCAGAGTAACTATGGGGAGTCCTTGCTCCAGAGGAAGAACACCTTACTCTGGATTGCAATATGAATTTCCCATAGGTTTTCACTAGCTGGTGCAGTAACTATGGGTGCACGTAATGTCTCTTACGTGCTCCCGTTGTTATTCTGGATTGCAGCCTATGAGTCAGTGATCCTATGAAAGGTTTACAAAGGTAAACAAATGTCCTTGTATGACTACTGGTTGCAAACTTGACGAAGGGTTCATTCTATAATACTTTCCAAGATGCAAGATACTTACCAGTATGCAAGAGTGCCCAACTAAGGAAACCTAAAGCCCAGTTCTATGCAGAATTGAAATATAGGGCTTCCCACTGTTGCAGAAAGAGATTTCTGTTGTCATAAAATGGCTGCCAACAGAGTGCAGAGCCCTCTGTCAGAAGCCCCACATCTGCAGCCATTTTAGAAGTACTATAGTGCAAGTCTATTACTGGAGCTTTCTACACCACTAGAAAGGCAGTGGCAGGGGTGCGGAGGGGTGAAATGGGGCAGGGAGGAATAGAGGATGGAATAGAGGATGGGTTGAATCCAGTGGCAATGGTAAATGTTGCATACAAGATCCTACACCCCTTTCCTGCAGCCTTCCTACCCTTTTCTCTCTTTGGACTTGAATTAGCCAACATGGATCAATACGGATCATACACTGGCGATGTCACCAGCCCTATCTGACCAAGCTGATCAGTAGTAATGGTTGGGCTTTACCCTCACCAAGGGAACAAGTGTCTCAGTACCATGAGAAGACCTACTGCCTTGTACAGGATACAGTGTAGCCCATGCTGAGCCTGCCATGTTGGGAGTGGGATGTGTGCTAGGGAAGGATTGTGCTGTTAAACTGACATGTTTATAAAATATTGTTTAAGTCAAATATTTTTTAAACCTTCGGAAGCATAACAATACCATATCTATTTTAGACAGAATTGTAAATCTGTGTTGCAGAGAGCAAGAAATACTAACAGAAAATGGTTCTTTCTTTCTTCCATAGGGTATTCATGGCCTAAAAGGTGAAAAGGTATGTAGTATTTTATACTACTTTCTGAAAACTTTGGAAGTGATATTATATATTTGTGTATTTCAAATTTAGTGATATTTCAGATACGTATTTCAATTCAGGTGTCCAACATAAATGTATCCTATTTCAATATAAGGATAATGATGGTCTAATACTTTATGGATTGCATGCATCTATTCCTGAAAAATAAATACAGGAATAGGAGGTGTTTACATGAAAATTGGTGTGTGGTTTGTGTGTGTGTGTGTGTGTGTGTGAGAGAGAGAGAGAGAGAGAGAGAGAGAGAAATTGTGGGGGGCAGGGGTCATATAGATGTGCTTATATAGAAGATAATCTTCATTTAACACAGAATTCTAAAGTTTGTGTCATTCTGTAATAGGTAATCTCTTAAATGTTGGAATGAGGCAACATCCTCATGTCAATCAGCATGTCAATCCGGTAATTGTAACTAAGCAGTCTTTATTCATCATTTGTTTTTCTTTGTTTTTTGCAGGGAGAGTTTGGAGGAGATGGCCGAAAGGTAAGGGCGAATCCCTTTTGAATATCCTTCTGAATCCCAACCCTAATTTTATGAAGAAGCTATTTCTAATGCACTATGTCATTTATCTTAGGGAGCCAGTGGCTTGGCTGGAAGGAATGGCACTGATGGACAAAAGGTAAAGCTGTTCAATGATTTAATACTAAACATTTAAAGTGACAATAACAGATTTTGAAGGGAACTGAAAAGCTAATGGCAAATCTCAAATCTCTTGGGCTGTGGGTGGCGCAAGTGGTTAAGTCACTGTGCCTGTTAACCAGCAGGCCAAGGTTCGAGACCCGGGTCGGCCCCACAAGACAGGGTGAGCGCCTGTCCTTAGCCCAGCTCTGCGACGCCAGCTGGATCTAACTGTATGTAGCTCTGCCTTTCCATTGGACTAATTCAGTGGCATGGAGAGAGGGGTTTTGCTGCTTGGGTAACAGCCTATCCTCCATAATAATCTAGCCCAGGCTTTCATGCTTCACATGCAGCGTATGCAGCGCCGAGCATGATACAATAGTCTTTCAAGACTGACGGACGCCTGCTTTTTTTTGTTCCAAAATGTAGAGTAGATTAACAGATAACTCTGATCTTTTAATATGCCTAATTTCCTGTTGTTTCAAGTCCTCATGATCCTCTTTAGTTATGCAGAGCTATGTGCAGCAACATCACTACTAGCCAAATCCAGAGTAACTACGTGAGCACATAAGAGACATTACATGCACCCATAGTTACTGCACCACCTAGTGAAAACTTATGGGAAATTCATATTGCAATCCAGAGTAAATTGTTCTTGCACTGGAGCATGGACTCCCCCTAGTTACTCTGGATTTCATCCTACATCATTTTATGTTCATTAGTCACTCAGAACCTTCATCTCCCAGTCTTGGGGAGCTCTCATATTCACATCCATATCCATTTTTATCTCATTCAGGGCTGAGAGAAATCTTGATGGCAAGATCATAGGGGTAAAAATTTGGCATGTGGACTCCAAAACAGTCCCATGCTGCCAACTAGTCCAAAAGGCAGGCAAGAGTTGCGGTGATTAAGTGATGGTTAGCTCCCTTCCCAGCTTTCTCTAACTTTGGGGTTTGGTTCTTGCATTTTCAACTGAATGGTCATTTGTGTGACCAAGTATATGGGAAGCAATCTTAAAATTCAACTTCTTCCCCCAACAATCTGTACAATGAAGTCCAAGTGCTAGATCTTTCATAAGGAGAATGAAAAATCTCTAACAATATTCAGAATATCTGTTTTATATGTGATCTTTGCAGGGTAAACTGGGACGTATTGGACCTCCTGGCTGTAAGGGTGACCCAGGCGAAAGGGTAGGATTGTTGTTTGTTGTTATGCACAGCCTGTCAGATGTTGCTAGCTGGATTTGGCCTGTTGAATATCCGGTCCTTTCAAACATTCACAACTATAATTTGGTATATAGAATATTCATAAATATAATTGTTGTCATTGTTATAGCCTGATTATGATTATATCCTTTCTAGTTTAAACTTTTTGGTGTAATGTTTACCTGCCCATGCTATATGAAAAAAATGATAGCTAAAATACTATTAATACTTACACGAAGTGTTTAATATCTTTAAGGGTGCAATCCTTCCCTTCTAGCTTTCTAGAAGCTTTCTAGCTTCTAAAACTTTCTAGCACTGGTATAGCTGTGCCAATGGGGCTTGTGCTGGATCCAGTAGTTGGACAATCACAGAGACCTCCACAAGTAAGGCAGTGCTTGTTCCCTTACCTCAGAGTTCGTTGTCCTTACCCTGGAGCCTAAAAATTTGTTAGGATTGTGCCCTAAAGCTACATTAATATTTTGTGTGGACTGACTTCTTTCTTAAATTGTTGATGTGTGACATTCTTGACCATCAAAGAGGGAAGAGATGGTGGTCTTGACATATAGGGTGGCTTTATTTATTTTGGAATAATGGAGCCCATTCCTATAATATACACCTTATTTTTTGATGGTGGCTTGAGTTACAATGTTTATTTTTACTTCCTCTCTAGGGTACTGATGGTTATCCTGGAGGTGCTGGAGACCAAGGACCAGCAGGAGAGCAAGGGATAAAGGTCTGTGCTATTAATTACAAAAGTGTTGTGGCAAAATATTATGTATTAATATGCAAAATAATTATGTATTAATATGCAAAATAATTTTTCTATACATCCATATATTGCTGATATGACCATTGTGCTTTCCTTGTATTCCAGGGTGATCCTGGTGTGCCTGGTAGAAGTGGACCACCAGGACCCCCTGGTGAAAGAGGAGCCAAGGTAGGTACCTCTAGACACATTCTTAAACTGGAGAAGCAAGGAAATGTTAGCAAGCTTTTTTCAATTTTAGTATTGTACATGTAGTATAGTATATGGCTTGTTTACGTCCACAAGCTGAGCCTTTCCTGAGTTACTATAAGGGACCATTGGAGGCCTGGAAAAACTTGGGACTAAATTGATTTGTCTTTCAATAGCACTGACAACTCTTTGCAAGTTTTCACAGGGAAAATGGTGTGATGTATCATATGCCAAGCTAAGGACTAAAATGTGGCGATATGGTTCTTGGCACTGGTTGTGCTAAATACTGATGACGCTGTCTTTTTTTCCTCTTGCAACATTTTCTGGCATGAGGGTAGGGAGTCTCAGGTGTATTTCATTTGGAGTTTCTTTTAAAAATTATCACATAGCAATCAGGGGTATGAACCTTTGGCGTTTAGTCATGCCAGCCATGAGACCATACAGGCATCTTCAGATAATACTGGTTCTTCGGCCTTCTACTGGGGATAAGCACTGCCCCTAGTCAGGTCACAACTAGCAGGACAACCTGCCAGGAACACCTTTATCCTTTATTGAGGGAGATAGTGAAAGCCAATTCTTGGATACCCATCCAACTTTTTCAGTTTCAGTCTTGAAACTAAAATTTCAGTTTTGCTTACAACTGTCAATTAAAAATTTGTTTTGAAAATGTACTAACATCTGGATTGTTGGGAAATTTAGGAAATGGGGATCCCACCAGGCATCTTGCCCTGGGCCCAATGCCAGCTTTCAGTGACCCTGGACATTTTTCTTTTGTATATATTCTGAACTCTTCTCTCCTGCTTTTTATTTTCCAAAGGGGATCACTGGCAGTGATGGAGCTCCTGGCAGTCCTGGTACTAAGGGAACCAAAGGTGGTCCTGGATCTCCTGGGCCCAAAGGAGAACCTGTAAGACTCTCTGTGTTGTTCCTTTTTCTGAAGCAGAATAGCTTTATTCTATTAATACTAGTAAAAGATTCTAGGCTTATCTGTTCTTTGATGAAGGCTCCAGTGACATCGGTGAGGCTCACATCTATAGAACAGCTTCTGTCCACAGTTCTTTCCTGTATTACACTGTACCCTGCAATAGCTCCTACAGTCTTGCTTGATACAAAGCCAGATTTAGCACCTAGATCTTTGGCATCCCAGATGGCAGGGGACATAATTTCTGACAAGAAATTTCCCTGATTGCTGAGCACTTGGGACACATATTGTAGACACCAAGAAGAATAGAGAGGAAGGCCTTTCAAGCTTCCAGATCTTTTTCATAAATGCTGAGGTTGCTGAAAGTGCTCCTACTGACACACCAGTCAGAATGGTGGAGACTGATTTGGGGGCTCTTCGCCCACTCAAATCATAATCTAAGCTAGTAATAGGAAAGGAAAGGATTTGTTTTAGCAAACGAAAGTGCTCCTTTTATATTTTGTTTAAGGTCTTGTTTAAGGGCAGCACAAAGCAATATTAACAGTGTTTAATGTTTAAAACATGTGAGAATGCATTTCTTCGTTTGTACCAAGGGTCGCCATGGTGATCCAGGAACCAAAGGGGCCCCAGGATCTGCTGGACCAAAGGGAGAGCGGGTAAGTTCCATGAATTTCCAAAGCAACAGAAGAAGACCTCATCATGACTAGGATGGAAAAGACAAATAGATCGTGCTACATTGCAACTCTAGGGAGTTCACAAAGTAGAAGAGAATGGAGGCATATTGGCTTGGAAAGCCTTTGCCCTGACTGTTAAAGATTCACAATCACAACAGTCATATCTGGGGAATTTGAAACTCTAAGTTGCCTCTGAAAGCAGAACTAGAACCAATGGGTATAAACTGCAAGAAAGGAGATTCCGGTTGTATATCCAGAAAAAGTTCCTGACGGTGAGGGCGGTTCGGCAGTGGAACAGATTGCCAAGGGAGGTGGTGGACTCTCCCTCACTGGAGATCTTCAAGCAGAGGCATCAACCTGTCAGAGATGCTCTAGGAGGATTTCCTGCTGCAGGCAGGGGGTTGGACTAGATGACCTACTAGGTCCCTTCCAACTTTAGGATTCTCGGATTCTAAGTTTACAAAATAAATCTATATACATAAAATTGAAAAGTCACTCATTCACTTGCTCGCTCGCTCACTCACTCATTCACTCACTCACTCACACTATCTTCAATGCCCTGCCAAAAAGGCTGGGCCTAGAAATTTGGGGTGGGTGTTCCTTCAGTGATGGATGCACCCTCTAAGAACCAGTTTTCAGAAATTCAAACTGGAAGGGGGTGAAAATGGGTGCAACACATTTTACTCCCTATACTTTCCATTGAAGAATCTCTGACTGAGGGACGCTCTGCCCCAACCCCTGGATCCAGAAGCATGAAATTTGGGGAGTGTGTTCCTTCTATGACATCAAAACCCACCAAGAACCAGTGTTGAGGAAATTTAAACCTTAAGGTGCTGAAAAGGAGTAAAACATATTTTTGGCCTACACTTAACATTGAAGACTGATTTATACCCAGCCCCAAATCCTAAACCTGCCAGATGGGGTGCCCATCACTATGAGGAGGGAGTGTTGTGCATGGAGGGTTGATGTGTATGGGGGTTGATTTGCAGGGGGGATGTTGCTCATGGGGGATGATGCTCCTGCGAGGTTGATGTGCATGTAGGTTTGTTGCGCAAGCGGGGTTGTTGCGTATGGGCGGGATTTTGTGCATGAAGGATGCTGCACGTGGAGGGATGTTGCGCATGGCAGTTTTTGCACATGGTGGTTTATGCGCATGGGGGTTATGCGTAGGGAAGGATGTTGCGCATGGGGGGGCATTGTGCATGGGGGTGTTACGCATGGGATGTTGATGTGCATAGGATATTGATGTGCATGGGGGTTGATACGCATGGGGGATGTTGCGCATGGAGGGTTGATGTGCATGGGGAATGCTGCACATAAGAGAGCAATGCACATGGGGAATGTTGCAACATGGGTACATTTTCACTATTATAATATAAATATAAACATAACTAAAATACTTCAAAATAATGCAATAAAAACATGTATCAAATAACCATCAGTACTAAACTATCAGTACCCCTTATACTGTTTGCAGTGACTTCAGTGAGTATAATTCAGGGGTTTTTTAAAGGGAACAAAATGGGACAATTGTAAGTGAATTATCATTAAAGAAGAAAATGTTATTTTGCAGTGCCCCAGGGTTCCCAAGCAGGTTGGGAAACACAACTCTACGGAGTTGGTATTAGTAACAATAGCTAAGCTGTCACCTTCCATTTTCCATACATTTCCTATTTCCAAAGAAAGGGAAGAGTTTGCTAATAATAAACTGAAAGTCACTTTATCTAATCACTATTTCTTTACTTACAGGGAGATCCTGGTCCTGAGGGCCAAAGAGGTCTACCAGGAGAAGTTGGAAACAAAGGAGGAAGGGTATGAAAGACTGACAGAACTGTAACTGTATCCCTCATATAGAGTCACCCTGATCATTGTATTCTCTCTTGCACTGTTCCTCTGAGATTAATGCTAGATTTACTGCTGAACATTATTCTTCTATTTTAAAATTGAACTGGTATTCATTTACTTTTCTCTTTTAGAGGAACCAAAGTGCAACATCATTGTGAGGCCTGTTTTGTAAAGTTCAAACTTCAAAAGGAGTTTTTTGCAGCAAAAAATACAACAATATTCAGAATATTCTGTATCCAATTATGCAGTATTACTGATAGTTCAACATCAAAATAGCCATTCCCTGGCAGACTGGCTGCTGAAGGAAGCAGTCTTCACTAGTATCTGGTGACACTCTCGTACTTTGCATTCAACACAGGGCTTTACCTCTTTTATGTCTTTTTCTTTTGCCTTAACCCTGCTGGTCCATCTAATAGTCTGGCATATCCAATAGGTACCAGCTAGATCTCCCAAGTTCTGGATTATTGGAAGTCTACTGTATTATTATATGGACACCATGAAATTAGTTTATTACAGTGATAGGATTCAAAGAAATTAACAATTGGTTCTATGTCCATCTGGTAGCCACTTTTAAATGGCTATTTTTAAACGTTATATGGCTTATCTCTCATTAACAACTGGTTAACCACCACTGGTTTATTATTTTATTATTATTTTATTCTCTCATTAACAACTGGTTAACCACCACTGGTTTATTATTTTATTAGTGTGTTTATACAAATTTATATCCCACTTTTCCTCTAAAACCTACAAGACTCAGACCACACTGAATTTTTTCAGGGCTTTAAAAAGGCATTGTATTGCAATTTAGCAGATCACATACTTCTGAATACTTCACTCCCAAGAATCTTAAAACCATCAAGTATGTATTTTTGGGTGGCCCCATTTAATAAAGTTTCTTGCAAAGACACTTGAGGTGCAATCCTAATCTCTGTTGGCGTTAGTCTTCCCATTCCCATGATAATGTAGGGAGTTTGTGCACTGGCCTAACCTTCCCCCAGGAGTGGTGCAGAACTATCTTACAGCACTTTCGTGACACCCCCAGTCAGCACAGGACTTATGCAAGGGCTTAGGCCAGCCTAACTGGAGGTTGGATTGCAGCCTTGGTATAGTTGGTTTCACCCAAGAAAGCAGATGTAAGGTGAGCCTCCTTAGGTGCATGTAGAAATTCCTCAGGTGTAAGTAGGCAGGGCAGCTATGGTGTCTTTCCTTGAGCCTGCCCTACACTGCACATTCCTTCTTTGAAGGGCTGCTTGCATGCCTATGGTTGCATGCCTACGGCTTGCATGCCGCCTTGCTTGCATCCCTGCTGGGGAGAAAGGTGGAGTTCAAATAAAAATAAATAAATAAATAAATATGGTGAAGCTTTGTGTAATACATAGGCTTTGTAAGCTAAGATGAGGATCCATACAAAATTTAATGCTTGGCACCTCCTAAGCTACTTGTGGGCTCCATTGTTTTGGAGAGTGGGGTGAAGAAGCCTCAATGATTCCAGTGCAAATGGAAATATAGCTGCAAAAGGCGGGGTCATCCTGGAAAACCACCCAGCTGCTGCATGTGACTCTTCTCCCTCTTGCCACTTCTGTCCCTGTTCTCACGCAGTCCCTCCCGCCTTGTTGATACATGTATGCAGCACCCTAATTTTTCCCCATAGCTGGCTTCTTGAAGGGAACAACTCATGACTTGAGTCATGAGATGATGTGTCTGCAACTGGCTGGACAGCCACACTCAAAGGATATTTGTTAATGGCTTTATATCAGCGTTGGGGTCAGTTTTGAGTGGGGTGTGCAAAGGCTCTGTTTTGTCCTTAATGTCTTCATCAATGACTAGGATAAAGGGATACTAGGGAGCACAATCAAATTTGAGGAGCCTAATCAAAATTTGCTACAGGAGGAGTAGCAAAGCTGGGAGGAGTAGCAAACACAAAAGAAGATAGGAGAAACCTTCAGGAGGATCTGGATAAAATTGAATACTAGGACTGAAACTAATAGGATGAAGTTCAACAGGAAGAAAAATGCAAGGTTCTGCATTTAGGTAAAAAAAACCAGTGACATAAAATGGAAATACCTGGCTTGGCAGCACAACATGAGAGTGGGATCTTGGAGTTGCAGTGGATCACAAGCTGAACATGAGTCAGTAATTTTTTCCTGAACTAGGTGAACCATAGCTTCTAAGTCATGAAAAGTTATAATACCTTTTCATTCTGCATTGGTTAGTCCTCACCTAGAGTACTATGTCCAGTTCTGGGCACTTCACTTTTAGAAAGATGCAGCCAAACTGAAGCAAGTTCAGAGTAGAGCAACAAGTATGATCAGAGGGCTGGATTACAAGCCCTACAAAGAAAGATTGAGTGAACGTGGTCTGTTCAGCCTGGAGAAGAAAAGGCTATGATTTCACTCTTCAGATACCTAAAGGGCTGTCATATGTCATATCCTTCTCCACTGCCTCTGAAAGCAGAACTAGAACTAATAGGTACAAATTGCAGAAAAAAGATTCTGATTGGTTATCAGGAAAAATTCCTGATGGTGAGGGCAGTTCAGCAGTGGAAAAGATTGCCATGGGAGGTGGTGGACTCTTCTTCACTGGGGATCTTCAAGCAGAGGGTCGACGAGCACCTGTTGGAGATGCTCTAGGAAGATTTCCTGTGGGTTTGACTAGATGATTTATTATGTCTCCAACTCTATGATTCTATATTATATTTGAGTTGTGAAACCACACAAGACAATGCAGAAAGCCTACCTGTTAGGACTTGTCTTGAGTCAAGTTGCAGGATGTGGGTGGAGACTCATGGATCAACTCTAGTAAAGTTAGATCTATTTAAGCTTTCTATATATCTCTGTACACTAGATCTCAGTAAACATTCTAGCTAGATCTCTGTAAGCCTAATATTCTGAGGAGAAAAATATATCTGATTCCCTCTCATTTAAATTTTTCATAGGGTGATCGAGGATTGCCTGGCCCACGAGGGCCTCAGGGTGCTGTGGGAGAATCAGGAAAATCTGTAAGTTTCATCCATGCATGATATCTATATCTACCAACATACAGTCAACGTTTCCTAGGGCTGCTAGCAAGAGACAGAAGCAATATATTTTATTATCTCAGCTTATAACCACAAAATATTCCACTGTCATTTAAAGTTTTAATTCAGGTACTTGGCCCCCTATTATGGGCTTTCAGTTCACCATTTGTAACTCACCTAACCTATGTTATTTTATATGATATGATATGTTATTTTAATATGATAAAAATGAGTATTCGCCATTGCAGTTTATTTGTAGATTTTACCAGAAGACATAAGAATGTAATAAGATTCCTACTGGCTCAGACCAAAGGACCATCTAGTCCAGCTTTCTGTATCTCACTGTGGTCCACCAGATGCCTCAGGAAGCCCCAAAGACAACAAAAATCCTATATTCTGTTGTTACTCCCTTGCATCTGGCATTAAGAAGATAGTCTGCTTCTCCTGGCTTGTAACTTGTGATGGACATTGCATCCATAAATCTGTCTAATTCATCCATAATATAGTATAAATCTGTCCAATTCATACCATTGTCCCATAGCAAAGGTAGTTTTTCATGGTAGTTCTTCCTACTCATGAAGTTCTAAATGAAAAATGAAGGCATTGCCATATGGAATAATTGCAATTCATATTAAAAGTTCCACCAAAGTGCATTCAGAATCCTCTGTGAGGTCAATGTTTATTCATTGCTTTCTGTGATATTGTGATAGGGCTCACGAGGGGATCCTGGCGATGCAGGTTTAAGAGGTGACCCTGGCACACCAGGACCAAAGGTAATAGTTAATCTGACTTTTAATTGGAAGAATATTATCCTTATCCTTTATACAATATTGTTGTTGAGATTTGTAGGCTGGCACGGCCTTTATGAATTCTAGACCATTTCTAGGCCTAAAATGTTTCTTCCTTCCTAAACATATCAGGCTGAGTAGTCTTAATGTCAGCAGGTATTATGCAATATAGTGAATGACACATTATCAGCATATTTGGTTATTCTCTATTTCTTGTCTCTCTCCATTTTGTGCATTTGTGGGCTGTTTGACAAATTGGTATGACACTCTCTTCCCTCAAAAATCTTCCAGAATGGACTAGCTGTCATTTAACTATCTCTTAGAGGTGGAGTTGCACCAATAAAAGGTGGGGATTGGAAAACACAAGTTACTGTATTCCAGTTCACTGATTGATATTACTTATATGACTGAATATGGTTTGAATATGGTCTTTGCTATTATTTGCGGGATGTTAGGACATTAAAAGGGGCTGTAGGTGGTGCAGTTGGTTAAGACACTGTGCCTGTTAACCAGAAGGCCAGGGTTTGAGACCCAGGTCCCCACAAGACAGGGTGAGCTCCTGTCCTTAGCCCAGCTCTGCAATGCAGTTGGAACCAATCGTATCAGCTCTGCCATTCCATAAGACTATTTCAGTGGCATGGAGAAGGCAGATTTGCTGCTTGGGTAACAGCCTATCCTCCATATCAATCTACTCAGGCCTTCGTGCTTTGCATGCAGCGTTGAGCACGATACCATAGTATTTCAGGGCTGATTGATGCTAAGTTCAAGTTTTTTTTAAGGAACTTAGTTTAATTGATTCAGTTACTACTACAGGAGAGACATGGTCATTTTAGCAGACCCAGTAAAAGACAAGTCTCTTAAATGCTTTGCTTCTTTGAAGAGTCTGTCTTTCCATCATAGGGAGATCGAGGAAGACCTGGCTTTAACTATCCTGGCCCCAGAGGAGTCCCGGTATGTTGCATGTTTATACTTAGAAATGGCTTTCATGGTAAAATTTCATAAGTTGCCAAGCAGGATGGTAACCACCTGGGGGCTCAATGTCCAGCACCTTTAGTTTATGAATTTATATGTAATATACCCCAACTTTTGACAGGTGCTGTCAGCTTGGCCTACAAAAATCCATATAGAAAAACAGGACACAAAACTTACAGCAAATGCTTTTATCACTTCTTATCTTCAAGAAAAAACTGGTGAAAGTAAAACTGGTGAAAAGTAAAACTGGTGTTCTCTTTCAAGGGGCAATACTAACCAATTTAGATCAGCACAACTCACCAGATCCCATAATCGCATGGGAAGCCTGGTACATGTCTGTGCACTGGCCTAACCTTCTCAGGAGTGATGCAAAAGTGCCCTTTTAGGGCACTTTTACAACATCCCTAGACCACCACTGGGACTTGTATTGGGACTTGTGCTGGCCTTACTAGGGCTGGGATTGCACTGCCAGTTGCTTATAGAGAACATCACCACCATACCTGGTGCTAGCACTAATTAAGTAGTACTGTCTTTGCATAATTATGTCTTTGCATAATTTGAGTGTGTGAAGAAGTCTTATGTGGATATTTCACAAATTGCTATGAAACTGCCTTCCCTTGAACATCTTTCAGAATAGGCTAGCTATCATTAAACTATCTCTTGGGGCCAGAGTTGCACAAGCAGAAAGTTGGCAATTTAGTATTTATTCCAATCCACTGACTGATATGACCAAATATGGGATTTCATCTTTGCTATTAATTGGGGTATGTTTAAACTTAATTTGCACTATTTTAAGCTTTTTGGATAGGGTGGGAATAAGACACTCAAGATGGATGGGTACATGAAGAAGTGTACAGGTTGGCCTTACTATCCATGAGTGAACTGATCTTGGACTCCAAAAATATCAAAAAACATGGATAAAGAAAAATTCAGAAAGACATATTCCTTTTAAACGCTCTGAAGTGACTCATACTGCCCCAACGGACTTCCCCAGACCTCAGAAAGGCTTCAAAAATATCACTTTTGTTATCCAGAGAGATATTGGAAAGTAGCATTTCTTTGACTTTTTCAGCAAATCTGAAGCCCACAGAGGCTATGGGCAGACAAACACAATCTTTGATGGCCTTTTAGGTAACTCGAACACAGCACCAAGGCCCTTCCATGGGTTAGGTTGGGCCAAGTCTGACACAAAACAGGTCCAGGGGACCCCAATGAGCCAGAGCTGCAGAGACAATATCCACTGATAAACAGGCTCCACCAGTATTAGAATATTTGTTTCTTTTTAGTAATTAATATACGTATAGTAGTATATTAGGTTCCAGAGTATATATACAGTAGTATATTTACTAATATACAGTAGTACATAAAAGGTTCCAGAACCTTTTCACCATTTTTAAGTGTCTCTTCCACACGATATGAATCTAATGCTACTAATTCTACTAACTCACCGGAGAATATGCTACCTTTGTGCTATCAGTGAATGTGCTACTTTGCAATCTTTAAATGTTGTTTTTCTTGAATGGGCCCAATGATCCAGTGCAGCAGTCACTGACATCAAGGAAGAAACTACTGCTGACTTTAAACACTTGTAATCTTCAAAGAGCCCATGTGCTCCACTAGTCAGTGAAAACTTGTTACTTTGGTTTTTGAAATTGTTCATTTTTTTAAAAGCCTATCCCACCTTTCCCAGGAGAGATCCAAAATGGCTCAAAACAACATTTAAAGCATCTGACAGTATTAATCAAAATTAAGATTGTTAGCAAAACAATTTTAAAATAGTAAAATGAATAAAGGAAAAATACACAGGACAGCAGACAAGAAATCAGAGGGAATTCATATAGATTGGCAGAAACAAAACGTCTTCAGCCTCCTCTGAAACATTTGTAGAAAAGAGATCAGTGGTACTTCACATGAGGTGGATGCCTGTGATCTGTGGGTAGATTTATAGCAAGGCATTACAAAAGTTGACCATCTCTTCTCTGTTCCCAGGGTGAGAAAGGTGAGAAGGGACGTCCTGGACCAGAGGTATAGTATGATCATAAGTTTGTGGAATTCTTCAGCTAACAAACCTAGCTAATGAGTTATGATCTGATGTCTTCAAAGTGTGACTGAAAAATATCCCTGTTTAGTCTTATATAGCATGCATATGAGGATGTTAGGACTACAACAGCACTACACTGGTGCTGTTGAATGCATCACCAGCACCACACTGACACACAAAGGAATCACACAAATAGGCAGTCACACATAACTATAAATAGTACAGGAGAAGCCGTGTGATCAGGATTGCAGTTGTACCAGGGTCTAAACTTTTGCACCCTCCCATGGGATTCTTATGCATGCACGCTTACCCTATAATCCAGAGTAACTACAGGAAGACGTAAGAGGCACTTACTCTGGATTGCTCTATGCATTTCCCGTAGGTGGCACCATAACTACATCAGTGTCCTGTAGTTAATTCGTAGCTACATCGGTGTAAATGTGCCTCAGTGTCCTGTAGCCGCATTGGTGTAAAAGTGCCTCACAGCACAATCCAGAGCAACTAATCTGTCCACATAAGAACCCTTGGGTTGCCCTATCTATCACTAGGCTGGAGCAACTGCAAGATGCTCCACCTCAGTTACTCTGGAAGAGGCTTAGGGCAGAGCAAGGCAACATAGGGTGCCCTAAGAGAGGTGGACCTGCTCTGCCCTAACTGCTCTGCCCTAAGCAGTTCAGGAGAGGCATGTTGAGGGCATGTTTAGCATTGCCTAGGGCAGAGCAGTTACTCTGTAACCAGAGCCTGTTTCCAAGGCAGAAATGCCCTCTTCCAGCCCTCAGAGTTATACCACCTCAGGAGCAGGTATAGTAATGAGTAGACCCATAGGGGTCCATGATAAGGCCTGAGTAAGAATGGCAGTGTTGACCAAAAATCTGAGTTCTTGGCCAGCCTAGCTGCAACCCCTGCCTCTCAACCTCAGGATATGGAACAACTACGGCAGCCCACTAACCTGGGGATACAGCAGGCCACTCCAAACATCAAGCCTCCACTAGAGGAACTGCAGCTGTAACTGGTTGTCAGGAACATCTGGGCTTTCTTATAAGGCAGACACCACAGCTGTTCCTTGTTCAGTGTGATCTGAGGGGGGTCTCCTCAGGAGCAAGTCCTCCCCATGTGTCAATTACTTAGCATGCTCTGGAGCAGTTAGGGCAGCCCAGGCTTCCTGACTCTCTGGATGCAGCATAACTTTATGTTCTGGATACAGAATAGTTAGGAGAGAGCAGTTAGGGCAGAGCAGGCTGAACTTGCTCTGGATTGCACCCAATGTGTTATTTACAAAGAAAACAGGAGCAAACGCATACATTCTTTATAATGTTATTATGTTATTTTTAAAAAATGTATGCGTTTGCTCCTGTTTTCCTTGTAAATACTTGGCACTTCAAACATCTTTGGGGCAGAACTTCTGGTTCAGTAAAACACTTAAATTTGGTTATAACTGTGCAACTGTCTTCTTCCTGTTTCAAGCCTTTGATAAGCTATTTCTTTTTACATAATTCTTACATTTCTAGTTTAGCTTTAAAGCTTTGGCTTTCCAGTATTAAAGCAATCCTGCAGAATACTACTCCAGAACATGTCCCTAACAGTGTTGTATACAGATGTGGGAAAGTGGATAGGGAGGGGTGAGTGGTTCCAGCCATGTGTAACTATAGAGAAAAATGAGAAAAATTCTTACCCTCTGTACAAATTTTGGAATAGGGTGGAAGAGGTGACATTGGACCCAAAGGCCCACCTGGACCAAAAGGCCCCAAAGGTGAACCTGTAAGTAGTTTTTATACTATTAACGTATTTGTTTTTTTACAATTGTCAAAATTTAAGAAACTGATCTTCATTTAAGAACTTGATCATCAGCTTCCTTGATATTTTTTTGTGGGCTAATGTACATAAGCTTCTTGCTTTCTCTTGGATGTTAAATGACATTGTGACCAATCTAAAGTCAGCGCCACACATTACAACAATTGCATGATAAAAATAATGTTAGAAATGTATGTGGATATTGTAGTCCAGTGTTCCAGACAATAGAAGTAGCTTGCGGTTATAATAGGGACTAGATTGCCTTGGGGAAGATACTGTGGTCTGTTGTTATCTTCCAATACCTACCAGATTGGTGATCCTCTTTCTTTAGATTTGGCTCTACCCTTTGTAGAGCCAAATGCTGAAGTGCCCTTGAACTGAACCAAGTCTCTTTTGCACTGGCACAGGGATATAAAGCACATTTGCATCACCCAGAATGGAGGGAGGCTGGCGCAGAGAGTAGCATTTGGCCTCCCTGTGCCATCATGGACCACAGATCCCAGTAAGTTGCACTGGCCAAGCTGAGCCAGTGCAGGAGTCAGGGGCCACACGGGGAGGGTGGACAGGAGTCAGGCAGGAGGTGTTTTTTTTGGGGGGGGAAGGGTGGGTAGCAGACTGTGGTGGAAAGACTGGAGAGCAGGAGACAGGGCTGGAATAGACAAGTACTCGGTGATCAAAAGAACCCAGCATGGATTTACCAAGAATAAATCTCGCCAGACAAATCTGATCTTTTTTGATCAGGTTATGAGCTTACTGGACAGTGGCAATGCTGTGAATGTCATTTATCTTGCCTTCAGCAAAGCATATGACATCTTAATTGGGAAGGTGAAAAAATATGGGCTAGATGAGGCAATTGTTAGGTGGATCTGCAATTAGCTCGACAGCCGTACTAAAAGGGTTTTAGTAAATGATTCTGTGTCAACCTGGAGGTTGTTTTCAAGTGGGGTGCCCCAGGTTGTCTTGGGCCTGGTTCTCTTTAACATGTTCATCAATGACTTGGAGGAAGGGATATGGGGAACCTGTTCAAATTTGCAGATGACACCAAGCTGGGAGGAGAAGCAAACACAACAGAAGACAGGAGAAACTTCAAGGAGGATCTGGATAAACTGGAATACTGGGCTGTAACAAATAGAATGAACTTCAGCAGGGAGAAGTGCAAGGTTCTGCACTTAGGCAATAAAAACAAAAAACACAGGCATAAAATGGGGGATACTTGGCTTGGCAGCACAACATGTGAGCGGGAACTTGGAGTCACTGTGGATAACAGGCTGAACATGAGTCAGCAGTGTGATGTTTCTGCAAAGAAGGCAAATGCCATTTTTGGCTGCATTAAGAGGACTGTAGCTTCCAAGTTGTGAGTATAGTTCCTCTTTATTCTGCATTGGTTAGACTTCACCCTAAGTACTTCACCTTAAGTACTGTGTTCAGTTCTCGGCACCTCACATCAAAGATGCAGCCAAACTGGAGCAAGTCCAGAGGAGAGTGACAAGAATGATCAGTGGGATGGAAGGGAAGCCCTACAAGGAAAGTTTGGGGGAACTTGGGATGTTCAGCTGGAAGATAAGAAGGCTGAGAGGAGACCTGATTGCCCTCTTCAGATACCTGAAGGGCTGTCATATGGAGGAAGGGGCTCATTTGTTCTTAGCTGCCTCTGAAAGCAGAACTACAGCCAATGGGTACAAACTGCAAGAAAGGAGATTCCGGTTGGTTATCCGGAAAAAATTCCTGACAGTTCGGACAGTTCGGCAGTGGAACAGGTTGCCGAGGGAGGTGGATCCCTCACTCGGGATCTTCAAGCAGAAGCTCAATGGGCACCTGTTGGGGATCCTTTAGGAGGATTTCCTGCTACAAGTAGGGGGTTGGACTAGATGACCTACTAGGTCCCTTCCAACTCTATGGTTCTATGATTCTAGGACCCAAAACATGTGCCAGATCCAAGCCATGTTCCCAGGCAGCCTGTGGCAGTCTAGAACTGCTTGGATTTGCACTGCCAAAATTTGGGCTTCAGCTGTGTTACCCAAGGTAAGGGGAAGATTTTCCTGTTGCACTGATTAGTGCAGAAACAGCCCCATACTTGTGCAGCTTGCCACATGCAAGTTAGGATTGTGCTGGAAACATATCCTAGTAAGCAGGAACAATACAAGGAAGGAAGCTTTATCTACATGAAACTCAGAGACATGTGATGTCCTCTGCCATAATTTCTCCCCTTTCCCTTTCCCCTTCAAAAAACAAAAAAACCAATAACAAGAAAATGGCCAAATTGGTCTTATCTGCATATGAACCTCCATATGCCTACCTCAGTTATTCTATTATACACATAATGGAGATCACACAAAAAGGATTATCAACCTGCTTCTCTTCCCATAATGTTTGATGGGAAGACATACAGCATTTGGTAAGAACTGGTAAGTAATGTTTCATACATTGTATGGCTAGATAGGATTATGCTGGATTGCTTCCTCCTAACAAGCACAGAGTTGTCGACTGTAAGAGTGCCCTTCAGGTAAGCAGTCCTAGAAAGAAACACACAGTGGCAGATTTCCCTCAGCAAAGAGACTTGTATTGTGGAAGGAGCAAGCAAACAAATCGTCAGGAAGCAAAGCCAAGGACAGGAACACAGCAAAACAATAGCAGAGTAGAAACAGTGCAGTAGTGTACATCAGCAACAACTCCAACAGCACCTTTCACCCACTTCAAACAACCCACACCAGAAGGTTTCTAAAGCCTGGAGCCCACCCATTGTCTTGGGACTGGTACTGGTATACCATACTTTGTGCCACCTATATTCATAGCCTTACTTTATCGAGGCTCAAAAATTCTTGTGCATAATGCAGCACAAATCCTGAATGTTCTACACTAGAGTAAGCAAGCAGAAGTTTTCCAGGGTTACCTGCACAATCCTATGCATATCAACTCAAATGGAAGCCCAATTGAGTTCATTGAGACTTGGGTAATTGCATAGATTTGTAGGAAAGTAAGTAACCTTTCATGCCCATTTTAATACAGTGTTGTGCTCACAGGCCTTAATTCATATGTATTTCTTTTTTCTAGGCTGAACCTGGCCCACCAGGTGAGCCTGGACCCAGAGGTCCTCCTGGTGAACAAGGCCCTGAGGTATGTAGCTAGTATAGCATATTACTTCATGCATTCATGTTACTTCACTGTTGTTCTGTTGCATATTATTTCACTGTTGTTCTGTGGTTGTGTCACAAGACTTTCCCCAACAATCTGCTGCACATAAAAGCAGCTAGCAGGGATTCAGACAAAGTTGACAAAAAGAGGCCCCAAAAATTAATGAATAACCTCAGTCTAATGAACGTGATTCCCTGCTGCTAAGGAAGACAAAATAAACATGACCAGAAAGCAAAATCTGATTTTTAAGAACTTGTAAAAATTTAAGCAAGAATCTGCAAGAATGGAGAAAATACTTCTACTTTTTCATATTTGTCTGACCCCAGTTGGACTCCTACCATTTTCTCAAGCACTCTTCTTTTTACCTTGGGAATATAGAGTGTGTAACGAGTACACGATTGCCAACCCACCAGGATTGGCCTGGAGTCGTCGGGAATTGCCTTGAAGGCCAAGCTTACTACTAAAGCAGTCTTAAAGGACCTACCTGATTAAATGACATTATAGTTATGCTGGGGGCCAGGGAAGTCTCCAGAAATAACTTCAGTCCAAATTGGCAACCTGAAACAAGCAGTGGAGGATTTACACAAGGTTTTACAAACTTTTCTAGTTGGCAGAGGAATAAAAGAATGATCCACTTAACTATAGTTAGCAGACTTCCCTGACAATCCAGAGCAACTACGGGAGTGCCTAAGAGACATTACGTGTACACTAGTTGCTGCACCAGCTAGTGAAAACCTATGGGAAATTCGTATTGCAATCCAGAGTAAGCTGTTCTTACACCGGAGCAAGGACTCCCCATAGTTTCTCTGGATTGCGCCCTTCAAGTGTCCTCCTCTTCCAGCACAATGTGTCATTTTCAGGCCAGCTAAGAAGAGACCTTGCAAAGACTCTCCTCTGTGGATGTGAGTCCTCCTGCCCCAAAGAAAGATTTCATTTGTGTGGGGAAGAGTCAGAAGTGATGGTGAGAAGGAGAGGGGCAAGGAAGGAGCTTTTTGAGCTTCTCTCTCAAAGAAATCTTAAATAATTCTCAAGCATTCAAGACAAATTGATAGGGCATAGGAATTGAGCTCTAATATCACTAATATAGGCATTAAATTATTTCATTCAAAGAAAATACACATTTGAATATGATAATTAACTTGCCTGTATATCTATATAGATCACAGACTAAAAAACACTGGAAAATCCTGGAAGAGGGAGGAAAAACTGTCTCTCAGATTGCTAAAAGCTTTACTAAAAAATTGCTAATAACTTTACAGGGTTGCATTACCCTAGTCCTTGCCAAAGGTCATCTATCAGAGCTATCATGTATGGCTTTGTTCCAAAACCTAGCCTTAAACCAGACTGGAAGAGACCCAGATTATCTTTCTCATCTAGGAACCCCTGAAATTGGGATGCAACCACTTATTCAATCACTTGCTTTTTTTTAAAGGAAGTTTGGAAACTATTCAATAGTTGTTTAAATTGGAGGAGTCCAGAGATGGCTTTTTTTAAGGGGATGATGCACAACTGCAGACTTCACAATTTTGTGCATCACTCCCTCTCATAAAGATGAATTTATAATGGGTTCTAATGGGCCTGCCTGCATTCCTGTTGCAAATGTGAATCCTTGAAAAAAAATCCATAATTTCTCATTGGGTTATTTTTATTTAATAGGGTGGACCTGGATCTGCTGGTGATCCTGGCCTAACTGTAAGTAGAAAAAAAATTCCTATTATTATAGTTCTGTCCAGGTACACTGCTCTTTAATCGTTTCTAGTTTGCAGAGGAATAAAAGAAGGATCCACTGAGTGAAATTTGTGGCACATTTCAATATCTAACCCAAAGTTGAGTTTGAACCATCCTTTTTACCCTCTGTAGAAAAACATTAATTTTTTTTATTTAGCTAGACTAACATTTGATTTTACATTGTGAATGGAAGTAGAAGATTATGTAGTAGATTGTGAAAGTCATGAAGGCTGATTTTCTGATGGTCCTGGCCATGCCCATCAAACCCATTAAGAGTTGCATTCACAACTGCTCTTTCTTTTTCTTGATAGGACTGTGATGTGATGACATACGTCAGAGAAACCTGTGGCTGTTGTGGTTAGTTCAGACTCCTTTCTCCTTGTAGATTTAAAACAGCAGTGGACTCATTTTAGGCTCAGGTAGGGTGAATGGTGCAGGGCTGTGAATGGCACAAGTGGTTAAGACTGTGCCTGTTAATCAGTAGGCCAGGGTTCAAGACCCGGGTCCCTACAAGACAGGGTAAGCTCTTGTCCTTAGTCCAGCTCTGCGACGCAGCTGGAACCAGTCGTATCGACTCTGCTGTTCCACTGGACTATTTCAGTAGCATTCGGAGGGGGGATTTGCTGCTTGGGTAACAGCCTATCCTCCATATTAATCTACCCAGGGCTTCGTGCTCTGGAGAGAACATTCCAGCTTTGCATACAGCATCAAGCACAATACCATAGTCTTTCAAGACTGATGGATGCCAAGTTTTTTTAGGGTGAATGTCAAGAATATCTCTTAGGGTGGAAGTACACCATCAGGTCCTTACAACTCACTAGCTCACTCATCCTTTCCCTGCTTATTCACTTACCATGAGAGAATGGGCAAGCACATGGGAGCAAGTTAAATTTAGTTAGAAGCTGCTGGGGCCACCCCTACAGGTAACTTTCTACATATCCTACAGTTAGCCCCATTAACTCTTTCCTAGACCAATAGTCTTTGATTGCAAGACTTCTAATTGCTTTTGTCTTTGTTCTCTACAGATTGTGAAAAGCAGTGTGGCCCCTTGGATATTGTCTTTGTCATAGACAGTTCAGAGAGTATTGGCTATACCAACTTTACTCTGGAGAAGAACTTTGTCATCAACTTGGTGAGCAGACTTGGCTCCCTTGCCAAGGATCCAAAATCTGAGACAGGTAAGTGCTGTGACTGAAAATCTGATCTCATAGCTGGACAGATTTCCAGTGGCTACAAAACATTATGAGAAGAACTCCCTGAGAGGAAATCTCTCTTCCTCCAGAAAACTGTTATTGATAGTATATTTCCTTGATAGGTGCTCGTGTTGGTGTGGTACAGTACAGCCATGAAGGGACATTTGAAGCCATCCAGCTAAATGATGAGCGGATTGACTCTCTCTCCAGTTTCAAAGAAGCAGTGAAAAAGTTGGAATGGATTGCAGGGGGCACCTGGACCCTTTCCGCACTCCAGTTTGCCTATAATACACTCATCAAAGAAAGCCGTAGAGAGAAAGCCCGTGTCTTTGCTGTGGTGGTGACTGATGGGCGCTATGATCCACGGGATGACGATGCCAACTTAGAGGCCCTTTGCCAGACGGGTGTCACTGTCAATGCCATTGGCATTGGGGACATGTTCAACGTGAAAGAAGATGATGAGACCCTGAGCTCGATTGCCTGCAATCAGAAAGATAAAGTTCAGAAAATGAATCTGTTTACAGAGTTGGTAGCTGAAGAGTTCATCAACAAAATGGAATTTGAACTCTGCCCAGGTCTGTCAATGCTGATGAGGCTTTCACAGGATAGATAGAATTTGAAAAACCTGTTGGGCTTCAGTTATTTTTTTATTTTTTTTAATATTTTTATTAAATATTTTATTTTTTAAATATTTTTACATTTCCTTTTTAAATGTAAATTTTAGTATTTAAGGTCAGTTTTAATGGCATTTGAAAAACCTTTTCCTCAGTTCCTAGAGAAATGGATGCCATTCAGAGTAAACAAAGGCCTGCATGAACCGTAATTTAAATATAGTTAGAATTCTGTCCTTTCTCAAGAAATCAGGCTAGTCACAATATTTTAGAAAGATAACTAAAATGAAATTCAAAAATAATTGTGTATGTGTAACAATGAGTGGAGGAAACCAGTTAAATGAGGATAAAATTAAAATATCCCACATCAGGTCGCAGTGTCAGCTAAAGTTTGAGATGAAGAAAATAGTATTGCACTAATGTAATCCAAACCCATTGACTCCTCCCCAAAAGGGTGGTCATCGTATTTTGTAAGAGAATAATGATATATACCTACCTAGAGCATGTTTCATTTGTCAGATTTTGAGATGATTACGAGTAGTCATGATTCCCAATCCACATACCTGAATGTGAATTCCTATTAGAAATATGGTCTGAACCCTTCTGGTTAAGACTGCAATCACAACTTCAATGAATTTAATTCCAAGGGTTTACAAGGTAATGCAGAGCATTGTTTGCTCCTAGTGAAAAATACATTATGGATTGCATTTGACTGCAGGAGTTCTTCTGCCAAAGTCTGTTGTCATTAAACTGAACTTGTTTACAGGACTTTTTCACTGGGGGAGGGGAAGAAATGGGGGATAGGACAAGACATATCAGGATCTGTTTACTTTATCCTAAAAGAAGAAATGAATGTGTTTGGCAATATTAAAAAAAACATGCTCAAGGAGGAAGTGTTAAATACCTTCTTAATTCTTGAAATATAGGCACATCCATCATTCCCTCTACCACATATCTAGCTTCGCTTGAACCCATAGCACTTTAGTAGCTGTTAGGTACATAGTGCTTAGTATGGTTTCACTCTGATATTTTTATTCTGATTTCAGATCCTCAGATCGTCTGTCCTGATTTGCCCTGCCAAACAGGTAAAAAAATGAAAAAGCAGATGCTATAGTGGTGTGATATAAGCATACTGATGCAGACAAACAATGGAAAGGTCTAGATCACAAATGTCAAACTTGTGTCTTGCAAAAAGCTAAAGTTAGCATTTATGTTTGCTGAGACCTGGAAGTGACATCATTATGTAGAAAGTGACTTTGGCTGCAATCCTAACCTCTGTTTAGGCTGGCCTAAGCCCCTGATTAAGTCCTCTGCTGACCTGGGGATGTCACATAAGTGCCATAAGACACTTCTTCTCCATTCCTGGGAGAGTGATAGGCCAGTGCACTGACCATATGCTTACATCATATCATCATATCAGGATACATCCTATCAGGAATGGGGAGACTGAAGAGTTGTGCTGGCCTAGGGTAGGCTAATTTTCTGGAAATCAGTTCTTGGTGGGTGTTCCCATCATGGAAGGAATACGCTCCTCGTATTTCATGGTTCTAGAACCAGGGGTTGGGGCAGAATATCCATCAGTCAGGGATTCTTCAATGCAAAATATAGGGAAGAAAACACGTTGCGCCCCATTTCACCCTCTTCTGGTTGGAATTTCCAAAAACTGGCTCTTAGTGGGTGCCTCCATCGCGGGTTGATGCACATGGGGGGAAGTTGCACCCCTCAGTCACGGAAGGAACACCCACCCCAAATTTCACGCTTCTAGGCCCAGCGGTTTTGGCAGGGCGGTGATGAGCCAGTCAGTGAGTCAGTGACTTTTCTCTTTTATATATATAGATAATAATGATAACGATTTTTATATGATGATTTCTACAAAAGTAGTTCACAAAGCAGTTCACCTAAAAATATGTGGTTGGGTTTTACTGTATTGTACAATTGGCATCATTTGTATTTTATGAAACCAGCAAGTTCTTTTTTGGTTTGGTCAATTTCTTACCAGAAGTACAGTAGATCTTGTCTACTGTTATTGCCAGTAGCTTCACACCTGTTTATAAACTAAGTAAATGATAGAAATGAGTATGAAAAAGCAGAACACAATAATAGCATAGCACAAGATGTGACATTGTACTTTTATCATATAAGAAAACTTTGAATCAGTTTTCTAAGTTCACTAGGTTTGTTAACATGAGACATTCAATACGAATGCCGATAGTATGAATTTGGAATTTTTTCAAACCCCCCCCCCCCCCAAAAAAAAGAACATTGAGAGCCTGCTATTCAGTCTTACAAGTAACCAAAAGCCCGGTACTGTACATAACAGCACTTAAACTATCATTTATCCAAAGAGAGTGATTATGGCTACAATCCTTATCTCCAGTTAGGCCATCCTAAACACCGGCATAAGTCCTGTGCTGACCTGGGGGTGTCACAAAAGTGACATAAGGCACTTCTGCCCCCTCCTTAGGCCAGTTCACAGGCATATGCCGACCTCCCCATACCATGACAGGAATATATGTCAGGTGAGTTATGCCAGGCCTAAATTGTTTAGGATTGTGGCCTTTTCTACTAAGTGGGAAATTATGGGATAGTCTTCTGCTTGAGGATTTACCTATGTGGGAAAACATATGAAAGAGATTTTGGTCACAGTGTCACAGTCATACTGTGACTTAGGAAAGTCTTCAATAACTCTAATTCCTTGGACAATATTTGTGCTTAATTCACAATAATAAAATTAAACATAATTCAACTTGACATTAATTGTCTAACAGGGCCCCATGTATATGGCTCTCCTGTTTTTCCTTCTTATTTTATGGAGCAGAGCGTGACAAGAAAACACACTTTAGAAACCTTTTTGCTAAATTCATAAATACTATGTTACAAACAATTGTATACTATATACAGTGCCCTGTGATACAAAGTGTAGCTCAATGGATTGCAGTGAAATATACAATACGTTGTGCTACAACCCCCTCCTCCTCTCTCTTACACACACATAGACACACTCACACAAAAGACTCTATCCTCATTCATTCTTCTTGTATTTGAATTTAATTTTGGTTTGGGAACAAAAGCTATGTGTGTTGTGGTCTACTGTTTTGTGTTTGAAGGAGGGCTAATCTCTGGGTTAATGCTTCATAAACTCTGCTTTACATTATGCAGGAAACTCCTGTATCTGCTGTCATTGTACCATAACCAAAACTTATTCAATTTACATATAGCTGGTGGTGGGCTTCAGAAGGTTTTTACAGGTTCTATAGAACCCTTTGCTAATGAGCGCCTGGTTCTGAGAACCGGTTACTAATGGGACATAGAACCTGTCCTTAATTTAGGTTATTAGGACATAGAACATGTTGTTAATTTATTTGAATCCCACCACTGCATATTGCCAATATCTGGAACAGTTGCATGTTTCCATACAGCTTTCCCAGAGTATTTGCAGAGCCTTGACTGCCGCAAGTTCTATTAGCACTAGGTTCACACCTTCTAGGAATCAAAATGAAGATGTTCTACTGATTTTAATTGATAGACATTAGTGAGATATGTTTCTGAACTATTCAGCCACAACCTATTGCAAATGTTGATCTCTGCTTCTCTGGCCTACACTAGTGCTCTGAATTGCAGCATAGGTGCAGTGACCAGGTCACTGAGGTAGCAGCCCAGACTAGAAGTCGCAAAAGGAGTGGGTTCCTCACATGTTTGAATATTGTCCTATGTCCTTGCCCTTCCCTGCACATAGAAAACTAGCATCCCAGGGAAAGAGCTTTTTGTAGGAAAGAGCAATCCATCCTTTGAGTTCCAACCTACAATTTAAATGGGTTTAACTCAAATATGGGTTCATCCAATCAGTGAAAACTACGCTAAAAAAATTCCTGTCAGTAACCAGTACTGAGATCTCAAAGGCCTGTAAACTCTACATGGCACCCACCAACTTCTGCCCTTGCTCCATCCAGGGGGCAGGACCACAGAGAGAAATTTTATTAGGAAACACAAAGGGGTTTTTTGCCCTTTCCTTTTTTTTCTCAAATATAAATTTCACTTGCTCGCCACCTTTTGGCTGCCTTTGACACCAGGCCTAAGATTCTGCTCTCAGAGGCAGAAGGGCTACCATTTCTTAAATCACAATCCACCAACTCCATTCCTGCCTTATTATACTAAATCAGAGTGACTAGAAAAACAGAAATCCATGCCATGCTAGAAAGCCCTGAAAATATTCTTTTGACACTCACTTGCAGATGGGAGGAACCCTGGGATCGGAAACCCAGTTATTTTCCACCCAAAGGACGAGGGAATCAAGATAACTTTTCCCAGCACCAAACCCATGATCGCCGAGTTCCTGAACTCCACGAGGGAGATCCAGGAGCCCAGCACGTACACGCAGCTGGTGGCCACATTGGCCTATACCGCCGAAAAAGCCAAGTTTGCCACTGGACATGAGCGGCAGGAGTGGATGGACTTGTTCATTGACACTTTTAAAATGGTGCACCGTGAGATTGTGGGGGATCCAGAGACTGTAATAGGCCTTTGTTGAGAGTGTGTTGATACCTCTATAAAATTAATAGAACTCCGATCTGCCTATGAAGTTCAAAATGGACAAGAAGAGCCACTTTTCCTGCAGGAATCTTTTAGAACTCTCATTAGTGGAGGATTACAACATAAACTTCTACAATAGCTGTTGTAGTGCTGTTAAGTGCTCAAGTGCTGTTAAGACTTTATATTCAGCTTTGCTAGTAGACCAGTACACTGATCTTTTCAATAAGATAAAGTTAGCATCTATATTTCTAGAGAGAAAAGGCAGGAAGACATGATGGCAGAATATAACCACAGAGGTGCTTGAATTCCTCCCCTGAAAATTAGAGCCAACACAATATCTAAGCAACATAATATGAGGGGAGGAAATTTCTAAAAAATTTGGAACAGTTGTCAGATGTAATCCATATACCAGTAGTTGGATTACTTGGAGGTTGTAACATTTAGCCATGTAGGAAACCCACAAACACAAGCTGCACAAATATCTGCACACAAACACCTTTTTTCTCTCTCTTCTAAATTTCGAACTGATTACAGAGTGTAGGAACCACAAACCTACAGATGGTTGCTTCTGCTCATGGTTAGAGTTTATCAAGTGGGAAGTTTCTACATGGCTTCTGTGGTTGTCTGATTCTGTTTCAATAACATGTTGGCATGAATGTATGACCAAAGCTGGCTTCCTACAGCTGGCTGTTCCTCTGTCTACTGATTGTCTGTAAAATGATGTCTGTCTATGTCTTCCTGTTTAACAGCAAGAACTTTCTTATATAATTGTCCCAAATGCATTTTATCCTTTGGATTCTAAAGGAGAAAACTGTCATTCTGTAACTTGCAGTGGGAGTGGTTTGAATGTGCATTTGCAGTTCATTTTTTCAGGTATATTCAACCCACATAGAATGTATCAGTCTCTCTTCACTCCTGCTTTTGTTGCTTCTCAGACGCAAGTCTAGCTGTCATCTACTGTACACAAAACTGGTACAGGGGAAACAAGAGGGAATAGGCTATAGACTGTTCTTGCTCCAATTTGTTATGTGTTCTTTCTTTCATTGTCATTCTGCTTGTTTGTACTGTGTTTGGGTTTCCCATGTTGCACATTCTCATTGTCCTAGCTAGCTACTGACATCCTAGGGGGAAAATTGTTTATCAAAGCTAATAACCCAGTGACTGCATTATTAAATATTCTGATACTGTAATATTTAATATGAAAAGAATATTTAGGGTTGTAGATGTTCATGTTCTTCATGAAAATTATTCACTTTGAGATCCCAAGCTGACATGCATCAGGCACATTTTGTGAGCTATAATCAGATAGAGAGAATTTAATCAGATGTGTGAATGCTGCACACATACATATGATCAGATCCAAACATGCCAGGTAAGGCCAGGCCAGTAAGATCAAATCAAAACCTACAATGCCAGTAAGAAAATTAAGCTAGTCACCTAACACAGATGTAATGAGTTTGCACTATTGCATGTGACAGTACCAAGCCTAACCCTACAATCCAGAGTAACTACAGGAGCACATAAGAGACATTATATGTACCCATAGTTACTGCACCACCTAATGAAAACCTATGGGAAATTCATATTGCAATCCAGAGCAAATTATTCTTACACCGGAGCAAGGACTCCCAATAGTTACTCTGGATTGCACCCTAACTTTTTCATCATTGTAGTACAAATAACCTTTTGGATAGGGCTGTAGATTTAGTACCTTAGAAGGAATATTGAATTTGTAATACAGTACTTTGGTGAAAAGCTACATATAAGCTACTTCTAAAATAATTTAAATTATAGCTCTCTTTTGACACTTGAAGTACCAGTTCAATATTGGTACTTCATCTTCAACGAATCATAGAGTTGGAAAGGACCCACAAGACCATCTTGTTCAATACCCTGCCTATAGCAGGAAATATTCTTTTATCATTTTAAATTAAGAACAAAGGGAAAATATCCAGCCTGGATTCAAAGATTTTTCCCTTAATTCAAAGTCTTTTACTGAATTTTGCATCTGCTGAATAATGGGAAACTATATGATTCTATGATCATATTCTATGATTGACTATGATTCTATAATTAACTATATGATTCTATGGTCATCACTCATTGGATTAAATTAGTAGAGGCTACATAATGTACTGCTTGCTGGATCCCTTCAGATGACCGAGTCTGCAATCCTAAAGACACTTTCCTGGGAGTAAGACCCACTGAAGACAATGGGCTTACTTTTGAGTAGACATGGTTAGGATTGTGCTTCCAGTTAAATTTTACTTGATTCTCACCACTTGGCTATTGCAAAATTCATTACTGGCTTTCAGATAACAATCCACCGACCAGACTAAAATCAGATTTTGAATACAGTTCAACTTTTGTGTAGCTTCCATTGTCCCCACTAGGTGAGATAAATGGAGGATTGCTACAATGATCAAATTCAGGCACATTTTTGCTCACAAAATTGTTTTTTTGTTTATGGTAACTTCACAACGTATAAACTGTGTAGATCTTGTGACTGAAGTCTAACTTATCATCAGATATAGGCAAACACAGGTTCTGTACACATGGGCAGACAAGAGTTGTATGTGGATGCTTTTTAAAATTGTTCACAGCAAGATTATGGGGGATCCTGAAGGTGTAATAGGCCCTTTTAGAATTTGTATACATTCACACAACAATCCCTCATAATGGAAACAATGGCTAGAGCCTTCTTGAGCTGGCCAGCAAGATGCAATCAGTTATGCTATGGATAGATCTGTAGTAGATCCTATAAGTTTTCTAGAATGCTGCAGGCATAGAAGACAGGGCTGAAAATGCATACCAGATTGTAAAGCTCATGAGAGAAAACAGTATTCTAATTAAAATTTTAATGAGAAGGGACGAACCTGCCTGGTTGATGCTTAGTCCTATTGAAACTTCATCTGTCAGCACTAACATTGTCCACTACAATCTGACTGATATATGATTAAGTCCCAGTGTAAGTCCTGTACTGAGCTGGGGGACTTACAGTGGGGCAGAAAGTGCATAAGGTCTTTCTGCACCACTGGGTGTTTAGGCCAGTACTCAGGCATGCATTAGTCTCTCCACAGCACCTCATAAAGTTATGTCAGGGGAGTTTTGCTGGCCTAAATTGGTTAGGATTGTGCTCTTAGAGAAGCTACTAACTTTTCCAAATTTCCCAGCTTTTATTTCTGGTCATTTATTTACTTATTTGATTAAAAATATTTCCATCCCACCTTTCCCACCACCATCAGAATGTGCCCATGGAGGCTTAACATGATTCATTTTTTAATACTTATTAGTGTTTCAGTGAAATCTAATCTTAAAAGGGGGAAGAGAATCAACTAAAGGAGACTGTCAAGATCCATCCACCCAGGCTGTCATGTCTCCATAGGGTGCCTGTTGACAGTCCAGTAGGATCAAGAGCAGGTAAACATGGTCCAAATGAAGCCAAAGTTAAATTTTATAAATTACAACCAAAGTTCAGAAGGAGTAACAAAATCTTAGGCAAGCAAGAGTTCAAATTTGCAAAATAGCAAGTATAGATCAGATGGATAGGAAACCAATGTAATCCAATGCAAAAATTAGAGGAGTTGTAAAGGGGGCTTTACCAAACAGGGTCCTCTTCAGTGAGAAAAATTGCTTCAAGTGATGAGCAACTGAACATGCTACAGAACCTGTTATCAAACCTGCTAGGTTAGTTCTTGGAAGTAGCTGTGTACCATGTCAGGTAGCTGGACTGATATTGCAGCCTTAATAGTGTCCTCAAGATGAACTACAGTGATTATTGCAATAAGCAGTTGAGGTGATAAGCTACTGAGAACTCTGTCTGGTTCAAGGCAATCCTGGCACTTATATGTAGGCATATACAATGCAGATATTGCATACTGGATATGGAAATTCTGAGAGTATGATCTTTTTTAAATCTTAATTTCTGTAAAGGTGAGTAAGCCTTCAACTGAGATACGAATTTCTCCTCCACTGTCCAGTTATAGAATTGTTGCTCTTCCTTGTGCAGCTAGCTGCTCCCTCATTTTAAATATCAAAATATTTAGTTTTAATTTATGTCTAAGGAGCAGAGTTAACTGAAGGTAAGCATCTGTCTGCATGCATAGACAATACAGTTATCAAACATTCCTACTACGTAAGACTTAAGTCTCACTGCAACATTTTTCTTCTGTTTTGAAAGAATTATACTATGTAGCACAAGACATTAAACTTTCAGACTCAGTTGAAAAGTTCTGCATCATGTTCTATTTTGTAGCATGAACAAGAGAAAGACAGATAAAGAAAAAAATTACCTGGTATAATCACTTATTGCCGTACAGGCCTCTACATATATATTCAGAAGTGAGCTCTGTTCAACTTCTAGACTGTCTTAACTATCTGTTTTGCTTTCTTCCTATAGAACTTGCTGTTGCTCAGTGCACACAGCGCCCAGTTGACCTTGTGTTCCTCTTGGATGGCTCTGAAAGAATTGGCAAGCTGAATTTTGACAAGGCTCGCATTTTTATAGAAGATGTGGCCCGACGCCTTACACTGGCCAAAAGTGATACTGATAACATGAATGCACGCATTGCCCTTCTACAGTATGGAAGCGAGAGAGAGCATGAGGTGGCCTTCCCACTGACACACAACCTCACTACCATCTCAGATGCCTTAGCTCAGATCAAATACTTGGACTCTTCTTCAAATATTGGGTCTGCCATCATCTATGCCATCAACAACCTGGTCAGCAGCCAAAGAAATGGGCAAAAAGTAGCTCGCCAGAATGCTGAGTTGTCATTTGTCTTCATCACAGATGGCATTACTGGGGACAAAAATCTGGGTGAGGCTATCAACTCTATGAAGAAGCAAAATATAATGCCCACAGTGGTGGCCTTAGGCAGTGATGTGGACATGGGTGTCCTGTTGAATATTAGTCTAGGAGACCAGACAGCCATTTTCCGGGAGAAGGACTATGCTACCCTCTCCGAGCCTGGTTTCTTTGACAGATTCATTAGGTGGATTTGTTAGTTGTAGGGAAGTGCCATTTCCCATTACACAGCACAGATATTAATTTAGCAAATATAAGCTGTCTCAGGGCAGCTGGCACAAATCTGCAAAGGATTTATTTTTATAGCCAATATTTGTAGTTCCTTTTAAATTTCATGTTGAAACTCAAGTTTACGGTGCTAATTAAAATAAAAATGGAAGGAGGGTTCAGAACCACATAGTTTAATTTCTTAAAATGGAAACCATTGTTTAAATAATTTCTGTACTGTAATCTAGGTGCTACACAAACAAAAAAGCATTCATATTCAGCCCAAAAAACCATCATCTCCAGACACTATAAGGTTTCCAGAAAACCTTTCTTCCTACCTCCCTCACTTCTGAATCAGGTTATTTTACTGTCAGTCAAGAATTATTTAATTTTTGCCCTGTTCATAGTCTTGACCCTTCCTTCTCAAGGAATGGCAGCATTTTCTAAGCTACTCTGTTGAACCTCCGCTTTTTCACAGGTGAAACAGAGGACCAGACTGGGCAAAACATCTTCTCTAGGCCAGGCCATCACATTAAAGAAAGTCAGAGTATACTTACATTTCTTAGCCTCCTGCAACCCCACATTATACCCTGGGGTGAAATACTTGACCATCATGCACCCATGTAAAATCTAGCATGCAACGTGCTGTAATTGTTGAATTGAATGGTTGGTTGAATTAAACAAGGCAATCAACCATATGCATGTAGGAAGCATTCAAATGTTCCATTCCTTGTATCCATGTGTGGGAAGTCAGAGGCAGGGATAACATACGAGATAGACAAAGAGACTAGGCAGCTCTTCTTTTCCTTCATACAGTGGGCCAGATTTAACTAGGGAGTATGATGTCATCCAGCCCAATAATGGAATTTTATGGCCAGCACTGCACCATGGGCTTTGATACTTCATTAACAAGTGCCTTGTCTACTTTTCTTGCTTTTTGTGTGGTTCATAAGGGTTGCACCAAAGATGGTTTTTAAAAATCATGTTGGATGAGTGAAATGCCCATATTTGACAATGGATAATTCATCAAAACAGGGAAAGTACTTTGTTCCACTGCCAAAAAGCTACAGCCCTCTGCTCTCAGTCTTCAGTTTCCCAAAAAAGAAGACAGCCACTGAATGGCAGGATGGGCTTGGCTTATTGCCACAGTGTGTCTGGGTTTTGTGCTGTTTGGAATTACTTAAGAGCCCAATCTATCCAACTGTGGGCAAAGTGTAACCCCAAGGTAAGGTAACAAGCATGCCATTACCTTGACAAGGCCTCCATGACTGTCCCCTCACTGCAAGATGTAGTACATACCCCATTGGCACAGTTATACTAGTGCTGGAAAGTTGGGTAGGATTGGGCCATTCTTTTTGTAAAATAAAACCTGGTTGACCGGTAGACTCGTTTTTCATTTTCTAATAATGATGGATGGTACCGTTAGCATTTTGACTGTGCTACAGGTAAAATATATTTCCTTTCTGGGTTTTCTTATCTGCAATGTCTGTCTTGTGTATCCAACCTCCCTCCGGAGAGTATGGCTCCTTCTGTCTGCTGCCACCATCATTCCTTTTTTATTAATCACAAAGCAATCATCCTCTAAGATACAGTGTGAATCATTGAGTCAGGAATTATGCAAAGCCATTATGAATTATGAGAAAAGAAACACCAACCTCAATATATTCTTGGGATTGCTGTTTCTGGAATAATATACTTACTTGAGCCAAAATTGCACTCCTGATAAATAAAGTCTTTTTTCACACTACAGTCTTTTATCATTTTGCCTATTAGTCCATGCTTTAAAAGACGGAAAGATATTTTGGTACTAAGAACTGAACACAACCTATCTTTCAGCATATATGCTTGCTAGTTTGTAGGTTCAACAAAGCAACAGTGAAATCAACTGAAAAACGTACAGCAAATAGAAAGTCAGAAAATATATTCTCATTGCATGTGTACACGTATGTGAGGTTCACAGAATCATAGAATTAGAAGAAGCTTAATATGTCCTAACATATGTTCAGTGGGTCTTACTCTCAGGAAAGTGTCTTTAGGATTGTACTCTTAATAGGTCGTAACCCTCTGCCATAATATAAATCTTCCCAGACCTGGAGCATCTCCAACAAGTGCTTTGAGCTCCTACTTAAAGATTCCCAGTGAGGGAGATCCACCCCATTTGGCAATCCTTTCCACTGCCAAACTGCCTTCACTGTCAGGAATTTTTTTCTGATATCCAATTGAAATCTCTAATCTAAGCAGTTTGTATCTGTCAATTCTAGTTCTGCTTTCAGAGGGAGTTAAAACAGATGAAAGAACAAATTTGTCCCTTCTTTCATCTGAAATCCCTCAGCTATTTGGGGATTATCCCCTCTCATGTTTTTCCAGGCTGAACAGAATAGCATCTCTCAATCTTTCTTCTTGGGCTAAACTGCAGCCCTGTGATAACTTCATCAGTCTCATCTGAACCTACTCAACTTTGACAGCATCCTTATTTGACAGCATCCTTAGCATCCTAAAGTGAGATGCTAAGAGTTGAACACTACTCCAGGTGATGTATAAACAAGACAGAATAAAGCAGAACCATGACTTTTTCTCATACAGACACCTAAAATACCACACTACAGTATTTTTATTTCAGGGATTAGAGCATGTTAGGAAATTGAAAGAAAATTAGTCAGATCATAGAGTTGCAAGGAACCTAATAGATCATGTAGTCCAAACTCCTGCCTACAGCAAGAGGCATAATTTCTGCTTCCCAAATTTCTTTCTGAAACTGTTACAGATGTAACACAAAAGCTAAATAGTTGAAGAGGCATGTGAATGAGAAATGGTCAGCATGCAGAGTACTATAGAGAAAGATATAGATGAATTTCAGAATAGTCCTAAATTATAGCCTGGAGGTTTGCTAGGCCATGGTCTTCCAAGCAGGAATGGCTGTCTTCAGTCTGAATCTGAGCTGCTGCTGGAACTGCTGCCATGCTGAAAGAAAAATTAATTAACTCTATTAAAAACTGCCAATATGAATGCTTTTCTTTGATGGTTTTTTTACACTTTTTTTCCTTTTCAGTTTTACAGCCCAGTCTTTTGATTTTATCACTTTGGTCTTATTTCTATGGGTTCTATTGTGATTGTTTCCATAGGGAAAATTTAAACAATGAATGAGGCATTGTGTAGAATGACATGCTCTGGACTAGCTTGACAAGTTTCATGCCTGATTAACAGCACATAAGTAAAATACAATATTCTCTCTGATGCATCTACATCATCTGCATCTCTGATCTATCTACAGTATTTATATACCACTTTTCAACTAAAAAGTTCACGTGAAAAAATAGCTAATTAATAGCTAATGGGTCCCCGTACCAAAAGGGCTCACAATCTAAAATGCAAAAAGAACACAAGCAGAAGCTTCTCGAACAGACATTGCTGGGGTGCATAGGGCTAGTTACTCTCCGCCGCTAAATAAAGGAGGAACACCCACTTGAAAAGTGTCTCTTGCCCAGTTAGCAGGGGTGATGCATCCAGCCGCTTCTAGGCCAATACTATAACACTTGAACTTGAATACTTGAATCCAAGTCCGCTGATGCTGCCTCTTTCTCTTCCTCTTTTTCTTCTCCTCCTCCTCTTATTTGTTTTGTCAGGACTATCCAGGCCTAGCCCAACACTTCAACTGAAGTGTTTGCCTCAGGAAGCAGATTATGGGTAGAACACCTATTTCTGGCCACCTCTTTACTAGAGGGTGTGGGGGTGCATCACTTGGTGATGCGCCCAGGGGTGATGCACTAAAATTGCAATGGTTAGGACTAGCTCCAGCATTGTTGGATATGTACTTTAGCATAAAATGCATTTTAAAAATCGAAGTGAAATATCTCCTATCAAAAGTTACAGCCAAAAAATTGAAAGTGAACTGAGCCATGTCACGTGTTTACTCATGCATTGGCAAACTTGCTTTTGTAGGAAAGGGTAGGCTGAGATGAATCCAACAATAGCATTCACTCTCAATCCAATCAATACACTCCCCCCCCAAAAAAGAAGTCCCCCCAAAGATGATGAATGTATTGAGTTATATAAAAAAATAAGCTACATGTATGCATTTTACTCGCAAATAAGCAAGCAAACATTCCTTGGCTTGTGTTCAGGGCTGGAAAAGGGCAGGCCACCAGAATGGTCCCAATTTGATGGAAGTGGAGCTCAGCAAATGCTTCAGAAGGCATCTTCCTCCAGTAAAAAATAATAATTGGAAAGAACATGAAAAATAGCTAATTAATAGCTAATGGGTCCCCGTACCAAAAGGGCTCACAATCTAAAATGCAAAAAGAAAGTGGGAGGAAAGTGGGAGGTGCAGTGGGAGGCACATCACTAGGTAAGGGGGATACTTTTGGTATGCTGCCTCAGGGATCAGGAGGTGACCGTGAGCTAGCCCTGGAACTATCATTCAATCTATAAATTCAATCCCTACCTTTTTGCCATGATGGCCATGGCCATGTTTGTGGCCATGCTTATGATGCTTGTGCTTTTTGTGATGTCCTGGAGGCTGGCAACCAGGTGGTGGTGGATAGAATCCAGGTCCTCCAGGGGGCATTCCAGATGGACCATGTGGTGGATGATGTCCAGGATGATGTCCAGAATGAGGTGGTCCATGAGGTTGGGGCACAGGTGGAGGATGCGGGCCAGGGTAACCAGGGTTTGGATATGGCTGCATGCCTGGTCCAGGGTATGGTGCAGGGTATGAGCCAGGAGGACCATAAGGCTGTTGAGGGTAAGGCTGCTGTGGTGGCATCCCACCAGGCATTCCTGCACCACAATATGAAGACATAGAATTAGGCTGGTTACTCAGTATTCCTCACTTTCCAACAACCTAAAATTTCCAGGAATAGAGGAACTCTTCTCATAGGAAACCTACAGAAAATGTATCAGCTCTTTTGCTCTTTTCTTTTTCATTGTAATGCCCAGAGTATTTTACGTCTATCTGATTTCTCGTTACAGTAGATATGAGTAGTAGAAGAGTGATCCATTCATTAAACTATTCTGCGTATTCGTTCCTGGGTGGATATACAGCTGGCCAGAACAAATCTTAAATTACAGCTGGCCAGAATGTTCAACAGAATGTTCATTAGATACATTGTTATATTCAAAAATCAATTCTTGTCCTGAAAAAAGAAAATTATGATCATCTTTGATCATCATAATTATGAGGAGAATGTCTTAGGGCCCATTTTGTCCAGGGTTAACTTGTGATGCCAGTTGATGCAGGCTGCATCAGCAACGGATTGCAATAGGTCCAAGAGGGCAGCCAATCTGAGGCTCCACCCACCACCATCCTTGCTGCTGCCGGTGGCATGACTTTATGCTAAGGTGCACAGAACACTGTTTTACCTTCCCACCAAAGTGGTATCTATTTATCCACTTGCTTTCACATGCTTTTGAACTGCTAGGTTGGCAGGAGCTGGATTAAGGACAGGAGCTCACACCATGTTGCAGAACCCAGGTCTCGAATCCTGGCCTGCTGGTTAATAGCGACAGTATCTTAACCACTTGAGCCATGACAGATGTACTATAAATGATGTAACCTGCTTCAATTTTAAAATTCACAGTGACCACAGACTTGTTTAGGTGGCCTGTTTCAAAGATAAACTGCAGGTAGTGTTGAACTTGACAGCAGACAGGGAGGGTTGATAACAGACTCTCTCAAAAGCTGTTCTGCCACATTTCAGGATAAATTGCATAATATGTTTTTCTTCCTTTGTATAAGTAATTATTTAAAAGGAAGTATTGCTAATGCTGGTCTTTGGTTGTTTTGCAAAGATGCTTTTGTAAAGGTTGCTATTCCATACATAATATTGAAATGCAGTCAATTTGGTGGAGAGGGGAGTTTATTCTGCAATAGAGTTGATAAATTTGGCACTTGATAAATTTGGCACTTGGCACTTGATAAATTTGCTGTTTAGTGAAACAAAAGTCTCTGCCCAGTAACTGACAAATCAAAGTTTACCTGAGTTAGGGTTCCACATTTCAGAAGACAAGATTTCAACCTGCAATATAGTAACATTAAGTAGTTAAGAGTGTTCTGACCTCCGAGTACCTCATTACTGTAGCTCTCTTAATGATCTAGAATTGCCAATGTTTTCTGCCTTTAATAGCTGCAGTAGGTGAAATCTTCCCTTCAGTATGGAGATGCAGTGATTACTAAGGATTGCCAATGCTGAAAGCCTCCCTACTCCCAGGAAAGTGTTATAGCATGATTGAGGTAGGGCACAATTCACTTGCACTGCCCCAGGGGTGTAGTAACCATAAAACATGTTTGTACCACATGCTGAGTAGGGGAAGTTGATGCAAGGAGTTCTTTTGTCCTCTCTGCCCTGGATCCGGGCCCAGCAAGGTAAGATTGCACCAACCAAGCTCAGCCAATGTTGGGAGTATTGGGAGAATGGGAAGAAGGTGGGAGGGAGGCATTTTTGGACAGGGAAGAGAGGTACCTGGGATGGATGGCAGAAAGTGGGAAATGAGGCCAGAATCCAGCAAATATGCCAAATCCTAGCCCAATTCTTAGGCTGTGCAGAGAAGCTCCATGCTGCTCTGTTCTGCTCAGATTTGTGCCACCTCACTCTGAGATGGCAAAGAGCCACGATGACTCATTGTGGCCACTGTGGCTCTGCCCAGGATAAACAGAAAAGTTTTCCCTTGCTCCAAGCTACATTGCAGTTGGCCTCAAATTTGCACAGGATACAATACAAGCAAAACAGCCTGACTGTTCCAGTGTAAGTCAGAATTGTGCTGTCTAACCTAACCTAACCTAACCTAACCTAACCTGTGTACTTAGGTTAGGGTTGCAATAATTCTCTTCCACAAAACCAGGACACAACCTCCTGCCAAATTTGCCAGTATGCAAATGCAATCCCCCAAAACTGGGACAGGCAGGTGTGTCATTTCAGGTGTAAAACCAGGCAGGTGGGAAACTCAGGTGTATCATTTCAATTTTAAAAGTACAGTATGCACAAACATCAATAAGTTTTTTAAAAATTTATTTTCCTTCATTTGAATGGCTAACTGAACACAATGTATTAATGGAACAGATTCAAACTCATAAGAAGAAATTGTCTTCCTCTGTAATCTTCATAAGACTTTGTTGTAGATAACAACACAAAATTTCGATCTACATAACAAAATTTTTTTTTAAATAATTGAGCTTTTTAAAAAATTGTTTTATGTATTTTAAAATATAATGCAATGCAACTGGATTGTCTCCTTCAACACACTTCCTTCATTTTATAATGGTGTAGTAGGGTTGTCATATCTCCCTAAAAACAGGGACAATCCTGATTTTGGGGGATTGTGTTCCCATAATGAGAAATGGGACACAGGATTCTATCCCAGTTTTGTGGAAGAGAATTATGCCAACCCTAATCCATAGGAAAAGACAAATTACACATGAACACTAGCCTGGCACTAGTAGTAAACAAAGACAATGATTTAACACATTTTCTAGGGGATTTGTGCTTCTTTTAGTGCATGGAAGATTTTATTTATGACTCAAGAAACAAGTTGGCAGTTCAAAGGCATTCAGGACAGTTCCTTTCCAGCAACATCTGTCATCTTGTAGGTAAACATTTCAGAATTTCTTTGATACTGAAGTCAATCCGACTGAACCCCCATGACTTTCTGGCTTGCACATTACGCTCCTTGCATAACTGCTGGGCAACTCATAAAGAGAGGACAGAAAAGAAAGTGCTTCTAACAGCTTCTTCACATGATATCCCATGTGAAAAGTTTTCATCAACAATTATCTGTCCAAATCTGTCCAGCTTTTGTTGTGCAGTGTTATAGTTGTGCTTGCTCAAGTATACTAGATAGGTTTTTGTTTAGGCTGTGTCTATTGGAGTGTCATTCTAACAGTGCAGTCCTAACGAGTGCTGGAGCAGGCAGGACTGACATAGGATCATAGAGTTGGAAGGGACCTAGTAAGTCATCTAGTCCAACCCGCTTCCTGGAGCAGGAAATCCTCCTAGACAGAGCGTTTCTGACAGGTGCTTGTGGAACCTCTGCTTGAAGGAAGAGGGAGAGTTCACCACCTCCCTTGGCAATCTGTTCCACTGCCGAACTGCCCTCACTGTAAGGAATTTTTTCCGGATATCCAACCTTTCTTTCTCCTTTCTTGCAGTTTGTACCCATTGGTTCTAGTTCTGCTTTCAGAAGAAGCTATGAACAAATGAGCCCCTTCCTCCAGATGACAGCCCTTCAGGTATATGAAGAGGGCAATCCTATCTCCTCTCAGCCTTCTCTTCTCCAGGCTGAACATCCCAAGTTCCCCCAACCTTTCCTCGTAGGGCTTCCCTTCCATCCCACTGATCATTCTTGTCACCCTCCTTTGGACTTGTTCCAGTTTGGCTGCATCTTTCTTAAACTGTTCCAGATAGGCAGCATTTCTTTCTTAAACATCTTTCTTAAACTTTCTTAAACATCTTTCTTAAACTGAACACTCAGTTCTGCTGTGAGGTAGACCTCACAGTTAGAACCAATGCAGGTTAGAGATCTAACCAATGCAGAGGACTAACCAATGCAGAATAAGGTCTAACCAATGTGAGGTCTAACCAATGCATGCCTGTGCTACTTCCAGCATTAGTTTGGGGAAGCTTTCCTGCTCTAGCACTTGTTAGGATTGCATTGTTAGAGTGAAACTCTATGTGCCATAACCTAAAAATAAACCAAACTATTTAATCTGTATATTTCAGGAGCATGTTGAACAGGCACAACTATTAATACTGTACAACACAAAGCTGATTTTATGTATGATTCTCAACAACTCAATACATGAACGTCTGTTTCCAGAAGATATACTCAACCAGTCATCTAAGAAGAATGTTTAGACCAGTGGTTTTTAACCTTGTTTGAGGTACTGAACCCTGAAAGTTTCATATGTGCATTCACCAAACCCTACAATCCAGAGTAACTATGGGAACATGTAAGAGACATTATGTGTACCTGTAGTTACTGCACCATCTAGTGAAAATCTATGGGAAATTCATAAAGTAAATTGTTCTTACACCAGAGCAAGGACTCCCCATAGTTACTCTGGATTGTGCCCATGGTTGGAAAAATACTTTTTTCAAATTCAAAACAGACATATATATTTTATTCATGCACAAAATGAACCATGAATCAGTTGTACATAAAATCACTGTGTTCAAAGAACAAAACCAACAAAACATGCATGTCACACAAAAACAAAAACAAAACTCAATGAATATTTACTGCAAATCAATGTCATTTTTGCTGTTGCCTTTTAGTGACAAGTTCAGAAATGCACGGCTTCACCTTGGCAAGTGCCACTCTCATATCATTTTCGCAACAAGGTATGTTCCTTTTCTTTGTTTTTATGTCTACCATCCTCGTAAAGGATTGCTCACAAAGATATGTTGTAACAAACGGTATGAGTATCTCCCTTCCTCTGAGTAGCTTCCTTCCTCCCAGCCTGCCTCAGTGCCCCTCTCCCCACATCTCACACTGAGCAGGACGGGGGAGAAGAGGAAGAGGGTCCCTCTAGGACTCGACATAATGGCGAAACACTATTTGTCCATCATAACAAAAGTATATTAATGCACCTAGCAACCCTGGCAAATGGAATGGACACATACCTCTGCCGAACCCCTGAGACTGACTCACTGAACCCCTGGGGTTCAATCAAACTCATGTCAAGAACCACTGGTTTAGACCATCTAATTTAGCTAGTCTAGTTAAAATAGACCAGAACAAGACATGAACAAGAACTTGTGCAGACAGACAAGTACAAAGAGAAGATCCATAAGTTTCTTTACTCCTGACAAGTTTTCAAAGAACATTGTTGAAGCTCACCCCACTTCACCACAAACTCAGGAGACAGCTAAGCAAGCAAAAATGGCATACAGTACCAAAAGCAGAGTCTACAGGGCCACGTCTTCACCACAGCTTTCGTCTTACCAGAAAACACTAGAAACTTTAATCAGTTTTATAAGCGCAGCTGTAATGCTTATAATCTCTTCTACCAGTCAGAGTACAGAGAGCTAATGTTGCTGTGGGCAAGCTGCTTACTGCGCCCAAACTTTATTGACCTTTTAATCCTTTCTTTCCATGACTGTGAGGGTGCGTGCATACTTTCAGATTTCACACTTTCACACCCAGGTACAAAGGGCATTATTTTCACCTGAGTAGGTACACAGTACCAATGCCAATCTATCTGAGGCTGGCATGAAAAGTCATTTGATCCAAGTGAGTCATATCAAATCTACACCATGAAAGGAGATTCAAGGTACACTGCATCTTGTATATTTCATGACTCACTTCTGAATCTTTCATCTGTGTTTATTTAAATATCAGAGAGCAATGCATGCCTTCATGTCCTCAACTCAAACTCAAGTGTGTTAGTATGAAACTAAACTCCATAACACCACATGAATCCTATAGAAGACCTCTTCTGGAACATCAAGAATTTCTTAATTCTAGTGGCAGCACCGACTCTTCAAAAAATAAATCAACATTCTGGCCAGCAAATTGCAAAAGTGAACACTGAAAACTGATCAAGATTTTTTAAAAATTAAATACAAAATTTCTCAGTATGTTACAGACAATTTGTCCTTTTCCTGCATGCAATGTCTCCATTCCAAGTCATCCCACATATGTTTGCATTTCTGCAAAGAGGAAAACAGCTGCAAGGGCAATTTGGCAACAAGAAGCAGAAAGTGAGCTAAGTGTTAACACCTCCACATACTCCCTCCCACTGCTTCTTGGTTCCTTTGTTCTCTTCCTTTAATACTAACAAATAGGCACTGGGATGCAAATGCACACCTTTGTGCATCTTGTGTAGTTGAGGGACTGCAAGAGGGGACATTTTATGTGTAAGTTAGAACTGCTCTCTTTCGCCCTTGGTGAGAGTTTCCCCTTATTGTCTGTCCCCTTACTGTCTCCTTATATGTTCCCCTATACTGTCCCCTTATTCTAGTCAGTGTCTACAGAACAATAATGGATTGAGGATGGTCGGTCTGTGGGGGGGGGGGGGGAACAGGAAGGTTTGGAATGGCATTTTACTAGATCCCAAATTGCATAGACCTTTAGCTGCTCCAGTTTGCTCAGATTCAGGCCACCTTCAGAAAAACCCCAACTTCACAGATACACAGATCTCGGCTGCTGGTGATGACCCAAGAATGACATCTTGGGATAATGGAGGAAATAACAACCAATATGTGCAAAACATGGAGCTGGACAAAAAGTGGGAATCAACTTTGTTTTGAACGGGACCTGATCTTAGTTTCTACCCTGGTTACACCTTGTGACCTAAAGTAGGACAAAGGCCATAATGGCTGAGCACTCTCATGCTATTTAGATACCTTTTAGATACTTTTTAGCAAGTTGACACTTTAACCCATCTCAGAAGTGGGTGTGAACAGAGTGTGATTATTAATGATTATTAAACAAAATAAGCAAGATAATGTGAACAAAAAATCTGTTTATGCAGGAGGTATCAGTATGTGGAAATGCTGTTCTACAAGAAATCACTAAGCCCAAGGTATAAATGCAATATAGATAAATTATGCTCGAAGATCAACAACATACAAGTTATATCTGCAAAATAACAGTGGGTGTGAGTCTTTTCCACAGTTCTGCTAGTGATAAATAAGAGCAGTTGCCATAATAGATCAGACCAGTATCTGTAAATAAATATATGAAGTTGTTCCTCTTTCCTGTCAATTTAAAGCACATGTTTTGTGCTGGGAAATATTTTTGCTTGTGACCTCTCGGAGCTGTCACCAGCCAGCTGATCCATCAAGATTAGCTGGATTTCTAGATTTGCTTAGGGCAGTCCACATACTCTGGTATTTTAAAGCCTTACTGGATACTTACCAGTGTTTTCCAGTGTTTTCTTATGAAGGGAAATAGCTTTTGAATACGTCCACACAAAGACAATCACTAGAACACAATAAACACATACAGTACTATGATCAACACACAACATACACACTGCTAAGCATGAAAGTAGTACTCAGACCAATTTTACATTATTTATTCAAGGAAACAAGATTTTAAAGTATTTATTTCTAATTTACAAAAAGCATTGCAGATGTGCTGGCACATTGCAGATGTGCTGCAATGCACTGCAGATGTGCTGGCACTCAAACTATACTCCACTGGATTACACTTGAGATGACGGCAGTTTTCTCATACAAGCAGCTAAAATCTATATACAGTGGTGCCTTGTTAGAAGAACATAATTCGTTCCAGAAGCATATTTGTCTTATAAAGCATTCTTCTTACAAAGCAGATTTTCCCATAGGAAATAATGGAAACTCAGACAATTGGTTCCACAATCCAAAAATATTCATATAAAAATATTAACTGTATGTAAAAATGATGATAAAACACTGTAATCAAACTCAGAATACTGAAATATAATACAGAACACACAGGGTCATCACTAGGGCTCAGGAGGCCAGCGCATCACCCCCATACATTGGGTGGGGCAGCAATATGAATGCTGTGCATGGTTATGTTCCATTGCCCAGCCTCCACTGGTTTTTTAGCCACACATTTTTAATAGAATAAAGATATTTCAAAGTGGTTTGTTTCACTGTATTCTGCTGTAAATTACACATTCAAAGGTGTATAACATGATGGGATTATTTATACAAATCATGATTTTAGCCATTTCGGTCACAAAGGCAGCCGCCCCTTTCTAATGCCGTAGCAATGTCCCTGATGGGGACCATTTTGGAAGTCTTGTACTCTCCTGGACTGACCTTCCACACCAGCCAAGGCATGCTTGCTTACTCGCCAGTAAACACAGCTGTGCGGTTCGCATCCATTTTCAACGAATTTCAATGCAATCATCAGGGACCTCCTTCTGGGGTGATTTGTGGGGGCTGTATTCATTGGATCAGGACAATGATGTCCTTAGATTCCTCTGAGCCTGCCCTTTCCAATGAACTAAGGCACATTTGCATACTTGCAAGTAAAGCCACAATATCAGGTCACTTTCACTTTCCAGAGTTCAATGCAAATTTTAGGGTTTTTTTTAGTTTTTTGGCCGTAACTTTTGATAGGAAGGTGCTATTTTGCATTGGATTCTGCTTTTCAATACATATCCAGCAGTATATGACGTGATGGGTTTGAACGCACCATAACAAAGTTATGTGTGTTTTAAGTTCCCACCTAGGGCGTCACCCACCTTGGGCGCACCACCCTGATGACACCACTGAGAACACTACTGTAATATTAATTAAAAACACTGTAATCTATATATATATAAGAGAAAAGTCACTCACTGACTCACTGACTCACTGACTCACTGACTCATCCCCGCCCTGCCAAAACCGCTGGGCCTAGAAGCGTGAAATTTGGGCTGGGTGTTCCTTCCATGACCGAGGGGTGCACTAAGAACCAGTTTTCAGAAATTCCAACTGGAAGGGGGTGAAAAGGGGCGCAACGCGTTTTCCTCCCTATACTTTGCATTGGAGAATTGATGGCTCATCAACATTCTGCCCCAACTGCTGGGCCTAGAAGCATGGAATTCCAGGAGGGATTTCCTTCTGTCACCTGAACACCCACCAAAAACCCATCTGGAGAAATTTAACCCTTCAGGCTGCAATGTGTTTTTGTCCTATACTTAACATGGGAGACTGACCGACATCCAGCCAATTTGGTCCTCGGTGCCCGGTGCACTGGGGTGGGTGTTGTTCAGAGAAAGAGGTTGAACTGGCGAGGATGTTGCACATGGGGAAAGTTGCGCATGGGGGAAGTTGCGCATGGGGGATGATGTGCAACGTTGGCCATAAAGGTTTTTCTTTTCTTTTTTACTGTATAGTATACTCACAAAAAGCATACCCACATTGCAGGAGTAACATTTCCCCATACAACATCCCCCCATGGCGCATCAACAACCTATGTGCATCAACACCCCATGCTCAACTTCCCCCCATGTGCAACTCCCCCCATGTGCAACATTTCCCCATGTGCAACATTTCCCTCATGCGCAACATTCCCCCATGCGCATCATCCTCCCGTGCGCATCATCCTCCCGTGCGCATCATCCCCCCATGCGCAACTTCCCCCCATGCACAACGTCCCCCCACGAGCAACTTCCCCCATGCACAACTTTCCCCCGTGCACAACTTTCTCCTGTGCACAACTTTCCCGCATTTGCAACTTCCCCATGCACAACTTCCCCCATGCACAACTTCCCTCCATGTGCAACTTTTCCCCCATGTGCAACATTCCCCCATGCGCAACATTCCCCCATGCGCAACTTCCCTCCATGCGCAATTTCCCCCGTGCGCAACATTCCCCCGTGCACAACTTCCCCCCTGCGCATCATCCTCCCGTGCGCAGCATCCTCCCGTGCGCATTATCCCCCCATGCGCAACTTCCTCCCATGCACAACGTCCTCCCCCACGCACAACTTTCCCCCGTGCACAACTTTCCCCCGTGCACAACTTTCCCCCGTTTGCAACTTCCCCATGCGCAACTTCCCCCATGCACAACTTCCCTCCATGTGCAACTTCCCTCCGTGTGCAACTTCCCTCTGTGTGCAACTTCCCCCGTGCGCAACTTCCCCCATGCGCAACATTCCCCCGTGCGCATCTTCCCATGGCTGGCCACTCATCAATGGCCAGCCAAAACCACTGGACTGAGGGGCACTCTGCCCCAACCCCTCAACCTAGAAGTGAGAAATTTGGGAAGGGTGTTCCTTCTGTGACATGAACATCCACCAAGAACCCACCATGGGGGATGTTGCGCATGGGAGACTGATATGCATGGGGGAATGTTGTGCATGGGAGGGTTGATGTGCACAGGGGGTTTGGTGCACATGGGAGGGTGTTGTGCAATGGGGGTATGGCTTACGGAGGGTATTGTACTCCCACAACATGGGTACATTTCAATAGTTAATCATAAAGTGATCACGAGTGTAACTGGTTGAGCTTCCAATTCTCTCAGTTCTGTGTCTCAAGTTTCCAATGGAAGTTATTAAAATGTTCTTTGTGGGCAAGGACTACAGTAAGGAGGTTTTGGCATGGCGTTGATGAGTCAGTGAATCAGTCAGGCAGTGCGTGAGTGACTTTTCTCTTTTATATATATACTAGCGAAAAGCGTACCCACGTTGCGGGAGTAAAATTCTCCTGTATGCCATCCCCCCATATGCTTCAACCCCCCATGCACAACTTCCCCACATGCGCAACTTCCCCATGTACAACTTCCCCCATGCACATCAGCCCCCATGTGGAAGTTCCCCCATGCGCAACTTCCCCATGCGCAACTTTCCCCATGCGCATCAACCCCCCATGCGCATCAACCCCCCATGTGCAACTTCCCCATGCGCATCAACCCTCATGCGCAACTTCCCTCATGCGCAACTTCCCCCAAGCTCATCAACCTCCCATGCGCAACTTCCCCCATGCGTATCAACCCCCCATATGCCTCAATCCCCATGTGCAAATCCCCCCATGCACAACTTTTCCATGCACATCAACCCCCATGCGCAACTTCCCCCATGCACATCAACCCCCCATGCCCCACATCCCCCATGCGCATCAACCCCGCATGCACAACTTCCACTCATGCACAACTTCCTCACATGCGCAACTTCCCCACATGCACAAATTCCCCTCACGCGCATCAACCCCCATGCGCAACAACCCCCATGCACAAATTCCTCATGTGCAAATTCCTCCCATGCACAACTTCCCCCCTGTGCATCAACTCCCCATGCACAACTCCCCCCATGTGCAACTTACCCCATGCGCACCAAATCCCCATGCGCACCAAATCCCCATGCGCAGCATCCTCCACAGTGCAACCTCTTCCTCCTAACAACGTCCCCCCAGTGCACCCAGGCACCAAGCACCAAATAGGCTGGATGTTGGTCAGTCTCCCATGTTAAGTACAGGACAAAAACACGTTGCCCCCTTTTCAGCCCCTGAAGGGTTAAATTTCTCCAGATGGTTCTTGGTGGGTGTTCAGGTGTCAGAAGGATCCCTCCCAGAATTCCATGCTTCAGGCCCAGCAGTTGAGGCGGAATGTTGATGAGTCATCAATTCTCCAATGCTAAGTATAGGGAGGAAAATGCGTTGCACCCTTTTTCACCCCCTTCCTGTTGGAATTTCCGAAAACCGAATTAGTGCACCCCTCCATCACGGAAGGAACACCCACCCCAAATTTCACGTTTCTAGGCCCACCGGTGTTGGCAGGGCGGTGATGAGTGTGTGAGTGAGCGAGTCAGTGACTTTTCTCTTTTATATATATATATAGAAGAAGAAGATGAAGCCTCTAAGCCCAGTTGTGTTCAGTCAAAAGCATTATAGTCAATGGAACTTAAATTGTTTAAGAGGGCAAAGGAAAGGAGGCTGAAAGGTCAAGCCTCTGCATTCCTTTCTGAGAAAGTCTGGCTGCTTGGATAAATTTAACATGTGCCTTTTTGGTTGGTGTCTGGAATGCAACAGGAATGCAACAGAAGTGTTTTTAGCTTTATTTTAACATGTCCTACATTTGCCCTTCATTTTTGGGGTGCCCTACATTTTTAACTGGGTAGGAATTTTGGTTTGGAGGATAGGAATTTTTGGAAACTTGTGGGGGAGTTCTGAGTTTGGTATTCGGTCACCCTGCCTAGCAGTGACATCACTAGCAAGGTGACCATATGTCATAACCTCAATAAAGGAAATATAGGACATCCAAAAAATGTTGGACATGTCAAAATAAAAGATAAAAACACTCATATATATGCAGGCATGGGCTAATACCGGTTCGGACCGGATCGGCCGAACCTGTTGCTAACATCAGCCCGCCGGTCATGTACCGGTTGTTGTGGGGGCTGGCCATAATGGCCGAACCGGTTCGGGGGTCATTCATGTGTTTACAGCCGCCATTTTTATTCTGGCCGGGAGGCCGCTGAGCCAACCACGCGCTCCTGTGAGCACCCAGAGCCCGCCTTCCCCGCTGGCCGGGAGGCCGCTGAGCCAACCACGCGCTCCTGTGAGCGCCCAGAGCCCGCCTTCCCCGCTGGCCAGGAGGTCGCTGAGCCAACCACGCGCTTCTGTGAGCGCCCAGAGCCCGCCTTCCCCGCTGGCCAGGAGGTCGCTGAGCCAACCACGCGCTCCTGTGAGCGCCCAGAGCCCGCGTCCCCCGCTGGCCGGGAGGCCTCAGAGGTACCTGCGCGCTCCTATGCGCGCCTAGAGCCTGCCTTCCCCTGCCGGCTTACTCCTAGGAAAGGCTTACTCCCATGTGGCTGGGACTGCAGCCTGAGAGCCCCATCCTAAGCAGGTCTACTCAGAAGTAAGTCCCATGAAAGTCAATGGGACTTACTTCCAGGCCAGTGTGGAGAGGAATTCAGCCTCAGAGCACCATCCTATGCAGGTCTACTCAGAGGTAAGCCACATGCTTAATTTTTTTAAAATTTTTAATTAAAAAAATTATCCCTGGCCCTGCCCCCTGGCCCCGCCCCTGACCTCGCATGGCTCCGCCCACTTCCGGAGAACCGGTTATTGGAGCCAGGCCTGCCCACCACTGTATATATGTGGTGCTTTAGTGGTACTTAATAATAAATAATATTATTATATATTATAACATAATTGTTTTCTCACCCTCTGTGGGTGGTGCATGTATATTATCCACAATCTTGGGTCCTCTACAGTGATGGGATTCAAAGAAATTAACAATCAGTTCTAAGCCCATCTGGCAGCTATTAAATGGCTATTTTAAAACTTTTTATGTCCTATCTCTCGTTAACAACCGGTTCTATAAGAGTAGGTGCGAACCTGCTGGAGCCCACTCTAGCAGAGGCCTGGGAGTTTGAGGGTTCTGCGCAGTATCTTAGCTGTTCCTAGCTATGTGATTTTCTGGATCGAGGGTTCTGATGTACTTCCTGGAATCTGTTGGAGCCATTCTTCAAGCTTGGATGTCATAGCCCCTAGTGCTCCAATCACTATTGGAATCACATTCACCTTCACTTTCCACATCCTTTCTAATTCCTCCTTCAAACTGCCTTTGCCTCTGTTGGATGACAGGTTTGCTCTAATACAGAAAATGTTCAAACCAGTTCATAAGCACCAGTTCATAAGCACAGAGAGGAGATGTATGCAGCCTCTCCAGTCCTCAGAATGTGCAGGGAGCAGAACTGCCTTTGCCTCTGTTGGCTGACAGGCTTGCTCATGGGTCAGATGGAGGGGTCTTGCTACATGCTGCATGGAAGCTTCTGGGATGGGGCTGGAGTTTGGACACCCCTGTAACTCCACTGTATTTTTTTGCTATGACAGTTATTTCTACCTGCGTTTTATTTCAACTGCATTCTGCATGAAATTATGCATCAGGTATAACATGTTGGTATTACTGTATATACTCGTGTATAAGCCGATCCGCGTATAAGCCGAGGCACCTAATTTTACCACCAAAAACTGGGAAAACTTACTGACTCGCATATAAGCCTAGGGTGGGAAATGCAGCAGCTACTGGTACATTTCAAAATACCGTAAAAATAGATACCAATAAAATGACACTTACTGAGGCACCAGTAGGTTAAATGTTTTTAAATATATTTTTCAAAGAAAAACAGTAAAACAGTACTTTAAAATTTGAATTTTGAAGGATTTGAAGTACTGGGAACCACATCTAACAGGATAAAAGACTTTGAATAACCGAGTGAGTGGGGAAGGGAGGCAGGTGAGTGAGTGGCAACAGGGTTCAGGATCAGGCAGAGAAGGGTGGTGGGCCTTCTTTTTGGGGAAGGTTGCACTTGCAGGCTCAGGGCTGCATACATGGCATGTCTACTCAGAAGTAAGGCCCACTCCAGCTAATGGGGCTTACTGCCAGCAAAGTGTGGCTAGCCTTGCAGGATCAGGGCTGCATCCATGGCGCGTCTACTCCAGAAGTAAGGCCCACTGCCAGCAAAGTGTGGCTAGCCTTGCGGGATCAGGGCTGCATCCATGGCATATCTACTCAGAAGTAAGGCCCACTCCAGCCAATGGGGCTTATTGCCAGCAAAGTGTGGCTAGCCTTGCAGGATCACGGCTGCATCCATGGCATATCTACTCAGAAGTAAGGCCCACTCCAGTCAATGGGGCTTACTCCCAGCAAAGTTTGGCTGGCCTTGCAGGCTCAGGGCTGCATGCATGGCATGTCTACTCAGAAGTAAGGCCCACTCCAGCCAATGGGGCTTACTCCCAGCAAAGTGTGGCTGGCCTTGCTGGATCAGGGCTGCATCCATGGCATGTCTACTCAGAAGTTAGGCCCACTCCAGTCAGGAGTGCAGCTTCAGGGCCCAATCCTGGGCATGTCTACAAAGAAGTAATGGGACCTGGCTGCGGTGGGGTGTCCAAGGAGGGCTCCATTTCTGAGTGTGTGATAAGTGAGTGCAAGACGAGGCATCCAGCCAGTGCATCCACAGTGGAAGGTGCAAGGTAGGCTGGGTAGGCCACATGCCTCCTCCTGGAGCCAGCATCAGCAGCAGCTGCAGAGGCTGCAAGGAGGGCAGGTGATCTTGCCCTCCTCCTCCACCCCTGCCTCCTCCTCCTGTAACCAGCAAGAGCCAGCAGGAAGAGCAGCACCAGCACCACCAGGAGAGGTGATTTCTTTTTCAATTTTGCCTCACCCGAGTATAAGCTGAGGAGGCTTTCTGGGCAGATGTTTTGGGTTCAAAAAACTCAGCTTATACTCAAGTATATACGGTATTTTAAAATACCAAAATCTTAAAAAGTTTAGACAGTAATTTGTCAACCCCCTCCTGTGCACATTACCCAGTGTGGCCCACAAACACACACGCGCACACACAACCCCTAACGACACCACTGCAACCTACTAGTCATAGCAAGGTTCTACTTAGATGCATGGTAGTAATCAAGAGAAAATATCCTTCCATCCGAGGATGCAATGTGTAGTTTGAGCAATATACAATATAGTTTTAGCAATGTGCAATAAATACAGTAAAATCTTGTATTTATAATCAAATTCCTGAGTTTGGAGAACAGAGAAAAATAAGATGTTTTGGCACAAGACTTTTCAAAACTATCCTGTCTCCATACATTCAAACAATACATCAACTGGTTGCTTGTATAAACACTCTTTCATGTTGTCCGCTTCTCCAGAAGATCCAGTACATGTGCTGTGCTTTCCTGGGCTTCCTCCAAGAAATGGAACAGTTTTCCCTGCATCTGCACATAAAAGGAGAGTTAAACATTCCTGTAATTTCATGCCCAACCAGAAATACTGATACTGCCCCATAAAAGTATTCTGGATTCTAGTGTATAAGTCAGTCTCACAGATAAGATAGGAGCATGTTTGAGACAAAAAAAATCATGAAATTTCTATGACCCTTTGATAAGTTAGGGGTTAATCTTAGGTTTAAATTTATAATATTATAATCTTCTAATGATTATAATCTTATGAATATAATGTCTCTTTTTATCTGACAGATTCTGAAAAATAATTTGCCACTAGTTCTTACCTAAGAACTGTACAATTTCCATTTTAAAAATAGTAAAATATCATAAGGTATATTTTTACGCATTAACTTTTTAAAATTTTGATCTTCGCAAATTATTTGTAAATACTGTACTATCAAAGTAAGTGACAGTAAACAGCAAATTTAATTTAGAGTGCAATCCTAACCTAGGGTGGCACAACTCATCAGTCTTCCCATTCCCACTGTGATGTAGGAAGGGATATGCAAGTCTGTGCACTGGCCTAATCCTTCCCCAGAATGGCATAAAAGTATTTGACCGCCAGAGTATTTGAGGGACTGCCTTCATCCATACAATCTGACCTGTCACCTAAGGTCAGGGGGCCTTGCTGTCTGTGCTACCAGTAAGAAGGGTGTAGCAGCTATGAACAGGGCCTTCTCAGTGGTTGCAACCCACTGTAACTCCCTTCCTCTGGTACTGACAAAAGCTCCCTGCTTTTGGTAGGGCATGAAGACCTCTTTATGTGCAAGGGGTTTTAATTGTTGTGGAGGCTGGTGGGTTGCTGTGTTTTTAGTTGTTTTTATTGCTATTCAGGAATATTTTGAATGTTTACAAGTGTTTTTCAATATTGTATTGATTTATGTTTTTAATCTGTTTTGTTAGCCACCTTGAGTCCACTTTTATGGAGAAATGTGGGACATAAATCAAATCAATCACTAGTGCAGCAGTTAAGCATGAGCATTTCCTACCTTTTGTTTGAAGTCATCATCTGTTATATCTTTCAGGTTGGTTACAACATTGAAATATGCACCAAAGATACCCGCTTCTAAAGCTTTAGCTGCCACCTGAATAATTAAAAAAAACAGGAGGAACAATGTGGTCATGATTTGAACTCAACAATTAGTTAAGAATTCATTTTACTATTCATCACATGGTTAAAAATATATGGTTTCTATCAGGTAGCACTTAACACTTAAGTTAAAAATTCTGCATCTTTTATTATATTTTACCTATGTCTACTTTGCTTAGCAATTTACAATTTTATGACTTGGCAGGGTTTGCAGAGACATTTTACGGCTTGGCAGGGTATTATTACTGACTAATCTTTGGGGGGGGGAGGGGAAGCAGGATGATTATTTTGAACCACACCAAATATCTGTGGTTTATGTCATACATCTTTGGGTGAATTATTCAAAATATGTGGTGCATATTACAGCACTTTACTACTTTACTGAAGCACTTCTATCCACAATTGGAAGCAGAATTTAAATGAAGTTTCCTCACAGCATTTATCATAGTGCTGCACAATCAATGTACTTCCCAGTCAAGAGTCTTTTCTAAAGTTTGCTCCGTAAATTTTGTTCAGGGAAAGATTCTAGTAATTATCTGCAAGATTCTAGCAATAACCTGCAACTTATTGATTGCAGGTTCAGCCTGTTTTTCTGTTTCTTGTTGATCTCAAGACGACCCTTAATGACACTTAATAGCTTTTCTATTACAGCAAAAACTTTGATTGAGAGCATTTTGCAAAACATGCAAATATATACAGTGGTACCTTGAATAAAGAGCGTCTTGAATAAAGAGCATTTTGTATAAATCTCTCAGAAATTTTTTACTTGCTTAAAGAGCACTGTCTTGAGTAAAGAGCACTTCTGAGGAAGTTTGGAACAGGCTTCCATGGCGAGGGAACTCACAGGCGGGACAAGGTGACTAGCTTGAGCTACAGTGTGGCCCTGGGCAATGTTTGGAATAGACTTCCATGGCCAGGGAACTCATGGGACATCCGGGGGGAGCAGCCTTAGTCAGGTCTGTATGTGGGATCTGTGTGTGGCAGTGTGGAAGGTGTGCCTTATCAATGTTCTAGTGCTGCTCCCGTCAAGAGCTTGAGAATGTTAAAGTTGCACAAAAAGGCAAAGATTCCATTGAGCCAATGGATAGCAGTGACTCCATTAGTGAAATTCCATTGTGAAAGAGCACAAATCCTAACCATGACTACTCAGATGTAAACCCCATTGTGTCCAATGGGTCTTACATCTGAGTAGTCATGGTTAGGTTAGTAAGTTAGGTTAGGTTAGTGTCCAGTGGTTAGGTTAGTGTCCAATGGGTCTTACTCCCAGGAAATTGTCTTTAGGATTGCAGCCTGTCATTCCCCCCTTTGTAACCCTCATACTAGCCATGAAGGTTTTCAAAGATACAGTACAGTTCAGTACTGTACAGTATTTTCTTTATTGCAATGTTGTGTGTTACTGTATATTACAGTGTTTTGTACTGTGTTATTTTGCAGTGTTTTGTAATCATTTTTATAAACAGTTAATATTTTTATATGAATATTTTTTGGGTTGTGGACCCAATCGTCTTAGCTTCCATTATTTCCTATGGGAAAATCACATAAAGAGTGTTTCACATAAGAAGCATGCTTCTGGAACAAATTAAACTTGTTATGTGAGGCACCACTGTATATATAAAAAATGAAAAGTCACTCACTGACTCACTCGCTGCACATGGGGGTGTTGCGCATGGGGGTTTGAGGCACATGGGGGGACGATGTGCATGGGGTGGATGAACATGGGGGATGTTGAGCGTAGGGATTTGATGTGCATGGGTGATTGATGCGCAATGGGGGGGTGGCGTACAGGGGAATTTTATTCCCGCAACGCGGGTACATTTTTGCTAGCTTCTAATAAATCTTGACTTGATATACAAGTGATGTCTTGGTAAACAAGCAGGAAAAATAGTCCCAGCTTGGATACGGCTGATTTTGGTGCTCTGCCAGGACTTGCTCAGGCTTTTCTGAGAGACCAGCATATGCTTATCTACTCTGAAGTAAGTCCATTTCAGTCAGTGGGGCTCACTCCTATGATATAATGGGGGACAATGGAAAAGAGCCTGAGAAACCTAGCCTGGCATGTCTACTCTAAAGAAAGCCCTGTCAGTGGGGCTCACTCCTATGTAAGGGGGGCAGATTGCAACCTGAGAGACTTAAGTGTAGGTTAATTTGTTTTATTTTTATTTATTTTTTATTTTTGATATTCATAGGCTGGTCTCTAGGAAAGGCTGAGCAGGTTCTGGAAGAGCACAGAAACCAGCCATATAGCGGCCCCAACTTTTTTTTGCTTGTTTTACAAGTTAAGAAATATCACATCAAAAAAGAAAAATGTTATCAATCTAAGGTTTTATTGTACAAGCATTTTGGATTACAACCATGTTTCCAGAACGAATTATGCTCATAAACCAAGGTACCACTGTATATCATACAATAAATTTTCAAAGGAGAGTGTCTTTAATCACAGACTTAGAGTACAGTCCTAATCCCCAGTTAGGCCAGCCTAAACCCCGGCATAAGTCCTGTGCTTACCTGGGGTGTCACAAAAGTGCCATAAGATTCTTCTGCACCACTCCTGGGGGAGGGTTAGGCCAGTGCACAGACAAGCGCTTGCTTTCCTGTATCACCACGGGAACAGATGACTCGTACCGGCCTAGGTTAGGATTGCACTCTAACTCTTTTTCCTGATATAGAGCAACTCATAGGAGACTTTGAAAGGGGAAATAACTAGCTAATCTTAATTGTGACAGTAAAAAACAATGAAATTGGCTGAATCTGCAAAAAGAAAGTATTATAAAGCACTCTGTATATTGGCACTTAGTTCCAGGAAATCATACATTTATTAGGTTATCACATGGGCTGCTGGGTTTGCACAGTAGCAGGAAGATGTGGACAGCATCAGATAGCAGATCATGGGCTGTCTTTTTATATAACCTGTTTAAAGACCTGTATTTTTTCCTAATCTGGGCACTGATCCAGTACCATACCTGGAGATCTGATTTGCAGGCTGTGTTTCCATGCTGAGCCATTTCTTTTAAAAAGGGCCATAAAGAGTTAACTTTTTCTGCCAGTGAGAAGGGAACACCAACTGCATTTTTCAAGCCCAGCTGCATGGCTGCTGTACGCCTGTAGACAGTGAAAAAGCCATGGAAGGAAACCAGTAACTTGGATTGGAAGATGCAAACAGGGCAAACTATAAGGCAAATTCCAGATAAGTCACATGATGGAACTGAGGTTAAGGACACAACAAGGTGCAATATCTAGTAGTTAGAGGTGGCCCTTTGTATTTTATTTTCAGCATCACTCTTCTTACTGGTCAGTCTGGGCTTTATTGGGAAATCACTAGTCATTCCTATCTGCTATCATCAAAGCTAGGAAAGTCAGACAGAAGGAGGTCACTTTGGGAAATCTCCTTTGCAGAAAGGAACCAAGGAAGTCTTCTTCTGTACAATCCGACCAGTGGTGGGCTCCAGCAGGTTCGCACCTACTCTATCGAACCAGTTGTTAATGAGAGACAGGACATATAAAGTTTAAAAATAGCCATTTAAAAGTGGCTGCCAGATGGGCAGAGAACCGGTTGTTAAATTTTTTCTAGCCCATCACTGAATCCGACCCGTCACCTAAGGTCATCTGAGGAGGCACTACTGACAGTGCTGCCACTAAGATGTGAGAGGTGTGGCAGCCAGAGATAGGGCCATCTTGGTGGTGGCACCCCGGCTTTGGAACTCTCTCCCCTTAGAACTGAGGAAAGCTCCCTCAATACAGAGCTTCAGGAGGAGCCTTAAAACCTTTTATTTCAAAAAAGCTTTTTAATAGGGCAGAGGTTGGGGGGGCTATTGTTTTATTGTTTTTACATAAATGTTTTTAGCCTGGATGTTTTAATTGTTTTTATTAATTGTAATATTTATGTTTTTAATTATGTTTTATGTTAGCCACCTTGAGTCAGGCTAACTGCCAGAGAAAGGCAGAATATAAATTTTTAAAGTAAAATAAAAAAATAATCTTTATTGCTGAATATTGACTTCCAACCAAACCCAGGAGGTGACAAGGAGCTGGGAAACAGCATTCAGTAGTTTTAAGGGAATGTGAGTAGGCCAATATGGGCACTATCCTATGGCATCATAGGCAGTGGAGGGCTCCAGCAGGCTTGCACCTCCTCTATAGAACCGGTTGTTAATGAGAGATAGGACGTACAAAGTTTAAAAATAGCCATTTAAAAGTGGCTGCCAAATGGGCATAGAACCGGTTATTAATTTCTTTGAATCCCATCACTGATCCTAGGATTGCACCACCCTTAGTCATTCAGTGGTTATGCTCTTGCACAGCATTGGACACTGTTGCTCTTTGCTTGGGTTTGTCAGGGTGAGGAAATCCAAACCACCTAATCACCTTTAGGGCAGTGGTTCCCAAAATATGAGTTGTGGCTCCTTGGGGAGCTTCAGAATCAGCTGGGGAGCCATGGAATCCTTGCAAAAAAAAAACCTACAATCCTATGCAATTAGTATAGGACTGTAGTGCTAATGAAGAGCCACAGCCAATGGCCCAGTAGTTTAATAAAGGAGACACCAGATAAAAAAGTTTGGGAACCACTGCTAGATTGTTAGGTGGCTGGAGATGGGTATGCTGCAACTGGAATTACACCTAAGTCATTGTAGCATAGGGAGAAGGATGGATGCCAATGCTTGATCTGAGTGACCCCCACAAGGCTATTATTTTGTCTTAAGAAGAATCTTAATAAAGTCAGTGACTGATCTTCATTTGAGACCAATCTCAATCATAAGAGATTGCAATCCAATCTCTTGGCACACAGCTACAGAATACCCTTAAACTTTTTAAAAGTCATTTTTTATTCCTCATGCCACCACCAAAAAGTCAGTGAAAAACAAGTTTAAACCATGCAGGTGATTCCTCCTGCCATTCTACTTACTCTGTGTTCCATAGCAAGCTCAAAAATAAAAGAATGCAGGTCAGGACTGCATGGACCGACTGCACATTAACCTTTGTTCTCTATGTATCTATCTACAGTATTTATATACCGCTTTTCAACTATATAGTTCACAATGGCCCACAGTACAGAACAACTCCTTGATACATACCTTTCTTTCTCCTCTGGTGTGTTTTTTGGAAGTTTCATTGCATCCTATAGAAAGGGGAGAAAAGTATATTTAATGTTATGGTAAAGCTACTTATTAGATCTTTGAGAAATCCAGAATTCTCCCCTTCACCTAGCCTAGCCTGAAAAACCACTTGTGTTGCTTGGGGGGGGGGGAATATTGCTCGGGTGGATGTTGCACAGAGGGGAGATGTTCCAAGGAGGGGAGATGTTGCACATAGGGGTTTGTTGCTACGTTACTCAGTACTTATTTACATTTTATTTCTACACCTCACTGTCCCATTACTTACCCACTACTTAATAAATAAGGCTGTAGTGTCTCAGCAGTTAAGATTCTGTGCCTGTCAACCAGCAACCTGGGGTTTGAGACCTGGGTGCTACAAGACATAGTGAGCTCCCATCCCTTGCCCAGCTCCTGCCAATTCAGAAATTCAAAAGCATGCAAATTCAAATAGATAAATAGATACCACCTCAGTGGGAAGGTAAACAGCGTTCCATGCTCTTTGGTATTTAGTCATGCTGGCCATATGACAATGGAGGTGTCTGGACAGTGTTGGATCTTCGATTTAGAAATGGAGATGAGCACTGCACCCTACCTTTGGTCACAACTACCATGTTTCCCCTATAATAAGACCTAATCAGAAAATAAGACCCATCTAGACTTGCCCTGAGGTCTAAAGTAAGACCTATCCTGAAAATAAATCCTACTAAAATCCCACTTCCACATAGCAGCATCAAAGCCCATCAAAGCCTACGTGGGTCTACTCAGAAGTAAGCCCCATTATAGTCAGTGGGAATTACTCTCAGGCAATTGTGGTTGGGATAGCAGTCTCAGAGCATGATCATTGAATTGCTACTCAGAAGTAAGCCCCATTATAGTCAGTGGGACTTGTCCAAGGCAAGGAGCCTCAGAGCCTGCTGCTACAACTGTAGCAGCAAACCCAAGAGGCTGCTGGTGTTTTGCTGGCTTGGCCTGCCCTAAGAAGGTACCGGTATGTCCATATCTCCTGCCTCCCTGGTCCATGGCAGCTGCACTGGAGAGAATCCACTTTTCTCCCCCAGTTTGGGGGGCTTCACCCCCACACCAGGAGGAGCCCCCCTTCCCTTGTCTTTGGCACAAGGTTAACATATGTCCTCTTTTTCCAGGATATGTCCTCTGAAGTCCCCCCTTCCCTTGGATTTGCCTTCCCTTAGGGAACAGGGTGTCCTCTTTTTCCAGGACATGGTGTTCTCTGGAGACCCCTCTCCCTTCCCTTGGCTTTCGCTTTTCTTAGGGTACTGGGTGACCATATGTCCTTTTTACCAGGACATGTTCTGTTTTGTAGCCTGGTTCTACTGCTACTCAGAAGTAAGCCCCATTTAGTCAGTGGGACTTACTCCCAGGAAAGTGTGGTTAGGATAGCAGTCTCAGGGCATGATCGTTGAGTTGCTACTCAGAAGTGAGCCCCATTATAGTCAGTGGGACTTACTCCCAGGCAAGTGTGGACAGGATAGCAGCCTCAAAGCCCAACCCTTCTGTGCAGACACACACAGAATAAGGATCTTTCAGCCAGACTTTCCTGGGAGTAAGCCCTTTGAGTGTGGTGGGGATGGATGGGACTTACTTCTGTGCCCAGGGTGACCATATGATTGGATTTGTCTCAATTTTTAGTCTCCTGTCTGGGTGTCCTACATTTTTGCTTTATTGTCCTACATTTTGCTGTCAATGTTAATTAAAATAAGGCCTACCCTGAAAATAAGACCTATGGTGTTTTTTTACCAAAAAAAATAATAAGACAGTGTCTTATTGGGGAAACACGGTAGCAGTGCAACCTGCTTCTTAAAAATGTGTGTCCATTTTATTTTCATATGCACTTCCTTCTCCCAGAAATGTAGGCTTCAATCTTAAGGTTTCTCATCCAAGGTAACTGAAACGTTACCAAATTTTTAAAAAATCTGCAGAAATTGTTTCAAGTTCAGAATGAATTGCTCGTTACCACCTTGCTTTGCAGAGGCAGAGAAAAAATAATAGGAAAACTAACTTACTCTTAAAGGAGTAAGAGATATTCAGCTTGTCAAACTCTTATAAATCTCACTCACCATGTAGCTGCTGAAAGCCAACGAGTCTGCATCTATCATGTCTACCAGTTCATTCATGGCCTGATGGAATGGAGTTATGACCTCCCTCATAACCGAGTCCAGTTCTTCAAACTGACGCTTTCCATACGTCATCAGCCCCACCATGCAGCCAAGTGCTGCTCCCTAAGAAAAGATACATTCTAATCTGTACCTTCTCAGCCACACAAGAGAACAAAACATGGCTATTACAATTTGTCTGCCTTTTCAGCAATAAGGAGGGGATACCCATATAAAGGCACAGCGGGGTTTCTCAACTCCCGGTTCAGGGACCACTGGAGGTCCTTGGCGGCTGCCTGACCAGTCTGCAAGAGGACTCCTCTAAGTGCATCTTCCCCATCTCAGAGCAGGAGGGCTCTGTCGGAGCATTGCAGTCTCAGAGCCCAATCCTATGCCTGTCTACACAGTAGTAAGTCCCATTGTAGTCAGTGGAGCTTACTCCCACGAAAGCAGGATTAGATTGCAGCCTCAGAGTCCAATCCAATGCCTGTCTACTCAGAAATAAGTCCCATTTTAGACAATGAGGCTTATTCTCCAGTAAAAGTGACGAGGATGTGTTTGTGCATTTTCAGTCCATCCTGCACTGAGACATTGGATTCTCACCTGAAATCCTATCCACAGTATCCTAGCAATAGCTCTATTTATTATAATGGGATTTGCAGCTGGAGGCAGCAGTGCTGTGCTCTAGGTGGGAAGCCTTCCCTCTAGGTCGCCAGTAACAGAACTCTCCCCCCACTCCTGGGCTGGACCCTGGAAATTTTTTCCCCCACAGAACTAGTCCCTGGGGCCAAAAAGGTTGAGGACCACTGCCATACAGGTCCTCAACCATACACTGCTAGCATCTACAATGCATTTGTAAATACAGTGTGCAAGGTTTCATGTAAGCCATGCTCAGTCCCAGAATCTTATTGCTATGGTAGAATTCAAAGTCTGAGTACTGGATGCTGAAAATGAGTAACCAGTACCCACATATATCTAAAATTATAGATATTAGAATTATCTTTAGACACATCTCTAGGGAATTAGAAGTCATAGCTTCCAGTCAAAAGCTGTTTTTGGAAACTAAACCACCAAAGAACATCTTTTCATACAAAGAATTTCTATTGCATTGTCCAACACACAAAACAGCAGCCATGGAAAGTATAAACATAAGTAAAAACAACACTAAAAGCATCATCACTGCAGAAAGAGCCAGTTAAGAAAGGCCAGTGGATGCCTGGGAAAATATGGGTGAAGACAGACCAGGACTACTGAGAGGGTGGAGCAATGCCTCAGCAACACCTCATGAGGTCCAGAAGACCTCATTCACTTGTGGTACATGTTAATGTCCTTATTCGTCAAGGCCAGGAAAATTGGATCACTCATTGGAGACCTCCAAAGCTGCAGGAGGTTTGCCTTCCATAGTGCTGAGACAGTACCCAGAATGATGGAGGATTACTCTCTGCCCAATTCAGACTAAGGAGTGATGAGAGTCTCTGCTTATTTTCTTCCAGTCTGTAATACATGCTCCTCCTCATTCACCACTCCTCTCTTCTCCATCTAGATCAGAGGTATCCAAACCCTGGCTTGAGGGCCAGATGGGGATTGTGGCGAGCCTCCATGCAGCCCACTGGCAAACCCCCCTCCTCAGGCAAACCTTGTAATCCTCCAGAGGTGAGGGAACCTCTGCCCCTCACCTTCAGAGAGGAATCTGAGGGCTGGAAAGACTGTACGCACCTCCTCTCTCTTTGTATGAATGTACTTATGAACTGGTTTGAAGATCACTGTTGGAAAAGGTTTATGGACTGATTCAAATTCATTCATTCATAAGTTCCATCTTTAATATATTCATTTCAAAATTTATTCAAATTTGAAATGTAAATCAGTTCCTTTTTATTTCTGGCTCCCAACACTGTATCAAAGAGATGATGTGTCCCTCCTGCCAAAAAGCTTGGATACCCCAATCTAGATGATCAGAGATACTTGCAGGCAGATCGAAGTAATCAGGTGTTCCTTCCACAAGTTGACCTCAAGTTTTCTACCTCAAGATTTTCTTTCTTTGAGGAGGCTCGCATGACTGCCTTCCAATTGCAAGATTTAGCACATGCCCCACTGATGCAGCTATGCCAGTGTTCAAAAGTGAGTTAAGATTGTACCCTATGTAATCCATATATGAAGACAGGCAAATAAGATGCATTGCATGGAAATATGGGTTTGTGGGTTTCAGGCTTAGACTTCCTTTTTAAACAGTTTGACAGTGAAGTTACCAGAGAAGATATTGCTGCTGATACCGATCCTCCTCCAGGAGCTGCTGACCTGGCACCAACTTTCTGCACAAAGGCAAGAACAGGCAGGGATGCCAGCCTTCCACTCTCTTCACCACCCTGTATCATATATCTTCAAAAGACAAAAAGACATACAATATATCTTCAATGGTATATGACATACAGTCATATGCAAAAGTCAAAAACATGTACCATATACCTTCAAAAGACAAAAAGGACACTGAAATAAACTCACATAAATCTAGACTGCTTGAATTCCAAGAACTGTCTGTTCTTCCTGCCATAGGAGAGCTGATAAATTCTTCAAACACAAACAAAGGCTTGTGGCACTTTAAAGTCCTATGATACTTTCCTCATAGTAATGCCAATTGAACACAATGGACCTTTTGAATATGCATGCCTAGAATGTTCCCTGCTAACTGGGCACCCGGGTCGGTCCCCACAAGACAGGGTGAGCTCCTGTCCTCAGCCCAGCTCTGTGACACAGCTGGAACCAATCGCATCAGTTCTGCCTTTCCATTGGACTATTTCAGTGGCGTGGAGAGGGGGGATATGCTATTGGGTAACAGCCTATCCTCCACATCAATCTAACCCAGGCCTACGTGCTTTGCATGCAGCGTATGCAGCGCCGAGCACGATACCATAGTCTCTCAAGAGTTTTACGATACGATACGACAAACCTTTATTGGCATATGCAGCAATAAAAAGACACTAGTGAACATAACAAGGAAAAGTATAACACTAGTGATGCTCACACCCTGAGTACACAGGAGAAACTTGTGGAACATTTAAAAGGAAAGTATAAACAGATAAAATATCTTGTAATTGAGTATTGCAGCTGACAAGCAGTGAAACTAATCTATAGCTAAAATTAATGAGTTTGGAGGTTAGTGAAATCTATAAGGGCAGGTTGAGCTTTTTTAACGCAGGAGTTTTGGACAATATATTTGAAAGAAAGGAGGCAACAGCAAATGTCAGAAGCTCTATCATGTCTTCCATAAACAGTGAGAGAGATGTTGGGGAGGTGGGTGGGTATAATAGGAGCCAAGGGGCAAGGTACAAGAAGGACAGAAAAAGAGAATATGTGAGAGGGTGTCTGGAACTTCTCTGCAAAATAAGCAAAGACGTTTACTGTGAGGGATACGGAGGAATTGACCATAGTGAACAGCAGAAGGAAAAATATTAAATCGGGCTAAAATAAAAGCCCGTTTCAATGGGGCGTTGGAAAGAGAGTAAAAGTAATTGGAGGTAAGAGCCTCCAATTAATTGTGGGTATAAGCCTAATGAAAGGGGGGAACAGATTGGATTGAGGGAGGTTCTTAGGGAATTGAATTCAGCCTGGAAAAGATGTTCCCTAATGGTGTTATAAGCTTGCGCAAGGTTGAGGACGGCTAATGCTTCTATTGAGAGATTTATGGAGAGGAGTTTGGATTCGACTGTTCGAAACCAAGAGGAGGTGAATGGATCTTTTAACAAAATCGAGATAAGGGAATCAGAGGAAGGGGATAAATGAATTTTAAGCCAAAACTTGAATGTTAATAACCAAGCATACGTGGAGGGGGAGATGGAGGCCGAGTTCTATTAGTATAGTGGCCAGACGGATTAAATTTGGGATTCCAAGAATTCTCCATAGAAAGGGAGCAAGAGTTAGTAAAGGGGTGCTCCTCTTTTATTTAGCAGGGGAAGACTAACTGCAAAGTCTTAAATAGTGGCTTTTGCTGGTGTTCTTTTGCATATTTTTAGATTGTGAGCCCTTTGGGAACAGGAACGCATTAGCCATTAATTTTTTTGCTTTGTAAACCACTTTGTGAACTTTTTATAAATACGGTACTTTAGACTAGAACAGATAGATAAGGATGGATGGATAGAGATGGACAGATGGATGGATAGAGATGAATGGACAGACTGACTGACTGACTGACTGATTTGTGCTGTAACACATTTATAAGGGACATTTAAGTATAAGGTACAAACTATGCCAGCATGCAAAAAGCATGTTGCTAAGGTGTGCTGCCAACATAAAGTACCACTTTTTTCTGAAAAATGTGTGGGAGGTCATCCTTATAAGAATGACTGCATGTGGGAAGGGGGAACCTCACCACATGAGTTGGGTGCTTCCTGATGAATTGTAGGAACTTGAATCTAAGTGAGAGGCAACCCACAATACTGGTTAGATCAGGGGCAGGGGTTCTGCATTAAACTGCAGCAAATCCAGACTTCTCTGAAGTAAGAAAACCAAATTGGTCAGTGTAGAAAAAATATAAAGAAGGAAAATCACTTCCTGTTTATCCTGCCCTCTTTATGTATACAAGTGGTCACAAAACTCATTGCTGCTGTCCAACAAAAATATGATCTCCTTCCAGACCACAGCTTTTTGTTCATCGATAGGGCTCATCTTCTCGTAGATCTGGGCACTGGGACACTATGGGCAGTTGCATCTTTTGCCTGGCATCCCAAAACAATGCACAACAGGCTGTCCAGGCAGGCATGACGACCCAGAGCGTCCTGCTGCCCAGGTCTACAAAAAGGACAAACCATGCAGAGGATGAATGATAAGGTCTGTTAATTGGGCAGATGGGTTCGTCAGAACCATAGATTTTGGCATCCAGGCTAGGATTTGAACTGCCCTGACACACCATTAATACCACTCTTCATTAGCAGTTTCTATTGACTGAAGCCACTGACATCACTAATATTCAGTACTAATATTCAGTACAAAAGCTATAAAAAAGTGGAAGTATCCATACTCAATTATGCGCTCCTTGGGCCTGAACGGAGACAAAGAATCCAGCCCGAGTCGATTGATTACCTGCAGTTTAAAAACATATGTTCATAGATGCTCATTTCATTAAACAGAATCTGAAATAGGTAAGAGCCCTTTATTTATTGCATTGATCAACAAGCCATGGCAGTGACTGCAGACACTGTTGGAGGGTCCCCAGAAAATCATTTCCCAGAAGTATATATCTTTCATGGCCAAATTGCACATCAGTCTGAATGTGTGATATAGCCTATTGCTTCAGAGGTGATCTGTGTGTTGGTGTGTGTGTGCAGGGGGGTGGGTGTTTTTAAAAAAGAGGATTTTTAGAAAGTCAACTGATAGCTGGTTATGTTGGCACAAGTCCAATGCTGGCCTGTTGTGGGTAGGGCATTTCTACACTACTCCTAAAGGGAGTAAGCAGTGGTGGCCTTCAGGGGGTTCTCACAGATTCTATAGGTTCCTTTGCTAATGAGCGCCTGGTTCTGCAAACTGGTTACTAATGGGACATAGAACCTGTTGTTAATTTAGGTTGAACCTGGTAATTTTTTTGAATCCCACCACTGGGAGTAAGGCCAGTACACTGACATGTGCCAGCCTCACCACACCACTGTGGGAATAGAGGAGATGGGTGCTGACTTAAATTGGTTACAGTTGCATCCTGTGTTACTTATTAATAAATTTAAAACTATTACATGTCATTTATCACACATAGTGCGCAATCTAGAGTAACTACGAGGAGTCCTTTCTCCAGTGTAAGAACAATTAGCTCTGGATTGCAATATGAATTTCACATAGGTTTTCACTAGGTGGTACTGAAACTACATCGACGTAAATGTCTCTTAAGTACTCCCATAGTTACTCTGGATTGTAGGGATAATGCATTAATTACAAAAATGCTACATGCTGCCTCATCACTAGAAAAAGGAGGACAATTAAGATTTTTTTCCAGGACACAGGGCTTAAAAAGGGGACATGCAGTAGAAAAAGTGGATACATTGTCATTCTGGCTGGTTGAGAACCTCTGCCTTAGGGTGTCTAGCATGCTCATGATGTGAGGAATTGCTTCAACCAGTTTCCCCCAAGCTCTGCCATCTTGGATCTTGTGAGATATCATGAAATTCAAGGTAGCAGTGTCCTAGGGCCAAATTCAGAGCAAGTTCAGCCTCCTCTGCCCCAACTTCTTTCTCCTAACTATTCTGAATCCAGAGCAGAAAGTTATGCTGCATCCAGAGAGTCAGGAAGCCTGGGCTGCCCTAACTGCTCCAGAGCATGCTAAGTAAGTGACATCTGGAGAGGGCTTGCTCCTGAGGAGACGCCCCTTAGATCACACTGAACAAGGAACAGTTCTGCACATCACCCGGTGCGGAAGTCTGCGCGACACCCCCGGGACGCGCACACCCCCTTCCTGGACTGCACAGTTGCCAAAGTTGGTGCCTGTGCAGTACTCTTCTGAAGCCATTCGGCCATTCGGCTTCAGAAGCAACTGCGCAGGTGCCAACTCTGATGCCTACGCAGTCTCCTCTGAAGCCAAATGGCTTCAAAGGAGACTTCCTTAGAGCAGAGGAAGTCTGCACCTCGGCATGGCCATTTGGCCTTGCTCAGGAGGCAGAACGGCATCCAGGAGCTGCCACTCCACCTCCCGAGCGAGGCCAAATGGCTGTGCAGAGGCATGCACTGCATATGTCCAAGCCTTTGGACATGCACTGTGCATCTCTGCACAGCCATTTGGCCTTACTCTGAAGGTGGAGCAGCAGCTCCTATCTGCCGTTCTGCCTCCTCAGTGAAGCTGAATGGCCGTGCAAAGGCACGGACTTCCTCTGCTCTAAGGAAGTCTCCTCTGAAGCCATTCGACATGCTCAGTGTGTCTCTGCGCAGTGCACCTCAGCTGCCCATTAGGGCCAGTTCCAAGGATGTGGCAGCTTCTGGCTGCTGCTCCGCCTTGGAGCAGGCCTGAATGGGCACAATGACACCTGGGGCCTGCCATAGGACTGTCAAACTCCTCTGGCGCATAACCAGAGATGGGCTGGCCCCATCCCAAGATCCGGTTCGCCGGAAGTGGTAGGGGCCAGCCGGGGTCAGGGGGCGTGGGCGGGGCGTGGGCTGGGCGAGGGGCGGGCGACGTCTGCGCATGCGCAGTGCCTGCCCTGGAGTGAGTGAGCCTGCTTCAAGGCAGGCACTGCGCAAGCACCGACATAGACGCTTGCATAGTACCTGCCCTGGAGTGGGCGAGCCTGCTTCAAGGCAGGCACTGCGCGAGCGCCGACATCGACGCTTGCATAGTACCTGCCCTGGAGTGGGCGAGCCTGCTTCAAGGCAGGCACTGCGCGAGCGCCGACATCGACGCTTGCATAGTGCCTGCCCTGGAGTGGGCGAGCCTGCTTCAAGGCAGGCACTGCGCAAGCACCAACATCAACGCTTGCATAGTGCCTGCCCTGGAGTGGGCGAGCCTGCTTCAAGGCCGGCACTGCGCGAGCGCTGACATCGACGCTTGCATAGTGCCTAACCTGGAGTGGGCGAGCCTGCTTCAAGGCAGGCACAGCGCGAGCGCGGACATCGACACTTGCATAGTGCCTGCCCTGGAGTGGGCGAGCCTGCTTCAAGGCAGGCACTGCGCGAGCGCCGACATCGACGCTTGCATAGTGCCTGCCCTGGAGTGGGCGAGCCTGCTTCAAGGCAGACACTGCGCAAGCGCCGACATCGACGCTTGCATAGTGCCTGCCCTGGAGTGGGCGAGCCTGCTTCAAGGCAGGCACTGCGCGAGCGCCGACATCGACGCTTGCATAGTGCCTGCTCTGGAGTGGGCGAGCCTGCTTCAAGGCAGGCACTGCGCGAGCGCCAACATCAACGCTTGCATAGTGCCTACCCTGGAGCGGGCGGTGGGCGCAAAAACATGGCGGACCGTACCATGCATTTGCATTTTTTGCATTTCCCTGTTGCTGGCGGTTCGCTAGCGGCAGGGAAACTGGAAGATCCGGTACGGGCGAGTAGGCCCGTACCGGTAAGTGCCCACCACAGCGCATAACCCCATACGAAGCACATCAGCCAATGCAACCCACACCAGTCTGGTGACGCCACTGGGTGCCTGCCTTATACAGAGTCCCTGATGAGATGCCAGTACATTCTACAGTGAATACAAGGGGTTTCTTGGAGTGACGTGCTGTATCCTGAGGTTAGTGGGCAGCTGTAGTTGTTCCATATCCTGAGGCTGAGAGGTAGGGGTTGCAGCTAGGCTGGCCAAGAACTCAGATTTTTGGTCAGTACTTCCATTCTTACTTATCATGGACTCCTATATGTGCTCCTGAGGTGGTATAATGCTGAGGAGCTGGAAGAGGGCATTTCTGCCTTGGAAACAGGCTCTGCATACAGAGTAACTGCTCTGCCCTTGGCAACATGCCTCTCCTGAACTGCCTAGGGCACAGCAGCTAAGGCAGAGCAGGTCCATCTCTCTTAGGGCACCCTATGTTGCCTTGCTCTGCCCTAAACCTTTTCCAGAGTAACTGGGGTGGACCATCATGCAAGTTGCTCCACCCTAGTGATAGATAAGGCAAACAAAGGGCTCTTGCGTGCAAGGAATATTTGCTCTGGATTTGGCTGTTAATCTCAGATGAAGAGGCTGTGGGGGTGTCATGATAGATAGGTTTGGGAATCATGGAATCAATGCATTTCATGAGACCTCATACACTTTAGCCCTTTCTCTCCAGCTTCAGAATATAAACTAATGAAAAAAGTTACCAGTCTGATTTTATGATCCTCCTCAAGAATGAAAAGCTTTTCTTTCTTAATGTAAAATTCTGCTGCATCCAACATAGCCTTTTTGGGGACCAACCCCACTAACTGAGATCCCACCACTGGCAAATTCAGATCCTAGAGGCAAAAATGTGAGTTTTACAACCCATTAGCATTATAGATATTTGACAACCAATTCCATCTAACAGGTAACAACACATCATAACACAACAGCCACTTCTATAAGGACTACCAGTGCAGTCCTATGCAGGTCTACACAACTCAATGAAATAAGCATAACTGAGTTCATCATAATTATACCACTGTATAATTATACCACTGGTTTTCAAAAAGAATCCAAAGACCAGATGTCTTTCCATATGATGTGTAACACACCCATGTCAGTCTTTGAGTACAAATACTATTTGTACTCAACATAATACAAAGTTTTCAACATATCATTCATTCCCATATCATAAATAAACATGGTTAGGATACAATTTAAAGCGTCCATTAAACAACACTACCTTTATATGAGATTTTTTAAAGATGGTAGATTGGTTGGTTCATTCATTGGTGAACATAGTTCAAGGAATATATTTACATGAACTTCCTAAATTTCTTCTGTAACTTTCACTGGTGAACATAGAAACAGAGTTGGAAGGGACCTAATAAGTCATTTAATCATTGGACTGGGGGAGAATACAACAGAATAGAATAGAATCATAGAGTTGGAAGGGACCCAGTGGATCATCTAGTCCAACCCCCTGCCTGTAGCAGGAAATCCTCGCCTTGTGGGGACCCATGTCTCAAACCCTGGCCTGCTGGTTAACAGGCAGTGGTTAACCACTTGCACCATCAGAGGACTTAACATTTCCTGTTGCAAGAACTTGTCCAAGAATATGTCCAATCCTTAACATGAAAAAGTCACAGTTAAAATAGAAAAAAATGGGCAATTGTAAGCAAGGGATGTTATACAAATTGGACATAATTAATAATGTCATCCTCACAAAATGATGACTTAGTGTCTGTACCTTTTTTAATGTTCCAGTGATTTCATTTATTGTATCATTTTTGATGAAACCCTTACTCAAAACCCCGTCTTATTATTATCTCCACTTGGTGGGAAGAGAGGTGTTTTAGGCTCTTAATTAATTTAGGCTGCAATCCTAAAGACATTTTCCTGGGAGTAAGACCCATTGAACACAATGGGACCAACTTTTTTGAGTAGATATTATTAGGATGGTGCTCTATGTTAAGTGCTCTATGTTTATAATAGAAGTTAAGAATACTAGAAGTTAAGATAATTGCCTAAATTAATAGAAGAACCAGGATTTAACCAGGAGCTTCTGGCATGTCACTACTTGGCTGTGTGTTACACCTGCTCTCATAGAGAAGTACAATGAGACGTACTCATTCAGAGACTTTAACAAATACAATCTTATAGCTTGGAAATCAGTGTTTTTCTCTTAGAGGACCTGCAGGACATCTTGAACTCATGGTACTTGGGTATCTTTCTGAAAGAGGCTGAGGGCAAAATTCTAACCAATATAGGCCAGCATAAATCACCTGGCATATCTTCCCATGATGATGTGGGAAAGTCGGTGTATGCCTGTGCAGTGGCCAAACCCCCGCCCCCTAGGAGTGGGCAGATGTGCTTTACAGGACTTTGTGACACATCCAAGTCCACACAGGATTTATGCCAGCCTAACTGGAGATTAGGACTGCAGCCCCAATATTCTCATTAAGTATCCCTGTAAAACTTGCCTGAGCATCAGTGCAGACTTCCTCATAGACTGTATGGAGGGGGGTAATTTCAAAGTCCAACAGATTTGTAGAGACTTGAGCGATATTTTCTTCATCCAGGTACCAGCCCATGCCTTGCACTTGCTTCAATCGCCCAGGCTGCAAAAGACAAACAAAAGGATCTGGCTTCCTACCCTTGCTCTGCAGATACATACTCATGCAGGAATGTCAGTTACTAACACCTTTGTCACAACCCTCCCACATCAACAGAAATGACCATGTAAATAAATTCCATGAACTATGTTTACCAATGAATGAACCAACCAATCTACAATCTTAAAAAATCTCATAAAGAGGTAGCGTTGTTTAATGGACTCTTTAAATTATATCCTAACCATCATTATTTATAAGGGAATAAACAGCTAGCGGCAACTGCCACCCTATTCAACTACTCCCATTGGATTGGTGGTCATTCGGCATGGGACCACTTTGTCCTTTCTACTGGAACTCAGTGGGCTTTCCACACTCCTGGTGTGGTTATGATTGCTGAGGGCCGTATCTGCAGGCATAACTCTATTTCTGCCAGTGGATAAGCCCAAATTGCTGTGTGTCTGCTGCAGCAAAAATAAAGGCTCCTGTATAAGGCTAATAGCTCTTAGAAGCACAAACTTTCATGACTTGAGCCCACTTCATCTGATGCATGAAATATACAATTGATGGTGATCACACAAAGGGTTGTATCATACATTCCTTTTCTGCAAATAGAAAGCACTTCAACATACATACCAGAGGGGCAATTTCTGATTATCTCTCTTTTACCTTGTTCGTTCTCTGTCATACCACTTCCCATGGTCAACCTATTACAAGAAGTAACTGGCGATGACATCATTTTCGGTTACATCTGGTTTGGGAGACCAGATGCAACATGAGAAACAGCAGTAAGAGTAAGAGGGGTGAAGTGGAGGGGATTTTTGGAGTGTGGAAAAGCATGCTTTGGAGCTCTGCCCACCAAGCCGAACCTTCTACCACAGTTTGTTGAGTCATGCTCCTAGTTCCCTCTGCGCAGCTGATGGGTACCATCAGACACAATTGGTGGTACCTGTACCACTGATTGAGAAACACTGGCTCTAAAGGAAAGAGTGGAGAGATACTCTTACATCAATCACTCATACCTGGTCCTTTCGACGACCCTGCTCCCGGATATTAAGTGCGATCCGATGTGCTTGCTCCTTTGTGCACAGCAGATTGATGTTATAAGCTATGAGGAATTTCCGTGCCCCTGTTACTGTTGCTCCCCATCTTGGAACAAAGTGTGCTGAGCCAAAATCAGGAGTCCATTCTAGATTCTTTAGCTTAAGAAAAGGATGGAAGGTGGCTATAATTCTTATAAGAGGAATACTGTACCCTCATTTTTAAAGGAAAATAACAGGGTAATTGATTTGTTGCACACTATAACATTTCAGAGGTAATTGCAATACTTATTGGGCTGATTTTTCTTCCTTTGAATGAAAAAATGCTAAGATTGTTGCTAGGATCATGTTTTTAAATCATTCTTCTAGATACTATAAATATATGAGAATCAGACAGCAATCCTAAGTGATCTTTTTGGCCAGCTCAAGTGACTTGCACAGGCCCATGGTGTTACAAAAGTGCTGTAAGGAACTTTTGCGCCTCCCAAGGGATTTAAGCAAGTGCATGGCCGCTATGGAAACAGAACTCAGGGTGAGTTGTTAGGGTTAGCTGCTAGGGTGAAGCTGTGTGGGAAAGAAAGGGCATTCCTGTGTGTGGTTGGGCGGTTTAGGGAGTGGGAGGTGGAACATGGACTGGCAGTTATGTGAGATCCAAGCCTCTGCCTCAGCAAGCCTCTGGCTCCTCCCATGTGCTTATATTTAGGCCATCTCCAGAAATGGCTGAAATCTGGGAGATCTATTGGGATTTTCCCTTCCCCACAGTAGTATGGCAGTAGTCCCAAAATTTGAATTGGATATAGTACAAGCTACACCTCCCTGCCAGTTCCAGTGCAAGTTGTGATTGTGCTGTCAGTCACTATCTCACACTTATTTGTAAACAGAAACATAATGTGGGGAGCAGTGATGGGGTACAGGAGATGTGGACTACACCTAGTGGTTACAGATTAGTTAGGTGACTTGTGTGGCTTAGCTAGCTGTCTGTCTGTCTGATAATGACACAAACCCTAGTGATGCCACTGCATTTAGACTGTGCATATGATATTGTAATTTATTCTGGAGGTCTGGAATGAGAGGAGGTTCATCATGGGGGTGATCCAATGAGTTCTCACACCAGGTGATCCAAACCGTAGTGACATCTTTGGTGGAGAGAAGGCACATCACATTTTGTATATATACTACTAATCTTCATGATAAGACTCATATAAGAGTAAATCCTTTTTCAATACTACTCAGCTATCATTCAGGATGTCACCAGTTTTACTAGATGCTGTTTTAGGACCTCCATTCAGAGCACGATACCACAGTTTTTCAAGACTGAAGGCCAATTATGACATGATGATGACCAAGAACTCTGTGAAATCATTTCATAAAGTTAATCCAAGCATTCTCTTATCACACAATATGTTGCTACACATTTGTCCTTTGTTCTCAACCCAGTATGGCTATCATCACAAATGCAAAAAATCATACTTTCTCAGGGAGGGCTTCATACTCTCCTGCACGGATGGCTGGCAGAGACCTCCTGCTTTCCTTCATAGCTGCTGCACCATACAGATAAACTGCAAGAAGAGACATTTGTTACTTTAACCCAGGGGTCTCTAGACGTTTTTGGCAGGAGGGCCATACTATCTTTCAGTACTATCTTTCAGGACCAGAACAAAAAAATAATTGATTTATATTTCAAATTTGATTAAATTTATTTAAATGAATATATTAGTGATGGAAGTTGTGAATGACTGAATGAATTCAAATCAATTCATAAACACTTTCCAACACAGAAAGAGAAGATGATCTTCAAACCATTTCATCAGCACTTCCATCCACAAAGAAAAGATGTGTGTGCAGCCTCCTCAGCCCTCAGAACGCCCTCCAGAGCAGGGGTCGGGGAACTTTCTTACACTTTACCGCAAAATATATTTAGATATGCCGATGTTACCCCCTTGATTTGAAAGGACTTGGAGGCAGGGCCCAGGGCATCACACAGGGAAGCGTGTTATACACAAGGGCCTGACGCTTTCCTGGGAGTAAGACACTTTCCTGGGAGTAAGACACTTTCCTGGGAGTAAGCCCCATTGAACACAATGGCGCTTACTTCTGAGTAGACATGGTTAGGACTGGGCTGTGTATTATATGTTGACTAGACTGGATTCTGGAAAGGGGGAGGCTGTGTGGTGTTTGCAGACAGATCTATGCCCTTTCCTGGGAGTAAGTCCCAGTGAACACAATGGGGCTTCCTTCTGAGTATCTTGTGGCAGACGCATCGCTGGGGCAGCTGCTGCTGGAGGAGTGTGGCTGCCAGGCTCTTGTGGGCCATCTCCAGGCTGGCAGGGGGTGGCAGGAAGAAGGCAGGGCAGGCAGGGGCTCCTGGAAGAGCAGAGGCTGCGATGAAGCGTAGAAACAGAGCTCACCCTGACCCCGCTGCTTCTCCTCAGGCTGCTCTCATTGCCTGGCTCCGAGGAGAGGGGGAGGAGCTCCCGCTTTAGCGCTCTGTTCTCCTTTTTGCACCTCGCGGCAGGCTCCTTCCTGCCAGTGCCTGGGGATAATGGATGGTCATTACCTTGCATTACAATGTCGACCGTCCATTACCCCCAGGAACTCCATTTTTACCCCATGTGGGTTATTTCACCCCTGTTCCCCGACCCCTGCTCCAGAGGTTTGAGGAGCAGAGATCCCCTGGCCTCTGGAGGATTGATGGATGCTTGTATCTGTCCCCAGGGCCCTTTTATCTGTCCTCTGAAGACCCTTGCTAGTCCCTTCAAATCCAACGGCTGTCTTTGACTCCCCCATAATGTCAAAAAAGCAGACTGGTAAGAGCAACAGATTACTTGGGAAAAGCATGAATTGTTTCCAACATCACAGTCACTTGTGCAAAATAATGAAGCAATATAGGCAGGCCTTGGGCTGATTGCCTTTTGTTTGTTTTGTTTGGGCAAATAGTGCTATTGAAAACATGATTTTGTAATAGCATGCAAAGAACAAAATCTTTCTCATGGCAGAAGACATTCACAATCACCTGGCTACTGGCAGGAGCCAAATGGATTCTTTTGTGCTTTGCTGATTTCAGGAACCCCTCACATTACTCAGTGGGTGGAGATTTAGCCCTGTCGTTTTGCAATGCTGGAGGATCAGGATGGTTTATCTGCTCCCTGCACTCAGCTGCCATACTTTGGAACACTGTTGTCTGTAGGAGGAGGCTTATCAACACAGCAGCAGTCCACATATGCTTTGAACAATATTCACCTGGCAAAGCTGAGTGTCAGGGATCCCTTTCCCAAGGATCCCCTCACTGGAGAGTTCTCAGGCAGTGCCTGGAGGTGTCCAGCTCACAAGTCCCTCCAGGGGGGAGAGAGTTTCCACAGAGTGAGCCCTACAACCCCAACCTCCCAACAGCTGAGACCATCTGACAGGGTGGCAGCCAGCTCAGCCTCAGGAGGGACCAAAAACCCCTGGTGAGTGTGTAGAACTGGCTGCAGATGGGAGAAGGCAGGGTGTTGGGGCTGGAAGGCAGGCAGGTGCTGTGAGTAAACAGGGAGGGGCCAGAGGGATGGGGTCAACCCCTCTTGTATAATCCAAGGGAGGAAAGGGCAGGAATAGGTCCCAGGTTATATTGGCTCAGAGGTCCAGGATGAGGGGAGGCTGGAGAGGAGAAGCTTGTGCTAGGAGCAGCTCCACCCGTGACCACTGAAGCCTCAGGCCTTTGAGCAAGAGAGGGATTGAACCTGCTCAGGACCAGGCCTGGCCTCGCCTAGAAGTGGATAGTTCAGCATGCCCTGCCCCAGAGGCCCCTGACAATGACCTTCACAGATCACCCATGTTATGATCTCACATGAAGGTCAGGAACAACAAAGAGACATACAGTGCAATTCTAAGAATGTCTACTCAGAAGTAAGTCCCATTGTGTTCAATAGGAAAGTGTGGCCATAGTCTATGGGACATCCATAGTCTATGGGTGTCACCCCACTTCCTACCACCATGTGCACCCCTACTATACACAGATGGGGCTTATATGTATTTCATGTTTCACATATGTGCTGAAATATAGCAAACCACATGCAAACTACAGCACAAGAGGGATGATTCAATTTGGTAAGAAGTGAGCCAAGAAAGATTTGTGAAGAAATTTACTGGGCAGCAGGTTCTTTCTTTAGGTCACTTTTGCTGTAACTAACTCACCAGGTACATGCAGCTCCTCTGCTAAATGCTTCCCAAAAATATTGGCACAGCAAACACATTCTTCCATAGTGACATTCCTCACTGGGATGAAAGGGCAAACATCCAGGGCGCCCATACGGGGATGTTCACCTAGGACAGGGAAACAACTTAAAAGATGTGTGGAGCATGAAGAAAGAAAAGGAGCAGCTAAAGAAATGAGATCATGTTTACAAAGAGATGTTCATAACTCCATATGTTGAAGAAACAATCTAGGACTAAAAGTGCTATCCTAAGAATGTCTACTCAGAAGTAAGCCCTATTGTATTCAATGGAACCAACTCCCAGGAAAGTGTTTTAGGATTACAGCCTCTGGATCATTTTTAAGCTCACTGGTGAGAGCAATTGGTTAAATTGAATGCAATTGTTCTATTGATAGTTACGAAACATCAAGTGTGGCCCATATTCCAAGTGTAGTTCATTTATGTCCATTAATTCTCAAACCACAAAATGCCAAGTGTAGCTCATATGGGTCCACTGGTTCTCAAAAACAGTTTCTACCAGATCAAGGACGAAACAAACTGCCTAGAACAGGGGTGTCCAAACCTTTTGGAAGGAGGACCACATTATCTCACTAACAGCACAATCCTAACCATGTCTACTGAAAAATAAGCCCCTTTGTGTTCAATGGGTCTTACTCCCAGGAAAGTGTCTATAGGATTGCAGCCTAATACTGGGTTGGGGCCGAAATAAAGAATTTACATAAATTTACATAAACAAATATATTAGAGATGGAGTTAAATGAATGAATTCAAATCAGTTCATAAACACTTTCTAACACAGTGAGAGTGATCTTCACCCAGTTAATAAACACTTTCATACACAAAGAAAGGTGGTGTGTGCAGCCTCCCCAGCTCTCAGAATACCCTCTAGTTGCAAGGAGCAGAGTTTCCCTCAGTTCTGGAAGATGACAGACTTGCCTGCAGGTCAGATGGAGGGATTTTGCCATGGGTTCCATGAAGGTTTGTCATGGGCCACATCTGGCCCAACATTGGGGTTTGGACACTCCTGGCCTACAGCATGAGAAAGGCTGCCAGTACTCCAAGAAGACACCACAAGAAACATGACAAGATTCAGAATCTCTTGAGTTTCCCCTTATCCCATTCCATTTACCTTTGTGTTTTGACATGTCGATGAGTTGGAAAGCCATTCTAGCTGCATTCAGTGCACCGCTAACAACATCATGAGGATTCCCCACAAAGGTGTAGACTGTCCGATTTGTGGAAGGACCTGCATCCACATCCAGGAGCATGCATCCTGGTGTCTGAGAGATGGCCTGGCCAATTCCATCGATCACCTGGACCAGAATATAGCCTGTTATAGAGTTTGGAACTGGCAGTTTTGATTAGTGGATTCAGATCAAATTTATTTAAAGCAGAAAGCAGGGTCTGACAAACTGCTAAAACAAACATTCTTAATATTCTTCAGACAAAAATTAATTTTACTTTGAATAACTGGAAAGGACACCTTTCCCTTTATAGCTCTGGACTCTTCAAGAAGAAGTTTCACTAATCAAAAAGAGTTTGTGCTGTCAGTTTGCAGCAGAAGTATGTTGCTGATTGAGACAACACAATCCCACTTCTCTCTAAAGCCATGTTCAGTTTTTTTGAAAGCAATAAGTGTGTGAATGGTGTCTCAAAAATGTACACACATTTTCAGGATTTCCAATTGATACATGCTTCATTGTAGAAAACTTGCAACACTTGAACATTAACCTGCAATCCTATCCACAGTAACCTAGCATTAGCTCTATTGATTTATTATAGTGGGATTTACAGCTGGAGGCAGCTGTTCTGTGCTCTAGGTTGGAAGCCCTTCCTCAGGGTTGCCAGAGGCAGAATTTGGTCCCTGGAAAAGAATTTTCCTACGGAACTGGTCTTTGGGGCTAAAAAGGTTGAGGACCACTGCCTTCGTCAATAACATCAGCAGTTTGAAGATGCCAAAGGAAAGGACTTTGTCTAATTGATGGATGAATGGTCGATTGGTTATCTGGTTAGTTGGATCATGGATCTGCTTCTATATAACATATGAAATATAGTATAGTATGTGTGTGAGATATAGCATGCTAAATGTGCCACTGTATAAATTAAACGTTAAAGTATAAACATTTTCTTGGGACACCCTCTATTTATGAGACACCTTCTACAGCAGAAGGACTGAAGACTGGATTTATTTATTGATTTAGCATATGGCAAGTACATGGACTTAAGGTAAATAAAATGTTAATATCCAGTCCACCCAGCCATTCAAAGATAGTGGTCCATATTGGGGGGAAAATTAGACAGTGGGCCGATGTAAGCTCTTGATGGACACGCGAACACAATGTGATGAATATTTTGTGGAGGATCACCACAGTCACACTGAGGAGTAGCTACAAGACCCCACTTAAACAGTGAGTCTTTGCAGACTTTGTGACTAGGTTCTGTTAAGAGTTGACCAATGCTGGCACAGTAGGTCAAAACCTGGCACCTTTCCTGTAGGGTCATCTATGTTACTGCCTGTATCTGAGTGTTCAGCAGCCCATTTAACTTTCCATTGTGCACTGATGTTAAAGTTGTTAGTCAGCTGTTGTGCGAGTGCCAGAGAGGGCTTCTTGGATTTAAGCCTGCCAATGATTGCCAATGATCAGCAAGGACAACAATAATTTTGTTGTATTCTTTCACTAAGGCTTCAATCCTAAACACACTTTCCTGGGAGCCAGACAGAATGGGGCTTACTTTCAAGTAGACATGGATAGGTTTGTGTTTTACGACATATGGGTGCCCTTCGGAGAGAAAGGCGAAGTACAAATCTAATAAATAAATCTTGCCTTTGTAGAGCTGGTGGTGCTATATGGCTCAAAACAGGAAGCCAGCAAGTCAGAGTAGATTTTATACAACCGCTTATGATTGTCATTGTTTCATTTAGTCTGGCATCAGTCTTACCAGTGGGGCAGCTATCAAGCCATACAGGGTGCACAGTATTCTGCTACAGAATAGACCAACCCTAGTGCTAGAGGCTCCCCATCTTGATCCTCTTAGTGTCTGAAGTATGTTGTTCCTGAAACTAAGAGGATGAAAACAGACTGGAAGAAGACTGGATGAAAAAGCAGGACAGAGAGCTGAGATGTATCTGTCATATTTAAATGGGCAGGTTGAAAGTCTCCATAAGAGAAAAAGTTGCATATTGATACAGCAGTGTAGTTTCCAAGACCAGAAGTCCAAATGTTAAATGTTAAAAGTTATTTTCTCGCATACAGTTGGTGGGATTGCATTGACTTCCAACTAGTAGCTCAAGCTACAAAAATCTTTAGCCCAGTCCTGTTCTTCACCGAGAAGGGAAGCATGCAGGCATACCAAAACAGGCAGGAGCATGGGGAAATATTTTCCCTTATTCCTCTGTAAGCCCCTCAGACACCAAAGGGTCTTCTTGGGCATACAGCTGGCACACGTTTAAGGATAGAAAGGTTCTAGAGGTTTCTAGAGGGAAAGGTTCTAAAGGTTTCCCACCATACATTCCCTGGATACAGTTACTTCTGCCTCCATCATGTTTTCAGTGGTGGGCTCCAGCAGGTTTTCACCTATTCCATAGACCTGGTTGTTAATGACAGATAGGACATATAAAGTTTAAAATTAGCCACTTAAAAGTGGCTGCCAGATGGGCATAGGAACAGGTTGTTAATTTCTTTGAATCCCATCACTGCATGTCTCCTACTATCTCTCCAAGCCCCTCTCCAACCCTCTTCCCGCTCACAAAATGCTCCACAGCAGAACACTGGGACTAGCGGAACCTCTCCTGGTTGTTGCAATATGTGGGTGCCACTTACCATCCTTGGCAGCAGTTCAGTAGCACATGGCATCATGTTCCATTGCAGACAAAACATGTTCTGCTGCTTGAATGGTAGTTGGCAATTAGGCTGCAATCTCATCCACACTTTCCTAGGAATAAGCCATTTACCACCTCTGAGTACATGTGCTCAGGATTGTGCCTATTACACAATGACTCACTGAAAACAGGACTTTCAAGTAAATGTGCATTTCACAATTGACTTGGAACTTATATTGTCACAACCAAATCCTTTTATACATACCATACTTCAGAGCCTACCTGTTTGTTGTTGCCTTCAGAAAAATTGGGGACACATTCTACTAATTTTGACATTGTTCTGGTTTTTCTCTTTTTTTCCTACTCTGGTCCTGGAGCTGGGGTAGTCACTGGATGTTTGTTTTCTCTTCTCTTTTGGCTGAAATGTTTAACCTGAGGGTCAGGTGATTTTATAGAATACTGTACAGCCCGTGACCTTTGTCTCCAGGGTTTCTCATTAACTTCAACAAACTGGACGGGCAAAAAAGACAGTTTTCCAGATTGACATTTGGTTCAATTTTTTGCTCTACTTTTGAATCTCTGGACTGGCTCATTGTTACAATGGATAATGCACCAATAGCACAGCACTAGAATGGACTGTTAACACAAAAATACTCAGAGAAGTCAAAATATCACAAGATGATGCCACATCACAACTGACTACCCTTAGTATTCCTAAATAGTCCTTTCATAAAGACACAATTTAGCTTAATAAAATTTTAGCAGTGATAAGGGATAGGGGATAGAATCATACACACTCTGAAATGTAATTAAAAATAACAAAAACTAGCAAAAAGCTTGTTTGACAGCATATGGCTCCAGCAGGACTAGGCAGCAAGTGTGAATTTAAAAAGCTATCTTCTTCAAACCTGTTTTGGTTTTTTCTTCAACTTAAAAGCTTCTTTCAAGTACTGTATTATTTTTCACAGCACTAAAATTTCAAATATAAAAGAAACCTTATGTAGAAAGAGGCCTGTGAAAAGATGCACAGCAGCATCTCTTTGGATATGCCACCTGACAATAACAATCTAACAGCATAACATTGGAGAAAGCGATTAAACAGTGATTAAAAACCAAATCAGAGGAACTGCAAAAGGCTTCAGAGCACAAGGGATAGGCATCACCCACGGCTTACATGAAACATGTTATGTAAGGCTTTTCTGATTATTCTGCAATCTCATTTTGATTCTGCAATCTCATTTTTGCAGAATTTGTTGATTCTGCAAAATGAGATTGATTTTCACCATTTCCCCCCCATGATGAGTCATTGGACACATGATATTTATTCACACTGAGATGGGTGGTATTGCATGCAACTAAAAATGGGACACAGGCCTTGCAAAAAACTGGACCCATCTTGCTCAGGATACCATGAGAGCATAAACAGCAGCAGACTCTCTTGTTATTTCTGGCAGCCACATTTGGGAGGGGGTGTAGATTCTCAGGCTGCAGTAAGAGTAGATTGTGGGGTACAGACAGGGTGACCATATATGTCCAGTTTTTCCAGAACATATCCTGGATTTTAGCCTTGTGTCTTGGAAAAAAATTTAATTGTCCTCCTTTTCCTTGTAAGTGGACAGCATTTAAACTTCTTGTAATTCATAAATTATATTTACAGTAAGAAATTTTTTAATAGTTTTAAATTTAATATTAAGTAACATACCCTACAATCCCGTGTAACTACGGGAGCACGTAAGAGACATTTACGTTGACGTAGTTACGGCACCACCTAGTGAAAACCTATGAGCAATTCATATTGCAATCTAGAGTGCAATCCCTGTAGTTACTCTGGATTGCACCCATAATGTTTAAATTAATCACATGAAAGCTGAGTATTTCAGCTTTTATTTTGCAATTTCCTGCATTTTTCGTGGATATTCCACATTTTAGGGGGGCATTGTCCACTTTTTTGACTTGTGACATATGGTCATCCTGAGTATAGATGGAGTGCGGGACTGTATTCACGCCTTCAAATAAATAACACACAGCTGCATCCCAAGTGGAATGGGAGAAAAGTGAGCTCTTGTGGTTATTAGTTCCTCTTTCCCTGAAAACCGATGATGAAGTACTTAATTTGGTATTTGTGAGCTGAGCATTAACAACTGTCTTTGTTTTATTTTTACTTTATTTTGCTTATTCTAACATGTATCTCCCATCATCTACCCAAAATATGGTTCTTATAGTAGCTATCAACAACAAAATATACACATACAATAACAATAAAAGACACATTTAACCAAAAGCAAAATGAAATTTTAGAAAATCAAATAGTAGCAAATCAGTCACAAGCAGCCTGATACAAAAAGCACCCGCAGAACTCCATGCCTGCTTCCAGCAGAGATCCTTTTATTACATACTTGCTGCGGTGTGTGTCATTTCTATTAGAAATTTTGGGGGCAAGAGTTGCAGCGTGCACTACCAGGCAAACAGGGCCTTCTTGTCTTCTTTAGAAAGTTCACACAAACAGTTCAACAGCAGCAAAGTATCTCCAAGGAACTTTGATGGTACAATGTCAATCACCATCTTCCTGAGGTCAGCAGGGTTGTTGTGAGCTGGGTTGGAGTTCATATCTGGCCTTTGCTTCAGGATGCCGTACGTGTTGATGAGAAATTCGCTAAACACTGGGTGCACATCCGTGTGGTAGCCCATCTTCTCCAAACGAGTAGTCAGGTCTGCATAGCGCCGAGTCATGGCTCGATACTTTTTCTCATCCATAGAGCCATCTAAGGATGTCATGGAGACCTAGGAATTTTCATTTTCTTTTAAGCCACCAGCCCTTTACAAACAATTCTGGTTTTTGTTTTTTGTTTTTTTAGCAAGAGCCGAAGAGAAATTTGATCATGGTTGGTGGACAGATTTCTCACATTTCATGGGGAAGAAATTTTGGGTAACTTTGGGCGCAATCCAGAGTAACTACGGGGAGTCCTTGCTCCGGTGTAAGAACAACTTACTCTGGTTTGCAATATGAATTTCCCATAGGTTTTCACTTGGTGGTGCTGTAACTACGGGTGCCCGTAAAGTCTCTTACATGTTCCCGTAGTTACTCTGGATTTGGGGGTTTGTTTGCCATAGGATGTAAGAACATAAGAGCCCTGCTGGATATGGCCAAAGGTCCAGATAGTCCAGCTTCACAGTGGCCCACTCAGGCAACAAAGTATCTGTTTCATGGTGCCCTCCTCTGCACCTGGCGTTCTGAAGTTGCCTACATCTAAAATACAGAGGTTGCGCATCCCCATCATGTATTTTAATCCTTCAGAAAAGTCCATCCAGACCAGAGCTTGCTCAGGCATGAAGCCAGCTAAAGAAGGTGCCTCAGGCAACAAGTTGGTGGGGATAGCCCATCTCATGCCTCCTCTGTTCTTCCTCCTTTTTTCAATTTCTGGTTTGGAAAAGTGACAGAGGAGCAGGAGGGAATGTGGACATCCCTAGGCAGGGGAATCAGCATTTGGCATACTGCCTCAGCTATCAAGGTTTTGAGCTAGTCCTGCTTAGGACAATATATTAAGTGCTCAGCACTGCAAGGCAAACAGGAATGAGATCAAAAGCAAATGAACAACAGATGGAGAATTTGAACCTACTGTATAAACAAGCCTTGTTGCATTGCAAACTAAAATGATTTCTTCATCTAAGAATCTTTTGTTTTAAAAGAATCTTTGTTCCAAATCAATGAGCTTCTGTGGTCAGAATGAATGAGCAAATTAACAGCAGGATCATATTAATGGATTGTATTTATTATAAAGTTCCACCAACTCATGTGGTCACAGAGTCTGGGCCATGTCTGAGGCAAACAAAGCTGCAAATTAAGATGGAAAGAGGGTTACCTGTTTGATTTTCTCAGGAATATTGGACACTGTGAATCCATACAGCCGCATGATTCCAGGAAACACATATGCAAGGATACGTCGGTCTAACTGGAAGGCAATCTCCCCCACAATCCGTCCATTCTTTTTGCTGCTTTGAGCAATCTCCACATCTATAGGAAGTGACAAAATAGGGAAAGAAGCTGAGAATATTATTATAAATAAAACCATGATGACTCTATGGGCACAATCCAGAGTAACTACAGGGAATCCTTGCTCATTCCGGAAGCATGCTTTTTATGTGAAACACTCTTTATGCGAAGTGGATTTTCCCATAGGAAATAATGGAAACTCAAATGATTGGTTCCACAACCCAAAAAATATTCATATAAAAATATTAACTACATGTAAAAATGATGACAAAACACTGGAATTGAATTCAAAACATGCATTCAATGTGCATGATCCTATGAAGTCTACTTAGGCTGCAATCCTAAAGAAACTTTCCTGGGAGTAAGCCCCATTTAACACAATGTCTTCATTTAACACAATGTCTTCTGGGTAGACATTCGTCAGGAGACAGCAATCCAAGACACTTTCAAAGTTCCCCACTTTCTCCTTCTTTTCATCCTGAGTCTCTCTCCCCCCATTTCCCTTCTGGCTACCCCTGAGCTGCTTCTTGCTTCTTCACTGCTGTTCTCTCCCTCTGCCCTGCAGATGCCCGGCCACAGGAGGAACAGAGCGGAAGTGTTGCTTTCACTATGGGCAGGCGCACTAGGCAGCCCTGACGCTTTTTAAAAGGGCTGCTGGCCAGCGCGTCTGCCCAAACTGCCAACAAGTGTGGTTGTTAAGTGAAGCAACACTTGTGATGTGAGGCAGAATCCTAGAGAAATTTTTGCTTGTTATGTGGATCACTTGTTAAGCGAGGCACCACTATATGTATAAGTATATGTTATATAGAAATGTAATTTTTTATATATATATAAAAACTGGGCAAGAGACACTCCTGTCTCTCTCTCTTTCTCTCTCTCTCTCTCTCTATATATAACCCCTGCTAACTGGGCAAGAGACACTCTTTCAAGTGGGTGTTCCTCTTTTATTTATCAGCGGGGGAGAGTAACTGGCCCTCCACACCCCAGCAATGTCTGTTCTAGTGGCTTCTGCTGGTGTTCTTTTTGCATTTTAGATTGTGAGCCCTTTTGGGACAGGCACCCATTAGCTATTAATTAGCTATTAATTTTTTTTCATTTTCTTGTAAACCGCTTTGTGAACTTTTCAGTTGAAAAGCGGTATATAAATACTGTAGATAGATAGATATATACACTCTTCAATTATATATGCAGTATAATTGAAGAGTCACTGACTGACTCACTCATTCTCACACACACTCACTAATGTCCAGACAAAACTGCTGAACCTAGAAGCATGAAATTTGGGGAGTGTGTTCCGTCTGTGACAGAGGCACCCACTAAGAACTGGTTTTTGGAAATTCCAACTGGAAGCGGGTGAAAAGGGTAACACGTTTTCCTCCCTATACTTTCCATTGAAGAATTGCTGACTGATAGACGCTGAGCCCCAACCCCAGGACCTAAAGCATGAAATTCGGGGAGGGTGGTCCTAACGTGACATGAACACACACCATGAACCAATTTCTAGAAATTTAACCTCTAAGGGGCTGAAAAGGGTTGCAATACATTTTTGCCCTATAACTAACTTTGAAGACTGATCAACACCAGCCCCAAATCCTGAACCCGCTTGGTAGGGGTGCCTACAATTTTGGGGGGTGCTGCACCAGTGGGAACATGTTGCTCTTGGGCAGGTTGATGCTCATGGGCGGGTTGATGCTCATGGAACATGTTGCTCTTGGGCGGGTTGATGCACCTGGGGGGCTTGATGCACCTGGGGGCTGATGTGCATTGGGGGATGTTGCACAATGGGGAGATGGCACACGGTCCCCTTTGTATTTTACTCCCGCAACATGGGTACATTTCACTAGTATAAGAAATTGTACTCTTTTGTGGTTATGACATGCAATATGGTCACCCTGAGTTAGACAAATGTTTTTATCCAAAGTGCTTGGGACCAGAAGTGTTTTGGATTGGAAATTAGATTTTCATGTATTTTGGAAGACTTCCATAAACATAAAAGCAAGAATGAGGAGAGGACAGACCAGTAGAGTAGGAAGAACTGTGTCCAGTGAGAACTGTGTCCAGTGTATTTAGAAGTTGTCATCAGATTGGTGATGACAGCTGAAAGCTCCAAGCCTATTTTGATTGGTTAACAATCCTGCACCATACTGGAACTAACCTTAAGTGCAATGGCATATTCTCCTACTTAGTTTGCCTCCATCTCGTTTCGATTCCTCCTTTGTCTCCCTTATGTTAGTATAAACAGTTTAGGCCCTTGGGGGAGGGAGTTCTCCTTTCATCCTTTCTAATGCACATGTAAATGGATAGTGAAACATATTTATATTTACATCGGGCTTGGACCTAATTTGTGCTGACATGAGCATGTCTTCAAAAAGACAGATTGTGTTCTGTGTCATAACTGTGCACACAGAGGCCCAAAAGACCCTTCACTCTCCCATACTTGAGAAGAAATCTTTGGCCTTAATCATAACTTTTTTCACCTCACAGCTTCTTGAACACCACTCAGCATTACCATTTAAGTAATGGTAGCCACATCTCAGCATTACCATTTAAATAGAACGTATGCAACTTCTTTATGTTGTCTGTGCTTGGTGTATCTGAAAACCAGACTTTCTTCTTTCTGGGCAGCTCTAGAGAGTCAAACTGTGTTTTGCTTGAGTCCATGGCACTGCTCAAAAGGTGACAGGATGGCCTTTCAGAATGTTCTGAGGGGGGAACTCTTTTGGGACTTAGGAGATTCTCTGAAGACGTATTCTGTGCCTGGAAATTATCCTTCTTTGACATACTGGTAGGGTTTGAGGATGTTATTTCTTCTTGCCATGATTGTGTCCTGTCTTTCGAGTTGAGGAGCCTTTCAGCCTTGTAGTGAGCTGCAACAAAGCACATTTACCAGCCAGTTACTTCCAAATGAAGAGAAACACAGATTGATAAAAAACTGGTTCCTTCCTCCCTGACAGTTTTTTATACATATATGAATAAATACTTTATTAAATTAATCCACTAAAATTGCAAAACAGCATCTAATTATAGTTGCATACACTCTTGATATGTGGTCTGTTTTTTCCAATATCTATTACAGGTGTAGCCTAATTATATGCAATTTATTTATATGCAATTTTCTCTCAAAATGAATGAGGTTGGCTCTTTATATTGAAAGCAAAGTGTCCCTTAAAATGCAGTTAATAACTTAAAGCAGTAGACTTCAAAATGGGAGTTGGGGCCCCCTTAGGGGGGTCATGACGGTTTCAAGGGGTAAAAAGCTGGGTGCAGCCATCATGGAATCTGGTACTGGGCACCTCTAATGTCACTTCCAGCCATGACATCACTTCTGGGAGAGGGGGGGTCCTGGACTCATTGTTGTATTCAGATGGGGTACTGGGCTGGAATGCTTTTGGAAAGCCAGCGGTAACTGGCTTAAAGGTAGGCTGCTTGCCATGGAAATATGGCAGGCACTTAAGCTTGTCTTAGAAAAGTTCATTAACTTTGTTTCATTTCTTTTCTGCTGGGAGGCAGAGCCCATCCCTTTCCCCAAATAATCATAGAATCATAGAGTTGGAAGGGACCTAGTAGGTCATCTAGTCCAACCCCCTGCCTGCAGCAAGAAATCCCCCTGGAGCATCCCCGACAGGTGCTCGTCAAGCCTCTGCTTAAAGATCCCCAGTGAGGGAGACTCCACCACCTCCCTTGGCAATGTGTTCCACTGCCGAACCGCCCTCACCGTCAGGAACTTTTTCCGGATATCCAACCCGAATCTCCTCTCTTGCAGTTTTTACCCATTGGTTCTAGTCCTGCTTTCAGAAGCAACTAAAAACAAATTGGCCCCTTCCTCCATATGACAGCCCTTCAGGTATCTGGAGAGGGCAATCATGTCTCCCCTCAGCCTCCTCTTCTCCAAGCTGAACATCCCAAGTTCCCCCAACTTTACATCTTAGGGTTTGCCTTCCATCCCACTGATCATTCTTGTCGCTCTCCTCTGGACTTGCTCCAGTTTGGCTGCATCTTTCTTAAACTGAGGTGCCCAGAACTGAACACAGTACACAAGGTGAGGTCTCACCAATGCAGAATAAAGAGGAACTAGAACTTCTTGTGACTTGGAAGCTACAGTCCTCTTAATGCAGCCTAAAATGGCATTTGCCTTTTTTGCAGATACGTCACACTGCTGACTCATGTTCAGCTTGTGATCCATGGCGACTCCAAGATCCCGCTCACATGTTGTGCTGCCAAGCCAAGTATCCCCCATTTTATACCTGTGTTTTTGGTTTTGATTGCCTAAGTGCAGAACCTTGCACTTCTCCCTGTTGAAATTCATTCTATTTGTTACAGCCCAGGATTCTAGTTTATCCAGATCCTCCTGGAGGTTTCTCCTATCTTCTGATGTGTTTGCTACTCCTCCCAGCTTGGTGTCATCTGCAAATTTGATCAGGCTCCCCCGTATCCCTTCCTCCAAGTCATTGATGAAAATGTTAAAGAGAACCGGGCCCAAGACAGAGCCTTGGGGTACCCCACTAGAAACTGACCTCCAGATTGACACAGAACCATTTACTAAAACCCTTTGAGTGCAGTCATCGAGCCAATTGCAGATCCACCTAATGATTGCCTTGTCTAGCCCATATTTTCCCAACTTCCCAATTAAAATGTCATGTGGGACTTTGTCAAATGCTTTGCTGAAGTCAAGATAAATGACATCCACAGCATTGCCACTGTCCAGTAAGCTCATAACCTGATCAAAAAAGGAGATCAGATTAGTCTGGCAAGATTTATTCTTGATAAATCCATGCTGGGTTGTTTTGATCACCGAGTACTTGTCTAGATGTGCACAAATTGTGTGTTTTATGATTTGTTCTAATATCTTCCCCAGGATTGAAGTCAAATTGACTGGTCTATAATTTCCCGGGTCTTCTTTTTTCCCCTTGGGAAAAAAAGTCCCCTTGAGTTTGGGGCTACATTTGCCCTCTTCCAGTCCAGTGGCACTTCTCCACTCCTCAAGGATTTCTCAAAGATGATCAACAGAGGTTCTGCAAGGACATCTGCCAGTTCCTTAAGAACTCGAGGATGCAGCTCCTCTGGTCCAAATGACTCGAATTCATTTAGGCCAGTTAAGTGGTTTCGAACCAGTTCTCTGTCAATCTTAATCTGCTGTTCTGCACCACCCATGTTTTCATTACCTCTTTGGGGATGCAAGCACATCCCTGCATCAGTCAATGATCCCGCACCCCCAGTTGCACAGCCCTCCTTCCGTGAATAGACGGATGCAAAGTAGGAGTTGAGCAGCTCCGCCTTCTGCTGGTTTCCAGACACCTGCTGTCCATCCTTGTCCAAGAGCAGCCCCACCCCCTCGTCTCTCCTCCTGTTCCTTTGGGCATATCTAAAGAAGCTCTTTTTGTTATCCTTGACTCCCCTGGCCATCCTCAGCTCATACTGAGCTTTAGCATTCCTGACCCCCTCCCTACAAGACCGGGCTACCTGCCTGTACTCCTCCCTGGTGATCTTTCCAGTCTTCCACTCCCTATACTTCTCTTTCTTTAACTTCAGCTGATCCCCAAGTTGCTTGTGGAGCCAACCTGGTTTTTTCAGCGTTTTCCCCCCTTTCTTTTTTATTGGAATTGTTTCTGACTGTGCTTGTAGGAGCTGCCTCTTAAGGAGCTCCCACCCATCTTGGGCCCCTTTCCCCATTAGATCATCAACCCATGGGATCCCGCCTATGACCCCTCTAAGCCTGTTGAAATCAGCTTTCCTGAAATCCAATATGTAAGTTTCACTCTGCACTCTTTTTATTTCCCACATTATTCTAAATTCCAGCAGCTCATGATCGCTTTCCCCTAAAGTTCCCACTATGTTGACCTGATCAACCAGTTCTTCATGATTTGTTAAGATCAGTTCAAGGATGGCCCCTCCCCTTGTTGCTTCCTCCACTATCTGGACCATGAAGTTATCATCCAGGCCCATCAGGAATCTACTGGAGCTTCCATGTTTGGCTGAGTTTGTCTCCCAGCAAATGTCTGGGTAGTTAAAGTCCCCCATTACTACTACCCCATATTTCCTTGCAACACCTGCCAGTTGCTCCAAGAAGACATCGTCTACTCCTTCTCCTTGGCCTGGCAGTCTATAGTAGATGCCCACCACAATGTTTTCTTTCTTGTTTTCCCCCCTAACTTTTACCCAAACGCACTCCACAGGGATATCCAGACCACTTTCCTGGATTTCAGAGCAAGTATATATGTTCTTGACATATAATGCTACTCCGCCTCCCCTTCTGCCACTTCTGTTCCTCCTGAACAGCTGATATCCTTTCATTTGTGTGTTCCAGTCATGGGAATCATCCCAAGTTTCAGTTATTCCTATCAAATCAAGTTTCCCTTCACTTGCTAAAAGCTCCAGCTCATCTTGTTTATTTCCCAGGCTCTGTGCATTTGTGTAAATGCAACATAAGCCCTGGAGGTTGCAACTCAATGCATTTCCCCCCTTTTTGTAAGGCCGGGCCCCTCTAAAGATTTTTGAGTTACAGCCGTGCCCTGGCAGTTTCCATCCAGAGCATTTTCCTTATTCCTAGGTTCCCTGTGGACATAACCCACCCCCTTCTTATTTAGTTTAAAGCCCTCCTGATCAGGTTGGCCATCTCCCATCTGAAGACACTCTTCCCCCAACCTGTAAGATGTAGTCCATCCTTTGCTAGAAGTCCTTCCCCAAGGAAGTTCATCCCGTGATCCCAGAATCCAAATCCTTCTCGATGACACCATTTTCGAAGCCAGCTATTGACCTGAAAAATCTTGCTATCTCTCTGAGGACCTTTGCTGATTACTAGGAGGATGGATGAGAATACCACTTGGGTATCCCCCAGATCCTTAATCTTCCTCCCCAGAGCTTCATAATCCCCAACTATATTTTGGAAAGTTTGCTGAGCAGTATCGTTTGTTCCTACATGGATGAGTAAGAACAGGTGGCGATCAGGAGGCATGATCATCCTCGGTAGCCTCTCCGTGATATCCCGTATCCTGGCACCAGGGAGGCAGCATACCTCATGGGAAAATGGGTCTGGTCGGCATACAGGTTCCATGCCCCTCGGGAGAGAATCTCCGATCACCACCACCCTCCTCCGTGTTCTCCTTTTGTGTGGAGATTCCCCCGCACTTACTGGTTTTGGTAGCTATCTATGAGGGGGATCTGCAGGATCCTGTGTAGGTGTGCTAGCAAGAGGAACTTCTGCCAGCATGGTGGAATCTGAGAGACTCTGGAAATGGTTGTATAGCTCCAGTGATTCTCGACAGCTCCTGCCCTTTTTACTCCTGACTGTCACATGTCTTCATGGAGAGACATTATTGCTGGGGTTCCCACTGGTGTCTTTCCCACTCGGGAAGTCATCCAAAACTTCCCTCTGGAGAAGTTCTGTGTGCGTTGCATCGAGGAACTCCTCAGATGCCTTAATTTGACGAAGGGTGGAAACTTCACCCTCCGATGCTGCCACCTTCTCCTCCAACAGTGCAACCATTTTGCACTTGCAGCATCGATAATCCCCTGGGTCCTTGGGCAAGAACACAAACATGGCACACGTGGTGCATGTCACAACAACTATACCCTGCCCTTCCATCTCCTATCAATTTCACAAGTCCTCCTTGTTCACACTCTCTGGTCCAAAGGCTCGTGCCTCAGGCCCTGATGCTCCCCTTGAAGCTCCTCCCACCAGGCAACCAGCCAATGAACAGCTAGCAGCAATTAAGCACTCAGCTAAGCAGCCCCCCTCCTCCACTCACCTGGGACTCTGTGCTCCCTCTCAGCTCTCCTCAGAAATAATGATAATGATAATCATTTGTGAATTGCTCTGAGCTTTAAACTGCTTCCAAATTGCAGGAGCTCAGCTCCTTGCAGGGCAGTCAGCAGCCACTTGAAAGGAACTTGATTCATTGCCTGCCACCATGGTAACTAATTGCCTTTGTAGAACAAAAAAATAATCATGGAGGTTCTTGGAACCAGATGCCATGAATTGGGAGATTCAACCTGTACTGTCCATTTAAATATTTTTCCCTTCCCAGGTACACAAAAATATAAAATATTAATTTCTCAGTTAATGCCTTATCATATGCAGTGGCGCCTCACGTAACAAGCGCCTCACATAAAGTATGTTCCATGTAACAAACAAAAATTTATCTAGGATTGTGCTTCATGTAACAAACTGTGCTTCACATGACAAAGACACTCAATGGCATTTGGGGCAGGCGTGCTGGCCAGCAGCCCTTTTAAAAAGCGTCAGGGCTGCCTAGTGTGCCTGCCCATAGCGAAAGCAATACTTCCGTTCTGTTCCTCCTGTGTTCGGGCGTCTGCTGGGCAGAGGGAGAGAACAGCAGTGGAGAAGAGGGAAGCAGCTCAGGGCTAGCCAAAAGGGAGCAGGGAAGAGAGAGGCTCAGTATGAAGAGAAGGAGAAAGTGGGGAGACACTTTGATAGTATTGCAACAGTGCAACTATCACTTTCCTGTAATCTTTCTTCTAAGATTACAGAAGAAAGTGTCTTTGATTGCAGCCTCCTAACCATGTCTACCCAGAAGCAAACCCCATTGTGTTAAATGGGGCTTACTCCCAGGAAAGTGTCTTTAGATTTGCAGTCTAAGTAGACTTCATAGGATCATGCACATTGAATGCATGTTTTGAATTCAATTCCAGTGTTTTGTCATCATTTTTACATCCAGTTAATATTTTTAAATGAATATTTTTTGGGTTGTGGAACCAATTGTCTGAATTTCCATTATTTCCCATGAGAAAATCTGCTTCATGTGAAGAATGTTTCATGTAACAAACATGTCTCCGGAATGAATTAAATTTGTTATGTGAGGCGCCACTGTACTTGGTTCCCCCAATTCCACCACAGAATGATTCATTGAGAGTTTCCAACATTATTTGAGAAAGATTCTTGGCACCACTCTACACATCTTACAATCTACACCAGGGGTCTCCAAACCCTGGCCCAGCAGCCAAATGTGGCCCTTGGTGAGCCTCAATGTGGCCCCTGACAAGACCACTCTATCCGGCCCTTGAGCAAGCCTTATAATCCACTCCACTCCATTCTTATATGTAAATTTATGTAAATATATTCATATTTGAAATGTTAATTAGTTTTCCAGCTCCTGACACAGTATCAGAGAGATGATGTCGCCCTCCTACTAAAAACATGGGAGGCCCTTGGTCTACGCACATACACATCTACTCAGTCTATATCACATACGCATACACATCTAGCACAATCTGGTCTTAGGCTGGAACAGGCAGTCCAGCATGCCTGCACAGCATCAAACACAAGATAGGGACTGCTGCTGCACTGCTCCTTTACATTTCCTCTTTCTTGGATAGTGCTACAGCAGCCACAGTTGATCTAGTTGAATTTGGGTGGGTCTGAGGTGGACATCAAGTAAGCCATTGGAAGATGTGGGGGGATCACCACCAATCTGCTGCAACCAATGTTTCTAAGAAATTTGGTTTTCTGTTCTATAGACTATGATGACATCAACTGGGATCACCATAGGGGAGGAATGGGGCCATAGGTCCCCACTCACTGTGCAGAGGCCATAGGTCAGTGGCAGAGCATGCGCTCCACATGCAGAAAGTTCCTGGTCCAATATCTCCAATTAAGAAGAATCTTCAGGACTGAGAAACCACTTCTTTGCCAGAGAGGTCAACACTGGCTAAAAAGGATCAACAGGGCAGTTTCATACATTTATAGCATTGGATTGGATAGTACTTGAGAAATAAGCATTAAAGGCATACAACCTTTCTCAGGTATGTTAATGCTGCTTCGGTCTTAATATATGTAGATACTAAAATATTTGGTATCATGAAATATAATGACCATTAATTCCAAAGTAACATGACAGCATCAATTAGATTTGTTCTGAGCAGTTGTCTTTTGCACAGCAACAATGCATTTGAAGTAGTACAAGTCCTGAGCTTGAACCCTGAAAGCTCAAGTACAAATTCCACATGAGCTACAAAGTTTATTGAGCAACTTGGAGCAAATGTACAATGCTACATAAAAGCTATAAAGTAGCTACAATAATAAGAGATAATTTATGAATACAAGCTGTCAGTTTGCTACTTCCCAAAACAACGATTTACCATGAGTGAGAAGCACCAGAGCTGAGGTCTGGCTGTCACTTAATTCTGGCCTGAGAGATTAAAATGTTTAGATCACAGTGATTATTAAGAAATTATGGGCACAATCCAGAGTAACCCTGGGAAGTCCTTGGCTGGTAAAAGAACAATTTGCTCTGGATTGCAATATAAATTTCCCATAGGTTTTCACTAGGTGGTGCAGTAACTATGGGTACACGTAATGTCTCTTACGTGCTCCCGTAGTTACTCTGGATTGTAGGGAAAATGTCATTTTCACAGATTGGGAGTGACATGTATTGCAACGTTAGAATAAGGCTAATAATTCAACCAACGTAGGCCAATGCTGCCATTAAGCAAGCATTTCTCACCAATGCTAAGTGGTAATGGAGTTTGAGCCTTATCACCTCCAGGCAAAGATCCCTCCAAGAGCCAAGATTTCTTGAACGTTGAGATGTCTGTGGATTCCTCAGGCTGGTTTCCTCCAATGGTAGAACATGACATGCTTGACAAGTGTGTGGATTTTTTCTCTGCACTTCTAGGGTGAAGAAAGTTGGGATCATTGTGAAACCGCTTAGGCTGTGTCTGGGCACTGGGACTGGACAAAACTGCAGTTTCCTTGGAGGTGATGCGAGGTGAATAATGAAAATCTTCAGGGAGGGGTGACTGAAATCGAACTTCAGAATCAACTTTTGCAGGTGTTCTTTCAAGGTACTGGCCTACAACAACAAAATAAAAACCATAGAGTTAACCTTTGTAGCATGAAATATTTGTATATTTATCTTTTTTAAAATCTATCCCTTGCCAGAGTCTGACCAATTTTGTTCTGGTGTATAATCTGGAAAGAAAGCTTTTTTACAGACAATCATCATAGTACAGGCCATCCCCCTATATTCATGGGACATATATTTAAGCCCCCTGAATCTATCTGAAATTACTGATAAGGGGGATCCCCATATCTGCAGTTTCCTAACCTGCTACCTTTGTTTATGTTGTTTACATTTATGTGAATTGAGTTTGAATTCATGTGAAAAGAGTCTAGCTTGAACAAACATTATAAGCAAAAAGCTTATTGCCAGATGAGCAGACAATCCTAGAATGGAGACAAACAATGCAATCCAAACTTAGTCCATCCCATTTCTGTGGTGATGTAAGGAGGCAAGTGCCTGTGTGTGTACTGGCCTAATCCTGCCTTATAGCATTTTTGTGACACCCCAGGCCAGCATGGGACCAAAGGCTGAAATCCTAACCCCAGTTAGGCTAGCATAAGCCCTTGCATATGCCCTGTGCCTACTGGGGATGTCACAAAAGTGCCGTAAGGAACTTTGGTCCTACTCCTGGGAGAATGGGGCATGGCATATGCTGTCCAATCCACACCACCATGGAAGGATATGCCAGGTGAATTAGACTAGCCTAAAGTGGTTAGGATTGCACCCTAAGAGCAAATATTCATATCTTGCTTCCTGTTCTTATATCCCAGTTCAAACCTGTGCTGGAACAGGGCAGTGCATCCAATGCAGCATATCCTATACAGGGTTAGAGGTGGCTGTGGTGCAATTGAGGCAAGGAGATATTTTCCCCTTTACCACAAGCACTGTCCCAACCATCACAAGGGGTCTACTTGGATCTATGCCAGCTAAATAACTGGTGCAGATCTGAGCAGTCTGGTGTTAGGCCAGGCTACTTGGGAGAGATGTTAGGATCCAGACTAAGGTTGTAATCCTAACTTCCATTTAGGCAGGCATAAGTCCTGGCATAAGTCTGATGCTGGCCTGACAATGTTACAAAAGTGCCATAAGGCACTACTGGCGCACTCCTAGGGCAGAAAGCACATGCCGACCTTCTTATACCACCTCAGGAAGATGTGTCAGTTGAGTTAGGCTGGGCTTGGTTAAGCCTAAATTGGTTAGGCTTGCACCCATAGTAACAAAGGCCTGTCCCACCCATCCCCAGGCTTTATGTTAACTAGAAGTTCTGCTAAGTTAAATGAGACTTCTTTTCTAGTCTGTGTTTAAGACTGTAGTCTTCATCTGACCAGTTAAGACAATTTTCATCATATGGACCTGTGGAATCAGGATTTAGGAGAAACTGAGGGTGTCCTTAGTTGAGTTGTGTATATGAATTCAGATACATACTGATATATACAGAGAAAATAATTCTTTGGTTTTTTTACACTCAAAAGGCTTTTAGTGAATTGATGTTGATTGCTCCTACCTCCTTTCACCACTGAATAAGTGTCAGGAAATATAGGAGACATGCGAGAAGATAAGAATTGGTCTTGGCAGCTGTTCTCACACTGCTGACCCAGCAATAAGCGTAATTCATGGTTCTCCTTCAGTAGCCTAATTTGATTTTTCAGGTGTGCATTTTCTTCTTTAATTCTTTTCATCCACTCTCTCTCCTCGCTCATTCTCTTCTTCCTCCTTGTTGAGGAAGAGTTAATTCATGAGAGACAGCCTTGGCTGGGCAGAGTCACTTGTCCCAGTGCTTTGAATGGCTCACAGGAAACTCAACAGGTTTAGAATGTTTCTACACCATTATGATGTCACCAGTTCATAAAGAAACTCTTAGTTGCTCCACTACAATAATTATTTGAGCTTCTTTTGCAGAAGAATTCGTTTTGTACACTGGTTACATGCCCAGATAGCATTGTTGAGAAAGTGCTTTGTAATCCTAACTTCCACTTTGGCAGGAAGTCCTATGCCGGTCTGACAGTGTCACAAAAGTGCCATAAGGCACTACTGGCACACTCCTGGGGCAGAAGGCACATGCCAACCTTCCTACACCATCTCAGGAAGTTGTGTCAGGTGAGTTAGGCTGGCCTAAATTGGTTAGGATTGCACCCATAGTATCAGAGGCCTGTCCCAACCATCCCCAGGTCTTATGTGAAAGGCCATGGTGAAACAATCAACATTGCATCTTTCTATAGCCATCCTATAGAGACTGATTTGACCCATCCGGAATTGTGATTGCTGTTTGTTTTACCCCACAATAATAACCTTTTTATTTTATTGGTTTTATAAGTTTATAATTGTATTTTTAAATATGATTGTGCTTCACTAAATACAGTTGCCAGATCAGATGCATTTGAAAACCTGGGATATTTTTGGCTAGGAGCGACACTGACATGGTTCTTGATTCACTTTGGGATTGATTTGAATGTGCTGGGTTACAGCCCAACCCTATGAAGACTCATAATAGAGTCTGATTATTGACTCTACTCAGAGGTTCCATTAAATAGGGCTCATTACCAGACAAGGGAAGATTGCAAACTTGAACCTGTCTTCAATTATGAAGATTTTAATACCATTTTGATAAAGGAAAACATGCCCCCTTACTGGTAAGTATAATTCTAAAATTCTTATTTTTGGCAAATTCATTGAGTGATTTAAAAATGTAGCAGCGTATTTGGGAAGGCTGAGGAATATGCATTTGTCATAATTTGTCTTGTATGACAGGAGGCCAGAGATGGCACAAAAGCCAACAAACTGTTCCAAAACCCTAGATCTTGGAACTCTTCTTATCAAATACTAGTGAAAAGCGTACCTGTGTTGTGGGAGTAAAATTCCCTCGTACGCCATCCCTCCACGGCGCATCAACCCCCCATGTGCAACAACCCCTCCTGTGCAGTACATCCCCCCAAATCCGCATCAGTTCCCCATGAGCATCAACCCCCCCATGTGCAACATCCCCCATGCACATCAATCCTCCATGAGCATCAACCCCCATGCGCAATATCCCCCATGAGCTTCAACCCCCCATACACAACATCCCCCATGCAGAACATCCCCCATGCGCATCATTCCCCCACGTGCATCATCTCCCCATGTGCATTAACCCTCCATGTGCATCAAACCCCATGTGCATCAACACTCCATGCGCATCAACACCCCTTGCACAACATCCTCTATGCACAACATCCCCTATGCGTAACATCCCCCATGTGCAACAACCCCCCTGTGCGCATCATTCCCCCATATGCATCATTCCCCCATACACATCATTCCCCCATACACATCATTCCCCCATGTGCATCAACCCCCATGCGCATCAACACCCCATGCACAACATCCCCCTTGCGTATCATTACCCCATGTGCATCACCCCCCTGTGCATCAACCCCCCAATGTGCATCACCCCCCAATGTTCATCACCCCCCATACAAATCATATTCCCATGCGCATCTCCCCATGCGCAACATCCCCACATGCGCAGCATCCTCCCAGTGCAATCTCTTCCACCGAACAACATCCCCCACAGTTCACCAGGCACCGAGTACCAAATTGGCTGGATGTTGGTCAGTCTTCCATGTTAAGTATAGGACAAAAACACACTGCACCCCTTTTCAGCCCCTTAAGGGTTAAATTTCTCCACATTGGCTCTTGGTGGGTGTTCATGTGACAGAAGGAATACCCTCCCCGAATTTCATTCTACTATGTCCGAGGGTTGGGACAGAACATCCCTCAAGTCACCAATTCTTCAATGCAAAGTATAGAGAAGAAACTGCCAAATTTTGGAATTTCTGAAAACTGGTTCTTCATGACTCCCTCTGTCATGGAACACCCACCCCAAATTTCACGCTTCTAGACCCAGCGGTTTTGACATGGTGTTGATGGGTGAGTGAGTGACTTTTCTCTTTTTTATATATATAGATAATCTACTTTGCATGTTTATGAACAGGAATGTGGGAGATATTTATTAACTATGTACACTGTGTACATTATTATGCAATTGATTAATTGTACCAGTTTTGATAAACATTGATTATGTTAAATATAGAAGTCCACTTCCAATGGAGGTTGTCATGTGGCACTGGTAGGGATGCATGCCCTTGCAGTAGAATTTCTGACAATGAATTGACAAGTCAGTACTGGGTATTATCACTAGTGCAGAGCTTTGATCAGTGCAGCCACGATGCCTCCCAGTGCCTTATCGAATCAGCTGCTAATACTTTCATGGTGAAAATTAGACAATTCTACAGATACTAAGTACAGTGGCACCTCATGTAACAAGCACCTCATGTAAAGTAACAAACAAAAATTTCTCTAGGATTCTGCTTCACATAACAAACTGTGCTTCATGTAACAAACACACTCGGCAGTTGGGACAGACATGCTGGCCAGCAGCCCTTTTAAAAAGCCTCAGGACTGCCTAGCACGCCTGCCCATAGTGAAAGCAACACTTCCATGCTGTTCCTCCTGTGGCCAAGTGTCTGTGGCCAAGTGTCTGCTGGGCAGAGGGAGAGAACAGCAATGGAGAAGAGGGAAGCAGCTCAGGGCTAGCCAGAAGGGAACAGGGGAGAGAGAGGCTCAGGAGGAAGAGAAAGTGGGGGGACACTTTGAAAGTGTCTTTGACTACAGAAGAAAGTGTCTTTGATTGCAGCCTCCTAACCATGTCTACCCAGAAGCCCCATTGTGTTCAATGGGTCTTACTCTCAGGAAAGTGTCTTTGACTGCTGCCATGTCTACCCAAAAGTAAGCCCCATTGTGTTCAGTGGACCTTACTCCCAGGAATGAATTCAATTCCAGTTTTTTGTCTTCATTTTTACATCCAGTTAATATTTTTATATGAATATTTTTCATATAAATATATGAACCAATTGGTTGTGGAACCAATTGTCTGAGTTTCCATTATTTCCTATGGGAAAATCTGCTTCACGTGAAGAACGTTTCACATAACAAACATGCCTCCGCAATGAATTAAATTTGTTGCATGAGGCACCACTGTATATGTTGATTGCGTTTTTAGGAAATTAAAATATTTAGATTTCAACAACTAAAAATATTGAAAACCAGATCCACAACGTGGCAGACCAAGACATCCTATGAGCCAATATCCTATGCATGTCTAATGAGAAGTAAATACAGCTACCCAATTAAAACTCCTTACCATGTGTTAAAAACTCACTGGTGGGATTTCCTGGTAATTTTGATTTTCCAGTGTAAATATTGTTTTCTTCCATCACTTTGTGACCTTGAGTCAGAACTAACTGGGCCAAGATTTCCATAATATTTCTGTGGATGCAGACCTGAAAGGATGCCCTGGCCTCCATGGACAAATAAGGCAATTTTGTTTGAAGGAAAAAAAGGTATGATGATGCGCTTTCTCAGAACAAAGATTACAGGCTTATTAAGAGATGCCTTATTTGTTGGTAAATTTCCACTTACAATTCTGAGAGCACAATCCTAACCAATTTAGGCCAGCACAACTTGCCTGTCTCCCATTCCTGTGGTGATGTGGGGAGGCTGGCACTGGCCTAATCCCCCAGGAGTGGTGCAGAAGTGCCTTAAACTTTTGCAAAAGTTCAGGACTTGGGCGAGCCTAATTTAGGACTGCACTGTTTAACCATACAAAGACCTGCCTATCAGATTAGGACATCATTTCTTTCCAAGCACTTATACAAGCACTTTCCCATTGCCAATACAGAATGACTCCCTCCCCTTCCCCATCAGGCAACACTGCATTCTCCTCAGGTGTCTAAAAATGACTGCCACAATCTGCCCTGCCAGTTTGCTGAATTCAAGTGTCTGGATATTAATGGTGACAACTTTGAGCACCTAATTGATTGCATAATTAAAACATGACTTACAGCTACCCTTTGATGTTTATATAAATTTAGTAATAACATTTTTATGGAAATATTTTTCATGTTGAAGTGTGTATACATTTTTAGCCCAGCAAGAACAGCTCCTATCCAAATACTCTTCAGAGAGACTAAGAGCGCAATCTTAACCATGTCTACTCAAAAGTAAGACTCATTGAGTTCAATATGTCTTACTCCCAAGAAAGTATCTTTAGAATTCCAGCCTTAGGCTGCAATCCTAAACACACTTTCCTGGGAGTAAGACCCATTGAACACAATGGGGTTGACTTTTGAGTAAATATGGTTAGGATTGTGCTCTTAGTGTAAACATATACCCAGGAAGGTTCAAATATAATTGGGAAAATGGTTAGCTAGCAAAGATTGCAATATATTTTCCAAAAAGCTGCTGTGACTGAAACTGGGAATTGGAGGAGGAGCAGTAGTAAAAACAAAATCCTTATTGGAGGAGGAACAGTAGTAAAAACAAAATCTAAAGGTCAGAGAGTTACTGATTGGCGGCAGATCTATGGAGAGCTGATGAATGCCCACTGAGGAATTGAAGTGGAAAGCAGCAAAGGTAGTCCTGGGACAATTGTGTGGACTTGTTATAGTAGCACCAGAGAACAGAACCATAGTACAGTGGTACCTCACTTAACAAGCATTTCACATAACAGGCAAAAATTTCCAAGAAATCTTGCTTCACATAACAAGTTCCGCTTCACTTAACAAGCAAGCACACTATGGGCACGCATGCTATGCAGCCCTGATGCTCCACATGGAGGCTCTTTAAAAGGGCTGTCGGCCAATGCTGCTGCCTCTAGCTGCCCCCAACATGCAAGATATACAGCTGGATTAGCAGCCAAAGAATTGAAGACTTTGCATGACAGTATTATAGAGAAGGAGAGTTAGAAAGATAATAAAAGTCCTTATTTATTCATTTGATGACAAGGTCATTTCACCCTTGACAAATTCCTTTATCTGCTGCATTTAAGTTACTCTTAAAAATTAGACTATTGTTGCCATTACATGTATATACACACACTAGAACAAGATTACAATGGTCCACGACAGGGTTGGCCAAACATGAGGCCAGCTGAAGTTGTCACTTTGAGTGGCAAACTGACATCTGCTTATTACCTTCATCTAAGTGAAACTGCCCAAATTGGGCCCAAAACGTCACTATTTTGTGTGGTCACTATTATTTTCCAGCACTGCCTCTCTTGGGCATGGCGTTTACCAGAGTCCTCTTCCCCTCCTTCATAACATCACGGAGCCGGTGGAGGCAAGACCATGTGCTCCTCCACCTTCTGTTTCAGGATGCCCCACAAATTCTCGATAGGGTTTAGGTCTGGAGACAAGCTTGCCCAGTCCATCAGCTTTACCCTCAGCTTCTTCAACAAGGCAGTGGCTGACTTGGAGGTATGTTTGGGGTCGTTATCATGTTGGAATACTGCCCTCCCGCCCAGTCTCCAAAGGGAGGGGATCATGCTCTACTTCAATATGTCATATTATATATTGGCATTCATGGTTCCCTCAATGAACTGTAGCTCATCAGTGCTGGCAGCACTTATGAAGCCCTAGACCATGACACTCCCAGCACCATGCTTGACTATAGGCATGACATACTTGACTTGGTACCCACCTGGTTGCTGCCACACACGCTTGACACCATCTGAACCAAATAAGTTTATCTTGGTCTCATCAAACCACAGGACATGGTTCCAGTAATCCATGTCCTTAGTCTGCTTGTCTTCAGCAAACTGTTTGTGGGCTTTTTGCATCATCTTTAAAAAAGGCTTCCTTCTGGGACAACAGCCCTGCAGATCCATGTGATGCAGTGTGGGGCAAATGGTCTGAGCACTGACAGACTGACCCACTACTCCTTCAACCTCTGCAGCAATGCTGGCAGCACTCATATGACTATTTCCCAAAGCCAACCTCTGGCTATGACACTGAGCACGTGCACTCAACTTCTGTGGTTGACCATGGCGAGGCCTGTTATGTGTGGAACCTGTCCTGTTAAACCGCTGTATGGTCTTGGCCACCATGCTGCAGCTCAGTTTCAGGGTCTTGGCAATCTTCTTATAGCCCAGGCCATCTTTATGTAGAGCAACATTTATTTATTTTCAGATCCTGACTGTTCTTTGCCAGGAGGTGCCATGCTGAACTTCCAGTGACCAGTATGAGAGAGTGAGAGCCATAACACCAAATGTTATGTTGTAACACTAACATTACATGTAACTCATGACATATAACACATGTAACACATGACACTGGGGAGGGAAAATGGCTAATTGTGCTCAATTTGGACATTTTCACTTATGGGTGCACTCACTTTTGTTGCCAGTGGTTTAGACATTAATGGCTGTGTGTTATTTTGAGGGGACAGCAAATTTACAGTTATACAAGCTTTATACAAGCTTTACAACTTTACATTGTAGCAAAGTGTCATTTCTTCAGGGTTGTCACATAAAAAGATATAATAAAATATTTACAAAAATGTGTGGGGTATACTAACTTCTGTGATATACTGTATTTTTGACCCCCATCATGTTAATGTGTGAGTGACAGATACAAATCATTTAATGCACAAAAGCCCCCAGAAAAGGGCAAGAGCTTACACATACTGTAAGGGTTTTGAGCATACATGTATTGTTTACTATAGGCAAACTTGAATTACTCATTACCCATAATGTGTATACCCATAATCTGTGGATGGAGGTTAGCCAGTTCATGGACTGTATGGCTGGAAAGACTCAGTGTTTGAGTTAACTCTATCTTATTTAGTGTGTGTCAGAATACACCAAGAAGCAATAGGATAGGACAAGCCACCTGGATAAATCTTTGGTGTCTTCCCTATTAGTTCTTTTCTCATGAGTTCCTTGACAAGTCCATCAACAGTCCTGCAGATTAGAAATGTTTAAAAAAAACACCTCTGAAGGCTGGAACCACTCAGTAACAAGCTCCTCAACTTAGGTCTGGCAATTCATGCACCTCTGTTGTTCCTTTAGCCAACCCCTTCTCTCCATTCCTTAATGCTTCTGCCACATGCTGGCCAGCAAGACGGCTGGTAGGATATAGGCGAGAAAAGCGGCCGAGGGTCCAAATGGGGAAGACGTTTCGGTAGGAGGTGTAGCTGATGGCACAGGTCTTGTTGAATACTCCAGAAATGTTTTCCTGGGGAAACAAACACCAGACACAACCCAAAATTGCCATTCAGTGTAGGAAAAACCACAAAAGCACAAGGAGGCTGAAATGGGTGCAGTGCCATAAGTGGATGGCAGAGGAGAGACTCTGAGGCTTCTGGAAGACACTACTAGGTTTTTAAAAAATCCTTAAAAATTTATTTTGAAGTTGTTGTTTTTTTTTAAAATAGCATTTGTTACTGTGAGAAAGCTTGCTGTGAAAATACACCTTAAAAATACACTTTAAAAATACATTATTGGGTGAGCCAGGAACAAGGGAAGGATTTGTAGGTCTCAATGTGACCCAGAACTGGCTTCCAAAAGTGCAAGAGTGCTCTGCAGCTGGTATGTTTTGTTGCAATAAGGAATGCTTTAAAAAAATTATTTGCAGACCCTTGTTATCTGCAATTTTAGTATCCACAGTGGGACTGGGAATTTATCTCCCCCAATAGACCAAGGGACTAAAGTAATAATTTTGTATACAAAACGGTTACTTGTAATGTTATGTCACATATCACATACCCTCTTCAATCAATGATGAGTAATCTGACAAAAGACTTTTAGGGTAAATTGTACTTTTACTAAAAAACAGAGCTGCAGATTCAGAAAAAAATTGCATATCCTTTGCTATGCTAGTAGAAGAGAGGCTGACCCCAGCAAGCTAGTTTATTTTGATAACTGACTACCATAACTGAGTATAGAATACAAATAACTTCTGTAAATGGAATATACAGTGTCTGATGGTTTTCTGTTCCTCCTATTGTATATTTAAGGCTTACACCAGAAAGGTCTGAGAGCTCTAAGAACCAGGTCTTTGAAGACTCAGCAATGACAGTAGTCAATTGGTATGTATAGCAGACATAGAAAAACTATTAGCAGAATATGGTATTACAGACTACAGATTAAAATCCAAAATGTTAGAATTAGGTGCATACAGGAAAAGTGTGATGCTTGAAAGATTTGCATGTAGGCTGGAAGCGGGATTAGAGCCCAATCCTATTCATGTGTACTCAGACAAAAGTCTCATAGTAGTCAATGAAGCTTACTCCCAAGAAAGTGTGAATAGAACTTTTTAAGCAAATGCAAACACAGGATTTTATAAGGATGGACAGATAGAGATAATACATATGTGAGTGGAGCAGACTGTGGATGCAGCAGTTTGTACAGTATTATTGACATACGTTGCAGAAAAACACTTTACCTGAGGCCAGTCTCCATTAGGCAGTTGTTTGTCAATCAAAGTTTTGATCCCCCTTTCCAGGACTTTCACATTTGGATACCTTCAATGCAAAGGAGTAATTCTTAAATACAGAAAGCATAATTTATCATTGGCTTATTTGTACAATTTGGGGAAAAAAATCTTAAGTTTTGAAGTATCACCTATTACCATGCCAAGCTTCTTTTATTCAATCCACACTCCTGAGCAAACAAAGGAGAGTGCTAAGAGCACTCTCATATAGCAGTGATCTTGAATCCTGGATGCAGAAACTCAGTCTCTTATCCCTGCAGAACAAATATATGGGATACTTCTGCCAGACTGTGTTGCTAATGAAGAACTACATGAAATGAAAACAGAATGCACCTCCCATATTGGCAACCGAAGGTTCTAACTTGGTGGCCACAGTGGCTTGCCACAACAGTGCCAACACCAGCTTGTCAAAAGCCTGGCCAAGCCCTACCCCTGGGTCCTCTTATAGTCTCCTACCCCATCCTTTGATGGTATTGGACACTACCACTGCTATTGCTTCTGACATACCCAGTGTCAAACCTGGCATATCTAATGCTGTCTCTACTCCAGAAAACTTTTGTCAGTCCCAGACACTGCACTGGAAATATCACAGGTTGAGTAAAGGTTCCATGCATACTTTTCATGCTCCTGCTTATGTGTTAAAGGTTAAAAGGTGTATAGCCAGAAAGCTGCTGTATGGGAATGCTTTGAGCTAATTTCTATCAGTTTTCCGCCAAGAGATGTCTGCTAAGTAGCCAGAGATTCAATGAAAGACCACTGCAAGATATGCTGAGAGCAGAGGCTATTTTTAACTTTTCTAACGTCCACTGCTGAGCTGCTGACCATAACTGTGGAGAATGAAAAATGAGTTGCATCACCTCCACCCCCCTTACCTTACAGCCATAAGCCCCAAAAGAGCCCAGCAGGTGTTATGAATCTGAGAAGTGGCACTCTGGATATATCTGCGCAGTTCACAGCTCTCAAAGTCCTCTCCCCAGCCACCATCATCCATCTGTTTGGAGAGCAAGAACTCACAAGCACGGGATACCTCCTTGCAGGCCACCCTGAAACAGATAAGACAGAAGAAAGAGGAGTCAGAGAACTACCCTCTGGCATGGAAGGAAGACACCACTTGAAATTACACAATGTACATTTTGCAAATGCAAAACCAGCTTAAAGGAAGTCTCCTTTTAGCAGAACCAACTGGGAGTCATGCTTGTTGCAGGATAACTTCTGATTCTATGTCCAAAGTCTTGTGCTCCAAAGAAACTCCAACCCTGTGACATCCCATCTTGGGAGACATAATGCTTTTTTAAGACATAGACATTAGCTGGCTGCAGGCCAAGAGAAAAGGAGCAGCATCTGTCAGTGCTGCAGCAGCACCCACAGTGACTAGCAAGCTTGCTACCTTATGGGGCCGGAAGAATAGATAGAGGAGAGGAAACATGAAGTACACAGGAAAGAGATCAGAGGAAGAGGCCACAGTTGTCAGTGGTAGGTTTTCCTCAACTGAAACATCTATGCTGTTTCAGCACAGACATCTACACTGGAAAAGCACAGAGGGCACTGTCCATTTCAGCAGTGCTATCATCACTCTGTCCTTGCATTGGGAGACAACCAGGCAGAAGAGGTTGTATTTCCCAAAGGAAACTAATGAGAGGGTTGCTGCACCAGGTTTGCTCTGCACTCTCTGCACCAGGTTTGCTCTGGGGTTCTACTTGTCCTATGTGCCTTTAGGTTCGGTCTACAGAGGGCAGGACACACCCCTCTAGAGACCACACCCCTCTATGTGACTACAGTATTAAGAAAAAATGTTTCCCTGTACTGTTCCAGAATGTCAAATAATTTCTTCTCATCAGCAGAACCTCATCATAAAACTGGAAATGGATGTTGACTCACCTATTACTGTATCTGTGCTGCATACACGCAAAAGCTTCCAATGCAAACCAGGTGCCATAGGTGATGCATACACCCCAGCTCCTAAAAGGGAGGCAACACCAATGAACAAATTCAAAGTATCTCTCAAAAACCCGACCATCACAGGCTCAACCTCAACCCAACCTCAGGCTCACTTCCATGGCAGACAGGCCAACTGAAAATTTCAGCTTCCACTGCTGCATGGAGGGAACCAGAATGAATGGACCAAACTTGAAGTTCTTTGGACCAGTGAATGAATGGACCAAGTTCTTTCAAAAACAGGTTTCAAAAGGTCACTACAAGCTGCATCTATCTATCTATCTATCTAATCTATCTCCCGCTCTTCAACTAACAAGTTCACAAAGCTGTTTACAAAGAAAATGGAAAAATAATAATAGCTAATGGGTCCCTGTCCCAAAAGGGCTCACAATCTAAAATGCAAAGAAGAACACCAGCAGAAGCCACTTGAACACACACTGCTGGGGTGTGTAGGGCCAGTTATTCTCCCCCTGCTAAATAAAAGAGGAACACCCACTTGAAAGAGTGCCTCTTGCTCGGTTAGCAGGGATTACTATATCAGTGCAAGCCACTTTGGGAGGAGGCAGGGTTAAAGCAGAGGTGAAAAAACAGGCAGCCACCAAATCCCTTTGGTGCATCTCTTCCTGCAACAGTTTTTTTCTTCTTAAGCAGCTTTTTCAGTTCAGTTTATATGTTTACAACTTCATTTAGTTTAGGGGGGAAACACTTTGAATAAAAGAGAAAAGCACAAAAAGCTCTGCTGCTGAGAGCCTTGAATCTGAAATGTTATAATTTCTAAAGAACTATAAAATACAATTATATTTTACAAAGTATACAAAATACTAAGTTCCAATTGTATAAAATACAATTTAAATACTAATGTTCTAAGAACAGTAGGCATTTATATAGCAGTGGGGGTTCAAAGCTTTTCACAGACATTTTGCATTAATTCTTAGAACTCCTGGGCAGAGCAGACAAGTGTTGTTAACCCATGTTGAATTTGAGGGAGAAGAGGGGGAAGTATGACAAGGCTTGAGGATTTGGTTGAAAATTTGAACCAGAGGATTGCAGGCTCAGTCTTAACAATTACACTGGACCAGCTTTCAAATAAAAACTAGTAACAGTTAGGCACCACTGGGTGAGACAGCACAAAGTGGTGCTCACAAAGAGGACGTTTTATGATGAGGTGTAGAATACTAAACATGTTTCAATACAGAGTTGCCTTCAGATGTCCCAAGCCCAATTATGTAGGCCATTGTATAATGTGTATCATTTGTGTTGCACATCACTAGAATACCTGCCTGACCTTTTTTAATTCTTTGACACTGCCTATCTATCATAACTTTTCTATATTTGCTTTTCCATCATCTTCAAATTGCTTTTCCATTCTTTAATTCCAGATTTTTAAAATGCTGAAAGAATCAAATGCCTTTCTTTTCCAAAGAAGACTATCTCTGTCCTTCCAAGGAGCCGGAAGCTTCACATTCTGCCAAAGCTACACCCTCCTACATGAACACACTCACCCTTCCCAAGATCCATCAGCTCTTTGCTTCCTCTGACAATATTGTAAGCCCTTTTGCAGTGTATCTCTAAGTAAAAAGGAAAGAGAATGGGAAACCAATTTGATTAATAAATACCCACTGTTGTTACCCCATTATCTTTGACTTGCTTTGAAGTTATAAAAATACTGCTGTGAAGAATGACCCTGTTTTTGGACACTTGGACCCTGTTTTCGACTCCCACAAGCTCCAGTGCAAGTTCAGCAATCTTTGTTCTTTGGCTGTGTGAAACTGAATTACTGTTGAGCACATTATTATTAACAGTACTTATGTACCACTTTTCAATGGAAAGTTCACAAAGTGGTTTACAGAGAAAATCAAATAACTAATTGCTTCCTAAAAGAGCTCACAATCTGACAAGATGAAGAACACTAGCAGAAGCCACTATAAAAGACATTGCTGGGATGAGGAGGGCCATTTACTCTCTTACTGATAAATAAAAAAGAAGCATCCATTTGAAAAAAAGTGCATCTTACATGGTTTTGTGGACTCAGAAAATTTGTGACTCAATAATACTTCTTCTTAGCAATAAGTTACCCATGCCAATTATTCAGCAATCCTGGCTGTCCAGCCAAAGGGGTCGGTGGAATGGAAAAGCCAGATGGATTCCACTCCTTCAATTGTGTAACTTAATTACCTGAAAAGGAAGTTGTTTTTTTTAACCCAAGCATTCAGGAAGCTCCAAGGTATTAAGTTTGCCATGGAAACTTAATGCAGGTACATGAAGTACACCCACTTCAGTAAGTGTAAGAGACCAGGATACTTTGGTAAGTAGAGTACTTTGGATACTTTGGAACAATGAGTAAGTCATGTTTGGTGAATTATTCTTACTTTCTTCAAAGCAGCAACCCAGCAACCATGTGGGATCTGTTTTCAGTAGCATTCTAACTCCCATTAACCTAAATAATTAATTAATTGATTAATGTATCTGTTTGATCAAGCCGTTTACCTGGGCTCAACCAGTTGAGTTGTGGCATTTTCCATAAGCCTGCATGTACTTTTATTACTTTCCTTTCTCCCTTTTGTTAATTTCTCTTCTTTAGGCATTTACTGACCAATTATAGTTTGACTCTTAGCCTGCCTTATTCATGTTCATGTCCATAGCCAATGTGGATAATTGTATCTTTTTGCTTGTTGTTGTATCTATTGTGAGTTTAATTTTTAATCTCTGTGGAACTTGGTGCTCTCCTGATTTTCCTCCTAAATTCTTCGCCTGGTCTTTATAGTGTCTTTTATCAACTCAGCCTACATGAGACTGGTTACATTTGCATTGCATCCTACATTCTATAGTAAAGTTAGATGCCAAATTGGAGCCTTCTGTTCATGCTACAGCAAGTTGTGCTGGAGGAAAATGCCTTTCTGCATGTGAATTTCAAACTGTAAAATAAAGGTGCCATACATTATGTCTGTTCTCCTTTTCCTGATCTGATCCTGATCCTGTTTACCTGATCTCCAATGTTCTATGTTCAGGGAACCGTTCATGGAAATGCTTCAGCGCTTGCATCACTGCTGAGGTGCACTCTACATAAGTATAGTCAATCATGATATCACCTGTGAATCACAGAAACAAACAAAGCAAGCCTTCTCAACTGGCTAAACACAGCTAGCATTTCCTGGGAGGAAGTTCTAGAACATGTCCTGAACCACTCTTTTCTCAAGGTGGTAGGCTAGAAATCAGAGTGTGATATACCAAAGTGTTCCTATTACAATCATATAAAACTGAAATCACTGACCGACTCATCAATGCCCAGCCAAAACTGCCGGACCTAGGCACCCATTAAGGATCAATTTTTGGAAATTCAAAGCCTAAGGGGGGAAAAGGGGTACAACATGTTTTGAGCAACTGGCAGGCGTTGCAAGGAAATATGAGGTAGTAGTAATGGGGGACTTTAACTATCCAGACATTTGCTGGGAGACAAACTCAGCCAAATGTGGAAGCTCCAATAAATTCCTAATGGGCTGGAAGATAACTTCATGGTCCAGATAGTGGAGAGGGCCATCCTTGACCTGATCTTAACTAATTGTGATGAACTGATTGACCGGGTCAACGTAGCGGGAACTTTAGGGGAAAGCAATCATGAGCTGCTGGAATTTAGAATAATGTGGGAAATAAAAAGAGTGCAGAGTGAAACTTACATATTGGATTTCAGGAAAGCTGATTTCAACAGGCTTAGAGGAGTCATAGGCGGGATCCCATGGGTTGATGATCTAATGGGGAAAGGGGCCCAAGATGGGTGGGAACTCCTTAAGAGGCAGCTTCTACAAGCACAGTCAGAAACAATTCCAATGAAAAAGAAAGGGGAAAAAACCTGAAAAAACCAGGTTGGCTCCACAAACAACTTGGGGATCAGCTGAAGTTAAAGCAAGAGAAGTATAGGGAATGGAAGACTGGTAAGATCACCAGGGAGGAGTACAGACAGATAGCCCTGTCTTGTAGGGAGGGGGTCAGGAATGCTAAAGCTCAGTATGAGCTGAGGATGGCCAGGGGAGTCAAGGATAACAAATAGATATGCCCAAAGGAACAGGAGGAGAGACGAGGGGGTGGTGCTGCTCTTGGACAAGGATGGACAACAGGTGTCTGGAAACACCTGAGCAGCCGGAGCTGCTCAACTCCTACTTTGCATCCATCTATTCACGGAAGGAGGGCTGTGCAAATGGGGGTGTGGGATCCTTGACTGATGCAGGGATTTGCTTGCATCCCCAAAGAGGTAATGAAAACATGGATGGTGCAGAACAGCAGATTAAGATTGACAGAGAACTGGTTTGAAACCACTTAACTGGCCTAAATGAATTCAAGTCATTTGGACCAGATAAGCTGCATCCTCGAGTTCTTAAGGAACTCGCAGATGTCCTTGCAGAGCCTCTGTCGATCATCTTTGAGAAATCCCTGAGGAGTGGAGAAGTGCTACTGGACTGGAAGAGGGCAAATGTAGTCCCAATCTTTAAGAAGGGGGAAAAAAGAAGACCCGGGAAATTATAGACCAGTCAGTTTGACTTCAATCCCAGGGAAGATATTAGAACAAATAATAAAACACACAATTTGTGCACATCTAGACAAGTACTCGGTGATTAAAACAACCCAGCATGGATTTACCAAGAATAAATCTTGTCAGACAAATCTCCTTTTTTGATCTGGTTATGAGCATACTGGACAGTGGCAATGCTGTGGATGTCATTTATCTTGACTTCAGCAAAGCATTTGACAAGGTCCCACATGACATTTTAATTGGGAAGTTAGAAAAATATGGGCTAGACAAGGCAATTGTTAGGTGGATCTGCAACTGGCTCAATGACCGCACACAAAGGGTTTTAGTAAATGGCTCTATGTCAACCTGGAGGTCGGTTTCAAGTGGGGTACCCCAAGTCTCTGTCTTGGGGCCGGTTTCTTTAACATTTTCATTAATGATTTGGAGTAAGGGATATGGGGAGCCTGATCAAATTTGCGGATGACACCAAGCTGGGAGGAGTAGCAAACACATCAGAAGACAGGAGAAATCTCCAGGAGGATCTGAATAAACTAGAATTCTGGGCTGTAATAAATAGAATGAATTTCAATAGGGAGAAGTGCAAGGTTCTGCACTTGGGAAATAAAAACCAAAAATACAGGTAAAAAAGGGGGGATACTTGGCTTGATAGCACAACATGTGAGCAGGATCTTGGAGTCGCCGTGGATCACAAGCTGAACAGTGTGCAGTGTGATGTGTCTGCAAAGAAGGCAAATGCCATTTTAGGCTGCATTAAGAGGACTGTAGCTTCCAAGTCGCGAGAAGTTCTAGTTCCTCTTTATTCTGCATTGGTCAGACCTCACCTTGAGTACTGTGTTCAGTTCTGGGCACCTCACTTTAAGAAAGATGCAGCCAAACTGGAGCAAGTCCAGAGGAGAGCGACAAGAATGATCAGTGGGATGGAAGGGAAGTCCTACGAGGAAAGGTTGGGGGAACTTGGGATGTTCAGCCTGGAGAAGAGGAGGCTGAGAGGAGACATGATTGCCCTCTTCAGATACCTGAAGGGCTGTCATAGGGAGGAAGGGGCTCATCTGTTCATAGCTGCTAATGAAAGCAGGACTAGAACCAATGGGTACAAACTGCAAGAGAGGAGATTCTGGTTGGATATCCGGAAAAAATTCCTGACGGTGAAGATGGTTCGGCAGTGGAACAGATTGCCAAGAGAGGTGGTGAACTCTCCCTCACTGGGGATCTTCAAGCAGAGGCTTGACGAGCACCTGTCGAGGATGCTCTAGGGGGATTTCCTGCTGCAGGCAGGGGGTTGGACTAGATGACCTACTAGGTCCCTTCCACCTCTATGATTCTATGATTCATCTCATCTTCACTCAACATTCACTAATTCACTGACTCTTCAATGCCCAGCCCCAACCCCTAAATCTAGGAGGATGAAATTTAGGGAAAATATTCCTTGTGATACAAGAACTTTCTAAGCACAGATTTGGTGCTTGATGCTGCCTGCTACCCAGTGGTACCCCGCCCAGTGCCCAGTAGGGGTGCTCAGTTCCCAGCAAGGATGCCCGGTGCCTGTGTCCTGTGACTGGTGCTTGGCAGGGTTGTACAGTGGTAGTGCCTGGCATCTGGTGGTACTTGATGCCCCATGCCCAGCATAGATGTCTGGTGGTTCACAGTGTCTGGTATTGCCTGCTGCCTGGTGGTGTCCAGTAGGGATGCCAGGTTCCTGGTGGTGTCCAGTGCCTGATGATGCCTGGTGCCTGCCAGTGCCCAGTGACTTCTGCTGGCTGCTGCCCACTGCCCACTCTTCCCATTAGTGCCCAGTGCCAAGTCATGCTAGGTGCCCACAAATATTCTTTAAATTTTACTCCCACAACAATGGGTTAATTCAACCCCCCATGTGCAGCATCCTTCCCAATGCAACCCCTCCCTCCAAACAACATCCCCCACCTGTGCATCAGGCACTGAGCACCAAATTGGCTGGATGTTGGTCAGTCTTCCATGTTAAATATAGGACAAAAACATGGTTGCACCCCTTTTCAGCCCCTTAAGGGTTAAATTTCTCCACATAGGTTTTTGGTGGGTGTTCATGTGACAAAAGGAACTCCCTCCCCAAAATTCATGCTGCTAGGTTTGGGGCGGAATGTTGATGAGTCATCAATTCTTCAATGCAAAATATAGGGAGGAAAACACGTGCCCCTTTTTACCCCCTTCCGATTGGAATTTCTGAAAACCGGTTCTTAGTGCACCCCTCAGTCATGGAAGGAACACCCACCCCAAATTTCATGCTTCTAGGCCCAACGGTTTTGGCAGGGCGTTGATGAGTCAGTGAGTGAGTCAGTGACTTTTCTCTTTTACATATAGAAGAAAAAGAAGAAGAAAGGTCACTGACTGACTGAATCACTCATCAACGCCCTGCCTAAACCAGTGGGCCTAAAAGTGTGAAATTTGGGGTGGGTGTTCCTTCCGTGACCGACGGGTGCACTAAGAACCAGTTTTTGGAAATTCCAACTGGAAGGGGGTGAAAAGGGGCGCAATGTGTTTTCCTCCCTATACTTTGCATTGAAGAATTGGTGACTGATGGATTCTCTGCCCCAACCGCTGGACCTAGAAGCATGAAATTTGGCGTGTTCCTGCTGTGACATGAACACCCACCAATAACCCATGTGGAGAAATTTAATCCTTAAGGGTCTAAAAAGGGGTGCAACGTGTTTTTGTCCTAAACTTAACATGGAAGACTGACCAACATCCAGCCAATTTGATGCTCGGTGCCTGATGCACTGGGGGATGTTGTTCAGAGAAAGAGGTTGCACAGGGGAGGATGAAGTGCATGGGGAGATGATGTGCTTGGGGGTGATGCCCATTGGGGAGTTGATGCGCATGGAGGATATTGTGCATGGGGGGTTGCTGCGCATGGGGGACGTTGCACATGGGGGGTTGATGCGCCTGGGGAGATGATGCCCATGGGGATATGATGCCCCTGGGGAGATGATGCGCATTCGGAATATTGCGTATTGGGATGTTGCACATGGGGGTTTGATGCGTATGGGGTGGATGAACATGGGGATGTTGCACATGGAGTGAATATGCATGGGGGGTTGATGTGCAGTGGGGGGATGGCGTACAGGGGAATTTTACTCCTGCAACACAGGTAGGCTTTTCGCTAGTTCTATAATAAGCAAGTGCCATTCATCCTCATATAGAATTGGAACAGTTTTCAGAAAACATAAATGCATAAGGCATTTTTGAGAAACAGTGGACAGCCTATTGCCAGGCAGATAGAGACACTGCAGTCAGGTACCCTGAAGCTAGGAAGAGGTGGGGTAAAGGTAGCAGGGAGTGGCTGAGCTGAAAGACCACTCTGCTGGCTTATATTAACATGACTGTGCCCCAATGGAGATGATTACAGTAGTCAAAGATCCTCCTGCTAAGATCTCTCATGGGCAGCAAGACTGCTATTGTGGTGGTGATTAGATTGTGCCCCATCTCTCTTCCCACAAACATTCTGAAAGAGAACATTGGTACCCGGCCTCACTCCTCTTATCCTTTTGTAGCGTCCAGATTGGGTTGAACTGCCTCAGCCACAGCAAGTCGTTCTGATCTGTACCAATTGCACAGAGGAGGGTGTGATGACAGCTCAAGTTGGCTCTCATACCACTGTGGAAAAAAGTTCAGTGGCCAATATGGATGCAGAACAAGCCTATGAACATACCAAATACCTCCGAAGGATTCAACAGCTCCAACAGCCATCCCCCACGCATTGTTTCATAGGTAGAAAAGCCACCATCAGCATTTTGCATGTTCAGCAACTGAAGGAAGAAAATTATAAAGGAAAGGCCTATGTTAGATCAGATTTTAATATATATAAATCCCTGAATTATGGACATTCACAGTGTGTTCATTCTTTGTAGTGGTTTCTCACAGAAGCTATTATGTTGAGTCAACAAGACTTGGCTGTTTTGTAGTTCCAACTTCTGGGCAGACCTTTAGAATGGAATCAATACATAAATCCACACACAATTGTATACAGTGCATGGACAAGATGGAATTCAAAGGAAAAGTTCAAAGCCCCAAGTTCCCTTGCACAGCATTTGGGCTGTGCTTGCCAAAAATATTCTCATAGGCTCCCATCTTTGCACCCATACTATAATTCTGGGTCTTGCTCAGAAATCCCATTCAGCAGTTCAGGACCAATGATTTACTAAAAAGGGCAGAAAAGATGTCATAGTTTGGGGAAACTGAACAGAATGCTGCTTCATAGAACAAGTGGCTATGTCACCTTCTCCACACTCACCACATTCACACTATCAAAGAGGCGGCTGGGTGGAATATGTTCCTTTATGAATGGGCACATCTCTTGCAACAGCATGACTGATTTCAATCCCTCTGCAGTGCAGTCAGCTACAATCCAGCCGCAGTCACGAGTGCTGAAAGGAAATCCACCCTGGAGAGAATGAAGCACCAGAGGTCTCTGAGAATGAAACAGTAGGATCTCTTGCAAGGACAAAAGGATTTCCAACCAATGTTATTTTAGCACTTTAAGCACAGGGGAAAGGCCAGTACAACCCATCTATGACTAGTGCTCTCAAAACAAAAAGTTCTTCCAGCCACCTTTCTACCATTTTGTGATGTTACCTTATTCATCTGGCGGTAATACTTCTCATAATAAGGTGGATTCTCTGGAATCTGAGAAAAAATACAAAACCACATTCAAGTAAGGCAAACATGATCAGGTTATACCACGGGCGCACTATTTCAGAAACTATTATCTCAATGTTGTACTCTGTAGGATTGTAGGTCCTTGGGGAAACTGCCAGTAATGCCAATGTTTTCCACAGGCATGACCTTTTGAGCCTGAAAGATTATTGATATATATTAGGGCTGGCATGCAGCCTATAGACAGGTGGCTCATCACTCCTTTCAAGGTAAGAAGGAATACTATCCAAGATATTTAGAGTTAGCACCCACTCTACTATGGGCTAGATTCATTCCACTATGCATATTTGGATGACCTACTGGGTCCCTTCCAACTATGATTCTATAGACAGTGGAATCTTGGGATGGCCTTCCTGGGTTGATGTTGCAGTGCTTTGAGAATTCTCAAGAAGAGATCAGACTGCACAGCAATGGAAATTATACTCCTCCACATTTATTACTTAAATTGGATGTTTCATATGTACAGTGATGTAAAGGAATCCATTCAGTGACAGCTACCTACCTACCTACAGTATTTATATACTGCTTTTCAACTAACAAGTTCACAAAGCGGTTTACAAAGAAAATAGAAAAATAATAATAGCTTATTAAAAGCGAATGGGTCCCTGTCCCAAAAGGGCTCACAATCTAAAATGCAAAAAAGAACACCAACAGAAGCCACTTGAACAGACACTGCTGGGGTGTGTAGGGCCAGTTACTCTCCCCCTGCTAAATAAAAGAGGAACACCCACTTGAAAGAGTGCCTCTTGCTCAGTTAGCAGGAGTCTAACATTTTTGTTAAGGGTCTAACACTAACATTTTTGCATGTGTCTGATCCCCCGGACCCAACTCTGGTAATGCTGGAAGGGAGGTTTACACACTTGATTCCCAAGAACCATAGATGTACATAACAAAGATAAAACATTTTTAAAAGTGGATATTTTCTCAGAACTAGATCAAAATGGTTTCTTCCTTCCATGCATATATTCTCTGGTAACATGGCCCTTACCTGAGTGATTCTAAAGAATTCATGTGCTTGTTGCAGGCAGGAAGAAAATTCGGGCTTCTTCTGAGCACCAGCCTGTTTAAAAAATTTTATTTTAAGATCTTGACTCAGTGTGAGTTTTGGATATGGATAATCAAGAAACCAGACCAGTCTCTGAAGCAATTGTTAAAATACTAAAATGATTTTATAAACTAAACTAACATGAATTTAAATACTGCTTATACTGTATTTAGAATTCTGTTTGCATTGACTTGGGTGGTCAAGACTTAACAGAGCCAGAGCCCACAGCAACCTAATTCCAGCACTTTTACAGAACCACAGGTGCTTCCTGAAAACCATTTTGGCTTTAATGATGTGCTCTCAAAACATTTTTGCTTGTCTGCCATTTGGATGACGGTTTGCTAACTGCCTCTGTAATCTGCCCCTCTGTAATCTGTAAACCCCCCAGTGATTTTACCATATTTTAAAATGAATTTATTGTTTACATACAAGCATTGTCCATTTTTTGTGGAACTTTGTAAGCTGGCTTGGGCATTTGTTTTGCAGGCTTTCAAAAATGTATCAATTATTAGCACAACTTCCATTGATATAAATTTCTCAGATAAAAAAAATAAAATTCTTCCTGAAGCAAGGAAAAGGAGCTAGCTGTTTTAAGTCATGATAAAATATATGGTCTTGTAGGTCAAGATGATATTAGGCAAAAAGTAAGTCACCTCTAAGAATGCTTGAACAGCGAATGCTGTATCCCAGACTTGTGATCCATTGGTGCCCTGAAAAAGAATAAAGGTATGGTTAGAAATACTTAAGCCCCTGCATGAAGGAGGACTACAACTTGTGATTATTTCCACCTATGGAACTGATTCAGAGAGGCCTCCCTAGAAGCTGCTAAGGAGATTAAAGAGATGACACTGGGGAAAGGAAATTTGAGCAACAACTGAAAAAGGTTTGGAATTAACATCTGAGGGTGCAATCCTAACTGATTTAAGCCACCACAAGTCACTCATCTTCCTGTCCCTGAGGTTTGTGGTGGGAGGCTGAAGTATGTCTGTGCACTGGCCTAACCTACGCAAGGGACTTGCACCAGCCCAAGGAGCACAAAAGACTGAGCTCTGAATATTCCATTCCGCCACCGTCATAGTAGCAGAGCTGGACATTACCACTCAGTGGCCCTGTTTGAATAGTAAAAGCTATGGAGAGGTGGGTGAAAGATATAAGGACAGCCAGGTAAGAGGGCATTCTTTCTTTGCTAGGTATATCCTTGTTCCAAATTCCCACTTCTTCTTGGGACTATAAATGCATGTTTTTCATACTCTAAAAAAATGGGAGCAGGGGTAGAACCTGAAGCAACAAAATTATTGAAAAGGTAAGGCTTGAATACTCTCTCTCCTACACTGCATATTTGCTTTTCTTGACTGCCCCTTAGAAACCTCTCAAAGTGGCTTTTCTGGTTTAAAAGCGGCAACTGACAAATGGGTATGTGTGTGTCATCTAGATTAGCCTTTAACAAGAGAGAAGAGACCCCTGACTATGTGTCAGAAAGCTTTACCTGCATCTTCAGGCCATCTAGTCCTAACCTGCAAGAAAAGAAAAAGGCACACTGTTGAACACTTGGCTAGCCATTGCCCATTGTCTACTCTTATTTCACAAGGCTTTACAACATCTTGATGAACATATGGAGAAAAGGTCAGTAATGTCTTCATCGCCAATATCAGTGAGCCCTTTACCCCTGTTCTACTAATCTCTCCAGGAAAGAGAGTTCAGGCTTTGTTGCAACTATAAGAATGCACAGGTTTGGAATTTCCAGAAAGTAGCTTTACCAGAGATAATCAGGAATTCTAGAGACATGTTCTTGGAATGCAGGAGACTTCTCACCCTCCACATACCAGCGTGCTAGCATGTTAATTGTTTTAGATATCTACAAGACACAGAAAGGCCAATGGTTACTTTTATTCATAATACTATATACAGTGGCACCTCACGTAACAAGCACCTCATGTAAAGTATATTCCACATAACAAACAAAAATTTCTCTAGGATTCTGCTTCACATAACAAACTGTGCTTCATGTAACAAACACACTCGTTGGCAGTTGGGACAGACTCACTGGCCAGCAGCCCTTTTAAAAAGCATCAGGGCTGCCAAGCGTGCCTGCCCATAGTGAAAGCAACACTTCCACACTGTTCCTCCTGTGACCGGGCATCCGCTGGGCAGAGGGAGAGAACAGCAGTGGTGAAGAGGGAAGCAGCTCAGGGCTAGCCAGAAGGGAGCAGGGGAGAGAGAGGCTCAGGAGGAAGAGAAGGAGAACGTTGGGAGCTTTGAAAGTGTCTTTCATTACAGAAGAAAGTGTCTTTGATTGCAGCCTCCTAACCATGTCTACCCAGAAGTAAGCCCTATTGTGTTAAATAGTTCCTACTCCCAGGAAAGTGTCTTTAGGATTGCAGCCTAAGTAGACCTCATAGGATCATGCACATTAAATGCATGTTTGAATTCAATTCCAGTGTTTTGTCATCATTTTTACATCCAGTTAACATTTTTATATGAATATTTTTTGGGTTGTGGAACCAATTGTCTGAGTTTCCATTATTTCCTATGGGAAAATCCACTTCACGTGAAGAACGTTTCAAGTAAAAAATATACCTCTGGAACAAATTAAATTTGTTACATGAGGCATCACTGTACTAGCTATAGCAATACTATATACATTAGCTTCTAAACTTAGCTTGTGCGTAATCGTAATCGTAACTCAGCTTGTGCATCAAAGCTTTTGTAAAAACTCAACCAATTGTTCTTAAAATAATGAGGCAATGGATTTAGGAACCACATCCTAACAGGAGTGACAAGTGCTGCTTAGATAAAATCATTTATTTCTCACACTTTGCTACTCTCACTTCAAGAGGCTGAGATGAATATAGATTTTTCTAAGTCAGTTGTTTTTCGTTTCATTTCATTTTACTGCTGTCACAAGCTTGATAGGATCATGGAAACGGATCTGTGTTAGCATGATGCTACATGTACTCCACATCATATCACAGAACGGAATATCATATTTACTAAGAGCTTATAATGTGCAGAGATAGCAGTCAGGTTGAACCTCCCCATTTGCAACATGTAGTTCCTTGATTAAGTATATTTGCTTTATACAAATGCAATTAGTTTCCATGGTAACAATGGATCAATAACAATGAATTCTTTGAAGCAAACTACTCAGCAGGGAGCTGAGCTTTTGCAAGCTCTTGAGCTCTGGGCAAACATCTTGCAAGCAGTTTGCAGACAGTTGGCAAACATCAGCTCAGAGCAACTCACTTGAGGGAAAGGGAGGGGCTTCCCTTTCAAGGGAACAGAAACAAAACTAAAAAGGTCACAAACTTTTAAATTAAGATAAGCTGAATTGCCTGCCTCATTGCCAGTGTGAGCAGGCTGCCTTTGAAGCAGTGGTCTTTGGCCATTTCAGTCCAGGACCCCCTTTCAATCTCTGGAATCTGTCCAGGAACCCCCTGTCAAACTTGCTACCCCCAATCTGGGACACAAGGCTAAAACAGAGGACCTGTCCTGGAAAAAGGGGACATATGGTCACTCTGCCCCCAAAGTCCCCATGCTGTCTCCCACCCCACTGTCCCCAACCCAACAGGTCCTCTCTTACCTCCAACTGCGCCCAAGCCCCCAGACTCTCTCCCACCCCATTCCAAATGCTCTCTCAAACACACACATATCTATCATCCCATGCAATCATTTACTCAGCTACAACACACAAACCCACCCATGCACTCACACACACATACTCACACAAATATACACCCCATGCTCAGTGGTGGGCCCGGCCTGGCCCAAGAACCGGTTCTCCGGAAGTGGGCGGGGCCATGCCGGGTCGGGGGCAGGGCCAGGGTCAGGGCCAGGGAGGTTTTCAATAAAAATACATGTAAGATGCCCTGAAAGCAATGAAACAAAACACAGCATGAACCTGACCCAAACATGTAAGATGCCCTGAAAGCAATGCAACACAAAACAGCATGATCCTGACACATACATGTAAGATGCCCTGAAAGCAATGAAACACAACATAGCATGAACCTGAAACATACATGTAAGGCGCCCTGAAAGCAATGAAACAAAACACAGCATGAACCTGACCCAAACATGTAAGATGCCCTGAAAGCAATGCAACACAAAACAGCATGATCCTGACACATACATGTAAGATGCCCTGAAAGCAATGAAACACAACACAGCATGAACCTGAAACATACATGTCAGGCACCCTGAAAGCAATGCAACACAAAACAGCATGATCCTGAAACATACATGTAAGGCGCCCTGAAAGCAATGAAACACAACACTGCATGAACCTGACACATACATGTAAGATGCCCTGAAAGCAATGAAACCTAGCACGATCCTAACATATACATGTAAGAAGCCATGAAAACAAAAGAAAGTAACTAAATTAAGTAGAAAGAAAGTTAAATAGATACAGAGAAAGTAAGTAAAGAAAGTAAGTTAGAAAGGAAGTGCAGGCAGATAGTTAGATAGATAAACAGGCAGGACAAGAGGGGGGACAAAGAAGGGGGACAAAGAAGGGGGACACAGGCAGGACACTGAGGGGGGACAGAGAAGGGGAGACTGAGGCAGGACACTGGGGGCAGAGAAGGGGAAACTGAGGCAGGACACTGGGGGCAGAGAAGGGGGAACTGAGGTAGGACACTAGGGGCAGAGAAGGGGAAACTGAGGCAGGACACGGGGCAGAGAAGGGGAAACTGAGGCAGGACACTGGGGGCAGAGAAGGGGAAGCTGAGGCAGGACACTGGGGGGCTGAGAAGGGAGACCAGGCAGACAGAAAGATAGAGAGACAGAGGTGGTCAGGAGCAGAGGCATGGGGGAGGCCAGGGGAAGAATGGGGGAAGGTGGGAGGAGGGAGATGTGGGCTCCGTAGGCTGCGGCCTCGGAGCCTCCCAGGACGGGGGGGGAGGGTGTGAGAGGGGGAGATGGGGGCTCCGTAGGCTGCAGCCTCGGAGCCTCCCAGGACGGGGGGAGGGTGTGAGAGGGGGAGATGGGGGCTCCGTAGATGGGGAGCCTCCCAGGATGGGGGGAGGGTGTGAGAGAGGGTGAGAGAGGGTGTGAGAGGGGGCTGCAGCCTCGGAGCCTCCCAGGACTATGGTGGAGGGGGGATAGGGCCCGGGGAAGGCCGGGGAGGCTGCAGCAGGCTCCCCGCTCAGGCAGTGCAGAGGTGGGAGGAGGTGGGGGAAGCCAGCTTATGCGCGCACATTTGAATTGTGCGCGCAGGCTGGCTTCTCTTAGCCAATCAGGGGCTCTTGTGAGCACTCTGTGATTGGCTGGAGGTGCCTCCTCCTGGCCAATCACAGTTAGAGTGCTCCGTTTTCGCATGCGGAGGTGTATCTGCGTGCGATTTAAAGATGGCGGCTCCCAGTGCCACCAGTCACCCTCCCAGCCCTCCGTACTGGTCCCCCCAATTCTTGGCCCTCCCCCCCGTAGCCGGCTCGCCGGCGCCGAAAATTCCAAGATCCGGCTCTGGCAAGTAGGTGCGAGTCCCCTAATGCCCACCTGTGCCCATGCTCCTGGGAGAAGGTGGACTTAAAGGCACTTGTCAGGGCTCAGCAAGAAGCCCTTGTGGAGCAACAGAGAGGTTGGCTTGGGAGCTCCTGGTGCTCTGTTTTTGATGCACTCCCCAAGCCTGGCTGCCCCAAGTGGCATAGCTGGGGGTTGCAGATGCACTGGGCCACAAGCTTCAGGGGGGGCTACAAGCCGAGCTTGACACTAGTGACTAAAATTGTGAAAAACGAGATCTTTATGAATGATAATACCATCATGTTATATATCATTGGAAAGGCATTGTAATATCTGTATTCTATCCAAAGTTACAACCAATTAACCAGAAAATGAAAACACAAAAGCCAATGGAACAAAAAGTAGAAATTCTTAACTCAAACTTTCCCATGAGACTGACTGCTCTGAGAGCCAATGAGATGTAATTCTGATGCTTTATGGAACTAATAAAGTGTTGATATAAATAATCTCTCAATACAAATATCATATCCAGTACATATATCATAAAACAGTTACCCCATGCTAACTGGGCAAACAGGCAGTTGTAAGGGCTGCTCCTCTTCTATTTAGCGGGGAAAGAATAACCATTCCTCTTTGCCCCAGCATAGTTTCCCTAACAAAAAAGGGACACAATTTTCATTATTTTACTAATTAAATTTGATTTTATTGTTGCAGGGGGAGAGGAAAAAAAACAAAATCTTCAACTCCAGACAGCAAATAGGTGCTTTAGCTAAAGCAAGTAGGTGCTTTAGCCACTAGCAGAGCAAATGGTGGTGAACTACTGAGGAGGAGGAGGCAGGTTTTTCCCCAATTTTCTTTTTAAAAATACTTAGGGATGACATCACTTTTGGTTGTGACACCACTTCTGGGGCTACATTTTGAGCTTTGCACTGGGCTACATGATCATTAGCTATGCCATTGGCTGCCCCTTCTTTCTGAGAGCAGGCCTCCCCCCTCAAAATGTAGGACACCCAAAAAAAGTGTAGACCATAACAAAATAAAAGCTCATGTATAATTGCTTTCATGTGATTAATTTAAACACTATATTACTGAATCTTACATTTAAAATTACTGTATTACATATACGCGCACAATTTATTACATATAATTTATTAATTCGAAGCAGGATATAGGCTGCCTGCTCACAAGGAAAAGGAGGACAATGAAGATTTTTTTCCAGGATACATGAGATGTATCCCATTTTCCCATGCATTTTCTATGTATATTCTTGCCTTTAGGTTTTTTGGCCATAACATTTGATAGGAAGGAGCTATTTCAAAATGGATTGTTCTGTTGGATTCAGCTCTTCAAGACAAATCCAACGACATATGACATGATGGGGTAGTGTGCACAATCATGAAGTTGATTTTTTTTTTGTCTCCAGGACCCAGTCTTTGCAACCTCCCTGGGGGTGTCAATCCCCACTTTGAAGACCACTGCTTTAAGCCATGATTAACTGCTCTAAGGAGGGAAGCTGATCTTTCAATTTAAAGAGCCAACTTCAGTCGCTATGAGACAAAACGGCATATAAATAATTCACATATAATTAGGCTACACCTATAATTATTTACATCCTACCACATCATCTTTACTCCAACTGTTCATGCAGTACACTGAGATCTATGCTTTAAGGGCTCCAGTGCCAGCCTAAGTTTCAAAGGGTCAGTTCTAAACAAAGTTCAAAATGACCTACCGGGCCAATGCTAATGCACTTGGTGAACTGGTCATCAGCTTTGATGTGGTCATATATCTCTGCCACAGCTCGCTGTCTCAGAATCTTGCTGTGGAACTTCTCATAGGTGTTGATTAGGGCTGGAATAGAAGCAGAGAGACATACAGAGAGTTGCTAAAGAGTATGAAGGCTAGAACTGTGTCATAGCTGCTATCAATTCTAAACTTTCTCAAACATCATCTTCATCTTCATTTATCAGACTCTCTTTAGCAACGATAATTTTGTCTGAGGAAAATGAGAAAAATATATCAGGGCTAATAGCCAGTATTTTACATACAGCTCTAGAGTCAAAGCTGTAAGCAACCCCAAAATACTTCCAAACGTGCAAAAAACATTTTTTGTTCTGTTTTGCTCTATTCCTGCCCTGATAGTGCCCTGCACCATGTGACATGGGCAGTGGTTTCATCCAACATCAGTTGTGAGATCACCATAAATGGAGAAGTCAAGATTCAGCAATATATCAAACAAAGCAGCTGCAGTGCCAGGCCTGGTGGCCACTGGGGCCAAGTGACATCACAGGGTGATGCACCTGCAGATGTGCCGTCAGCCCTGTCTTTTGTGTATGCAGCCTTTGTCTTCCAAACAGCTCAATTTGGATTCATACTGAGCTGATAGCAGGTGGAAAAGCCTATATTGTGGTGTGCTTGATGTGAACTTTGTCCCCTCCAGTGGAATTTGGAAATCACCATTCCACCATAGGGGGAGCCTTGTACCCTCCCCCCCAGCCGCAGTTTAGCAATACCACTGAACAAGAGGCCAGGAAAGGAACTCAGGAAAAAGGACAGAAGAAAAAAAATACATAGGAATCCTAGGAAGGCTCTGAGGTAGGGTTTTATCTTACTAGATTGTATCTCATTCTAAGGAGCCCCATTTGGCTGTTCGAGAAAGACTTCCACCATATACTTCCACCATACTATCAAAGGGTGGAGGAAGGGTGAAGTGAAAGAAGCAGGAGGCACTAAAGGCCAAATTGTCATGACAAAGGGTACTACTGTTAAATATTCTTATGAACATTTCTCTCATGAGAGAGAAAATATTCTCACTCCAAATGACAATGAAACAACTGCTTGTGAAATCTGCAGATGATACAGAAAGGAGGACAGGATAGACTAGTTGCATGTTTAATTCTTTCCATTATCCTCATAGCACCACGCCAAGAATAATTTCTGTATCCAAAGAGAATCCCAGTAACAAGATAAAAACAAAATGACCTGAAAGGCCAAAGACTACTGTGCTGCACTCTATTCAGCCTATCCAGTAAGAGTTATATTTTAGGCATTGGAAACCTCTACATAGAATTTCCACACACAGTGTGGTATGTGACACTCACCATAGACAATTGTAAGCAGCCAGCTGTGTGGTGTGTAAACATCACTTGCTTCAACATTATTTCTCTGTGCTGGCCAGTCAATGCTGGAATAGTCTTGAACATAAAGCTCCTGGGAAGAAAGTTCACAAAAATATTAAGTAGCAAGAATAACACTGGAGATGAAGATGGAAAGAGAAGCTGCAGACGCACATTGAGGTGCAATGCTGGCTCAAGTCAGGCTATGCTGCTCAGAATGCCATGCATTTGCTTACTTACAACATATAGCATTCTTCCCACTGATCTCTGTGAAGTGCAAGTTGCAGATTTTTGTTTCATTCTTCATAAGCAGGAGTATCGCAACGAGACTGAGGCAATCAGAGTTAGGACATGACCAGTGACTTTGTATACTGGTTGTATACTGGGGAGGGGGGCTAGCCACAGATTCAGTTATTTGCCGACTGGGTCTGACCATGTCACACACAGCCCCTCCAGAGATGAGGGGAGCTGTGCTATGCCTTTGAGCATAGTAAAGGCCCAAGACATCCATCTCAGCCTTTGCCAGTCCCAGATTGAACTCTGTACGTGGTAAAAGAGGACTGGTTTCATTGAAAATCTGGACATGACTTTTTGATGCCTCATCAGGAAACCCATCGGGAGGCCCAGGAAAGCAGCAAAAACTCAGTGAAACTGGAAGATGGGTTTTTCATACTGCGAGATAAATCTGAGCCCAGCAGGACAGATATCCTTGGCCTCTTCTGAGCTCAGAAGCCTTTATAGCCTCCCACTGCCTCAGAAGGTGTGGGAGTCGTTCCCCACACTGCGAGTACAGGCATTTGCCCGTATCCACAGTTTTGGATATCCTCAAAGGTTCCTGAATTGAACCTCCAGGGATATGCGGGCACACTTGTATGTTAATACAATGAGGAACAATGTCTTTTAAGCAAAACCTGCGATTTTATACTATACATGTTGTGTTACTACATGCTAGGTTTCCAATGTAGCACCCATGGAACTAGAGAAAATTATCAACTTAGTACAAAAGGTCAGATGGAAAATTGAGTGGGGAAGAACAGGTTTCTCTCTAAGATACTAAAAATTGCACGGCTAACTCCTTTAAATCCAGCATGTCCTTGGTATCTGTAGGGAAACCATTTGGACAAATTCATGGAGACGCTAGTCACAAGGGCTATGCGCTGCCTCCAGTTTTAGCAGCTGTATGCCCCTGAATACCAGCAGGGGAGCAAACAGCAAGTACAAGATTATGCCTTTCCCTCCTGCTCATAGGGCTCCCAGAGACAAGTGGTGGGGTACTGTAGGAAACAGGAGTGGATGGGCCTTTGTCAGATCCAGCAGGGTTTTTCTAAGGACTCACAGCTCCTTTGGTACTACCTGTCGAAGGCTCAAGACCAGTTCATCTTCTTCCGCCGTGAGGTGTGTGGCATAGCAGTAGGACATTGGCAAGTAGACCTGACGGCAGTGACACCAGAGAGTGGAAGGATGGGCTGGCATCCATGAAGGAAACAACCTACCATAAATAAGAAAGAGCCTATAATCAGGGATTGACAGGATGAGTGTGAGATATTACAGCAAAATCAGAGTTACATTTTGATTATTCAGATTTCAAGATAGGATTTTATGCTATGCCATCTAATTTTTTAAAGTATTTTCTAGTGTAGAATTAAAAATTCAGCATTCCAGGCAAAATTTTAAAAAGCCAAATGTCAAATTATGATCAAAATATTAGCAAACATTTGGGTTTCTGGCTATCCGGTTTTTTCCTTGTGGAAGTTAAGAGCTCCTATGAGTGCTGATACAACTTCTGGGACATCTAGTGGAAAAGCAGTCTCAAGGACTGTTCCAAATCCAGTTGATGGCCAGTTTCCAAGTTGATGGCATCTACCATTTGTTTCTCTAAGATAAGTCTCAAGCTGCAAAACAAATAGATTAAAATCAGACTTACCATATCTCAGGAAACAGCGAGTTCATTCCTTCCCAGCGGTAGACATTCAAGACAGCCAACCAAAATTTACCCCAGGAAGCAATTCCCAAAGCACCACCTAGAGAACCAAAACTACAAGATTCACAGGTATCTAGACTAACAGAAGTTAATGAAATAATAACAGAAGTTCTTGTTTTACGTTAAGCATTTATTAAAACACTAGCAAAAATGTATCTGCGTTGCGGTAGTAAAATCCCCCCACTGAACATCAACCCCCAATCGGATCATCTCCCCATGCGTATCTACACCATGCATAGCAACCCCCATGTGCATCATCTCCCTATGCAGAGAATGTGGAGAAAATAAATAAAATAGTTGAAAATATATTTGCCTACTCTCCCACATTGAAACTGCTGAAGTTAGAAGGACGTTGGCATTCTTCCGAGCAGCCAGCAGCGCCTTTGGCTTTGCCAAAGTACACTGAAAGCATTATCAAAGGTTTCTATCTTGTTAATCACCTTTGCTATGGAGGTTGTTCCGTGCTCGCACCAGGTCTGGGTCATCAGGGTCAACTCCGAGGATTCGCAAGGCAATGTAGTTGAGAGCAGTGCCAAACACCTTGGATGTGTCCTCAATGTGTCTACCAGATAATAAATCAAAAAAGAATCAGGAAAGTCTGAGATTTTGTACATGTTGTGGTAAGTCTGATTTTAAGTCTGCTACATACTAGGTTTACAATGCAGTACCCATGGAACTGCACAAGATTATCAACTTAGCATAAAAGGTCAGTTGGAAAATGGACTGTTTCCTTGAAATAAGAAACCATCATTTTAGGCTTGAGGCTGACCCAGATATACTGATCTGGCTAACCAGCTAAACCTCAAATCTATCACTGTCATAGCCACTGCTGTGACATCCTGAAAAACCAGAGTGACAGTAATGTGAGCCTTTTGCCACTGTCTGGAGGCTTGTGCCACAGCCTTGAAGTGCAACTAAACAGAAACCTCTGAATCTCACAAATCTGTCAAACAAGCCACTACCATGAGCCCACTTGCCCAGTTCTGCTGGTGGCTAAAACCTCAACAATGGTACTTCCATTCCCCCTTCTTGGCATCTCCATGTCACATTCCTTTAGGCATGATTCATCCAGAGATATGTATTGCACTTCCAGATCACTTAGTGGCAACTGAGGATAGAATTAGTTTGTATAGTACAATCCCCTGCTCTTGATGTCACAGAAACTCCAGCCTTCTGTCTTAAAAGCTGTAACCTTGGCCAAGGTGGTCAGGGGTTGGAATCTCACTCCCTCCTTCTAGGCAGGCTCGAGCCACCACTGTAATTGTGGAGGGAGAGACTCTTTTGTTTTTGTTGGTCGTTTAAGATGTGCCTGCTGTATCAGAAACAGTTGTGATTAGCCTTGACAGTCTTGCTGTCAATAAGTGGCACTGCCCAAGCCAATAAGAGTATATGAGCCAGGCTGGCAGCTTCTCATGCTTCCTGTCATAAAATGCAACCTACACATGTTTACTTGGAAATAACTCCCACTATGTTTAATGAGACATATTTCTAAGACCAACAACACGATCCCAAGGACTGCACCACTGCAATGGAAGGGGGTTATTTTTAAACTTAACAGAAATGCTACAGGGGTCTCGTATGTGTGGGGATACCTGGGGAGCCCCACAGAGTTCGTACAGCTTGCCCCATAGTTTGAAAATAGTGAAGTAACAATTGTGAAAAAAATGTGACAGAACTTCCAGTTTCACAGGTGCTTCCCAGGGCTCCCCACAGTTGCCAGACCCTGGCAGCACCTCTGTCACATTTGAAAAATTCCTTCCCCTTCAGGGAAGCAATCCTATTTATCTACTGTATTTATATACCGCTTTTCAATGGAAAAGTTCACAGAGCAATTTACAAGAAAATAGAAAAAAAATTAATAGCTAATTAATAGCTAATGGAACCCTGTCCCAAAAGGGTTCACAATCTAAAATGCAAAAAGAACACCAGCAGAAGCCACTATAACAAACATTGCCGGGATGAGGAGGGCCAGTTACTCTCCCTCTGCTAAATAAAGGAGGAACACCCACTTGAAAGAGTGTCGCTTGCCCAATTAGCAGAGGCAAGGCTCATGTCACTGCACTAACCTTCCCTTGCAAAGACTTTCTTAGGAAATAAAACTCCCTAAAAGTTTAAAAAACCTAAAAGTTTTACTGCCCTAAAGAGCACCTTTAGGATACAGCCTGAAAAATATTAAATACTCACAAGCCCCATCCTCCATCAGGGAGCTGCACTGAACGCAAATAGCGTACCATCTCCTTCTTGCTCTCTTCTGGTAATGGGATCTTGGCAACATGGCATGCAATCAAGAGTCCTGTTTGGGGGTCACATTGAGCAGGAGACATGATTCTAATGTAACATACACAATCACTGAGTTTTTTCAGGCAGAAAGGCAGCAATCCTAAAGACTTTCCTGGGAGTAAGACCCACTGAACACAATGGGGCTTACTTTTAAGTAGACATGGTTAGGATTGTGCTCAAAAACAAGTAGCAGAGGCAGAAAACTTAAGTGGAGCAACAGAAGGTCTAAATGGGATCATATCTATTGATATGACTGATGTTTTGAAATCTTGACACTTTTGAAAATGATGTTAGAAATTGCCAAAATATCAATGTGGTGAGAGAACCAAGATAATGTATTCAAGGGACACTTCTTGAGCCACAATTTAGGAACCAGAAATAGACATTGTAAGATAAACATATTTACAATAAACATTGTAAGATATAATAAATTTAAGCACTACTGTTTTAAACTCAGTGGGATTCTTTGCCTCAGTAAGAATTTCTGTGAAACCATTCTAGACCTTTATAACACTGATATTTACAATTATTCTTTTCATTTCTAACTGAAATTTTTTACTGGGTAATTTGTAATCTTCACTCTTTACATTGACATCCTTCTTTACTGTGTAACCTCTACTCAGCCCCATCATCTCAAGTAAAAATATAAATTACAAATATCTTTAAGGGAAAAGAAAAAATGAGACGGCTCTAGAATTTGGGGATCTTCAAGCAAAATCCACTCTAATAACTCATCCCACCATCCCAGTCATTCAGGCAATAAGTGAACAAATCAAGTAGCAGTGAGGAAAAGGTGGTCCCTTCCTGCTCCATCTACTTTCTCCTTTTGGGCAGTGATGGGAATTGGACCAAGTAGGTTCAGTTATCACTGCCACAAAGGGAAAGAAATAATGTGAAATGGTAATTGCTAATGCTCCTTTCCATACATTGCTCTCCAAATGTATGGGCAAGTCAGTAGTGAGCAGCATTTAGCATGGCCTCTATGTATTCCTTGAGTTACTGAACTGCACTGTTCTTAATGAGAGATGTACTGTAGAACAATTCCAGGATACAATGTAGATACATTTCTGGATAGTGAATATCCATATCTAAAAGTGGTGCACTCAATGTGGTGCAGTGGTCAGAAACTCACTAGCCCATGCTTGAAATACTCCAGTTCAAATCCTTGATGAATCATAGACCCTACAATCCAGAGTAACTACGGGAGCACGTCAGAGACGTTATGTGCACCCGTGGTTATGGTACCACCTAGTGAAAACCTATGGTAAATTCATATTGCAATCCAGAGTAAATTGTTCTTACACCGGAGCAAGGACTTCCCGTAGTTACTCTGGATTGCGCCCAAAATCATGCTGAGTCTTAGTGGGAGACTTCAGTCTCCACTAGAATCCCATCGCTACCTCTCAGTCTCATCCACCTCACAGGGATATAAGTTCACTATCCTGAACTATCTTGGAAGAATAGATTAAGATTGACAAAGAACTGGTTCAAAAGCACTTAACTGGTCTAAATGAATTCAAGCCATTTGGACCAGATAAGCTGCATCCTCGAGTTCTTAAGGAACTCGCAGATGTCCTTACAGAGCCTCTGTCAATCATCTTTGAGAAATCCTTGAGGAGTGGAGAAGTGCCACTGGACTGGAAGAGGGCGAATGTAGTCCCGATCTTTAAGAAGGGGAAAAAAGAAGACCCAGGAAATTATAGACCAGTCAGTTTGACTTCAGTTCCGGGGTCAGGTATTAGAACAAATCATAAAACACTGTTTTGCACATCACGACAAGTACTCGGTTATCAAAAGAACCCAGCATGGATTTACCAAGAATAAATCTTGCCAGACAAATCTGATCTCCTTTTTTGATCAGTTTACGAGCTTACTGGACAGTGGCAATGCTGTGGGTGTCATTTATCTTCACTTCAACAAAGCATTTGACAAGGTCCCACATGACATCTTAATTGGGAAGTTGGAAAAATATGGGCTAGACGAGGCAACTGTTAGGTGGATCTGCAACTGACTCGATGGCCACACTCAAAGGGTTTTGTGTCAACCTGGAGATTGGTTTCAAGTGGGGTACCCCAGGGCTTAGTCTTGGGCCTAGTTCTCTTTAATATTTTCATCAATGACTTGAAGGAAGGGATACAGGGGAGCCTGATCAAATTTGCGGATGACACCAAGCTGGAAGGAGTAGCAAACACAACAGAAGACAAGAGAAACCTCCAGGAGGATCTGGATAAACTAGAATACTGGCCTGTAACAAATAGAATGAACTTTAACAGGGAGAAGTGTAAGGTTCTGCATTTAGGCAATCAAAACCAAAAACACAGGTATAAAATGGGAGACAACTGGTTTGGCAGCACAACATGTGAGAGGGATCTTGGAGTCGCCGTGAACATGAGTCAGCAGTGTGATGTGTCTGAAAGAAGGCAAATGCCATTTTAGGCTGCATTAAGAGGACTGTAGCTTCCAAGTTGGAGAAGTTCTAGTTCCTCTTTATTCTGCATTGGTTGGAACTCACCTTGAGTACTGTGTTCAGTTTTGGGCATCTTACTTTTATAAAGGTGCAGCCAAACTGAAAAGTCCAGAGGAGAGTGACAAGAATGATCAGTGGGATGGAAGGGAAGCCCTACGAAGAAAGGTTGGGGGAACATGGGATGTTCAGTCTGGAGAAGAGAAGGCTGAGAGGAGACATGATTGCCCTCTTCAGATACTTGAAGGGTTGTCATATGGGGGAAGGGGCTCATTTGTTCTTAGCAGAACTAGAACCAATAGGTACAAACTGCAAGAAAGGAGATTCCTACTAGGTCCCTTCCAACTCTAGGATTCTATGATTTTATTCTATGAATAGAGCAATAAAAGGATAATCAACAAATCATTATTACTGTTCTGACCAAATATTTTACATATAAAAGCCACTACTGTCCAGAAATGTGGGTTAGTCGTGGTCTAAATGCTGCTCTCTTTTACTTTCACTTAGGGCACAATTCTAAGAAATTTAGGCTGGGCTAACTCACCTCATCTATCTTTCCATTATGCTGTCAGGAGGTCGGTGTATGTATAGGCACATACATTGGCCTAACATAACCCAGGAGTGGGGCAGAAGTTTTTAATGGCACTTTTGTGACACTTCCATGTCAGCACAGTACTTATACTGGGGCTTAGGCCGGCCTAAATGGAGCTTATGATTGCAGCCTTAACTTATAAGAAAAGGAAGAATAAACTATTAGGCAGTGCTCTCTGCTCCTTTCATCCTACAAAAAAGGAAAGGAGAGAAAACTATGCTTCTCCCTCTTCTCCATCTCCCCATCTCTAATCCAGGAAAGGGGAAGATTTGAGGAAGATTCAGAAACAACAATATAAAAATCTGAACTAGAATTAAATAAAAAATGTCATCTTTCTGATTTAACATATAAATGCTTGATATGGTATTGTTCACTGGAAGAGATCCTATCCAAGGACTTTCAAACCTGGCAGCAAAAAGAGAGGTCCTCCATAGTCCCCGGCCCAGTGGCCATCCTCTGCTTGTAGACCTGAGTAAAATATCATCCCATTCAATGCTGCCCCCTGTGCATTGCAAGCCTTTGACAAGTCCGGGAAGAATTTACTCTGAAACACACAAAATAAAGATGAGGAAATTCTACCATCTAGAATTTCTGAACATAGAACTATGGTCATATATCCATCATTCAAAAGAGTCAAGAAATTTACAAACAGCAACAAATTTACAAAAGCAAAATTCCTGGCCCAAATTGCTGTCCTACAGCTGTATATGTGAAGTATGAACTGGGAAGCAAATAGGGGTGGGAGGTTGACTGCATAAATTCGGTTCATGATAGACAGAGAAAGAAAGGGCATAAATATCCAAGCCTTAAAATGTCAATAGGAATTCACCTTAATGGTATCTTGCCCCGTTCAAGCAATTTAATGGATAGATTACCAGCTAGTTCTTCTTTCTATTCCTTTTCCTCCACTTCCTGCTTCCTTGTAAGGAAGGGCAAAAGACAGGAAGAAAAGGGAAACCACCACAGGGAGAAGAACAGCCCCATTTACTCTTTTCTTTACACCATACACCTAAAAGGTAGTACAGAATATTTGGAGTACAGGAGCAAGATACTTGTACCGTCTCCCACATCAGCGAGATACATTTTAGGATAGAGTTTCTAGTCAGACAAATGAAGAGACAAGCTCCATGTGAACCAAATCATATGGTCTAGTGACTGTATTTTAGCATAAAATGCAATGCACAAGAATTTCTCAGCAGATATGTCTGCAAGATCCTGTGCAACAAGAAGTTAGATCATTGCTTTGGATGAAATGAATCTTTCAGAATTAATGAAATTAGAAGTTCCCTGTATAGTACCCCATATTCAGCCCATCTCTGTATAGCATCTCATGTCTTAACCATCTACCGTGTTCAATCCTAGAGAGTGAGCCTCCAACGCAGTCTGTTCCCTGTCACAGTCCTCGCCATCTGTGACATATTGCCACCGCTGCCGTCCTTCTTCATTACTCAAGCGCCAGCGGGATAGGTCTGTAGCAGGTTCTGTTTTATACGGACCACCCCTTCTTCTCCGCAAACACCTAGAGTGGATGGGCAAAGGAAATAGATAAACTGCAAAGACCATATCCATTTTAGTACATTTCAGGATAAAAGAAAATCATAGCACTGAGAACTTTATTGCTTCAAAAAGTATCTGAAAGGAGACAAAAGACTTGCTCAAACAAAAGACTTACAAATATTATGAATCAGGTACAAAGCATTTTTAACTATTAATCTTTATTTTTGTGCTATGCTGTCTGAAAGAAAATGCATAATTGATCAATGATAACTGTATAACCACAGAAATAGCTATACAGTTAAGAGGTGGGATTTTTCAGTATTCAGTCAATATAAAGTCTGAGAATTGCATTCATCATAAAATCAAGATTTTTCCCTTCATTATACTTGGCACTGTAGAATCTTCCCTCCTCAGTAAAAAATGTTGATATATAGGAACTAACCATGACATCCCCATTGCCTTAGTCTGCTGCGACTATACAAAAAAGTCATCTTCAAATTCCTTCATTAAGAGCACAATCCTGTCTACTCTAAAGTCCCATTGTGCTCAATGGGTCTTACTCCCAGGAAAGTGTGTTTAGGATTGCAGTCTAAGCATGTTTTCTTTTCCCTTCACTTAACACTACTTTGAAATGTACAGCATATTTGATTTAAAGATGTCACCCAATTAATCTCAAATTCTTAAAGCAGGCTGCATTAGTTTAAAAACACAAAACTGAAAAAGTAGTCTTTAAAAAGTACCCAAAATAAATATAAGATATTAGACCTCAAGCCAACATATATTTACTCAATATTAGTAAACATGCTCAAAAGCTCTGTTGTGTCCTGCAGGACATTCCCTAGTCAAATTTATCAGTTTGCCTTCTGCTGAGCCTGATGCGTCTCCTTAAAGTTAAAAAAATACTTCAAAAGACAGTATTTGAAAGTTCCTGCTTATGACACTACTGATCCTGTGATAGGAGTTGTCCTAGAGCAGAGGTCGGGGAACAGGGTTAAATTACCCCAATTTGGGTAATAATGGAATTCCTGGGGGTAATGGACCACCTGGGTTTGCATATGAATGACACAGCCAGGTACGCATGACCAGCACAGAGCAGGGCAGGCACTGCAATCACTGTGCAGCCGTGATGGATTACTCTTAGCTCTAGCTTCGAAAGATCAAAACAAACAAAAGGTGTGAATCCCTGAAGAGTCATAAGAAGTTCAGGCTATTGGGGGAGGGGGTTGGAGGGGAGAGGGATCAACAGTATCTCAGCTGCCTACTGGGGTTTCTCAGAGTTACTCAGGCTGCAGGCTGGGGCTTCTGCTTGCTTACTCAGAAGCAAGTATCATTATTTTCCTTGGGGCTTACTCTTAGGAAAGTGTGCATTGCATTGCACCCAAAGTTATGGACCTAAATGCTAGAAATGCTAGAAACAACTTGATCTGCCTGATAATTACTGCTGCTGTGTTTCAACTCCTGCTGCAAAGAGAGACCTGAGCCTCAGAGCAGAGTTGCTTCTTGCAGTCATGATCCAAACTGCTTCTAAGTCAGCAGAGAGAGAGAGAGAGAGAGAGAGAGAGAGAGAGCTCAAAATAATGCCTGAAGAAGGCTGCTTACTTGGAAGTAAGCCCCCATTTAGTTCAATAGAATATATTCCCATTTATTGGAATAAATGTTGGAATAAATGTCTCTGTTGTACTCACGTCCCCTCCATCCTGTTCTTCATCCAGATGCTAAGCAAGCCAAGGCTGTACTTGCAGCAACCCACATCTCCTTGCATCAGGCATCTCCCACCGGCCCCCGCTGCATGCTGGGACGTGAAGTCTTTGATCATAAGCAAATCCAGGATAGTGTCCCTGTAGAGAACTGCAAGTCCCAGAGTGCACAGCGCAACATCCGATCTGGACTCATATAAGACCATGAGTGCCCCAGCCAATCAGGGCTGCTGCTGCTGCTGCTGGCTGATGGTTGAGAGAAGACACTGAGGATGAATGCCAGGGTGAGCACATGTCCTCCTGTTCCAGGACATGTCCTCTTTTTAAAAGCATTGTGTCCTGGAAAAACTTTGTTGTCCTCCTTTTCCTTGTGAGCAAGTAGAATGTAGCCTTCTTGGAATTAATGAAATATATGTAATAATTTTAAATTTAATAATAAGTGACAGTGTTTAAATTAAATACATGAAAGCAACTACATGAATGAGGTCCCTTTGCATTTCTAATTGCTGACTGCCTCTCTACAACAGTAAGAAAAAACTGTTTTAAAACAAATGTAAAGGGATGTACTTTTAAAAACTGCTTTAATTTTACACTTTTTTCATCATCAGGGAGTCCCAGAATAAAAACCCTGCAGATATCGAGAAATAACCTTATTCCATTAGGATCAATCAATCAATCAAAATAGCGTTTAATACAGTTTGTGTTTACTGCTTCTGTTAGCTGGAAATTAAGGTAGGCATCCATAACTTGCCATGTCTCGGCTTTTGGGTATGACTGAATTTGCAAGGATCTTAATTCCATTAGGGCTGTGGGTGGCGCAAGCAGTTAAGGCACTGTGCCTGTTAACCAGCAGGCCAGGGTTCGAAACTCCAGTCGGCCCCACAAGACAGGATGAGCTCCTGTCCTTAGCCCAGCTCTCCGATGCCAGCTGGATCAAATCGTGTTGGCTCTGCCTTTCCATTGGACTAATTCAGTGGCGTGGAGAGGTGGGATTTGCTGCTTGGGTAACAGCCTATCCTCCATAACAATCTAACCCAGGCTTTTGTGCTTCGCATGCAGCGTATGCAGCGCCGCACACGATACCATAGTCTTTCAAGACAGATGGAGGCCTACTATTAGGAGCAATTGAAGAGCAAGAGACTCTGTATGGGTAGCAAAGTTCAGAATAAAGTTTCAAGATAAACATTCTCTACCAGTTGGTCCTATTTTTTCTTCCTTTTTGCATCAGGTCTCCCATGAATCTGTCTTTATTTTCAAACTAGCGAAAAGTGTACCCACGTTGCAGGGATAAAATTCCCCTGTATGCCATCCCCCCACTGAGCATCAAGTCCCCATGCACATCACCCACATGCACATCCACCCCATGTGCAACATCCCCCATGTTCATGCGCATCATCTCCCCTATGTACATCATTCCCCCATGCTCATCAACTGGACTCATATAAGACCTGCTGCACAAATCCCTCATGCTCAACATCCCCATGCGCAACATTCCCCATGTTCATCCCCCATTTGCATCAACTCCCCATGCACAACATCCCCCATGCACATCAACCCCCCATGCGCAACATCTCCCCTTCCACAACCCCCATGAACATCTTTTCCCCATGCACATCATTCCCTGATGCACATCATTCTCTAATGAGCATCAACACCCACATGCACATCAACACCCCATGCTCATCAACCACCCATCTGCAAATCCCCATGCATAACATTCCCCATGTTCATCCCCATGCGCATCAACCCCCCATGCACAACTTCCCCCCATGTGCATCAACCCCGCATGCGCAACTTCCTGCCATGCGCAAAACATCCATGCGCATAATGGCCCCATGCACAACTTCCCTCATGCACAACCCCCATGCACATCATGTCCCCATGCGCAATAACCCAATGCGCATCATTCCCCATACACATCAACTCCCCATGCGCATCAACCCCCATGCACATCATGTCCCCACGCACAACTTTCCCACATGCACGTCAACCCCCATGCGCAACTTCCCCACATGCGCATCATATCCCCATGTGCAACATCCCTCATGTGCATCAAACCCCCATGCGCAACATCCCCCTATGCGCATCAACCCCCCATGCGCAGCATCCTCCCCAGTGCAACCTCTTCCTCCGAACAATATCCCCCCAGTGCACCAGGCACAGAACACAAAATTGGCTAGATGTTGTTCATTCTTCCATGTTAAGTATAGGACAAAAACACATTGCACCCCTTTTCAGCCCCTTAAGGGTTAAATTTCTCCACGTCAGTTTTTGGTGGGTGTTCATGTGACAGAAGGGTCCAGTGGGGTTGGGGCGGAATATTGATGAGTCATCAATTCTCCAGTGCAAAGTATAGGGAAGAATCATAGAATCATAGAGTTGGAAGGGACCTAGTAGGTCATCTAGTCCAACCCCCTGCCTGCAGCAGGAATTCCCCCTAGAGCATCTCCAACAGGTGCTCATCGAGCCTCTGCTTGAGATCCCCAGTGAGGAAGAGTCCACAACCTCCCTTGGCAATCTGTTCCACTGCCGAACCGCCCTCACCGTCAGGAATTTTTTCCGGATTTCCAGCCGGAATCTCCTTTCTTGCAGTTTGTACCCATTGGTTCTAGTTCTGCTTTCAGAAGCAGCTATGAACAAATTGGCCCCTTCCTCCCTATGACAGCCCTTCAGGTATCTGAAGAGGGCAATCATGTCTCCTCTCAGCCTCCTCTTCTCCAGGCTGAACATCCCAAGTTCCCCCAACCTTTCCTCGTAGGGCTTCCCTTCCATCCCACTGATCATTCTTGTCGCTCTCCTCTGGACTTGCTCCAGTTTGGCTGCATCTTTCTTAAACTGAGGTGCCCAGAACTGAACACAGTACTCAAGGTGAGGTCTCACCAATGCTGAATAAAGAGGAACTATAACTTCTCGTAACTTGGAAGCTACAGTCCTCTTAATGCAACCTAAAATGGCATTTGCCTTCTTTGCAGACACATCACACTGCTGACTCATGTTCAGCTTGTGATCCACGGCAACTCCAAGATCCCGCTCACATGTTGTGCTGCCAAGCCAAGTATCCCCCATTTTATACCTGTGTTTTTGGTTTTTATTGCCTAAGTGCAGAACCTTGCACTTCTCCCTGTTGAAATTCATTCTGTTTGTTACAGCCCAGGATTCCAGTTTATCCAGATCCTCCTGGAGGTTTCTATCTTCTGATGTGTTTGCTACTCCTCCCAGTTTGGTGTCATCTGCAAATTTGATCAGGCTCCCCCGTATCCTTTCCTCCAAGTCATTGATGAAAATGTTAAAGAGAACCAGTCCCAAGACAGAGCCTTGGGGGACCCCACTAGAAACTGACCTCCAGGTTGACACAGAACCATTTACTAAAACCCTTTGATTGCGGCCATCGAGCCAGTTGCAGATCCACCTAACAATTGCCCTGTCTAGCCCATATTTTTCCAACTTCCTAATTAAAATGTCATGTGGAACTTTGTCAAATGCTTTGCTGAAGTCAAGATTGTCAAGAAAACACATTGCACCCCATTTCACCCCCTTCCCTTTGGAATTTCCAAAAACTGGTTCTTAGTGACTCCCTCCATCACAGAAGGAACACCCTCCCCAAATTTCACACTTCTAGGCCTGGCAGTTTTGGCAGAGCATTGATGAGTCAGTAATGACAATGAAGATTAGTTTTATAAAACGCATTGTGCCTCTTTTCACCCCCTTCTGGTTGGAACTTCCGAAAACTGGTTCTTAATGGATCCCTCCATCATGGAAGGAACACTCTCATCAAATTTCATGCTTATAGGCCCAGCAGTTTTGGCTGGGTGTTGATGAGTCCGTGATGATGATGATGATGATGCCTTTTATATATATATATATATATATATATATATATATATATATATATATATAGTTTATGCAAACATGTTTCTTGTTATTCTTTTTTTAAAACTACATTTTCCTGGGAGTAAGACCCATTGAGCACAATGGAGATTACTTCCGTGTAGACATGGATAAGATTGTGTTCTAGGTTTTTCATTTTTTTCAAAAAAAAGCACTCCATGAAATGGTTCTGCCTCCATCGCAAGCTGATGTGTGTCAGACCTGCTCAGACCTGTTCCTTGTCTCAGCGGTCTTAAGGCCCAATCCTATCCAGCCTCAATGCAGCCCTAAGGTAGGGAAATGATAAGGGAAATGGTAGGGAAAGGGTAAGGTCTCTAACCTTGAGGAGCCCTCCAGGACTGACCTCCACCCAGTCGGATGCACTGCATGCACCCTTGGCACTGCTGTACAAGGGCTGGAAATTTGGATAGGATTTGACCCTTATTGAGGATCTGTTGCCTCACCAGGAACAAGACACTATAAAAGAGCCATCATGCGAGTAGGGTTGTCAACTGACTGAAGCAATTTCTGAATATTTTCCTTTAACACAATGTAATATCTTAAAATCCCTAAGACAGCTTTATGTTGTTTCCTAGACCTTGATACCAGGATACGTCAATTCCATAAAGTTAGTAATTCGAACTGTGAGAGCCTCTTACAGTTTTACTCACCTTTGCAGGAGTAATATTTCCAGAATATTTCCAGAAAATTAGCTGGGCACTGGGCAGCAAGCACCAGGAGGCACTGGGAGAGTACCAGGGGGCAGTGGTGGACAGCAGCAGGCACAGGTGGAGACTGGGTATACCTACCTGACACCATAGGACAATCAGTGGTAATCAGTGAGCACCACTGTGCAATGGACAGTGAGCACCACAAGGGAGCAGGCAAAAGCGGCAGTAGGCATCAGATATTCCTAATGGGCACCACTGGGCAGTGGACACAACTGTGCAGTGGGCAGCGGGCACCACTGGGCACTAGGCACCATCGGGCACAACTGCACAATGAGTAGTGGACACCACCAGGCAGCAGGCTTCAGTGGACACCGGGCATAAAGCACCATTGGGCAACGATCACTACCAGACAATGGGCATTACTTGACCACCAGACGATGGGCATTACTTGGCCCCCGTGGCCACTACTGGAACCAGTGGGCATTGGGCATCCTACTTAGTACCAGGCATCTCTACCAGACACTGTACATTCAGGCACCAAAAGGCACCCATGGGCAATAGGCAGCACTGAGCATAAGACACCCACCTTGCACCCCTACTGAGCAGGGGGCACCACCAGGCACCTGGCAGTAGTGGGCAACACTGGGCACTACCAGGCACCAAATTGTACAAAGAATTCTCTCCCCAAATTTAATGCTTCTAGGTTCAGGGCTTGGGTGTTGATCAGTCAGTGATTCTTCAATGTATAGGGACAAAAACGTGTTGTGCCCCCTTTTACTCCCTTCTGGTTGGATTTTCCAAAAATAGATTTCTTAGTGGGTGCCTCCATCATGGAATGAAGACCCTCCCCAAATTTCACACTTCTACGTTCGGTGGTTTTGGTTGGGTCAGTCAGTGACTTTTCAGTTTTATATAGCATACTAGCGAAATGTACCCACATTGTGTAAGTAAAATATTCCCCCATACATCAGGGCTCCTGCTGCTGGCTGAGGATTGAGAGAGCAAGACACTGAGGTGAGCACATGTCCTCCTGTTCCAGGACATGTCTTCTTTTTAAAAGCCTTGTGCAACACCTCACCCATTGCACATCAACCTGCCCATGCACAACACACTACACACTGCACATCATCCCCCCCATATGCATCAACCCCACATCCTCACCAGTGTACAATATGCCCCCCCACAAGCCACCCCCCCCCCCACAAACATGGGCATCTCTACTGGTTAGGATATGTTTGGGGCTGGGCGCTGATAAGTCTTCAATGTAAACTATAGATCGAAAGTGCGTTGCATCCCTTTTCAGCCCCTTAGGGGTTAAATTTCTAGAAATTGGTTCTTGGTGGGTACTCCCATCAAGGAAGGAGTATGCTCCCTGAATTTCATGCTTCTAGGTCAAGGGGTGGAGCAGGACGGTGATCAGTTACAGATTCTTCAATGTATAGAGATAAAAACTCGTTGTACCTTTTCCCCGTTTCTGGTTGGAATTTCTGAAAACCGGTTCTTAGTGGTCCCTCCAGCATGGAAGGAACACCCTACCCAAATTTCACACTTCTAAGTCCAGCAGTTTTGGCTGGGCTTTGATGAGTCAGTGTCTTTTCAGTTTTTTATACATAGATGAATAAAATGTACCTGTGTTGTGGGAGAAAAATTTCAAGAATGTTTGTAACCTAAACTGCTGTGCAACACACCCTCTCCTGTGCAGTGGTGGACCCATAACCTTCCATGCAACACCACCCATGTGCACCATCCCCCCATGCGAACCACCCCACCATGCACACCACCACCCCCATGCAAAATCCTTCCTGGATCAGCAGGGCCTGGATCAGTCAGCAGTTCTTCATTCTGTCCCTTTTCATTCCTTCTGGTTGGAATTTCAAAAAACCAGTTCTTAGGGGATGCCTCCATCACAGAAGGAACACCCTCACCAAATTTCACAATTCTAGGCTGGGCGTTGATGAGTGAGTCTTCACTTTTATATATACACACAACTTATTGTGCACTTTAAATAAAAAAATTAGCAGGAAATACACTTACAATGTTACAAAATGTCTATTTCTAAAATATACACAAATATACACACAACAATTCATATTAATGTTGATGATTAATCAAGATGATGTAAGATCTTCCAGGATCCCTAAACTTCTAAAAGAGTTTTTACAACTGCTTCCATTTCCATTAATTAATAGGGATAACAAACTTTTAAAATATTTAGGTCAATCTTTAGGCCAGAGGCAGATCTCCAAGAATGAATGAGAGATTTTTGATCAAGGAAGCTATTGCAAGATTCACAACCTTACTATTTCACAACATTCCTATCAGCACATGAGCTTCCAAACTTGTGGGTTTCATATGAGTAAGGTCCACCCTTGTTCCTTAATGAGAGACATTGTAAGAGACATTCTGGAAGCTGAACAATTGACTGTGGATCTCCAGAATGGTGGTGTCAAGCTGCAAGGGTTGTGTCAACTGTATAGGCCTCCACAGGCTCAGAATGGCCTATAGAAACCCCCAGATGCCACTTTCCAGTTTCCTTCTGCAAACTGGAAGTAGCTTCTGGAGGTTTTAGCAGGCCTTTCTGAGACTCATGGACGCTGAAAGAGTGGGTCTGCAAGTCAGGAACAACTCCAAGAAGAACTCCAAAAGCTCCCTTGGACTCCATCTAGCACCATCAGGAGCATCATGACTTGCCAGAGAGGATAAGGTAGGTCACAACACTGAAAGTTTGGTAATCGCTTTACTATGGCTCTTCTCTTAGCAATAATATGAACCTGATATTCTAATAAGATGTAATGGTAATGCCTGAAATTGCAAAAATCATAATGGTTTAAGAGTCTGTTACAGGTGCTATTTAATGACAGCATGTCTGAAGCTGTCTGAAAGCTGTTCTTGGACAGGGTATATTAACATGCATCAATAATCTTTCATTATATTGCTTTAGGCTGCAATCCTAAAGACACTTTCCTGGAAATAAGACCAATTGAATAAAATGGTTCTTACATTTGAGTAGACATGGTTAGGATTGTGCTCTAAGAGAATCATATATTATGATGTTTTGGTCTTGCTTTCATGTTATGTTTCAGAATGGTGGAACCAAGAAATTATGCAACATAAATCTTGCCCTCCTGGATGTGAAAATTTATTTATTTATTAAAAAAGCTCTGATCTAGATAGACATACATCATTTTCTCCTTTTGAGACCAAGTACTTCTCTGAATCCTGAGGAAAACATTTCTAGCTATTCATTTCTTTCTAATAAAGATAACTAAAAAGTGATAATTAGCTCCAGAGAGGTCCTAGGCTTTGTTATGATAAAAACAGTATCACCCAATGTTTTTAAATGCATAACTTGATTTTGATGTTAAATACTGAACTTGTAGTTCTTTTAAGTATTTAACCTCAATGTGAACAGTCTTGTTCCACACATTTAGACTGATCTGATCAAGAATCTGTCATGTCTAGCAAAGTTGTCAAGTGTAGTTTACAAGCCATTTCTTCTTCTTCATTAGATTTGATCAGTTGTTTTAAATACGCAAGTCTATGTGATAGAGAGGTATCTGTGTCTTTCAATTCCATCAGACTTCCAGCCTGAATAAAAAGTAATAGAAAAAAACTGTCAAAAACTCTGCTTGGAAACACATGCCGTGCACCAAGTACAAGTGGGCGAGTGGCATCAGACTGCCCCTAAAGCCTTTCCCTGAGCCTCCCATCGCCATGCAGTCCTCCGCAGGAGTGCATTTCTTCCTTCCTTCCTTTCTTGGTCATCCATTCTCTGCTTCATAGTTCTAAGTCTCCTGAAGCCCTTTCCCTACACTCTCCCTCCTGCACCATCCTGGCAACCCTGCCTTCCTTATCAGACTCCATCCTCACATCCTGCTGCAATTCATACTTTCCTAGGAATAAGTCTCATTGAGCACAGGGGGAATTACTTCCAAGTAATCATGCAGAGAATGGGGCACAGGCTGCAATTCATACTTTTTTTTACCTCTGAGTTTCCTGATGTTGGTGCTTTGGTCAGTGGATGGAGTATCTGAGGCACAGATACCAGATAAAGAGGAAGAGATGAAGAATTTTGGAATGGATCAGAATTCTCAACTAACTGCTCCAGTTGCTCATCAAATCTAGACCATATAAGAAAAAAAAAATCAACTTATTTTTCGGCCTTCCAAGTTTTCTCCTTAGCTTTATGTTCACATAACTATGAAATTAAACTTGAATTTTCCAGCAAGTTTTCAGTCTACTTCCCAGGGATGAATGAGCATTTTCTACTGGGTTTAATAAGGAAGACATCAATTTGCCTAGGACTCTGGCAGCCAGGTCAGCTCTGGTCAAGATACTCAACTACTTAAACTTTTAAACAACTCTAGTAACATCTTATCTATAATCATGCAGTACTACATTACATATCTGGAATAGATAATTGTGCAAACCTAACAAATGGGCCAGAAAAAAACAAAGGCAAGAAGTTGCTCTCTTAATACATGGTGTCTCTAGCAAGCTGGGACACTCGGAATGGATTATGGGATGGATCAAGTACACATGAAGAAGAGACATGGCAAAGCTTGTGAGAAGCAGTCCAAGATTCTATTGAAATTCAGGTTCATACTATGCAGATCCAAAAAAATAGTTGCCTGTAAAACTCCATATACCTACCTCTGTTGCCTTTCCTCCTATTACCAAATCATGGAAGACATTTGTCAATAGGAAGTGAAAACGTCTTCATTGAAGAGATTGATAACATAACGTAACATAGAGACCTTCCAAGTCCCTTTGACATGGTCCAGTCTTTACAAAAACAGTAAAGTGTTCCAAATATCACATTTAAGCTGCAATCCTAACCTCCAGTTAGGCAGGCTTAAGTCTCAGAACAAGTACTGTGCTGGCCTGGGAATGTCACAAAAGTGCCATAAGCAGGGTGACTATTTGTCAGAACCCCAAAAAGAGGACAAGGTCCCCCAAAATGGAGGAAATCCCAGCAAAATGTAAGACAAATGTAAAACATGTTAAAATAAAACCTAAAAGCACTCATATTGCTTTCCTGTACTTAATTTCAACACTGTTTTTCAGCAGGTGAGTGAATTTCAGTCTTTTTCATGTCAAGGTACACTGTAATAAAACTGACAAAAAAACTTGGCATCCATCAGTCTTGAAAGACTGGTATCGTGCTCGATGCGGCATGCGAAGCACAAAGGCCTGGGGAGATTGATATGGAGGATAGGCTGTTACCCAAGCAGCAAATTCCACCTCTCCACGCCACTAAAACAGTCCAATGGAAAGGCAGAGCCAATACGATTGGTTCCAGCTGTGTTGCAGAGCTGGGGTAAGGACAGGAGCTCACCCTGTCTTGTGGGGACCCGGGGTCTCGAACCCTGGCCTTCTGATTAACAGGCACTGTGTCTTAACCACTTGCGCCACTCACAGCTGACAAGGCACCAGTTTTTTTAACACTGGACAAGACACACAGGATTCTGTGCACCAGCAGTCTGTGCAGGTGATGCTGGAAAGTATGGAGCACACGCAGTGCATTGAAATTCCCAAACCACAGGGCTCTTAACTGGATGCCTGGTTAAGCCCCATTTTCAGTCCTGTCCAGGCATTTCCGGCTTCATGATCACCCTGGCCATAAGGCACTTCTGTACCACTTCTAGGGGAGTTAGGCCACTGCACAGACCATGCACCGGACTCCCCACACCACCACAGGAACAGGGAGCTGGTGAATTATGCAAGCCTGTACTAATTATAATTCTGCCCTCAGAATGTGATTCTTTCCCATGGTCCCCAACTCTTTTTATTTGCTTACCCCTTCTTCACTGTCTTCACTGTGAACTTGCTGGGTTGTAATGCTTTGTAATGCCTCCTCATATATGAGAGAGAGAGAGAGAGAGAGAGAGACTTGCAAAGGAGAGGAGAAGTCTTTACCTCCTGCTTTCTTCTTTTTCCAGCTGCAGCCTAGCAGACAGGAACTCAGGGAGACAATCCACTGGTGAAACAGCCACTGTGAAATCTACTTCATTGCAGTAACTCTTTTCCTTGTCATCCATGCTTTCTTGGCTGGCACCATATTCAGTTGGAGGCAATGAATAAGAAGACTTTGTAAAAGTCTGAATCTTTACTTTGGATCTGAAGGACAAGAAATTGTTTTTTAAAATGCAACTGTACAGTAAAATGTTTCTCTCCTAAACTGAAAAATTTCAGCAAATTCTTATGGACAAGCAATCTGCATACACACTGAATATACACAAGGCACTAAAAAAAATCAGACCAAGCATCTGTCTAGTCTCACATTCTATTTAGTCTAATGTTTCCAGAAAGCCAACAAACATTACATATCACAGAACAAATGAACACTCTCACCTTCCTTGACTTTGCTGAATCTCTTTTTGAGTTTTCAATCTGGCTTCTTCCCATAAGAAAGGAGTGCTGAAATTTCTCAAATGTTCCTTAAAAAAATAGACATGAATCTCCCCATCTTTGCTCACTGCTTCTGTTAGATGCAAACAAACAAACACATGATTTAATAGATTTTCCAGCTTCAACACCTTTGGGCCTGGTGTGGAACAAGAGGGAGCAGGAAGGAGGACTTGTATCTTAATAGTTAGAGTGGTGCCTTGATTTATGAGCATAATTCATTCCAGAAGCATGCTTGTAATTCAAAATGCTTATAATACCAAGTGGATTATCCCACAGGAAATAATGGAAACTTAGATAGTTGGTTCCAAACCCAAAAATAGTTATATAAAAATTTTAACCGTATATAAAAATGATTACATTAATACAAAACACTGTAATATAATACAGAACACTAATACAAAACACTGTAATATAGAGTAATATAAAGCACTGTAATAGAGAAAATCCTGCACAGCACTGAACGGTACTGTACCTTTGAAAATCTTCATGGCTGGTGTGAGGGAGACAATAGTGAGGAGGGTATTTCACTATCACTAATGGAGTCACTGCTATCCATTGGCTCAATGCAATCTTTGTCTTTCCATGCAACTTTAACATTCCCAGGCTACTGATGGGGAGCAGCATTGTGACATTTATAAGGTGCATGTTCCACACTGCCACACACAGATCCCACACACAAACCTGGCTCAGGCTGCTCCCCTCTGATCCCCCTTGAGTTCCCTGGCCATAGAAGTTTGTTCCAAACTTCCTCAGAAATGTTCTTCAAACAAGACAGTCAAATCAAGTCAAAATTTATGAGAAAATTTAGCTCTTAATAACAAAACGCTCTTAAATCAAGATACCACTATATTTAGATCCATACCTCTCTTCCCGGGCAGCTGGAAGCAACAACCTCAAAGTCTCAGTAGAACTACTGGGGATGCTACTATTGCTATTCCTCTATGGCTCATGGGGAAGTGGACAAGCCTCCTCATCCCTGATATAGTCTTCCCAAAGCTTGCACTGTATATAGCACAAGGCATGCAAGGCTGCTTATTCCAGCACAAGTTAGAATTTTGCTGTGAAATTTATATAAAGTATAGAAATATAGACAATATTTCTTACCCGTTATCACTGGCAGGCAAGGAGGCTTCCAATCTCTCAATTTATGGTTAATGCAAAGTGCTAAGAAACTGTCCCAGGGGATCTTGTCAACAGAAGGACCATCTTCTTTTGAACAGGGACACTTTGTGCCTTTCCACCTCAAGTAAGTGCTACTTAGCAAATTCTCAATTTGAGACTGAAGTATCTCCTGGGTCTGAAGAGAACTGGCAACCTGGGACAAATATTGGAAAATCATGGCACAAACAGGATGCCAAGGAGCTGCAGAGAGGAAGACATTTGTTAAACACCACGTTTATAAGTTTATATATATAAATAAAATTGCCTCATACAATGTTTTGGATAACTTCTGAAAAGTTTATACATTTATAACGTGCCTTAAACTATTTTTTGTAAACTCTCTAAAAAGAAAGCACCCCAAAAGACTAGCAAACCCAACACAAAAGTCTAATAAAACAAAAAAATTATTCACCTCTTAAACAAGGGGGAAAAGCAGCATATCACCATAACCAGAAAAAATTGTGCAAAACAAAAACAAACAAAAAACCCCACAAAAACCAAGGTTTCAAAGGGCTAGACCAGGATTGTCCAAACCCTGCCTCTAGGGCCAAATGCAGTCCTCGGCAAGCCTCAATGTAGCCCACGGCAAGACCCCTCTATGGGGCCATGGGCAAGCCTTATAATGTCTCTAATACAATCTTATATGTTAATTTAGGTAAATTCATGCACATTTGACATGTAAATCATTTTTCCGGCCCCTGACAGCATCAGAGAGATGATGTAGCCCTCCTACAAAATGTTTGGACATACCTGAGCTAGACAACTAGAGGGGTTTTAATTGCCATCAGAACAATGGCAATGAGGAGGCCAATCTGTCATCTCATACCAGGGAATTTCACATACTGGTAAAATTCAGAATACAGAAAACACAGTATTCCTTCAGGTGTACCTTCCTAGCCACACTTACCCCCAAATCCAGAGTAACTACGGGAGCACGTAAGAGACTTTACGTGCACCCATAGTTACTGCACCACCTAGTGAAAACCTATGGGAAATTCATATTGTAATCCAGAGTAAGTTGTTCTTACACTGGAGCAAGAACTCCCCGTAGTTACTCTGGATTTTGTCCTTAGCCACTGGCCAATGGAAGAGGCTAAAGTCTTCTCCACTGTAATTCTGTAGTTCTTAGGCAACAAATGCCACAATCCTTTTCTCCCCAATCCTATCCTCCGCCAGCCTGCAGCAAGTGACCCATGTCAGCTGCGTGCTACAGAACAGGGCAGCCTGGACAGGTAAGTTTAAAAAATTGCTTACTTGCACAGCCACTCCTTGATTCTCAAATTGCCTACTTTACATGTGCCAGCTATTTTGCTAACTCTCATAGAATCAGAATCAATAGACGACCCAATAGGTCGTCTAGTACAACTCCCTGCCTGTAGCAAATCCTCATAGAGCTTCTCCAACAGCTGCTTGTCGAGTCTCTATTAAAGATCCAATGGATACAGAGAGAGTTCACTACCTCCTTTGGCAATCTATTCCACTGCAAAACTGCCCTCACTGTTAGAAATTTTTTCCTGATACCCAACTGAAATCTCTTTTGTTGGAGTTTGTACCAATTGGTTCTAGTTCTATTTTCAGAGGCAGATGAGAACAAATTTGTCCCTTCTTCCATATGACAGCCCTTCAGATATTTGAAAAGTGCATCATATCTCCTCTTAGCTTTCTCTTCTCCATGCTGAACAGACCAAGTTCGTTCAGCTTTTCTGTATAGTGTTTGTCATCCAGCACACTGATCACCCTTGTTGCTCTCCCTCTGAACTTGTTCTAGTTTGGCTGCATCTTTCTTAAAGTGAGGTGCCCAGAACTGGACTTCAGGTGAGGTCTAACCAATGCAAAATTAAGAGGAACTATAACTTCTCATGATATGAAAGCTACAGTTCTCTTAAAATTTCTCTTCAAACATAGACAATTCTCTACAGTTCCATTTCCTTTCTTTGCAGATGTCTCACACTGCTGTGGGATCACAAATTCAGCTTGTGATCCACAGTGACTCCCACTCTCATGCATGCTGCCAGGCCAGGTATCTCCTATTTGATATCTGTGTCTTTGGTTATTTTACCCAAGTGTAAAATAACACTTGGATTTCTCCTTGTTGAACTTCATCCTATTCATTTCAGCCCACTATTCAATTTTGTCCAGACCCTCCTGAAGTCACCTACTGCCTTGTTTGCTACTCCTCCCAGCTTGGTGTAGTCCACATATATGAGTCACCCTTATATCCCCTCATCCCAGTCATTGACGAGTCATCCTTATATCCCCTCATCCCAGTCATTGATAATGACATTAAAGAGAACAGGGCCCAAGAGAGAGCACTGGGGAACCCCACTCAAAACTGACTTCCAAGTTGACAGGATAAGGGAATGGGATTGTGCAGATGTTGCTGCCACTATGAGCCCTGATCCTCCTGATTCCTGGCCCAATCCACCCCCCACTTTACCTGTACTGACAGCTGGTCTGTGCCCTTGGAAGGTGCAAGCAAAATTCAACATGACAGAAAGTGGATGGTGAAGATGTTGTATACAAATACAACATACGCGTGATACATATACACAGATAGCATAATCGGAAATCCTCCTGGAGGTTCCTTTCTTACCACCCAAAGGCGGAAGATCCATGTGTGGAATCTGGAATGACAGGATTGCCTTTTTCAGCCAGGCAAGATGACTGGGTGTATTCCAGTGAATATGGGGAAGCACCCTGTTGCCACCAGACTCTGCAAATTCAGACACAGGCCAAGATAAATCACATAGTTCTTCTGATGAGGCAACATCAGCCAAAAACTGCACTGTGCTATTGTACAGCTCTATGATAGCACTAGGATCTTGGGAGGGCAAGCAAGCCAGACGTCTTTCCTTCTTGTCTTGATAGAACTGCTGATTGAATTCACGATCAACGCCATCTTCAATATACTGTAGGAGTGTCTGGCAGCAAAGTTTAAGGCTTTGGGGACAATGAGAAATGAGCCATTGCACTGCTTCAGAGAGCTGTGGAAAGAAGCACAGATTAATTAGTTGACAACTTATAGTGGTATCTTGGTTTACAAGCCAAATTCATTCCAGAAGCATGCTTGTAATCCAAAATGCTTATATATAAATCAATTTTCCCATAAGAAATAATGGAAACTCAGATGATTTGTTCCACAACCCAAAAATATTCATATAAAAATGATTACAATACTGTCATATAATACAATACAAAATATAAAGAAAAATAAAACAAATTAACCTGAGTCTCCCAGGCTGCAATATGCCCCCTTACACAGGAGTATAGGTATTGCTTACCAATAGGGCTTACTTTAGAGTAGATATGCAAGGCTAGGTCTCTCAGGCTCCTTTCCATTATCTCCTTTACATAGGCGTGAGCCCCATTGCCTGTAATAGGCTTAATTCAGAGGAGACATGCATAAGCTGGTCCCTCAGGAAAGACTGAGCAAGTCCTGGCGGAGTGCTGAAACTGGCTGTATCCTGGCCAGGACTATTCTTTTTGCTTGTATTGCAAGACAAAATTTATTAGAAATGTTTGCTTGCCTTGCAAAACACTCTCAATCCAAGTTCTCCTCGATCCAATGTTTTACTCTACTATATAAAGAAAACCCCATCTCAATTCGTTTGAATAGCATAGTTTCTGTGTTGTGGAAACAGTAACCCTATGCAACCCAATTGTATTGTGCCATTTACTGAATTTTAGTCATTCACTGAATGTTACCTGACTAAAATTCAGTGCGACTCTGATCTATTGAATGTCTGTTCTTTTTTAGCTTGCAAAAACCACAAACTTAAAATCCTGTATTATTTCAGAAATTTCTCAGCACCTTTCCTCTCATTCTTGAATTACTGGTCTATTAGCTTACAAAGTTTAAAAAGTATGAAAAAATAGAATAGAACTGCCACCAGCACACGCACTCTATCCAATGGTGAAAGGGTGAAGAAGACACATTGCCTGCCCAAGATAAGGAAATGTCTTTTTTCCCTTGCCATAGCTACTTTATCACTGCATCAGCACTGGAAAACTGGATAAGATGGGTCCCTCTATAATAAATCTAGCAGAGTATTGCACTACAACTGCACGACTAGTTCTTACTTTGTGAGTCCCTTGTAAGTCATTCATAGAATCTGATATTTCAACAATCAGGTAACTTGAAATCAGATTGGCTGAAATCAAATCTGGTATCATCAGTCCTATAAAAGAAAGTACATACTGCGGTAAAAATGCTTCTGTCCTGTGATTTTAAGTAACAACAATTATTCCAAAGTACAGTGATGGTACATAACAAATTTAATTAGTTATGGAAGCATGTTTGTAATATGAAGTGCTCTTTATGTGAAGTGACATTTTCCCATAAGAAATAATGGAAACTCAGAAGATTGGTTCCACAACCCAAAAAATATTCATATAAAAATATTAACTGTATGTTAAAATGATGACAAAACACTGTAATTGAAGTCTACTTAGGCAGCAATCCTAAAAACACTTTCCTGGGAGTAAGTCCCATTGAACACAATGGGGCTTACTTCTGGGTAGACATGGTTAGGAGGCTGTAATCAAAGAACATGGTTAGGAAGCTGCAATCAGAGGCTTACCTGGGTTGCTGCTGGAAGTTCAAGGTGGCTGGTGGGGGACTTAGGGGCAGTTACCCAAGTTGGGGGCAGTCAGAGGCAGCAGCGTTGGCCAGCAGCCCTTTTAAAGAGCCTCCGCGCGAAGCGTCAGGGCTGTATAGCATGCGTGCCCTTTAGGTGCCAGAGGGGTTTGTTATGTGAAGCAGATTTGTTATTGGAAGCAGAATTCCTTGGAAATTTAGATTTGTTATGCGGAACATACTTTATATGGGGCATATGTTATGAGAGGTACCACTGTATATCTATACAGTGATATACACACTGTATCTGATACACTATATCTATACACATATATCTAGACACACAGTATCTGACACACTATATCTGACACACCTTCCTCTACTTCCTTTTCTGCAGTTTCATCTCCATGACTTGGAACAAGAACAATCAAAGGTACTACTGGCAGGAAAGGCTTGGCTTGAAGGAGCTGTTTCAACTGAAGGAGAGCCGAAAGCCAATATACATCTTCCTCTGCAACATCCTCACTCCTCACTCGTGGAGGCAGAAGAAAAATAAGCCCACTTGTTCCAAGCAGTTCTTTCTGAATCCCTGGGTCATCAAGCTCTGAGGTGTCAAAGGTTCCATGAGTAACCTATGCAGGAAGGAAAATAAATTATCTCAAAAAAAGTTACAGAAATTAATGAGCAGACCTGTGGGTTCAGACTCAAGGCACTACCTAATCCAGCATCCTGTTCTCACAGAAGCAGGATAGGCAGCTCTGGGAAGCCAAAAAATGGCACCAGAATAAAACAGTCCAACTTACTATTGCCTATCCACCAGCAAAGTGGCACTCAGGCCTTGTCTGAACATGGAGATATCTGACAGCTATTTTGGCCAGCAGCAACTAACAACTAGGTTAGCTTAACCTGCATGAATTAAGCTATATAAGCCGCCTTGGGCATTTGCTTCAGCTTAGGAAAGGTTCACACCTTTAAGGTATAAATCTCTTAAAATAAACAAAACTTTTCCAGCCTCAGCATGTCCTTGCTACAGTACAGGAAAGGCCACCACCTTTAAGATATAAATCTTTTAAAATAAACAAAATTTGTCCAGCCTCTTTCTAAAACTGCCCAAAAAAATTATATCCCCAAAACAGTCCCATTCGAAATTAGAACTACAGATATTCCCCCTGTATCTGCAGTTCCAATATCCAATGATCTGATTCTTCATGTAACCCCCCAACTCCTTTTGTTTAGCATCCTTACTCTGATACTTGTTATATGTCTTCCTTTTAAAAACACGTTAGTAAGCTTATAGGATGACAAGTAAGCTTATAGGATGACAGCCTTTAGGCAACAACAGGATAAACATTAACGGGAAAGAAACTTCCTGATTCCTATTAATTTTTATTGATTTTATTTTTTAAATGTAGTCTCTCTAGCCTCCATGCTACCTGCCTTCTTGTCTTCCTATAAGCTTGCTAGCTTATAAAAAAGGAAGACACATACAGTATTTACTGGTGCCAAGGTAAAGAATATAAACAAAGAAAATTTGGAAAAGCAAAAAATGGACATGAGGGGACACAGATATGGGGTTCTCTCTTATCCATAGGGAGCAGAAATACAAATAAAAATGTTGTATCACTGCAAAAAAATTTTTTAAAGGCTGACACCCTTTTTATAAGCCCATAGTAGTGAACATAGGGCTATGGATGGCGCAAGTGGCTAAGACACTGTGCTTGTTAACCAGCAGGCCAGGGTTTGAGACCTGGGTCGGCCCCACAAGACAGGGTGAGCTCCTGTCCTTAGCCCAGCTCTGCGACGCCAGCTGAATCCAATCGTATTGGCTCTGTCTTTCCATTGGACTAATTCAGTGGCGTGGAGAGGGGGGATTTGCTGCTTGGGTAACAGCCTATCCTCCATAACAATCCAACCCAGGCTTCTGTGCTTCGCATGCAGTATATGCAGCGCCAAGCACGATACCATAGTATTCCAAGACTGACGGAGACCTGCTAGTGAACAAATATAGTGCCAAGAAAGATACAGACATAGCAAGTATTGTTTGAACAGACCTTTATACAAACACTGACACAAATAGTCTGATGAAGTTGCATATGAAGAGATGTATGCAATGCAAGAGTCTGGATTCCATCACTTGCCATAGGTGTTGTTTCATTCAAGTTTTTATCAATTTGAAATTTAGCTTTTAGCCAATCTGCTAGAATTCTGCGAACGGAATACAAAATATAAATAAAAAGACAGAAATAGTAGCATTCTGTAAACAAAATAAAAATATATAAAAAGAACAAAAATACATAAATGCACACTTTTAGCATTTCATTGTGTGTGTGTGTGTATTAATACAATTACAATTCCTAGAGATTACTAATAAATTGTTTTCTTGAGCCCTGACACAGCTCTAAGCATGGCCTGAACCGAAAGCTTCAACAATGATCTAACCTTCCAAGTGAATTAATGCTATGCTTAGGGACGGTCTAAAATGGTAAACACAAAATAATACTGCCATTAACAGTATTATTATAATTACTGCCATTATTATAATTACTGTCATAATAGTAACAATACTGCCATAACATGAAATTAGGCTTATAAGATTACAAAATGTGATACCATTGTCAATTAACAAAACACCATCAACATGTACACATTAAAGTGGCTGCAGAGCATCTGTGGATGAACCCAAGTGCTTCTAACCATTTCTAAGCTCCTAAACATCCTCAGAAAGATCTGTGGCATTTGAGCATGTTCACAAACTGCCAAAGAAAATGAATGGAACACTACAGAAATTGAAAAATATGCAATTACTTATGAGTTCATTGCTTTGGTCCATTGGAAAGCTGAGAGGAAAACGGTGCCATCAGAATTGTCCCAATTTGATAAACACCCCATAAACACCCAAGAAGGAAGTCCTTCCGTAAAGGGAACTTCTTCAGCATTTGTCACAGATGGTGGTAGGGTCAGCTTTTTCTGTATTGGAGTCATCCAACCACGGTTGACGCAACGTTAGAGAAAACTGGCTGGGACCTGCCATAGGGAACTATTGCCAGGACATTGCCTTTGGTATTGAAGTGGTACCTATTTATCTACTTGCATTTGCATGCTTTCCAACTGCTAGGTTGCTAGGAGCTGGGCGTCTTTAGTACTCTCTCCCTGCAGTACTCAGGTCTTGAAACCTGGCCCTGCGGACCATCAGATCAAGAAGCATGGTGTCTTAACCTTTGGGTCACTACAGCCCCTCTAAGGAAGGAGGATGTCCCTCCCTCTAACCTGATAAGTGTATTTAACTGTATGGAAAGCTATGTTTGCATTGACCTGTGAGTAAGCAGGTGCTTCATGGTTTCTTGATGTGTTTATTCCCTGCACTTTAAAACCAGTTTGCTTCCACAGCAATTCAATGCTATATTCAAGTTGCTATTTTCTCAATATTTTAATTTGTGTTTGGCAACTTTAGTTAATTGTAGTTGTTGATACAGGTACTGTACCATATGAATCTTAAACAGCTCCTGTAAATTTTTTCTTGACTATGGGTGCAATCCTAACCAGGTTAAGGGCAATGCAACTCCAAGATAACAGAAAATATACTGCCTTACCCTGATGAGGGCTCTGTGGGTACACCACAACTGCAGGATACAGAACGTGCCCAACTGGCTCAGCTATGCCAATGCTGGAAAGTTGGTTAAGATTGTAACTTATGCAGTTGTGCTTTTGTGTGTGTGTGTATGTTACACGTTTTATTTTTGTAACCATGTCTGCTGAAAGCAGCAGTCATAAAACACATATATGACAAAGGCAGGCTAATTTACGCTGTAACAGGCAGTCTGGAACAAGGAGGCAGTCCTCACCTGCGTTATATCCAATGCAAGTATTGGGACTGTAGCAGCCCCAATAGGTCTCTTCAGACTTTGGTGACCTCTGGAGGTGGCGTTAGTCGGAAGAGACTGGAGCAGTCAGAGGGTGATCCCAGCTGCCCAAGGTGCAAGGTATCTGCCATCCCAAGCCCCACATCGTTTCCCTGCCCTCCTGCCTCCAGGCCCACCCTCCTTCTAGCCTAGAACACCCCCTCTCATCTCCTTCTCACCCACCCTAGACACTGCACTGGACTACAGAGGCCAGTGCAAGTCTCCTCTTGCGCTGTCAACATGGAGTCCTGCACAGCTAGGTCAGCACACCTCCAAACATTAACCTAACTGTCTTTGGCATGGTATGCATTATAGCACATTTGCTACACTCTTAGGTCAGTGCAAGGGGCTGACCTGTGAGAGCGGAGTATACTCTCTGACTTAAACTTGATAAAAAGTATTTAAAATTGCTTAAAATAACACTAACCACTAACACTGCTTTTCAGCCCTCCTTTTAAAGAGAACAACACCATTCATACCTTTCTTGCAAATTCTGAATGTATTATTACCTGCAGGGATCCTCAACTGGATAGTCATCATAGCTTGGTAACACCAAAAACACTTTCCAAAAAACCTTTTTTTGTTGTGTCTCAATATTTTCAGCAACTAGTGATGGCAGATCCAATGGAGTCCACACTGCATCCCTTAGACACACCAGACATAAAATTCATAAATATTCATATTTTAAGCATTGATTGCACCTTGTTTTGAGTACAGTTTGTGTATTCTTTTATATCATTCATATGGGGTCAGTAGATAAGACCCCTGAAGAGTTACAGATTGTCATCTGGACATTCATGCTTTTATCTGCATCCAGTAGGAATCTCTCCCTGCATTTACTGGGTTGCTTATAATGCTTATCAGAAGAGAAGCATCCTCATGGCTTTCATTTAAACAGAAAAGCAGTCAATTATTCTATTCAAAAAATATATGCATATGTTTCAACATTTATGTTTGTATTAAAATCCATACTACTTTTCAAACCAGGGGTGTTTTTTTTTAAAAAACACTGCATTCTAATTTTAATTTTAAAAAAATCAACCTTCACCCACTTTTAATTTTAAGCTTCAAAAAGTATAAAGTTACAAGACATCCCCCTCTCAATGAGCCATTACAATAAAATTTTAATGCTAACAGACAAATCTCAGTTTGTCTGTTAAAGAAAGGCGGCAATCTTAGGTTTTTAGGCTGCAATCCTAAAGACACTTTCCTAGGAGTAAGACCCATTGAAAAAAATGGGGCTTACTTTTGAGTAGACATGGTTAGGATGCAATCCTAACCATGTCTACTCAAAAGTAGGCCCCACTGTGTTCAATGGGTCTTACTCCCAGGAAAGTGACTTTAGGATTGCAGCCTTAATGAAACAATTTGCTAGTGCACAAAAGTTACATAACATGTCCACTCTACTTTTCCATGTCATCACCATCTGAAATGAGGTAACTGATGAACCAACTTTGTCTTTTGTTTGGCCCCTTGTGTACAGGGATATAAAGGAATGCTGCCGACAGATTTCATGGAGCTGGCAGATTTCATGGACCACAATCACTTCAGAGGTATATACTGCAGAACCTCAGAAAACTTAGGAGAGTAATTCAGAACATGAGAAGCACACCCACATCACTTTTCTATTATAATGCCAGGATCATTCCAGGTGCAAGTTTCATAATTCATAGCAGCTGTACTAATTTAAAACACATACACACATCCTTTAACATACCATAATAATTGCTGATAAAAATACTGCACTTTCATTTGGTGCATTGTCTTGTTCTGTAGCCATCCTAGCCTAGAAACAAAATATTAGTGGTCACTTGGTCATATTGAGTCACAAACATTCCCTATCCTCAGAGAACTACAAAATAATACCCTCAGTCATACCTGGAAGAGACAAGAATTGGTTAACAAGCAAGACAATAAATATGCACAATTAAAAATGTGCACAATTAGCAAGACACTAAATGTGGCACAATTAAAAATGTTACAATGCAGTTCCTTGTTACAGATTAATTGCAGGTATCCCTGCTTTCTAATGGTTCATTTTCAGATGATCTGTTCTTTCAACACGTTTCAATTATACCCCATATCCTGCTCTTTCAACTTCTCTTTGCTGTTCTACAGTCTAAAATTGCTTTCCTCACCTTAATTTCCCTCCAGAGCCCTTTTGCCACCTCTCTCCTCAATGACCTTCTCTGCCCCAAGGACACATGGGAATAGTTTGATTGACATGGAATGTTGGCCAAAAAGTGCAGACTCACTAACACAATTGTCAATTTGTGTAGATTTCTCATTTTAAGCAAAGCATTGTTTCTTTGTAATTGTTACATTTCTCTTTTGCTCTGAATCATATCATGCTGGTTACAAGGAAGATCTATGTAAAACTTTTCTTCTTCTATCATATAAAAGAGAAAAGTCACTGACTCACTGACTGACCCACTGACTGACTCATCACCGCCCTGCCAAAACCGCCGGTCCTAGATAAGGATCCACAAATATCTGTTAATGTGTGGAATAGCCCAGATTTTCCCCCTTGGAGCATACTTACCGAAGGCACGAGGTGCCAAGATTTCCTGCATGCCCCAGATTTACAATCCTTCTAGAAAGATGATCCCTGGCGATTGGGCATTCTGCACTGGGTGAGAGTGCTTTCAATTTATTGTTTGGATCTATAAAACATGGAGCTGCTGGGAACGCTCTCATTTGACGCTTCAGTTTTTTTCGAGCTGCAACAGCTTCCCTCCATCTTCAAGAGAAAAAAAATCAAAACATTCTGTTAAATATGATTTTAAACTGCAGTATTTCCCAAGTCTCCTGGCACTACAACTTTAAGAAAAGTTAACTGCGGCACTTGCTGCGACATTATGTTTATGTGAGTTCCTATCAAGAATTCCATATTCTCTAACAGTAGAGAAAAGACTGTAGTTCAGATGAAACTACTTTAAGCATATATTTAGGAAGCTTAAAATAAATCATTTTAAATTTCAGTGGTATCATCTTCTCCTCTCACCTGCCAAACTGGAACTGCAGTCTGGGTGGGGGCCATAAGTCTACTCCTATGCTGCAGTCCTGGTTTAGATTCCTCATCACATCTAATTGCTACTTACCAATACACTTCATCAAAACTACTCTGAGCATCTTGGAAGAGGGAGAACTACACAAATATTTTAATTGTATTTTTTTGGTGTAATGGTGGATTAATGGCGTCATTTAACACACCTTTGTAAGTACTTGCAGAAGCACTGGAGTTCCTGCAACGTCTCTTTGGCAGTCTGGAAAATCTCATCTTCCAAAAATATACCCGTTATTTCAGTACAGGCTTCCTCTGAACAACGGGCAATGCGTGCTCTTTGGTCTTTCTCTGTAGCACACCTAGACCAGAATTACATGTTTGAGTTAGATAAGAAGATATTCCCTTAAAACACTTACCGGTATATAGCAAAAGAGCATTCAATGAAAGAAAATTAGCTTCTGTGAAGCAAATGGAAATGCTTGTTGTACTTAGAAACAAAAGATCATTTTTGATCTGGTTTAAAACTGCAAAACTGCAAAACTGGTTTGCAGTTTTAAAAGGAAAGGGAAAATGTTATGAGACAACGAACTCATTATGCTTAATGAGAATTTCCAGTTTTGCACTCAGGATGCAATCTGAACTGATATAGGCTGGCATAACTCACCTGGCTCCCTGTTCCTGTGGTGGACTGGCTGTGCCTAACGTCTCCCAGGAATGGTGCAGAAGTGGCAAAGAAATGCCAGAAGTGCATAGAAATCCATATTTACAGATGGATGCAGCAGTCTTGGGGAGCCCACCAGAATGCTCTAAAGGTCTCCCTACAGCTCCTGGATACTGTTGCATCCACCTGTAAATATAAACCATGCCAGCCAATAGTAGCAGCACAAACTTGGGGATCACAGGATAATATTAAAAGTTATCGGAAACCACTTCTGGTTTGCAGTCACTTATTTTTTAGTATTCTAAGATTGGGGAGCCCCATGGTGCTCACTGCACATCCTCGAGACTACTGTGTCAATCTTTAACTAAAAATCTTCCCTTGCTCCTTGGCAGCAGTGCAAAACTGGCAATTTCATTACTGTCTCCCCCCTCAAAGGGCCAGCAACTGACAGCCCAATCCCAAGTAGTACTTGGGTTGCCCTGTCTGTCTGTCACTAGGGTGGAGCAACTGCAAGATGCTCCACCCTAGTTACTCTGGAAAAGGCTTATGGACAGCCTAAGGCCTAAAGCAACATAGGCTGCCCTAATAGGGGAAGCCTAGGCAGTTCAGGAGACGCATGTTGAGGGCATGTTTAGCATTGCCTAGGGCAGAGCAGTTACTCTGTATCCAGAGCCTGTTTCCAAGGCAGAAATTCCCTCTTCCAGCTCCTGAAGAGTTATACCACCTCAGGAGCAGGTCCGTGATAAGGCCCGAGTAAAACCATAGGAGTCCATGATAAGGCCCAATAAGAATGGCAGTGTTGACCAAAAATCTGAGTTCTTGGCCAGCCTGTTTAGAACCCCTGCCTCTCAACCTCAGGATATGGAACAACTACAGCAGCCCACTAACCTGGGGATACAGCAGGCCACTTCAAACATCTACCCTCCACTAGAGGTACTGTAGCTCTAACTGGTTGTCAGGAACTTCTGGGCTTCCTTATAAGGCAGGCACCACAGCTGTTCTTTGTTCAATGTGATCTGAGAGGGGGTCTCCTCAGGAGCAAGCCAGTGGTGGGCCCGGCCTGACCCAAGAACTGGTTGTCCTGAAGTGGGCGGGGCCAGGGAGGTTTTTAATTTAAAAATTTAAAAGAATTTAAAAAATAAAATTACTTACTTCTGAGTAGACCTGCATAGGATGGGGCTCTGGGGCTGCAGTCCTCTCCACACTGGCCTGGGAGTAAGTCCCATTGACTATACTGGGACTTACTTCAGAGTAGACCTGCATAGGATGGGGCTCTGAGGCTGCAGTCCTCTCCATGCGGATCCCTCTCAGCCTCCCTGGCGGCCAGGAGAGTCCACGCGGATGCTTCTCAGCCTCTCTGGCTGGGAGGCTGAGAGAGCTCAGAACCGGTCCGCATGGTTCTGGGGGTCCCCTGCCGCTGCTGGCTTGCCAGTGGCAGGGGGATTGGAAGATCAGGATCCCCCAGAACCGGAGCGAACCCCCTTCGGCCCACCATAGGAGCAAGCCCTCCCCAACTGTCACTTACTTGATGTCTACTTAGCATTGTCTGGAGCAGCTATGGCAGCCCAGGCTTCCTGACTCTCTGAATGCAGCATAACTTTCTGCTGTGGATAAAGAATAGTTGGGGCAACCCAGCTAGGGCTCTCCTCACTGCCCTTACTGTGGATTGTGCCCTGAGGCTCTCAGGCTGAGATTGTTGCAATGCCCCAGTTTGAGAACCTAAGCTGTTAAGAGAATCCAATGTCTAGATGACAAACCATTACTGGAAATAGTTTAGATTTTTTCTGCTTCAGACTTAGGATCATACTGCTGCTTTCTCCTTTCTCTCACACCTTAAAGGGATCAGGAGATCTTTACACATACTGGAAGGTTACAACTGGAAGGTTGCAAGGTAGAACCATTGCTCTAGAAGTTACCAAGGTTGCTCTGCTGAGGTGCAGATCCTACAGTTTCTATTCGTACAGCTGCACAAAGAACAAGATCATCTTTCATTTTGTAACATTTGAGAAAAATATTTACAACATCTGATTAAATTATTATGAACGCAGACAAGGAATATGTTTTTCACATACCTTAGTTCCTTGGATGATATTTCTTTCACTGATTCCTTAACCACTTCTTCTGTCAGTTCTACACCCAACAACTGGCTCAACATTTTTATCAATTTTTCACTTTCCTGTTTCCGCCTAAGAAGAGGCATATAAACATCTTTATATCAAAAGGATACAATGGTAACTAACTATAAAGCACAGAAACATTATGAAGCAGATCCTGTTTAAATTGTATGCCCTACAGCCCAGCTCATTATCGGTACCCAACAAACAAGTAGTGGAGTTTTTGCTACTCCACTGCAGCAGAGACTAAGCAAGACAAGAAGGAATTGCTTCACAACCGGCTGGATCCTCCCATGTAGCAGCAGCAATGTCTCTAGATACAGTCCTGATGTGCCCTTCAAGTGCAATTGTCAAACCAGATATAGCAAAGGAATTTTGTTTTTAATAAGGAAGAAGAGTCCTACTGCTGGCTCACCAAGTTCTTTCCATACCAATACATAACTCCTAGTTGCCTGTGACGACCAGGCAAGTCCGTAAGTCCAAATCTATACTGATTATTGCTAATCTTGCTAGTCATTTTATTTATTGCTAGTCATTTTAAAGAATAGCAAGAATATCAATTGACTAGCAAGAATAGTCAATTATTGCTAGTCATTTTAAAGAATAGCAAGAGTTCAGCCTTTAAAAAATGATGGTCTCAATTACACCTATTTGAACTAGCAAAGTTCAGCAATGTGGAAAAAAAACACTCCTGTTTGCAAAGTGCCAAAAGATGTGGCAAAACACGCACTTTTTATATAAATATAAAACTGAAAAAGCACTCACTCACTGATTCACTCACTCATTAACGCCCACCAAAACCACTGGGCCTAGAAATGTGAAATGTGAGGAGGGTGTTCCTTCTGTGATGGAGGGATCCACTAAGAACCAGTTTTGAGAAATTCTAACCAGAAGGGAGTGAAATGGGGCGCAACATGTTTTCCTCACTATACTTTACATTGGAGAATCCCTGACTGGGGGATGCTCTGCCCCAACCCTTGGACCTGGAAGCGTGAAATTTGGGGAGGGTGTTCCTTCTGTGACATCAACACCCACCAGAACTGATGTGGAGAAATTTAACCCTTAAGGGGCTGAAAAGGGGTGCAACGTGTTTTTGTCCTATACTTAACATGGAAGACTGACCAACACATCCAGCCAATTTGGTGCTTGGTGCACTGGGGGGATGTTGTTCAGAGGGAGGGGTTGCACTGTTGAAGATGCTGCGCATGAGGGGTGTTGTGCATGGGGAGGTGATGCACATTGGAGAGGTGATGTGCCTAGGGGGACGGATGCGCCTGAGGGGACACAGATGCGCATGGGGGACTGATGCACAGTGGGTGGATGATGTATTCAGGAATTTTACTCCTGCAATGTGGGTATGTTTTCACTAGTGGCTGATTAATTTAGGCAAGAAAGAACCATATCATGCAGACTTATACTTTATGACCTCGTAGCTTTTGCTATGAATACTGAAGCAGTTACCTCTCTTCTTCAGCCTGACGTTTTTCCTCTTCCAGTCTCTGCCTCTCTTCATGTATTACATCACATGCAATTTGTCTCAAAATTCCCAGTATCACTTCTGACAAGAGTTCATCTGCAGTAGCATCGGAGATCCTGTGCAGAGAAAGGAAATCTCTGCAGTCTTAGTTGAAAGCACAGAGCACAGATTTCCACTAGCAGTAAGAGGTACCACATCTCCCAAGATGCTTTCATTATGCATTCCTATACATGGATACTTTATTTGAAAACAAAGCCTGAATCTCATCCGTGAGACATTAGAGTAGAAATCAAGCTCTTCAATTAATAAGTGTAACTAACAGAATGGTCTACTTATGGAAAGTTTTTGTATGAAACTAGACCAAAATAGACAAAGGAATCATAGAATCATAGAGTTGGAAGGGACCTAGTAGGTCATCTAGTCCAACCCCCTGCCTGCAGCAGGAAATCCTCCTAGAGCATCCTCGACAGGTGCTCATCGAGCCTCTGCTTGAAGATCCCCAGTGTGGGAGAATCCACCACCTTCCTTGGCAATCTGTTCCACTACCGAACCGCCCTCACTGTCAGGAATTTTTTCCGGATCTCCAACCGGAATCTCCTTTCTTGCAGTTTGTACCCATTGGTTCTAGTTCTGCTTTCAGAAGCAGCTATGAATAAATGAGCTCCTTCCTCCATATGACAGCCCTTCAGGTATCTGAAGAGGGCAATCATGTCTCCTCTCAGCCTTCTCTTCTCCGGGCTGAACATCCCAGGTTCCCCCAACCTTTTCTTGTAGGGCTTTCTTTCCATCCCACTGATCATTCTTGTTGCTCTCCTCTGGACTTGCTCCAGTTTGGCTACATCTTTCTTAAAGTGAAGTGCCCAGAACTGAACACAGTACTCAAGGTGAGGAAGATTGCCATGGTCTGATTTGCGGCAGTTTAAAAGCTATTGCTGCTGAAGTGCACGACTCACTTTCCCAATAAAATTTTGGTTTGAGACCTGATAATTGTCTGAGGCCCTTCTCCAAGTGCTCAGCTTGCCAGAAATTTGTACATACAAGAAGCAGGTCTTCTTAGCAGCATCCCAGGCACTTTGAAGTGCTTTTTCCTTGAAGACCAAGGGAGCACCCACCTGGCAGAATGTTAGGCATATGGTTATCATATGGCAGCGTATGTTAGTTCTCAAATAGTTCTCAAAGTGCCTGATGTCACTGCTGCTGAATACTTCCTGTTCAATGGGTAATAATTTTGTAGTCACTGATAATCTTACTGGCTGCAGTTATGGTGGTCCTTCACATAAAGAGCTTAATTCGTTCCGGAGGCATGCTCTTTAAGTGAAGCAGATTTTCCCATATTAAAAAATAATGGAAACTCAGATTATTGGTTCCACAACCCCCAAAATATTCATATAAAAATATTAACTGTATGTGAAAATGATGACAAAACACTGGAATTGAATTCAAAACATGCATTCAGTGTGCATGACCCTATGAAGTCTACTGAAATCCTAAAGACACTTTCCTGGGAGTAAGCCCCATTGAACACAATGAGGCTTACTTCTGGGTAGACATGGTTAGGAGGCTGCAATCTAAAACACTTTCCTGGGATGCTTACCTGGGCTGCTGCTGGAGTTTCAAAGTGGCTGGTGGGGGCACTTGGGGGCAGTTGGAGGCAGCAGCGCTGGCCAGCAGCCCTTCTAAAGAGCCTCTGTGTGGAGCATCAGGGCTGCATAGCGTGCGTGCTTGTGTGCCCATAGCGTGCTTGCTTGTTAAGTGAAGCAGAACTTGTTATGTGAAGCAAGATTTCTTGGAAATTTTTACTTGTTATGTGAAACACTTGTTATGCGAGGCGCTTGTTTGAGAGGTACCACTGTACTTTGTACTATTGTTTAATGTTGTCAGCAACCCTGGCTCCTTAGGGAGAAGACTGCTATAGAGACTGGATGCAGTAGTAGCAACTTTACCGTGTCGATGAATATGCATATGCAGCAGCTGCATGGCTGATTTCCCTGCATTCTCTTTCCAGCACCTCATGGATCAGGTCTTCAACTACCTCTGCAATGTCCTTGGAACAAGAAGAAACCACTGAGAATCACTCAGGTTTTCTTAGCATGATAGAAAGCACTCAATTGTACTCTGCATGGCAGTTTAGAAACTTAGATGGAAAAATTACTATGTACTCTTATTTCTGAAATAATATTTGCTCCAATATCAATATTTCTACCATTTTTTTGGAATAAGGTACCAACAATCAAAATATGTATATACCCAGTGACAGAATTTATTTTGCAACCGTTATAGAAGGCTTCTGGAAAACTATGTACCTCTATTCGTTAGAAGCTATCAGATTTTCCTCTACATTTCTGGCCAATTTGTAGACATAAGTTCTGGCATTCCAAATAACCTTTTCTAGTTCTGCTGTATTGTATAGATTTAAATCAGGTCAGACTTCTATTGCTTGCTCACAAAGCTGAATGATCTGACAAGTTTCTTGCAGGCTACCAAAGAATATATTCAGTCTAATACCGTGTTTACTCGAATCTAACGTGCCGTAGAATCTAATGCACGCCCTGATTTTAGAAGGCTAGAAACTTAAAAAAACAACAACAAACCAGTTTGCTGACGATAGTAATACACAGCTTGATGGTGAATATATTCCAGTAAGTATGGTAAAATGTAAAAATGCCTTGTACTTGTAGGACAAGTACATTGGTCAGAGCTCCCTTTCCAACCCTGGTCCTGACTTATTGTAGTATATTGGGCTATGCGGAGGGGGGGGCGGGTGGGTGAGAGAGAATCCTACTTCTGTCTTCTCCAAAGCCACTGTGGGGCCTTCTCTCCCAAAGTGACCATATGTCATAACTGTAAAAAGAGAACAAGCCCCTCCCCAAATGTAGGACACCCAAGAAAAATGTTAAGATATGACAAAATAAAAGCTAAAAACACTTTTGTTTTTATACACTTTTGTTTTGTGTTTATATTACTTTTGTGGTTAATTTAAACACCACGTTACTTATTATTAAATTTATATCTGTTACATATAATTTATTATGTATAATTAGGGATCTGCAAAAGATAAGGGGTGTTATCTTTTGTCAGGAAAAATAACCTCACATTTTGCAGTTTCCTATATATAATGTATTAATTACAAGAAAGCTCCATGCTGCCTACTCACAAAGAAAAGGGGGCAGTGAAAAAAAATTTCCAGGACACAAGGTTAACATCCAGGACAGGTCCTGGAAAAGGGGAGCATATGGTCACCCTGTTCTCTTGGAAGGTGCACTCCTGTTCTTTCACTGTCCTTCCTTCCCTGCTTCCCAGAGCAGTTGCCACGGGCGGCGGCGGCGGCGGGGTAAACGGGACACCTCACCTTTAACCAGCTCTGGAGGGCACAGATGATCACCCTAACCCAGGCACTTGCACACTGGTCTGGGGGATGCAGCCTGCCTGGCTTGGGGGAGGGGAGAGGAGGACAGTCACCCAGGGATCGTGCTGATTGTACCAGCCTTCTCTCCTTTCCCTGCTGTGGCTGGAAGGAAGGCGATCTGCTCTGCAGCTCTAAGATCCTGTGCGGAGTGCACAGAGGCTTGCCAGGGAGAGGAGAGGCAATGAGGCACACAGTCCAGCCAGCCACAGAGGGACTGCCTGCTTTCCAGGCTGCTGCTGGGCTTTGAGTGAGAGGAGAACGCAGAGTGCTCCTAAAGCGCCCTGCAGGGGGACCAAGGCATCCACTCTGGCTCCCTCCCAGCCTCCCCAACCTATCTCCATGGGACTGGGGGAGCTGGCGACATTGTGCCTGTGCCTCTCTCCCAGTCTAGACTGAGCTGCTGTGTACCCGAATACAATGCACCCTCAAATCTAATGCGCACTCCCAATCTAAAGAGTGGATATGGCAGAAAAGGGTCACATTAGATTCAAGTAATTACGGTATATTATTTGTGCAAGTTACTTGTTATTTTAATGTGGAACAATTATTAAACAACTTCAGTCTGTTTTTCAAAATTGTGCAACAAATCAGAACACATTTACTGAAGCTCCTTACCATCTCACTGAAAACAGGTGTAGGTTTTGGAGGGGGAGGCAAAGGACGCACAATAGCAGGTTGAAAGGCAGACACAGCAATAGAAGGCAATGATGCTGACACAAATGATGAGAGCAACGGTGACGACTGAACTGGAACCATTTCTGAGTCCATATTGCTTCCTTCAGTTCTTTGTTCCGCTGGCAACAACAAGAGGCAAAATATTAACTGGATAAGAAAAATAAATATTGTTTTCATAGGTCCAGTAGATATAGTGGACCCTCCTTATCTGAAGGTTCGGCCTTCCAGTATCAGGAAGCTTTATGCTAAATATCTACTCTCTAAACTCTCATCTTGGGCGCGTTTTAACAATTTACCAGGGATAGAACAATCAGGTTTCCGTCCTGGTGTTTCTACCCTCGATCATGCTTTTCTTTTATCTTTTCTTGCAGAGAAATACTCTATCACAAAGCCAGTTTGTTTGTTGCCTTCGTCGACCTTCAAGGGGCCTTTGATTCAGTAAATAAAGATCTTTTATGGAATAAACTTAGTAATTGGGGAATTGACCCCCGTCTTCTTTTTTGACTCCGCCAACTCCACTCACAAAACCAATGTCAGGTCCGTATTCCCACTTCAAATATTCTTTCTTCAAGTTTTCCTATTAACAAGGGTGTGAGGCAAGGATGTATCCTTGCCCCACTCCTTTTTAATTTATTCTTGGCTGATCTTCCTCAGCATTTAGCCTCCGATTTCTTTTCTTTTCCTGTAATCAATTCGCTACCAGTTCCTTTATTGCTTTACGCGGATGACACTGTTTTACTCACCCTAACAAAATCTGGGCTGCGTGATCTTATGATTAAGTTTCATTCTTACTGCAAAAATAACGACCTTAAAATCAACTCAAAAAAACCTCAAATCTTAGTCTTTTCACAACATTGGTCTCCTTCTTCTTGGTCAATTAATTCTCACACTTATTTACAGGTTAAATCTTTCAAATATCTAGGCCTTATGTTTCACCACAAATTATCTTGGTCTTGTCACAAAAAGGCAATCATTTCCTCTACTACTACCCACCTATCCGCTATAGTTAGTTTCCACTTCAATTCTGGAAACCAGTTCATCCCAGCTGTTATTCAAATTTTTAAATCAAACATCATTTCTCATTTATTTTATGGGGTTCCAATATGGATTAGCGCTGTTACTAAGGAAATAGACCAGTTGGCAGCTTCCTTTTTCCGAAGAACCCTTGGAATCCCAAATCTTATTCGATTGGCTACAATACTGATCGAACTTGGTCTCCATCTCCCCTCCACTTATGCATGGCTACTAACATTTAAATTTTGGCTAAAAATTCATTTATCCCTGTCCCCCGATTCCCTCATTTCCTTTTTATTAAAAGACTGTTATATTTCTTCCTGGTTTCAATTAGTGGAAGCTAAACTTTTTTCTCTTAACCTCTCAATTGAAGCCCTAGCTGATTTAAATCTTTCCCAAGCTTATAATACTATCAAGGAGCATCTTTTTATGGCTGAATTTAATTTTCTTAGAAATTCCCTTAACCCAACCTGTTCTCCTCTTTCTTTAAGCTTATTGCCTCAACATGCTTCTACTTCAAATTACTTCTACACCCTTGTTAATCCAAAACTGAAAAGGGCTTTTCTGCTAGCCCGATTTAACATATTTCCATCCGCCATTCACTATGGTCGCTATCTGCGTATTCCTCGCAGCAAACGCCTCTGTTTATTTTGTAAAGAAGCTCCTGATACTCTCTCTCATATATTATTTTTCTGTCCATCTCACTCTTCCCTCTGTAATCAATATTTAGCCACTTGGCTCTTACTTTATCCCCCCACCTCTACAGCTTCTCTCTCAATGCTAATGGAAGATGCTACTGAAGCCTTGACATATGCTGTTGCCTCTTTTTTTGGCTCACATGTTAACAAAAACCCCTGGTTTGAAACAAGCCAAACTTGCTCTAGTAAATTCTGCAGTTCTCTAAATTCACCTACTTATCTCCAACTTTTTTTTTTACCTTTCAGACCTTTTGTATTGTGACTAACTAGTTCTGTACATACAATGCCAATAGTTCTGATTTATATTTTTGTTTTTAATGTATTTATATATTTTATCATTGATGTATATGGCAATAAAGGTTACACAAACTGAACTGAACTGAGGGTTCGGCCCATTGATAACAAATTTTGTGTGAAACCAAATCACACTAAGTTCAGCAGTCCACTGAGCTCCGCAACTGAAGCTTTGCTCCCCCAGGGGAAGCAAGCTATTTCCTAGAATGATACAGAGGCAAAGAAGAGAAAAAACACCTTGCAGGTATCTTGTGAGATGTTTGCTGGACAGCTGCTCTTGCCTCCAGGCAGCAATCATGGAGATCCTGCAAACAAGCAAATGTGCATGTGCATACACTGGCAGAGACCTCCTGGGATTAACCCCTTCCTCTCAGGATTTACTAACTCCTTCCTGGTTGCCTCTCTCCCTCCCTGCTCCGGCTTGCCCAGCCTCACTCTCCTCTCTGCAGATGCTTGTGCCACAGATAAGAAGCTGGAGCCAAGCACCTCTGAATTGTCTTCACCTCCCTAGAGGAGAGCTTAATCCCTCCTTTACTTCTGTGGCATTTGCTGAAATAGCCTTCTCCCAGAATTCCCACCCTTTCATCTTACATCTAAGAATAGGTAAGCAAACAACTTAGACAGACATGCTTCAAAGGCATGCTTTTTTGAAAAGGAATCAACATCAACGGCCATTGTAAATTGTGTTGAGTCAAATTTGTGCATAAAAAAATACATGCATAACAAGTCAAGAACCTATACTTTCATAATATATATAGTTTCCATGGATCTTTTTGTCTTCAAGACTAGGCAGGGTCATCTGTAACACATTCTGAAGAAAAGGACTTCACCCAAAAAGTCTCAAGTTGAAGAAAACTTGGAATCTTCATGGAATTTAAGAAGTGTATATTAGGTAGCTGAGTAAGGAATGAACAAGTCCTAGGAGAAGAAGTCCCACTGCTTAAATAAAACAGACAGTACTGAGTTACCAGTGCATTTTGGATGTGGTTCCTTTGGATTGATTCACTATATAGTCCTTCTGAGAATGCTTTACTGCAAAGCTGGCCAAACCGTGGCTTGTGAGCCATAACTCTTTGACATAAAATGTGCAGAAATTATGTTGGCTGAACTCCTTTTTGCATCACAAAATAAAAGACAAATCAAGAAATTTTCATACTTAATAATTATTCCCCAGGTATAAATTGAGAGCTCACTAGATTAAAATGAGAGTTTAATGTTCATGGTGAATAAAAATATATTTAAGAATTTTAATCTTTCTTAAATACTGAGGCTCTCAAACATCTCTCTTGCAGCTCAAACAGCCAAAGTTTACTGTTATGTGACTCATTAAGTATGTTAAGCGAGGACCAGATTAAGCCAGGTCCAGATTGATTTATCACCCAAGGCAGACTTCACAAATGGAGGCAAAATTTTGATGAACTTCCTGTTTTTGAACCAGACTGTTCACAACAGCAACCAAGGCACCACTGTACTGTACTTATATACTACCTTTCTGGCCACTGGATTGCTCCTTTGGCTTTATTCGAGGCTTTTTAAAGCCAGAGGTCAGAAGTTATAGAAGACTGTAGCAAAATAGTATACACCAATGTGCATGTGTAGCAGAGGGATTTCTCTTTGCAATTAAGCTACAAATTCTATACCCCACTAGTGCATTTTGGATGTGCATACTCTGTCTCACCTGCCACATCAGCACTGGCTTTCTGGATAGAGCTTGCCAAGTCCACTGTAGCATTCTCTCCTCTGTATTTGTTTTGCCCATTAAAGCTACACATGGGTACATGATGAGTCATTGGGTGCAGAGGTTCCCCACTGACAACTTCTCCAACTGAGACCATAAGTTTCTGCCTAACAAACAATGATTTCTTGGGTTTAGGCAAACTTTCACGTTCCAAAAAAGCAGACCGATTCAGCTCCACAAAACTGGAAAAGCAAAATACAAACACTTATCAACTGCACAAATGACTGAAATACAAGTCTTGAACATGGGTGTTAAAGGAATTATTTTGCATGTGCAACAGCAATAAAATAAAGCTGCAATCTGATCCACCTATGCCCTACTGAACACATGCCCTACTTGAGACTCACTTCTGAATAGACATATATAGGATTGTGCTGTAAGACGCAACTCAAGACACTATTTTAGTTTATTTTTCATATTTTTATACTAGCCTTCCTCCAAGGAACCCAGGGTAGTGTACGTTGTTCCTTCCCTTCTTTTATACGTACAACATACCTTACAATCCTGTAAGGTACATTAGTCTAAGAGATAGTGATTGGCCCAAGATCACTGAGGAAGAAGGGATTAGAACCTGGATCTTTCAGGTCTAAAGTTTTGAATCAGTAAGCCATCCTGGCTCTCATATTTTGAGTTATTTTTAGTCCTCTAAAATAAGTAGCACAATCAATTAACACTAGCTAGACTTCCAATATGGGCTGTAGTTTCTCAGCAGTTAAGACACTGTGCCTGTTGGACCAGCAGACTGGGGTTTGAGACCCAGGTGCTACAAGAACCAGGTAAGCTTCCATCCTTTGCCCAACCTAGCAGTTTGAAAGCATGCAAAAGCAAGTAGCTAAATAGGTACCACCTTGGTGGGAATGAAACAGCGTTCAGTGCACCTCAGCATATAGTCATGCTGGCCACATGACCATGGAAGCATCTTTGGACAACACTGGGTCTTTGGCTTAGAAACAAGGATGAGCACTGCACCCTACAATCGGACTCTACTAGCTATACAACCTGTGGGGGACACCTCTACCTTTTTAGATTTAGAATAAGACAAAAATACTGCCACAAAGTACAGTATTTTAATGATAGAAGTATAATGCATTCCTTAAGGCAGAGATTTTCAACCTTTTTCAACTTGACACTTTGGGCCCAATTTGGACAGTTTCACTTAGGGACAATTTTGACAGTTTTCACTTTTGTTGCCAGAGGTTTACATATTAATGACTGTGTGCTGATTTATTTTAAAGGGACAGCAAATTTACACAGTTTTACAAGCTGTATACTTGCTACTTTACGCATGGAGCAAAGTGTCATTTCTTCAGGGTTGTTACATGAAAAGTTATACCGTAATAAAGTATTTACAAAAATGTGAGGGTTGTACTCACTTCTGTGATATACTGTAGCTCAAATACATAACAAATTACAAAAAATGAACAAAAGCATGTGTGGGCAATGATTATCTTAAGTATTTGAATGATGGTTATTTACTGAAGAAAGACATAAGGACATGCCAAAAGGTTGATCCACCATGTCACATGCAAATCAACATTATGGAAGCTTTAGACCAGGAGACAGAGGTTGAAGAGTGGAGCATATGTTGAATGAATGAGTTTTGGGCAAAATTGAAAGGTGTTGAAAGAGTGGAGCCATCAGAAAATGAACTGTCAGAAAATTGGAAGACATCTAGAAAACTATGAGTGCATGAGAACTATGAGTTCTGAGGTAGCAGAATGGTGGGAGAAGGATAGTAGTGTTAGTGGGTAAGGTTTGGACCAGTAGTTATGCCAGAGCCACGCATCAGACAGCAATGCAGAGCAGCCTCTGGCTACTTCAGCCTGATCAGACTTAAGCCACCTCCAGAGGTGGCCTAGGTCTGAGCAGACCAGTGTGGCTACCACAGCCCTATAGCAGGGAAAAGGACAAGCTTCTTGAGACTACTTGAGACTCACTTTTGAATAGACATATATAGGATTGTGCTGTAAGACGCAACTCAAGACACTATTTTAGTTTATTTATCATATTTTTATACTAGCCTTCCTCCAAGGCTTCTTCCCTGCAACAGCACAGCAGCAGTCCCAATACTTGCACTGGATACAGCACATGCCAGGGCAGCCTGCATGTTTCAGTGCTGTGTAGCAAACGCAGAGCATGCCCTGAAGTACTGCTGTGATTAGCTCCCAAAAACAAGTCCAGGAAGCCATTGAGCTCTGGAGAAGCTGCAACCTCTTGCCATATTTTCTTACATCTGAGCACAATTTCAGCAGAAATATCTTACAATGCAGCCAAGTAGTCACAGTTGAGTGGGAGTCACAGCTGAGCGCAAGCACCATTGTGACTTACAAATATTGCTATCAACATTATTGGGATTTGTTCCGACAATTTGGAAACAGCCCCAAATATACCAGAAGTTCATAATGAATAAAACAAAAGTCCTTAAATAAATGTAATACAACTAGTAATTATAGATACTGATACTGATAACTCGAATAAAACTGTTTAACTGGGAACAGAGCTGAACACTGGACTTGTTATGAGAATTCCTTCTCTCCAGCAGTCAAGAGGAAATACTTTTGAGACTATTTCTTCCCATCACTCTCAAGAGAGGGATAATCCACCCTATTTCTTGTCTCATCCAGTACGGAGATACTAACCTACTGCTTTGCATACCTCTTGAACCAAGTCACTGTGAATACATAACATTTTATCACTTACCCATCTGAAACACTCAAGCCATAATAACTTATAAAATCAGTTGCTTCTTCAGAGTCCTTAAATAGTAGCATGCGAACCACATTCTCCAGAGGAAAGATGGTAGATCTTTGAGCATTCACAGTATAAGCAATATTGAGAGACTTCAGTGCATCTCTACGAATCTGAATTTTTTTAAAGAATGTTTTTTAAAACATGTTTGTTGTTAAACAAGATACATAACAACAGCATTCAAATAATGTTTTGGCTTTTCATATCCATAATAATAAAAGAAAGACTTCTACAATTATCTTCTTACACATTTGCAAAGTTTGTATATTTTTTCCCTCAGAGCTTTTTTATCCCACCTTTCTATATTTAAAAACAAAATACCCACAAGGCAAGCAAGTCTTGGAAAAACAGTGCATGAATTAAATATAAATCAAGATATAAAAACACCAAGATAAAATGAGCCAGAGTTCTACAGCCCTCTCAGCAAATACTCTATGGAAGTTCCATACCATTGCAGCCTCGAAGATCATCAATGATGACAGGCCCTAAAGACCTTGTTTTGCTTTCCATTTGGGTAATATTCCCAAACTGCAGTAGATGCAACTTTGGGACATACAGCTTGTAAAAGAAAACTATCTTTACCATCTAAATCAGGGGTCTCTAAAGTTTTTGGCAGGAGGGCCACACAGTCTTTCTAATACTATATTGGGGGCCAGAAGAAAAAAAAATTGATTTATATTTCAAATTCAAATAAATTTACATAAATGAATATATTAGTGATGGAGTTTGTGAATGAATGAATTCAAATCAGTTCATAAACATTTTCCAAGACACAGGCAGAGGGTGATCTTCAAACTACCGTATTTCTCGACTTATAAGACGCACCTTTTTTCTCCCCAAAGGGGGGAAAATGTCTGTGTGTCTTACAGAGTGACAGGGCCAATGCTGGAGCACCTTACCCCATCATGTCATATGTCATTGGATTTGTATTGAAAAGCAGAATCCAATGCAACAATTAGTTTTGAGATATCTCCTTCCTATCAAACGTTATGGGCAAACAAGAAAAAAATAAAAATTTAAAAACAAAAAATACATTTTTTGGCAATTTTTTAAAGTGGGTAGGAATTTTGGGTTTGGCACCTGGTCACCCTGGCACCGTTGCAATCCTAAGCAGCCTTCCCTGGCTTGGAGACTTGCTCCAAAGTAGACATGCACAAGGCCTGGTCCTCCTGCTCCATGCTTATGCCTCCCTCACTCATCCCTATCTATCTAGATCCCCTCACCTTTCCCTACCTACCCCCCAAAAGAACCCCCACAACTGACCTGCCTTCCTGGACCATTTGCAATGAGATTTGTGCAAAATGTTGTTGTCTGATCATTTGCAATGAGATTTGTGCAAAAGTCACAAATCACTGACACTGAAATTTCTGATGATGACCAGAAAATTAGAAGAGTGCTTGAAGCTTAAAGTCTTTCCTCATTTGATAATGACAGTGATAATGGTTCTTAATACCACCATTGACTTTACATGGTTGAAATATTATTCTGCAGTATTTTATTAAATATATTAGAACACCATTTGGTTCAGAATATTTTTTTCTTGTTTTGCTCCTCTAAACTTTGATGTGTCTCATGGTCCGGTGCGTGTAATAAGCCGGGAAATACGGTAGTTCATAAACACTTCCATACACACAAAGAGAAGGTATGTACAGCCTCTCCAGTCCTCAGATTACCCTCTGGAGGTGCGGGAGCAGAATTCACCATGCCTTCTGGAGGATTAAAGGGCTTGCCTGAGGATCAGATGAAGGGGGCTAGCCAACCACTGGATGACTCGCTGAGGGCCACATCTGCCCATCAGGGTTTGGAGATCCCTGATCTAAACAGATCCTCAGACTATAGACTGACAACTCAAGCAAGCACGCTGTGGGCACACGTGCTATGCAGCCCTGAAGCTCCACACAGAGGCTATTTAAAAGGGCTGCTGGCAAGCGCTGCTGCCTCCAACTGCCCCCAAGTGCACCCACCAGCCACTTTGAAACTCCAGCAGCAGCCCAGGTAAGCATCCCAGGAAAGTGTTTTAGATTGCAGCCTCCTAACCATGTCTACCCAGAAGTAAGCCCCATTATGTTCAATGGGGCTTATTCCCAGGAAAGTGTCTTTAGGATTTCAGTAGACTTCATAGGGTCATGCACACTGAATGCATGTTTTGAATTCAATTCCAGTGTTTTGTCATCATTTTCACATACAGTTAATATTTTTATATGAATATTTTGGGGGTTGTGGAACCAATCGTCTGAGTTTCCATTATTTCCTATGGGAAAATCTGCTTCACTTAAAGAGCATGCCTCCGGAACGAATTAAGCTCTTTATGTGAAGGACCACCATAACTGCAGCCAGTAAGATTATCAGTGACTACAAAATTATTACCCATTGAACAGGAAGTATTCAGCAGCAGTGACATCAGGCACTTTGAGAACTATTTGAGAACTAACACACGCTGCCATATGATAACCATATGCCTAACATTCTGCCAGGTGGGTGCTCCCTTGGTCTTCAAGGAAAAAGCACTTCAAAGTGCCTGGGATGCTGCTAAGAAGACCTGCTTCTTGTATGTACAAATTTCTGGCAAGCTGAGCACTTGGAGAAGGGCCTCAGACAATTATCAGGTCTCAAACCAAAATTTTATTGGGAAAGTGAGTCGTGCACTTCAGCAGCAATAGCTTTTAAACTGCCGCAAATCAGACCATGGCAATCTTCCTCACCTTGAGTACTGTATTCAGTTCTGGGCACTTCACTTTAAGAAAGATGTAGCCAAACTGGAGCAAGTCCAGAGGAGAGCAACAAGAATGATCAGTGGGATGGAAAGAAAAGGTTGGGGGAACCTGGGATGTTCAGCCCGGAGAAGAGAAGGCTGAGAGGAGACATGATTGCCCTCTTCAGATACCTGAAGGGCTGTCATATGGAGGAAGGAGCTCATTTACTCATAGCTGCTTCTGAAAGCAGAACTAGAACCAATGGGTACAAACTGCAAGAAAGGAGATTCCGGTTGGAGATCCGGAAAAAATTCCTGACAGTGAGGGCGGTTCGGTAGTGGAACAGATTGCCAAGGAAGGTGGTGGACTCTCCCACACTGGGGATCTTCAAGCAGAGGCTCGATGAGCACCTGTCGAGGATGCTCTAGGAGGATTTCCTGCTGCAGGCAGGGGGTTGGACTAGATGACCTACTAGGTTCCATCCAACTTTATGATTCTATGATTCCTGCAAATGTCTAAGCTAGTAAGGCCTTCTAACCTTCCCCTTAATTATGTTAATTTTAAAAAAGGAAAACATACACAGAAAACAACAAATGTAAATCCTGGATTTTCTCATCAACTCATATCCTGTGTGTGTTATTTTTTTCTTACCTGACTGAAATAGCAATGTAATAAGCATGCATTCAGGTAAGATGCTGTTTGTACAAGCTTGAAAAACCTAACAAAATTATTGCTGTTTAACGCAGCAAAGGCTTGAACTGCAAATCGAACGTCCTCAGAGTTTCGAACAGCTGGAAGAAACTGTTGCACTTCTCTGTTGAGAAAAATGAAACGCACACAGAATTAGTTATTGTGCTAATGATAGAAGCTACTTATATAAAACATGCTTTAGAAATACAGCAAAAGAAAAGTACACTTCAAATTCATATGTAATTCGCAATTTTCAATCCGAGACTCCATCAGTGTAGACAAAAGTATTCAACACTTTATTTCAATGCCTATTTATCAGAATAAAACCGTTTACAGATAAGTTTCATTCTAGAGTCACAATGATTTACTGCAACACAATGTCTTGCGGAACCCAGAACGGACATAGGTGCACAAATGGGTATTGAGAAATACAAACTTGGGGAACAATGAGGCAAGAAAGCCATGAAATCATGAGATGCAAAGCCCCATAAGTGACATTACATTTACTGGCACAGAAACATCAATCAATAACTCTTGTATCTCCCTTCACCTGTGAAAATTGCCATGGACCCAGTCACATTTTCTCTGCTTAATCTACCCTACAAGGTTGTTGTGAGCATAAAATGGGTGAAAAATCATTTATACCACCTTGAATTCCTGGAGGAAATGGAATTTTAAAGTTGAAAAAAATACATATTGTCTAGAAACAGTATACTTGTACAGCTTAAAATTTAAAGGACCTGGTAACCAGACTGGTCTGCCTTGATCAGAAGATTAGACCAAAAGAACTTTTGCTCTTCTCCAGATATATCCTTCTGTGTTATTGTCACAGAATTTGTCTACTGTATATCTTTACACTAGATCTCATTTCAGGTACAAAATGCTGAAGTGAAAGATCACCTGAGAATATCCCCTTTGTTGAGGTTGAGAAGAACATTATATCCCCTGAATTCTGCCTCATTCTTGCAGTAAATACCCTTGTTTGCAAGATCTTGATACATTTCCTTCAGGCTCTGGAGGCATTTAGTCATGTTCTCATTGTTGATCTTTGCATCAAAAGAGGACATTGGCTCTTCACATAAATGATGGGAACAATGGATATGGAAACGGGTGCACTTCTCAATCAAGGCAACAGTCAGAGGACCACAGAGGTGTTGCTGCGTTATATCCTGGACAAATGCAAAAACTTGAGAACAGAGAACAGAAAAGTAATCCGCAATTCTAGTTAGCTATTTTACACTGACCAAAAGATTTCTGAAAACAGAAACTCAATGCTCTGAAAATACTACAGATTGGGAGAAAGTTGGATGCTGGAAAAGATTTTAGGGTTAGGGTTGTATATAGACAAGAACAAAGCAGACCTAGGCATTTTAAAGATATCGTAAGAAGGCAGCGAAAATGGGAGCAGATGAGAAACTTAATAATGCAGCTTCCCTTGCCGTAAGATGAGAAACTTAATATTGCAGCTTCCCTTGCCACAAGATGAGAAACTTAATATTGCAGCTTCCCTTGCCGCAAGGAGAGAAAATAGCAAGAATGAAAAGGGAGCTAACTTAAGAATTTATTTATTTTATTAAGAATCCTGAAGCTAACTTAAGAATTTATTTTGCAAATCTGTGGAATTACTAACAAATGCTATTAATTACACATGTTTGTAATCTCTTCCTTTCTTTTATGTTCTTTGATTAATTTATCAAAGTGAATCTTTAAAGCACAGATGTCAAACACAAGGCCCCCCAGGCTGAATCCAGCCCACCTCACCATTTTATCTGGTCTGGGGCCATCCCACAGTGAGTGGGGCACAGCCTGTGATTGTGGCAGGAGGCGGTGTGGAGGTACAGTTAGTTACCACTAACTGTCTCTCCAACCCAGCCAGAGGCGGAACACCCACAGAAGCCAAGGCTGAGTGGGGCGCTTCTGCCTCGGCCTCGTCTGTCCTTCTCCCTCTGGCAGGTGCTTTGCTTAAACAACAATGTTCTGGGTAGGGGCTGCCCATGAGGGATGGTGCTGAAGCTGTAAGCACAGCCAGAAGAGAGGCTGGGCTGGGCTGAGCTGCCCCAATGCTGGGAAGGTGTTTATGCACCATGCAAGCTCTCTCTCTGCTGACAGTGCCCCATAGCCGGAACTGCGAGGTTCTTTGTGGAGCATCCACAGAAGCGCTCTTCCCTCTGCTGTGTCTTTTATCCGCCTTTTTGATTATTCCTCTCTCTGCACACCCCTTCCAGATCCTACCCAGGGATCTTGGCTTGGGGGGCTGCTGTCCTCTCCATTGTCTGAAATTAAGTCCCATTGGCGATCATGCACTTAGATCTGGGTAGAAAGCCAGAGGACTGGAATCTGAGGTTGCAATCCTATCCACACTTTCCTGGGAGTAAGCCCTATTGACTATAATGCAGGGTAACCATATGTTTTCCCAGGACATGCCCTGGATTTTTGCTTTCTGTCCTGGAAAAAACTTCAGTGTTCTCTTTTTCCTTGTAATTGACCAGCATGAAAACAATTACTTATTGTAATTAATAGATTCTATGTAATATATTATATACTAGCGAAAATGTACGTGCATTGCAGGAGTAAAATTATCACGTATGCCATCGCCCCACTGCACATCAACCCTCCATGCACATCCACCACCCAAGCTCAACCATCTCCATGCTCAACAGCGCCCCCCCCCCCCCAGGCACATCAACCTTATGAGCATCAATCACCCATGCAAATCAACCCCCGTGCGCAGCAACCCCCCGTGCGCAACATCCCCATGTTCATCCATCCCATGCGCATCAGTACTCCATGCGCAACATCGCCCATGCATATCAGTCCCCCATGTGCATAAGCCCCCCAAACCACAGCATCTTTCTCAGTGCAATCCCTCCTTCTGAACAACATCCCCCCAGTGCACCAGACATGGAGCACCAAATTGGCTGGATGTTGGTCAGTCTTCCATGTTAAGTAGAGGACAAAAACACATTGCACTCCTTTTCAGCCCCTTAAGAGTGAAATTTCTCCACTTCAGTTCTTGGTGGGTGTTCATGTGACAGAAGGAACACCCTCTGCGAATTTCATGCTGCTAGGTTCAGGGGTTGGGGCAGAACATCCCTCAGTCACTGATTCTTCAATGCAAAGTATAGGGAGGAAAACGCATTGCACCCCATTTCACCCCCTTCCGATTGGAATTTCCAAAAACCGTTCTTAGTGCACCCCTCAGTCAAGGAAGGAACACACACCCCAATTTCACGCTTCTAGGCCCAGCGGTTTTGGCAAGGTGTTGATGAGTCAGTGAGTGACTTTTCTCTTTTATATATATAGTATAGATATAGAAGATATTTGTAAATTTAATAACGAATAATACAATGTTTAAAATAACCACATGAAAGCAATATAAATGAGTGTTTTTAGCTTTTATTATCATGTCCTCCATTTTGGGAGGTCTTGTCCTCTTTTTTGTTATGGCATATGGTCACCCTGCTATAATGGGACTTACTTCTGAATAGGTTTGGACTCTGGCCCTTGGGAGAAACCAAATGCTAACTTTGGCCCTCTGTATCAAATGAGTTTAATATCTCTGCTTTAAAGCTTGCACACACATTCCCTCACGACTGAAGACTGCCCAACCCACCACAGGTGCAATATGAAATTATGTCACCTTCAAGTTTCCTGTCTCAGCTAGATGCACCTAACCAACTTCTATTTTCAACAGTCAAATTTAAGAACGCTACTCAAACTGGTTACCTTTCTTATCCCACGAGTTCTGTTCCATACAAAGTCATACCACTCTCGATAATTTCCTTCTCCTTTGTCCATGATTTGGGTTACTAAGTAATCCATAGTCATGTTCAATACTTCAGAAGGTCTCAGTTCATGTGGTAAAGGCTCCTCCTGGTCAGCTGAAGATCTGCTGTATTCTTTTATGGCTGCTGAATGGTCAACCTGAAAAGGGGAACATGAAAATGAAAAAATGAAAACAACCTCAATACAAGAATCCATCTCCCTTATAGTAAGAGCTCTTGTCTCAAAATGATTTGTCAGTCTTCACATTCCTGCACCAACCATTTCAACCTTCACTGAGAAAGTTAATAAATGCATTTTTATAAACGGCTTACAGGTAACACGTTTAATAGTGCTTTTCTGAGACTTAGAGCACAATCCTAACCATGTTTATTCAAAAGTAAGCTCCATTGTGTTCAATAGTTCTTACTCCGAGGAAAGTGTCTTTACTCTCAGGAAAGCCAAAGTTCTTACTTCCAGGAAAGCCAAAAGCTCTCTCATCCCTATATTCCTTGAAGACAGCTTCCCACATGGCAGCTTTCAACCTTCAACATGTTTTATAAATGGTGCTACAGCAAGATGCTTGAAATAGTTCCATGCGTTGCCCACGAAGACCAAATTAAATCCATCCACTAGAATTTGTTTGAAACACTAGAATTATTTGTGAGCTAAAAGCACAGCATCATTTCAGTCCTAGCAGAAGATATTAATATCATTTTAGTAATAACTTTACTTATCACTTATTAAAAACGTATCTTAAAAAATATATCATAGAAACCTAAGAAACCTTGATTCCTGGATCCAGAGGACCATAGGCTTTCTAAGTGGGTTCTATCTACTTTTTTCAGGGTCTGCTCAAATTTCATCTAACTGAAAACCTAAGAAACTGCCACCAGATATTTTGTGAAACCTCACACAACTATTAACCTCACACTTAAGGATTAAGTAAAAAACAATATGTACAGATTTTTCTCTGCTACTTAGAAAATGTGTGTGGACAGTGATTTCCGCAGTTACTTAATGCATTAACTTTCATGAACACTTAAAAACATAAGCTAGTGTTTTTGTTACTTCGTTTTTATGAAATGTGTGCTTGTTTTTATTCTCTGGAATGTTGCATCCAATCAAGCTGAATCATGAGCGCTTCAAAACATTACTGGCACATTTATTAACCATTTCTAGTTATCAGGTGACAAAAGAACAACCCATCAGTACCTTGTCAGTTCCTGGGAGCACTTCAAAGGGACTAAGCTGGTTCCTTGTTTCCCTCATATAACGCTCTTTCTCTGGGCACATGTCTGGGCATGTGCCAACAAAGGTTTTAGCTCTGCCAAGATCTGTTCGTTTTACTCGTGCTAAAAAACAGAAGCAAGGAAGCTTGCATATATTGACTGGCTTGCACATATTTAAGGAAAGAACTACTAAGGTAAAATAACTGATTAGGATACAATGCTACTTATTGAACACCTATGAAAGAACCAATCTTGACAATGGCCTGGAATGATCCAGTCCAAGTCTAATTCCCATTGAGACCCTCTTCACACGAATACCAAATTACACGAGAGTTGCTTAGTGTGGGTGACAATCCACACAGCTGCAGGGCATTTATACTTGTGATGGCTTTTCCACCGAAACGACAAACCAGATCTCATTCCAGTCAGGGACATCGCTAGGGAGGGTGGCCTGCACCAGGTAATATGGCCGGGATGTGTGTGTGATGCACATTGTGGGTGCTGACACCCCAAATTTGTCACTTTGCGACAATGTGCAATACTCATGTTATATGCGATATAACATATTATATATCATTGGATGCTGAATTTAATACAGAATCCAATGTAAAAATCCACTTTGAAATGGCACCTTCTTATCAAAAGTTATTGCTAAAAAAACTGATCCACCAACTGCAGCCATACCCGAGTCATTCGGATCTGGCCATGGTGACCCATGCTCTAGTGACATCTAGACTGGATTATTGTAATGTGCTCTACATGGGACTGCCTCTGAAGATGGTCTGGAAACTCCAACTAGTACAGAATGCAGCAGCTCAGTCGGGCCATTGCTTCAGCGGCTATACTGGCTGCACATTCATTTCCGGGGAGGCTGAGAGGAATCCAATGACACCAGAATGGTCCCTGATCAATAACCTCAGCCCCCAAAAGGAAGTTCCTCCCTGATGAATGTATTGAGATCTATGTAAAGTAAAACTAACCCCCAAATCCAGAATAACTACAGGAGGACGTAAGAGACTTTACATGCAGCCGTAGTTACTGCACTACCTAGAGAAAACCTATGGGAAATTCATATTGAATCAGAGTAAGTTGTTCTTATACCAGAGCAAGGTCTCCCCAGTTACTCTGGATTTTGTCCTAAGCTACACATTCATGTTTACTCGCGAGTAAGAAAGCATGCCTTGGTATCACTTGGTTTATTTTAACGTATTTACAATTGTTTATTTTAATATGCTTGATGATGTGACTTCCAGCCATGTCATTATTTTTGGTGGGTCCAGGATAGATTATCACTTTAAAAAATGAATCCTGCTTATTGAGGTTTGTGAGGTTTGAGAACAATTGCAATAAGTTGTTAGAAAGGTGGCACCCTCAACTGGGGTGACACTACAAGTTATCAAAATGGCTAAAATAATGTTTTTAGGAATAATACCATCAAGTTATACACAATGAGAAGCGTAATTTATAGCAGAATGCATTAAATCAAACCATTTTGAAATAACTTTATTCTGTCAAAACGTATGGCCAAAAAACCAACAGTGGCGGGGCAACAGCACATAATCATGCCTACTAGCCAGGTTGTTGCCGTACCCACTGCATGCGGGTAATGTGCTGGCCTCCTGCACCAGGTGATGTGAACCCTAGTGATGTCACTGTACAATAACAACTCTCACCTTGTCGCATGATTTTATCTCTCTGATCTAGAAGGCGGTATTTATCCTCAGATGTCTCTGCCACCATGCCTATAAGGCTGCTGAGAGAGGCTGTGGAAACTTCTAAATTTTCTGAGCCATGACCTTCAGATCCAGGATCAAAGATGTCCGAGTCAAACTGCAGAGACTTTTTAAGACCAGGCTTCTTAACTGGAGAACTAAGAACAAGAAAGTTTGTTTTAAACAAGCATGAGTTTGCTCAAGAATGAGAGGAGAGAAATGAAATATGATTTAGAGAATATGTACTGACTGTCATTCCGTGCAATAGCCTGAACAGGAAGGAAGGAAAAACAGGGCAGTTACCTAATTAAAATCCCTCCATGAGAGAGCATTGTACTCACAGTGACATGGACTAAGCCCAAGGTACTATAAAATTAATCCAAACTGGCTATTAAAACCAAGTGCTTTAAGCTTGAAGTAATGCCAAAAATATCATTCAAGATACAAAGCAATCAATGAATATCAGGCCTTTTACCAGGAAATAGCTCATATCTTCCGAATACTGTATACATTCAAAAATATATACAGTACATTTAAAATATTAATAAGGCTATAGTATTCTCAGAAACTAATACAGCAAAAAGGAAAAACAAAAAATACAATGAAGCCATCAGGCACTCAAACTGCAAAAGTAAACAGTCAATAAAAAACTAACATTTCTGATTTGGCACCTCTCTAAAGGTTATCTGCAACAAAAATATTAATTCTGCTTACATGAATTTTCATATACACAGATTCTTGCGAGGAATGCATACCTCTTCTTGGACAGGTTTCCGCTGGCAGCTGACCGAATCAAGGATTTGCAAAGTGGAGAAGGCTGACAACTTAACTGCTCATTGCTTTGCCTTGCTTCACTTTCATCTGCCTTCTTCTCCTTGGATAAATATCCTCTTTTATTAGGACCTTAGCAAAAGGAATTAAATCATAAGCTTATGCAAAATTTAGCTTTTCTCCCCATTTTGCCTTGTGCAACATTTGTCCCAGCATGAAGAACAGCCTTCAGGATATTCCAAGAAATAGAAATAATCTGACTTCCTGCCATAAGCAAATGGCAGTTGAATGTATATAAAGGAACAAGTCTTGGGATTAGCATTATGCAGGACTTGCTTCTCCATATCCAGGAGCCTTACTTTTAATATACTAAACTCTTGAGCCCAACGGATCTGTTAAAACACCCATGTTCCATATTTTCCCAGAAGAGCTAAGTCTGGAAAAAAGGTCACCATCCTGGTCCAAAAGATAACAGATCCTCACCCAGAATTTAAGAAGTCTTACCAGGCCAAAATCGCTTTTACTCTGCTGTTCTACAACAAGACAAAAGGCCCCACAGGAAAAATAGATACTCTTACATTTTTTAATCTGTTTGATATTAAGCAGCAGGCCTCCGTCAGTCTTGAAAGACTATGGTATCGTGCTCGGCACTCCATACGCTACATGCGAAGCATGAAAGCCTTGGTAGGATTGTTATGGAGGATAGGCTGTTACCCAAGCAGCAAAGCCCCCCTCTCCACACCACTGAATTAGTCCAATGGAAAGGCAGAGCCAATACGATTGGATGCAGCTGGCGTCGCAGAGCTGGGCTAAGGACAGGAGCTCACCCTGTCTTGTGGGGCCAACCCGGGTCTCGAACCCTGGCCTGCTGGTTAACAGGCACAGCGTCTTAACCACTTGCGCCACCCACAGCCCATTATATTATTAATGGATAAAGGATATTATTCCTTTAAAATAATAAGTGTTTTTAACATGAATTTTCAACTTAAAATACTGGGCTGGAAAGACCCAGATGTTTGTAGGTCTTTTGTATGCCTTTTTTAAGGTGAAACATTCCTTATCCAACCCCAACCATCTTCCAATGACAATTTATCTGGGATCTGGTTATGCTATTAAATTCTAACAGTCTTCTTGCTAACAGAGTTCCTTCAACCAGAAAAAAACTTCACTGCAATTTCATGAATTTCTCAATTTAAAAAAACTTGTTTTATAGTTTTGTAGCCCAATCATTGAGCTCAAGGGTGTCCAAACGTTTTAGAAGGAGGGACACATTATCATCTCTGACATTGTGTCAGAGGCTGGAAAAAAATAATTTATATAAATTTACTTAAATGAATATATTAGAGATGGAACCTTTATGAATGAATAAATTCAAATCAGTTGATAAATTTTCTAATAAAGGAGGTGCTAAGGAGGTGATCTTCAAACCAATTCATGCGCACTTTCATACACAGAGAGAGGAAAGGTGTGTGCAGCTTCCCCAGACCTCAAAATATGCTCCAGATGTGGGGAGAGCAAAGCTCGCCAAACCTGGAAGATTACATGCTTCGCCAGATGAAGGGGTCTTGCTGAGGGCCACATCAGATACAGTGAGAACAGCACATTGTGCAGTTTAGCTTCCAGCAATTGACATAATATGCATGCATATGTCACACATCTCTGGGTATACAGAGAAACACCGTTCTCTACAGGGAACTCCACAACGTAATCATAATGCTAGCAGGCATTCTGATACAAACAGATTTACAACAAACTGATTTAACAACTTACTTGGCCTCTTCTTGTGCCAAAATGTCACTATATTTTCATGCAGCCCTTTTGCTTTCTTTCTAGCCAAAACAGCATCTTTCTGAAAAACACCATGTTGTGTCAGGACTAGCGAGAATTAAAGTTATCTGCCAATGTCAGATAGCATTCACTAAGCACAGGTAAATATCTGAACACTGGAAGAATAGAAGATGAAACTTTTAAAGACAGCTCTTTTCCTATGGAGATGAGACATCCCCCACTGCATAAGTTCATAAAACTATCAATTAGCAATACTTGCCAATATTTTATTCAATCATTATGATAGTACTTGTAGTACCCAACTTTAATAACCGATACTGAAGTTCCAATGATTACAATTGGTCTTGAAATGTACGAACATAAAGGCCAGATTAAAACCTATGTTACTCAAGCATTTACATTTTACTTATTATAGGAGCTATATCCGAACCCAAGAGGTGTGAACTGATGGTTTAGCTGCCAGTACTGCTAGAACAACCAACCAGAAAATACGGTGGTCTCATTTCTGGAAGAGAGACAGAAGCTGCTTCTGGCAGAACAGGGTTCCTAACAGCCATGGCAGTGAGAGTGTGAGTGAGTGTGAAGGCCAGCTAGTAAAAAGCAAAAACAAAACCTTCAAGACCTCTCCAGGGTTGACTTATAATGCCTGCTAAGGCCTGTGAACACACAGCAAGAAGAAATAATCCACACCAGGAAGGCAAAATCTGGTGACTGAGGGTTCTGGGAGTCTTCCACAAAACATATCATTAAAAAAACTCCAATTTTAAAATGGTGGTTTATAGTTAAGTCTGCCTATGCGAACTGCCTTGAATGCAATCTAAAAAACCCAGAAAAAGAAAGTACATAAATACTGATGTATGAATACCTGTCCTTCAAGAAACAGCATTTGACTTGATATAAACAAAATGATTGCCATAATGTATTTTTAAACAACTCATCATTTAACTAAAGGGGATTCAGGTAAATGGGAAGAAAAACAAAGTCACACATGATAATGCAATTAAATTACTCAAAATATAATATAAAATATAAACAACGCCCTGATAAAAAGCATATCTTTTAGACTAGATTTTTTTCTAAAAGTAAAGATTACTAAAGTGAAGATAAAAGGTAAAGATTACTAATCCTACACATGCAAATGTTTACACTTTTGTTTTTCTGTTAATATGTTAAAACTCACATGAGCAAAACAAGTAATGATAGCCAACTTTTTATTTCTGTTGGTACGGATACGTCTGACTGGAACAATCTTCTTAAAGAAATTCTCAATAATTCGGTCATTTAGATGGTCAGGAATATTTTTGCAGTGGAATGTCACAGATTCGTTGGATGAGGAGCCCTCAAGACTATCTATACTACTGTTCCGATTTCGATGCAAAGAGCTTGAGACGGAAGAATCTGAAAGTAAAATGCCCTTTCAATTTAACAACTATAATTGGATAAAATAATAAAAGAAATAAAATACATCTTTGAATGCTAAATCTTTGTAAGTTTTAGGTGAACGTTTTGTGTGTAAATATATATCTATGCATACATACATACACACACACACCTCTTAAATTTTCATCTTTCATTTTACCAATTAATGTCAGGTTCTTATATGTACCTTTCAATGGTGCCTTAAGATCTTCCTCTTGTGCTGCTAGCCTAGTCACAGCAAAACCAGACTGACTTCCCCCTTGTACACTTGTCTGTTCTGCATCTCCAGACTCCAGGGCAACTCTCTCCACTTTGGACTCTTTCTTAGGCTGTCCACTGCCTTTACTGCTTTTCAGCACATCTTGCAATGTTCTGCCAAACACACCACCATATCCACCACCCACATTAGATCGAGTCAACTTGACTGGCCGCTTACTGCCAGCATGATCACTCCTGGCTAGAAGCTCTGGTTCCTCTGCAGCATCATAATCATGTTTCCTGGGAGAGTGGTCTTGTCCTTCTTTCCTCTTTGTTCCTTTCCCAAGGAGGGGAAGAGGCTCACCCAGAGCTGGCAATTCTTCATATTCTGGTTTGCTTGTTTTACTCATTGGAAATGTTTCCTCCAAAGGCAAAGACCCAACAGATGCATTAGAATAAGAAATGAAACTGCTACTAGAGCTTGAAAAAAGACCTGCAGCTCTCTTTTCTTCTTTCTCCACAGTCCTGCTTGGTGAAGAAGCAGAAAAGGAAGATGTGGAAGCATTGCAGCTTACTGGTTTTGAAATAATGAAATTTGTACTAGTGCTTGAGCTACTTGCCTCTTGAGATTTGCTGAAGGAGGATAGTTGTCCACTATCACTTTGAAAGGAAAATGTGGAACGTGATGCAATAAGCCGATTTGGTATCTTATCTTGTTCTGATCCAGTGTCAAAGATAGGCTTGAATAGTGTATTCTCAGCAGCTTTGAAACTGAAACCTGATCTTGCAAAGCCACTACCTGAAGTTCCTCCAGATGTTGCTTCAAAATTGGGGGCACCTTGAGAAGTTCCAAGATTTGTAGGTGGTTTAAAACTGAAACCTTGTTTGCCAGCAATGGAAGTGCTCACTGGTGCAGGAGTCACGAAAGATGTTGCTTGTCCAAGAGAAAAAGACTGCGTGTATCCTGCTGGCTGCCCAAATCCCAGAGTTTGTCCTGAAGAAGACCCACGTAGTCCTGCTGTAATGGTGAAGTCAGGTAGGTGTGTAAAGCCTGGATTCCTTACCAATCCTCCACTGTTCTGCTCAAAAAGAGAGGGCTGACGAAATGGTGGCTGAACTGGAAAGGTTCCAGCAGATGTGTTAGATGGAGGCTGGACAATTCCAGGTTGCTGTCCACTAAATGGACTAGGTTGCTGTCCACTAAAAGGAGTGTTAGGGTTCATCTTCACAAGTAGAAATCGAGTTCACACCTAGGAACCAACAGTTTTCAGCTCCCTAGTCCATTGTTCTAGTAACCTGCAATATAAATATTAGTGCTCATGACAATGTTAAGACAGCCATCATAAAGTTTCAGAATGGCACACACAGTATTTACTACACAGCAACACATTTTTCTCAACTAGCATTAGAAATCATACTATTAAATGCAAACCCCTGCTAACTGAGGAAGAAGGACTCTTCCAAGTGGATGTTCATCTTTTACTTAGCAGGAAAAGAGCAAATGGCCCTCCTCACTGGTATTCTTTGACATCTTTTTAGTTTATGAACCCTTTTGGGATGGGGAGCAATTAACCATTAGTTATTTCATTTTCACTGTAAACTGGTTTGTGAACTTTTTGTTGAAAAGCAGTATATAAATACTATTGTTTGATTAAATGATTTAATACTTATGATTAAATAATTTAATAGTTATTAACTGAAAGATGTACTGTATAATCATATTTTACACCAATATCAGAATACAAGATGCAACCAACAACCTATTGCTCAGCTCTCAGTAATCACTTAGAGACTGATCCCAATTCCTAGAGGATCCAATCTGACAACCCTTCACCCCACATATGCCTTTAAGAAGTGGTGGAATCTCCTTCCCTTGGGATCTTCAAGCAGAGACTTAACAGGTACCTGTTGGAGATGCTCCAGGAGGAATGGAATTGGGTTAGTAGTTGTCCTGCTAGGTCCCTCCCAACTCTTATGATTATACTAGCAAAAAGCGTACCTGCGTTGCGGGATTAAAATTCCCCCCGTATGCCATACCCTACTGCGCATCAACCCCTCATGTGCATCAAACCCCCATACGCATCAACTCCCCATGCACAAAGACCCCCATGCACAAAGTCCCCCCACACACATCAACTCCCCATGCACAAAGACCCCCATGCGCAACTTCCCCTGATGCGCATCAACCTCCCATGCTCAACATCCCCCATGCGCATCAACCCCCCATGCACTTATCCCCCATGCGCAACAGTGCCCCATGTGCATCAGTCCCCCAATGCACAACAGTCCCCCATGCACATCAACCCTCCAAGCGCATCAGTCCCCAAAGCGCATCATCTCCCCAATGCGCATCACCCCCAATACGCATCATCTCCCCAATGCGCACCAACCCACATGCGCATCAGTCTCCCATGCACAACATCGCCCCATGCGCATCACGCCGCCATGCGTATCACCCCCATGCGCAACTTTCCCCGATGCACATCAGTTCCCCATGCATATCAGTCCCCCATGCGCAGCATCCATGCATGCACATCACCTCTCCATGCGCATCACCTCCACACGCACAACATCCCCCATGCACAACATCCTCCCCATGCAACCCCTCCCTCCAAACAACATCCCCCCAGTGCACTGAGCACCAAATTGGATGGATGTTGGATAGTCTTCCATGTTAAGTGTAGGACAAAAATATGCTGCACTCCTTTTCAGCCCCTTAAGAGTTAAATTTCTCCAATTCCATTCTTGATGTGACAGAGGGAACACCCTCTCCAAATTTCACACTTCTAGGTCCAGGGGTTGGGGCAGAGCATCCATCAGTCACTGAGTCTTCAATGCGAAGTATAGGGAAGAAAACACATTGCACCCCATTTCACCCCCTTCTGGTTGGAATTTCTGAAAATTGGTTCTTAGTGACTCCCTCCATCACAGAAGGAACACCCTCCCCAAATTTCACGCTACTAGGCCTGACAGTTTTGGCAGGGCGTTGATGAGTCAGTAATGACGATGAAAGTTAGTTTTATAAAATGCATTACGCCCCTTTTCACCCCCTTCTGGTTGGAATTTCCGAAAACTGGTTCTTAGTGGTTCCCTCCATCATGGAAGGAACACCCTCATCAAATTTCACGCTTATAGGTCCAGCAGTTTTGGCTGGGTGTTGATGAGTCAGTGAGGATGATGAAGATGCCTTTTATATATAAAGAAGATATGCTAGTCTTCAATATACAATACAATACAGGGATACCTCACTTAACAAGTGTTTCACATAAAGAGCAAAAATTTCCAAATCTTGTTCCACATAACAAGTTCCGCTTCACTTAACAAGCAAGCTCCCTGATGCTCCGCATGGAGGCTCTTTAAAAGGGCTGCCGGCAAGCGCTGCTGCCCCTACCTGCCCCTAACCTTGAACCTCCAGCAGCAGCCCAGGTAAGCCTCCCAGGAAAGTGTCTTTGATTGCAGTCTCCTAACTATGTCTACTCAGAAGTAAGCCCCATTGTGTTAAATGGGGCTTTCTCCCAGGAACGTGTCTTTAGGATTGCAGCCTAAGTAGACTTCATAGGATCATGCACACTGAATGCATGTTTTGAATTCAGTTCCAGTGTTTTGTCATCATTTTTATGTCCAGTTAATATTTTTAAATGAATATTTTGGGGGTTGTGGAACCAATCGTCTGAGTTTCCATTGTTTCCTATGGAAAAATCTACTTCACTTAAAGAGCATGCCTCTGGAACAAATTAAGCTTGTTATGTGAGGCACCACTGTACTCAAGTAAATAAGGTGCCTGAAGTGGCTGCACAGTTTGACTTCCTCAGTAAGAAATGGACTTAAAACTTTATATATAATCACCAGATATTAGAAATTTAAAAAGGAGGCAGAGATCAATAAAGGCCTAGAAGGATTACAACTGAGAATTACTCAGTGTGGACTAGTCAGAGAGCCCAATCATACTGCATGTCTGAAGTAATTCCAAAAGAGTCAGTGGGGCTTCCTCCCAGGAAAGTGTGAAGAGAAATGTAGCCTGAGGCCTGAATATGTCTAGTGCAGTGGTTCTCAATCTTCCTAATGCCGTGACCCCTTTCTAAGTTCCTCATGTTGTGGGGACCCCCAAACATAAAATTTTCATTGCTACTTTATAACTGTAATTTTGCTACTGTTATGAATCGTAATGTAAATATCCAATATGCAGGATGTATTTTCATTGTTACAAATGAAATGTGTGTTCTATGCACACATTGAACACAATGGGATTTATTTCAGAGTAGGCATGCATAGGATTGGGCCCTGAGGCTGTCAGTCAGCCCCTGTGCGCATGCAGCTACAGCCGGAGGTCTGGCAAGCCTGACCTGGCCCCCTGCACCAGGGGTGTTTAGGCATCAGGAAAGCTCTAGGCGACCACCAATGGGGTCCCGAGCCACACTTTGAGAAACGCTGGTCTAGTGATTAGAGTCAACGGGGCTTCCTCCCAGGAAAGCATGTTGTAGCCTGAGGCCCAGTCTAATAAGCAAGCCCCATTAGTGTCAATGGGGTTTATTCCCAGGAAAGTGAATAAGAGTGCAGCCTCAGAGCTCAGTCCTAGGCATGTCTACTCAGAAGAAACCCCATTAAAGTCAATGGGCTTCCTCTCAGGAAAGTATGGGTCTGAGTCTGTAAGGAGAGTCAGTATATGAGAGTCTGTAAGGCTGCACCTTCCTGGGAGGAAGCCCCATTGACTCTAACACTTACTTCCGAGTAGACGCACAGAACTAGGTTCTCAGGCTGCCTCCCATCCACGCTTTCCTGGGAGTAGAGCCCATTGATTCTAATGGGGCTTCTTATCAGACCGGCTTCGCTCGGCCTCTCTCCAGGAGAGGCGAGGAGTGGGCTTGACTTGAGCCCCCAGAACCAGCGCTTGTCGCCGGGCCTACTCCAGGCAGGAGTGCCCCTGAGCATGTGCAGAGTGCGCTTCCCTCACCCTCGCGTGAACACAGCCCGCCGAACAGAGCTCGGAAGAGACTTAGGCCCTCCCCATCCGCCGAGAGATGCGGGGAGCTCAGTCCGTCCCGCCCCGTCGACGGCAACTACCTGGAAGGGCGGCGTTGCCACCAGCCACGGGCGCCATCTCGCTGGACCGGGAGCGCCTGCGCGTTGATAGGAAGACCCGCGTTCCTTCGAGGAGGCCCCGGAGCGGGGAGGGCGAGAGGGCCCCAGACGGAGACGCCTCCGGAGCCCGCAAGGCCCGGCCTTGTCCGGAGGGGGCTGCGAGGGGGCGGTCTGGTCTGGGCCGAAGGGATGAGCGTCCTGATCAGGAACCTGCAGAGCGCCGTCCCCCTCCGCAGAGCCCTCCTGCGCAAGAGGGTGGAGCTGCTCCGGCGCCTCCTGGGCGTGCAGGGCTTCGACCTGGCCCTCCTCTGCGTCGGCAGCCGCCGCATCCAGCAGCTCAACCGGCGCTACAGGCACAAGGACGTCCCCACAGACGTCCTCTCCTTCCCCTTCCACGAGGTGAGCCGCAGCCTCTTGGAGGCGGCTGAAGGCCTGGGGAAGGGCGACCGCATCTCACAGCCAGTCAGCCTCGCCTACCTCAAAGGGTTGTTGTGGGGACAGGAGGGAAGACTGAAGTTTTTATTTCAAGGCAGCGGCTCCCAGCTTTTCATGACCTCCTGAAATGAAGACTCCCCAAAGAGGGGAGTTTGAGAAACACTCCCTTAAATGAATAACAAAATAAATCCCCATTAACTGTACTTACAATTTTCACAATGAAAGCTCAATCGACTTATTCCATCCTAAGGGTTTACCTGGAAATTATTAATTAACTGATATAAATAAGATGGTAAAAAGGATTGTGCTGTGAGACAACCTAACCATGTCTACTCAAAAGTAAGCCCCACTGTGTTCAATGAGTCTTACTCCCAGGAAAGTGTCTTTAGGATTTCAGACTTAGTACATCCACTGAACACAATGGGGCTTACATTTGAGTAGACATGATTAGGACTGTGCTCTTAGTGAGCTTAACTATGGGTGAATGAATGAAAATTTAAATTCAGGTCTCACATGAGCTCACCTCAGTGGCTCCCACTGGCTATATCTGTGCCATTAAAACCTTTATCATTTTTTCAACACAAGGTTCTAATATCTTCTATTCCAGTGCATACCACCTACACAGAGGAATTCATTACTAATTCTGCATGATAAGATCTTGGTGTGTAAAATCCATGCTGTTAAAAAAATACATCTCATTCTGTTATTTCTTAGGACACGTTTCTAGAGAGAAAGCCAGAAATGGCAGTTAAAAACATCACAGGCAGAACTGTAGAGTTCCATTTCCCAAGATTTTGCAGAGAAGCAATAAAAATATTTAAACGTCCTCAGAATATGAACAGAAAAAAGAAGCCCTATGTGTTAGCAATACCTGGCATCAGGGGTCTTTTGTGGGGGTGTGCACCAGCCCCTCTTTGGGCCCCAACAAGACATGCCTATGATTATAAATAACATCATCACGGTGAGTACCTCCACCTTTATAAAATCTTCACAGTGAGAACCCCCACTTTTATTTTTAGAAAAAAGCACTGCCTGGCATCAAGTCTACAAAAGAGCAGACATAAGGAAGAGGTTTTGAGCAGAGATTTGGCTGAGTTTGCTCTGAGAAGGCAGTCTGTGAAATGGAACTCTGCAGTTGAACACGTGGAGGGTGCAGTTTGTAACTTCCATTTCTGGCTTTCTCTAGCAAAGTGTCCGGCATGGGCTCATTCCCTAACAAAACTTGACAAAGAAAACTTGCAGAACGTAACATTGGCATGCACAACCATGGCATGCATAAGACATGTTAAATTGTTGGATTATTGCAGGCTATAGAAACTTAGAAACAAATAAATTTTCTCTGTAACCAGTTCTTTCATTCTTTGTATTATAGCTGCAACCTATTTCTTTCACAGAGTCTGAAGGCAGGAGACCTGCTGTTGTCTTGTGCTCAAGATGAATACAATTTAGGAGACATTTTTCTGGGAGTAGAGTACATCTTTCAACAGTGTGAGGAGAACAAGGAAGACTACAACAGTGTTCTTACTGTAAGTTTGTAACTCAGGTGCCAGTTGAGAAGAGTTTAGAAATGACAATCATGGTGTAAAATAATTGGATTTATTCATTCAGTATATTGGCTGCCCATAATGTTACTAATAAAAAGATAAAATCGGTATATATGATCAAACATTTAATTATTTGATTTTCTATGATAACTAGTGTGAACTTTATCTTAAAGTAGTATACTGTATAAACATGGTATTCTCAATAATAATAACAAAATATAATAAAATATCTATCAGAATTAAACAGTACAACAATTCTGGTACCAGAAGGCCAACATGTGTCCTACGGCTAGCCTTCCCAGCTCACAAGGAGATACAAATGAGCTTTCTGGCATGTTCATAACACTCCTGGGTTGGTGCAAAGGACTTGTGTTGGAACATCTTCCTCTCTGAATCACACTAAAATCACATTTTAGCCTACCTATCCAATACTGTGCTTTACTATCAAAATTGGGTGAAATACTGAAATATTTTCTCCTTTGGGCAGGTGACTGTTGCTCATGGCCTCTGCCATTTACTTGGATATCAACATAACACAGAAGCAGAATGGAAACAGGTTAGTGCTCAACTTGAGCTGAAAAATATTAAGAATACTTGAAGTCAGCTCACACACAAATATATCTGGAGCAGTGATTTTCAACCAGTGTGCTGCGGATCCTCAGGTGTGCTGTGTGCACACCTCAGGTCCTCAGTCTCAGTCCTCAGGTGTGCTGTGGGAATTTGGGGATTGACATTCATTAATAGGAAATTGGGGTATTTGAACAGATTGGCGTGCCTTGTCAATGGTAAAAACAACTGATGGTGTGCCTTGACAATTTCAGTGCCTTGTTAAGTGTGCCTTGAGATGAAAAAGGTTGAAAATCACTGATCTAGAGTGAGAAACTGCAACTTTTCTACAGCTTTCCACCCTGGGTATTGCAATATAAGTGACCAGTTCAGGTTTTCAGTACAATATTATATGTTGTTTTTCTCTTTCAGATGTATGAAAAGGAAGCACAACTTCTCCAGCAGCTGAACAGGCTCTCAGGCACAAGCCTCCAACCACTCACCAGAAACCACTACTACTGATGTTAAAACACACATGATGCTTCACCAAATAAATAACAAAACAAACAAATATGTTTATTTATAAATTAACACCGAGGGGCTACCAAAGCAGTAAAAGAGGTAGTGGGGAGGAAGAAGGCTCTGCGGCTTCTGAACGGAGATGCCTCTGATTACAGATAACAGCTTCATGATGAGAAGCCCCACCTTTATTTCTAGGAAAAGCACTGCTTATACTGTATTCAACTATTAATGAGTCTTTACACCTGAAGCTGTGGCCTTTTCTCAACAAAGGAGAAGTCTCCGATGCAGAGGTGTGAAGGTCCAGCTAAACAAATGGGGGAAAGAATTTATTAGGTTCTTTTTCTCCAGGTGCAGTTTTCAGCCCTTCCTTTGAAATCTGGGGTAACCTTGAAAGCAGTTCCTTAGTGGCTGCTGCCTGTCAGGGCCTTCCATGGAGTAGTCAAGCGAGGGGGGGGTGTTCAGCGCCCGCCTCCTGCTCCTCCTCCTCCTCCCCCCCTCCTGACAGCCGAGCCCGCACGCGCCGGGCGAAGAAGCCAACGGCCGGCGCACGAGCGCTCTGCTCCCTCCCGGCGCCTGATTGGCTGGGGCTGCGGAGGAGGGGCAGACACGTCCTCCGGTGGAGGGAGGGAGGTGGTCGTAGCACATCGAGCGCTGTGCGCGCGCACGGGAGAAAATGCGGGGGGAGCGGGAACGCGCGCTCCCCTCCTCTCCCTGCGAGTGGTTTTCCTGCCGGGAGAGGGGATGGGGAGAGTCGAGTCGACGGACGGCACCATCTGTCGCGGGAGGGGCGGTCGCCTGAGGGGAGGGGAAGGCCGGCGGAGGGTCTCGTGGACGCGCATGGCTGTGAGTGAGTCAACCACGGCTGCGCGCGCCCTCCCTCCACACTCAGCTCCCTCTCGACGGACCTCCCCCGATCTGTGAACCGCTGGACTCAGCCTCCCCCGATCAGGCTGCGCGGCCGCTTCCCTTGCGCTGCTTGCGGCGCAGATGCCGCGAGTCCTGAGAACACTGAAGAGCGAGGCCCCGAGGCCGGCGATGGCACCAGCTCCGGGCCTTGCGGGCCTCCTGCTGCTCCTCTGCGCCGCCGCCGCCTCCCAGCCGCCCCTCGAGGCCTTCCGGGCGGGACTCGGCTCCGCCTCCTTGCCCGCTGCTGCCTCCGCGGCCACCCGCAGACGGTGAGCGGGGCGGGCGGGTCGCCGCTGTCAGGCGTTCAAAAACGAGCTGCGGGGAAGAGGCGGGAGCCCCGCAATGCGGTGATTCCCAAAGTGGGGGTCGCGAAATCCTGGGCGCCGCCATCTTGGCGCTTTCCTTGAACACAACGGACTTACTTCCGAGTAGGCCTGGAGGAGCGCCGCACCACTGCAACGGCAGTCACTGTCCGAGGTCATGACATCCCTTCCAGGGTCCGACTCCGGAGAGATGGTCGTTCTCAGGAGGGGGTCCAGGCTGCGGTTGGAAGCCCACCCTTGGGAGGCAGCGCAGCCCTACTCAGCAGTCAGTCACTGGGGGAAGGGTAGTCCTTTCCAGCAGTGGTGCAGCCTTAAGGAAGGGCCCGCCGGTTCACAGAAGGCCTGGTGACTGACCCTCCCACAGGATGCAAACACAACAGTGTTGGGATAGGATCATCCCAGGAAACGGTGCACAGCATTGCCTCAGCTGAGCTCCCTCTCCTAGCACTTTCCAAGTTCTCTGGAACTCCTGTTTTCTGGGTTTTTCCCCTGGTATTTTCAGAAAGCTGAAATATTATCTGGAAATACAGTACTTGCATTTTTGTTTTAAATCTAGAAATACACTGAAGGACAGATTGCAACCATATACCCATTAACCTACATATAAAGTGAGTCCCACCGAACTTAATGGAAAGTTCTCTAAAGCTAAAAAAGTGATTTTTTTTTCTTTTATCTCCAGATATCTTTTATATGATGTAAACCCACCTGAAGGCTTCAATCTCCGTAGAGACGTCTATATAAGAGTTGCTTCTCTTATAAAAACTTTGTTGAAAAATGAAGCTTGGGTATTAGTTCTGCCTCCATGGGGGAGTCTGTATCACTGGCAGAGTCCTGATGTCCATCAGGTCCAAATTCCTTGGTTTAAATTTTTTGATGTTCCAAGCCTCAATAAAAACATTCCCGTTATTGAATATGAAGAGTTTCTTGCAGGTAAAATATAAAATAATCCATGAAATTTTGAAGTAGTTTCATGTTAGGCTTTTTCTGCACATGTTCATTTAGCCAGAATAGCTATACTGTATATATAAAATTGAAAAGTTACTCACTCATCAACGCCCAGCCAAAACCGCTGGGCCTAGAAGTGTGAAATGGTGTGGATGTTCCTTCTGTGATGGAGGGATCCACTAAGAACCGATTTTTGGAAATTCCAACTGGAAGGTGATAAAATGGGGGCAACGTGTTTTCCTTCCTATACAATACATTGAAGAATCACTGGTTGAGGGACGCTCTGCCCCAACCCCTGGACCTAGAAGCATGAAATTTGGGGAGGGTGTTCCGTCTGTCACATGAACACCCACCAAGAACTGAAGTTGATAAATTTAATCCTTAAGGGGCTGAAAAGGGGTGCAACATGTTTTTGTCATATACTTAACATGGAAGACTGACCAACACATCCAGCCAATTTGGTGCCTGGTGCACTGGAGAAGATGTTGTTTGGGGGATATTGTGCATGGGGGTGGATACGCATGGGGGTGTTGATATGCAGTGGGGGGATGGTGTACAGGAATTTTTACTCCCACAACGGGTACGTTTTCACTAGTAAATAAATAAAACGTACAGCATTTCTAATGTGGAATCTAACTCATTTTCTTACCCATCTTTTTAAAAAAATACTTTTCCTAATACGTCTTTGTTCTAGAAAGCAACTGTCTTGCATGTTGGTTGTTTTGCACATGAGTAGTTACATATGTTGCATATCAGTAGTTGCGTATTAGTTATTTTACATGTTAAATCTATGCTAGTTCCTGTATTTAACATCCTAATGTATCAAAATGCTTCAGATAAGGTGTAGCTCTTCCTGGAATTGTAGAGTCTATTACACTGCCCAACACGTGTTTTGGTGCTGAGGTTTTTTGAGCTGATTCTATGTATATTTGGTGTGCTGATTTCAAATATAACAGTAATTTTCACCTATTAGCTCTAGTTTTTGAGATAAAAACATCATGTCACCCTATGTCATATTAGGCCTATGATTGACAGATGCATAATTTAGTAGCACTGTATCTCAAAAAGTATAGCTGATGGAGAAAAAACTGTTTATATATCTGGAATTAGCAGGCCCAATATACCCAGGCACCAAACAAAAATCAGTTTCCAGGCACCAAACAAAAAATTTTTTTGTTGGGCTGTGTTATTTGTCTTTTTTTTCTTTTACTATATTCAGAAGCTCAACTCCCTCATCTTTCTGGTTTCAATAGCTAAATGGCTTAGGGCACAATTCAGAGTTAGGGAAGTGAAGAGTGCCCTAGCTGGGCCCAGCTATTCTCAGTTCAGAGCAGAAAGCTATGCTGGATCCAAAGAGTCAGGAAGCTTGGGCTGCCCTAACTGTTCCAGCGCATGCCAAGTAGGCACCAGGCACTAAGTAGGCAATAGGGGAGGGCTTGCTCCCGAGGAGACCCCCCCCTCCAATCACAAGGAACAGCTGTGGTGCCTGCATTATAAGGAATCTGACAACCAATAATAGCTGCAGCATGAGATTGCCAATACAGTCTACAGTAAATACTAGGGGCTTGTAGTGGCTTGCTGTATCCACGGGTTAGTGGACTGCGGTACTTGTCCCATATCCTGAAATTGAGAGGCAGGGGTTGCAAATAGGCTGGCCAAAAACTCAGATTTTTGGTCAACAGTGCCATTCTTACTCTGCCTTATCATGGACCCTATGGTCTACTCATTTCTATACCTACTCCGGAGGTGGTATAACTCTGAGGAGTTGGAAGAGGGAAGTTCTGCCCTGGAAATAGGCCTTGGATACAGCGTAACTGCTCTGCCCTCTGCAATACTAAATATGCCCTCAACATGCCTTGCCTGAACTTGCCCCAGCTAGAGCAGTCCAGGTCTACAATAATATAGAACAGCCCAGGTCTACAATAACTAGGGTGGCCCATCCTGGAATTGTGCCATCCCAGTGATAGATTGGGTCATCCAAGTGCGCTTCTGGATTGTGTCCTTAGACCAGCTTGGAATTGACAGAATACAGTACAACTAGCTTAAATGCAGATCCTTGCATTTTCTATTTTCTCTCTCTGTGTGTGATTATAATTCATTTTTGTTTGTTATTCAGAATCAGGTGGACCCTTTATTGACCAGGTGTATGTCTTTCAAAGTTATGCTGAAGGATGGAAAGAAGGGACTTGGGAAGAGAAAATAGATGAAAGGCCATGCATTGAACAGCTCTTATATTCAACAGATGAACATAAATATTACAGGTGACTCTCTGAAATAGTTAAAATAGTTTGGTCAGTACAGTTTTCTTGTTTGATCTTCTTCTGCGCTCTTTTTCTCTCTTCCTTCTTTATAAGTTGTATGTCCAGAAAGGGAGTGAGCATCCAAACCACTAGGCCAGTGATTTTCAATCTTTTTCATCTCATGGCACACCATCAGTTTTTACCATTGACAAGGAACACAATGCTGTTCAAATCCCCAAGTTTTCCTATTAATGTCCCTCCCCAAATTTCTGTGCTGCCATATTTGAAACACTAGCAAACTGGTTGAAAATCGCTGCACTAGATTTTAATGCCCAGCATAAGCTTGTAATCACTGATGGTCCCTCTCTGGACCCCGACACTATTCATGTATGACAACACTTTTATTTCTGTTTTGGACAGAGGATGGTTCTGGGGTTATGAAGAAACAAGGGCCCTTAATGTGACTTGTATTTCCATCCAAGGCTCTGCTTCTCTTGTAGCTTCGCTTCTTTTGAACAATACCTCAGCTTGGTAAGACCTAATTTGTTAACTTATAGATAAATTAGAAGAAAAACTGTTATTTCTCACTATAGTAAGCTTAGGCTGCGTTCCACTCTTACATGGGAGTAAGCAGCATGGATTATCATGGGACTTACTTTTGAGTAAACTTGTATAGAATCGAGCCCTTAATTTCAGGTTGCAATACAGTGCACACTTATTAGGGAGCAACTTATTTTTCCAGCAGTCTTATTTGATGAAATGCCATCAATCAAAAATTTGTCTTGCTTGAATCTGTGTTAAGAAAGCTCTTTTTTTCTAAAAGTGATTCAGCAGACTTTTTCAAGGTCTGTCTGCAAACACATAGCCTTATTTTGCTTCCTTAAGGAATCTGTGGTCTGATTTTATCCACCTTCCCAAGTTGATGCAGCTGCTTTTGCTGAGACAAAGGAACAAATGTATGTGTCTCATAGGCACATCTACATCGGCATTGGAAACTGTATTAGGTCCCTACTAATGCAAGTTATTTTTTCCAAGCAGAAAAGTTATTTTTTCCATCTCTTCCATTTTCAACAGGTCAGTGATGCTAGACAGAGCTGAAAACCTTCTTCATGAACACTATGGTGGCAAAGACTACTGGAATGTGAGTATTTTCTAGCAACCTCTTCCAGAAGATTCACTTAGTTTGCATAAAATTTACACAGGTAGCTTTTGTCATTTGGCAAATTTTCCTTCAAGGTCATCAGGTGCATTTTCATGTTTGTGGTTCACATACTAAGCATCCTAACTTAGGCCGGCACAGCTCTCTTAGGTCTTCCCATTCCTGTAGTGATGTAGGGAGGCAAATGCACGTCTGTTTAACCCTCCCCCAGGAGTCGTGCAAAAGTGTCTTACAGCACTTTCATGACAACACCAGGTCAGCACAGAACCTATACCAGGTCTAAACTGAAGGTTAGAATTGCAGCCTAAGAGCACAATCCTAACCATGTCTACACAAAAGTAAGCCCCATTTTGTTCAATGGGTCTTACTCTCAGGAAAGTGTCTTTAGGATTGCAGCTTATGTTTCTTTCACCTTTTGACCTGCAAACTTCCTTTTGACCTACAGACTTGCACATTTGAACAAAAAGCTTTTACAGAATGTATATGAATGTTTATATGAATTTGGTGTGCTGTTTCCAAAAATGGTACTAATTTTTCCCTACCGTATCTCGTTTCAGAGGTAGGGCACAGCTTCAGTGTAGCGATGGTGTAGGCTTTCTCAGAAGGAAGCTGCTTGAACATCGTCAAGGAGGCGGTGTACGGGAGGCAAGTAAGAAGGCTCTGAAACTAGATGCGTGGGACAAAACTGATGCCATTTTTGGAATCAATACCTCAAGAAAAGTCAGCAAGATGTTTAATTTCTCTTACACAGTGGTGCCTCACATTCGTTCCAGAGGCATGCTTAATTCAGAGGAGCTTAATTCATTCTGGAGGCATGCTCTTTAAGTGAAGCAGATTTTTCCATAGGAAATAATGGAAACTCAAACGATTGGTTCCACAACCCCCAAAATATTCATATAAAAATATTAACAAGATGTAAAAATGATGACAAAACACTGGAATTGAATTCAAAACATGCATTCAATGAAGATCCTATGAAGTCTACTTAGGCTGCAGTCCTAAAGACACTTTCCTGGGAGTAAGCCCCATTGAACACAATGGGGCTTACTTCTGGGTAGACATGGTTAAGAGGCTGCCATCAAAAACACTTTCCTGGAAGGCTTACCTGGGCTGCTGCTGGAGGTTCAAGGTGGTCGGTGGGGACAGTTAGTGGCAGCTGCCTCTGGCACCTCCAGGCAACTGCCCCCAAGTTGGGGACAGTTAGAGGCAGCAGCGCTGGCCAGCAATCCTTTTAAACAGTGTTCATGTGGAGCGTCAGGGCTGCATAGCACATGTGCCCATAGCACGCTTGCTTGTTAAGTGAAGTGGAACTTGTTATGTGAAACAAGATTTCTTAGAAATTTTTGCTTATGTGAAACACTTGTTAAGCAAGGCGCTTGTTAAGCGAGGTACTGTACTGTATTGTCCTTTTGTTGTCACATTACAGCTTCTGCACTGCTGCTGTACGAACCTTTTCTTTTGTGATGCTGCTAAGATGAGTAACAGCTGGTTTCTCTACTTTTTTTCCTTTTTCTTCAACTAGACTCGTCGAAGTATGGTGTTTGCTAAACATCTTCGTGTTGTAGGGGACATGTTTAGAGCCAAATATTTAAATTCTACTGATGAAAAGGACAGAACAATATTTGCTGAGGACTGGACAAAGATGAAAGTAAAATAATTTATAAACTAATTTTAACTGTTTCTTTCATTTTGTTACATTAATTACTTTATGAATATTTATTGTTGAAACACAGTACACAAATATGTTAATAATAACTCTACCCAGGCCATCACTTTTAGATTTGACTGGGGTTCTGACAGAAGTCAAGTGCCAGTGAAATTTGGATCTTTATGAGGCTTATATACTGGAATGATGACAAACTATCAGAAATTTTCAGTGTGTGTAAGGGGGAAAGCTGCCTTCTGGAGTGCTTTTTAGCTTCAGGTATGCAGGATCAGAACCATTTTGGAACCTTTGTACTCCCCTTGACTGACCTTCCACATCATCAAGGCATGCTTGCTTACTTGTAGGTAAACATGAACATTAGCTTATTTTGGCTTTACGTAGATCTCAATACATTTGTCAATACACTTGTGAGGAAAGGATTTCGTTCATTGGTTAGGGACCATTCTGATGTCATTGGATTCCTCTCAGCCAGACGTTTCAAATGGACTAAGGCAGGCTTACCTGCTCGTCAGTAAATGCACAATATGGAATAGTTTCACTTTCCATATAGCTCTATACATTTTTTGTTTTCTGGTATTTTGGCCATAACTTTTGATAGGAAGGAGATATTTCAAAGCAGATTTTTGCGTTGTAAATTCCACATCAGACAGTATATAGCAAGATGGGTTTATTCTGAACCTTCGCAAAGGGGCATCAAAATAGGTCACCAAGGAAGCTTCATGGCAGAAGAGGGGATTAAACCCTGATCTTCCAGGTCTCAGGCCAACTCCCTAACCACTAGCAGACCCTATTTGCAAGGTATCCCCTATGTCAGTGGTGGCGAACCTATGGCGTGCCTGCCAGAGCCCTCTCTGCTGGCACATGGCCATGGCACCCCAGACAAGTGCTTTAAGCCCAGCATGCATGCCTATACCTCTGGGGATATGCGCCAGGGAACCAGCGCACTCAGTCTGGTCTGCTCCAAAGAGGGCCAGGGTATGCACATTGGGCCCTGAGCCCAGTGCGCACTCCTATAGTTCTGGGCATGCACGCTGGGCCACAAGCACACTCTTCTCTGAAGAAGAAAACAGTGCTCCTCTTCAGAACAGCTTGCCAGTGATCAATGCGCATGCCCAGAACTTCAGTATCAGGGCGCTACTGGCCCAGTGTGAATGTCCAGAGTTCTCCGCATGCGCACTGGGTACCAGTGCTGTCAATCAGCACTCAGTGCTAAAAGTTAGCCCTATGTATTTGAGACGCAATGCCATCAAATTTCCCTTAATAATACCTGTTTTAGGTTGTTGATGAGAACTTTATAAAAAGTTCATTCAATATACAAATTTCTAGGTTACAATAAATATTGAAATCACATTTCACTTTTTCACTTAATAAGGTTAAAACACTTTTTAAACAATATTGAAGATGTGCAAATACAAATTCTGTTTGACTGAATCAATGCCATTTTATTTCAGTTTCAGCATGTACTGGTTCTTCTGTGCTAGGTAAAACTGGGCACTGCCATTGGAGGCTCATATCTTGGAATTCATCTCAGACGCAAAGACTTCATTTGGGGTCACAGAGATGATGTGCCTAGCATCCAGGGAGCAGCTCAGAAAATCCGCAGCCTAATGAAGTTGCATAAAGTTGAGAGAATTTTTATAGCCACTGATGCCATTGCAAAGGGTATGTAGTTTTACAATCCAGTTTTACAATTCATTGTCTGCATACATTCAAAGCTGTGTGAAACGTCAGATCAGTGGTAGAAAAACAAAATATACAGTTGTGAGATACTTTTGAAAAGTCTGGACTCTGCTCAACACAGTGGCAGCCATCTGTTCTCATTGCTGTCCATTGCTGCACCTGTTCCTATTGCACATCCCCATGTTTTAAAAAAGGGTAGTATACTACAAGGGATTTTGCAGACTATTTTTTTCTATTCTATTTTTTCTCTTAAAAACTCATATCTTGCTAAAAGAAATGTTGGTGGCATATGTAATGTAACCTACTTTAGCATGATCTAGCACAGGGGTCAGGGAACTTTTTTACCTCTTACCCCAAAATATATTTGGGTATGTGGACGTTGCCTCCTTGATTTGAAAGGAAGGGAAAAATAGATTATTAATTATTTGAATTCAAATAATTGACTTAGAAGCAGTTTGGATCATGGCTATAAGAAGCAACTCTGCTCTCAGGCTCAGGTCTCTCTTTGCAGCAGGAGTTGAGACACAGCTGCAGTAATTATCAGGCAGATCAAGTTGTTTCTAGCATTTAGGTCCATAACTTTGGGTGCAATGCAATGCACACTTTCCTAAGAGTAAGCCCCAAGGAAAATAATGATACTTGCTTCTAAGTAAGCAAGCAGAAGCCCCAGCCTGAGTGACTCTGAGAAACCCCTGCCTGCAGCTGAGACACTGTTGATCCAACTCCCCCCCCCCCACTGAACTTCTTATGACCCTTCAGGGATTCACACCTTTTGTTTGTTTGTTTTGTTTGAGCTGATTAGGTGCTAAGAGTACTCCATCAAGGCTGCACAGTGATTGCAATGCCTGCCCTGCTCTGTGCTGGTCATGCATACCTGGCTGTGTCATTCATATGCAAACCCAGGTGGTTTTACCCCCAGGAATTCCATTATTACCCAAATTGGGGTAATTCACCCCTGTTCCCCGACCTCTGATTTTGCAGTTGAAGATCATTTATCAGACGTACCTTTTCAGAAACAGAAGATTTGAAGAAACTACTTCCAGAAATGACAAGGTTTGAACCTACTTGGGAAGAGATAAAACTTTACAAAGATGGAGGAATAGCAATTATTGACCAGTGGATATGTGCACATGCCAGGTAACCACATTGCTTTTATTCTTCAACCTTCTTCCTTGAAGCTCACAGTGGTGTTCCCTTTTGTCCTCACAATAATTCCTCCTTTTTGTCCTTACAACAATCACGTGAAGTAGGTGCAGCTGAGTGACTGGCCCAAAATCACCCAGTAAGTCCAAGGCTAAGCAGGAATTGAACTTAGATCAATTAGTGGAAATTAGGCAGATGTGCTGAAGAGGTAACATTGGGTGACCGCTGTTAGGGGGAAAGTTGTTGGTTCCATAGTTAATGAAATGAGTCTTTAACAACCTTTTTAAGGTGGTGTATAGGGAGGGGAAGGTTACAGAAACATATAGAAAATATTTATACGTAATTGTAAGAGTGTTTCTAGTAGGAAAAGAATATTTGCACCTGAGAGCCTGCTTATTGGGCTCTTTTTGGGCTATCTTTCTATTGGGCTTACAGTTATAGCTGCTCAGCCCAGCAGTCATTTCATTCAGAAGGAGGAAGTAGAGAAGAAGAAGGAATGGGAGGATCATAATTATCATAATTGGCTGGTTAAAATGTTGTAGTGGGCCAGAAAGCCATGAACCGCAGTTTAGGAATCCCTGGCATCAAACTTGGGTTGCTATCATTGCCAGGGGGTATAAAAATACCATTAAGAGATTTTCATTCCTTTGCACCTGTTTCCATCTCCATTTTTTTCTGTATTTTCTTCACAGATATTTCATAGGTACCTCAGTCTCTACATTTTCCTTCCGCATTCATGAGGAGAGAGAGATTCTAGGTTTTGACCCCAAAACAACTTACAACAGATTTTGTGGGGATAAAGAGAAAAACTGTGAGCAGCCAACTCACTGGAAAATTGTATATTAAATTATACAGATCCATGAAAATATAGACTCTCTGGACTCATCAAAGCAGTGGAGTCATTTTCCTTGTGAAAGGAAATTAATCTGACTGTCTTTTTTATTTCTCACGTTAGGCACACAGGAATGGTAATTGCTTCCTTATTTTTTCAATAGCCAGTTCAGTACATTTATTATTGACAGGTTTTTTGCAAGACACAAATGTGCCTCTTTCTTGAATCCAATTATATTTTCTAATGCTAAAGTACTGTTCTGAAAACCATGATTAAAATGTTTTGTTTCTATTGTATTCCTTTTCAGAGGAAAGCTCTTTATCATGTTTATATTTAACTTTTATACATGTACAAAAAAGAGGTTTTGAAATTTAACCTTTGTTTTCTGAGATCTTGTGTTCAGAATTGAAGCTCTGTCTTTAGAATGAGCTCATTTGAACTTATATGAGAAAATTTTCACTGCCTCAGCTATATAGCAATATCTCATTGATATTGCTTATCAATAAAATAATATTGTCATCTTATAAAACTGTTTTCAGCATCCCTGCTATAAAGTAAACTATGTTAAAGATTTAGTGCTTTGTCAACATTGGATCATAAAATAAAATTTTTGCATGGGTCATGGCCTCCTGCATCTGAAATACAGGCATCCCCAATTTTCTGAACGGTTCATTCTCTCTAGTTTTAAAATATCCGTATATACTCACATATAAGCCAACCCGCGTATAAGCCAAGACACCTAATTTTACCACAGAAACTGGGAAAACTTATTGACCCACGTATAAGCCGAGGGTGGGAAATGCAGCAGCTACTGGTACATTTCAAAAATAGATACCAATAAAATAACATTTACTGAGGCATCAGTAGGTTAAATGTTTTTAAATATATTTTTCAAAGAAAAACAGTAAAACAGTACTTTAAAATTTGAATTTTGAAGGATTTAAAATACTGGGAACCACATCTAACACATCTAGGATAAAAGAAAAGACTTTGAATGAGTGGGGAAGGGAGGCAGGTGAGTGAGTGGGGCTGTCCCCACTCAGGATCAGGATCAGGCAGAGAAGGGTGGGCCTTCTTTTTGGGGTAGGGTGCACTTGCAGGCTCAGGGCTGCATCCACGGCATATCTACTCAGAAGGCCCACTCCAATCAATGGGGCTAACTGCCAGCAAAGTGTGGCTGACCTTGCAGGCTCAGGGCTGCATGCGTGGTATGTCTACTCAGAAGTAAGGCCCACTCCAAACAAAGGGGCTTACTGCCAGCAAAGTGTGGCTGGCCTTGCAGGCTCAGGGCTGCATGCGTGGCATGTCTACTCAGAAGTAAGGCCCACTCCAAACAAAGGGGCTTACTGCCAGCAAAGTGTGGCTGGCCTTGCAGGCTCAGGGCTGCACCCATGGCAAGTCTACTCGGAAGTAAGGCCCACTCCAGCCAAAGGAGCTTACTGCCAGCAAAGTGTGACTGGCCTTGCAGGATCAGGGCTGTATCAATGGCATGTCTACTCAGAAGTAAGGCCCACTCCAGTCAAGAGTGCAGCTTCAGGGCCCAATCCTGGGCATGCCTACAAAGAAGTAATGCTGGTGCTGGCTCCAGGAGGAGGCACGTGGCTGGGTAGGGCATGTGGCTGGGTAGGCCACATGCCTCCTGGAGCCGGCATCAGCAGCAGCTAGAGAGGCTACAAACTGGAGGGGCAAGATGCCAAGCCAGCATCAGCTGGAGAGACTGCAGGGAGGGCAGGTGATCTCGCCTTCCTCCTCCTGAAGCAGGCAATAGCGTGGCAGGAACAGCAGCAGCACCAGGAGTGGTAATTTCTTTTTAAATTTTGTCTCACCTGCGTATAAGCCGAGGAGGCTTTTTGGGCAGATGTTTTGGGTTCAAAAGACTCTGCTTATATGTGAGTATATACGGTATACTCTGATAACTGTTTTTCGTCCATGGGGTCCATCTTTTGACAGCTTAACACTGCAATCCTAAAGATACTTTTTTTGGGATTAAGACCCATTGAACACAATGGGCTTACTTTTGAGTAGACATGGTTAGGATTATTTATTATTTTTCATTTTCTTGTAAACCACTTTGTGAACTTTTCCATTCAAAAGCAGTATATAAATACTCTAGATAGATAAATAATTATACTCTGATGAAGGCCAATATTTTATTTATTTAATTCAATATTATTTTGTTATGATATGCTTCAGTGAATTACCATCATTCAAATTCATAAGATATTCATCGCCAAATATGCCTTTGTTCATTTTATTAAGATTCACTGTGTATTTTGGCTATGGATTAGTAAATATGTGTTATTGATACTTTTGCAAGTGTTTTTGTTTTTGGTGGCCATTTAGCATTTGCAACCTGAAAAGGACTGGGTTCCATTTTCAACATTTTTTTACTTTTGGGCAATCGCCCAGTCTCTAACCCATCCAATAAGTGGGGGATGCCTATATTTTCAGATTGCCTGTCTCCAGGAATCTGAAAGGGTTGGTTTTAATTTGACAATCTAATTTAATTTGACTAGAAAACAGGCAATTCTATTTATGTTTTGATAACAGTATGAGCTGGAGTTCAAAAAAGGGGAAATGAGTTTGTGGATTCCAGATTCCCTCTATAACAGTGGTCTTCAAGATGGGGGTTGGGACCCCTTCAGGGACCTTAGGGATTCTGATTGCATGTCAAGGGGATCGTGAGAGTTTGGGATCCACCATCTTGAAATCTTGCACTGGGCTTTCCTGGGAGTAAGTCTCATTGAACACAATGGGACTTATTTCTGAGTAGATATGAAGGAACATCCCAGTAAGTTTGATAGGGAGTCCTGGACAGCTTGGAACTGACTGAATTTGAATTTGGAATTGACTGAATTGATTTTAAATTTGAAAAGGGGTCCCGGGCTGAAATGCTTGAATATCACTAATTATAACATTTTGGTCTTTTTGTTGTGTTTTTCTTAGCCATTGGTAGTCTTTCTCCTTCTTTCTCCATCTTACCATGACAGAGATGAAATACAAAGTTTTTACTTTGAAATATTACATTACTAGCGAAAAGTGTACCCACGTTGAGGGAGTAAAATTCCCCCGTACAACATCCCCCCACTGCACATCAATCCCCCATGCACATCAACCCCCCCCATGCGAATCCACCCCCATTTCTACACCCACCATTTTCATTCCCCATGCACATCAACCGTCAATGCTCATCAACCCCCATGCGCAAATCCCCTTGCACAACATTCCCCCATGTGCAATATTCCCTCATGTGCAACATTCCCGCATGCACAACATATGCGCATCAGCCCCCATGTGCATCATCTCCCCATGCACATCAAACCTCCATGCACATCACCCCATGCACATCAACCCTCCCATGCGCAACATTCCCCCAGGCGCAACATCCCAAATGTTCATCAAACCCCCATGTGCATCAAACCCCACATGCAACATCCTCCATGCGAAACATCCCCCATTTCATAAACCATTCTGTGTTGCTCATTCTCTTTTCTCACTCATGTACCTGCTGAATTGTATTGCAGTCACTGAAGAGACATCTATTGAGTGTGTGAAGACCTGCATCTACTTACAACTGTCTTATATTAATGCCTGTGAAACCAGTATCTTGTACTTCTTCCTCTCCCCAAACAAACCCTCTATGCAGAATGGAAGTTCTGTGTTAGCACAGATTGTGTACCATAGGAGATGTGACAGAAGCACGTGTGCCTGTTGTGCTTGCTTTAGTAAGTGATTTTCCCTGTACTCAGGAAGGAGGGCGTTCTTAACTCATGGGTTGTCACTCCTCCCCCAACAGGAAGCTGGACGAAGTCAGTTGTCCTCACTGAGGGGCGGCACCATGACCCAGTCTCGTCCAGCCTCGCATCGTGGCAGGACGAAGTCGGGGAGCTCTGCCTCCCTTTTCTCCTCTCCTCTATCTCTTCTCTCTTTTTCTTTCTCTCCCTCTCTGTTCCTCCTCTCCTGGCTGTGCTCCTCATCTACCACCCCGACCACAGAGGCCAGCAAGGGGCTCCCCTGGATTCCTGCCCGAGGAGGAGACCCCAGTCTGCGCTAGCAAGTCAGTTGCTTTGCAGTGAGGAGCTGGACGCAGAGAGAGGGGCGATTAGATGCGCCTGCAGGGAAGAGCGGGCGCGTTGGGCAGCAGCCAGAAGCGGCTGCGGCGGGCAGCGCGCATTGCGCGCAGCTGACCCGCACCCTTAGTGGCTTACAGGGAGAGGCACATAGGGTTGTGTACCTTCCGCTGCTGCTCTTCAGTCAGGCCAGCAGAGCCAGCGGTAGCAGCAGGGCCGCATGGCCGCACTGTGGGCTTCCCGCCGGCCGCCATTTTGTCTGTCTTCTGGCGCAGGAGGCACCATTTTGTGAATAGGACTCAATGGAGGCAAAAGGGCGCAAATCTGGGGACGCCACTGGGGAACCCCATACCCCCTAGAAGCAGGGAAGACCCTATTCTGACCATGTCCTCTTTGTCTCAGCTTATGAGGGAAGCTGTGAAAGGGGTCTTGCAGGAGCAGTTGGAGGACCTTGTACCCACTCAGGTCCCAAAGGCTGCACACACAAGAAGGCTCAGTGTAAGACCCGGCATTCTTATGAGGCTTCTGAGTCAGATTTTGAGGAGTCTGATTCCTCTCCAAAAAAGGACAAGGGCTTCTTTAAAATGTCTAAGCAGGAGTCTTATCATGATTCCCTGTGCCAGGGCATATTAGTGTGCCATGAGTGTGCTATAGGAATTTGGGAGATTCTAGCTCTTTACCAGAAGCCTGGTGTGACCTTGTCAAAAATAACGGATGGTGTGCTTTGACAACTGGAATGCCTCGTCAGTATGCAGGGAAAGGAAAAAGCTTGAAAATCACTGCCGTAGATACTTGAGAATAATTAGTCTCACAAATAAGAGGTTCTGAGCCAAAAATCATGGAATTTTCTTTAAGTTGGGAGTTAATTTAGAAGGTGTCTGACCATAATTTTGTCTGATTTTACTTTAGGCAAGAGTCTGAAAAACAATCTCCCTCTAATTGTTACCTAAGAACTGTACAGCCTCTATTAAAAAGAGTTTATTAAAAAGTGTATAAGAGCTTATAAGGTACATAACATTTTAAACTTTGGGTCTTCATGACCTTTTTGTAAATACTTTCGTTAATTTTGTAAATACTTTCATTAACTTTCAAGGGAGGTGGTGGGGTCTACCTCACTGGGGATCTCCAAGGAGAGGCTCAACGAGCACCTGTTGGGGATGTTCTAGGAGGATTTCCTGCTGCAGGCAAGGGTTTGGACTAGATGACCTAGTAGGTCCCTTCCAACTCTTGGATTATATAATTCTATTCTATGATTCTAATCTTGAGTAATGGTACACTGAGTTGTAGCTTGGGACTTATTTCAGATGGAAATGAGTAAATAGTGTTTAAAAAACCCAAACTCTGAAAACATTTGCAAAATTGTTTAAGACTGCAATTCTAAAGACAATTAGAAAGAGATGAGGGGCGGGACCAGGAGGAAGTTCCTCCCCTGCACCGTGGGCAGTAGCAGCAGCATACCTTGGATGCTGCTTCTTGAGCTACACAGCCCTTGCAGCTCCCTCTGTGCTGCCCCGCAGCCTCGCCAGCCAGCCCTTGCCAGCCCGTGGGAGACCACGGCGTGGGCAGCTTATGCTGCCTTTTCAGCTGCACCACGCCACCTCAGCCAGGGTCTCTGGCCAGCCAGGGCCCCCTGCACCATGCACTGAGGCTCCTGCAGTTTCTGCCTGCTGCAGAAAGCGATCCAGCAGAAAGGTGAGACCCACGCAGCCTGCGTGTGAATGAGTGAGTGCATAGGGGTGTTTGTGTGTCTGCGTTTGTGTTTCTGGACATACCCTGGTTTAGATAAGTGGATACCTATTCCACCCACACAGCCACCGATAACCCCATCTATAGAACCTACCCACCCACCCAGCCATGCCCATCCTTTTGGAGAGACTGAGGGGTCTGTGTCAAAATCATGTCTGCTTTGAGCCATCCATAAGTCTTTGGGTGATGAGAGTGGGGACTATGGGGCTGGGGTCTCTGGGATAAGATCGTGTCTGCTTTGAGCCACTTCAACTTGTGCATTATAGGTGAAAACAGGTCTTGCAAAGTTAGGTTTTCAGATTAAAGAGAAGTACAATAGAGTTGAAATTAAGTACAGGAAAGCAATTATGCGTGTTTTTAGCCTTTATTTTAACATGTCCTACATTTGTCGTAAGTTTTCTTTTAATGGGATAAATTTTGGCTTGGATGATAGGATTTTTGGGGGACTTGTCCTCCAATTTGGGTTCAGGCATCTGATCACCCTGGCCTGTGGCAGCTTATAATACAGCAGACACTCCATGAATCTCTGGAAAAGAGGTTGTACATCCACACTACAGTGTGTAGGAAGGCAGAAATGGTGCTAAATATTCATCATTACATGATTTCTGATTTTTTTCCTCATCCCAATATCTGATTTTGTTCCTCCTCCCAGTATGAAATGTAATTTTGCTGCCCCCATATCTTTTCAAATAAAATATTAAAATAGATTCAAAAAAAGTTGTTTTCTTCCTTTCAATGTTTGTGTCTCATTTCTTCATTCTCTATTGACCTTATTTTTCTGGGTGATGCTTTTTCTGAGGTGAATGGTATGATACACAAGAGTGGTATATTGATGAAATGTATGTTTTTTAATTATATTTTTTTATGTAGGGTTCCCATATAATCAGTATGATCTCCCAAGGAGATCAATTGGATTTGCACCTTCTTCACTTAAACTAAAGCATCAGATGCTAGCAGCATGTTTACTGGGCTTGCTTGACACAGAAGCAACTCTGGGTAACAAGAATAAGGCTGTGATTCTTTTGGGATTATTTCTCGATAGAATAACGCACCTCTACAGAGAGCCTGAGAAGACCCAATTAGTTTCTCTAAGGGCAAAATTCAGAGTAGCTACGGGGAGTCCTTGCTCCAGTGTAAGAGCAACTTACTCTGGATTCCAATATTAATTTCCTGTAGGTTTTCACTAGGTTGTGCAATAACTATGGTTGCATGTAAAGTCTCTTGCATGCTTCCATAGTTACTCTGGATTTGGGGGTAAGCCTCCTGTCTTGGGTATGATGTTTTCAGAATGCGCACACCAGTTGGAGCAGAAGTGTCAAAGATACAGCCTAACAAATTAATATTGAATCGGTGTACAACACTATAGGAAAATAGATATAGCCCTTATAATTTAAAATTGCTGTGGAATATTGTTTACCCCAATGGTCATTATCTGTTACTATTTTGGTTATTGAATAATATTACCAAAAGTCATTATCTCTTTTACATGATTATACAAAAATGAGATATGGCAAGCACCATGAATAATTTTGTATTTGCTAACTTTGATTAAACTCATTAAAGGAGTTTGATACTGGCGTCCTATACAGTGTAGGAAATCCAGAGCTAGATCATACAGAGCTAGATCATTCCAATTATCAAACTGCTCACATACATTTCTCCTACTTTGAATCTAAATAGGTCCTTCTGTAATTTAAGCCTATTGGGTCTATTCCTGCCCACTGGGGTCTAAGTGAACCTTTATCAGCCTTTCAGATATACTCTTACTTGTAAGGAACAACAGTCTCACAGCCTATCAACAGATAGAGCCGGACCCAGTCCTGACACCTGATGGAGAGGACAAATCTCATTTGGGCAGAGGAACACTTGGCATCACTCAAAGAACACCTAGCAGGAACCTCCAACATAGCTGACAGGCTGAGTCACCGTGGCTAAGTGATGTGGAGTGACAATTACGTACAGAGGTGCTTCAGACCACTCTGAAGTGGGGAGTTCCTACGATGGATCTCTTCCCCACCAAAGAGAATGCACACCTCCCATGGTTTCTCAAAGAGCAAAGCATGTGTTGAATGACTTGTGGGTATAACTGAATGGTGCTGAAAGCACAGATCTTGAGAAAGCAGGGAATGAACCATCAGAAAGTGGGGAATACCTACACAATGAATAGATCAGTGCAATCCAGAGTTAGGGCAGTGAGGAGTGCCCTAGCTGGGCTGCTCCAACTATTCTGAATTCAGAGCAGGACAGTATGGTGAATCCAGATAGTCAGGAAGCTTGGGCTGCCCTAGCTGCTCCAGAGCAAGCCCAGTAGGCATCAAGGGACACCTGGGGAGGGCTTACTCCCAAGAAGACCTGCCTCAGATCACATTGAACAAGGAACAGTTGTGGTGCATGCATTATAAGGAGTCCTGACCACCAGTAAGCTGCAGCAGGACACTGCAGTACACAGGGTGACCATATGTCTTAACCAGAAAAAGAGGACAAGGCATCCCCAAATGTAGGACATGAGAAAATAAAAGCTAAAAACACTCATATATATTGCTTTCACATGGTTAATTTAAACTTTTACTTATTAATAAGTGTTAATTATTAATAAGTATTATTAAACTTTTAATTATTAATAATTACTTATTAAATTTTAAACTATTGCATATAATTTATTAATTACTTGAGCATATTATATGCTTTCTGCTTATAAGGAAATGGCGTGATGAGAATTTTTCCCAGGATACCAGGCTAAAATCAAGGGGGCAAAAGGGGGGGGGCACCCTGGCAGTATAGTCTACAGTGGATGGTAAGAGGCTTGTTGGGAGTGGCCTGCTTTATCCCCAGGTTAGTGGGCTGCCATAGTTGAAAGGCAGGGGTTGCAGATAGGCTGGCCAGGAACTCAGCTGTTTTGTCAATGCTGCCATTCTTACTCTGCCTTATCATGGACCCCCCTATGGGTCTTCTCATTTGTATACCTGCTCTGGAGGCGGTATAACTGAGGAGCTGGAAGAGGGAATTTCTGCCCTGGAAACAAGCTGTGGATACACCATAACTGCTCTGCCTAAGCAATGCTAAACATGCCCTCAACATGCCTCTCTTGAGCTTCCTAGGCTGGCCCAGTTAGGGCAGACCAGGTCCATCTGTCTTGGGGCAGCCTAGACAAGCCTTCTCTAGCATAACTGGGCTGCCCCATCTTGGACTTGGGCCACCTCAGTGAAAGATAGGGTAATCCAAGTGCACTTCTGGATTGCAGCTTAAATCTATCCGGAAAACTGACTGTTCTGTTTCAGGGTTCTTCTGGCTAAAGGGGCTGTAGTACTGTTTTACACATTAGTCAGCAAGATTCTTCCTGCTGGAATTGCGGCCTGTCTGAAGTGCAGTGACTTTTGCTGTGTTTGAGTGTGTTACTGTGGCAACAACCATCCACTTTTACTAAACACTGTCAGAGTGACCAGGCTGCCTTAGCTTATGTAGCCTTTGGCAGGAGAGTCTTGCAAAAAGTGGTGGAGCAGCTCTGTCCCATTCCACGTAGGCAAGAGTGCTCTCTCTCTCTCCTAAAGAGAAAGCAGGGATTCTTAACCATGAATCTCCTGTTCTGGGAGGAGGGTGGGAGGGCCAGTGGGTACACTGGCATCAATTGGACTCAGTCCCTCTGGACAGAAGGTTCTGAGGAGGTGCTTCCTGGGGTTTTGCAAAGGTGGGGAGTTGGGAAGGTATCCATCTCTTCCCCATTTTCTTTCTTTCTTACTGTAATGATCCTCACTGTGTACTTGATGGACCAACTTAATGTTGTGCCTCTGAGAGTTCTAGTTTTCTAGCGCTTCATAGAACATGACTCAGAGTGTCCCTACTCTCAGCTTGTGCAAAACAGTCTAGGGATTGTGGGTGACCTCCCCCTAAAAGGAGAAATTGATACTTCCAAACCACCTGAAGACTGGGAACAGGCAACTATTGCAGTCGAGAGTGCTCTCCCACCCTCCTCCCACAATTCACAGCAAGAGCTCCTGCTCTCTAGAAGCTCTGTAACAGCCAGGCATGGGCATTGGTGGGTTTGACACATTCCACTCTTGTCTGGAAGAGCTTGACTTCCTAACTATTGGCATGTCTCTGCTGCTTGGGTGGCCAAACCTGCCTGTCTACATAAGGGTGTGTGTAAAATGGAGAAGCCAACTGGGTTCTAATTGGGTAACAGTTAAGACACTTTGACTAGGTTACTTCAGGCATTTTCATCTGCTGGCTTGTCACTCTTTGGTTTTTTTTAATTATCTTTTGACAATTGCCTTCCTAGCTGATAACCACAGGTGGCACTGTCAGATTTGAAACTTCCCAAAAGTATGGTTTCCAATCTTTGGACCTCACAGTTTTGCCATAGCCATGGCTGTTATTCTTGAACCTGTTTAATAGGTTTAATCTGAAACCTGCTCAAAATACACACAGAGCAAAAGAGGGATATAGTTTTATTGAGAAATTTTGAAGTAGGCTTTGACATTAAGATGTTTCACACAGAAAGATAAAAAGACCACTCTCATTTTATTGCTTTAATTATGGGAGCAGTTTGTTTCATCAGCTTTTACAGAATGCAACATGTACTACACTGAAAAGCTGAGTGAACTGGTATGATGAAAGTCAGTATGTTTGAAAGCCCATTTAGTCCCCTTGTTAGCTGAAACAATCTAAATTCTATACATAACAGCTCTTCCATCAGTAGCACACATAAGCATTGTCATTATTGCCTCTAATACTCTGCCTCACATTGTAGAAAGTCCTTTTCTACTGGTCACAAAGCACCTTATCCAGGGTCCATTAAAGTTGTGTCCATTTTATTTCTGGACTAACTTCATTTAAATAATTTTACTTCTGATGTTTATCTCACCCACCTCAAAAAGACAGGAGAATCTTTATAACCAATAGTTTGTGCTTAATTATAAATTCATGAAAAGATGAGCTACTAGTGTAGGGATGGGAAAAGGAAAAATTTCTCCAGACTTGGAAAATTTCTATCATTGCAAAAAAATAAAAATAAACTTCCACTGCAGATGTGTGGCAATACCACCACTTATGTAGACCAAATAATCCAGGGTTTGTTGTGCAAGGCATGTCCTGGTTGTTTGGGAAGAGAACAAAAATAAATCCATCTCTTCCAGCCCTCCATGTGAAAGCACCCTTTTAAAAAAAGTTGATGCTGTGCTGATCACAGAAAACCGAAATTATAAATGTGAAAGTGATTCAACTCATTTGACTAACATGTGCTGGTGTTACACAAGATTGTGCATTCACAGAAATTGTAAAAAAATTTTATCTCACACATCACCAAAGATGCCAGGGTCAGAAGTATTGTCTCAAAATGAGACTAGTGGAACATCCTAAACCAACATCTTTAATAACAGCAATATTCCACAATAGGACTACTAAAGATCTATTTGCAGCTCTTGTTATTTTTTCTATTCTATACTGTCATGTTTTGATCTGCCAAGAATGGAGACTATCCCTACAATCCAGAGTAACTATGGGAGCACGTAAGAGACATTTCATGCACCCATAGTTACAGCACCACCTAGTGAAAACAGATGGGAAATTCATATTGCAATCAAGAGTAAATTGTTCTTGCACCGGAGCAAGGACTCCCCGTAGTTACTCTGGATTGTGCCCTATGGCTGCAATCCTAACTTCCACTGGCCTGAGCCCTGGCATCATTCCTGTGCTGACCTGGGTGGGGTGGTGTAATAAAAGTGCTGTAAGACACTTGTATGTCACTCCTGGGTGAAGGTTGGGCATACACCAACCTCCCCACTCCATCACAGAAAGGCCAGGTGAGTTAGGCCAGCCTAAATTTTTTAGGATTGCTGTGACTATAATCCTATATACCCTTTCCACAGAGTTTGTTCCAGTTAACGCTATGGAACTTGTTCTGAGTAGATATTCATGGGATTGAAGTGTACCTCTTTACAGACATGACACAGACATTATGCAAATATAAGCTTCACCCTACTGTGTCACATTTCTTATTGCCAACAACAATGGAGGCATACAAAGGCGAAGGGAGAAAACTAGAGACACATGTCGATCACATCATAATTAGGTTATTTAAAAAAAGCATTTAACATAATGTTTCAAGCCATAAATTGCAGGGAATGTATTGTGATATCTTTATACTTCGAAGTCTTTTATCTATTAAAACTACTGTAGTGAAAACACTCAGATTGTTAATAAAGTGGTAAAGTGGGCAGGAAAAACAAAGCAACAACAGCCAGGCTGTTACGTTTTGGTTTTGAGCCAACTGCTAGTAAAGCACAGGATAAGACCTCATTTACTCTGCCTGGGGTCTTCCCCCCCCCCCCCCCAATTAAAAGAAAAGCTGCATACCTTGATTTTGTGATGGATTCTGTTGCTAGGGCTACCAAAAGCCTTTGCACTTTGTCCATAGATCCATCGAAACCAATTTTTCTCACTTCCTCTTACCAAGGCCACCCTAAATCCATATACTGAGTCAGAGGGTTCTCCCTCCCAAATGCCTACCAAAAACAGTACTTTTAACTGGACCTGGGAACCCTATTCACAATCTATTTTATTTTAATGTCATACACAATTTGACCTTGCTCTTCTGAGCTAGAAAATGCTTTAATGAGCCTATTTATGTGACCAGTTTTAAGCATGGAAGTGCATTTCTTATACCGTATTCTATATAACTAAAGCACAGTACTGCAAGAAATTGGCCATTAAAATTTTTAAAAGGCCATATACATTTGCCTTAGCACAATAAAATTTGAATTATTTTATTTAAGTCTATGTGTAATGTATTGCTATCATGCCTTTTAGTAATAATTTTTTTAAATGTGAACTTTCCCCGCTTTTTTAACAAGAGGTATGTCAATTACAGCATAGGGCTCTCCTAGGCATGCATAACCTTTTATAGTTTTTGTATTTATCACCACAACACTATATAGGCAATAATACCTAAGACAATATCCTGAGGTGAGAAGTTAGCTACCATTTCTACTGACAAGATATGGGCATGAAAATCTATAAAAATACTTTTAAGCGATGTGATACTTTCAATATGAACATCACATCACAAAGAGGTCAAGATGTAGGTGACATACATTTAGTAGTACAACTTCAATTTCTGGTGATAGTTTAGCTAAACATGGAAGATTATTTAGCATAAACAGCACATGAGCAGAATTACTGAATTTGCTAAACCTACAAGGCATGCCTTTTTGGAATGAAACTGACAAAATGAGCCTCAAATTTATATTATGATTGTTACAAATTACTTATTATTGTTTTATTACATAGAAGCAGTTTCTTAGCAATATTTCACATTTATATCTAGCTTCTGGGACATCTAGAAACCAACTCTGTGTCCTGCTTACTGCATTCTGTTACACATTTATCAGAGAAGAATGTCAAATAATGTAAATGGAGATAATACATTTTGATACCCTGGCGGTGGGCACTCCAGACATTATTTCTGGCTTTGTAAAAAAGCTAAGCTCCAGCATCATGACATCCACAGTGTTTTAAATCTTTTATAATTGGTGGTGCAGCCCTGGCTCTGAGAACAATTGTTGTAATACAATTATGCTCTGCATGGGTACTAACTCCTTCAGCCACCACTGCAATCCTTGAGAGACTCAATTCCTGTACAGACATGCTTATAAATCAGAGTTTTAAAACATGATATTGTCACAATTTATATCTTATTTTAGATCAAACAAAACTAAATGTTAAAAAGATCTGTATAGACAATTTTCTAGTAATATGTGTAAAATCACAGGCAATCCTAGGAACCAAGTCAATTTGGCTGAAAGTGTTAGAACTCTGAAGAGCACAGTTTAATTTTTTTTGTCATTAGGAACACTTTTTATTATCTTAACAGTTACAGTGCTTGTACGTGGATTGGTTTTTGGCAAGTCAGCATATTTCTGCACAAAGGAGTGTTTGACATTGTATGTGTTCTGTTTTCCAAGTGCTATTTTCCAAGGAGTATCTATGAACACAAATCTTTTACTCCTAAGTTTGTTTTCATACATTAAAGTCTAAAAATTTTTATCTTACAAATTTTTTTTGTTTCCAGTTTACAATGGTAAAAAAACAATGACCACAATGTGTGTAAAAGGAAACTGAATTCAAATAGTTTAAAAACAGAATAAAAAGTGGCATGTTAAAAATTGAATCACGGACTAATAAATACATACATCAAAGACAAAGTTTTCTGTAGCTGGTTTTTGAAGAGCAAGGAAGCAGAGGAAATTAACTACCCTACTTCCAGTTTAGTTGTGATCTGTAGTCTTATGAGTGCTAACATTTTAAAAATCATAATAATCTAAAAGGAACACATAAATTATCTGTCTTTTAGCCTCTAAAAAGAGTACACAAAATCAAACCACAAACTCAGTGTAGTGTAAAACACTGTAAATTTACATTATTCATGCACCTGGCAACAATACAATAAAATAATTTCTAAACTCTCCAGATTAAGGAAAAAGTTTCATGATTTTTTTTCTGTAAACAAATGTTCTTGAGAAGACAAATAACTTGTTCTGATTCCAAACCAGTTATGGTATCATCAGTTTTCCATCCCTTTCAATACTTAAGCAAAACAAAAAGTGGTCATATTGTAGCTCTCTCCTCACTAAAATCAAACATTTAAAAGCTGCTTGTATAGATGAAATATGTCATTGTGTTACACTGGGGACATTCACTATAGCCTCTCTTCCAAGTCCAGAGCAATCCAAGATTCAGACTGTGAGGGTGAACTGATCCTGTTCTATAGGTTTCTCTACCCAAGCTCCAAGGCCTGCCTTTGAAAATGCTTTGAACAAACACTGTTTGGCAGTTTGGTATTCTGTAGCTACTTGCTTCGTTTCATGGTACATGTTTGGTTTACTGACTTTAGAACGAAGACTGGAGGAAAGCTGGAAAGACAAAAAAAGCAAAGAGCACTGTCAGTAAACATAAAGCAAAGATTTGCTTTCATATTTTATCTCATAACTGTCAAACTATAAAGACTGTTGACAAGTGACCTTAGTAAAATGATTCAGTTTCCTCTCCTCTATCTGATCATTAGAACCAAAATCCAATGACAAAGTGCAAGTTTGATATTCCGATTCACTTCTCCTTTTTGTGCATTTTCAGCAAAAAAGGAAGCGTTTGAAAATGTGAATACTGTATTAGAATTAGTGTTCTCTTTGAAATATTAGAAGTTCCTGCCCAGACATTACAATCTGACCAAATTCTTCCTCTGTGAATGGAGGGTGCATTGCACTCACTCACATACTGCACTCTTTGCTCATGGAAAAAAACGTTGCATGAATTAAACACTCCTTCCATTTGCAGAAGCACATGATAATGACATATTCATCAGTATAGATACGAAATGTTAATCTTATAAAATCTTAAATTTATAAAATTGAAGAGACTGACTGACTCATCAACCCTCTGCCAAAACTGCTGGACCTTGAGCATGAAATTTGGAAAGATTATTCGTTCCATGATGTAGGCACCCACTAAGAACCAATTTTTTTGTTCTTGAATTTTTTTTTTGAATTTTTGAAAATTCAAACCAGTAGGGGGTGAACATGGGCAAAACACATTTTCGTCCCTATACTTTACACATTGAAGAATTGCTTACTGATTAACACCCAGCCCCAATCCCCAGACCTAGAAGCATTAAATTTGGGGAGGATATTTGTTCTATGATGTAAGCACCCACTAAGAGCCGGTTTTTAGAAATTTAACCCCTAATGGGGTGGAAAAGGGTACAACATTTTTTCCATTGAAGATGGAAAACACTGAGCCCCAAGCCCTGCACTTAAAAGCATGCAATTTGGGGAGTGTATTCCTTCTGTGATGTAAGGACCCACTAAGAACTGGTATGGTATCTGGTGGTGCCCGCTGTCCAATGGTGCCTGCTTACTGATGTTGCTCACTGGAGTCCTCCAAATAGAATGCTATAGGTGCTACTTTTTAACCCTTCTGTGATGAGCAAAACCTGCCTAAATTCCCTCTTCTATACAATGCTTAAAGGCAGAGGCACTCTGTCATCCATTCTAAGTCACCCTGGCAGGTGCCCAGCCATGCCCAGTGCCTAAAAACATTGAAGTGTTGCAGATGGGGGGATAGTGCACATGAGGGGTGATGCACATGGGGGAATGATGTGCAAGGGACATTGATGCATGTGGGGGTGTTGATGCATGTGGGAGTGTTGATGCACGTGGAGGGATGTTGCGCATGGGGGAAATGTTGCACATGGGGGAAATGTTGCACATGAGAGGGATGATGCATGTGGGTGGATGGGAGATGTTGCACATGGGAAGTGAAGTGCTATGGGGTTTGGGTAATGGGGGTGTTGTGCAATGGGGGATAGTGTAAGGGGGATATTTTACTCCCACAATGCAGGTACATTTCACTAGTTCATTTATAAAAATCCTTCTCAACATTTTCAAATGTGTATATCATGACAACCAAAGAGTAAAAGTAACTGGGGAAAGAATGGAGTGAATAAATAAGGCAAGTGTCACAAAATAATGTTTACCTGTGGTGTTCTCTGGGAATTCTGTCTGAAATACTCAGCTCTGACAGATGTTTTATTAATAAGAGAACTGCTTATATAATAAAAGAAATACCAATATCTTCATACTTTCTGATGGTTTGTTTCCTGACAATTCACTCTTTCAACACCTCTCAATTATATCCAGAAATCCTTAATTTCATGTTGAAATCCTTCATCCTTCATGTTCTATGCTTTCAATCTCTCTGCTGTTCTAAAAGCTAAAATTGCCCTCCTCCATTTGATTTGCATATGACATGGCGATTCAGACTGTTTCAGCAAGTGTGTGCGAGAGAGCATACATGGTCATTTTAGCTCCTGATATATTCCCATTCCTTGAAGAAGTTAGTGAGAGTCCATTTGCAGAAATCTTTGTGTGACCGCAGGAATTTGCAAGATAAAAAGGGCATTTGCAATTTGCTAGCTAAAAAAGCATGTTGGAAGCAACATTTGTAAACTAAAAAATGACTGGGTTCTGCTTTTCAACCATTTCTACTTTTCTCCACAGCCCCAGTCCCTAAACCGTCAGATAAGCGGGGATACCTGTAATCAAAGTCCAATTGCATTACATGTAGTAAACCACCTAATTTCAAGACATACCTTTGCATAAATGCGCATCCAACGACTATATAGAGCATGCTTACAAAGACGAGATGCACGGCCCATCTCATCCTTGCCAGTTGTAGCATTAATGACTTCAAGACCACCATCTCCTACTGTCCAGTTTACACTGAAATTTGGGGCTTTTCCTGGTTGACGGGCTTCAGCATTGCTGATTCCTAAAACAAAGAGTTCAATGTTTAATTTTTTTTTGCAGAGAAATTAGAAAGCTGAACATCCAACAGTAAATGAAAAGGACAACTGACATTGGGGGATACATACAGAAATGTATGTAACCAGGCACATTGAGGTTATATTTTGATTCAGCTGCTCAGTTCAGTAGCTGGATTAAAAAGTACTTAAATTATAATTGTACTTAATTTTATCTACAGTTCATCAATGAATCAGAATTTAAGTAGCTTTTCTGTTGATAACACCCCCACCCCTGTATTATTCTGACATCCTCATTTTCTATCAGGGTGAGAATGGTGAGTGTGTATTGTATATTATTGTGTAATACAGTGTGTATTGCTCCATAACGAGGCAGAAAAGAATAAATTATCTGCTCAAATAACAATTTGTGTTACTAAAATCCCCCATCTCCACACATAAGAGAAAAGCAAAAACCAGCAAAGATACTGAAGTACGGTTTTTGTAAACCCTACATTTCCTGTCACCAAATTAACATTTTATATGTTTACTACCAAAAATGTATCCGCATTGGGGGAGTAATATTCCCCCCACTGCACATCGTCTCCACATTCACACCTTCCACCCATGCATATCATCCCCCATGCTCAATACCCCCATACAACATCCCCCATGTGCACCTTCCCCCATGCACAACACACACCCCTGCACATCGTCCCTATGCATATTGTCCTCCGATGTGCACCATTCCCCCATGTGCACCATATGCAACACACCCATGCACATCATCCCACCATGTACAACACCCCATGCGCATCATCCCCCCCACGTGCACAGTCCCCCATGCAGACTGTCCCAGTGGTGGGATTCAAAGAAATTAACAACTGGTTCTCTGCCCATCTGGAGCCACTTTTAAATGGCTATTTTTAAACTTTATATGTCCTATCTCTAATTAACAGCTGGTTCTATAGAGTAGGCGTGAACCTGCTGGAGCCCACCACTGGATTTTCCCCCCATGTGCAACACCCCCATACAACATCCCCCATGCGCACCATCCCCCATGTGCACTGTCACCCCATGCACACCGCATGCAACACCCCAATGTGCATCATCCCCCATGTGCACCATCCCTCCACGTGCAACACCCCTGTACAACATCCCCCCATGCACACCATCACCCCATGCACACCATCACCCAACGCGCCATAACCCCTGTACAATATCCCCCAATGCGCACCATTCCCCCATGCGCACCATCACCCCATGTGCACCATCAACCCATGCGCACCATCACCCCCTGTGCATCCTCCCTTCCAGTGCATCAGCTGGATGTTGATCAGTCTTCAATGTTAAGTATAGGACAAAAACATGTTACACCCCTTTTCACCTCCTTGAGGGTTAAATTTATCTACATCAGTTCTTGGTGGGTATTAATGTCACAGAAGGAACACCCTCCCCAAATTTCATGCTTTTAGGTCCAGGGGTTGGGACAGGGCAGCTATCAGTCAGGGATTCTTCAATGGAATAGAATAGAAAAAGAATGGAAATGTGTTGCGTTTCAATGGCAACGCATTGCCATTTCAATGGCAGCAGGCCTCCGTCAGTCTTGGAAGACTATGGTATCGTGCTTGGCGCTGCATACGCTGCATGCAAAGCACAAAAGCCTCGGTTAGATTGTTATGGAGGATAGGCTGTTACCCAAGCAGCAAATCCCCCCTCTCCATGCCACTGAATTAGTCCAATGGAAAGGCAGAGCCGATACAATTGGATCCAGCTGGCGTCGCAGAGCTGGGCTGAGGACAGGAGCTCACCCTGTCTTGTGGGGCCGACATGGGTCTTGAACCCTGGCCTGCTTGTTAACAAGCACAGTGTCTTAGCCACTTGCGCTAATACTTGCGCCACCCACAGCCCTATGTATTTCAATGGCAACACATTGCCTTTTGGTTGGAATTTCCGAAAACCAGTTTTTAGTGGGTGCCTCCATCATGGTAGGAACATCCTCCCCAAATTTCACACTTCTAGGCTCAGTGGTTTTGGCTGGCTGTTGGTGAGTGAGTCAGAGACTTTTCAGTTTTATATAAATTTTATTTAGTTTATAAAAAGAAAACTACATAAAATAATGCAGCAACAGTGAAGTAAAAAATTATAATTACTTTTCTTGGGTGTCCTACATTTTGGGAGGCCTTGCCCTCTTTTTTGGTTATGATCTATGATCACCCTGACTGTAATTCAACCCCTTTTCATAAAGAGAAAATATTTTTAGGGGAGGTTTTGAAAGATACATCTGTTAATTTATTTAATTTATTTAATCAATTTATATCCCGCCTTTCCTCCCTTGCAAGGGGGAGCCCAAGGCAGCTGACATCAGGGAATAAAACATCATTAAAATAGATCATAAATAAAGATTAAAACACCATTAAAATATAATTAAAATACAATTAAATTGAATAAAAACATGCAGATTAAAAATATTTGTTAAAAACAGTAAAAACAATAAAAACAACTGTCCCCCCCCACCTCTGCCCCATTTAAAATGCTTTTTTAAAATAGAAGGTTTTAAGGCCTAATAGAAGGTTTTAAACACTGTAGTGTTTAAAAGTTTAACTTTTATTGAAAGCCTTTCATCTGAGGCCTCCATCTCTCTTATGTTTTATCTTTCATCTCTCATATGGTCTCTGAGCTTTCAGTGACAGAGCAGGAGAGAGATCTTGGGGGCTAGTGCCAGCTGCAGGAGAGAGGGCACCTGGATGCAGGAGTCTTGTGTGTTCCCTGAAGCACTTCGTGCACCACTGAGGGAAGCTGGACTAGATAGGTCTTTGGCCTGATTCAGTGGAAGCTCTTCTTATTTTCCCCACTCATATGCCGTAACAAACAAAGAAGACAAGGCTCCCCCTACAAAAATATAGGGCATCCAAGAAAAATATAGAACATGACAAAATAAAGACATGACTAAAAATATTCATACGTATTGCTCTCATGTACTTAAAACACCTATTTCTTAGTTTTAGAATTAAAACTACAGTGGTGCCTTGAAAGACAAACTTAATTCATTCTGGAAGCATGTTTGTCTTACAAAGCATTCTTTTTACAAAGTGGATTTTCCCATAGGAAATAATGGAAACTCAGACAATTGGTTCCACAACCCAAAAATTTTCATATAAAAATATTAACTGTATGTAAAAATGATGACAAAACACTTTAATCAAATTCAAAACACTGAAACGTAATACAGAACATAATTACTGTACTAGAACATGGTAATATACTGTACAGTAAAACAGAAAAGAAAAACCTTTATGGCCAATGATAACATTTTCACTACAAGTGTCACTGGAGTCTTTTTGAGCATCTTTAACAAGGAACCCATTTCTATCTATGCAAACCAGATAGGCAGTTTCCAGCAGGAGCAGCAGCAAAAGCTTCTGCCTTGATGCAAAAGAGGCAAGATCCTATTCTGTCTATTCAAAATCAAGTCCCACTGAATCCACTAAGACTTACTCACTGCAAAGTGTGTAGGATGCCAGCCTCTTTCCAAGTTTGCAGAAGGAGAAGCAGCAGCAGCAGCTTCTGCCTGGATGCAAAAGTGGGGTGGAGGGGGGTCCAGGCAGGGAAGGTGGTGGATGGGGAGAAGAGGGGTAGTTGCAGTGGCGTCCAGGCAGGTAAGGCTTCTTTGGGGGAAAGGGGAAGGGCTCCAAGCTCAGACATGCCTGCTGGGGACTCAGAGGACACTGCTGCCTGTGCATCCCTCTGCTGGCTGAATGCGGATACTGCAGGCTGGAGGTGAGGGAGCCCAGCCAATGGGCATTCATCTTACAAAGCACTTTCATCTTACAAGGCAGAATCCCATAGAAATTTTAGTTCGTCTTTCTGCCCTGCATTCATCTTACAAGGCATTCGTCTTGCAAGGTACCACTGTATTACATATAATTTATTAAGTCCAAGAAGGTTCCATGCTGCCCACTTACAGCATATTGCTCCTGGGGAAAAGACAGAGTTCAGGGGAGCAACTTAGTTCACTAACACTTCAGTTAATGAACAGGAATTTCATCAGAATTTTGCCTCTGTTCATGAACTCTGCTTCAGGTGATGAACTGCTCTGTCACCTGGTCGTGGCTTTCTCCAGGCCTCTGTCATATGAACATGGCTTCCTCCAGGCTACTGTCATATGGTTGTGACTTCCTCTAGGCCAGTGGACTTCAAAGTTGGGGTTGTGGCCCCTCACAGGGAGGTCGCGAAGGCTGAGGGACTGCCATCTTGGTCCCCACCCCCGGTGACCTCAAAAAATCATATTCACGATGGTGTGCAGTACCCCATCATATAATATGTTGTTGGATTTGTCTTGAAGAGCAGAATGCAATGCAAAAATCCATTTTGAAATATCTCCTTCCGATCAAATGTTATGGCCAACAAACTAAAAAGCAAAAATATGCATAGAAAATGGATGGGAAAACGAAAGTAATTTATTTCACTACTTTACTCACGAGTAGGCAAGCATGCCATAGTCCAGTGGAAAGGGCAGACTGAAAGCAATCCAATGATACCAGAAGGGTCCTGATCCAATGAGCGCAGCACCCAAAATCAACCCAGAAGGAAGTTCCTTCCTCCAAGTTCCCCTTTGCACTGAGCTCCATAGAAAGTGAAACTGCACAGCCGTGTTTACTCACAAGTAAGTAACTCGCAGTAACTCATGTTTACTCACTGCTTCGGCTGGTGTGGAAATTCAGTCCAGGGGTGCAAGGCTTCCAGAATGGCCTTGATCCCATGCACCTGAAACTTAAAAGTGTTCCAGAAGGCACCCCCCACAACACTGAAAATAATAAAAACTGGCTCTGCTTAACCTCCTGTCCTTATCCCTCTGGGGTTTTAGTGCTTTGGGGGGATGGTTAAGGCTGTTTTAAGTTTGTTTTTATTAATTTTATTTTTATCAAATGTCCACTTTCTCCAGGATACATCCTCTTTTTATCCTTGTGTTCTGGAAAAAATCTTCCTTGTCTTCTTTTTTCTTGTGAGCAGGCAGCCTATAGCCTCTTTGGAATTAATAAATTATGGCTGCAATCCTAAATATACTTTCCTGGGAACAGGCCCCATTGCAGAGTCTGGGGGACTGGGACCAGTTGAAGGTAAGAGGGGACCTGTGGGGTTGGGGGCAAGGAGGTGGGAGAGAGCGTGGGGACTGGGGGGGGGCAGAGTTACCATATGTCCCCTTTTTCCAGGACTGGTCCTCTTTTCTAAAGCCTTGTGTCTCGGATAGGGGGTAGCAAGTTTGACCAGGGGTGTGTGGGTGGGTGTGGGGGTGGGGGTGTGTGTGTGTGTGTGATCTGTGCACACTTGCTGTGAAGCTTTTTTGTGATCTGTGCACACTTGCTGTGAAGCAAAATTGACTCTGCAGCTAAGAGACAATGAAGAGAGGAAATCCCTGATGGAGATCTCCCCAATGTCCTTATGGAGGTAGACTCTCCCTCCAAACAATAACCTTTTCCCCAAAGGTTCCTGGAACCTTTCCCCAAACCTTCCTGTCCTCCATGTCAAAAATTGCCTCAATCAAGGTTAGAGTTCACTCTATTCATATTGTAGTCTATTCAGTCTTCATACTGTACTATTCTTTTTCATATTTTTGTGATTAAGCCCCTCACCCACCCACTCCAAAAAGATTCAGAATGGATTAACCAAATTTACATTGAACTTTATGGGGAAAATTGATTCAGTTCACAACCAGAGTGTGGAACAAATTAAGTTCATGAACTGAGGTACCACTGTAATTTGAAATTAGGTCAGCATTGGAGGAAACAAGGTTTCTTTTTCTCCCATGCTTACCACTAAGTAATGGTCTGTTGAGCATGTAGAAAGGTGGCAAATCTTCTATCTCCGATATCCGCTGATATACTGCTCTGGACAGATGATCTCCATGGTACAAACTTCCCAGTATGATGCTAGAGAAGAAAATTGGCTCTATAAAGAGGCTAAGTAAAGCTCCTTGAATACCAACCACATTCCACCTATAGAAAAACAATTATACCATTTTAGGCAAATCATACAATTTCTATTTGTTAATGTCAAATAAACAACAATTACTAGAAGAAATGGAGAATAGGATTCTTTTTCAGACTCTCTCTTCTTCCTCCCCCCCCCCCCCGGTTTAAAAATCATCTTACAATTTCAGTTACTCCTGAAGTTTTTGGTTTATAGTTAAGAGATGAGTCAAACCACTGTGCATTTTTCCATATTTTGCATCATTGGTTCCATATCTATGGTCTGGGGACCACAGGAAAAAAAGTCTCAGGAAAAAAATTACCTTTGATAATTTCTAGTGTACTACCACCAGAAAATGAACTGCCTGCAGCCATCAACAAAAGCAGCATTTCACAAATCTTCTCCAATACATCTAAAAAATCTAATTATTATTGTATTTTTTATGTGAAGCATTGGGGGTTGCATGGAGAAGGCAATTTGTGTCTGAGCCCAGGATATAGGAAGGCCTCAGAAATTTCCTGGGATATTATATTTTTCATCACACCTGTACTTGCTGCCCATGTGGGATGCTGGGTATGCAGTGGCTACAGCTGCCACAAGCCATATGTTCTGTGCCAAGGAATGCATACTTGACACTCTTGAACACTGTCAAATCTGGGAGGGACCTGGGCTGCCGCACTAGCTCTTTGGACTTGTAGATCTGCTTACCATAAAGGAGGGTATCAGTGACACAATTGTGGAACTGAAGTGGCTGCAGAAGTATGTTTTGACACCCAAAGGACACTTTCCATTCTAGTGGGAGTTATTTCAAATATGATTAACTAATTTTTTGAAATAATTTTCTATAATTCAAAAGTTTTAGAGACTTAAAAGTAGCTTTCTATATTACTGAATCTAGCTGCTGACATTGTGATGGCAGGTAGACCTGTGTTCCACATTGGGAAACACAGTAGACCAGGCCCACAATCCCGAAGTGCACTTGGGTAACCCTATCTCTCACTGGGCTGACCCAACTGCAAGATGCTCCACACAAGTTACTCTGGAAAAGGCTTGGGGCTACCCCAAGACAGGTGGACCTGGGCTGCCCTATCTGGGGCAGCCTAGGTAGTTCAGGAGAGGCATGTTGAAGGCATGTTTAGCCTTGCTTGCGGAAGAGCAGTTTGTATCCAGAGCCTGTTTCTGGGCTGTGGGTGGCGCAAGTGATGTGTGCCTGTTAACCAGAAGGCCAGGGTTCCAGAATCCTAGAACCCACAAGACAAGGTGAGCTCCTGTCCTTAGCCCAGCTCTGCGACGCAGCTGGAACCAATCATATCGGCTCTGACTTTCTAGCTTGGCAATGGTGGGTGTAAGGATTAGGAAGATAATGAAGTACAGTGTTGATGCGATTTGCCACTGGACTATTTCAGTGGCATGGAGAGGGGGAATTTGCTGCTTGGGTAACAGCCTACCCTCGATATTAATCTACCCAGGCCTTTGTGCTTCACATACAGTGTCAAGCACAATACCATAGTCTTTCAAGACTGAAGGATGCTAAGTTTTTTTTTCCAGGACAGAAATTCCCTCTTCCAATTCTTCACAGTTATACCACCTCAGGAGCAGTAAACCCATAGGAGTTCATGATAAGCCAGAGTAAGAATGGCAGTGTTGACAAAAAAATCTGAGTTCTTGGCCAGCCTGCTGCAACCTCTGCCTCTAAACCTCAGGATATGAAACAACTATGGCAGCCAACTAACCTGGGGATATAGCAGGCCACTCCAATAATCCACCCATTCTCATGCTGCAGCTGTTAACTTGTCAAGAACTTCTGGGCTTCCTTATAAGGCAGGCACCACAGCTGTTCCTTGTACAGTGTGAACTGAGAGGGGGGTCTCCTCAGGAGCAAACCCTTCCCAGGTGTCACTTCCTTGATGCCTACTTAGCATGCTCTGGAGCAGCTAGGACAGCCCAGGCTTCCTGATTCTCTGGATCCAGCATAACTTTCTGCTCTGGATACAGAATAGTTGGGACAGCCCAGCTAGGGCTCTCCTCACTGCCCTTACTCTGGATTGTCCGCCAGGGCTCCAAAGACTCTGCTGTTGCAACCTTCTCTTGGGCTTGTTTCATCTCCTTGAAACCCTTGATGCATCCTCCCTTGCTCTCCCTTTGGGAAGGAGTCCAAAAAAAACAACAAAAAAACACTGAACCTCCTGATAAAATTCTTCTTGAAGACTTGTGGTCCATATCAATTCAAATTTTTTTTTCTTAGTGGTCCACAAGCTCCTACAGGTTGGGAACCACTATTTTAAATTGTGTGGAATTTAATTCCAATTCTCATGCTTTTTAGAGAATAAGTGAAAAATGAAAATATTTTTTATAAATCTTTTAAATTTATTTGGTTGTTTAAGATATTGATACCCTACCTTTCCCAAAGCAATTTGCCAAAGCAAATGCCCAAGGCATCTGACAAATCTTAATCTGAACTTTATAGCATTTATTACTACCACTTAGTGCCAACTGCACTGCAAAGAATTAAAACAAATACTACATAACTTACAAGTAATACACAGGTAATACACCACAATAAAGAGCAATAATTGCAATGATTAATCAACAATACCATAAGAAATAAGACAAGGTTGTCATGCCTGGTTAGGGGACATGCTCACCTAGCTATCTTATCACTGCATGACATGGTCAGCAATCTCTCTCCTTGCAATACTCCATCCCATGTTTGGATTGTAGTTGTGGTTCGGACAGGAATTGTTCCTTCCCCAGATTCAATTTTTGTCCGCAATTGTCCTCTCGCTTTTCGGTTTGGATGCCTGTCTCCCTGATCTGAGTCACAAAAGTGGACAGTATTACTGATCAAGAAATTTTTTAAAATGTTACAGATTTATGTGATTGTAACCATGCCTTATTCACAATCTCATATTACTCATTTATTTGCAACAACAAATTCAGAAAAAGCCACACATGCTAGAGCAATTAGAGCAGTTGATGCCAGATATTTCCTCTGTTATTACTGATTAACCCTAAAATCCAGAGTAACTTTGGGAGCACATAAGAGACATTTATGTTGACGTAGTTACGGCACCACCTAGAGAAAACCTAAAGGGAAATTATATTGCAATCCAGAGTAGATTGTTCTTATGTTGGAGCAAGGACTCCCCGAAGTTACTCTGGATTGCGCTCTTAGTGACTATTTTTAATTGTGTTGTTCTTATCTTTGAGACATGGCATTTATGTTGAAGGGAGTTTATAAATTCACACAACTAAGAAATAAAAGTAGCAATGTGAACTGAAAAACTTTCCAAGTACTGTATCTAATTAATACAATTTCTAAGAGTCTCTTATTAAGGTTCATTTCACACTTTCCAAGACTCCTAAATTAAAGCATCTTTAATTTTTAAATCAAAAATTCTAAACAGAATTTTTACAAAAGTTATACAAAATATCCCATTCATTCAGAAGGAATGTGTTGTCTACAATCTTACACACATATAAATTCCTGTGTGCCATGCATCTAGGATAGTTGCATACTATGACCTATATATGTGTATCAAATTAATTCCTACATGGAAAAGCTCATATGTGGGAATTTTGTATGTATTGTGTCTTTAAGTTGGTAGCCTTTTCATATAAATATTGCCTTTATAATTCTGAATATACATATTCAAGAAAGGAATTGCCATCTGCAAACTTCAGTTTTCAAGAAACAATTTTATTTCAAAATCTCAATTTGTAAGCAAACCTGTTCATACCCTCTTGGGCTGCCTCATGTGGTGAGAAAATCCGAGCATCACCACATGGAGAAGTGCTGATGTAGAGGTGAAACTGCACATTTTCTTTTAATTTAAACCCTCCGTGTTCTGACTTGATAAAAATAGATTTATGTTGGTCTTCTTTATCGCTGAAATAAAAGGAGATATAAAGTATGTTCACCGTACAGTAAACAAGTCTCAAAGATTAATGTATCTAGATATTATGATGTAGTAGCATACTGTATACTGAACCAAGCAAAGGTTAGCTAACACCTATGAAATGTTTAGTGAGTCTCCAAATCCTACACTGAACTTCAAAATTACTTTTAAAAAATTCTGTTTTCTACACCAACTATAACCCCCTCAATTCCAAAAAGGGACATGGCACAGAAAAAAATAACTGATAAGCTATTCCCCAACAGACTTACAGCATGCAGTCATGCCAAAAGTTCACACTTTATGCTATAATGGTGGGGCAAATGGGAGTAAGTAAAAATATTTTTACTTATCTCTTTGTATAGGAATGTAAGCCTGCCTATTAATCTCCTTGGATATATATTTTGGTGGTATATGTCCAAGGAGAGAAAGGGGGGAGGAAGATTTCAAAAGAAGGGATAAGACCTGACCGATATACATGCCTGCTGCCAGGTCAACCTTTCTGTCCCCTTCCCTGTCCCCAGAGTTCTTTCTCTGTAATACTCTATTCCTTCCCCTCTCTGCTCATTGTCTGCCACCATCATACCTTAAGAGCAATTCAAGTTGTGTATAGAGAAATTTAAGCAGGCATCTTCGAGCTATGATTTCTGCATGGCAATCATTTAATGCAAGACCGCGATCACTCATATATTCTCCATTAATACACTTTGTTCCTGTAGAAACACTTATAACTTGAGCATCTTTGACATCAGTACCTGGAAAACATGTTTCAATGGGAAAGAATCTATAGACATTTATTTCCTGAAATGAATATTCAACTGATATCCTGATTAGCCTAAATTAATGAATCTGCCTGTATACAAACCAATGAATTAGATGAACTTCAGGTATACAATTTTTATTAAATTAAAAATTATTTCTATCCCACCTTATTCCTACCAATAGCTTTTAATTTCTCAAGGAGGCTTACAATCAAACAACAGAACCTTGCGCCACAGTAGTTAGGCCAGCCAAGAGGCCTCTTAGCACTATGGATTTGGCCTAAGTGTCAGCCTAGAGGCCTCCTCACCCCGTGGATCTGGCCTAACCGTTATCAGTAGGATATGACCTACTGGGGCCTGCTTAGCTGGGCTATTCTCTCTGGCCTAAGTCAGGATTGGATCCTAAGTGCAAGTTAATTTGTTTTTTTCCTTTATATTATGTATTTTCTTTATTTTTCTGCATTATATTACAGTCCCACTGATGGACAATACCTTTTCGGGGTGGTAGGATTGTGTGCTCCGGTGATACAAAGGGCTATGCCGGTGGTAGCGTAGCTACTGGCAGGGACTCCCATGCCAGACAGGCCTTTGTTGAGAAGCCAGACTAAACCTGTCCAAAATTCCACTGAATGTGGCTTGTCTGGAGAAGGAAAACTCCCACCTCAAACCTCCACTGCCTTGTGGCTATACCCAACTATGGGAAAGGCTTCAGGAGTCAATCTCGAGGCAATATCTGGAGCCAGAGTCCCGGAAGCAGTTCATGACTGTGTAGAATCATGTTCCGATAATTCCTGCAACACAGCTGGAACCAATCGTATTGGCTCTGATGTTCCATTGGACTATTTCAGTGATGTGGAGAGGGGGGATTTGCTGCTTGGGTAACAGTCTATCCTCCATATTAATCTACCTAGGCCATCATGCTCTGGAGAGGACACTCAGAGCACGATACCATAGACTTTTGAGACTGAAGGATGCCAGTGCGATATATTACAGTATGTAATTATTTTTATAATATTTTTGGATTGTGGAATGAACTGTCTGAGTTTCCATTATTTCTTATGAGAAAATTTGCTTTGATATAAAAGTGTTTTGGATTAGAAACATTCTTACAGAACAAATTATGCTTGTAAACCCAAGGTACTACTGTATTGATTTTGGCACAGACAGGTAAACTTGTTATTTTCTGGAGGCCCACTAAGTTTAAATGTTCCTGGAGCCTTGATGAAATTGTTCCAAGAATACCTTTTATTATTGGAATCACAGAGGACTTCTTTTCCCAGATTCTTCAAATTTCTATTTGTAAGTCCTTATACCATGTGATTTTCTCAAATTTTTTTCTTGACACTGACAATCTCTAGATACGGCACTGTCAATACTCTGGATACATGTTTTTCCAGAACCATGGTAATGTCTCGTGGATTATGCTCCAAGTGGTGGTCAGTTTGAATGCAAAAGTCCCATAAGATTTGGGCTTGTTCATTCTGGACTATCTTTTCTGGTTTGTGGTTCCACCAGTTCTTGGTCACCTGTAGGTTGTCCAGTGTATCATGGCAGCCAGTTTCTTATGTTTTTCCAGATACTGTTTGGGTGATTTTTTAAAAATCAAAATCAGGGAATTTCCGTTTCCAAATCCGGAACATCAACTTCCTTCTTTGGTAACCTTCTTTTTTCAAATTTTTAAAATTTCATTTAATTTTATTAAATTTCCAGTAATGGGGAAGGAGAATAGGGAGTACAAATTTGCATAGCAGTATATTATTGTTCAATTTTGTTCACACATATATTTTTGACATTGTGGTTGTATTTGGTCTACCAGTAGCCCTACATTTTCCAATCCTGGTTGTTCAGCTGAAAATCCTCTTATAGCCCATTTTTCACCAGGTGCCTAGGTACTTTAGCACCCAGTACGGTCCTTGATGACACAAGTGACAACTGAGCCGTTATAGACAAAATATTCTTTCTCACTGTATTATGAATGGGTTGGACACATTTAGTTTGACTTCTCAGCAGAATGCTGTCTATTTTTGGATGGCCTGGTCCAGCTTAGCCCCCTTGCATGAAGCATGCAAGCCCCACCACCCAAGGTGCAACTAATAATCCAATTGGGGATGATGATGGTGATGATGAAAACTGCTGCTGCTAGAAATAATCTTGACAAATAATGACTGTCACCTTAATTCCCCTTGCTATGAAGATGCAGAATTTATAAAACTGTATATGAACTGAAAACTGAAAATTTCAGTTGTGGTCTACTCAAAAGTATGTCACACCACTGCCTCTCAGTCAGCAGCAGCCTTGCAGACGGAGGAAGGAAGGGAAGGTTACCTGTAAATAAGTCCCATTCCAATCAGTGTGACCTTATAAATGTGCATATGGTGTGTAACCACATTTGTTGAATGTGCCTTTAAACAAAATAGGACTCATACTACATCCCTACGTTAAAAATATCATAGTTACTGACATTGGAGAGCCCTATCTGGAGAGCCCTATCCTAAGGGCCTACTGCAGATCCGCTATCATGGAAGGGTAGGGTGTCACAAATGTGTCATAAGGCACATCAGAGAGTCCTTGATACCATTGAGAACATTCTTTGCTGGTTTACAGTCCATACAGACTACATACCAGAAAAGAGACAATGAGATGTGTTGGGAGGCGCTGAGGAGGCATCCTAAGGCAGGGAGAGAGCAGGAAGTGAGCCAGGGAAGTGAGGTTGGTCTGGAGGAGCTCTGCTCCTTCAAATCCTAAACCTCCATGAAGGGCATTTTACCCTTAAATGGAGGCTTTCCTTCTTTCATGGAGGCCACCATAAAACATAGCCTCCAGAGAAGCCATTCTATCAAAAATCAAAGAGGTGGCAGCTCCCCTGGTTGAGTGTGCAGTGATTCTTTGTGGTGAATCCTTTCCAGTAGATCTTTTCCAGCTGCCTTTTAGGCATAATGGATGGCTGATTTCAGCCATCTGGACAAGGTAAAAACTGATGCTCTCTTACCAGCAGAAGACCCTGTAGGCACCACAAACAAGGCCTCACATTTTCTGATATTTTTCTGCAGTTAGTATACCTAAGCACTCCTCTGCATATCCAAGGAATGTCAGGTGTGTACTTTGGAACTAGTGGGGTTAGAACAGAAGGTGGGCAAAGCTAAGACCTATTGGCAAATGGAATTGATTTTGGACATGAAGGAACAATAAGTTATATATGAACAAGCTTCAGAAATTGGTTCATACGATAAGTAAATAGAAAGGACTTTTTTGGTCATTTAGTAAAAATTGAACCAGTTATCTGTGCATGTAACTTCACATTTCTGTAATTGCTCCATTCTGCCTCATCAGGTCTTGCCAGCTGAGCCAGTCCACTGAAAGATTGCTGTCCCTGCCTTTATTGAATCAGTTATCTGTGCACGTACATAAGATGTAAGTGTACATCATTACTGGATAAAATGAAATGTATACATACATATGAAGAGTAGCAACTTTGATTTCACCATCATACTTTTACATATTTTTATAAAACCATTTTTCTAGGAAAGCAAAACATATATCAAATATGTATTAAAATGTTATCAGTACAGTAGATCCCCAAAATTTGTGGGGGTTAGGTTCCCGAAGGACCTGCGAAAGTTGAAAAACTGAAAATTTCAGATGTGGACTACTCAAAAGTAAGTCCTACCACTGCCTCTCAGTCAGCAGCAGCCCTGCAGATGGAGGAAGGAAGGGAAGGAAGGATTCCCTCTCCACAGCTGCCACTCTCCAGGCAGAGAAGCCTCTCCTAGATAGGTCTACTCATTAATAATTCCCACCACCACCTCTCAGTCAGTGACAGCCCCTTGGAAGGAAGGAAGGAAGGACCCCCTTGCCATAGCAATTTAGGTTCTAAGAAAAATCTGTGAACTACTGTGTCCACAAACTCTGAACAATGAATTTGTGGGTGTCTACTGTATATCAACAGGGAACAAAACCACCAAATCAGCATGCTGTTTGTATTATTTTGTTTTTACCTGTTGTCATGACAACTCCAGCAAGCACTTTTCTACGAGCATGAGGTGATGTAAAATTATCTGTCAAATCACTGAATTTGTCCACTACCAAACGTGCAACAGCATCAGCTAAAACCTGCAAAATCATAATAATTTACTCTTTAACAAAGCAAATCTGTTACCAGTATTAAACACTCAGATCTAATAAATGCCCAAGTTTCTTCAATAGATTATGTATAGTACAGTATATTTCTAATATTTTCATAATTAATCACTGCAAATATTTCAAAACACCACTGTCCACCCGTTACACATTCCTTTTAGATCACACTGCATTTTCATGACAGTCTTTCATACCTACAAGGGAACAGAAATTCAAATGAAAGGAGTCAGGTGGCATACTTAACTAACACATATTCTTAATAAATATTTAATTTAACCTGTAAAAATAAACAAGTTTTTCATATTTAAAAAAATTTGCTTTTAAAATACAAGGAAGACTTATAGTTTGTTTTTATAAGTCATCTTCATTAAAACATATAAGGAATTTAATTAGAAGACATTACTGTGGAGTTCTAAATGATGTAAGTGCTATGAAAGTGTCCAACACAGGTCAGATATGGGTCTATGATAATTCAGATAATTATCATAGATAATTATCTATGATAATTCAGCATAATGATAGGTGACATGAGATGGAATGATCAGGACAGGGGGACCAGATGCCAAACCCAAAATTCCTACCCGCTTAAAAAAATTGCCAAAATATATATTTTTTGTTTTTCTGGTTTTTGGCCAGAATGTTTGATAGGAAGGAGATACCTCAAAACAGATTTTTGCATTGGATTCTGCTCTTCAATACAAATCCAATGACATATGACATGAAAGTGTACTGCACACCATCACGGAGTTCAAAAATGAAGCCAAAATGTAGGACAATGAAATCAAAATGTAGGACACCCAGACAGGAGGCTAAAAATCCAGACAAATCCAGGTTTTTCCAGTGATATGGTCACCCAGGATCAGGACTATTATTAAATCTGCAGAGAATGTTGAATTTGATGGGATGGAAGGGGCTGCAAATAATTTGATGGACTAAGCCTGCACTCCTATCCACAATTTCCTGGGAGTAAATACTATTGAACACAAAGGGATTAACTTCTGAGTAAATATGCTTAGGATTGCACTGAAAATTAAGATCCTTTTTACCATCCTAGTAAATCTGATAACAATAAAATACCCTATTTACTCAAATATATTGCTCACCTTATCAGCTGACTTTAGAGCACAATCCTAACCATGTCTACTCAAAAGTTCAATGTGTTCAATCGGTCTTATTCCCATGATACTGTCTTTATGATTTCAGCCTTAGGGTGCAATCCAGAGTAACTACGGGGAGTCCTTGCTCCGGTGTAAGAACAATTTGCTCAGGATTCCAATATGATTTTCCCATTGGTTTTAACTAGGTGGTGCAGTAACTACGGGTACACATAATGTCTCTTACGTGCTCCCGTAGTTGCTCTGGATTGTAGGGTATGTCTCCAAAATCAAAGTACGCATTAGATTCAATGGCGCACCAGCTGCAAAGAAGGTTCATATTATAGTACATTGGTAGCTTAATTTAAGAGGACTTGAATTAACAGCATTTTGTATTAAGAGCAAAATTTTCTCAGGATAACTCTTTTTCATGAGCTCCTGCTGCTCAAAACCACAAAGTTAAATGATAAAGGCTTGGGTTTGGATGAAGTAAAGGTCCTTGATGCAAAAAATCTGGTCGGACAGGAAGGGTCCAATGGTAACCCCTTACCAGGTTCACCATTGTCAAAAACCACGGCCATTTTAGCCAATTGGGTGCCACCAGGATCACTTCCACCTATAGCCTGCAAATACAATTGAAAAAGCATGGGGCATATGAATTTTCCCAAGTTGCAAACATGTCTAGCATAGGAATGACAAAACTCTTGAGTAATTTAACTGAAATATCACTGGCTGTAGACTCCATTCTGCCTCATTCAGGTCTTGGCAGCTGAGCCAGTTCGCTGAAAGATTGCTGTCCCTGCCTTTATGGAAACAAGATGACTAAGGCAAAATGGGCCCCAAAAAAGAGTTGCTTCTTGCATTAGATCCCTTGATCTCGTGCCCCCTTGATGTAGGCTATGGCAGTCATATTTTCTGTCAAGATCAATATGTGGACATTCTGTAATCTCTCTGTGAAGGTCAACAGGGCCGAACGAATAGCTCAGAGCCCCAGCCAATTTTATTGAGTGCTGGAGTTCCTCCATTGACCCATGCCCCTGGGCAAAGTTCCCATTCAGATGTGCCCCCCTCCAACCAAGCAAGCCGATGTAAGTCATGAGATTCACTCATTGAAGAGCTTCCAAACTGACACCTTGAGACAGTCGGACCGGGACCAACCACGAGTCCAGCGACGAATACAGCTGGTCCAACAGGATAACAAGAGGCATCTTGTGTTCTATAAAATGTAGGTAAGGTCTGAGAAACCTTTGCAATGGTCACAAGTGGAAGTGGGCCAATTCTACCACATCCTGGCACAAGGCCATCAGTTCCAGGAAGGAGGCCAGATCCATCAAGCCCAGAGATGTTGCACTCTTTGTGTGAATGTGTAATCTTGACTTGTCTGCTAAAAGCACCAGTCTGTTCACTTCAGATTGCTCCAGTTGATCAGATCAGATGCTCCAGTTGTTGACAGGGAACCAGTGATCTTTCATTTATGATGAACCTATGAAGACCCCAGGATGCCTTCTGAAAAGATGGAGAAGTAATCTAGAGATCATCCAGCTTTGGATTTTGAACAGATGTTGGAATGACCTAGAGTATCAGGTGTTTCTGAGGATCCTTGGATACTGGCACCTGCAAAAATTGGTTTATAGGCTTCCTTGAGCATAGTCATGAGAAATTAATAACCCGGGATCTGAGGTAAACTAGCATCAGGATGCTGCAAATCCAAGGTGGCTTCCACCTATAGATACAGGTTTGTTTCCAGGTTCTGAGTCACACCAATCAGTGGTCCTTAGTGGACATTTGTCTACCTGAGTTCTTGCCACTGGGGCCCCTAAATCTGGGGAGGACCTTGGAGTTGGTCCAATGTGAGCAAATTTGAGAGACAAGTTGATCTTGCAGGCATAGATTGGATTTGAAGGAGTGAAAGGAATGATTAGTCCTTCTTTGCTGAGGGGAGGGCCTTCATTTTATTCTTGGATTCAACGAAGAGTGGTTTTGGAGCTGATCCAAAAAGCTTACCACTGTCAAAAGGGATGCCAACCAATTTGGATTAGGAGCTGGCATCCCCAGTCCAATTCTGCAAACAAATGGAGCATCTAGCCATGACGTCAGATGCCATAGCCTTTGTCATGAAATGTATATCAAAAGAGGAGTCAGTGGCAAAGACAGCAGCCAAAGCAATTTTTTTAGAGAATTATTAACCGTCTTTGGAAGGTCCTCATGCCAGCACCTCAGCCCAGACAAAGGCAGTCCTTGCCACGATTGAATTAGCAGAGGCAGCCATGAATGTGAAGGAGGTAGACTCAAAATTATGCTTGAGGTAGGAATCCAAATTATTATCATAACTGTCCTTGGGGCCACTATCCCTCTGCCCTCCAAGGATAGCACAGCAGAAGAGGAAAGGGCTGTGATAGGAGCTTCAACCAAGGGAATCTTTAGGGCCCTCAGAGGAAGATGCCAGGGGACTATGAAGTTTTAACTTGCAGCAGTCTCTCAATCCCAACCCCCCACACATTTTATTTTAAAAGTTTTAATAACATTTTTAACAGTTAAAAACTTGTAATTTATAAATTTATTAATTTAAATTGAGTTTAAAGTTGCTCTACATAGACATATACCTGCTCTACATAGACATATGCCCGCTATGTACATAGACATATACATAGACATATACCAGGGTTAGCTCCCTGCTAACCGAGCAAGAGGCACTCTTTCAAGTGGGTGTTCCTCTTTTATTTAGCACAGAGAAAGTAACTGGCCCTACACAACCCAGCAGTGTCTGTTCAAGTGGCTTCTGCTGGTGTTCTTTTTTTGCATTTTAGATTGTGAGCCCTTTTGGGACAGGGACCCATTAGCTATTATTATTTTTCCATTTTCTTTGTAAACCGCTTTGTGAACTTGTTAGTTGAAAAGCGGTATATAAATACTGTAGATATTTAGATATACCGTAATAACATCCAGCATTGGGATTTATGGCCAGATGAGGAGGAAACACTAAAAAATTCAAATTTGTAAATAACTGACAAAACTGACAGTGAGATTTTGAAGTTTCATGGACTGAATTGAGGAATTCAAATTATTTCTTCAAAATGAAATGGAAAAATTCAAAGAACACAGCTCTAAGGCAAAGGGAAAAAAGCAGAAGAAACACCAGAGGAGGCACAAGCATATGCTGCAGACCACAGAACAGTGATTTTCAACCAGTGTGCCATGGATAGTCCTCAGATGTGCTAAGGCAATTTGGAGACTGACATTCATTGATAAGAAAATTGGAGGATTTGCTCAGTTTGGTGTGCCCTGTCAATGGTAAAAATAATGAATGGTGTGCCTTAACAATTTCAGTGCCTTGTTAAGTACGCCATGAAATGAAAAAGTTTGAAAATCATTGCCATAGAAGATTAAGAGTATTTCAAACATCAGAGGAGGCGCAAGCAAGGAGAGGAGATGCTGCAAGGAAGAGAAGGTCAAGAAAACATGAGAAGGTCAAAAGAAGGTCCAGAAAATAAGAGAAGGTCTCATGAAAACATGAGAGTAAGACTACAGAGATTTGGATGCTGGAAGATTTGCGGCTCATCTACTGGATCTTTGAAATGGAACCATTCAGTAAGAAAGCAATGGAGACATCTATTTTCCAGATGGCTGTGGCATTTTTGATCACAACTGTGGAAGAATTTTTTGCTGAGCTTTACCCAAATATTGGACGTCATTATCAAGATCATGATGGTGAAAGAGTTATACTTGCATCCAAAAAATGAAACTGTCCAGTCTGTGAACTGGAAACTAATGCAAGAAATCAATACTGAACAAAGAAATTATTTATCAATTGATACTGTTGTGGACCCCAATGAGGCTGTGAATTATCCCACTTTCTTAATTCTTTGGATCCTCCTGGAATATCTTATCACATGCTGACACTGAAGAAAGGAGTTCCAATTATGCTTTTGAGAAATCAAGATCCTCCAAAACTGTGCAATGGAACAAGTCTGATGATTAGGCAAATGCATCCCCATCTTTAGGAAGCTACAATTCTCACTGCACAAAGGAAAGGGAGAAAATGTGTTCATTCCAAGAATTCCTCTGATTCCAGCAGACATGCCATTTCAATTCAAGAGACTCCAGTTTCCAGTCATGGTTAGCTTTGCAATGTCCATTAACAAGAGTCAAGGGCAATCACTGAAAATTGTTGGATTTCCCCTTATGCAACATTGCTTTTCCCATGGTCAGCTCTATGTGGGTTGTTCCAGAATTGAAAATGTCAACAATCTCTTCATACACCAAATGGACAAAGCAAAAATGTTATTTATCCTGCTGCTTTACATTGATCTCAATGATATTCAATCCTGATTCCGGAAAAGGCATAATATGATTATGTATAGCAACTTTAAACTCAATATAAATTTAAAAACTTTTAAAACCACCAATTTTTCAGTTATTTTAAAATTTGAATTTTAAACTATTTCCTTCTCATCCAGAGACAAATCCCAGTGCTGGATGTTTAAGCACCAGATGAAGGGCAGATTTCCAATAGCAATAAATGCTTCATTAGCATTGCTGTTTTCTAAGCTGGAATTCAGTTACCTTTAGTTTTGGGCAAAAGGGCCAAAATGCCCTCCTCAGGAGCTGGCTTAAAAGTCCACATAGAGTGCAGCTTTTAAAGCTAGTATTCTTTATAAATTTAGGAAAATTGAATTTTTAATTCAGATAATTATAGAACCATTCTAACTGTAGTTAGTTAATAAACCACAATTTCAAGTTTATACTTAACCTGGAAATGAAATTTCTTCATGAGCAAGATAGGGGAAGAGATAAAAATATTTTGCTCCCTTACACTCATTCATATTGTAATCCTACAAACTGTTTAGCATTACATCTGAATTAAGTCTTTGAAAGAGACATTGGAAAATGCCATAACTATATCTGAAACAGTTTTTTACTGTTAAAAGATGCAGGTTGGTTTTTGGAAAAACTAGCTTTATGTATAGTCAAACCAGAATTTACCCATCGTTGTGGAACTAAAATTTATGGGCCCCATGCATGACTGGGCACCAGTGGGCACAGGTCACCCCTATGGGCACCATCAGCTAGCACTACCATGAAGTGGGCAGTGGACACTGGTAGGCACCATTGGACAGATGCATCCTACTGGGCAGCGGGCATCCCTACCAGTCACAATGCACCACCAGCCATCACCAGGCAGCAGGCGCCACGAAGCAACAGGCACCACTGGACATCACTACCAGGCACCACTGTGTAATAGGCACCAGCAGGCACCATAGGGCACTGGGCAACTTTACCAAGCAGAACAAGGCTGTGGAAATCACCAGCCACTAACGGGCAGTGGATACTAGGCAACACTGGACACCCCTGACTGGCACAATGAACAGGGAACACTACTGAACACTAGCCACCCCCATAGGGACGCCAGTGATTAAAAGTGATACAAAAAGCACTCCCTGTATGAACTGGGTCATTGATTGCCTTCTCAACAATCTATTCCCAAAGAATAGAATGGAATACAGTAGTACCTTGATTTACAGGCACAATTCATTCCGGAAGAATGATTGTAATGCAACTCGCTTGTATATCAAAGCAAATTTTCCCATAAGAAATAATGGGACAATTTGTTCCACAACCCAAAAATATTAATATAAAATGATTACAATACTGTAATGCAGTGATTTTCAACCTTTTTCATCTCATGTCACACCATCAGTTGTTTTTACCATTGACAAGGCACTCTGCTGTTCAAATCCCCAAGTTTTCCTATCAATAAATGTCCATCATCAGTCATGGTAGACACTGGTTGAAAATTACCGCTTAATGTAATACAAAACAAGAAAATACAAAATATAAAGGAAAAAATAAAACAAATTAACCTGCACTCAGTCTCTCAGGCTGCAACCTACGCCCTTACATCGGATTGAACACCACTGAGTGAGCCCCACTGTGAATCCCACACAATAGGGCTTGCTGTAGAGTAGACATGCAAGGCTAGGTCTTTCAGGCTTCTTTCCATTGCCTCCCTTACATAGGAGTGAGCCCCACTGATTATAACAGGACTTACCTTAGAGTAGACATGCAAGGCTTGGTCTCTCAGAAGAGGCTGAGGAGATGCTGCTCTTGGGCACCTCACAGCAGTGGGGACGGGGGAAGTGAGTGGTAGCCCTGGTGGAGCACTGAAACCAGCAGTTTCCCAGCATGGACTATTTTTTCACTTGTTTGTCAAGATATCGCTTGTATATTAAGTCAAAATTTATTAGCCAGTTTTGCTTGTCTTGCAAAACACTCTCAATCCAAGCTACTCTCAATCCAAAGTTTTACTGTACTATATTCTGGAACATTCTAAATTAAATTCTTGAAAGGATAAAAACCAACTGGTGTTATAAAAGCTAACAATATAAAAGGTTACAATATTTATTACAGTATATTTAAGAAATGTATTTTAAAGCTTTGATTATGTTTAGTGTTTAAAGATTAAGGTAAATACTGAAGTTTCATTTAACTTACCTTTTTGATCATTTGAATGACACCACTACTAACGACTAATTTGCAAAGTTTGTTATAAATCTCATATGGCACAGAATTGAGGTACAGAATTCAAGACAGTTTAACACAGAAATTAAAAATATAATAAATACAGTAAAAAATGAGGAATACCTGCATCAAAAAAGATATGCCAAGAAGTGACAGCCACCTCAAAAATAACGAGTTTTGCAAAAAATAGGGGTCTTCACCTATTACCCGAACATTAGACAGAGGTATCAGATCTCAGTATTAGCTCTCTACCCCAACTACAGTTCACAGGGAGGGCATTTCATGGGCACTACTATAGAGAACATTCTCTCATGGTTATCACCAAATGCATCTCAAAAGGAGGTAGAACACAAAAGAGATCCTACAGACAATCTTATAGAATGCATGGGTTTGTGTGGGTGTGATGGTCTTTGAGATACTTTGCTCCTAAATTTTAGCGTGATTTCATGTGGGATTGAGAATGAAATGCCTGTAAGACAGTGGTACTCAGCATTTCAGCCCACGATCCACTTTCAAACTTAAAAATCTGTCTAGCACTCCCTGTCAAACTTGTCAGGATGTGATGCCAGAGCTCCTCCATGTCTACTCAAAAGTAAGTCCCATTGTGTTCAATAAAACAACTTAAGGAAATGGGACTCACAGGAAAGCCCAGTGCCAAATTCCAAGATGGTGGATCCCACCCTCTCACAACCTCCCTGACCTGAGATCATGACCCCCACGGAGGGTCCTGACCCTCACTTTGAGTACCACTGCTGTAAGAAACCAGTTCTCACACTTTGTGAGTCATTTCCATCTATTGCCCTCTCTATGGCTTCTTGCATGAGTGCTGCTAAACACAGAAGTGGTGAGTGTTAGAAACAAAACAGCACTGCTGTGTTGGATAGAACACAGGTAAAATGGTTCATAATGTTCGAACAGTACAATGCCAACTCATGACATTGCACTATTACAACATTAACTACCCTCCTATACTAAACATTACTGTTTGTCACTGCAGATGTTCATTTGATCAGACACCAGCTTGTTCCTCAAGAATGATAAAATATAATAATATTTTACAGCTCTTCTACCATATCAAACATAAAGTGTAATTAAGGGAATCAGCAAGCTTTAATATATAAATAGATAAATTATGAAGATCAGCTAAAATAACCATAAATCTGATTACAGCAAAAACTATCCAAAAACTCCTAAAATAAAGTACAATATTTTAATTTAAAATTAGCATGTATTCTATAAGAGAAAATGCAAGTATATTTGCTCACCTGTGGCAGATGTAATTGAAGACCCTCACTAGGAATGGGTTGGTGAGAAGGTGTTTGATCCAGCTGCATGTTAAATAAGGATGCAAGAGCTGACTGAGCTGCTCGAGCTTTTGCAAGTTTTTTGTTTCTTCCTGATCCTTCAAACATCTGGCCATCCACTGACACAGCCATCACAAAATTTTTAGCATGACTTTCTCCACTTTCTGAAAGAAATTCATACTTTAGCCCTGGTCGAAGTTCATTCAGTATCATAACAGGGTTTTTTCCACTTGTTAACGGATATGGTGATGGAACAGGGAGAGATGACTGGATAAGGCTACTAGCCACAGCAGATGATAGATTATAGTCTGCACTGGAACTAAAGGAACCATCTCCATTGGAATCCAGATAAAAGGAATGATCAGACTGGCCTGGATTTTCAAAACCATTAAAAAGTGTGTCTGGAAAATCTGCCTGGTCAGAGGTAAAATCTGTATTTGTTGACAGAGTTCTCCCCATTGCTAGATGTGCTTCAGAGGCATTAGGAAACTGAACAAAAGATCTCAGAGCCTTCTCAGCTGCATGAAGTTTTGCTTTCTTTTTTGTAGGGCCAGAGCCTTCAAAAACCTGCCCATTAACTTCTACTGCCATCACGAAAATTGGGGCATGAACTGGTCCTGTTTGGGAGAGAAGCTTGTACTGTAAACCCGGCTTAATTTCATTCAGTTGCATCAGGGCATTCTTGGGCAAGACTGGCCCTGGTGTTTTCTTCCTCTTCTTTGGCCGGAACTTGGAGTGGCCATTATTTCCCTCTTCCAACGGCCGTTTTCTGCTGGTAGTGCCATCTCCATTGGAGAGTTGATTTCCCTCCCAGGGACCTTGTACACTCCCATCTTTAGGTGTAATGTTGTCCATGTTGCGATTCTCTTTAACATCAGTGCTGCCTGAACCTGTGGTGCCCAGAAAGAGTAACTTACAATGCCTTCGTTGCAGGACCTTGTAAATGTAAAATTTACAGATTCCTTTATCTATCTTTGCAACTGGTTAAGTAATGTGTGCTCAAATGTAGATTCAAATGTGTACTCAAATCTAGATTCAACAAAATTAACTTTAATAACAAAAGCTTAATATTTATTAATTATTAAGCACTGAATATTGATACATGCTGATAATTCATTTTTCGCCCAAAGCACCTGTTAATATTATGTATAATCATTTCTTTGTTCATTCAAGATCAGCATTAAGGACAGAAGAAAAGTCCTGCTGGATCAGGCCAAAGGCTGACCTTGCCCATCGTTCTGTAATCAGCAGTGGCTCACCAGCATCTTCTAGAAAGCACACAAGCAGAATCTTGCTTCCCATCTGTAAACTTTTAAATTATTGGAGTCTGAGAACTGCTTTAGACGTCCTGCGAAAGCCAGGTTATAATGCTGCTCCTGTAAAGTTTTCGGCAATAAACTGATAAAAGTGAGATGAGCAGAGACATAGTCTTAAAAATCCAGGTGACTCTACCAATGTAACTCTGTCACATAATGTGTGAAACACATAATGTGATATTGTCACATTTATGTGATATTCCACATAAATGGCATTTATTTCATAACTAGCTGAAAATATCTGTCATTGCAGGAGTAAAAGTTCAAGAATATTTGTGGGCCCCAGGGCAGTGTCTAGGGCAGTGGTGGGCACCAAGCACCACTAGACACTGGGCAATGGCACTGACACCAGGCAGCAGGTACAGGACTCTGTCAGGCACCAGGCACCACTGGGCATTGGGGACCACTGGGCACCAGGCATCCCTGTCAGGCACCATGCTCTACTGGGCAGACACTAGTAGACACCAGCAGGCAGTAGGCACCACTAGGTAACGGGCACCACCAGGCACCACTGGGCTACCTTATTGGACACCTGGAACCATTGGGCACCATCGATCTCCATCAGGCAGCAGGCAGCAGCAGGTATTGGGCACCATTAGGCACTCCTACCAGGCATCCCAACTGGGCACAACTAGAGAACGGGCACCAGCAGGAACTAGGCGACACTGGGCACCAAGTATCCACCGGCACCACAAGCCAGTGGGCATAACCATGCATCTCTACCAGACACCACCAGCACAGGACTCCACCAGGCACAAAGTATCCCTATGGAGCACTATGCACCACCAGGCAGCATTGGGCATCAGGCTTCCCTACCAGGTACAAGGCACCATGCAATCTCCTCCAGACAGTGGACACTAGGCACCAGGAACCATTGGGCAGCAGGCACCTGACATCACCGGGCATCCCTTCCAGGCACCTGACACCAATGGGCACCAAATCAGTTCTTAATGAGTTCTTAACATCACAGGAAGAATAAGCTTCCCAAATTTTATGCTTCTAGGTCAGGGGTTTGTGCTGGGCGTTGATGAGTTAGTGATTCTTCAATGTTAATTAAAGGGACAAAAACATGTTGCACCCCTTTTCACCTGGAAGGTGAAAACCCCTCTTTTCACCTTCCGGCTTGAATTTCTCAAAATCGGTTCTTATTGAGTGCCTAAATCACAGAAGGAACACCCTCCCCAAATTTCACACTTCTAGGTCCAGCAGTTTTGGCTAGGTGTTGATAAGTCAGTGAGCCAGACAGTGACGTCAATTCTATATATATAGAAGACTAGTAACAGCCTTCAGCTGCCACTTGTGGAGGTACAATCTAACAATATTCATCGGTAAAAAACCATCCCCCTCTTCATCTTCCCATATTTTCAATGGTAGCTGGAATGTTGACAGTTGGATGTTAAAAATTCACTGGTGCCAGTGCCCCGGTGTCCGCTGGTATCCAGGCCCCACAAATATTCCTGAAATCTTACTCCTCCAATGATCGGTACATTCAGCTAGTAGTAGGATAAATACCAGGTTTATCATAATGCTGGAACTACAGATGGAAGTATGCATTGTGCTTTAAGAATGCAATCCTAATATCCCCCTATGCCAGTGCATGGCCCTTGCACCAGCCTGGGGGTGTCACTCCTGGGAAGATGAAGCTGGCATACATCCCAACCACAGGAAAAGAGTGCAGGGTGAGTTCTGCTGGCCATTCCTGAGGGTGGGCAAGAGGGAAACAGGATACTGTAATGCTGGATCCAAGCCTTGTTCCCCAGACATCTGAGAGCAGCTTCTGGTGCTCAGATCTAAGCCACCTCCAGAGAGGTTAACTTCTCCTCCACATAGAAACGTAACAGCAGTCCCAAAATTTATTTTGGGTACAGCCTAAGATTCCAACCACGGGCCTAATAAAACATATTAATATTTTGATGAACTGTACAATTACAATACAAATCAAAGACTGATGGCAACTTTTTTTATTTTACTAAAACATTTTCTATTTTTATTAATTGAATATTACATTCAATACATTTTTGAACAACGAAGCCTTTATACTAACACAACTTATATTTGGAACTTTTTGTTACAAAATGCCAAAATGGTTCTTTAAAAAGACTGAGCAAACTGATGTCCTTGAAACAATCAAATGAAAAATATCTTCCCAGAAAACATTCCCCATACCCACTGTAAGTTTGTAGACACCTAAAATTAACTACCTTAAGGAGGCAAGATCAAAATTTTAAATTTTGCTCTTATGGATAGCATATTAGAGTTTAGTATAAACCCAAACCATTAAAGGAAGCACACACCACTTCACCCAGTTGACAAAGCAAATGGAATTATTATTAAATTTTCATTTATAACATCCTCCAGCAAAAGCTTGATAGGTTACTCCTTTTGGTGCTCAAAAGAACAGAAAATTAGAAGAGACTGGGTAGAAATGTAACACATGAATTAAAAAATAAAAATGTTTGTATAATAGTGACAAATAAAAATAATGCAACAAATACTTTAATATTTCCAACAATTTATTTAAACTTTAATTTGAAATGTAATTTATCCTTCTTTCCCCTTGTATAATAAAAGGCTAATAACGCCTTAGAAACATGCACTATCAAATACCTCAAATGAAAAATTGTATGAATAGAATAACACTTTCAGAGCAGTGACTTTAACATTGCTGTAGTACATATATATATTTTTTCTCTTATCTCATTATGCTCATTATACATTGATGTAAACTGGGATAACTTTTATATTTGCTTGTGAAGGAAGCAAAGCCGATTCTGCAGATCTCAATACAGGTTCTAAGGCGCCGACTGGCCTATATTTATGCCAACACTGGAACACTTTTTTATGTCAGCACTTTAAAACTTTTTTATAATGGAAAGGCAACCTATCCTCTCTAAAGCAATCTCTACCCCATTGCCAAAGATTTTGAGTGATTCATTGACTCCCAAAGACTAGAGTATGATTCTAGACAATGATTCTGAGTAAAAGTCACCATTAAGGAGAAAGGAAATCAATTGGAAAATGTTGCGTTTGCACACCAATGTAACATTTCAGAACTACCCCCTCTGTATTGCTCTAAAACAGTGTGACCATATGGCTGGAAATTCCCAGATTTGTCTGGATTTTTAGCCTCTATTTTGGCTTCACTGTCCTACATTTTGAATACATTTGGAACTTCGCAAAACCAACATGTCATATGTCGTTGGATTCATATTGAAGAGCAGAATTCAATGCAAAAGTTGGTTTTGAAATATCTCCTTCCTTTATGGCAAACATTATGGCAAAAAAAATTTAATAAAATATGCATTGAGCACTATAGGAAAGAAAGGTTCTCCATATCATGGCTTTACTCATGAGGAGGTGAACGTGCTATAGTCTGCCAGAAAGGCCAGGCTGAGAGGAATCCAAGGAAACCAAAATGGTCCTGGATCCAATGAACGGAGCTTCCAAAATCACCCCAAAAAGAGGCCCCTGATAATTGCAGTGATCTTTATCAGAACTGAAAGGGAGCCATATTGTGCCTTTACTTACAAATAGGCAAACTTGCCTTAGATATTTTGGGCAGGCTGAGAGAAATCTGGACCTGATCCAATAAATGAAGCCCCCATCAGGGACCTCTCAAGGATACCCTTTCTCCAAGCTCCACTGCATTAAACCCTTTTGAAAGTGAGACTGCACAGCTGCTTTTACTCACAAGTAAGCAAGCATGCCTCGCTGGTGTAGACGGTCAATCCAGAGAGTACAAGGCTTCCAGAATGGTCCTGATACTTTGCACCTGGAGCTCAGCAAATGCTCTACAAGGCAGCATATGAATGTTTTCAGCATATGAGTGTTTTCAGATTTTATTTTGTCATGTCCTACATTTTGCTTGGATGTCCTACATTCTGGGGGGCCTTGTCCTCTTTTTTTGGTTATGGCATATGGTCATCCTGGCTGAGGATCATGTCTGCTTTGAGCCACTTCCATGTGCATTGTTGTTGAAAACATGTCTTGCAAAGAGGTTTTCAATTTAAAAATAAATAATGTAGTGTTGAAATGAAGTACAGAAAAGCAATACGAGTGTTTTTAGCCTTTACTTTTAAAAAGTCCTACATTTGATTGGGCATCTTACATTTTTTGCTTGGATGTAGGATTGGGCATCCTACATTTTTTGCTTGGAATTTTGCTTGGATGTCAGGAATTTTGGGGGACCTTGTCCTCTTTTTGGGGTTTGGGCATCTGGTCACCCTACTCTAAAATAAATAAAAACATTTTTCTAAATCATTTACAACCATCATCCACTGAATGCTATGCGTACATTTTTTAAACTGCTCTAAAATTTTGATAGGCTAATACAGTAGAAATTCTTTAATATGACCACCCAAGGGATAGGAGGAAATGGTCAACACAGGGAGGTAGTCAACTTACGAAAAAATATGCAATACTGATATTTTTAGAGCTTTTATTTCAGAAAAGGTGATCAATTTAGAAAGGTGGTCAACTTTGAAGGTTCTACTTCTCTATTTAAAGCAGTCCTACATAATTTGATTTCATGTTATCTGTATAAAATATTATGATCTGATCGTATGAACTAATGCTAATCACAATTTTCTATCTCTTATTTTACTGTCCCTCAGTTTGTCCTTTAATCATCTTAATCCCATTATGTAAATTTTAGAACAGAAAAGTTGGCGACTTGAATCATTCCCTCTCCCAAAAACATTTTCAATATATCTTTTCAAAAATCCCTCTGCTTTTCACGGAAAGTTGTTTTTGCTACAATCCAAACTACGGGACCTTTTACACTGATGTAGTTACAGTGCCATCTAAGGGAAACCTATGGGACAGGCATAGAGCAATTCAGAGTAAGTGCCTTTCACATCTTCCCATAGTTAGTCTAGATTGTTTGCCTCTGATCCTACTCTGATGCCATCTCCTCACAAGTTTTCCTTTTCCCTGGCGTGATTTCAAGCAATCAAGGATTATTTAATACTGTACTCACATTTACTCACTTCTGCAATACCTCCCATCCTAAACACTTTATTCTTCCTCTATTCTGAGCCATCAGATGCTTAAATAGAAGCCCAAGGTTAAAATTTAAAATTTTGTTTTACATTATCTCAGAATTATTACTAAAATATGATAAAAAAATTTAACAGCTGAAAACATCTCTTAGTTCTAGCATCACTTTTTGTAAAAATATTCATTAGCAGAATGAGCATAAAAGTCAAATGTAAAAAATGCATATTTTTTTTTACAATATTTTTTTGTACAATATTTTAATGCACAAAACAGGTATTTGGTCCCAAAAAGGTATTTTCCTAAACTAGTCCTTCTAAAGTAAACTAGTGCTTTTCTAATTCTTTTTAAAAAAGAATTTTTAAAAAAATTTAATACATCAATGTGAAGAAACTAAGTTACAAGAATTAATAAGCAAGGATGTTATGGATGTTAACTGAACACAAATGAAATTTAGGCAGTACACATAAAACCATCACACAATGTTATTACCCGTACAGAAAAGAAATGGTAAACCAGTTATTTCATTGTAGTACTGCTCCCATTCTATAAATATATTATCCAATTAATTTACTGGGACTACTACAAGTCCTCACTTTAATCAGTGCTGTGACTCTATTCACATCAGGTAGAACAGTGGTCCTCAACCTTCTTGATTCCAGGAACAGGTTCTAGGGGAAAAAATTTTCAGTAAGGGGTAGGAGGGCTTTGAATTTGGATCTTCTGATCCAAACATAACAGCTACATAACACCATTTAAGCTACGCTACCTTGCCCTAACCATCCCACCTCACAAAAACTTTGTGAGGGAAAGAGTGACATATAGTAAACCTCTTTCCTAAGAAGGGCTCTGAATCTGGATATTCCAAGTCTCAATCCAACTCCCTAACCACCACACATTCAGCCCTATTACTCCAGCTGAACAACAACCCTGAAAGATGGTGAGGCTGAGAATATGTGATAGGAACCACTGGGTTCCTGGCCACTGGGAACCTAAACCTGGATCCTCCAGTTTCCCCTCCATTTCCAGCCATATAAATCCCATCTCAACAACCCTGTGAGGTAGGCAAAGTGAGTGACAGGAAGTATCCTGGCAGAGGACATGTTACAACCAAAAAAAGAGGACAATATGTTACAACCAAAAAAAGAGGACAAGACCCCCAAAAAATATAGGACACCCAAGAAAAATATGGGACATGACAAAATAAAACCTAAAAACATGCCTTTATATTGCTTTCATGTGATTAGTTTAAACACTATGGCTGCAATCCTAACTACTCAGAAGTAAGCCCCATTGTGCTCAATGGGTCTTACTCCCAGGTAAATGTGTTTAGGATTGAAGCCTTTGTTACTTATTAGTAAATTTAAAATTGTTACATATAATTCATTAATGACAAGAAAGCTCTATGCTGCCTGCTTACAAGGAATAGAACAATGAAAAAAATTTCCAGGACACAGGTCTAAAAAAGAGGATGTGTCCTGGAAAAAGAAGACAGTCACCATGGGTTAGGATCATTGGGGTTTCTATCAGTCTCTCTTTCTAACCCCGTCCTCTTCAACCCTCCCCCCAATCTTGGCTAGGATCATTAGTTTTTCTCATCATTCTCCCTCTCCTCCCCCTCCTCTCTTCAACCCACTTTGTCAAGGATCAGGATCTCTCATCATTGACTGTCTCTATCATCCCCTCTTTCATGGAGGAGTTTCCTCCAACAGAACCCTCCTGTGGAGAGGAGTGGCAGAGGCACTTATCAGGGCTTGGCAGAGACCTCACTCCAGCCATCAGTCATCTTGCACAAAACTCAGGCAGATGCTGCCTTTGGTCCCCTGCTGAGAGGAGGGGTAGCGGAGTCCCTGCAGACTGGTCAGGAAGCCACCAAGGACCTCCAGTGGTCAATGGCCCAGTGGTTGAGAAACCTTGAGGTAGAAGATACTTATCTGAAATTGAGGATCAATTTAGGAAATGCTATATAATTCAGCACTAAACAGCGCAATCTTAACCAATTTAGGCCACCTAAGTCATGCGACATATCTTCCTGAGGTGGTGTGGGGAAATTGGCATATACCTGTGCACTGGCTTTACCCCCAGGATTGAGGCAGATGTGCCTTATGGCACTTTTGTAACAACACCAGGCCAGCACAGGACAACCTAACTCAAAGTCAGGATTGCAGCCTACAATATGCACAATATGGACCAATTACTGTGTGTGTATATGTATATTCTAGCGTCTAATGAGCAATATGCATGCATGCAAACAACCGAAATCATGTTGTAAGATATAAGATTTAAGAAATACCATCATGAAAGATAGTTACAAAAATCAATTCATTTAAAAAGAATCACAACCTTATTCTTCCTTAATACATAACCTTATAGATGCAATCATCATCAAGTGCAGAAAGAACAACAAGTTAAAACATCATACAATGTACGCATCTTACTCATATTCTCTTCATCATCTATGTCCATTGTGAAATAGTTCTTCAGACTTCTTGGCTGCCAAAAATTGATTTTTTCCTGGAAGAAAATAGGTAGTATTTTATATACACTGACACCTCACGTAGCAAATTTAATTCGTTCCAGAGGCATTGTTACATGAAACATTCTTTACATGAAGCGGATTTTCCCATTGGAAATAATATAAACGAAGACAATTGGTTCCACAACTCAAAAAATATTCATATAAAAATATTAACAAAACACTGGAATTGAATTCAAAACATGCATTCAATGTGCATGATCCTATGAAGTCTACTTAGGCTGCAATCCTAAAGACACTTTCCTGGGAGTAAGCCCCATTTAACACAATGGGGCTTACTTCTGGTTAGGAGGCTGCAATCAAAGACACTTTCTTCTGTAATCAAAGACGCTCCCAACTTTTGAAGCTCCCAACTTTCTCCTTCTCTTCATTCTGAGCCTCTCTCTCCCCTGCTCCCTTCTGGCTAGCCCTGAGCTGCTAACCTCTTCTCCACTGCTGTTCTCTCCCTCTGCCCAGCGGACGCCCGGCCACAGGAGGAACAGCGCGCAAGTGTTGCTTTCGCTATGGGCAGGCGCACTAGGCAGCCCTGACACTGTTTAAAAGGGCTGCCGGCCAGCGCATCTGCCCCAACTACCAATGAGTGTGTTTGTTATGTGAAGCACTGTTTGTTACGTGAAGCAGAATCCTAAATTTTTGTTTCATGGAACCTACTTTACGTGAGGCGTCACTTGTGTGTGTGTGTGTGTGTGTGTGTGTGTGTGTGTGTGTGTGTATATATATATATATATATATATATATATATATATATATATATATATAAAAATCTCTTTCTCTCACATACTTTCCCTGCTGTCTGTTACACAAATGCACACACACAATGTCTCTCTCTCTCTCTCTCTCTCTCTCAAATTCACACATTGGCCCCCGGTAAATTCGAATCCCCACCTTGTTGATAAGAGAAACATAAATGCTTTTTGAAATGCAAGATGCTGACTTTATTAAACAGCTGGCTCGCTATATAGCTATTATTATTATAGATAATTTGGGCTGTGCGTGGCGCAAGTGGTTAAGGCGCTGTGCCTGTTAACCAGCAGGCCAGGGTTCAAGACCCAGGTCGGCCCCACAAGACAGAGTGAGCTCCTGTCCTTAGCCCAGCTCTGCGACGCCAGCTGGATCCAATCATACTGGCTCTGCCTTTCCATTGGACTAATTCAGTGGCGTGGAGAGGGGGGATTTGCTGCTTGGGTAACAGTCTATCCTCCATAACAATCTAACCCAGGCTTTCGTGCTTTGCATGCAGCGTATGCAGCGCTGAGCACGATACCATAGTCTCTCAAGACTGACGGAGGCCTGCTAAATCCTTTAATGAGGATAGTGGGAGATAGTGCCATGCAGTGAAGGCAAAAGAGAGAGGCTTCTCGTAGCATTTTGGTGTTTGACATTAGCTCTGCCTTTCCATTGGACTAATTCAGTGGTGTGGAGAGGGAGGATCTGCTGGCTTGGGTAACACCATATCCTCCATAAAAATCCAACCCAGACTTTCGTGCTTTCTAGAACACAAGCCGGGGATGACCCTGTCAGTTCTCCAGACCCCAAATGGCCTCAACTCAACCGCCTGGCTTGAATTTTGGCTGCCTGATGCTGTCTGGTGGGCCAGCAGTCCTCCAGACCCTGGTCAACCCCAATTCAACCCCAACTTGGCACCACCCAATGCTCTCTGGAGAGGCTGCAGGGGTTGCTCCCACTGGTACTCCAGAGAGCAGCAAGCCTCCAGAAACAGAAGGAGGGGCTTCTGTTCTGGCCACTTGCATCTCTTTCAGGATCTGGCCATCCTCCCCACTCTGACCTGCCTAGGGGGAGTTGTCAGTGGTCAAAAAACTGTGTGTCATGACAATTTAGTTGCCTTGAGATGAGTGCCATGAAAGAGATGGAGAATTGCTGTGCTAGGCATTAAAATAAAGAACATGTTCTTTAAAAAAAATTCCCTTCCCTAATGTACTTTGAGCAGTGCTTTCCTAACCTTTGGCCCCCCAGGACTCACTTTTTAAAATAACACTCTGTTGGGATCCACTTAAATTTACCAGACATTTTTTTTTAAATAGCAACTGCAATATATGTTTTTAATAGCCACAGGGCTTTAAGAGTTAGTTATCTGATTTTTACAGCACCATTTGTTGACCCACCAAAAATGAAGTTGCAATCCATCAATGGATTCTGACCCACTGTTTGGGAATCACTGTAGAATATGCTGTATTTTGATTTTGACCTCCAGATGATTCTGCTGTTCCCATAAATATTACAAAAATTTAGAATACAGTACAGTACTGTAGTTTTTAAAAAGGAGCTGCACTGAGAGAGAAAATTAAGCATTTCTAAAGGACCAAAGGATTAAATAAATCATTTTATTTAAAAAAATACTGAAACAAATTAAATATCCTTATTTAGATGTTCTTATTTTGTACTGAATAAAAATATTTCACATGTTTTTGTTATGACATGAAATGGTCAATAAAGTGGTCCAGTTTTTATTCCAAACCTGTTAGCCTGTGTCTGGTATTGATAGTGCAAGAAAATATTTATCATTAATCCTGATGTGAAAGTGAGACAAGTTTACAGCTCTTGATCTTGTGAACTGTTTTTGACTTTTCCTGTTTTACAGGATGACAAATTCCTTTAAGTCTGACAAATCAAATGCTTACCTTGAAATGTCTCAAATTCAATTTTGGTTCACTATTACAGTCGTGCCTCACATAAAGAGCTTAATTCGTTCCGGAGGCATGCTCTTTAAGTGAAACGCTCTTTAAGTGAAGCGGATTTTCCCACAGGAAACAATAAAAAGCTCAGACGATTTATTATCTATGTAAAAATGATGAAAAACACTGTAACTGAATTCAAAACATGCATTCAATGTGCATGATCCTATGAAGTCCACTTAGGCTGCAATCCCAAAGGCACTTTCCTGGCAGTAAGCCCCATTTAACACAATGGGGCTTACTTCTGGGTAGAAATGGTTAGGAGGCTGTAATAAAAGATACTTTCCTAGGAGGCTTACCTGGGCTGTGGTGGCCAGTGGTGGCAGTTGGGGGCAGTTAGGACCAGCTGCCTCTGGCACCCCCAGGCTACTTCCCACAAGGTGGGGGCAGTTAGAGGCAGCAGCGCTGTCCGGCAGCCCTTTTAAACAACGTCCACACAGAGCATCAGAACTGCATAAGTGCTTGTTAAGTGAAGCGGAACTTGTTATGTGAACCAAGATTCTTTGGAAATTTAGACTTATGTGAAACACTCGTTATGTGAGGCACCACTGTGTTTTCCATCTGGCCTAACCCTCATCAGTTTGCAAAATTACAGTATTACAGGCTATATTACTGCAGTAAAAGCAAAAACTCTTGATGTTTGGGATATCCAGATTCTCCACCCTTATTTTTTAATTCTAATTTGAGTTTATTTATATTTTTCTATTTCAGAATTTTGTTTCATGCATCATTCTTTTCCTGTTTTGAAAGAGGAAGAAAAGGCAGGAGGCTACAATAAGCTGCCAGGAAGTAGCTGACTTCCCGCTGTGATCTTTATCCAGCAATTGACCTCCTGTAGCCTTAAGCAGCACATTATATTTTTAACAGCTTATGAACAAAAATGTATTGTATATATGCTGACAATATGCAAGAATACAAATAGCAAGGGAAGAGATATAACTTACAGGCCTACAAATGCATTATGGTGGATTTCATCTCTGCTTTGTTTCCTTGTTGTAAGAAGTGAAACTGAAGCATGAACAACAGGCTTGCTCACTTTCAAAATATGAATTACATAATTCAGTATACCATGCTTCTACAAACACAAATAATGGCACAAATGAGAGACTTTTGTAGGTGGCCATGCTAAATTTGTTCCAGTAACAACTACAGAATTCTGTGGAATCTGTCATGCATGCCACAAAATTGTTTCCAAAATAGAAGAGGCAGATAATCAACATGATCAACACTGCCAAGAGCATTTGATATGTGGTTGAATTGGGGCACAGGCTGCAATAGTGACAGGAGCATTAAGGCTGCAATCCTAAAGACACTTTCCTGGGGGTGTTTCCCACTTTCCTGGGAGTGTTTCACTTTCCACTTTCCTGGGAGTGCTTCCCATTGAACACAATGGGGCTTAATTGGAGTAGACATGATTAGGATTGTGCTCTGTGTTACTCTTTTTGAAGAACACTAGAAAATATACTGCAATCCTACCTAATTTGCCAAGTGGTGTTTACTGCATCCTGCGGGATGCCACAGAATGCCTCACCACAGCCACAGAAAGCCTCACCAGAGTAACATTTGTTCCCTTGCCCCAGGAAAACCTTTGCTGAGGTGTCAGGTATACCTGGACCTATAGAATAACAGAGATGGAAGGGACCTAATAAGTCTTCTAGTCGAACCCCCTGCCTGGAGCAGGAAATCCTCCTAGAGCAGGGGTCCTCAAACTTTTTAAAACAGGGGGCCGGTTCACTGTCCCGCAGACACCGTTTGGGGCTGGAGAGTGAGGGGACTTATGTAGGACAAAATGTAGGATGTCCTACATTTAATCCTACATTTTAAAAAATGTAGGACATGTTAAAATGAAGCAAAAATGCTTGTATTGCTTTTCTGTACTTAATTTCAACACTTTTGAAATTGAAAACTTTTTAATATGCCTGATTCTCACCCAGACATGCAAGACACCGTCAAAGCAGTTTCCAGCAACACATTACTTCAACATATTTTACTTAACATAAAAGTCTCTTACGTGTACCCGTAGTTATTCTGGATTGTAGGGTTAGGCTGCAATCCTAAAGACACTTTCCTGGGAGTAGGACCCATTTAACACAATGGGGCTAACTTTTGAGTAGACATGCTTAGGAGGCTGCAATCCTAAAGACACTATCCTGGGAGTAAGCCCCATTGAACATAATGAGGCTTACTTCTGAGTAGACATGGTTAGGAGGCTGCATGGAGGATAGGGGTCCTACCTGGGCTGCTGCTAGAAGCAGGAGGCTGGTGGGGGCACTTGAGGGCAGTTAGAGGCAGCAGTGCGCTGGCCCTTTAAAACAGGCTCCATGTGGAGCATCAGGGCTGCCTAGCGCACTGCCCATTAGGAAGCAATGCTTCCTGTTTCTCCATGCACCTGCCTTTCACGTCCCCAGATGACCTGGCCAGGTTGCTTTCAGGTTGCCTGGGGCTTGTTAAGTGAAGCAGGCTTGTTAGGAGGTGCACACGCCCAATGGGAATTTGTGCTTGTGATGTGAATCATTTGTTATGTGGGGTACGTTATGCGAGGTACCAATGTACAAGAATGTGCATGGTCTCATGGAGAACAAAGGCAACTTCAGTATTTGTACTTTGTGGTGACGATGTCCACTTGTTGTGGATTGGAGTTTCATCATCCTTCATGCATTTATAGTAACTATCATCTACTGTCAGATTCTTATGGGGGATATTTATATCAAGACTACTGCAGCTTTGGCAGCCACCAGAACACCTGATTACAAATGGTAGATTCAAAACAAAGGGTATCATGGAACTTTCTTCAGGAGCTGCTACTGATAGCAGATTTAACTAATGTGGCAGTCTAGCACCCAAGCAATATCTCCTGTTTATCATAGGCAATATGTATGACCAACATTCCTTTTAAAAAAAAAAAAAGTACAAGCATGTCCTGGAATCCATGGTATTCCCTCAGTGGTTAAAGACAGCAGATACAGGTGTCTCCATTTTCTGCCACCCCATTTTTGTTTCACTCTTTTATCACTCTTAAAATATACCCAGATGTCTGTTTTCATCAGAGAGAATCATCAGATTTTTTTTAAAGTGTAAATTGTCACATACTATGCCTTTGTTTATTTCAGTTTTATTTGGTATGTATTTTGGCTGTGTGCTAATAAATATGTGTTATTTAGACTTTTGCAAGTGTTATTTATGTCTTTTCTGGTGGCCATTTTGCATCTGCAAGCTGAAAAAGGCTGGGCTCCACTTTTCATCAGTTTTCACTTTTGTCGGTGCTCCAGTCCATAACCATCCAATCAGTGAAGGATGCCTGTACCAGAAAAGCCCTTCCACCTAACAGAGACATGCAAAACTCCACTTCCCTTGCCTCTAGAGCGTAGTTTGAGCTCAGCAGAGGCTGCATGCATCTACTTGTTGCCTCTGCCAAGATCAGAAGGAAGCTTATAGTGAAAATAAACAAACTAACAAACATGACTTCCACTGTTTGGAGGGAAAGAAACCTGGAAGAGACTTTTTCACTCCAATATTCATTCTGAGCCTGGCAGAGGAGACACAGGCAGACACGCATTATCTCTGATGGACTCAAAGATCCTCTGGAGGCAAGCAGAGTTCTCCTCATCTCCAGAAAGGGGTGCCTGCAGACTCAATCCATGATGTTAATCAACAGATTCAGAATCCACTGATACAAGGGGCCCCTGTACATTATAATCAGCCCCTGGGAATTCATAGAATCATAGAATCCTAGAGTTGGAAGAGACCTAGCAGGTCATCTTGTCCAACCCTAGTCATCATATATCACCATACCTAAAGACCTCACAGAGTAATTTATCAGCTTTAGTTTGTTATCCAGTGATTTTATTTGTTACACTGAGTAAGCTCAGTGAAAGATTATATGCTTGTCCACTTGAAGTTCAGCATGTCAATGGTCCAAGAGCAAAGTACCACAAAACAGAGTTAGTTATTGTTACCCATCCCAGCTCCTGCTAACCTAGCAGTTCAAAAGTATGCAAATGTAAGTAGAGAAATAGGTAACACTGGTGGGAAGGCAATAACCCTGTGACAAGTCTCTGCAACACATCAAAATATGGATCAGATGAATTCCAATCCGGAATAACAGACCTTGCCACCACATGGGACAAAAGATAAAGAAGTTACCTTCAGACCAGTAATCAGCATTAGTCAGTCTTTTGTCTCAAAACTATCTGGCAACACATGTTCTAAAATTAATCTTACCGTTACAAGTCTTACAACAGGAAACACTACATACTGGATAAATCTGACACATTTTTAAAGATCACAGTCTTCTGAAGAAAGACATATTTAGTATGCAGTGTTTAGTGTTTTAACTAGCACTCAAGTGATTTGACTCAAGAAAATATTGCAGTTCTGATGTAAAAGGCTTTGAGGCAATAACTGCATAGAGAGCAGGCAAAAAAATAAAACACAAGGCAGCTAGGGGTCAAATACGTGTGCCAAATTTCACCTTATTTCATTTTTGACCCTTTTTCCAACTAATCAAGCAGTTTACAAAAAATAAAAAAATAATTATGGAAGAAAAAAAATCTACCCCTTAGTTTTTACCTGCTTTGGACTTTTCTAGTATCAGAGGTTTCTGTCATACTTCAAGAGGCAACCACCATCCTTCTGTATTATTGAGAGCATCTTCATTCTCAAGTGACCAACAAAGAACTTGGCTGTGAATCAGTAAATTGCACTGCAGAGGCCACTTGATTTCCAAGTACAGTGGTGCCTCACATAAAGAGCTTAATTTGTTCTGGAGGCATGCTCTTTAAATGAAACGCTCTTTAAGTGAAGCAGATTTTCCCATAGGAAACAATGGAAACTCAGACAATTGGTTCCACAACCCCAAAAAATATTCATACTAAGTTAACTATTAATATTAACTAAGTTAATATTCAAAAATATTAACTGTATGAAAAAATTATGACAAAACACAGAACTGAATTAAAAACACTATAACATAATACAGATCACAATTACTGTAATAAAACACCATAATATTCTGAATGTTTAAAAAAGAAAAGAAAAATCTTTATGACCAAGGATGACAATTTTCACTAAAAGAGTCACTGGTGTCTTTTGGAGCATCTTTAACAAGGAACATCTCTCTCTCTCTCTCTCTCTCTCTCTCTCTCTCTCTCTCTCTGAGATCTATCTATGCAGTCTGCAACAGCAAAGGGGTCAGATCCTATGCTGTTTACTCAGAATCAAGCCCCATTGAATCCACTGGGGCTTACTCACAGGAAAGTGTGTAGGATGCAGCCTGACTCCAAGTTTGCATGAAGAGCAAGAGCAGAGGGGCCAGATCATATGCTGTCTCCTCAGAAACAAGCCACACTGAATCCTCTGGGGCTTACTCACAGGAAAGTGCACAGGATGCAAGCCTGATTCTTTCCATAGGATGCCAGCAGCAGCAGGAGATTGGCTTCTGCTTGCATTGAAAAGGGGCCAGATCCTAGGATGTCTCCTCAGAATCAAGCTCCATTGAATCCACTAGGGCTTACTCACAGGAAAGGAAAAGTACAGGCAGGGAAGTTGGGGGAAGAGGGTGGTTGTAGTGGAGTCCAGGCAGGGGGGACTTCCTTGGGGGGGAGAAGTCTTGTTTGGGAGGGCTCTAAAGGGAGGTGCTGAAGGAGTTTGCTGACTGCAGGAGGCAGCCATCTTTGTTGTTCGACTGAAGAGGCTCATGAGCTCCCTCTGCTGGCCTCTTCATGTACTGCAGGCAGGAGGAGAAAGTTCTGCCTCACTGCTACAGCCCAATGATTCTATGATTCTAACCCTTTAGGGCAGTGGTTCTCAATCTTCCTAATGCTGTGACCCCATTATAAGTTCCTCATGTTGTGGGGATCCCCAACCATAAAATTATTTTTGTTGCTACTTTATAACTGTAATTTTGCTACTGTTATGAATCATGTAAATATCCGATATGCAGGATGTATTTTCATTGTTACAAATGAAATGTGTGTTCTATGCACACATTGAACAAAATGGGATTTATTTCAGAGTAGGCATGCATAGGATTGGGCCCTGAGGCTGTCAGTGCGCGTGCAGCTACAGCCGGAGGTCTGGATAGCCTGACCTGGCCCCCTGCACCAGGGGTCTTAGGTGACCCCCAGGAAAGCTCTAGGCAACCCCCAAAAGGGTCCTGACCCCCACTTTGAGAAACACTGCTTTAGGGGCTGAAAAGAGGTGCAACGTGTTTTTGTCCTATACTTAACATGGAAGACTGACCAACATCCAGCCAATTTGGTGCTTGGTGCCTGGTGCATGGGGGGGGTTGTTGTTCGGAGGAAGAGGTTGCACTGGGGAGGATGTTGCGCATGGGAGGCTGATGTGCATAGGAAGATGTCGCACATGGGAAGTTGCGCATGGGGGGTTGATGCGCATGAGGGGTTGATGCGCATGGGGGGGTTGTTGCGCACAGGGGACTGATGTTAAATGGGGCTTACTCCCAGGAAAGTGTCTTTAGGATTGCAGCCTACTAACCATGTCTACCCAGAAGAAAGCCCCATTATCTTCAATGGGGCTTACTCCCAGGAAAGTGTCTTTAGGATTGCAGCCTAAGTAGACATCATAGGATCATGCACATCGAATGCATGTTTTGAATTCAATTCCAGTGTTTTGACGTCATTTTTACATCCAGTTAATATTTTGGGGTTGTGGAACCAATTTGTCTGAGTTTCCATTATTTCCAATGGGAAAATCCACTTCACATAAAGAACGTTTCACGTAACAAACATGCTGACTCACTCACTCATCAACGCCCTGCCAAAACCGCCAGGCCGAGAAGCGTAAAATTTGGGGTGGGTGTTCCTTCTGCGATCGAGGGGTGCCCTAAGAACCAGTTTTTGGAAATTCCAACCGGAAAGGGGTGAAAAGGGGCACAAGAAAGTATATTCCTCCCTATACTTTACATTGAAGATTCGGTGACTGAGGGATGTTCTGCCCCAATCCCCAGACCTAAAAGCATGAAATTCGGGGAGGGTCTTCCTTCTGTCACATGAACACCCATCAAGAACCAATGTGGAGAAATTTAACCCTTAAGGGGCTGAAAAAGGGTGCAATGTGTTTTTGTCCTATACGTAACATGGAAGACTGACCAACCTCCAGACAATTTGGTGCTCGGTGCCCAGTGCACTGGGGAAGATGTTGTTCGGAGAGAGGCGTTGCACTGGGGAGGATGCTGTGCAGGGGGGAGTTGCGCATGGGGGTGTTGCACATGGGGAAATGATGCGTAGGAGGGTTGATGCACATTGGGGGATTGATGTGCATGGGGATATGATGCGCATTGGAGATATGGTGCACACGGGGGAATGTTTTGCACAGGGGGAAGGACATGGGGAATTTTGCATATGGGGGTTGTTTTGCATGGGGGATTTGCGCATGAGGGGTTGGTGAGCATGGGGGTTTGATGTGCATAGGAGGGATGATGTGCATGGGGTGGATGAACATGGGGGATGTTGCACATGGGGGTAGATGCACATGGGGGTTGATGTGTGGGGGGGATTGATGAGCAGTGGGGGGTGGGAAATTTTACTCCTGCAATGTGGGTACGCTTTTCGCTAGTATCATAATAAAGTTATCCCTGCTAACTGGATAAAGAGGAACTTCTAAGTGGTGCTCCTCTTAGTTCAGCAGGGAAAGAATAGCCATTCCTGTTTGCATCAGCACAATTTCCTTAACAAAAAAGGGATACACAGTGCAAACATAAGTATGTTTACTCTGAAGTAAGTCCCATTGTATTCAATCATACTTACTCCCAGGAGTAAGAACTGGAGCCACAATTTTCACTTTTTTTACTGAATTAAATTTGATTTTGTTGTTACAGGGAAGGTGGTAACAAAATCTTCTTCGACTCTAGATAGAAAAGAGGTGCTTTAGCTATGTCACCAGCAGAGCAAATGAGTGGTGACCTGCTGAGGAGAAGGAGGCAGGTTTTTTTTCCAATTTTCTTTCTAAAAATACCTGGGGATTACATCACTTCTTGTTGTGACATCACTTCAGGCAACATTTTGAGCTCTGCAGTGGGCTACACCACTACTTTCATGAGGTTGGGTTACAGACAGTGATGGGATTCAAAGAAATTAACAACCAGTTCTATGTCCATCTGGCAGCCACTTTTAAATGGCTATTTTTAAACTTTATATGTCCTATCTCTTGTTAACAACCGGTTCTATAGAGTAGGTGCGAACCTGCTGGAGCCTGCTGGAACCTGCGAACCTGCTGGAGCCCACCACTGGTTACAGATCATCTTTAGGTCCTAACCCATCTAATGAAACATATGTTCTTCTCTAAACATTCCATTACTTATCCTGACAATTTTTTATAGATTTCTCTTGAATTCTTAGATAACTCTAATATATTCACATGTATGTAAAGTACAAGTTCTGTATTCAAATTATAATTAAATGCTCTGCACTAAAACACCTAACTTTTTCAAAATGTTGTTTGAAACATTTGTATTTTGTGACCAGAGTGACCATCTGTTTCTGTTCATAACTATAATTTCCTGATCAAAGAAGTAGTTGCTCAAACAGCAGTGTTTGCTCATTTGTTGCTTCTTATCTATTACAAGACTCTTTGTTTACACTAATGCCAAAAGAGAAATGACTGTAATTTTTTGAGAAACCTATCTCAATGAAAACTAGCAGTGAAAGTTTCTAAAGAAGTACAACATAATTTTTAGAAGGAGAGCTGGAAGTGGATTGCAACAATTTTTCCATAAAGGAAAAAAACCAGTTTCCATACACAGTACTGTAAAATAAATTGCTATCTACAGTAATCAAGGAGTTTTAGTTTGAATCCATCATCATGGAAGACAACTAAACCTACGCATTTTCATTTTAATCCTTTTTTTTAAAAGTTTAAATAATTTTAACACTGAATACTTTAAGCTCATTTTGATCTTTTTGCCTCTGAACCAGATGTTAGTCTTCTAACAAATGTTAGTCTTCTATAATCCACACTGCAAACATGCTACTGATTTGGTAGCTTACTAAAATGCATTTAATTCTCAACTTGTATAAAGAGGTTAAACATTAAACCCATCTTGGAGTTGGTTTCAAATTCTCACTCAAAAGAGAATTTACTTTTGTATATTATCTATATTAAAGATTTAAACTCTGTACAAAATTGGCCAAGTACGAACAGGTATGTAGAAGCTGAGCAAAGGCCCAGTTGTCAGAACCGTAAAAGTAGGTCCCATAAAGCTCCCACAGAAACTGCTTGCACAAAGCCTGCAATTCTAAGCATACTTTATGGAAGAGTAAGTCCCTTTAAAATTAATATGGCTCATTTCACAGTAAACAGGTAAACAGTAACAGGTTATGAATTAAATTTTGAGCCAGGTATGGGAATCCTGAATGGGAACTCATGGAATTTTGAGCCAGGTATGGGAATCCTGAATGGGAACTCATGGAAGCTGCAGTTAGAGTCCAGCTCTCCTATGAGTAGTAGCACCTGCTTCTGGAGAGCAAGGGTTTACAACTTTATACAATGGGATTTACTTCTGCATAAAGTATGTAACGCTTTTTTAAACAGCCCTACCTACGAGGGAAAAGCAGAATGCTTCTGTGATTTCCTCACACACTCAAAACGCACCAGGCTCACATCCATCCAGGCCTGGTCTACACACGCAGCAGCAGTCTGAGGTAGGCCGGCAGCACGGGCTGTTGCACTTCACAGTGCAGCCTGGCCTTTCTGAAGACCCAAGTTCAAGACAGACACCAACCTGCTTGTGATCTTCCTACGTCAAGGAGAAGGAGTCGTCCTGTCATCCATCCCCCTCTCCTGTTTCTGCTTGCAGGACATTCAGGAATAGACCCCTTCCTCCCACTGCCTCCCATCTGACGCCACCTTAGAACCAAATCCTATGCATGTCTTCTCAGAAGGCAGACCTATTAGAGTCAGTGGGGCTAACAACCAGGAAAGTGTAGCCTGAAAAACAAGTCTGAAGCTTGCCTACGCTGAAGTAAGTCTCAGTAAAGTCAATGGGGTTTACTCCCATGAAAGTGTAGCTAGGATTGTAGTCTAAAAGCTGAGACCTGAGTAGGTCTACTCAGAAGTAAGTTCCATCACAGCCAAGTCCCAGGAAACTTGAGGATAGCTTTGTAGCCTGAAAAAATAACAGTCCTTTAACAGCCCTAGCCATTAGAGTCAACGGGGCTTACTCCCAGGAAAGCGTGGATAGAATGGGAGCCTGAGAGGCCAGCCTTGGGCACCGTCTACTCAGACTCAGCCCATAACAGTCAGTGGGGCTGAGAGTGTGGATGGGGCTGGGCTGTCAAGCGCTGTCATGTGTAGACTGCAGCCTTCGCCGAAGTGGAAGGAGCGCTGGAGGCGGAGGAGAGAGCCGGGAGAGCGAAGCGGCGTCCTTCCCTCCCTCCCTCTCCACAGCCCCCAGTGGGCGGGCGACCCTGGAAAGGCCCTCGGACGGCGGCATCAGGAGGCGCCTCTGGCTGCAACCCTGTCCTCACTTACCTGGGAGGAAGCCCCACCGGCCATCATGGGGGTTGCTTCTGAGTAGACATGCTACGGAGGGCTCTCTCTGCCTCTGCCTACACCTGCCTCACCGCCGCCTCCGCCACGCAGGGGACGCCCTCGGAGGGACCAGACTCGCCCGCGGCACTGGCGAGGACCGAAGGGAAGGGAAGGGGAGGCAGCAGCCACTCGCTTACCTCGCAACGCGCCCGGCAACGCCAACGTAGCCGCCTCCGTCCCTCTCAGAGGTCTGGGGAGAGCGCCGCCCTGCCTCCGCTGCCTCCGCACACCCACAGCCTCCCTCTCGCCCCTACTGTCAAGGCCGGTGGATCAGCGCCTTCGATGGAGCCCCGTCAGGCGCGCGGCGAGCGGGGGGGCTCGAGCGCGAGCGCGCGCCCCTCCCCTCCCTGGACCGCGGAGTGCCGCAAACGCCGGGCGAAGAAGCCAACGGCCGGCGCACGAGCGCTCTGCTCCCTCCCGGCGCCTGATTGGCTGGGGCTGCGGAGGAGGGGCAGACACGTCCTCCGGAGGGGAGGGAGGGAGGCGGTCGTAGCACGTAGAGTACTGTGCGCGCTCGAGAAAGCGCTGTGGGGGAGCGAGTGGTCTTCCGGGCCGGGAGAGGCGATGGGGAGGGTCGAGTCGACGAACGGCACCATCTGTCGCGGGAGGGGCGGTCGCCTGAGGGGAGGGGAAGGCCGGCGGAGGGTCTCGTGGACGCGCATGGCTGTGAGTCAACCACGGCGGCGCGCGCCCCCCACACTCAGACGGGGTGGGGAGTGGACGGTACCACCTCGGGCGGGGAGGCCGGTGATGCCTCCTGCCTGAGGACTGCCACCCGCCAGCGAGGGAGCCGCGAAGGAACCGGGAACTTCGTCCCCTTTGGCCGGCATCAGTAAAAGAGCCGCTTCTCCGCCGTGAGCCGGGCTGGACGATGCCTGCGCCACCCCCTTGACCGAGAGAGTGGAGGGGCCCAGCCTCCTCATGCACGGATTTGACTGAGCACGGAGAGCCTCTGCAGAGAAGGAGCTGCAGGAGCTTCCCTGGAGAGAATAAACCCTCTGATGAAAGTGGAAACCTTTTTCTTATTATTTCTGCAAGGTTGGGCTGCAAAGTACAGTCCGTGGAGGTTCACTCAGAAACAAACCAGACCTCAATAAAGTTTATTCCAAAGGTCGGGCGTCTCAGTATTCTCCTTGGTTCTCTCCGTGTGTGGTCAGTCGGTGTCCTCTTTTTCCATTGCATGCGATTCTGTCTCAAAGCGAATCAGGCTGGCTTTTTAAATGGAAAGATAACTAACTCGCCCTCAAGTAGCTGCTCATGGCTAAAGGCAGGCAAGGTAAGCTTGCTGAGAAATGCTCCTGGAGTTCAGCTCTGCAGAATCCCCCTTCCCCAAGTAATCTCTTCTGATGGCCCATCTGACTTGAAAGTGACCGCAATCCTATTTGTGTCTACTCAGAAGTAAGTTCCATTGGGTTCGATGGGACTTACTCCCAGGAAAGTGCTCTTAGGATTGCAGCCTATGTGGTTGAAGCCACTTGCAAAGGAACAGCCTCTTGCATTATCACTGGCAGCATTTAATTTAATGCCTTATGGCATTTGACCTATTCCTCATCCCTTAGTTATAAGCATTGTTGATTAAAGTAGCATAATGTAGAACAGGGTGTCAAATGTTATTGGCCGGATGTGGCCCAAAGAAGCTCTTAGTCCAGCCCATGTAATAATTTGGCTCTCTCAGTTGTTGAGATGTCACTGCAAAATCAGCTGCCATGTGATAATTGGGCCTCCCCATATCTTGAAAATACAATCCAGATTTTTGTATTTTCTCTCTGCCTTTTGCAACAAATAAGTTGCAAATGGAAAAGTGCATATTTCTGGTTGTTATCTCTTGCTTAATGATGTCACTTCCACAAGAACTGGGTAGGGGGAGTGAGGTTGGATTATTATTAATGATATTTGGCCCTCTGGCTTAGAACATATTAAAAGCGCACACTTTTTCAAAATTGTTGCTCAGGTTGTGTAATATACCCATATTTACTCAAATCAAGTGCACCATCAAATGTAATGCGCACTCCAATTTTAAAAAGTTTTAGATTTTAAAAATGTTTACTGGCAATTGTAATGTACAGCTTCAAAGGAAGAGTAAAATTTAATTTTACTGCATACAACAATGAATTATATGTAGGGTGACCTTATAGAACAGAGGACAGAGTGCCTCTACCTTTAAGCATTGTATAGAAGAGGGAATTTAGGCAGGTGCTGCTTTTTAAACACTTCTGTGTTGAATTAAACCTGCCTAAATTCCCTCTTCTATGCAGTAGTTAAAGGCACAGGCAATCTGTCCTCCTTTCTATATGGTCACCCTGGTTATATGACAATAATATGACAATGTTATATTCATTATTGTTATGATTTATACAAGTTATACTTTATACAACTATATTAAAAATTTTTACAATATAGTAAACTATTAAACTAAGTACTGACCTGTTATAATCAAAATGCTATACTTGAATCAAATGCACTATCAAATCTAGTGCACACACTGATTTTGGAGATTTCTATTGATGATTGCCTCTACTTGCAAAGCAAATTATTCTAATATCTGAACCTAGCCACACAACCAAATAAACTGGATCAAGAGGTCACTCACTCTTTAATCATTCAGTTTTTGCTCCTATTTCCTCCCTGTGTTGACTATAATTTATAGATATACTATAATGTAAAGATAGCAGCATTCTTATCCGAAGTCTCTGAATGTGGATGTGCCGTTCCTGATTATTACAACTAACAAGAACATCAGAACTTCCTTGCTGTGTCAGACCAGAAGATGTACTGTGCACAGAAGCAACTTAACACTTTGTCTCAGTTTGCCATTTTTAAAGCCATATGCCAAAACACAAGTTAAAAATAATGTTTATTGTCTCTTATGTATTGCACCATCTTAAAGCAGTGTACCAAAGAACTTACTGTGACCAGTAGGGATGCATAAGAATTTTTGAATTAGTGGGGCAATCACTCTGTGATACTCTCTGATTTGCCACGTCCTTCCTACCAGCTGGAGTACCTTTTATTTTCTACCCACTCCCTACTGCTAACAAATATGACATTTTATGTATCCTCTGGTAGTACCCAGTGCCTGATGCCCCATGCCTGGTGGTGCCCTGTGCCCACTGCTCAGTGCTGCCCAGTGTCCAGTAGGGGTTGCCTGCTGGTGCCTGGTAGGGATGCCTGGTGTCCACTAGTGTCTGCTGTCCACTGGTGCCTGGTGGTGCCCACTGCCAGTGTACCCAGTGCCTGGTAGGGATGTCTGGTGCTCAAAAGGGATGCCCAGTGCCTGCTGGTGCCCAATAGTGCCCAGTGCCTGATGGTTCCCAATTCCTAGTAGGGATGCCCAGTGCCTGCTGCTGTTGTGCCCAGTAGTGCCCAGTGCCTCCTGCCTTCTGCAGGTGGTGCCCACCAGATGCCCAGCAGTGCCCACCAGTAACAAGCAGTACACCACCTGCTGCAGCCAATGCCCGCCTGATGCACAGTGGTTCCCACCAGTACCTATTGGTGCCCACCAGTATCAAGGGCCCACAAATATTCTTGAAATTTTACTTCCACAACAACAAGGAAATTCTGTTAACGTTAGGTGAAAAATGTCAGACATGAACAATGGGTGGTATTATGGACTGAGATTAAAATTTACATTAAATGTGAACATTAAAGAGAAATTGTATGAAGTGAGGTATTGATGATACATGACACTGGTTACACTAGCAAAAATATATGAAAAGATTCCAAATAAATGCTGGAATTGTAAGAGACAATAAGAAATGCAGTGAGTGTGTCCTGTATAGTATTAGTATTGGCATCCATCAGTCTCAAAAGACTATGGTATCATGCTCAGTGCTGTATATGAAACACGAAGTCTTGGGAAGATTAATGTGGAGGATAGGCTGATATCCAAGCAGCAAATCCCCCCTCTCCACGCCACTGAAATAGTCCAATGGAACGGCAGAGCTGATATGATTAGTTCCAGCTGTGTCACAGAGATGGGCTAAGGACAGGAGTTCACCCTGTCTTGTGGGGACCCGGGTCTCAAACCCTGGCCTTCTGGTTTACAGAGACAGTGTTTTAACCACTTGCGCCACCCACTGTCCTGAGGTGAAGGTCCTTTGATTCACCAACAATTACAGTCAATATTTAAAGTGTACAGTATTTGCAAATGAAACCAGAAGTTTTTCTGCTGGGAATGTTAGAAGATTCACAACACAATCCTATCCATGTATACTCCAAGGCAGAAATGTCCTCTTCCAGTTCCTCAGAGATATACCACCTCAGGAGCAGGTATAGTAATGAGTAGACCCAAAGGGCTCTATGATAAGGCCTGAGTAAGAATGGCAGTGCTGACCAAAAATCTGAGTTCTTGGCCATCCTAGCTGCAACCCCTGCCTCTCAACCTCAGGATATGGAACAAACTGTGGCTGCCCACAAACCTCAGGATACAGCAGGGCACTCCAAGAAGCCCCTTGTATTCACTGTAGAACAGTGGTTCTCAATCTTTCTAACGTTGTGACCTCTTTATAAGTTCCTCATGTTGTGGGGACCCCCAATCATAAAATTATTCTCGTTGCTACTTTACAACTGTAATTTTGCTATTGTTATGAATCGTAGTGTAAATATCCGATATGCAGAATGTACGTATTTTCATTGTTACAAATGAAATGTGTGTTCTATGCAAACATTGAACACAATGGGATTTATTTTAGAGTAGGCATGCATAGGATTGGGCCCTGAGGCTGCAATCCTATTCACATTTACATGGGAGTAAAGGCCACCCTGACTCTAATAGGATTTATTTCAGAGTAGGCATGCATAGGATTGGGCCCTGAGGCTGTCAGTCAGCCCCAGTGCATGCGCAACTACAGCCAGAGATCTGGCAAGCTTGACCTGGTCCCCTGCACCAGGGGTCTTTAGGTGAGCCCCAGGAAAGCTCTAGGCGACTCCCAAAGGGGTCCCGACCCCCACTTTGAGAAATGCTGCTGTAGAATGTACTGGCATCTCATCAGGGACTCCTTATAAGGCAGGCACCCAGTAGCGTCACCAGACTGGTGTGGCTGGTGTGGGCTGTATTGGGTGATGCGCTCCATTTGGGGTGATGTGCCGGAGGAGTTTGACAGTCCTTTACCAAGCCCCAGGCATCACCACGCCCATTCAGGCCTGCTCCAAGATGGAACAGCAGCCAAAAGCTGCCACTCGTCCTTGGAGCTGGCCCGAATGGCCAACTGAGGTGTACTGCACAGAAACACATTGAGCATGCCGAACAGCTTCAGAGGAGACTTCCTTAGAGCAGAGGAAGTCAGCCTCTGCACGGCCATTCAGCCTTGCTCAGGAGACAGAGCGGCAGCCGAATGGCTTCAGAAGAGTACTGCACAGGCACCAACACTGACGCCTGCACAGTCTCCTCTGAAGCTGAAAGGCTTCAGAATAGTACTGCGCAGGTGTCAGAGATGGTGCCTGTGCAGTACTCTTTCTGAAGCCAGTTGGCTTCAGAAACAACTGCACAAGTGCCGACGTTGGTGACTGCACAGTCCAGGTAGGGGGGTATGTGCATCCCAGGGGTGACACACAGACTTCTGCACTAGGTGATGCGCAGAGTTGTGTCACCACTGTAGGCACCACAGCTGTTCCTTGTTCAGTGTGATCTGAGGAGTGTCTCCTCAGGAGCAAGTCCTCCCCATGTGTCAATTACTTAGCATGCTATGGAACAGTTAGGTCAGCCCAGGCTTCCTGACTCTCTGGATGCAGCATAACTTTCTGCTCTGGATACAGAATAGCTAGGAGAGGCCAGTTAGGGCAGAGCAGTCTGAATTTGCTCTGGATTGTGCCCCAAGTAGGTCATCTAGTCCAACCCCCTGCCGGCTGCAGGAAATCCTCCTAGAGCATCTCCGACAGGAGGTCGTCAAGCCTCTGTTTGAAGATCCCCAGTGAGGGAGAGTCCACCACCTCCATTGGCAATCTGTTCCACTGCTGAACTGCCCTCACCATCAGGAATTTTTTCTGTATCTCCAACTGGAATCTCCTCTCTTGCAGTTTGTACCCATTGGTTCTAGTTCTGCTTTCAGAAGCAGCTAAGAACAAATGAGCCCCTTCCTCCATATGACAGCCCTTCAGGTATCTGAAGGGGGTGATCATGTCTCCTCTCAGGCTTCTCTTCTCCAGGTGGAACATCCCAAGTTCCCCCAACTTTCCTCGTAGGGCTTCCCTTCCATCCACTGATCATTCTTGTCACTCTCTGCTGGACTTGCTCTAGTTTGGCTGCATCTTTCTTAAAGTGAGGTGCCCAGAACTGAACACAGTACTCAAGGTGAGGTCTAACCAATGCAGAATAAAGAGGAACTATAACTTCATACAACTTGGAAGCTACAGTCCTCTTCATGCAGCCTAAAATGGCATTATCCTTCTTAGCAGACACATCTCACTGCGACTCATGGTCCGCTTGTGATCCATGGCGACTCCAAGATCCTGCTCACATGTTGTGCTACCAAGCCAAGTATTCTCCATTTTATAACTGTGTTTTTTGTTTTTATTGCCTAAGTGCAGAACCTTGCACTTCTCACTAAGTTCATTCTATTTGTTACAGCCCAGTATTCCAGTTTGTCCATATCCTTCTGGAGGTTTCTCCTGTCTTCTATTGTATTTGCTACTCCTCCCAGCTTGGTGTCATCTGCAAATTTGATCAGGCTCCCCCATATCCCTTCTTCCAAGTCATTGATGAAAATGTTAAAGAGAATTCGGCCCAAGACAAAGCCTTGGGGCACCCCACTCAAAACCGACCTCCAGGTTGACGCAGAACCATTTACTAAAACCCTCTGAGTGTGGCTGTCGAGCCAGTTGCAGATCCACCTAACGATTGCCTCATCTAGCCCATATTTTTCCAACTTCCCAATTAAGTTGTCATGTGCGACCTTGTCAAATGCTTTGCTAAATGATATCCACAGCATTGTCACTGTCCAGTAAGCTCGTAACCTGATCAAAAATGAGATCAGATTTGTCTGGCAAGATTTATTCTTGGTAAATCCATGCTGGGTTCTTTTGATCACTGAGTACTTGTCTAGATGTGCACAAATTGTGTGTTTTATGATTTGTTCTAATATCTTCCCCGGGATTGAAGTCAAACTGACTGTTCTATAATTTCCCGGGTGTTCTTTTTTCCCCTTCTTAAAGATTGGGACTACATTTGCCCTCTTCCAGTCCAGTGGCACTTCTCCACTCCTCAAGGATTTCTCAAAGATGATCAACAGAGGCTCTGCAAGGACATCTGCGAGTTCCTTAAGAACTCGAGGATGCAGCTCATCCAGTCCAAATGACTTGAATTCATTTAGGCCAGTTAAGTGGTGTTGAACCCATTCTCTGTCAATCATAATCTGCTATTCTGCACCATGCATGTTTCCATTACCTCTTTGGGGATACAAGCACATCCCCGCATCAGCCAATGATCCCGCACCCCAATTTGCACAGCCCTCCTTCTGAGAATAGACGGACGCAAAGTAGGAGTTGAGAAGTTCCGCCTTCTCCTGATTTCCAGACACCTGTTGTCCATCTTTGTCAGCCCCACTCCCTCGTCTCTCCTGTTCCTTTGGGCATATCTAAAGAAGCTCTTTTTGTTATCCTTGACTCCCCTGGCCAGCCTCAGCTCATACTGAGCTTTAGCATTCCTGACCCCCCTCTCTACAGGACCGGGCTATCTGCCTGTACTCCTCCCTGGGGATATTTCCAGTTTTCCATTGCCTATCTTCTCTTTCTTTAACTTCAGCTGATTCCCAAGTTGCTTGTGGAGCCAACCTGGTATTTTCAGGTTTTTCCCCCCTTTCTTTTTCATATGAATTGTTTCTGACTGTGCTTGTAGAAGCTGCCTCTTAAGGAGCTCCCACCCATCTTGGGCCCCTGCTCCTGTTAGTTCATAAACCCATGGGATCCCACCTATGACTCCTCTAAACCTGTTGAAATCAGCCTTCCTGAAATCCAATATAGAGGTTTCACTGTGCACTCTTTTTATTTCCCACAATAATCTAAATTCCAGCAGCTCAGGATCGCTTTCCCCAAAGTTCCCACTACATTGACCCGGTCAATCAGTCCTTCATGATCAGTTAAGATCAGGTCAAGGATGGTCCCTCCCCTCATCATTTCCTCCACCTTCTGGACCATGAAGTTATCTTCCAGGCTCATCAGGAATTTTTTGGAGCTTCCATGTTTGGCTGAGTTTGTCTCCTAGCAAATGTCTGGATAGTTAAAGTCCCCCATTACTACTACCTCATATTTCCTTGCAATGCCTTCCAGTTGCTTCAAGAAGACATTATCTACTCCTTCTCCTTGGTCTGGCGGTCTATAATAGATGCCCACCACAATGTTTTGTTTCTTGTTTATCTCCCTAACCTTTACCCAAACGCACTCCACAGGGATATCCGGACCAGTTTCCTGGATTTCAGAGCAGGTATATATGTTCTTGACATATAATGCTACTCCGCCTCCTCTTTTGCTTCTTCTGTTCCTCCTGAACAGCTGATAGCTTTCCATTTGTGTGTTCCAATCATGGGAGTCATCCCACCAAGTTTCAGTTATTCCTATCAAGTCAAATTTCCCTTCACTTGCTAAAAGTTCTAGCTCATCTTGTTTATTTCCCAGGCTCTGTGCATTTGTGTAAATGCAACATAAGCCCTGGAGGTTGCAACTCTCTGCACTTTCCCTCCATTTTTTAAGGCTGGGCCCCTCGAAACATTTTTGAGTTACAGCCGTGCCCTGGCAATTTCCATCCAGAGCATTTTCTTTATTCCTAGGTTCCCTTTGGACGTAACCTACCCCTTCTTATTTAGTTTAAAGCCCTCCTGATCAGGTTGGCCATCTCCCATATGAAGACACTCTTCCCCCAACCTGTAAGATTTAGTCCATTCTTTGCTAGGAGTCCCTCCTTGAGGAAGCTGACCCCATGACCCCAGAATCCAAATCCTTCTCGATGACATCATTTTTGAAGCCAGCTATTGACCTGGAAAATTTTGCCATCTCTCCGAGGACCGTGGATGAGAATACCATTTGGATATTCCCCAGATCCTTAATCTTCCTCCCCAGAGCTTCATAGTCCCCAACTCTTTTTTTTAATTTTGCTGAGCAGCATCGTTCATTCCTAAGTGGATTAGTAAGAACGGGTGGCGATTAGCAGGCATGATCATCCTCGGTAGCCTCTCCGTGATATCCATGAATAAAAGGTAAAGGTCTCTTGCAGGTTGCCCTGAAAGCCGTGACTGGCTGCTGGTTGCCCTGCTGCCTAAAACAGGCACCAGACCCAGCTGTTGGGTGTGGTACTCATCCCATATTCAAGCCGTGAGCCAGCGCTGTCTGAAGGTGTTTCTCTGGTCACATAGCCAGCATGACTGCACAGTATCCTGTTTACCTTCTCACCAAGGTGGTACATATTTATCTACTTGCATTTGCATGCTTTTGAACTAATAGGATGACAGGAGCTCTAATCTCTTGCTCTGTCTTGTAGCACTCTGGTCTTGAACCTTGGCTTGCCAGATGATAGGCACAGAGTCTTAACCAGCTGAGCTATTACACTCCTTAAGTGTATAATAGGAATATCTTCAGTCTGTATCAGTGATTCTCAAAGTGGGGGTCATGACTTCATTTGTGGGGGGTTGTAATTTGGCACATTTTGGAATGTGGCACTGGGCACCACCATCTGAAATGCGGCATCAGGCTGATTTCCTTAGAGCAAGGGCACAATCCAGAAGTGCACTTGGGTTACCCTTTCTATCACTGGGCTGGCCCAACTGCAAGATGGGCCACCCTAGTTATTCTGGAAAAGTCTTGGGGCAACCTAAAGCAACACAGGCTGCCCCAAGACAGGTGGACCTGGGCTGCCCTAGCTGGGGCAGCCTAGGCAGTTCAGGAAAGGCATGTTGAGGGCATGTTTAGCATTGCCTAGGGCAGAGCAATTACTCTATATCCAGAGCCTGTTTCCAGGGCAGAAATTCCCTCTTCCAGCTCCTCAGAAATTCCCTCTTCCAGCTCCTCATACCACCTCAGGAGTAAGTATAGTAATGAGTAGGCCTGCTTTTAAAGATGTTAATGTTTAACATGTAAAATATAAAGAACATGAAAGTTGGTGAGCAGGGGCAAGAAGTAAAATCCCCAAAATTCAGAAAAAGAGTAGCATAGAAGCAAGACTGGAAGAAGCCTGCATGCCATATGGAAGCCAGGTTGGTGAGAGCCTTAGGCAAAGCCTTGTACTGATCCACTCATGACAGACTCCCTGATGGTATGCTGGGTAATGAAAATTCATAGGTTGGCCTGGATTGGTCCAAAGGGGTCCATAATAAGGCAGATTAAGAATGGTAGTGTTGACAAAAAAAATTCGAGTTCTTGGCCAGCCTATCTGCAACCCCTGCCTCTCAACCTCAGGATACCGCACAACTATGGTAGCCCACTAACATACAGCAGGCTGCTGGGGATACAGCAGGCCACTCCAAGAAGCCCCTTGTATTCACTATAGACTGTACTGGCAGTCGCATTAGGAACGTCTTATAAGGCAGGCATCACAGCTGTTTCTTGTTCAGTGTGACCGGGGGGGGGGGGTCTCTTCAAGACCAAACCCTCCCCAGGTGTCACTGACTTGGCGCCTACTTAGCAGCCTACTGCTCTGGAGTACTACTGCTCTGGAGCAGCGAGGGCAGCCCAGGCTTCCTGACTCTCTGGATCCAGCATAACTTTCTGCTCTGGATTCAGAATAGTTGGGGCAACCCAGCTAGGGCACTCCTCACTCTGGATTGTGCCCTAAGTCTCATTGAACTCAGTGAAACTTACTTCTGAGTAGGCTTGAAGGAGCTCTGGCACAGTTAGGTCACTTCCTATTTGATGTCACTTCCAGCCATAACAACACTTTTTGTGGCTCCTGGACAGATTGTCATTCTCAGAAAGGGTCCCGGGTTTCATACTCAAGGACTGGTCTATATTGTTCATAATCAGTGCTATTTTCTGGAAAATAGGTGCTGGTTCTCACCTCTGTGTGTGTATTTCTGACAAGATCTCTGTGTAGGCACAGCTTGTAGCTGCTGCAACAAAGGGGCTTTTAACTGCAATGAAGACAGTACCAGCTACAGAGGTTCTAGTATTCACACAGAGGTGCCGGTATTCCATACGGTACGAGTATGTACTCCCTCAAAAAGACCGCTGTGTATAATAAGTACTGTTTGGGTATACTTCACAAAGCTGGCTAACGGGTTTTGTTTGGGTTGACTGGAATAAGGTTGGAGCAGATAATTCAATTTAATTCTCAAGAAAAATTTCTAAAAATAAATTTAAATTGGTGATGAGCACAACCATTTTTAAGTCATTAGTATGGGTAAGATATGTTGATGACATTTTGTCATATTGAATAAAGGAGAGGAGGAACTGTCTTTTTTCTGAATTTTCTTAATAGTACGTATCAGGCTATTCAATTTACAGCGGAGATGAAAAAGATGGAATGGTCAAGAAAGATGGAAGTTAGAATATAGTGATGAACTAACTGGGGTTAAGAGTGACCAGCAATTGGCTACTTAAAAATACTTGACTATAAAAATCTTCAATCTTTCCCTAACATTCAGATAGGCCTAAGATTTAGTCAAGGGAGGAGCACTCACCTATGTGTTGGGTGCTTTTTTCCTGTCCTTTTGGCTTAGAAGATAGTAAGGTATACTATATGTTTGGATAGGGTAGTCAGACTCTTCATAAAGTCATACACAGTTGGGGTGAAATGATGGGAATTTTTTTTTCAGATCTTTGGATTATGGTCTGTGAACGAAAGAATGCATTTCTTTCTAGTTGACAATTCTGCCCCACAGAAGCCTCACTTTGCATATTAAACTTTGCATTCAAATGTCACCAGCAATAATTGGTTGGTAGTAAGGCTGTGGGTGGCGCAAGTGGCTAAGACACTGTGCCTGTTAACCAGCAGGCCAGGGTTCAAGACCCGGGTCGGCCCCACAAGACAGGGTGAGCTCCTGCCCTTAACCCAGCTCTGCGACGCCAGCTGGATCAAATCGTATTGGCTCTGCCTTTCCATTGGACTAATTCAGTGGCGTGGAGAGGGGAGATTTGCTGCTTGGGTAACAGCCTATCCTCCATAACAATCTAACCCAGGCTTTCGTGCTTCGAATGCAGCGTATGCAGCGCTGAGCACGATACCATAGTCTTCCAAGACTGACGGAGGCCTGCTTTTAAAGATGTTAATGTTTAACATGTAAAATATAAAGAACATGAAAGTTGGTGAGCAGGGGCAAGAAGTAAAATCCCCAAAATTCAGAAAAAGAGTAGCATAGAAGCAAGACTGGAAGAAGCCTGCATGCCATATGGAAGCCAGGTTGGTGAGAGCCTTAGGCAAAGCCTTGTACTGATCCACTCATGACAGACTCCCTGATGGTATGCTGGGTAATGAAAATTCATAGGTTGGCCTGGATTGGTCTTCTAGTGGGTGTGAGCAATTGTAGAGCTGTATGAGAACAGTGTTATTTTATTCAGAATCAAGCCCACTGAGTTCAGAAAGACTAGTGCTGCAATTGTTTTACTCACCGGAAGCAAATGCATAGGCACTTCAGCCTGCATAGGCAAGACCTTCTCACAGTCAGCAATCCACTGGAACATGCAACTCCCCTTCAAAAGTCCCTTTGAGGCATTACAGCAAGATATGGGGCGGAGAGACTACAGGTCTGTCTCATTTCTGAGGTCTGTGATCTCCCTTCTGAATTACCACAGACAGATGGAAATATGAAATGACTTGCTGTCCCAGAGAGTCAGCACAAAATACTGGAAAGCCCTGTGTCCATTGTGTGACTACATACTGGATCTGACATTTGCCAGTTATTCATAAGTGGATCTATGAACAGAGAAAGTGTCTGTTAGGCAGGATGTGTTAGTTTGAATTGGGAATCTGTGGTATGACTAACTTTACTTCCTATTCTACCAGACAATTTCTGCTTCAGGATTTCCATCTGCCTTACACTCAATGTCAGCAAGAATCAATACCAAAACCTCTGATCAGAATCCCAAACAAGTTGATACTATGGCATATGGCATATGTCCTCTTTTTCCAGGACACATCCACCTTTTTAGCTTTTTTCTGGAGAAAATCTTCATTGTCCCTCTTTTCTTTGTGAGCAGATAGCATGTAGTGTTCTTGTAATTAATATGAAATAATTTATATATAATGGTTTTAAATTTAATAATATGTCATATAGTATCTAAATTAACAGTATGAAAGCAATATACTGTATGAGTTTCTAGCTTTTATTTTGTCATGTCCTACATTTCTCTTGAGTGTCCTACATTTGGGGGTGGGATTTGTCTTCTTTTGTGCTTATGACCTCTGGTCGTCCTTTACCATGGGGAAGGGCTAAACAATGGGGATACACAATAATTTTTATGTTTCATCATTCTATCTGTTTTAAAGCCCATTTAGGCCCAGACCAGAAATGCTGTCATTAAGTGGCAAAATGCATCAGTGAGTAACATCTATGAGAGATTTGTGAGAATACATTCACAGCAATCTGACATTAAAAGGGTGTAATCCAAACCTAGGCCAGTATAACTTCATTGGTCTTCTGGTTCCCACAGTGATGCAGGGAGGCAAGCTTAGGGAGGCAACCATTCCCTTCCCCAGGAATGGTGCAGAAGGCCTTACAGCACTTCTGTGAGATACCTAACTGGGGATTAGTATTAGAGCCAAAATTGCTGTAGTTCCTCCTCCAGCACTGACAATAATCCTTCAGCAGATACCTTCAGTTATCCCAGAAATCAAAAGGACATAATTCACCGTTCCAAATTGTACAGGCAAGTTTTTTGTTCCTTTCTGTTTCTCAACCAAGAAAGCGTGGTTCCCCCAAGCTGTACCTCTGTTCAAAAACTTTGGTTTCCATCCCTCTTATTGTCAAAATCCATGACTTGGTCAGCAGTGTCCACTTACTGATTGTGGCCATCATCTCAGCATCACCAACCCAACTTGGAGTCAGGGAGGGAAACCAAAAGCTCATGGGAAAAGACAATACATTGGTACAATTCATGGTATCCGAATGGCAGGCGGCCAAGCATGCCTCCATGTTCTTTGCTGTTATCTCCCACTAACGGCACAATCCTAACCAATTTAGGCTGGCATAACTTACTGGTCTCCTGATTCCCATGGTGATTTGAGGAGGCCAGCACATTTTTACACTAGCCTAATCCACACAGGAATGGTGCAGAAATGCCTTAGTCATAAGGCATTTTCTGACACCCCCAAGCTCAGACAGGACTTATGACAGCCTAATTTACATGTGCATTGTTGATGAAAATTGGTCTTGCTGAGAGGTTTTCAATTTAAAAAGTAATATAGTGTTGAAATGTACAGGAAAGCAATATGGGTATTTTTAGCCTTTATTTTAATATGTCCTACATTTGTCCTACATTTTATTGGGTTTCCTACATTAAAAAAAACACATCAGGAATTTTGCGTGGATGTCAGGAATTTTGGGGGACTTTGTCCTCTTTTGGTGGTTCGGGAATCTGGTCACTGTGATGTTGGGCCATTGTTCTGCACAAAATAGGTTCCTTCTGACTGCTTCTCTCTGTTCTTTCTTGGATTGTGCCAATGACCTTCTGCGGACTGACAAGCATGACTGTAAGCGCTTTGTCTTTGCTTGCCAGTCTCCAACACATGAATGATCAGTTATGGCAGGCTTTTAGAAAGACAGTTAACTTAAGGACTGTACAGAGAATAAATAAACTCTGGGCGTATGAAAGCAGGCTTGGTTTTGAAGCAATAGTATTTATTTAAAAATAGTAATTAAAAAAGTTCCCTTGCTTTATTGAAGATGCATGCTTCAAGTGCGATATGCTTTCCTTGGATGAATACGCACAAGCTGTTTTTCTTTGGATGTGTTCTAAAAATGTTGAAAACAGCTTGCACATAGTACAGCTGGTTTCTATGCGATATGCTTTTAAGGGCAGAAAAGGACTGTCCTGCATTGTTTTTTTCAATGTCTTGAATAGGCATCTCTAGGAAAATTACCCCCAGCAAGCTTGCTGCGTTTGGAACGCCTGCTTTTGGAAATCTAGGTGCACGCCATTTCCAATGGCCAGCTGCAGTGACTACTTACAATAAAGGGATGTCAGACTGTTGGCTACTGTCATATTTTTAAATTGGTTTTCTTGCAGTTACTATATTTACTTGAATCTACTGTTCACTTTTTCCAGCCAAATTTAGGCTACAATCCAGAGTAACTATGGGACCTTTTATACTGACATAGTTATGGTGTCACCTATGGGAAATGCATAGAACAATCCAGAGTAAGTGCCTCTTACATCTTTTTATAGTTATTCTGGCCTGTAGGGTTTGTCTCCAAAACCAGGATGCACATTAGATTCAGTGGTGCATTAGATTTTGAGTATCTAATGCAGTGGTGCATTAGTTTTGAGTATACTAAATACAGTATTTTGATTATACTGTGAGTGTAGGTCAGTATTTCCTCCACTGCCTTGTGGCTATACCCTTTTATGGGAAAGGCTTCAGGAGTCAACCTTGAGGAAAAATCCGGAGCTGGAGTCCCGAAAGCAGTTCATGACTGTGTTACAATCATGTTCTGGTAACTCCTGCGACACAGCTGGAACCAATCGTATCAGCCTTGCCGTTCTGTTGGACTATTTCAGTAGCGTGGAAAGAGGGGATTTTCTGCTTGGGTAACAGCCTATCCTCCGTAATAATCTACTCAGGACTTCATGCTCTGGAGAGGACACTGCAGCCTCACATACAACGTCAAAACACGGGAAGTGGCAGTTATCGGTTATGAGTTGTTGCTTGATTGGCGCAGAGCATGATGTCAGGGGCTACCTCCGACAGTGGGAGAGGTCATCATACCTCATTGGGCAGCTACTGCCCACCTTAAGCTGGGCAGCCCCCAGCCAGTAAAGAGCTGTCAGTAAGGTGTTAACCTCACTGGGTGCGTGGGGTTTAGGGTGAAAGCCAACAAGCAGACTGACAACTCTGCACCATGCAACAAACATAAGAAAACTTCAGCCCTAAAGTTGGGCACTTGGAATGTTCAGACAATGACCCCCGGGCTTTCTGACAATTTGCAAGAAATAGATGACATATGTAAGACAGCTATAATTGATATGGAGCTAAGCAGACTGCAGATGGACATCGTTGCCCTTCAAGAGACAAGGCTGTCAGACTCAGGATCTATTAAGGAGAGAAACTTCTTATTCTTCTGGCAGAGAAAACTATCAAAGGAGACTAGGGAATATGGGATTGGCTTTGCAGTTAGAAACACCCTACTTGGATCCATTATTCTACCTATTGGAGGAAGTGAAAGAATTGGCCCTAAAAAATAAATTTCAGAAAATCTAAAGTCTTACCCCGTGGAGGTGATCTATGTATGACATTAAAATCTATATAAAGTTTCATAAGGATTGGAAAAGTTTCAGTGGTGTCACGTACAGCTTAAAGTTTTGACTACACTGGACATGTGGAAAAAGCCAGAATTCCTATTATTGCAGATTACAATGCAATCCCGAAGATTGAGAAGTAATATAATTCACGTCATGCTCTTCAGAGGCAAATCATGCAGATCCATTCCACAGATCCAGAAGGAAAAGGTTCTTCAAGAGAAGTTAGAGGATCTTTTTGACATTGCTCTTGCCAATGTGCTTAGGATGATGACCATGGAAGAGGACAAGTTATTCTTGCTAGCCCAGTGAGAAAAAGGTAGGTGAGGATACATGAATGGTATAGACAAACAATTGGCAAAAAATGACCTTTTACTAATGAAGACGAAGTAAAATTGAAGAGAAAGATATCCAAGGCAGCAGTAAATGCTTTCTCTCATCATCAATGGTAAAGGTACCATTGAGACTTTGGTTTCACTCTCCTTTTTTGAAGCTGAGACAAGCTTACCAGTGAAAAGGGAGATGCAGAGATCCTTACAGAAGGAAGGAACAGAAAGACCTCTAAAGCGATTCAAAATAAAAAGTCCACAACACTTTGAAACCAAGGCTCTTCAGCAAACAGTGGCAGATTATGTTACCCATTCATCTCTTCAGTTTTTTGAAATCCTCAACTTGCCAACTGAGTTCTTAGAAGTTGATCCACAGGGATGGGAGGATAGGGAAGACTTCCAGGCAGCTAAATCTGTTGCTATGAACTTGAGAGTTGTAAATGACATTGCTGAAAGAGCTGTAGCTCTAATGCAGATGTTTAACAAAATCTTAGCCAAGAATGAAGATCAAAAGCAGTACATTTTGTACTTACTGTTGGTTTTTTTCAGTGCAATAGCTTTTCTGGGTTGCTTACACACTTAGCAGTATCATATATTATTGTATAGGCTTATAGGGTTGTATAAGAATGTACGGATTACATATTTTTATATACACAGTATATAAAATGTTATATATTTTCAATGTTTCAATTTTCCTCTTTTTCAATATCAATGTGACACCTTTAAATATTATTGAAATAAAGTGAAGTTTTGCACACAGGGCTTATTTCTCATGTAGTTCAATATAGGGGGGTAAGACTTCAACATTTTTTTTAAAAACCCATTACTTTGAGGACCACCCTACTGTCCCTGCAGCTACAGTCATCAGCAGGGCTTGTCACTCTTATTAGCGCATTTGCACCAACACTATCTATCATGTTCAGACCCATCCTCCCAGTCCCCCTCCTGCTGTTGTTCCTTCCTCTTTTTGGCCAAACCAGCATCACACAACAGCTTCAGAGAAGAGACACCAGGTGTGTATCAACAGGTTCTTTGTATTTCAACAAGTTGGTTTCATAAACAGATATTTACATTCAATGCTTCCTCAATGTCCATAGTCTATCTTTCTTTCCAGGTTCCTTCACCAAGAAGCAGAGTATTCCACATTTGCCAGATCAACATAAAGGTAAGTCCAACAAAAAGTGTCCAGCTAACCCCCTCCCATTTGTCTTTCAGGCAGAGCCATGAACCAGCAGGTGTCCAGCACTCTCTCTAATGGTGTCTCCCTCAGCTCCTCCACACCCCCTTCTGTTTTCCCACTCTTTTCCCCTTTTATCCCCATCTCCCTCCTCCCCTTTCCTTTCCTCTTCCAGGGGAGATACAAAGCCCCTCCTTGTGCTCTCAAGTGGCTACATCCTGTTCCTTCTAGGACCTCCTCCCAGTGAAACCTTCAGAGGGGCCTCACCACACTATCATCCTCAGCAGAATCCAAAGACAAATTCTGTGATGATCTGGCTGCCACTATCAAGAAAATCCCTGAAAAGAACCATTGTTTATTCTTGACGATTTTAATGCAAGAGTTGGATCTGACCATTGTTCTTGGCCCGCTTGTCTAGGTCATTTTGGTGTTGGGAAGTTGAATGAAAATGGCCAACGCCTGCTGGATTTTGCATCAGCAATACATTCTTTAACACAAAGCCTCAACAAAGAGTCTCTTGGAGACATCCAAGATCAAAGCATTGCCACCAGCTTGACTTGATCCTCACCAGGCCCTCCAGCCTTCCCAGCATTGAGATCACACACAGCTATCAGGGTGCTGATTACAATACAGACCACTCCTTGGTGTGCAGCAGAGTAAAACTGCAAACAAAGAGGCTGCAACACTCAAAGAAGGAAGGAAGACCTTGAATCAACATCCGCAAGACCCGCAATATGGGAAAAGTGAAGGAATTTGACCAAGCTCTCAAGGAATCTCCCAGGCCTAGCTGAAGCAAACACTTCTGAATGATGGGAACATTTCAAGAATGCTGTTTATAATACAGTGGCACCTTTATGTAACAAACGCCTCACGTAAAGAATGTTCCACATAACAAACAAAAATTTCTCTAGGATTCTGCTTCATGTAACAAACTGTGCTTCATGTAACAAACACACTCATTGGTAGTTGTGGCAGACGTACTGGCCAGCAGCCCGTTTAAAAAGCATCTGGGTTGCCTAACATGCTTGTCCATAGCAAAAGCTACACTTCTGCACTGTTCTTCTCTGACTGGGCGTCCGGGAGATAACAGCAGTGGAGACGAGGTTAGCAGCTCAGGGCTAGCCAGAAGGGAGCAGGGGAGAGAGAGGCTCAGGATGAAGAGAAGGAGAAAGTGGGTTTCTTTGTAGGAGAAGACACTTTGAAGGTGTCTTGGATTGCAGCCTCCTAACCATTTCGATTGTGTTAAATGGGTCTTACTGCCGAGAAAGTGTCTTTAGGATTGCAGCCTAAGGCTGCAATCCTAAAGACACTTTCCTAGGAGTAAGTCCCATTGAAAACAATAGGGCTTACTTTTGAGTAGGCATGGTTAGGATTGTGCTCTAAGTCAACTTCATATGATCATGCACACTGAATGCATGTTATGAATTCAATTCCAGTGTTTTGTCATCATTTTTACATCCAGTTAATATTTTTATATGAATATTTTTGGGGTTGTGGAACCAATTTGTCTAAGTTTCCATTATTTCCTGTGGGAAAATCCGCTTCACGTAAAGAATGTTTCATGTAACAAACATGCCTCAGGAACAAATTAAATTTGTTACACGAAGTGCCACTGTACCGCCTTGTCAGTTTTTGATAAGGAGGTTAGAAAGACAGCAGATTGGTTTGAAGCCCACTCAGAGGAGCTAAAGCCAGCCACTGTGGAAAGGAGGAGAGCTCTAACTGCATATAAAGCCTGTTCCAGTGAGTGCAACCTACAGGTTCTGCAAGCTGCTCGTAGCAAAGTCCAACAGACCGTCAGGAGATGTACTAACAATTATTGGCTGCAGCTTTGCTCTCAGATCCAGATAGCAACATCAAGCGTATGTATCAAGGCAACATCAGGCAACATCAAGGGTATCTATGATGGCATCAAGCAGGCCCCAGGTCCAACAGTGAGGAAATCTTCCCCTCTGAAGTCTGCTACAGGCAAGGTTATCCAGAACTGAGTGCAGCAGATGGTATGCTGGGTGTAGCACTACTCCAGAGAAAATGTAGTAACTGAAGAAGCATTAAACAACATTGAGTGCCTCCCTGTCTTGGAGGAGCTTGACAGTGAACCAACTTTAGAAGAACTAAACGCAGCCCTAAATTCCCTTGCTTTTGGCAAAGCACCTGGGAAAGATAACATCCGTGTCGAAGTTCTGAGGTGCTGTAGAGGGATCACTTCCACTGAACTGTAAGAAATATTCTGCCTTTGTTGTAGGGAAGGTGGAGTACCGCAGGACATGAAGGATACTAATATCGTCCCACTGTATAAGAACAAAGGCGACAGAGATGACTGTAACAACTACTGCGGCATCTCTTTTCTAAGTGTTGTAGGGAAGCTGCTTGCCCGAGTTATACTGAAGAGGCTCCAGGTGCTTGCAGAGAGAATCTATCCTGAATCGCAGTGTGGATTTCGAGCCAACAGGTCCACTACTGATATGGTATTTTCCCTTAAACAGTTGCAAAAGAAACGTAGGGAACAAAGACAGCCACTTTTTGTAGCCTTCATAGATTTTACGAATGCTTTTGATTTGGTTAGTAGGGACGGCTTTTTAAAAATCCAAGATTTTAACCCACCCCACCTAAGCTCCTCAACATCATCAGGTCCTTTCACGAGGACATGAAGGGCACTGTAGTTTTTGATGGCTTAATATAAGATTCCTTTGACATTTGAAGTGGAGTGAAGCAAGGCTACATCCTCATGCCAACTTTATTCGGGATCTTTTTTGCTGTCATGCTGAAACATGCTTTTGGAAATGCAACAGAGGGAATTTATCTCCAGACCAGATCAGATGGAAAACTCTTCAATCCCTCCAGATTACGAGCAAAGTCCAAAGTCCAGATGAAATGCTTGTGGGATTTCCTCTTTGCTGATGGCACTGCTGTTACTGCTCACTCTGCTGAAGACCTTCAACTACTTATGGACCATTTCAGCAAAGTCTGCCAAGACTTTGGACTAACAATCAGCTTGAAGAAAACACAAGTGATGGGTCAAGATGTGGATCCATCTCCCTGTATCACAATCTCTGAACACGAATTAGAAGTTGTCCATGACTTTGTGTACCTTGGCTCAACTATCTCTGACACTCTCTCCTTAGATACTGAGCTGAATTGGTATTGGTAAAGCGGCTACCACGTTTTCCAGTCTTACAAAGAGAGTATGGTTTAATAAGAAGCTAACAGAACATACAAAGATCCAGGTCTATGGAGCCTGTGTCCTGAGCACACTCTTATACTGCATCGAGTCTTGGACCCTTTATGCATGGCAGGAGAGAAAGTTGAACACCTTCCATATGTGTTGTCTCCGACATATTCTTGGCATCACCTGGCATGACAAAGTCTCAAATGATGCAGTCTTAGAATGTGCTGGAATCTCTAGCACGTACACACTTCTGAAACAGCGACATCTATGCTGGCGTGGGCATGTTGTGAGCATGGCTGATGGTCGGATTCCAAAAAATCTCCTATATGGAGAATTAGTGCAGGGAAAGCGCCCTAGAGGGAGGCCACAGCTGCAATATAAGGACATCTGCAAGAGGGATCTAAATGCTTTGGGAATGGACATCAACAGCTGGGAAACCTTGACCTCTGATAGTTTAGCTTGAAGGTGAAAGATGCCGCATGGCCTTCTCCAACATGAAGAGTCACTTCTTCGGCAGGCTGAAGCAGAGACAGACCCGGAACCAGTGAAATCTGGGGGCTGGGCAGGGGACAGACTTTTATCTGTCCTCAGTGTGGAAGGGATTGCCACTCTTGAATTGGCCTTTTTAGCCACACCAGATGCTGTTTTAGGACCTCCAATCAGAGCATGATACCATAGTCTTTCGGGACAGAAGGATGCCAGTGTGGTCAGTATTTAGTTTAACAGTTTACTATATTGTAACAAAATGTAACATGACCCAGTGTTGTATAAAGTGTAACCCAGTATTGTATAAAGTAAGGCAATTTGTTAGTGCATTGTCATATTATTATTGTCATGTAAGTCATTGTTGTGTGCAGTAAAATTAAATTTTCACCTGCTTTGCATCTGCACATTACAATCATCAGTAAATTTTTTTTTATCTCAAGCATTTTAAAATTGGGGTGTATATTCAATTCAGTGGCACATTACATTTGTGTAAATGTGGTATTTCTCTTTGGGCCTGGGTTGCTCTTGGCAAGTTTGCAGCAATTATGCATGAGGAGCACCTCATTTTTCCACATTTAGAAATAATATGCACTGATGGCAATGAAGAAAGAGAAACAGTAAGTGGCATAGAGCACAATCCTCACCATGTCTGCTCAGAAGTAAGGGTTTTACTTCTGTTGAAGTAAATTGTGTTGAATCCATTGAACCCATTGAATTCAATGGGTTTTACTCCCAGGAAGGTGTATTTAGGATTGCAGCCTTAAAATAGCAAACTGGATCACATTCTATCATGCCAGGAATTTGGGAGATGTAATTCCCATATTAATGGAAAAGACTCATACCCTTCAATCCAGAGTAACTATGAGAGCATGTAAGAGACATTTATGTTGATGTAGTTACGGCACCAGCTAGTGAAAACCTATGGGAAATTCATATTGCACTCCATGGTAAATTGTTCTTACATTGGAGCAAGGACTCCCCATAGTTACTCTTGACTGCGCCCATAATAATCAAAATAAAAGAAAAAGATCCATAAAATAAAAAGACCCCTAATAATAAAAAACTTCTTAAATTGAGTACAGATAATGAGGCAGGATCTAACATATTTACAAAACCATTTTGATATCCACTGTGCAATCTTAACCCCTTGTTAGGCTGGCACAAGTCCCATGTTGACTTGGAGGTATCATAAAAGTGCCATAAGGGCCATAGGGAGGTTGTGTCCTCTGCCTCCTACCGACAATATCCCTGTGCCAAAGGAGCAACAAGATTGGTATAATTCATTGGCCAGAGGAGAAGCAGCTCCCTCCCCCTAACCCTGATGCCTACCACTGAGTAGGGTTTTGAATAACCCTACCACTGAGGCCTTAGCAGTGCAGTGAAGCAAAGTATCACTCAGACCCAGTGAAGCAAAGCATCACTCAGACCGAAAGGGCCCTGGGCCCTAGATATCACCCTCAGGCAGCTAAAACACTGGGGGAGAGAAAAATTGCTAAAATGCTAGGAATTTTTTTGAATAACCCCATCATATCATATACCATTGGATGCATATTTTCCAGCAGAATCCCATACAAAAATAACTTTGAAATATCGCCTTCCTATCAAACGTTTTGGCCAAAAAAACTAAGAAACAAAAATGCATGAAGCCCTATGGAAAGTGAAAGTGAGCTGTATCGCACCTTTATTCATGAGTAGACAAATGTACCTTAGTCTGTTGGAAAAGGTAGATTGAGAGGAATCCAACCCCCCCAGAATGGTCCTGATCCAATGAACACAGCCCCCACAAATCAACCCAGGTGGAAGTCACTGATAATAGCATTGAGCATGGAAAGTGGAACTCAGCTACACAGCCGTGTTTACCCAAAAATAAGCAAATATGTCTTGGCTCATGTTCAGGTAAGGCACATAGGATTGCAAGGCCACCAGAATGGTCCCAATTCAGTGAAAGTGGAGCTCAACAAGTACTACAGAAGGCAGCTTGTCACCTTCCCAAGAAAGAATAAAACAAAAGCTTACACAGCAATCCTAAACACACATTTCTGGGAGCAAGACCCATTGAACACAATGGGGCTTACTTCTGAATAGATGTGGTTAGGATTATGCTGTCTATTGGTAACATTTTTAAAATATGAAAATATTAATTAATATCTAATTAACTGAATTAGTCCACAAATTTTTTGACACACCCATTAATTAATTATGGGTGTGTCAAAAAATATGTGGACCCTGAGTGCCAATTGACCTAGGAACTAATCATGGAAGAGAGCAGCTTGCTATGTCTGGATCAAAAGGTTGCTACTTTTCCTACCACAGGCAACTGATGGGACATCCATTAGAAAACTTGGTTAGAGATGCACACCCCTTTTAGATCTATAGTTAGAAGGCTACCGCAGTTGGACTTGTACCCAGAGTGGACAACGGGGCAATGCTGAGTAAAAACTGAACATTGGTGGAGATATATCCAACTGATACATCTGATCCTCTGAGAAAGCTCGAGATAGGCTCAAAACTTTAGAACGGCCTCACTTGGTTTGATTCCAGCCACCACAGTGTTTTCAGCTCCCACAGATTCCACTTTCTAGAAAATACATTCAGCCCCCTTCTTATTCAAAGTTTACATGCTACAGTCAGCACATAAAGTCAATACTATGTTTAGGTGAACTTAAAGCCAAAAAGTGCATAGTATCTCTTTAAGAACTAAATGCACAGTACAAGAGGCACACAGTAATTGAGATTACTGAGGGAATAGCTGCTTATTTCTGGCTCATTCTGTGACAAAAACAGGGTAAGTGGAGAAACTCCCAAATTGTTTTTCACTAGAGGGGAATCAAGTGCATTTTCTTGAACTTGCACTAGTCATTTGTGTGTAAGATGCAGGCTGATTGCTTGATCATTCCCAGCTTGATCAATTTTTTGAATTATGCACCCCCATACTTCACAAGAATTAAAGGATTCTCTGAGGAACTATGAAAAATTGGCATTTTGTGAAAAAGTGAATTGTTTGAGATTGGTTTTGTCTCTTTGGAAGCATGTTTATTATAAAAATATTTGTTTGGCAAAGATATCTGGATATGATCCAGATCCAGAAATGATCCAGCAATGTGCTGGATTCAAAGGATGGGTAAACCGTTTCCAATTTAAGTGCTTTAAGGAAGCAAGCTTTTATGAGTTACCACGGTCTAGACATGGAATCACAGCACATGTACTAAGAATGTGATGGGAAACAGATCTCCCATAGTAAGTCAACATTTTTTTATCTGTTTATTTTGTTGAAAAGTAATATATAAATATTCTTAATACAATAATATTGTTAGTTTAACTGAATTTGCCATTTTTTCTGTATAGAAAAAGAATGGTTGAAATTTGGTTGCGAATACCATTTTTAAATATAAGAAAATACCAGCTGAATTAGGTCAAAGGAATATATCCAGTGCAGCAAGCTGTTTCTCAAAGAGGCCTACCATCCGCCTCTGTGAAGTCCACAAGCAGGAGAGAACAGCATTCTTCTCCCTCTACGTTGTTACCTTCACTGGTATTCTGAAGTCTACTGAACTGGCAGTAGCATGTTGCCATCATGACTAATAACTCTGTCCAACATGTCCTAACCCCCTTTAAAGCCATTCAAGCTAATTGCCATTACAATGCCTTGTGGCAATGAATTTCACAGATCAATATGCACAATGTGTAGAAGTACTTCATTTTCATTATAAAAGATCTGTATAAAAGATCATTTAAAAGAAAATTCTGTAAAGGCTTATACCGGATATCCCCTTGTATTCTACCAGGGTTCCGTTCTGGAAACTCCCATTTGTGTATAACAAAAAACAAAGGGAAAATAGGTTTAAAGACCCAATTCAAGATTTCTTGTTCCTCCATTGCACCTAATGGAATAGGATAGTGCCTCAATATCCACAGCAGTTTGATTCTGGGACTGAAGAATGGAATTACTGCATGCACGACTGTCTCTCTACAAGTAGAAAAGGCCATTCATGTATTAAAAATCAGTGTATAACAAGGCTATTATTCTGTACTGTTGTTCTGTGGGTGGTGCAAGTGGTTAAGACACTGTGCCTGTTAACCAGCAGGCCACAGTTTGAGACCCGGGTCGGCCCCACAAGACAGGGTGAGTTCCTGTCCTTAGCCCAGCTCTGCGACGCAGCTGGATCCAATCGTATCGGTTCTGCCTTTCCATTGGACTAATTCAGTGGCATGGAGAGGGGGGATTTGCTGCTTGGGTAACAGCCTATCCTCCATAACAATCTAACCCACACTTTTGTGCTTCGCATGCAGCATATGAAGTGCAGAGCACGATACCATAGTCTCTCGAGACTGACAGACGCCTGCTTTTTTTGTTGTTCTCTACCTGTACTATTCAGGGAGCTCATCCTTTCTGGTGGATGTTCACTGCCATTGGAGCCTTATTTCTCCTTTAGCTTCAGCTGCCAATTCATAGTAATTATTCTTCCTGAGGTACATAAAATGCAGGGTCAATATTTATCAAATGTCCACCCATTTTTGCTTAGAAGATGGGCTCTTTGAAGTTGGGCTATTTGAAATTCCATTTCAATTTCTAGGTTTCCTCATTTGTTTATTGTATTCCCAGCTACTGAAATTGGTTAAAATTATATTATATATATATTTTTTGTTTTTCAATTTATACCCCGCCTTTCCTCCCCCATAAGGGGGAGCCCAAGGCGGCTAACATTAAAGAATAAAACATCATTAAAATTGCTAATAAATACAAATTAAAACATCATTAAAATACAATTAAAATACAATTAGAATTATAAAACTAGGAACAATTAAAAACAAGCTAAAAACATTTGTTAAAACAATAAAATACAACACTAACGCACTGCCCCCCACCCTCTGCCCCATTTAAAACGCTTTTTAAAAATAAAAGGTCTTAAGGCTCCGCCTGAAGCTCTGTACTGAGGGAGCTTTCCTCAGTTCTATGGGGAGGGAGTTCCAAAGCTGGGGTGCCACCACCGAGAAGGCCCTATCTCTGGCCGCCACACCTCTCACATCTTTTAGTGGCGGCACAGTCAGTAGGGCCCCCTCAGATAACTTAGGTGACAGGTCGGATTGTACAGAAGAAGGCGGTCCCTCAGGTACCCAGGACCCGAGCCGTTTAGGGCTTTAAAGGTCAGGACCAGCACTTTGAATTCAGACCGGAAACGAATGGGCAGCCAGTGTAGTCGCTGAAGCAGTGGCCCGACAGAGTCGAACCGACGAGCCCCAGCAACCACACGGGCTGCCGCATTCTGGACTAATTGCAGCTTCCGGACCGTCTTCAGAGGCAGCCCCACGTAGAGCGCGTTACAATAATCTAGTCTCAATGTCACTAGGACATGGGTCACCGTGGCCAGATCCAAGCGACTCAGGTATGGTTGCAGCTGGCGGATCAGCCGAAGCTGAGCAAAGGCTCCCCTGGCCACAGCCGCCACCTGGGACTCTAGGACCAGCTGTGAATCCAGGAGAACCTCCAAGCTGTGAACCTGCTCCTTCAGAAGGAATGCAACCCCATCCAGAACAGGATGATATTCCAATACCCGAGTCGAGGACTTCCGGACCAGGAGAACCTCTGTCTTATCAGGATTTAATCTCAGCTTGTTCACCCTCATCCAGTCCCCCACTGCCTCCAGACAATGATTCAGGACTTCAACTGCCTCCTTGGACTCAGGAGGAAAGGAGAGATAGAGCTGGGTGTCATCAGCGTACTGATGACACCTCACTCCAAACCTCCGGATGACCTCTCCCAGTGGCTTCATGTAGATGTTGAATAGCATGGGGGATAGAATGGAACGTTGTGGCACCCCGCACCGAAGAGCCAGGGTGCCGAGCAAGCATCCCCCAGCACCACCTTCTGGGACCAGTCAGCCAGGAAGGAGTGGAACCACTGCAAAACAGTGCCTCCAATCCCCAACCCGGCCAGCCGACCCAGAAGGACACCATGGTCGATGGTGTCGAAGGCCGCTGAGAGGTCCAGCAGGACCAACAGGGACGCACTCCCCCTGTCCATTCCCCGGCGTAGGTCATCCACCAAGGCGACCAAGGCAGTCTCTGTCCCAAACCCCGGCCTGAAGCCAGATTGGAAGGGATCCAGATAATCAGCTTCATCCAGGACCCTCTGAAGCTGGGACGCCACCACCCGCTTGACCACTTTGCCCAGGAATGGGATGTTTGAGACTGGCCGATAGTTGTTTAAATTTTTAGGGTCCAGGGAGGGTTTCTTCAGGAGGGGGCGTACCACCGCCTGCTTTAATGCAGGTGGCAACACCCCCTCCCTCAGAGAGGCGTTCACCACCCTCCCTGTCCATTCGGCCAGTCCATCCCGGGCCAGTCTGATTAGCCAGGCTGGGCAAGGGTCCAGCGGGCAAGCAGATGGTCTCACACTACAGAGAATCCTGTCCACATCCTCAGGTTCTACAAGCTGAAAAGAATCCCAAAAGATGGACAAGACAGGTGCCCCAGGGACATCGTTGGATGTTGTTAAAGTGGCGTCCAAGTCATGCCGGATCTGATCGACCTTGTCTGCGAAACGTTAGGCGAACTCGCCACAGCGAGCCACCTTGTGCTGTACCACATCCGTAAGGGGGGCCAGATGGTGTAGGCCCCGGACCACACGGAAGAGCTCTGCTGGGCGGTTCTCTGCGGATGCGATGGTGGTAGCAAAATACATCTTTTTAGCCACCACCACCGCCGCAGAGTAGGCTTGCCAGTGAGCCCTGGCCTCTGCCCCATCAGAAACGACATGAGTTTTTCGCCACCGTCGCTCTAAACGTCGACGTTGCTGTTTCAAAGCCCGCAGCTCCCCAGAAAACCAAGGAGCTGCGTTTGATCTACAGCAGGGCCAAGGTCGCTCAGGAGCGATCTCATCTAGGGCCCTGGTCATCTCCGTATTCCAGAGATTGACCAAGGAGCCGGGTGAGTCGCCAGCTCTGGCAGCAGGAAAATCCCCCAGAGCCCTCAGGAAACCATTTGGATCCATCAGTCTCCGGGGGCGGACCATGGAATGCGGTCCCCCGCCTGTGCAGAGGCTACCGGCTGCGATAAGCTTAAATCCCACCAGGTAGTGATCTGTCCATGGCAATGGGATGATGGAGATGTCCTTCACATCCAGATCACCACCAACCTGTCCAGCAGTGAAGACAAGGTCCAGTGTGTGTCCCGCATCATGAGTAGGGGCAGATATTCTTTGAGACAGACCCATGGTTGCCATGGAGACCATGAAATCCTGAGCTGCAGATGTTTGGGGTGCCTCGGCATGGACATTGAAGTCCCCCAGCACTAAAAGGCGGGGGCACTCCAACGCCACGCTCGAGATCACCCTGGTCAGCTCAGGCAGGGAGACTGTTGGGCAGCACGGCGGGCGGTACACCAACAGAATCCCTATTCTGTCTCGCCCCTCCAGCACAACACGGAGGCACTCAAACCCTGTGAACTGCTGGACAGAGGACCTGGTGAGAGGGATAGAATCACGATAGACTATCGCAACCCCACCTCCCCGCCCCTGAAGTCTTGGCTGCTGCAGCACCCGGAAACCTGGCGGACAGATCTGGGAGAGGCCCACACCTCCGGCCTCATCCAGCCAGGTCTCCGTAATGCAGGCCAGGTCAGCTTTCTGGTCCAGGATCAAGTCCTGGACCAAGCAGCCCTTATTGTTTACTGACCTGGCATTGAGGAGCAGCAGGTTCAGACTCAGGGGGCTGCTGCTCAGGCTGCCATAGGTCAGAGGGTTGAGGGGAGGGCCAGAAAGAGGGACAGTCTGTCTACGACTGACCCTCCTTCTCCTATTACGGCCTGCACAACCCCTCCCATCATATCTTCCATGACCCGTCACTCCACTAATGGTGGCAGCACTCCCAGCCGACTTTCCCTCCCTTGAGCTCCCTCCAGATGGTAAACACATTGCTACAGAGCAACAGGCAGAGCCAAGCAGCTAGGGGCAGGTTTCTGTTGATTTTCCTCAGTAGGGAGGCATAAAGTGCGATAGCAGAGGTTCTCAAGCTGGTCCACTGGGCCAGTCCAGGGATGAAGCGCAGCTGTTTCTCTCCCAGGCAGATCTTCAGCCAGCAAGGCCCAGCACCTCTCTCCCTCAAAATGCCCAGGAGCTTTATACCTGAGGAAGAAGAGTGGAGCCAGTCAGGGGAAGAGACTCAGCTGTCCTCTCTCCAAGCAAGTTCTTTTAGTCTGCAGGCCACATCTCTCCCTCAAAATGCCCAGGAGCTTTATACCTGAGGAAGAAGGGTGGAGGACAATATAAAACTCTAAAGAGCAAAGATCGTGTAGTGGTTCTGGTTTTAAGCTTTAGAGACTAAAAGATTCAAGCTCAAACCCATGGTCAGCCACATGAAGCTTCTTGGGTGACTTTGGGCCAGTTACTGTCTCTCAGCTTTAATTACCCCACAGGGTTCTTGTAGGAACAATAGGATGGGAACTGTGTGGTGATATTTTTTTTTAATTCAGAAATGGGCTGCATCAACATATTTCAGAGGCCACCTCTTTGTGTGGCCTCACCTGTTATGTCACCTTTGCCTCAACTGGTAAAGTCCTGTTTGGTGCCAAATTGTTGAGATAAGCCTGATGGATTAGCTGTTATGACAGGGCTTTTTCAAAAGTTTTCCAAGCATAAAGTTTCCCCTATTGAACCTACCAATATCTGATGTAGGCACTGAAGATGGTGTAATATAGTTATCCCGCTCCCAAAAAGAAGAAAGTGCACATAAAGTGGAAAATCAGCAGTTCAACTGTCAGAGAAGGCGAACTTTTAATTGAATAGAAAAAATAAGCGAAACAGTGGTATGTTAATTAATCCTAAACATTGGACTTCAAAATGCTTCACTGACATCATTCTTGTAATCTTTCTGAAGTGGGTCAGGGGGAGAGGGCTGCCTAACATTCCTAGCAAGTTCATGTTTGCAGCAGTCCCACATGCTGCAAACATGAACCTTCTTGTTAAGCTTTTCTCAAGACTCAGTGCATGAAACTGGTCTACTACTTTCTCTGAACAGGAGTAATTCATAGGACTTCTAAGTTTGAGCCTGTCAAACAACCCTTTGCCACAATCTTGCCTCAGCCACAGATTTTTCTAGTTGAAAGACTTCTAGTTGTGGAAAGCAGCAGCAGCTGCCAGGATTTCTCTGCAGATCATATAATATGTAACTGGTGGTGAGCATGTATACTTAATCCTTCTGACATCAAACTCCAGCCAATATAACCTATGGAAAGCCCAACTAGGAATTTAGGATAGGAATTAACAGGGAGATGACAGAACTCCAGGAGTGCAGACAGCTTGCTGCCTTTACCTAGCCTAATAGGGTCAGCCTGTTAAACAGGGTTTCAAGCCAGAAACAACGTTGCCATTTCCTTTTTTCTTTCGAATGACGGTTGTGCTGACTATGTGGGCAACACAGTTATGAAGAGCTGGACAGCACCAGGCCCAGACATGATCCACACTTACTGGCTAAAGTTAACAGCCATGCATGAACCCCTAGCAGTGCAAATCAACCAGCTGCTAGCAGCCGACTCCCACCAGGCTGGCTCACACAAGGAAGGACCATACTGATTAAGAAAGAGTCCCAAAAAGGAACACTATCCAATTATTGGCCAATAACCAGCCTCTCTACAACATGGAAAGTCCTATAAGGCATCATAGCCACTAAACTACAAAAGCATATGAGCCAATACATGAGCACAGCTCAAAAGGGCATGGGGAAGGATGCCAGGGGCTCAAAACATCAATTGGTCATAGATACTACTGTAACCCAAGACACAAGATCTAGACCAGTGTTCAAATGTGTACATCTGTGGGCTGGACAGAAATGAGTTAAAAATTCCCCAGCTTTTAGCACTTCATTTTTCAAAGAGCAAGTTCAAGCAAGATATCAGCTCCTATCCTTCTCTGCATCTCCATGTTTTTTCCCCTTCCCTTCATCATGCTTACTAGAATGGTCAGAATCAGGCATCAACTATTTGATCCTGCTGCAGAACATGCTGCAGAACCCCACTGCTTCAGAACATGCTGGATCCTACTCAATTACTGCACACTTTCATTTTTCCCCTGCAACTGAACCCATTCATCTGCTCCACATGACTCCCCCTTGGCCATTCTAAGCAGCTTTGGCCTCCTTGCCTCCTTTGAAGAAGGTCTGGTCTAGAGGGCTGAGCCGCTGTAAATTGCCTGGAGAGCTGAAGGTCATGGTCTTGAGAACACCGGAAGCCGTGCACAGATAGACGGTGATACTGGACTGTGGGAGTGTGTGTAAAAAAGGAAATGCAATTGCAGTGGAGTCTGTCCAAAGGCATTACAGTGAGCAAATGAATGTGAGACGACATAAAAGGAAACATATAAGAATGTAGGAGTTCTTGAAATAAATAATGTAGGAGTTCTTTGAAATAAATAATTATTTCAAATTGAAATAATTGTAAAACTCTTCTAGGGTTAGTAAGCATGCCTATGGAAACCGCCTTGAGAATAAAGTCGAAAGAGAAATCTGATTACCTGAAAGGTGGTATATGAATACCTGTTTTTTTGTTTTGCCTTCTAGCATCAGCCATAGCACAAGAGTTTCCTTTCTCAGGGCTGTCATGGCTGTGGGTGGCACAAGAGGTTAAGACACTGTGCCTGTTAACCAGTAGGGCAGGGTTCGAGACCTGGGTCCCCACAAGACAGGGTGAGCTCCTGCCCTTAACCCAGCTCTGCGACGCAGATGGAACCAATCATATTGGCTCTGCCTTTCCAATGGAGTATTTCAGCGGCATGGAGGGGGGATTTGCTGCTTATCCACCATTTCAGTATACCTAGGCCTTTGTTCTTCGCATGCAGTGTCGAGCACGATACCATAGTCTTTCAAGACTGATGGATGCCTAGTTCATGGCTGAAGCAAACCACACCAGCAGTCTGGTGCCATTAACCTTTTTGCACATTCCCAAGTACAGTTCCTTCACTATTCTAAGCAGCTTTGCCCACTCTCCCTTCCCATCTCGCTGTCTGCTAGACCATTTCATCAGACCATCCTTGCTCTAATCAACAATACCAACAATGATTCATTGACGTTAATAAAAACCCCTCATTAAGAGGACTAAACAAAGTCGTCATAGCATACATTTTCATAGCTTTCCCTGTCATTCTGTATGTGCATCAGGGTAAGACGTGCAATGGCGCTTCATTGTGGCAGCACAAGGCAATTTAGCTGGCTGGCTGACCCAGCTTGGAGCATGACAAGTGGTTGTCGCTATAGAAACTGAGGCAGGTTGGCAACTTGCTATATTTAGCTGTGAGAACTCAGGGCACCTACTACATCTCTATGATATTGCTTCTTGTGGTGAACTCACAGCCTTCTGAAGCGGAGAACAATCTCTTAGAAATAATCTTTTACAGAACTTGAACTTAGCATTGATGTTACTAGAATATTTTTCCCTCTGTTGTGTAAGACATTTGTGGAATCATGGATGTAGAGTACTCTTCCATTGTTTAAAATAACATCCACAAAAACAGCAGTTTTTCCACACTTCCCAGGTACCCACCTATCTGTTTCATGCACAGAGTAGACTCCCTGCATTTTTCATTAGTGCAGCTTTGGGTTAAACACAAGAGGTTTCACGACTATGAATCAATGGCTATGAATTTCAGTGATAGGGACACCTAAAGATTATGAACATATAACCCAAATAAATTTTTAATGTATTGCTTTGTATTTCTGCAGATGACATAAAGCCACTCACTGATACATCAATAGAGACTTGCAGCCAGTTGTGTAGAAGATGCACCCTAAGAGTCAGGATGCTGTAGTGGTTAGAGAGCTGATCTGAGACTTTGAAGATCTAGGGGGGTGTTGCACATGGGGAGTTTGATGTGCATGGGGGGTGCTGCGAAGGGGGGGGGTTGATGCGCAATGGGGAAATAGCATAAGAGGGGTATTTTACTCCTGCAGTGCCGCTACATTTTGCTAGAACTGTAATATAATACAAAATCCCAGCTCCGGGCTCCACCACATTGAACTGTATGGAAAGTGGTAGTTTACACGCCATGTTTACATGCAAGTAAGCAACCATGTCTGGTCAGGCTCAGAGGAATGCAAGTCCCCCAGGATGTTTCTGATTCAGCAAAAGTGGAGTTCAGCCAGTGCTTCATAAGGTAGCCACACCTCTGTCCCCATCCCCGAAAGGGTTGAGTGGTAATGGGAGGGCTGAAAAGCTTATTTTTTGTATTTGTTGGGGGTGTTGTTGCAGGGAGGCTATAAGACAGAATTCGTTTGGTGGCGGGTGATGACATGTCCTCTTTTTCCAGGACATGTCCTCTTTTAAAAAAAATTGGCCCCACTTACACCTGGCTATTGCTGGAGGGGGCACTTGGGGCAGGCTGGGGTGCCCTGGCCCCCCTCACTATAAACAGGAACCGCTCTATCTTCTATCTATATATATGTAAGAGAAAAGTCACTGACTGATTCACTGACTGACTGCCAAAACCTCCGAGCCTAGAAGTGTGAAATTTGGGGTAGGTGTTCCTTCCGTTACCGAGGGGTGCACTAAGAACCGGTTTTTGAAAAGGTGTGAAAAGGGGCGCAACACATTTTCCTCCCTATACTTTGCATTGAAGAATTAGTGACTGAGGGATTCTCTGCCACAACCCCTGGATCTAGAAGCGTGAAATTCGGGGAGGGTGTTCCTTCTGTCACATGAAAACCCACCAAGAATCGATGTGGAGAAATTTAACCATTAAGGGGCTGAAAAGGGGTGCAATGTGTTTTTGTCCTATACTTAACATGGAAGACTGACCAACCTCCAGCCAATTTGGTTCTTGGGCCTGGTGAACGGGGGGGGGGATGTTGTTTGGAGGGGTTGCACTAGGGAGGATGCTGCGCATGGGGGATGTTGCGCATGGGGGGATGATGCTCATGGGGGAGATGATGTGCATAGGGAGAGGTGGCGCATGGGGGATTGTTGCACATAGGAGGTTGATGCGCATGGGGAGATGATGCGCATAGGGGACTTCATGCACATGGAGACTTCATGTGCATGGGGGTTGTTGCGCATGGGGAGATGATGCGCATGGGGGTTGATGCACATGGTGGGATGATGTGCACGGGGGGTTGTTGAGCATGGGAGAGTTGTTGCACATGAGGGGGATGTTCCGCATGGGGTTTGTTGCACATGGGGAATAGTTGCGTTTGGGGGGTTGATGCTCATGGAGGTTTGATGGGCATGGAGGGAGGTTTGATGGGCATGGAGGGATGTTGTGCATCGGGGGAATGATGTACATGGTGGGATGTTGCGCATGGGGGGATGGCGTAAGGGGGAATTTTATTCCTGCAACGTCGGTACACTTTTCGCTAGTTTCCTATAAATAGGAAATCCCTCAGCTGAACTCCTCTAGGAGATGGTCGCGTCTATGGTTTAAATCATCCATAGACTTCAGGTTCCCAAGCGAACTTGAGCAGCTAAGTCGATAGCCTGAGTGGTTCACTTGGGAACCTGAAAGGTATGGACAATTTAAACCATAGACACGACCATCTCCTACAGTTCGGCTTAGGGATTTTCTGTGACCTCAGCTGAACTCTCTATGGGGAATTCCCCTACATAGAGCAGTTCCTGTTTATAGCCATGTGGGAACCCTGCACCTGCTGGCAAGCACTCCATGCCCCAAACAGAGCCCCCGGAGGCTGTGGACCTGCTGTGAGGGGGGCCAGGGCACCCCAGCCTACCCCAACAGCCTCCTCCAGCCACAGCCAGGAGTAAGTGGGGCCAATGTTTTGTTTTTGTGTTTTTTTTTAAATTGGGCTATGGAACCAATTGTCTGAGTTTCCATTACAGTGGTGCCTCATGTAACAAATTTAATTCGTTCCGGAGGCATGTTTGTTACGTGAAATGTTCTTTACGTGAAGCGGATTTTCCCATAGGAAATAATGGAAACTCAGATAATTGGTTCCACAACCCAAAAATATTCATATAAAAATATTAACTGTATGTAAAAATGATGACAAAACGCTGGAATTGAATTAGTATTCATAAATGCACAGCAAACAATTTCGTGCTTGTTTCATTCACTTCACCAGTCGGACCTTTCCCAAGAGTCTAGGACTGTGTGATGTAGCAGCATATAATTCGTGCTGATCCCAGAAGAGCGGCTTTCTGCAGTTGGCAGAGTGATATTTTGTCAATGCCAATAGTTTTCAGGTGCCTGCCAAGGTCTTTCGGCACTGCACCCCGTGTGCCAATTACCACTAGAACCACCTGCACTGGCTTACACCAGATACGCTGTAATTCAATTCATAGATCTTGGTAGCAGGAGATCTTTTCCAGTTGTTTCTCCTCAATTATTATTATTATTATTATTATTATTATTATTATTATTATTATTATTATTATTATTATTTATTAATTAATTAATTAATTAATTAATTAAATTTATATCCCGCCTTTCTTCCCTAACGAAAGGGAACTCAAGGCGGCTAAACAGCAATTAAAAAACAATAAAATACCATTAAAATTAAATAATTAATACAGATTAAAACACAATTAAAATACAGTTAAAATACAATTAGATTAACAAGTTAAAACATAGACTAAAAACGATAAACCAGAAAACGATAAAACAAAAGCCCTCCAACCTCTGCCCCCGTTAAAAAGCTTTTTTTAAATAAAAGGTTTTAAGGCTCCACCTGAAGCTCTGTACTGAGGGAGCTGTCCTCAGTTCTTAGGAGAGGAAGTTCCAAAGCTAGGGTGCCACACCGAGAAGGCCCTACCTCTGGCCGCCACACCTCTCATCTCTTAGTGGTGGCACAGTCAATAGGGCCCCCTCAGATGACCTTAGGTGATGGGTCGGATTGTATAGAGGAAGGCGGTCCCTCAGGTACCCTGGATGCAAGCCGTTTAGGGCTTTAAAGGTCAGGACCAGCACTTTGAATTCAGCCTGGAAATGAATGGGCAGCCAGTGTAGTCGCTGAAGCAGTGGCCCAACGACTGAGCTGAAGCAGTGGCCCAAGATTCGAGCCGACGAACCCCAGCAACCACACAGGCCGCCACATTCTGAACTAGTTGAATCTTCAGAATATGCATTCAACGTGCATGATCCTATGAAGTCTACTTAGGCTGCAGTCCTAAAGACACAATCCTAAAGACACAAGGAAGGCTGTAATCCTAAAGACACTTAGGAGGCTACAATCCTAAAGACAAAATCCTAAAGACACTTAGGAGGATGCAATCCTAAAGATACTTTTCTGGGAGTAAGACCAATTGAACACAAGGGGGCTTGCTTCAGAGTAGGCATGGTTAGAAATCTGCAATCCTAGACACTTTCCTGGGAGTAGGACCAATTGAACACAAGGGGGCTTGCTTCAGAGTAGGCATGGCTAGAAATCTGCAATCCTAGACACTTTCCTGGGAGTAAGATCAACTGAACACAAGGGGGCTTACTTCAGAGTAGGCATGGTTATAAATCTGCAATCCTAGACACTTTCCTGGGAGTAAACCCCATTGGGGGGTCTGGGGGATCTTCTGTGGTTGGGTGGGAGGGTGTTTGGGGACAGTGGGGGGGGGGGAGAGATACAGGCAGCCTGGCAAGCTTCCTGCAGAGCGGTCTGGAGGGAGGAGTATCCCCTTGCTCCTCTCCAGACTCTTCAAAAGCTCTGTAGGGAGCCTCATGTTCAAAAGCCAGGCTTTTAAAGTGAGTATCGGCTGCCTGTATGTCCCCCCCACTGTCACCCAAACACCCTCCCACCCCCCCGAAAAGGCCCCCCCAAGACCCCCACCCCCCAGAGGGACAGACCTGCTGTTGCCTGACCCATTCAATTCAGGTAACAAGTGCAGGCTGGCAGCTCTTTAAATTTTAATCTAGTCCAACCCCCTGCCTGCAGCAGGAAATCCCCCTAGATCATCCCTGACAGGTGCTCGTCCAGCCTGTACTTGAAGATCCCCAGTGAGGGAGAGTCCACCACCTCCCTTGGCAATCTGTTCCACTGCCGAACCGCCTGAACCGTCAGGATTTTTTTTCTGGATATCCAATTGGAATTTCCTCTCGAACCAGTTTTCTATCAATCTTAATCTGCTGTTCTGCACCATCCATGTTTTCATTACCTCTTTGGGGATGCAAGCACATCCCCGCATCAGCCAATGATCCCGCACCCCCATTTGCATAGCCCTCCTTCCGAGAATAGATGGACGCAAAGTAGGAGTTGAGCAGCTCTGCCTTCTCCTAGTTTCCAGACACCTGTTGTCCATCTTTGTCCAGGAGCAGCCCCACCCCCTCATCTCTCCTCCTGTTCCTTTGGGCATATCTAAAGAAGCTCTTTTTGTTATTCTTGACTCCCCTGGCCAGCCTCAGCTCATACTGAGCTTTAGCATTCCAGACCCCCTCCATACAGGACCGGGCTATCTGTCTGTACTCCTCCCTGGTGATCTTACCAGTCTTCCATTCCCTATACTTCTCTTTAACTTCAGCTGATCCCCAAGTTGTTTGTGGAGCCAACCTAGTTTTTTCAGGTTTTTTTCCACTTTCTTTTTCATGGGAATTGTTTCTGACTGTGCTTGTAGAAGCTGCCTCTTAAGGAGCTCCCACCCATCTTGGGCCCCTTTCCCCATTAGATCATCAACCCATGGAATTCCGCCTATGACTCCTCTAAGCCTGTTGAAATCAGCTTTCCTGAAATCCAATGTATAAATTTCACTCTGCACTCTTTTTATTTCCCACATTATTCTAAATTCCAGCAGCTTATGATCGCTTTCCCTTAAAGTTCCTGCCACATTGACCCGGTCAATCAGTTCATCACGATTAGTTAAGATCAGGTCAAGGATGGACCCTCATTGTTTGCTCCACTTCTAGACCATGAAGTTATCTTCCAGGCCCATCAGGAATTTATTGGAGCTTCCATGTTTGGCTGAGTTTGTCTCCCAGCAAATGTCTGGATAGTTAAAGTCCCCCATTACTACTACCTCACATTTCCTTGCAACGCCTGCCAGTTGCTCCAAGAAGACATCATCTACTCCTTCTCCTTGGCCTGGTGCCCACCACAATGTTTTGTTTCTTGTTTTTCCCCTAACCTTTACCCAAATGCACTCCACAGGGATATCTGGACCAGTTTCCTGGATTTTTCAGAGCATGTATATATGTTCTTGACACCTCCCCTTTTGCCTGATAGCCTTCCAATTGTGCGTTCCAGTCATGGGAATCATCCCACCAAGTTTCAGTTATTCCTATCAAATCAAATTTCCCTTTGCTTGCTAAAAGTTCCAGCTCATCTTGTTTATTTCCCAGGCTCTGTGCATTTGTATAAATGCAATGTAAGCCCTGGAGGTTGCAACTCAATGCATTTCCCCCCTTTTTTGTAAGGCCAGGCCCCTCTAAAGATTTTTGAGTTACAGCTGTGTCCTGGCAATTTCCATCCAGAGCATTTTCCTTATTCCTAGGTTCCCTTTGGATGTAACCCACCCCCTTCTTAGGGTGCAATCCAGAGTAACTACGGGGAGTCCTTGCTCCGGTGTAAGAACAATTTGCTCTGGATTGCAATATGAATTTCCCATAGGTTTTCACTAGGTAGTGCAGTAACTATGGGTACATGTGATGTCTCGTACGTGTTCCCATAGTTACTCTGGATTGTAGGGTTATTTAGTTTAAAGCCCTCCTGATCAGGTTGGCCATCTCCCGTCTGAAGACACTCTTCCCCCAACCCATAAGATGTAGTCCTTTGCTAGGAGTCCTTCCTCGAGGAAGTTCATCCTGTGATCCCAGAATCCAAATCCTTCTCGATGACACCATTTTTGAAGCCAGCTATTGACCTGGGAAATCTTGCCATCTCTCTGAGGACCTTTGCCGATTACTGGGAGGATGGATGAGAATACCACTTGGGTATCCCCCAGATCCTTAGTCTTCCTCCCCAGAGTTTCATAATCCCCAACTATCTTTTGGAAAGTTTGCCGAGCAGTATCGTTTGTTCCTACGTGGATGAGTAAGAATAGGTGGCAATCAGCAGGTGTGATCATCCTCGGTAGCCTTTCCATGATATCCCTTATCCTGGCACCAGGGAGGCAGCACACCTCACGGGAAAACGGGTCTGGTCGGCATACAGCTTCCATGCCCCTCAGGAGAGAATCTCCAATCACCTGGGAATGCCAGGATCCGGTGTAGGTGTGCTAGCAAGAGGAACTTCTGCCAGCATGGTGGAATCTATTAAATTAAATTTGTTATGCGAGACACCACTATATATAAAACTGAAAAGTCACTGATTGAGTGACTGATCAACGCCCCACCAAAAACGCTGGGCCTAGAAATGTGAAATTTGGGGAGGGTGTTCTTTCTGTGACACGAGCACCCACCAAGAACTTATGTTTAGAAATTTAACACTTAAAGGAGTGAAATGGGGTGCACTGTGTTTTTGTCCTATATTTAACATGGAAGACTGATTGACATCTGGGAAGTTGGTGCACATCGCAGGGGCTTGACGTGTATGGCGGGGTTGATGCATATGGGAGGTGTTGCGCATGGGGCAGTGTTGTGCAAGAGGGTGTTGATACATTGGGTGGGTGTTGCGCATGGGGGTTGATGTGCATGGGGATATTGCACAATGGGGGGATAGTATAAGGGGGTATTTTACTCCCGCAACGTGAGTACATTTTGCTAGTTTATAATACAAATATACATGAAAACTATAATACAGGAAAAACACAAGAACTATGAACTATGCCCTGACCAGGACAAAAACATACAGACAAAACCAGAAACATATGGAGACACAAGTTATCTGGCTTTTAGGCAGAATGTCCCTGAATCACAATGAATGAAATAGACATATTATATGAAATGAAAGGGAGGAGGGAGGAGGAAATCACCAGTTTCATAAGACTATAATATGTCTATATTATAGTCTTATGAAACTGGGTGATTTCTCCTCCCTGTGAATGTCTACACTGAAGTAAGCCCCATTAGATAATCAATGGTGCTTACTCCCAGGAAAAAGTGGATAGAATTGCAGTCCCACAGACATAACTGCTCAGAAATAAGAAAGTTTTCTTACTGTAGACTTCTTTTTCGGGATGAAGGAAGGAGGGTGTTCTGTACTGGTGGGTTGTCGCCCCTCCTTCACCTGGAGGCTGGACTCAAACAGTTCTCCTCCCTGAGGGGCGGCCCCTACTGCCCCAGTCTCGAAGAAGAGCCGAGCAGCAGCAGCCAAACCCCTAACCGCTGAAAGGAACAGGGTCTGCTTCTCAAACAACTTGGGAAGACCCTGAACAAACATAGAAAAACACCAACAGAGCAGAAAAAAGGTTAGTAAGACTGCGTCCTCTAAACCTTCCCGCCCAGAGCTGGACAATGGCCAGCTACATATCAGCACGAACCAGGAACCGAGGGTCAAAGAGAAGTGGATAGAACACCCTCCTTCCTTCATCCTGGAAAAGTAGTCTACGGTAAGAAAACTTTCTTTTCCCTGGATTCAGGAAGGAGGGTGTTCTGTACTGGTGGGATATAGCAAAGCCGTATCCGTCCGGAGGAAGGGAGGACTATGTTGTTACCACCCTTTGTAATACCCTCCTGCCAAACGCTGCATCTGCAGAAGCCGCTTTGTCTATCTGGTAGTGCCTGATGAAGGTCGTAGGAGAGATCCATGTCGCAGCCTTGCAAATGGACTCAATTGACGTTACCCTATCGAAAACTGCCGAGGCAGCAGCACTACAGGTCGAATGGGTGGTTATACCGGCAGGAGGGTCCCTTCCTAAGGATGAATAGGCCATCGCTATAGTCCCCTTGATCCAGTTCGCTAAGGTGCTTCTAGACGGTCGTTTGCCCACAGAAGGACCTTTAAAAAAGACAAAGAGTGAACAGAAGTTTTGGGAACAGCCCTCGTATGATCAATGTAATAAAACAATGCCCTTTTATCATCAATTTTATGCCAACCCCTTTCCCGATCAGTTTTGGGATGAGGACAAAAGGAGGGCACCACTATCTCTTGGGCTCTATGGAACCAAGAATTAACTTTTGGGATAAAAGTTGGATCCAAACATAACACCACCGTCATCCTGAAAGATACAGAGATTAGGGTTAACCGACAAGGCACCCAACTCTGAAACACGTCGTGCGAACGTGACTGCAACCAAAAACAGGGTCATGAAGTCCCCTGAAGTCATGAAGTCCCCTTGCTGAAGGGACGCTACAATGGACCTCCACGCTTCCATCCTGAACTTTCTCTTTTTGAGAAAGCCATTTAGCCACTTTAAATTGAGAATGGCTCTCCAATCTCCATTCTTCTTGGGCACAAGGTAAAACACGGAGTACACTCCCTTGCCTCTCTGACTCATGGGCACCAGCTCTATTGTGCCGATTTCTAGGAGGTGGGATACGGCTTCCAGTTTCAGGTGGTGTTTGGTAGGGTCCTGAGAGATTGGAATCTGCCAGAACCGATCCCTGGGGAGCCTGAGGAACTCCAATGAGTAACCTCTGCGGACTGTTTGAAGGACCCAAGTGTCCATGGTAACAGACTGCCAGACCTCTGCAAACATCAGGAGCCGGGCACCCACGGGGAGTGCCCCTCCTGAACAGGGATGTCAGGCTGATTGGGAATCTTTGGTGGGCTTCCCTGCTGCCGAAGGCGCCGGGCCTGCATGTTTCTTGAACTGGGCCTTGTTCTTATCCCATTTTGGTTTACCGCACTGGGGGTAACCCTTGGACTTGTACCCTGACCCTGATGGACGAAAGGACTGAGGCCTCTTGGACTGGTCCTTCTTGGTTGTAGGAAGGATCTTTTGTTTATCCTTATTCTCCACCAGGAGCAGCTCTAGGGCCTCATCGAAAAGCTTCTCAACTTTGAAAGGGATGTTAAGAATTCTCAAAGCTGAGCCAGTGTCTCCTTCCCACTGCCGCAGCCAGATATGTCGTCTGGCCAGCACCCCCATAGCCATCGATCTAGTGGACAGCTGGAGTGAATCGTATGTGCAATCTGCCGCGGCCGCAGAGGCCATTGCGATCTTTTTTAAAGTGCAGCGAGCCTTACAAGACAAGGACTTGTCCTCCTGTGCCAATTCCTCTGCCCAGATGTATGCTGCTCTAGAAAAGATGGAGCTGGTTACTGCGACTCTAAAAGACTGAGCATTAAATTTGGGATGCTCTTTTTAACGCACTCTCCACCCGCTTATCACAAGAGTCCTTCGGACCAGATTCTCCCTCCGAAGGAAGGGTGGTGGACGCTGAGACAGCTACCACTGGGGCATCCACAGTGGGAACCTTCAGCTGGGCCATAATTGCCTCCGGCAGAGTGTATAACTTATCCATCAGTCTGCCGTGCTGCATTGAGTGACTGAAGTGGCTCCACTCGGTATCAAAAACCCGTCCCAAAGCTTCAGGGAATGGGACTACTTGCAGCTTAGCTGGGACCTGTGGGTAGGTCTTAGCCCTATGAGATGGCGTGTCAGGCTTTGCTGGGGCAGCAGGCATTGTTAGGTCCATTGCAGTAGCAGATTTAGTGTGCACCCTGGTGTAGATCTCAGGGGGACAGAGTCTATCCATCCTGGAGACGGACGAGGCGTCTTGCTCATCCTGACCTGATAGTTCCCCCTCTTCCCTATCTGACTGGGAGGGAGAGGTCAAGGAATCATCCTGAGACTGAGATTCAACCATACTGTAGAAACCTTTATGCCTTTTAGGGAAAGATTCTGCATCCTCAGACTCAGAAACCACGTGGCTGTGTTTAACCTTAGCCGTGGCTTTCTTATGTTGAGGTGCCTGTTGGACCATAGGTAGGAGGTCCCCTGTTTGTTCCTCCAGAATCCCTTTCACTGCCTCTCTCACCAATTGAGAGAGGGCTGAGGGCAATACCATTTGGCTATCCTGTTGTCTAAGAGGGGTCTGGGAGTCCTCCAGCCCCTCCCTGGAATCATGTTCAGACGTCATTATAAATGCTGCCCTGTATACTCACACAAAATGGCGCCCGCGCGCCAAAAACAGGCACTCAAAATGGCCGTCGGCAGGAAACTCGCGGAGGCACCACGCGGTTCCCGCCAAGCAGCCCGCGGCCAGTTGTGACAGCCCCAGTAGCGCCGCTGCCCAGAACGCTAGTCTGGAGGTCCTCAGGGAGCGGGTCAGCTGCACGCTGTGCGCGCTGCGCGCTGCAGCCTCTTGGCTGCCGTCCTGTGTGTCCTCTTCAAAGGCGTGCGTCAATCCGCCCGCTCCTCCCTGGCTCAGTTCCTGCCTTGCAAGGGTCCCCTTGCTGAAGCGGGGAAGGGCTGTCCCTGCTGAAGCGGGCAGCTCCCCAGTGCTCCTCGATGGCCGGAGGCAGGACACAGGAGGGAAGAGTGGGAGAGAGAGAGAAAGAGTGAAGAATAAGAAAGAAAAAGAGACAGAGAGGAGAGATTGGGAGAGAGAGCTCCCAGACTGAGTCCTGCCTAGCTGCGAGGCTGGATGAGACTGGGGCAGTGAGGGCCGCCCCTCAGGGAGAAGAACTGTTTGAGTCCAGCCTCCAGGTGAAGGAGGGGTGACAACCCACCAGTACAGAACACCCTCCTTCCTTCATCCAGGGAAAAGGAGGATGTGCCCTTGAAGCACACTCATTTTGCAGAACTCTTGGGAGGAACTGGAGAACTCTGCAGCCCTAAAAGCCCCAGCAGAAGGCACATTGGGCTGGCAAGGGCTCCAGTAAGTCTCTTGGGGGTCAAAGTCTAATGAAGATTGGGGGATTCTTGGGGGAGGGCAGGTTGAGGTCGCTGGGGGCCACATCTGGCCCCCATGCTGAGGTTTGGAGACCTCTGATCTAGATCTCTTTTAATCCTGATTTATATCAGAGTGCCCTTTGGAGAGAAAGGCAGAGTACAAATCTAATAAATAAAAATAAAATAATAATCTGGTCTGGGGGCAGAAATTGCCTTGGTCACCCTGGTGGAAAATCTGAACAGGCCTATCAGCAGCTTTTTGACAGTGTCAATCATCATGTCCTTTTAGGTTAGGACTCAGACACTGCATTTAAAGTGGTTCCCGTCTTTCTTGGATAACAGGATTTCAGGAAATGGTACCAATAATTCCTGTTCAGTACTCCAATTTTTTTCTAGCCCAGATGAACATGATCAGGAATACAGAAAAAGACATGTCTGTTTGGCCATGAAATCTTTCTGAAGTGGCACCTATTTCAAAGTGCCTCATGGAAGCCTTTTTCCATGAGAAAAGCTTACATAAAAGTAGTTTATACTGATGCTCTTCTTAGCAGGATGAGGGCAAAGAAGGGGAATAAATGGAGCTCATTCTTTACATACTCCTCTAGCATTATGACCTCAATTTCATGTCTTGACTTGTGATGTTCAAGTTCAGGTTCAAACTGTAAAGAAAGTTATGATTTCACTATACAGTTCAGGTAAGGAAACCAAAGTTATTAGTGACCCTCACTTTAATTTAAAATATTAAAATTGAGCTTCCTGAATTGTTTCTATACTCTGGTTGGTATACTCTGGTTACAGCCTCTCAAAGCGACAGACAACTACTTATTTGATAAATAATACAGTAATCTGTAAAGCAATGATGTTCAAGGAAGTTCAAGAAAAACTGTTTGCTAAATAAATATCAAATCTCAAACTCTTTATAAACAAGAAGTTATCTTTATTTAAAAAAATTTTCTTGCAGAAATAGAAAAAGTAGTAGCTGTCAGTCACTGAAAGAAGATAAGGGGATTTCAGGGAAAAGTATTGCAGGAGAACAATGCAAATACTCCAGGGCTCCTAGTGAAGAGGATGGTGGCTTAGGCTTGGCTTTGTAGGGACAAGCAGAGAAAGAATAGAAACAACAGCTGGTCTGTGATTTAACTCAGAGCAGGAAATAAGTAGTCAGATCTACAGAGCTCCCACAAGAGCTTTTAACAAAATAGAAGCCAATGTTGAGTAGCAAGAATCAGCAATGTAATCATCACTGTTGGCAGCATTATTTATGTTGATAAAAAACAAGGTCACTGACTGTTATAATCCTGTAGACCCATAAAAGTTATGCTGGCCTTACTGGGCATGTAAGGTCACTTGTGAGTGTGCTTACGAGAATTCAATCAACAGTGTTCTCCAATCTTAGATATTGTATTAGAGCGGTTTTCCTTCCCTTTCTTGCTTCAGTCTCTTGGAAAGATGCTCACCAATGACTGTCAGAGGGTTGGCTTTGAATGAAGGATCTATTATAGTCTTATGAAACTGGGTGATTTCCTCCTCTCTGGAAAAAAGGAGAAAATGTATCAGACACTCTCTACAGGCATATAGATGCAACACCCACATTTGCAACACCCATATTTATCTTTCACTGAAATTAAGGCATATTCTAGCTAAAGAAAGCAACTTTATATATCCAGTTGAGCTAACTTAGTTCTGACCCCACTTGTGCTGATGGCTGTGGAGAGGGCTCAGGGCATCCTCTGCAGCTGCCAGCACAAGTGGCTCAATGAAGGGAATCCCCTGATGTGTGGTGACGCAGAGGGGAACCCCTTTTATCAGGGGATCCCCCCAAACAATTTTTTCTGTAAACAACACTGGAACAGATCATTTGAGTTCCCATTATTTTCAATGGGAAAGCTTGCTTTGATATGTGAGCATTTGGGTTTACGAGCAAGCTTCCAGAATGGATTATGCCCATAAACCAAGGTATCTTATACCAGAAGTTCACAGCCCAGTGCCAGTCTGCAGAGGCTTACCAGCTGGGCCACATCAAACCAGAGGCCAGAACACTGCTGCCTCCAGCCAGGCAAGTTCTCCTGGCCCGGAGTAAACTGGGCACGCATATCCTAGTCATTGGCCTATGCATGCCATTCGTTCCAGCCCAGAGCAAACTGGGCATGTGCACTCCAGCCAGTTCATGGAAATTTGTTTTCCATGGAATCAGTTAATAGTCTTACAAAGGTTGAGGACCACTGTCTTGGACCTCTTTGTATGAATGAACGAGCAAATGAAACTGTTGAGGGTGTTTTAAATCTTTTCAGTTATGAGTTTTTTCTTCTCTTGCCACACCTATAAGGACCTCCACCAATTCCTTTTTATTTAAATTTTCATTTTCATCAGTAAATAGTGAAAACAGTAAAAGAGTGTTATTACCATTTATACTTAGACATGTCAACTTCTCTACCCACTTTTTTCACCTCTTTCCAAAATGCAACTACCTTTGGGCAGTGTAGCCACATATATTCCATAGTTCCTTTTGCTCTATGCTTTCTCCAACACATATCTGATATTTTTATTATGCTAGCTGCCTTATCAAAATATCAACTTCAAGTTGCCTTATCAAAATATCTCTTTCCAAAAATATATGAGAAGAGTATGGGAAACTGCTTTAATGGAGAAACTGACGGTGCGGGCAAGACTTGAAAGAAGTAAAAATAGTTTTGTTGGAGTTTGGCACCCCTTGCTGAAGTCTGATATGAAATCAGATACTTAGATGGGTGAACTAAAAGATCCATTGGTAAACTGGTCTGTTATGTATTAGTTTATGAAGATTATATATTGAAGTGTACTATTTTAAATTATTTTCAATGTATTTTAAATTATCATTTATTTAATAATTATTTTAAATTATTTTCAATGTATATAGGCTTAAAGATGAATATATATTTCTGTTATTGTTGCAGATTGTTGAAATAAAAAGTTTGAATAAAAAAATTTGAATAAATTTTTATTTAATGAAACTTTTATGGGCTGGTTCAGATGTCCCCTAATTTGATCATGAATGTAGCAGGAATTTGTCTGTCCACTTCCTTCCTGACTCTCCTCTCCTCCAGCATGGAAGAGTTCTGGTTGGTTTAACCACAGTTTCATGTGTTGTCTGAATCAGGATATATGGCTCACAAACTAGGATATGAAACCAGAATCAAGTCCCAATTTTACATTCTGGTTTGTATAGTGCAATTAAACCATTGACTTGTGAATAACCCAAGAAGGTCTATAACAGGGGCCTTCAAGCTATGGCTCTCCAGGGTCATTTATCTGGCCCGTTTATCTGACCCCTCCCCCTGGTTGTGTGTGCAGCTGTCATGTGGGGCCGATTGCACTCTGTTCAAGCACTTTGGGTTGTGGTTGGAGGGCTGTTAGGCGCATGCTGCTGAGCCTTTGAGGCTAGTTGAGTCCCTTGGATGCCTATGTACCCCCCCTGGCCTGCCCACCAGTGACTCCTCTACTCAGAGGAGTAGTGTGCTCCAGGGCTACATACTCCATAGCCTCCACTCAGCCTGCATGCTCCTCGGCAGGGTTGACCACCCACTGACATGGGAGCTCTTCCCCATCTCCTCTTTTTCCAGCCCCTCTCACCTCCCCAGGCAGACTGCCTCACCTGGCCTTCCCTCCCCAGCCATGCCAGAGGGGAAGTATCTGCAAATGCTCCTCTGAGTCTTAGCCAGGCGTAGGTGGGCACCTGGGGAGCTCGCAGCCCTAGGGGAGAAGGCAGCGTCTTCAGGCGAGGCAGAACTGGAGAGAGCTGCCCTCCCTCCTTGCCTCTGAGGCTGGCCAGTCTGCCTGCTGGTCAGCCCTGGGAATCCCTTTTTGCAGGGGGAGAGGGGTTGCCCTCCCTCCTTCCTATCTCTTTCCCTGCCTTTGAGGCTTCCCCCCCTCCCAGGCATCCAATTCTGATGCACTCCTTCCCTTTCCTCACCCCACCCCTGCCCACCTGCCTCCAGTCCAGACCCCTTTTCACCCTTGCCCTCTCATAGGCACCAACTCCTGATCTGCCCACCTTCCTGTCTGAGGCTACTATCCAAGCTACACTTTCCTGGAGTAAAATCCATTGATTAAAATGGGAACTACCTCTAAGCAGACATGCATAAGATTGTGCTGTAAGAAGGGGGTTATAAATTGAGAGTTGGAGTGTGATTCTGGTTGTTGCCAATTTAGAACAGCACAGCTCTATGTTCTTGTGTTTTTGTATGTGTGTGAGTGAGTGAATGAGACAGCCTGCAATCCTATCCACACTTACCTATCCCATTGGCTGTAATGGGGTAATTGGCTCTACTTCTGAGTAGATAGTCCGGTCCCCAACAGTCTGAGGGACCATAAATTGTCCCCCGGTTTAAAAAGTTTGAGGACCTGACTACAAGATATAAATGCATGACTGAATTGCACAATCTAAGATCCAGCTGTCAAACACAGAAGCAGCCAGAGAAACATTCATTAATTCATTCAAGATTCTCCAGTTCCTAGACTGAAAAAGAAAACTTGAAACTACTGTGATGTGCTCTATATGGGACTACGCTTGACAGGCAGCTACTGTAGATTGTTGCTTGTGTGGTTGCTGGAGGTCAGCAGTTTGACTCCATCAGTCTGCTATTTCATCTGCTGCAGGGTGCTGGTTTGCTTCTACTTCCAATTCAAGGTTCTGCTTTTCACCTTTAAAGCCCTTTATGGCTTGGGACCCATGTCTCTGGAAACGACCTCCTTTTGTGTAATCCAGCCAGTACTCTTTGTCGTTTTTGAGGGCCGTTTTGTATGTATTGCCATTGAGAGGGGTTAAGGGGCAATGACCACATATAGAGCCTTCTTGGTAGTGGTGCCTGTTCTACGGAATTTGCTCCCTTTTAAATTGAGAACTGCCCCTTCATTATAAGTCTTCCAACAAGGCCTAAAGACAGTTTCATTTCAAGAATGCTTCAGAATTCAGTAAGGTTTTTTATGGATATGCTCACATTAATTATTTAATGTTATATGAATAATGGCTTTTATAGCTTGCTTGGTTGGCTTTTAATATGGTGTAATTATGTACAGTATGTTACCATTTTATTCATTTTTAATGTATATACATTGTAATGTATTATGAATTGCCTTGGATCTCTTGGGAAGAAAGGTGAGATACAAATCAAGTGAATGAGTCAATAAATAAATAAAACTGCAGGAACATGAGGAAGCTGTTTGACTGCAACAATGCAACTTCCCCTCTTCCCCCCCCCCCCCCCGTCACCATCTTGGCTTGGCCTAACATGGGACACTTTTCTGGCCTGTTACCTGATGTGCCTCCCCCCACTATGCCACCTAGAGAACTTCATGAGACTAGCAACAACACTCTCACTATCACAACACAGAACAAATTGGAGGAGCTCTGATGCCTTTTCTGAAACATGACACATCTCCCAAATTAGAAGATGAATAATGGGAGCACTGGAGCATTACAGTCACATCATCCAAGTACAGTTGAGTGTCGATGGCATCCAGTTGCAATAAACAAACCTTAGTCTAATGCAGTTCTGAAGAACAGAGAGCGTACAAGCCCTTTCACAATACAAAACCCCATGACTGTTTCCGCTGAAAAGTTAGCCTTCAGCCTCTTTGCACAATTTTAGCATTTCCTAAGATATTTAGCTTCTTTGAACAAACAGGATGGCTTAGCAGAGGCTAACATAACTGTTTCCCCTGAACTGTGGGCCTTTACTATGGCACTAATTGGACACAGGTCACAAAAGGGGTACGAAGGAATCTCACAGAATTGCCTTGGTTGAACTCTGAGGAAGTTACCACCCATATTTACCCTACAGCAAGAGAAAACACAGCCAAGTGAATCACTGGCAAATGGCCAAGTTTGCATTACTAAATCCCACTTACTGGAGCAGAGTCTAGCCCCAGGCGAATAATTAATCAGTTCATTCATGCACAAATAGGGAACTTCCCAAGGACAAACTGACTTGCCCTGACTGCATGCCTTTTTAGTAGCTGTTTTCCACAGTGGCTTTTGTAGTTTACAAACCTTAGTTCTCAAATATGCTCTGGAACTTGAGAAACAACAAGCTAAACATTCCTTCTCCAATGAGGTGCTCCAGATATATCCAATGTTCACTTGCTTTGACTCGTTGACCATTGATGGGATACTATGGCATTTCTGCTGCTGCCAAGAATTAATTGGTGCCTCCCATGTGTGGTTAAGATGGCACTGCCAGTAAGCAATGTTAATAAGGCTGAGTGACTAAAGTTGTAAGGATGCTGTGGGAGTATCTCTTAGTGTTGTTTCCTTAAGAGCTAAAAGGGTGACCCAAGAGCTAAAGGGGTGGCCAAAATTATTTTTGGCTTACTAACTAAGGCTTTTGGCTTTCTGGACTAGCGTCACTCTTTCCCATAACATGTATGCACATCTAAAACTTCCTACTTCCTCCCCCAATGTATGCATTAGATCACCAATCCTTCTTATTCCAACATACATGCTCAACCCTCTCTGTTCAGGTATTTGTGATTCATTCAAGTGGGAATATATTAAAATTAAAGGTAACGGTATCCACTGCAGGTTGCCCTGCTAATTGTTACCTGCCTCTAAGTGGCTGTGGGTGGCGCAAGAGGTTAAGACGCTGTGCCTGTTAACCAGCAGGCCAGGGTTCGAGACCCGGGTCAGCCCCACAAGACAGGATGAGCTCCTATCCTTAGCCCAGCTCTGCGACGCCAGCTGGATCCAATTGTATTGGCTCTGCCTTTCCATTGGACTAATTCAGTGGTGTGGAGAGGGGGGATTTGCTGCTTGGGTAACAGCCTATACTGCACAACAATCCAACCAAGGCTTTCATGCTTCGCATGCAGCGTATGCAGTGCTGAGCACGATACCATAGTCTTTCAAGACTGGTGGAGGCCTGCTAAGGGCGGTGCTCATCGTTACAAAGTTGAAGAGACACCATTGTCTGAAAGTGACTCTATGGTCATGTTGCCAGCATAAATAAAAGCTAAAGGCACTGATACACTGTTTCTTATCCCATGATATCCAGTCCTGATGCATTCAGTGGGGGAGGTGAATCCAATCCAGAATGCCCCCTTTTTCCTCCTCCAGAGAAACCACATCAAACTGTAAGACATCTGCTTGAGGCCTGGTTTCTCATTCCCCTCTCCCCAGCATCATCTTTGCCTTGACCAAAGCGCCTTAACTGAAGTAACAACAATAGTACAAAACTGCGAGGACATGGATCATTATCTGATTATGAAATAAAGACCCAATGTCCCATAACATATCCTGTTGTGAAGCATCTGTACAATGTGTTTCCTAAACATGTTTACATTTTTAAACTAATAACCATAAATAATATTGGTTTGCGGACGTAGCTTCTGATAGGTTAACATTTGTATTGTGTTACAAGATGATTGGCTGATTAAATAGCTTCCCCTTTTTGCTGAAAAAGTATATCTGTTTAGACTGTAAGCCAGGACTCTTGCTGAATTTGTCTTGTATATCAGGTACCTGCACTCTGCAGCCTCCCTGGCAGCTGTATTGTTTGAAGTAAAGCTTATGAATTCCTCCTTTGAAGCAATTTTATGTGTCTGGTTACTGGGAATAAAATTGTCCTTTGGGAACAAGCTGAAGTAATACTTATTTATCCACTTGCATTTACATGCTTTTGAACTGCTAGGTTTGCAGAGCCAGCAAATGATAGGAGCTCACTTGTGTCTTGCTAGTACTTGGGACTTGAAGACCTTCAGGTTGACAAGCACAGTATCTTTAACAATTGAGCCATTACAGCCTACAGGTAATACTAAAATTACCTCCAACCAAATAAAGAGTGTAATCCCCTTTTCTCTGAGTAAGTTCAACATGCTCAGAATAACCACATGTCATAACTACAAGAGGACAAGCCCCCACCCCTAATGTTGGACATCCAAAAAAGGCATACTGCTGTTTTGTGTTTTCTCTGCTATGCCCATTTGGAATAGAAACGGGGAAGGTGGTTGAAAAAACTAGGATTGTTTGACAGCATTAAGGTGAAAAATGAGAAGAGATGGGCTAAGCATTACACCTACTAATACAAATTGCTGTTTTTAGTACTGTTTTTAGCTGGTTTTTATTGTATATTTTCAGGAGGGATGATTTAACGTTTTGTGTAATCTGTATTTTAACTGTATTTTAATTGTGTTTTAATCTGTATTTATTATTATCTACTTTTAATGATGTTTTATTATTGTTTTTAATTGTTGTTAGCTGCCTTGGGTTCCCTTTGGTTGGGAAAGAAAGGTGGGATATAAATCAAACAAATAAATAAATAAATAAATAAATGGACACAACTGCCCTGTCATTTTTCCCTCACTACTATGGGCACTCTTTTGCACTGAAAGGAGAGAGAACTGTGCCATGTCTTGACCCTCTAGTTACCCAATGGCCATCGTGAAGACAGCAAAATGCCCCCTTATCTGAAGATGTGTTGACCTTTGCTTCTTCCAGCCTCCAATATTTAACTCAGATCTCTCATTTCCCATGTCTCTTTTTCTCTCTCACTAGAATTCCCTCTTTCTTTTCCAATCTAGGGAGTAGAAAGAAAAGCAACAACAATGGACAAAAGTAGGAAGCTAAAAATGGGTATCCACCCACCAAGTAACTGCATCAGTTAACCTCATCAGTTAACCTAAGTCTCCCCAAGCTGTAAAAAAAATGGAGAAGCAGCTTCTATTTCCTTCGGGATAATCTTCACAGAATGCGGGTACCTTCCTTTCCATGCCAAAAAACTAGTTCTGGGTTTCCAGTAGCAGCAGGAGGAATTTTTCACTCACCAGAAAATCTTCCATCCTATTCCCCTATTCAAAGGCAAGGAGCTGGCAGGACTGGTGGAAGCATATGTGAACAGGACCATATAAACTGATTTTCTACCTGAAATGGAATGTCTGATCTTGCTGCTCATTAATAAAATTTTACTGTTACTACTTACAAGACTTTACTTTTCTGAGCTGGTTTCATCTGATTGAAGTTCAGTGGGACCATTTTCTTGATCTGGCTGAAGGTAACAAATGCAATAGCATATTTTATTATATTTTACTGAATATAAAAAGATTAGCAGGATTTCTTCCTGTATATACACTTGCAGCGAGTCCTTGACTTATGAATGAGTTCCATTCCAGGAACTCATTCATAAGTTTTGTTTTGTTTTGTTTTGTAAGATGTGTTGGACTTTCAAACAAAACTGTCTCAGGCACTGGGTACCCCACGCAAGTGAGGATTTCAGCTTCTGTGCTGGAGTGTCTGGAGTGGGGGAAACCTCTCCACAGACCCCGACAGTTCCCAGTGTGCAGAGCTTTGAGGGCTGGGGCCCCCAAAGTGTAGCGCACTCAAGGAAAATGTAGGATTTAAACTTAAATAAAAGTTAAAAATCCCCACGTATGTTGATTTCATGTGGCTAATTTAAACACTATACTCATTATTAAATGGAGATCCCTTGTGGCTCTGTGACTGTTGATTTGATGATTGGCAGGTCACTGGTTCAAGACCTGGGTGCTGCTTGAAGTAACATCCTGGAAATAGGCCCCTGCATCGGGTCAGCCGGATTTCCCCATGATGCATCCATCATCTAGAGCAGACAACTAAAGCAGAATAATGCTAAAAAGGATGACTCATTATTAAATTTAAAAACAGTACATATAATTTACTACATGTGTGGGCTGTGGGTGACTACAGAAAAGATGCTGTGCCTGTTAACCAGCAGGCCAGGGTTCGAGACCCGGGTCGGCCCCACAAGACAGGGTGAGCTCCTGTCCTTAGCCCAGCTCTGCGACGCCAACTGGATCCAATCGTATTGGCTCTGCCTTTCCATTGGACTAATTCAGTGGTGTGGAGAGGGGGGATTTGCTGCTTGGGTAACAGCCTATCCTCCATAACAATCCAACCCAGGCTTTCGTGCTTCGCATGCAGCGTATGCAGTGCCGAGCACGATACCATAGTCTCTCAAGACTGATGGAGGCCTGCTTTTTTTTAAATTTACTACATATAATTCAAGATGGCTCTGTGCTGCCTGCTCACAAGCTAAAGGACAATGAAGACTTTTTCCAGGACACATGACTTAAAAAGAGGGCATATCCTGGAAAAAGAGAACATATGATCACCCTGAGGGGTGGGGAGCAACAATCCAATGGTGGGAGTGGAAATATATCACTGTCCTGCCTCCACTGTTTATTTTTTAGGGAGGCCTATATCGAGCCAAGCCTTTGTTTTACTCTTTTTTATTTGGGAGAGGCGGAGAAGACTGCCTTCTGGAGCATATGCTGAGCTCCACTTCCATCGGATCTGGACCGTTTTGATGGACCTGAATTTTAGTGGCTCTTTGCCAGACCTGAAGTTGAGCCCAAGGCACATTTGCTTACTCATGAATAAACACAAACATCAGCCTACTTTCATTTTCCATAGGACTCAATACATTTGTCAGCTTTGGAGGAACATCTTTTGGGTGTTTTTGGAGGGGCTGTGTTCACTGAATCAAGACCATTGTGGTGTTGTTGGATTCCTCTCAGCCTGCCATTTTCAATGTACAAAGGCAAGTTTGCCTACTCCTGATTAAACATGCGATATGGTTCAGTTTCACCTTCCATAGGGCTGTATGCATTTTATTGTTGTCTAGATTTTCACCCTAACCTTACATGGAAATAGGATATGAATGACAGAATGAAAAAGGAACATAGTGGAAAAACATGTGTCTGGCCTCTAACTTAATGGGAACTGGCTTCCACAGTGAATCAGCCCATTTGGATCTGAGTGAGCAGGACAGAGATGTGACTTCATTTAAGAACAACCACACCAATGTTGGTGCAAAATACTTCAATGACTAAATGCACATTACTGAGCCCCATGACCAACCCCAGATCTGCAAAAGCCTCACAAGCCAATTGCAAAATCAAGGACGTTGTGGACATCTTGACTGTGTACAGAGCTCACCCTATCCAGCAGTTTTGAGTACCAATCTGAAATGGTAGATGGAGCAGGGCATTTCAGAGTATCTCCACTATAATCATCTCAGCCATCAATTACACCAGTCTCCTGCCAGAGAGTGCAGTGGTGGTGGACAGAAACAGTTCATGTGGTAGCTCACATACCAAGTATGTTGGCCCCCTTCCAAAGCAATGGCCGTCATCACCCCACTACCTTCAATTGCCGGATTAAAATGAACACTGAGACACTGTTGAACGGTTTGATTGCAGTACTGGGGGCAGGAGAGCGCAGCTAATGTGGCCGTGACCTTCTGGTCTGCAACATCCTCAACCAAGGTAAATCACCACTGCAAAGATTGTTCTCAAGGCTATGTAAATCATTGCAGTAGTAAGATAGGGAAATGTAGTGCTGGACCTCTAATTCTTTACATGTGCTTATTCCACAGAAAACGCCCTTGGCCATAAAGGATTCAGCACATTTTGCCTGAGCCCAAGTTGTTCCTAACCTTCTGTTCCTGGTTTGGATTTCCTAAACAGAGTCAGATCCATCTGCCCAATATTCAGTACAGGGATACAGGACTAGCTATCCATTAGGTAACACATCAGGATCCTATTCATTTTTTGCAATACACCAAGCAGATGGCCTTCAGCAAGTCACTTTTCCTCAGCTTCATTCCACCCATAATCCATCTCTACAACAATAGTAATAATGGTACTTACTATACCAATAATCAGTGATAGTACTACTACCTTAACAGGTAGTTCTTAGGATTGAAAGATAATATGAAATGCTTTGAACTTTCAGAACTTTAAAAGTCCTCAGGCAATTTATGCACAATTAAGGCCCCAATAAATCATAAGATCACATCAATTTGGTGCTGGACAGCTGACACACCCTCAGTGGACCAGTGCCAAAAAGAATTCCAGCTCCAAAATCCACAGGCTCTTATAAGTATAAGCCAACCAAACATCTTGTGGAAACGAGCTTACTGGACAGTGGCAATGCTGTGGATGTCATTTATCTTGATTTCAGCAAAGCATTTGACAAAGTCCCGTAAGACATCTTAATTAGGAAGTTGGAAAAATTGGGCAAGACGAGGCAATCGTAAAATGGATCTGCAGTTGGCTCAACGGCTGCACTCAAAGGGTTTTAGTAAATGGTTCTGCGTCAGCCTGGAGGTCGGTTTTGAGGGGAGTGCCCCAGGGCTCTGTCTTTAATTCTCTTTAATCTCTTTAATATCTTCATCAACGACTTGGATGAAGAGATACAGGAGAGCATGATCAAATTTGCGGATGACACCAAGCTGGGAGGAGTAGCAAACAACAGATGACAGGAAAAACCTACAAGAGGATCTGGATAAAATGGAATACTGGGCTATAACAAATAGAATGAATTTCAACAGGGAGAAGTGCAAGGTTCTGCACTTAGGCAATAAAAACCAAAAACACTGGTATAAAATAGGGGATACTTGGCTTGGCAGCTCAACATGTGAGCGGGATTTTGGAGTCGCCATGGATCACAAGCTGAACATGAGCCATTAGTGTGATGTGTCTGCAAAGAAGGCAACTGCAATTTTAGGCTGCATTAAGAGGACTGTAGCTTTCAAGTCACAAGAAGTTATGGTTCCTCTTTATTCTGCATTGGTTAGAACTCATCTGCATTGGTTAGATGAATTGGTTAGACCTCATCTGCATTGGTTAGACCTCACTGGTTAGACCTGCACTGGTTAGACCTCATCTGCATTGGTTAGACCAACCATTTATTCTGCATTGGTTAGACCTCAGTACTGTGTTCAGTTCTGGGCACCTCACTTTAAGAAAGATGCAGCCGGAGAGCAACAAGAATGATCAGTGGGATGGAAGGGAAGTCCTACGAGAAAAGCTTGGGAGAACTTGGTATGTTCAGCCTGGCGAAGAAGAGACTGAGAGGAGACCTGATCGCTCTCTTCAGATACCTAAAGGGCTGTCATATGGATGAAGGGGCTCATTTGTTCATAGCTGCCTCTGAAAGCAGAACAAACTGCAAGAAAGGAGATTCCAACTGGATATCAGGAAAAAATTCCTGATGGTGAGGGCGGTTTGGCAGTGGAACAGATTGCCGAGTGGGGTGGTGGACTTTTCCCCACTGGGGATCTTCAAGCAGAGGCTCAACAAGCACCCGTCTGAGACACTCGAGGAGGATTTCCTGCTACTGGCAGGGGTTGGACTAGATGACTTACTGGGTCCCTTCCAACTCTATGATTCTATGAACTTCTGCTTCAAGTTTCAGTGACGTTTTGTTGGAATGCCCGCCTCCTCAATTTTATTAATTCACAGTGAATGGCATCCTTGTTTCATTACATTTTGTAGACTTCATTCATTATAAATCATAATAAAAACCTTGCTTCAATTCTCTCATCCCCAGCAGGGGATCAAATTTCTGGAGAATCCAATCTTCTATGAATAAAAATTGATAAATCATTGAAAGTACGATTCCTCATTTATGCAACTATTCTGTGGGTGGCGCAAGTGGCTAAGACACTGTGCCTGTTAACCAGCAGGCCAGGGTTCGAGACCCAGGTCAGCCCCACAAGACAGGGTGAGCTCCTGTCCTTAGCCCAGCTCTGTGACACCAGCTGGATCCAATCGTATTGGCTCTGCCTTTCCATTGGACTAATTCAGTGGCGTGGAGAGGGGGGATTTGCTGCTTGGGTAACAGTCTATCCCTGTGACCGAAGGTTGGCCATCAAAGCCAGGAGCAACTTCGTGAATACCCTTGGAGCTGCCGAGAGACCAAAAGGTAGAGCCCTGTATTGGTAATGGTGCGATCCGTAAACAAAGCGGAGAAACCTCCGGTGGGATGGTCGTATTGGTACATGAAGGTATGCCTCTGACAGGTCTATGGACGTCAGAAAATCTCCCTTGTCCAGGGCTCCAGTAATGGTTCGCCACGTTTCCATCTTGAAGTGCTTCTTTAAAGTGAACAGGTTCAGCCACTTCAAGTCCAAGATCATTCGCATTTCTCCATTGTGTTTTGGGACCAGGAAGACAATGAAGTAGACCCCCTTGCCCCTCTGGGCGAATGGAACTGGCTCTATGGCCTGGATCTCCAAGAGGTGTCGGATGGCCTGGGTCTTCTGGTGATGTTTTAGGGGATCCCTCGAGACCGGAACCCTCCAGAAGCGGTTCAGGGGGCATCGTCGAAATTCTATCGCGTATCCACGAGACACTGTCCAGAGGACCCAGGTATCTGAAGTAGATCGCTGCCAGCAGGGAGCGAAGGCCAGGAGATGAGCTCCAATAACGCTGGACCCTGGCCCAGGCCTGGCGTCAGGCGGTTCTGGGGTTCTTGCCTCCCTTATGGGGGAATTGGCCCTTACTGGATTGGTTGTAACTGCTGGGCTTGGATCTGGGAAGGACGCTTGCATTGGTCCAGCGAGACCAAAACCGTGTTCCCGAGGGGTGTCGAAAACGAGGCCTGGAAGGACGAAAGGAAGGCTGTCTTGGGGACGTCCTTCTTCCCAGGAGGAAGAATCTTCCGTTTGTCCTTGGATTCTACCAAAATCGGCTCCAGTGCCTTGCCAAACAGCTTCTTCCCCTCAAAGGGCAGGTTAATCAATTTGGAATGAGATCCAGCCTCCCCCCGACCATGAACGTAGCCACAGGGCTCTGCGCGTAGATAGGTTGGAGGACATAGCGCGTGCCAAGAAACGCATAACATCTAGAGAGGAATCGGCTGCAAAGGCCGACGCCAAGGTGATGTTTTTTAGGGTACTCCTGAATTCCTTGGGGAGTCTCTTGTTCCTGGCCGCCTTCTGGGCCCAAATGAAGGCTGCGCGGGCCATGACGGAGTTCGCCGATGCAGCCCGGAATGAAAAGGAGGAGAATTCGAAGTTGCTCTTCAGAAGAGTCTCCATGCACCTGTCAGTAGGATTCTTTGGAAGAATATCTCCGTCCACGGGGACTGAAGATGAGGCTAAGGCCGCTACAGGGGAGTCTACGACCGGAACCTTAAGCAGCTCCATCTGCTTCTCTGGTAGCATGTAGAATTTATCCACGATGCGAGAGCCTGACCCCTTGGAATGCGCACGCCATTCTTCAGAAAAAACTGACTCAAATGTCTCGGGGAAAGGAATAATTGTCTGCTGAGCCTCAGATTTGGGGAAGGCCTCAGCCCTGTCCTGGTCAGACTCCGAGTCGATAGTGGCTGATCTGCGCAAGGTGAGACATCTGGCAGATCTATCCATCACCGGGTCGAGAAGCTCTGAAGGAAACAAGCGAGCACTCTTGCATAGCTCCTCTGTCTCCGAGCCTGCTCCCTGTTCCTCCTCTGAACCAGACGAAACCGATGCCGAAGACGCCAAGGATGAAGAAGAGGGTCGATGACGCTTGTGATGACTCTTGGAAGCTTTGCGTTTGCGTTTGGGGTGCTCCAAATGCTTTGTTTTGCGCACCTTCTTACGAGGAGAAGACTGCACAGAATCCTCTGAGAGGGAGGAGACAGGTGTAGTAGGGCTGGGCGAATGAGCTCTCCGTTGCCGAGAATAAGACTTGTTCGAGGTGGCCTAAAGAACTGCTGACTTAACGAGAGCCGGAAGATTCACGGACACAGCAGAGTCAAAAGCATCCTTCAGTGATGCAAGTACTGGCTCAAGGCCTTGGACCAGTGTGAGTAAGGGAGCCTGTGGGGTTCCAGTACCTGTCAGGTTAGGGACCCCCTGCCCAGTCTCCATTGTGCTCTCTCCCCCTTCCTGTGCCATTAACCTGCAGAAGCCTTAATGAACAGTGAATAAAGGAACCTTTCTTTTTTTTAAAACAACTAAACAAGGATCCACTCCCTTCCAAGCCTCAGCCCCGTCTCCCTGGCAAGGCAAGGCCTTGTTACTCACTGTGGAGAGGATGGGACCCAAGATGGCGCCACTGAAAAACGGCGCGAAAAATGGCGTCTCAAAATGGTGGCCGCCTGATGAGAGAGCGCTCACAACCTCCGGGTACCTCAGGGCATGGAGGGAGGAGGCTTGTCGGGCGGAGCGGAGCCCTGCGGGTGAGCTGAGGCAGCAGGATGCCGTGCGGCTAGGAGGGAGAGCCCGCGGAGGCGCCTGAACGAGAGGACGCTCTGTTGGTGCAGGCGCGGTGAGGCATGCTGTCTAGCCGGATCGGCTGGGGCGGGTGGAGCAGCTCCGACCTGCACCCAGCCCCTGCGATCGAGAGCGCTGCGGAGCGAGGGGGACGACTCCCGGAGGTGTCCCCGACCAGCACGGGCTGTGCAGGCGGCAGGAGACCAGGCAGTCCGAGAGGGCTAAGCCAGAGGGTGGCCCAAGCTATGCCGGTCCAAGGGGAGGGTGGGGGGGCCCTTAAGGAACCCCACCGACCAGGTACCCCCTGTAGAAAAAGATCCGGGGGGGGGGGCCCAATCTCCAGTCCTGGAGCACAGAGAGAGAGAGAGAGAGGAGCAGTTAGAGAAAAGCAGGTGGAAGGACGAAGGAGAAAATGAAGGAGATAAACTGTGCTCTCTGGAGCACAGTAGACCACGACCCTACTCTTGAGGAGTCAGAGCCGGACTGGGGAAGGGATGCCCCGTACCAGAAGGAGATCAAAGACCTATCTGGCTCTGACTGACAGGAGGCGGGGCAAACCCATCCATTATGAGTGGCCCTTTTCCGACTCCTCCAGAGAAGGTGGTGGTAGGGGAAAGATTGGTGGTTGTAGTGGGGTTGAGACAGGGGTGCTTCCTTGGGGGGAAGGGGTTTGTTTGAGGGGGGCTGCAGAGGGGTATGCAGGAGTTTTCCCTCCTACCTGATGGAGGCTGCAGAGGCTGGGCTGACCACATGTTTGCTGGCTGCAGGAGAACCCATGCTTGTTGGTGGACTGAAGATGCTCCTGTGCTCCCTCTGCTGGCCTGTTCCCTGGTACTGCAGGCAGAAGGAGAAGTCCTGCCTCAGCCACCCAGGTCAGCCAATGCAGGCAGGAGGAGAGGGAGCCCATCCAATGGGGATTCGCTATTCAAAGCACGTTCGTTCAACAAAGCAGAATGCCAGGGGAATGCTTGTTATTCAGAGCTTTTGTTATACTGGGCATTCGTTTTGCAAGGTATCACTATATTGTTCTTAACATGGGATACTGACCAACTGATCCACTAGGGAGGATGTTGTTCAGAGGGAGGGGTTGCACTGGGGAGGACGCTGTGCAATGGGAGTTGCGCATGGGGGTGTTGCACATGGGGGGCTGTCACACATGGGGAGAGGATGTGTATGGGAAGGGTTGCGCATGGGGGTTGTTTGTGCATTCGGGATGTTGCACATGGGGGATGACGCACATAGGGGGATGATGCACATAGAGGGTTTGATGCGCATGGAGGATTGATGCACATGGCTCCATGCGTATGCGCATGGAGGGATATTGCGCATAGGGGGGTTGATGCGCAGTGAGGGGTGGCGTATAGGGGATTTTACTCCCGCATCGCAGGTACGTTCTTGCTAATGAATACATATTCCGCTTTTGAGAGCAAGAAGGGAAGCCTGTAATTCTTCTGCGTAGTAGCCATCTCTAAATGCCTATTGACTGTGGGTTATTTGGATTGTTGGCAGGTCTGACATGATTCAGGGGGAGTGGTGGGGATGAAACACTGAAAGAAACAAGACACAGTCACTCCAAAATTAGTTACAGTATAAACATGGAGGTATGAGGGGAAATGCAGCTGAAAACTTTAAGCAATAAACAATTATGTTTGAAGACATGTACAACATTGTTCCATGGTATATAAAACTGTCTAGAAAGCTTGCCAAAAGCACAAAACCTTTGAAACAAATAGTATTTTTTGACGGTTTAGAATCTTTTATGAACAGAAGTCTTTTATGAACAGAAACTAAGAGTGCAATCCTAAGTTAGGCCAGAGACAATGGCAGTTATGGCAGCATGTCCAGTGCTGATACTTAGGCCAAATCCACAGGGCTAGGAGGCTTCTAGGTTGGCATTAACTGCTGCTGAAAAGGCAGCATCACATTCTAGGCATGCTCGCTGGGGAACAAGCAAGTAGCACTTGGGGAGGCGCTTGCTCCTGTGGAGACCTGCCTCAGATAATACTGAACAGCTGTGATGCCTCTCATATGAAGAAGCCCGGGAGTCCTCGACAACCAGTAACAGTTGCAGAATGATGAAAAGAAAGGTATGGCTGTTTGGGGGACATGAAGCCAGAACTATAAAAGGAAGAGGGCAACACCCCCAAATGTAGGGCACCCAAGATAAATAGGGGACAGGACCAAAAAAAGCTGGGAACACCCACATCCATTACAGGTACTGTTGCGTTTCCATGAACCACATTACAACACCCACATCCATTGCTGTAATGTGGTTCATGGAAACACGACAGTACCTGTAATGGAGGGTGGGTGCAAGGGGAGCTGGAGTGCACTGTTGTGCTATATCCTGAGTTTTACAGGCAGGGGTTGCACTTAGGCTGGCCTAGGACTTAAAATTTCTGCTATCACTTCCATTTTTACCTTCACTTTACATGTACCCCTATAAGTCTACTCTAACTTGTGCCTCCTTCTAAGGTGGCACAAGTTGCAGGAGATGTGAGGGGGAGTGCCTGCCCTGGGAAATGGGTCTGGATATAGCCTAGCAATGCTGTTCTAGGCCATGCCCAACATTCCCCTTTCAAAAGTGGGTCCCAATACTAAAAGTTCCAGAATCCCTGCTGCACTGCCTAGGCTAGCATTGCTGGGTCAGCACAGGTCCATCGGTCTTATGATGGCCCTGGAGGGCTTGTGCCAATCCAGGCCGTTTTCTGTTGTAGCTAAGCTGGCCTAGATAGGGTAGCCTATGCCAGATAGGATAGTCCATATACACTTCAGGATTGTGCCCAAAGCCTGCAATCCTAACCACATTTTCCTGGGAGTAAGTTCTATTGAACCCAATGGGACTTCTGAGTAGACATGCATTGGCTTGCACTGTTAAGGAAGTGAGCCTTTCCTACACTAACAGCAATCTAAACAAGTTTCTTTGACTGGTGATAGGAGGAAAATCATCCAGAGGTAGACAACGTTCTAAATTTGGAAGGGGTAAACTTTAATGACTGAATAGCAGCTGCCTACTGGAAGCATTAAAATTTTGCATCCAAACAATCAATGAGCCAGAGATAAGAATGCAAACAGTTTGGGATGCCAGAAAGGCTTTCTTTTGTGGAATAGCTCTCAGACATATGACAAGAATTAGAAAGAAACAAAATTTGGAATTAAATAAAAAATGCAGAATTTGAAGAAGGAGGAGAAAGAATGTCAGAATAATCCTTCAGATAAAGGAATTAAATCCAGAATAAAAAGATTACAACAGGAAGTTAAAATATTCCCAACAGAAGAAATGGAAAGGAATTTGAGAAAAAAACAGAATTTTTTGGAAAATGCTAATAAACCAGGCAGATTAGCTTATAGACTTAGGAAAGAACACCCAAAAAATCATATAAAATCACTTCAAGTTCAAAATGGTGATTTAAGAGGCAAAATGGAGGAGATGCATTGTAGAAATTTTTTTCAGACTCTATATAGGAGGAATGACATTGATAAGGGGAAACAGAGTAGCTAATTAGCTCAGCACCATAATCTGAGGTTGACCGATGAACAGAAATAATTATTGAATGCAAAGATAACTATTCAATAATTTTATGATGCAATGAAGAGTCAGAAACAAAAGAAATCACCAGGCCCAGATGGGCTAAGTGCCGAATATTATAAAGTGTTTGAAGAATCATTACAAAAACCCTTTAAGATGTTATTGGGTGAGATCTGGAAATCTGGCGAGATGCCAGAATCATGGAAAGAATTAATAATAACCTTATTATATAAAAACAAGATACAGATGAAAGAGAGATTAAACATTACAGACTGATTTCTTTGTTATGTGTAGACTACAAAATTTTTGCCACAATATTAGCTACAAGAATGAAGAAAGTCTTCGTACAGATAATACACGGAAATCAAACAGGCTTTTTACCAAAGAGATATCTGAAACAGAATGTAAGAATGATATTCGTCTTGGCCTAAAACGTCTAATCTATGGCTGTATAGATTATTTAACAAGCAACAAGCTGCAATTAAATTATGACAAATCTAAAATTGTTTCATTTGGAAAATCCTGGAAACCTTCTTCCTGGTTGTTTCATGGCAATAAGATCTATCAGGTAAAAGAATTCAAATATTTAGGATTTGAATACTCTTCAACTTTAGACAGTCTTGGACTCCACATCACTTGTAGGCGGTTAATACTGCCAAATTATCAATGCAAGCGGTATTCTGTTTCTATTCATGGGGTAACATCCCTGCAGCATTGCAGATTTTATGGGCTAAGACCATTTCTCAGTTGCTTTACAGTATCCCCATTTGGATGTCAGCATTCAATATCACTGTTGAGCGGGTGCAATCCTAATTTCTATATAAGATACCTGGTATTCCTTACTGTGTCTCCTATGCGACTCTATGCCTTGAAGCTGGTCTCTGCAGACTAGAAACAGCTGCATGGCCATTATTCCTCAAATTCTGGACAAAGATTTGTTATCTTTTAATTCCAACACTCTCACCATACCCTTGCTTTCAGACCAATTCCAGTCTTATGGCTTTATCTTATTTTGTAAGAAAATCAGTTCTATGGGTCTGCCCTTGGAATTGTTAGGCCTGCTTCCCTTAAACAGGTTAATAACACTCTTAAAACAAGGCTACTTGATTTAGAAAAACAATCCCTTTTTGGTGCTGCCCCTAAAACCTGCTCCCCTCTTCATTTTAATTTGCTGATTATATATGACAGGTGCCCTGATTATTTTTATTATTTGGTGAACCCACAGGACAGAAGACTTTTTACACAGGCTAAATGCAATGTAGAATCTTCCAATATCCTGTTGGGAATATTCAACGTCATACCTACAGAGGAGAGGACATACATTTGTGTGTCCATTTGTGCAATGGAATTTGCACAACATACAAGAGGACATACATTTGTGTGTCCAATTGTGCAACTGTGTCCATTTCTGCAATGGAAACACTGGAACACATGTCATTGCAATGCATGTTGTATCGTGATATACGCACTTCATTTAGAGACCAATTTTCAGCTGGCCACAGTGAACGTTCTAATCTTGATAAGCTGCAACTACTATTACATGGTAGTAACAAAAACCTCACATTAGTATTGTCATTCATTAATCTCATCCTCCAGCGTCGCAAATCTTTGGTAGCCTCTATCTCCTCTCCTTGATGTTATGCCAAGCTTGTGTTCTCATCACACCTTCGGGAGGTAACAAGGCTACAACTTATTTTTATTCTCTTTTTAGTTAATTGGATGTTAATTATCCAATAGTCCATTTGCTTTTATGCTAATAAAGGTATGATTTGATTTTAAATATAAAATCCCCCCCACTAAAAGGACCTCCTAGAAAACGTGACTTCTTTGGAGGCTCTGACGCAACAAATTACCTTACAGCCCAATCCAGAGCAACTAATCTGTCCACATAAGAGCCCTTAGGTTGCCCTATCTAACACTAGGTTGGAGCAACTGCAAGATGCTCCAGCCCAGTTACTCTGAAGGAGGCTTAGGGCAGAGCAAGGCAAGATAGGGTGCCCTAAGAGAGCTGGACCTGCTCTGCCCTAACTGGGGCAGCCTAAGCAGCTCAGGAGAGGCAAGTTGAGGGCATGTTTAGCATTGCCTAGGGCAGAGCAGTTACTCTGTATCCAAAGCCTGTTTCCAAGGCAGAAATGCCCTCTTCCAACCCTCAGAGTTATACCACCTCAGGAGCAGGTATAGTAATGAGTAGACCCATAGGGGTCCATGATAAGGCACGAGTAAGAATGGCAGTGCTGACCAAAAATCTGAGTTCTTGGCCAGCCTAGCTGCAACCCCTTCCTCTCAACCTCAGGATATGGAACAAACTACGGCTGCCCACAAACCTCAGGATACAGCAGGCCACTCCAAGAAGCCCCTTGTATTCACTGTAGAATGTACTGGCATCTCATCAGGGACTCCTTATAAGGCAGGCACCCAGTGGCATCACCAGACTGGTGCGGCTGGTGTGGGCTGCATTGGGGATGCGCTCCGTATGGGGTGATGTGGCAGAGGAGTTTGACTGTCCTTTGGCAGGCCCCGGGCGTCAGCACACCCATTCAGGCCTGCTCCAAGGCGGAGAATCAGCCAGAAGCTGACACTTGTCTGAGGAGCTGGCCTGAACGGCCATCTGAGATGCACTGCGCAGAAACACACTGAGCATGGTGAACAGCTTCAGAGGAGACTTCCTTAGAGCAGAGAAAGTCCACGCCTCTGCACAGCCATTCGGCCTCACTCAGGAGGCGGAGAGGCAGCCGAATGGCTTCAGAAAAAGTACTGCACAGGCACCAACTCTGACGCCTGCAGTCTCCCCCGAAGCCAAAAGGCTTCAGAAAAGTACTGCGCAGGTGTCAGAGATGGTGCCTGCACAGTACTCTTTCTGAAGCCAGTTGGCTTCAGAAACAACTCCGCAGGCGCCAACTTTGGTGACTGTGCAGTCCAGGTGGGGGGGGGCCGCGCATCCCAGGGATGACGCACAGACTTCCGCACCAGGTGATGTGCAGAGTCATGTCACCACTGTAGGCACCACAGCTGTTCCTTGTTCAGTGTGATCTGAGGGGTGTCACCTCAGGAGCAAGTCTTTCCCTTGTGTCAATTACTTAGCATGCTCTGGAGCAGTTAGGGCAGCCCAGGCTTCCTGACTCTCTGGATTCAGCATAACTTTCTGCTCTGGATACAGAATAGTTAGGAGAGTGCAGTTAGGTCAGAGCAGGCTGAATTTGCTCTGGATTGCAGCCAATATCTGTTTTTATCCCATTGTATGTTTACTGTCCTGTTGTCTGTTTGTTTTTATGTCAATAAAGGTATGATTTGATAATTGATGTGCTCGTGTACTTTGAAGCTCATCCCAATAAGAAGATGGGTTTGGTTTGATGCTTGATGCTACGAAAACGTTTAATAAAATTAATTGGGACTTTTATGATTCAGCAATTTCAACAAATGGAATTTGGTGAAAATTTTATGAAAGCAGTATAAGGCATTTATTCAACACAGAAAGGAAGAATAATAATAAAGGGGAGTTTGCTAAGGAAATAGAGATTCAACGTGCTGATTCATCAAGGCTGTCCCCTATTACCTTCATTATTCATTCTTACCTTAGAAGTTTTGAATAATGTTTTAAGAATGGAATCAAGACTTAAAGGAATTAATGTACAGCGTGAAATATATAAGCTACAAGCTTATGCTGATGATTTAATGATAATTATGGAAAACCTGAATGAATCTTTGAGATATGTTTGTATGTATTAGAAGATATAGAGGAATATGGTCAAGTAACAGGATTTCAGATTAATCGACAAAAGACAAAAATGAGTATTAAAAAGAAAGATTTACAATAATTACAGGAATATGGTTTGCAGATTGCATCGGAAGTAAAATACTTAGGGATAATATTTTAAAAAGCCAGCACCCCCATGGAGGATAATTATCTCAAGTTGTTAAAAGATACCAAGAAAGATCTGGATAAGTGGGATAAAGTGAAACTTCCATTTCTGAGAAGAATTGCAACAATAAAAATGAATGTATTACCAAAAGTTTTTTTTTTATTCCAAACAATTCCAATTATCCTAAAAAAGAATTTTTTTAGAGTTAAATAAGATGATATCAAGTTTATGTGGGCTGGTTAGAAAGCAAGAATTAAACTGATTATTTACAAGACTCGAGAGAACGCACATCCCAAACTGGGAACTTTATTATCAAGCAGCAGCTTTAAACTGGATTAAGGAGTGGGCATGTTTGAGAAAGCAAAGACTTCTGAAACTGGAAGGTCATGATTTACAAATTGGTTGGCATGCCTTTCTCTTTTATGACAAAGTTAAACATTTTAGAGATTTTAGTCAACACTTTATAAGAAGAGCCCTGTATTGGGTTTGGAAATATTGATTGAAATTGAAATATAAAATTTATTTGAAAATCCCAAAGTGGATTAGACCACAAGAAATAGCAACGAAACCTAACTGGATAGAGAATTCGCAAAATAAAGATTATGGAGAACTTATTGACGATAATAATAATTTATGGCCTAAAGAGATACATCTGGATTGGAGTGCAGAACTGCAAATTAAATCACATCTGAAAGAAGACAAGAAAATTGAAATCTATGCGCAAGAGACTGATTTTGAAAAAAACTTTTTTTAAAGATGATGGCTAATGCTGTATATTAAAAAATGTATAATTTTTTATTAGAGACACAAATGCAAGATGAATTGTTTAAAGAACTAATATTCCTATGGGCTAGAAACATTGATTTTGATAGTTGGGATCAAATCCGGAAAAGCAATATTAAGTTGACCAGCCCAACAATCCAGAGTAACTACGGGAGCACGAAAGAGACATTTACGTTGACGTTGTTATGGCACCATCTCGTGAAAACCTATGGGAAATTCATATTGCAATCCAGAGTAAATTGTTCTTACGTCAGAGCAAGCACTCCCCGTAGTTACTCTGGATTGCACCCAAAGTCGGTACCATTAGAAGAAAACATGTATAAGATGTTTTACAGACTGTATTTTTCACCCGACAAACTTGCTAAAATTGATCCAAGCATTTCGAACAAAAGCTGGAAATATAAAGACTCAGTAGGAACATTTTTTCATTTGTGGTGGACTTGCACAAGGGCAAAATCCTTCTGGAGGATGATACATAATATGCTACAGAAGATATTAAAATATTCAATTCCATTTCTTCTTGAAGAATTTCTACTGAATATTGTACCAACTAATTTAAATAGATATTATATACGTGCTGATTCATATCAGTTTGGCGGCTAGACTTGTTTAGGCAAGAATGTGGAAGAATATGGATATACCACGTATAGAGATGGTAACAATATATGAAACTGTTGAAATGGATGTTTTGAAAGAATGAAAGACAGTAATTTGGATAAAGTTAAAAAGATCTGGGAAGTTTTTTACGTTTGGATGAAAAATTCATAGCCATGTGTTGTTAAGCAGATGTAAATGTTAACTTTGTTTTAATGAAGATAATGTTGTGACTTTATGTGGATATATAGTCATATGAGATGTTTAGAAATTAATTGATGATATAGAGAAATGTTAAATGATCAGAAATTGTTGTATAATGGAGGCCCCTATGTGTTTTTTGTTTTGTTTTGCTTTGTTTTTGTTATGCATTGTTTTGTTTGGATACGTATTTCCCTTATGTCTTGTTGTTTTCCCCTATCCTTTTCCCGAAAATAAAATAAAAGTTTTTTAAAAAACCGGCTGGCCAGCTATGAAGTGGCTGGCCATGCAAAACAACAACAAAAATCAATGAACAAAACAATTAAATAATCAAAAGTTTCTCTGAGGAAAAGATTATTATCTTGTACAAGCACACCCACCAGGATAATGTGTGTCCAACATTTAATTTTAGCCCTTGGTAGAGGAAGTACAAATTAAAAACAAAATTGTCACAGGAACATCTGTTCTTGGAAGGAATCTCTAGCAGGTGGTCTCCAACTTTGTGAAGCTTGGGGCTATCTTTGCATCACTGCAAAATAACTGTGATGGGGTGATGGGGCCAGGTACAAAAATGAGACCCTTTCCACATGTACCTTCCTCATACATGCACATGCCTCCCACTTACACCTCACTTCCATCATAGTCTGGACTGCGCTCATATAGTTATTCTGGATTGCGCCCATATCATTGCATAGATAGCAGGTGCAGGGACAGTCCACTTTGGGGGGAATGACCAAAATCACAAGATTAGGAATAATTATCCCCATTATGCTGTATACCATTAGATGTGGATTTTATGAGGTCTGATCAATAAGTATCAGGACTGGTGCCAGAGTAAAGAAGCTAAAACATGCAGAGTGAAGCCACTTGGCACAGATTGACCTTGACCCCAACCGTGCATGCACCTTAAGTTTTAACAACCTAGCTCACTTCCTCTCTTTAAAGCAGTGTGTGGAAGGAACATGTGTAGCATGTGGTTGTCACATTGACCATGACAGAAAGAGTTGAGCAGAGAATCTGCATCAAATTTTGCCAAAAACTTGGTGATACCTGCACAGAGACCTACGCAAAGTTGCACAAAGTGTATGGAGAGGAGTGTAAGAGTGGTTAAGACATTTCCAAGATGGCCAACAAAATGTCGACAGTGACTAACGTTCTGGAAGACCTGCAATCAGCAGAATTGAGAAAAACATTGCAGATGTGTGTACAGCTGTGAGGGGAAATAGCTGAATAACCATCCATGAGTTATTGGAGGATGTGCAGATTGGTTATGGTTCAGTTCAGTCCATTCTCACTGAAGAGTTGGGTATTTATTTATTTAATAGGCGGCTGCCATAAAACATAATTAAAAACATATATAGAACAATTAAAACATACAGCTAAAAACAATAGATTAAAAACAATAAAACAAGACCCCCCCCAACCTCTGCCCCCTAAAAAAGCTTTTTTAAAATACAGTGGTACCTCGCTTAACAAACACCTCGCTTAACAAGCGTTTCACATAAAGAGCAAAAATTTCCAAGAAATCTTGCTTCACATAACTAGTTCCGCTTCACTTAAAGAGCAGTTATGCAGCCCTGATGCTCCGTGCAGAGGCTCTTTAAAAGGGCTGCCGGCCAGCACTGCTGCCTCTGCCTCCAACTTGGGGGCAGTTGCCTGGAGGTGACAGAGGCAACTGCCCCTAACTGCCCCCAAGTTCCCCAACTGACCACCTTGAACCTCCAGCAGCAGCCCAGGTAAGCCTCCCAGGAAAGTTTCTTTGATTGCAGTCTCCTAACTATGTCTACTCAGAAGTAAGCCCCATTGTATTAAATGGGGCTTATTCCCAGGAAAGTGTCTTTAGGATTGCAGCCTAAGTAGACTTCATAGGATCGTGCCCTTGAATGCATGTTTTGAATTCAATTCCAGTGTTTTGTCATCATTTTAACATCCAGTTAATATTTTTATATGAATATTTGGGGGGTTGTGGAACCAATCGTCTGAGTTTCCACTGTTTCCTATGAGAAAATCTGCTTCACTTAAAGAGCATGCCTCTGGAACGAATTAAGCTCTTTATGTGAGGCACTACTGTAAAAGGTTCTGCCAGAAGCTCTGTATTGAGGGAGCTTTCCTCAGTTCTTAGTGGCGGCACAGTCAGTAGGGCCCCCTCAGATGACGGGTCGGCTTGTACAGAAGAAGGCGGTCCCTCAGGTACCCTGGACCCGAGCTGTTTAGGGCTTTAAAGGTTAGGACCAGCACTTTGAACTCAGCCTGGAAACGAATGGGCAGCCAGTGTAGCCGCTGAAGCAGTAGCCCGACAGTCGAAATGACGAGCCCAGCAACCACACAGGCCGCCACATTTTGAATTAATTGAAGCTTCTGGGCTGTCTTCAGAGGCAGCCCCACGTAGAGCGCGTTACAATAATCCCGTCTCGATGTCACTAGGGCATGGGTCACTGTGGTATCAGAAGCTTGTCTGCCAAGTTTGTGCCAAAACTGCTTTCAGATGACCAAAAAGAAACATGGGTTTCAGTTGCACAAGATCTCTTTGATTGTGTCAAGAACTATGAAAACTTTTTTTTTAAATGTCATAACAGGTGATGAATCATGGGTCTATAGCTTTGACCCCGAAACCAAGTCTTCACCATGGAAGACCCCAATCTCTTCAAGATTGAAGAAAGCACGAATGAGTCAAAGCAATGTAAAGACACTGTTGATTGTTTTCTTCAACTACAAGGTGATTGTTCAGCATGAGGATGTTCCACGTGATCCGATAGTAAACTATCTGTGTACTACTTTGATTGATGTGTTGTGGCGTTTCCGGGATGCAAGGCCAGAATTGCATGCATCCGGTAACTGGCAATTGCACCATAACAATGCACCTGCCCATTCAGCGCAGCTTGTGCAGCAGCCAAGCACAACATCCCCAAGGTATGACAGCCACCGTATTCCCCACATATTGCCCCTTGCGACTTTTTCCTCTTTCCAAAACTCAAATCCTACTTGAAAGGATGAAGATTTCGGGACATTGAGGAAATCAAAATGAATGTGACAAGGCAGCGGCTGATTATTCTAGAAAACGAGTTCTAGGAATGCTTCTAGCAATGGAAAGGTGGATTAAGCACTGGATTAAGTGAGTGGCTTCTGAAAGGGACTACTTTGAAGGAGATTAAATGCCAGATTGTTACGTGCTGTAGTTTTCTTTTTTATATTACCAGTCCTGATCACACTTCATACAGCAGAGTTCAGTTTAAAAACAGTAAAATACAGTATCTCCTTTCTATCAAAGTTATGGCCAAAAAACCAGAAAACAAATACATGAAGGCCTACTGTGTTTCCCCTATAATTAGACCTATCTCAATAATAAGACCATCCCAGACTTTTCTCCTGTGGTCTAAAATAAGCCATCCCCCGAAAATAAGACCTGCTAAAATCCCACTTCTGCATAGCAGCCTCAAAGCCCAACACTATGCAGGTCTACTCAGAAATAAGTCCCATTATAGTCAGTGGGGCTTACTCCCAGGAAAGTGGCGGCTGCAACATAGGTCTTCCCCGTCGGCCAGTATGCCTGGATCAGGGCGGTGCAGTTCCACCGCACCCCCCATAGTACTTTCCCACTGGCCAGGAAGCCTGGATCGGGGCCACACGGCTCCATCGTGCTGCCCACAGTGGTGTCCTCCCGGCCGGGAGGCCTGGATCAGGGCTGCGTGGCTCCACTGCGCGCACCTATAGTGGCTTCCCACCGGCCGGGAGGCCTGGATCAAGGCCGCGCGGCTCCACTGCGCCATCCATAGTGTTCTCCCGCTGGCCGGGAGGCCTGGATCAGGGCCACGCAGCAACCCAGGTAAGTGCCTCCCTCTCCCCCCGATCCCCATCTATGCCCTGCCCCACTACCCCCAGAACCCTCACCAACCTTACCAATACCCACCACCTCCCAGAAACCCCCCCAGTGGCCCTGCCAGTAACCCCCACCCCCCAGAAACTCTCAGAGGGTCTGCCAGTAACCCCCACCCCCAGATACCCCCCACCAGCCCTGCCAATAACCCCACCCCCCAGAAACCCCCCAGTGGCCCTGCCAGTACGCACCACCCCCCAGATTTAGGGTTTGGCATCTGCTCACCCTGCGCAGAGCCTGTCCTGAAGCCCTGGTTCCTTCGAATCAAAAAGAGAGAAGGAGGCAAGGGAGGCAAGGAGGTAAGGAGAGAAAAAAGCAGTGCTACATTTTTGCTTCACTGTCCTACATTTCGCCATCAATGTTAATTAAAATAAGGCCTACCCTAAAATAGGACCTATGGTGGTTTTTTTTGACCCCCAAAAATTATAAGACAATGTCTTATTATCGGGGAAACACGGTATATAAATTGAAAATGAGCTATATTGTGCGTATCTCACAGCTAGCCCTACAATCCAGAGTAACTACAGGAGCATGTAAGAGATAATGGGCACAATCCAGAGTAACTACATGGAGTACTTGCCCCGGTGTAAGAACAATTTATTCTGGATTGCAATATGAATTTCCCATAGGTTTTCACTAGGTGGTGCAGTAACTACGGGTACACGTAATGTCCCTTATGTGCTCCCGTAGTTACTCTGGACTGCAGTGAATATGTGCACCCGTAGTTACTGCACCACCTAGTGAAAACCTATGGGAAATTCATATTGCAATCCAGAATAAATTGTTATTCCTAGTAATAAATGTCAATCTCCAAATTCCTCTGGCACACCTGAGGACTATCTGTGGCACACCAGTGAAAATCACATTCTTTATGTATCAAAAAGTAGATTTTCTTAATTCAAAATGGACCAGTGAGATTTATTATTTGAAAAGACAATGAGATGTTATTATGACTCATTATAGAACCTTTGAGGTGACATCCTGAAGGGCTGACACAGGTGTGGAGCCTATGTTTGGGGGTGGTGATGGTTCATGAACACTACCTTAATTGCAGTGTCCAGGTAAACCAGATGGGAAGACCTGGGCTTCAGCCCAAACTTGAAGCCTAGTTTAACCTGGGTTCCCATTCTTATACTGACCTCAAGAGCCATCTCTTCCAAGTTGGTAGACCCAAGCTCCTGTCTGAACTTGAAGCATGTTAGACTTGAGCTCCCATTGCAAGACTTCCCTCTGGAAGGCCTCTTGCACAAAGGTAGACCAGGGCTCCAGATGCAGGGGCACTAGCACCACAATCCTAACCATGTCCACTCAAAAGTAAGCCCCATTGTCTTCAATGGGTCTTACTCCCAGGAAAGTGTCTTTAGGATTGCAGCCTATGTCACTGAGTATTATGTGCATGGAAGCTACAGCAGGGTAGAAAACAGACTTTCATAGAATCATAGAGTTGGAAGGGACCCAGTAAGTCATCTAGTCTAACCCCTGCCAGTAGCAGGAAATCTTCCTTGAGTGTCTCAGACAGGTGCTTGTTGAGCCTCTGCTTGAAGATCCCCAGTGGGGAAAAGTCCACCACCTTCCTCGGCAATCTGTTCCACTGCCGAACCGCCCTCACCATCAGGAATTTTTTCCTGATATCCAATCGGAATCTCCTTTCTTGCAGTTTGTTCTGCTTTCAGAGGCAGCTATGAACAAATGAGCCCCTTCATCCATATGACAGCCCTTTAGAGAGCGATCAGGTCTCCTCTCAGTCTCTTCTTCGCCAGGCTGAACATACCAAGTTCTCCCAAGCTTTTCTCGTAGGACTTCCCTTCCATCCCACTGATCATTCTTGTTGCTCTCCGGCTGCATCTTTCTTAAAGTGAGGTGCCCAGAACTGAACACAGTACTACAGATGAGATCTAACCAATGCAGAATAAAGAGGAAACATAACTTCTTGTGACTTGAAAGCTACAGTCCTCTTAATGCAGCCTAAAATTGCAGTTGCCTTCTTTGCAGACACATCACACTAATGGCTCATGTTCAGCTTGTGATCCATGGCGACTCCAAAATCCCGCTCACATGTTGAGCTGCCAAGCCAAGTATCCCCCATTTTATACCAGTGTTTTTGGTTTTTATTGCCTAAGTGCAGAACCTTGCACTTCTCCCTGTTGAAATTCATTCTATTTGTTATAGCCCAGTATTCCAGTTTATCCAGATCCTCTTGTAGGTTTCTCCTGTCATCTGTTGTGTTTGCTACTCCTCCCAGCTTGGTGTCATCTGCAAATTTGATCATGCTCCCTGTATCTCTTCATCCAAGTCGTTGATGAAGATATTAAAGAGATTAAAGAGAATTAAAGACAGAGCCCTGGGGTACTCCCCTCAAAACCGACCTCCAGGCTGACACAGAACCATTTACTAAAACCCTTTGAGTGCAGCCGTTGAGCCAACTGCAGATCCATCTTACGATTGCCTCGTCTTGCCCATATTTTTCCAACTTCCTGATTAAGATGTCTTGCGGGACTTTGTCAAATGCTTTGCTGAAGTCTGGATAAATGACATCCACAGCATTGCCACTGTCCAGTAAGCTCGTAACCTGATCGAAAAGGAGATCAGATTTGTCTGGCAAGATTTATTCTTGGTAAATCCATGCTGGGTTAATTTTGATCATCTAGTACTTGTCTAGATGTGCACAAGTTGTATTTTTTATGATCATCCATTGCTTGTGCAGAAATATTCACTACATTTATTTTCAGGCTATATTATTCATTTAACGTCATTACTATTACTATATTTCAGCCTCACAGAGTTGTTGTGAGAATAAAAGAAAGGGAAAAACTATGCATACCACCCTGAGCTCCTTAGAGGAAGGACAGTACAAAATATGGAAATATTAATTAATATTTTATTAATTGTATTAATATTATTAATTAAGTAATTTTGACATATGAGGGTCCCAGATATCAATAATTTATGGGTCCCAGATATCAAATGACCTTCCTTCACTTGCCCTTTCAGTGAACCTTTTGAAGTTCTGCTTGGCTCAGCAAGTGCTTGTTTTGTATGGACAAAAAGAGAAGGAAATAGAATAGTCCTTTCTTTTCTAAGACTGCATGAATAGCTGAGAATAGAAAATATCCAATGATTTACATTCAGGGATTTTGGCAAGATGTGGGTTCAGTTCTTAAACATGAGTGCTTACACAAAACAATCATAAGAGTTTAAACATAACAATCATCCACTCATTTTTGGTCACTCCTGTTTTAATTTTGATATCTTGCATTATCTCCCTCATTTTGTCATATTTATTCATCCTTTTTAATAAATGTTTATTGTTCTTGATTACCCATCTGTCTTAGTTCTTAAGAAGAGGCCTGGCCACACTTTCCCAGGCTACCTAGTTCTCACTATTGTTTGTTTTAGTTTCTGTGTTATGTGGGGTTTCCCTGGATTTTTGAAACATGTTTTCAGGCTGGGGAAAACATTTCAAGGCGGACTTTCCTGTTCTAGGAGAAACTTACCATTCCCCAAAATGTACTATGTAGAAGAAGGAAAGAGGAGGAAGTAACTGCTAGCCATTGTTCCTATTCTGCCTTTTCCCAGTGACTCTTTCATAGGCCCCCAAAGACAGAAATCAATTTCACATTAAACTACAAGGATTAGAACCTTCCCCTTTTAAAACAAGAAATAAATTTCTGGATTCATTAAGAACTGGAAACAAAAATTTACAGCCATTAAAATTTCCATGTTCAATCTAGACTAGTTGGGGATGTGAGTGTGGGTGATAAAATTATACCACAAAATACTGTACTTACATCTTAGGTTGCTGACAGCAGTTGCTGACTGTTGCCAGGTCTGAGAGCTCCGGTAAAGCCTCCATCAATGGATGCATGTCTCCAATGACCGGGGTAGCTTTTCGTTTTGCTTCTGCTTGTTGTTTTCGTTTTGCTAGTTTAATACCTTCTATTTCTAGTAAAGAAAAAACACAACCAGTGTACAGAACCAGAAGTAGTGTACAGTTTAAAGTTTAATAAGCCAGGATACTCTGCTTCAGAACTTACCTTTTTCACATGACATGGCACATGAGATGATTGAGGAAACTTATTTTTATTACTGATTTACCTGATTTCACATTATTAGCTTGTTTTGTGAAAAATCAACATGCTTTACCTGTACACTCTAAACCATGACCAGGCCTTTTCATATGAAGCTGTCTTGAAAAGATCTTGCACCATTTTCCCCTCCGTATCCCGGTGTGTGGGTGTGACTACTGAAATGGTTACTTCATGGTTCACAAAAGGTTTATGCTAAAATAAATTTTGTTAAAGATGCCATGATTCTTATTTTTGCAACTACAGAAGAAAATAGTAACTATTTATTTGAATTATTTACTAATTTCTATATCACCTTTATGTGCCACACAAGGAATATATAGTACTGTATACATACTAAAAGGCAGTAAATTCGTTGTCAAAACTCAAAATTACTGGAAACTAGTTGAATGTTTCTGTCATTGCAGGAGTAAAATTTAAAGAATATTTATCAGTTTATCAGTGATAAATCAATTCTTTATCAAGTGATAATGATAATTCTTTATCAAGTGATAAAAAATATTTATTAAGTGATAAATGCCTGAAGCTGTTGCTGGGCAGTTGAAATTGTTTACCACAGAATTTGCCCAGCAATAGGAAGGTTCTAGAAACTCTACAAGCCCAGTTGTTACTGGGGTAGCATGTTACTGGAGACAACCCTGAGTGTATACAATGCTGCAGGCTGTTAAAAGCCTGTGGCTGAGGAGACCAGTTTTGAGGTGATATTTTTTTTTTATCTGACTGCAAGCTGGTGTGTATAAGGGTTGTGTAAATATCTAAGCGGTATATATGTACTGGCACCTGATATTGGGACTGTTTACTGACATCGTTTACCTGTTATATCCTAGAATACAAACTTGTTTTTGGCAATTTTCTGTGTTTGCTTCAGTTATTTTATCTGCACTAGCTTTTGCTAAGCTCTGCCTACATCACCCATCACACAGATCATGCTGGAAACTGCTGCACATTTGGGGATTGCTCTGCTGTTGTCCTAGATCTAGAAGTCTGGACATACATGCACCCCAACAAAGTTAATGCTTATAAGTTACCTACACCCTCACCCAAACAACAATTAAAAAAGTTAAAATTAACTGCAATTTAAAAGTAGGGATTTGTCTGTGTCCCTGATCCCTGGAACAAACCCTTGAAAGAGGACTCATTCCGAAGAACAGGTCCACTTGTTCTAGGGGAGAGAATATATGCTGATATGGCAGAATGTGTGAAATAAAGACTGTCTGAATGAAGGTGGGGAAGGAGTCTGGCAATATGCCCACTGTGTCTTTTCCTATTTATTAAAATCCCTGCTTAAAAGGAAAAAGAGCTTTACATTTTTTTAAAAGTAGTGTCTCATTCCCCCCAGAAGAAAAAAGGAGTGGCACAAGGGGGTGGCAGCAATTTGTGTCCAGTTCTGGGCACCTCACTTTCTCCTCATATCACATTTAGCCGCTTTTTAAATATTTTGAAATGTAATTACATGACAGGAGAAGGCACTGAGTTTGGGTTATTTAATCCAGTTTAAAAACAGTGTGACTTTGTATATGATCCATGAAAATAAGTATTTCTTTAGCAGAATTTAGCTTCCAAGTCATGATAAATTATGGTTCTGACAGGATTTGGGCTGCATGGCAGTTGCAGCAGATGTGAGGTCAGAGCAAGGTTAACCAGACAGAAACAAACAAGCACACAGCAGGTTCCTTGTAGACCAGTGGTTCTCAATCTTCCTAACACCGTGACCCCTTTATAAGTTCCTCTAGTTGTGGGGACCCCCAACCATAAAATTATTTTCGTTGCTACTTTATAACTCTAATTTTGCTACTGTTATGAATCGTAATGTAAATATCCGATATGCAGAATGTATTTTCATTGTTACAATTGAAATGTGTGTTCTATGCACACATTGAACACAATGGGATTTATTTCAGAGTAGGCATGCATAGGATTGGGCCCTGAGGCTGCAATCCTATCCACATTTGCATGGGAGTAAAGGCCCCCCTGACTATAATGGGATTTATTTCAGAGTAGGCATGCATAGGATTGGGCTGAGGCTGTCAGTCAGCCCCAGTGTGTGCGCGCAGCTACAGCCCGAGGTCTGGCAAGCCTGACCTGGCCCTCTGCACCAGGGGTCTTTAGGTGACCCCCAGGAAAGCTCTAGGCGACCCCCAAAGGGGTCCCAACCCCCACTTTGAGAAATGCTGTTGTAGACAGATTTGTATTAGAGGAGCAGGCACAGATCCCAAGCTTAGGCACGTCTACTCAGAAGCAAGTCCCATTATAGTCAATGGGGCTTACTCCCAGGAAAGTACGGACAGGGTTGTGGCAGCCTCCCTCAGCTTGGGAAGAACAAATGTGAAGATGGATCCACTCAACCTCACCAAGCACTCCCTTTTCCTTCAAGAGAGCTGTAAGAAGAGAAAGGAGGGCAGCCGCCTTTCCCTTTCCCCAGCAGCACAAAGTACTGCACTTCCCCAGTACAGGCGGGAGTGCAGCCAGGAGCAGAGCCAAGCAACCCTGTTCAGAGAAGAGCCACTAGCAGCTCTGCACTGCCCATTGTCCCTCAAGATCTGTGTCTCACAGGTTCTGCCACCGCTCAGCCTGGTTGGGGGGTGGGGAAGATTGTGGACTCTGCTTGCCACCACCTCTGCCTGGGGGGATTGTGCTGCATGTCCTCCATGTGGCCTGCAAGCAACGGCCAATCTCCCTCCTGGTAGAGCCGCAGATGTGGAAGCGAGCAGAGACCACCCGCTGCAATCTCCCCACCCTCTGAGGCTGACTGGCAGAGACGGTAAGCGAAGGGGCCATGATCCAAAGATGGCCCCTGGGAGTGTAGGGGAGATCAGCCACTGCTCACAGGCCACTTGGAATGGCCTGGCAGGCCTTATTTGGCCCACAGTCCTTGTGTTCGATACATGTGTTCTAGGATTTCCTGTTACAGGCAGCAAATTGGACAAGATGACCTACCTTCCAACTATATGACTCTGTGAATATCCCTCTGAATTAGTACCGCATGGCAGGACCATCTTCTCCCCCCGCCCAGCTGGGGCTTCAGACAAGCTTCTGCTCAGCCTTTATTGGGGGTTCCCCAACAAACAGCACCAGGAGGCTACCGTTCACTAAGGACTCCTCCTCCCAGACAGACTGGTTTCAAGCTAGGTTGTAACCCCTGCCTGGACATTCCTCAGTGGAGCAGGAGTTCTTCCAGCCAGTCACTCTGCCCTGTTGCCAGTTCTGATTCCATTCCCCAGGCAAAGAAAAAGTGCCAAGAGTGGTGGGTGAGAGAGGAAGTTATCAGGGCACCTGGGAATTGAGACGGGAGATAGGCACTGGGACCTTTATTTAGTTGATTTTAAAAAATTGAATCTACCCACCCTTTGCCTGTCTTCTGTTCACCCATCCTCATCAAAGCTTGCTTTGTCCCACCTAAACACTGCCTTACCCCCACCTCCTCTCTGCCTTACCAGACACTGCATCACAGAAGGAATATACTCCCCAAATTTTGTGTTCTACGTCCAGGGGTTAGGGCTGGAAGCTGATGAATCAGTCAGACTTCAATGTTACGTATAGGGATGAAAACATATTGTACCTCTTTTCCCCCCTTCCAGTTTGATTTTCTAAAAATTAGTTCTTAGTGGGTGCCTATGTCATGGATGGAATACTCTTCCCAAATTTCATGATACTAGGTCTTGGGGTTTTGGCTAGACATTTATCAGTCAGTCAGTGACACATCAATTTTACATTCAGTGGTGGCCTTGGTTTATGAGTATAATTCATTCAGGAAGCATGCTTGTAATCCAAAACGATTGTAATCCAAAGCTGATTTTCCCATAAGAAATAATGGAAACTCAGACAAATTGTTCCACAACCCAAAAATAATCATACAAAAATGATTACAATAGAGTACTGTAATGTAAAGCAAAATAATTTTAAAAATATGTTAGGGTGATAGTTTTTAGCGAGAAAGAAGCGAGTGAGGGAGAAGTGAGTGTTTGTCTATGCTGACTTTGTTTAGAAGCCAGCTTTTGAGCTTTTGGAAGAGGTGAGATTCTTTTGCAGTTTAGCTCATTTTGCAAGAGAGGTCAGCTTTTGCAGGAGCTCATTGTCTGCCTTGATACCATGATTATTGCCTTTGTATACAATTTCCCTGTATATCACAATAATAGATAATCAGTTTCTTAGGACCAAATGTTCCAAGACATTGCTCATTAACCAAGACAGTGCTCTTACACCAAGTCAAAATTTCTGAGAAAATTTTGCTTGTAATCCAAACAATCTTAATCCAAGCCACTTGTAAACCAAGGTACCACTGCATACTGATTACTAAACTGTGTTTTCTGAGTTTAAAATCTCTAGTACGCTCACAAAATGACAACTGCACATCTCTCAGTGTAGTTATACGAAGACTAGCATTTTGTTATATCTCCAATCCCCAAGATCTTAGGGTAGTAGTTCTCAAAGTGGGGGGGGGGGTCTAAAACACCTTGGGAGGTTGTGACTTCAGGGAGTGGCAAAAAGCTGGGCACCATCATCTTGGAATCTGACACTGGGTGCCACCATCTTGGAATAGGGCATTCAGGCTGTTTTCCTGGGAGTAAGTATCATTGAACACAACGGCACTTCTGAGTAGGCATGGAGGAGCTCTGGCATGAAAGTGATAGCTCTTCCAGTTCCAGCTGTGACATCACTTCAAGAGGTGGGGAAGTCTCCAGACAGATTGTCATTCTCAAATGGGGTCCCCACTACCTTAGGAAACGCTTTCTCCCGGTTTCACTATCCTGCTCAGGCCATCATCAAAAACGGCTCTGCTTGAGTCGTTCAAAAAAACTAGACAGGTATGAGGAATGTGAACTTCTTCAGCTAGAACTCCCACTGTGGCTCGCTATGTTCTTTTACTGTTTTACTTTTACTTTTTAATAAGATATTCTTGTTCTGAAGGGCTAAAGTAATACTATGAAGGTTGTTGGGTTTGTTCCAATATGGGGTTTGTTTCAATATATAAATATTTTGATATATAATTGGACTTCAGTATTCATGGGGGAATCCACTGCTGGAACAAACATACACATGGATATTGAAACCAGCAGATAAGTCTACTATGTTCTCTGTAGATGTTCTCCAGTCACATCTAGAGATGCTCTGAGGCCTCAGAGAAAAGCTTCTAGAGGTGCTGGAAAGGCATTTCCATTTTCTTGTAATAATGGTTTTAATTTAGACATGTTCACAGTACTGAACTCACCAATGCATTGTATTTGAGCTACTATACAGTAAAAAGGCCAAACAAAGGTTGGGAGAATGACTATGATCATGCCAATAGCCCCCTTTGAACCTTTCTAACTTAAAAGACAGTTGTACAGGTTCAAAATAGCCCACTATGAGCTCCAAGGAAGAAGATTGGATTCTACAGATTTAGGGCTCTATTGCTTTGGTAATTCATTGTTGTAATCCTGGCTACTCTGTTAGGTTCCTTCATTCCTTAGTTATCTGCCTGTCATCTGAATCAGCAACATTCTGGATTCTTCCAGCTGACCTGTCATAATTGCCTTTTACAGATGCTTGCAAAAAATATGGATTGTGTACACTTTGCCTTGGAAGAGTTTCTTGGCTAGAAGGCAAAGGCTTTCTGCTCCACAGCACTTCTTTTTTTAGTCTGGCACTACAAAGCTGTGTTGCTGCAGTTTCCCAAAAATGTCACTTGCTTCAAGTTTGCACATACTATTTTGAATTCTTTTCTTATGACATCTTCTAAGGGGAGCCACTTTGTAACTAGTGGCTGAGAACTGGTCTTAGTTTTTGCTTTGACTTAAGGTGATTGCGCAAAGAATTGCGCAAAAGCAACAACGGCAATAACTCATTAGCCTAGAGCAGATACTCCAAGAAAGCTATATTTTCATAGAGAGAAAGCCATCACATAACTCCTGTGCTGACATGCAGATGTCACAAAACTGCCATAAGGCACTTCTGTCCCACTCCTGGAGAGGGTTGGGCCACTGCACAGGAATATGCTCACCTCCCCACACCACCATGGAGCTATAAAAGTACATTCAATAGTGAAGTGACTGAGCCTGCAATCCTAAAGACACTGTCCTGGGAGTAAGACCCATTGATCACAACTGCCCCAACTATTCTGTACCCAGAGCAGAGAGTTATGCTGCATCCAGAGAGTCAGGAAACCTGGGCTGCCCTAACTGCTCCAGAGCAGGCTAAGTGCTCAAGTAAGTGACACTTGGGGAGGGCTTGCTCCTGAGGAGACCCCCCTCAGTTCACATTGAACAAGGAACAGCTATGGTGCATGCCTTATAAGGAAGCTCAGAAGTTCCTGACAACCAGTAACAGCTGCAGCATAAGAATGCAATACAGCAGTACCACTAGCGGAGGGTGGATGCTTGGAGCCGGCTGCAGTAACCACAGGTTAGTGGGCTGCCATAGTTGTGCCATATCCTGAAGTTGAGAGGCAGGGGTTGCAGGTAAGCTGGCCAAGAACTCAGACTTTTTGGCAACACTGCCATTATTACTCTGGCTTATCATGGACCCCATGAGTCTACTCATTACTATACCTGCTCCTGAGGTGGTATAACTCTGAGGAGCTGAAAGAGGGAATTTCTGCCCTAGAAACAGGTTCTGGATACAGAGTAACTGCTCTGCCCTAGGCAATGTTAAACATGCCTTCAACATGCCTCTCCTGAACTGCCTAGGCTACCCCAGCTAGGGCAGCCCAGGTCCACCTGTATTAGAGCAGCCTATGTTGCCTTAGGTTGCCCCAAGCCTTTTCCAAAGTAATTAGTATCTTACAGTTGGGTCAGCCCAGTGAGAGATAGGGTAACCCAAGTGCACTTCTGGATTGTGCCCTAAATTTCCCAACAGCAATTTACTATATTGTTTATTCATCTCTGCTTTGCAGGCAGGTACTTATTATTGCTGGTGTAAAACCAATATCACAACAAAATTCATCCTTCCAGAAAACTCATTATTCAGTTTGTGTACAATTCATGTAAGGATAATCATTCAGAAGTTAATACTCTTGAATTGACTTTCATCATATTTCTTGGGAAGATAATTGATCATCAACTGGAAGTTAAATCTAAAATGATAGTTGGAAGCTTTTTGCTTTCTACTTCCAATCAAATAGAATAGTTCTTATAAGAGCATTTTCATTACTTTTTTGTTTATCGTATGTAGATCGGTCAAGCGGTGATATAAACACATGCAAAAAAGCAATTGTGATAAGACAAGCTCCATCTGTTAAAAATTCTGAAAGTACTTTTGAAGGCAGATGAAGGAACACAGAACAGAATCCTATGATACAGTAATCTTATTTCCCCTTTATATGCTACTTTTCTCTGCTTTCTCAAAAACACAACTGCTAAAAGGAGAGAAATTGAACAGATGGAGAAAGGACACCAACAGTTCTACCATCATCTCCAGCTTTCTTTGCTTGCCACTGAGGAATGCTACAGAACATCTAACAATCAAAACTGGGATTTCATGGAGTTTCTCTTCATGTCATATTTAGCTGCTTTTTAAAGATTTTGAAATGTAATTACAAGTCAGGTGTAGGCATTCAGGATTATTTAACCCAGTTTAAAAATAGTGTGATTTTGTATATGATCCATATCAATTTTGTATATCCATATAAATAAAGAATACATTCTTTCTTTCAGTAGAATTTAGCTTCCAAGTCATAAGAAGTTATGGTTCCACTTTATTTTGCATTGGTTAGATATCGCCTAGAGTACTACGTCCAGTTATGGGCACCTCACTTTAAGAAAGATGCAGCCAAACTTAAGACCAAATACAGAGAAAAGCAACAAGGATGATCAGTGGGCTGGAAGAAAGTCCCTATGAAGGAAGGTTGAGAGAACTTGTCTGTTCAACCTGGAGAAGACTAAGAGGAGATATGATTGCACTCTTCAAATACCTGAAGGGTGGTCATATGGAAGAAGGAACACATTTGTTCTCAATAGCCTCTGAAAGAACGAGAACCAAATGGGTACAAACTGCAAGAAAGGAGATTCCAGTTGGATATCAGGAAAAAATTCCTGACGGTGAGGGCAGTTCGGCAGTGTAATAGATTACCAAGAGAGGTGTTGGACTCACCCTCGCTGGGGACCCTCAAGCACCTAAGTGGAGATGCTCTAGGATGATTCCTTCTACAGGCAGGAAAAGATGCCCTTTTAGGTCCCTTCCAACTCTATGGGCTAAATCCAGAGCAGTTATAGGTCCACAGTTATGTTACCCTCTAGTGTTATCTTATGGAAAGTCATCTTAACTGCTCCAGAGCAAGGGGCTTAATTTCACTTTAGGATATAGGCCAATGATTCTATGAATAACTCTACAATCCAGAGTAACTACGGGAGCATGTAAGAGACACTACATGCACCCGTAGTTACTGCACCACCTAGTGAAAACCTATGGGAAATTCATTCTGCAATCCAGAACAACTTGTTCTTACATCAGAGCAAGAACTCCCTCTAGTTACTCTGGATCGCGCCCTACATCTACATCTATAGTATGTATATACCGCTTTTCAACTGAAAAGTTCACAAAGCGGTTTACAAGAAAATAAAAAAAAAATAATAGCTAATTAATAGCTAACGGGCCCCTGTCCCAAAAGGGCTCACAATCTAAAGAGTCATAATAAATCTTCCAGTATATGTTAGCAATTAGATGTACTATGTAGTCAGTCAACAGAGATTTGTGGAACAATCAAAACTGTTAGAGAGAAGGTGGATTCCCAAACAGGTTTTTAGGAACTTGCACATTCTATGGAATAATTTTCAGTTTAATTTTAAAAAATCCAATTCTGAATACCTGATAGTTTTCACAAAGCCCAAAACTTATCCAAAAATGCTTACTCTGCAGCCATTTCTCTTTTCGCAGCTTCATTTTTTCTTTCTTTGGCAAAATTGTCTTTTCTTCTTCACCTGAAAAAAACCAAACACACTAAGGAATTCTTTACATAGGACTTTATCAACCCCACAAGCTCACAAATGTGAATACACCCCTAAGTGAAACTGTCCAAATTGGGCACAATTAGTCATTTTCCCTCCTTAGTGTCATGTGACTCATTAGTGTTACAAGGTCTCAGGTGTGAATGGGGTGCAGGTGTGTAACATTTGGTGTTATCGTTCTCATACTGGTCACTAGAAGTTCAACATGGCACCTCATAGCAAAGAACAGTTTGAGGATCTGAAAAAATAATTATTGCTCTACTACATAAAGATGGCCTAGGCTATAAGAAGATCACCAAGAACCTGAAACTGAGCTGCAGCACAGTGGTCAAGACCATACAGTGGTTTAACAGGACAGGGTCTACTCATAACAGGCCTCACCATGGTTGACCAAAGAAGTTGAGTGCGCATGCTCAGCGTCATATCCCAGAGGTTGGCCTTGGGAAATAGACATATGAGTGCTGCCAGCATTGCTGCAGAGTTGAAGGGGTGGTGGGTCAGTTTGTTAGTGCTCAGACCATACACCACACACTGCATCAAATTATTCTACAGGGCTGTTGTCCCAGAAGGTAGCCTCTTCTAAAGATGATGCACAAGAAAGCCTGCAAACAGTTTGCTGAAGACAAGCACACTAAAGAAATGCATTACTGGAACCATGTCTGTGGTCTGATGAGACCAAGATAAATTTATTTGGCAACCAGGTGAAGAGTACTAAGACAAGTGTGCCTACAATCAAGCACGGCGGTGGGAGTGGGAATGGGGTGGTGGTGGTGGGTTCATTGAGGGAACCATGAAACCCAACATGTACTGTGACATACTGAAGCAGAGCATGATCCCCTCCCTTTGGAGACTGGGCTGCAGGGCAGTATTCCAATATGATAATGACCCCAAACACACCTCCAAGATGACCACTGCCTTGCTGAGGGGAAAGCTGATGGACTGGGCAAGCATGTCTCCAGACCTAAACCCTATTGAGCATCTGGGGAGCATTATGAAACGGAAGGTGGAGGAGAGCAAGTAATATTCACCAGCTCTGTGATGTCATCATGGAGGAGTGGAAGAGGACTCTGGTGAACTCCATTCCCAAGAGGGTTTAAAGGCAGTGCTGGAAAATAACAGTGGCCACAAAAAATATTGACACTGGGCCTAATTTGGATAGTTTTACTTATGGGGGTACTCACTTTTGTTGCCAGTGGTTTAGACATTAATGGCTGTGTTCTGAGTGATTTTGAGGGGACAGCAAATATGCACAGTTATACAAGCTGTATACTCACTACTTTACATTGTAGCAAAGTGTCTTTTCTTCAGGGTTGTCACATAAAAAGATATAATTACAAATATTTACAAAAATGTGAGGGGTGTACTCAGTTCTGTGATATACTGTACTTGTTGATTCAGGGAACAAAAATTTGGGAACTACCACTGAATTAAAGTAAAATTTAGAGTTTGAGCCATTCCCTTTTTGCAGCATCCAACAGTTCTTGCTTGATTATTTTGGATCTGCACTGAATACTTTGCCTTTGACCTTCACATAAATCCAGCCATACCAGATTGGAATATGTGTTTGAAGAAGTCAACTGGACAGATTGCAGCTGAGAAGCACGTACTGGAAAATCAATACGTCACTAATGAAAATGCCCTTTCACAGATATTGACTGAAAGAAAGGGTATGCTCTGAGTAAGTCTCAAATGCCCCCTGCAGGAACACAGTAACAATGCTAAAAGTTGTAAATGAAAGGAAACGGAAAGAGCCCTACTGTTGTTTGGCAAGTTATTATTAAGAATCCTCTGTCTTTGCATTATTATGCAAGCAAAATCAAGTTGGCTTGTGTGTGCATGTGCATATGCACTCCTAATAGAACCACAAGGAATTTCAAAGAAGAACTTCCCTCCCCCACCCTCTCAGGCTCAGGTTCAGGTGTGGATCAGCCATTCAAGAACCCTTCAATTCCAACCACTTCTTGGAGGGCTGCAGTGGCTCAACTGATAAGATGCTGTTCCTTACATAAGAGAGGCCGGGGTTTGAAAAACAGGAATGAGTACAACACCCTAGAATCAGTCATGACTTGTAGGGCAACCTACAGCTTAACCTTTATATCCTAATTATAAGTACAGTGGCACCTCACGTAACAAATTTAATTCGTTCCAGAGGCATGTTTGTTACGTGAAATGTTCTTTATGTGAAGAGGATTTTCCCATAGGAAATAATGGAAACTCAGACGATTGGTTCCACAACCCAAAACATATTCATATAAAAATATTAACTGGATGTAGAAATGATGACCCAACACTGGAATTGAATTCAAAACATGCATTCAATGTGCATGATCCTATGAAGCCTACTTAGGCTGCAATCCTAAACACACTTTCCTGGAAGTAAGCCCCATTAAACACAAGTAATTTTGGTAAGTAAGTAAGTAAGTAAGTAAGGTTTGGACAAGTAAGGTTTGGACACCCCTGCTGTAAAGGATTATCCTTGCATAAAATAAGAAATGTTCCCCTTAAGGTTAGGGACTACCTCTCCTGCAAGATGCCATTGGTTGTGGGGAGAGAGGACTATAAAGTAGTTTTGCATAATCAGAAACAGTTGAATTTGAAGCAACATACTATACTCATTGCAAAAGCTTTTGGAAAAGTAAAGCTGCTCCCTACAAGCATCCCTCTGATACCCAACCACATTATGGCTACAATCCAGAGTAACTATGGAAACTTTTACACCAACGTAGTTACGGTGCCAGCTATGGGAAACCTATGGGAAATGCATAGAGCAATCCAGAGTAAGTGCCAGTTACGTCTTCCCGTAGTTACTCTGGATTGTAGGGTTCGTCTCCTAGAATGAATACTGTCCACTCTTGCCAAAAGAGAACATCAGAATCTGTTGTGTCACTACTTCCGTATCACTACTTGCAGGCTGAAAGGGATTTGGGCTACTGAAAACCTGAGACTAGAATTACTTTGTTGAGAAAATGTATAACTTGATACACTGCTTTTCTTCAAAACAGAAAAAGCTTTATGCTTGAGAATTACTATCATTTGCTTCCTAAAGAAATCTCTAGTCACTTCTCTGGTAACTGTCATGCTTGAGAGCCAGGATCAGGATTCAAAATAGGCAAAAAGAAGTGTAACAAAAACCAAAGTTTAACAAGTGTAACAAAAACCAAAGTGTAACAATAGACTTTACAACCAACAATAGACTTTACAACTTCTTGTAAACAAGAAGTTTACAACCAAAAGAGAAAACATACTAGTTTGCAGATAAGAATCTTTTGGGAAAAAAGCTGTAAAAAACACGAGCTAGCCAATGGGAGAGAGTGATTCCTTGCAAGCAGAGCGCACCCAGTCTGGGATGATGTAAAACAGCTCATGCCCAAATGGGAGACAGAGGAACCTAAAACATCAAAAAATCTGACTTCCCAAGGAGCCATTAAAATCTCTAATTAATTAATTAAGTTATTTGTAAGCATATAATGATATATTTGCATACAGAGATAGAAGATCCCCCCAAAAGATGTCCTCCCTCTTCTTGGAAGCAACATAGAAGCGGCAACATAAACAGCAACATAAACGCTGCCTTACAAGGAGGTGCAGGCTTTCCCTACAAGAAGTGCGGCACTTCTTGTAAGGAAAGCCTGCACCTCCTTGTAAGGCAGCGTTTCTCAAAGTGTGGGTCGGGACCCCTTTGGGGGTCACCTATAACTTTCCTGGGGGTTGCCTAAAGACCCCTGGTTCAGAGGGCCAGGTCAGACCTCCAGCTGTAGCTGCGCGTGCACTGGGGCTGACTGACAGCCTCAGGGCCCAATCCTATGCATGCCTACTCTGAAATAAATCCTATTAGAGTCAGGGGGGCCTTTACTCCCATGTAAATGTGGATAGGATTGCAGCCTCAGGGCCCAATCCTATGCATGCCTACTCTAAAATAAATCCCATTGTGTTCAATGTGTGCATAGAACACACATTTCATTTGTAACAATGAAAATACATCCTGCATATCGGATATTTACATTACGATTCATAACAGTAGAAAAATTAGTTATAAAGTAGCAACAACAATAATTTTATGGTTGGGGGTCCCCACAATATGAGGAACTTATAAAGGGGTCACGGCGTTAGGAAGATTGAGAATCACTGTTGTAAGGTATTGTTTCTTAAGGCCACATGAAAAGCCTAGGCCTTTCAAATGATAATTAACTAGGGACCAGATAAAGGTGAAGGTGTCCTCAGCAGGTTGCCCTGCTATTCTGACAGACTCTAGGGAGCGGTTCTCATCCCCCTTTCTAAGCCGAAGAGCCAGCAGTCTGAAGACACTTCTTTCAAATTACTAATTTGGCAGGAGTTGGGCTAAGGACGGGAACTCATTTTGTCTTGCAGTACTTGGGTCTCACACCACTGACCTGCCGATCTTCAGACTGGCAAGCACAGTGCCTATAACCACTAAGCCACTGCAGCCCTGTACGACAAGATAAGGCCAGTAAAAACTGTAAGAAAGGTTTGTTGTGTTAAAATGATGTATTTCCTATCTAATGTTTGTTTCTCGCATTTTTGCTACCTTTAATCTTTTGCTGTAATCTTGTGTTAATAAACTCTCATCTCATTACAAGTTATAGTGCTTATGCTTAAGGACAGAGATTCAGAATCCTCCCTAAACACTCAGCAAGCTACCAAAAGTACTCATTGAAATTTAGCTCCTTGTACAGCCTCTGACTCAAAGGAGGAGCTCCATGCTGGCAAAAACTAGATAAGGAAGAGTCCCTACTAAGTAATCCAGCTAAAATTCAGAGGTAGAGGCAGCAAAAGGGACAGAAAGGTGATTGGAGGCCCAAAGAAGGCTCAACCAGCCCCTCTGAATTAGCCTGTGTCCAGGAGTGCCACAGGCCCTTTATTACCACAGTAACACAAGCAGGTGTTCATGTCATGTCAGATGCTATGTCCCTGGTATCAATGTACCGTATATACTCGAGTATAAGCTGACACGAGTATAAGCCAAGGCACCCAATTTTACCACAAAAAACTGGGAAAACTTATTGACTCGAGTATAAGCCTAGGGTGGAAAATGCAGCAGCTACTGATACATTTCAAAATACCATTTTGAATAAAATAACATTTTATTTTCATTTTCAGCTTTCATTTTCCGCCACTCCCTCACTTGTGTTTGTCAACACAAAATTCCCTACTTGCAATACTGTTATTGCTTTGTTCTGCTCTTGCCACAACCTTAAGTTTGAAACCAGCTTCATATGACCTACGTTTCTGTTTTGGTCCAGGATTAGAAGTACTGGGAGCCACATCTAACAGGATAAAAAAAAAGACTTTGAATGAGTGTATGTGCAAGCTCAGACCCCAATCCTATGCATGTCTTCTCAGATGTAAGCCCCACTCCAGCCATTGGTGCTTACTGCCAGGGAAGAGTGGCTGGCTTTGCAGCATCAGGGCTGCATCCTATGCATGTCTACTCAGACGTAAGGCCCACTCCAGCCTTAGGGCCCAATCCTGGGCATGTCTACAAAGACAGGGCATGTACCTGAGGCAGAGAAAGGGCCTGGCTGCGGGGGGACATCCAAAGAGGTCTCCATCAGGGCTCCAGCCACTGCAGGGCGATGGAAGGAGAGACTAGGTGCGAGGTAGGCTTGGCCGTGTGCCTCCTCCTCACTGCGCGAGCATCAGGAGAGGCTTTTTGCCAATGCACGCCTCCTCCTCGCCAGGAGAGCAGGTGGTTGCAGGAGAGGAGGAAGCATCAGGAGAGGTGGTGGTGGCGGAGAGGAAAGCAGGTGGTTGCAGGAGAGGAGGGAGCATCAGGAGAGGTGCTGGTGGCGGAGAGGAGAGGACACAAGGAGCAAATCCTTACTGCACAAGGCAGGGATCACACACTTAGCATCAGGTTCACCCTTCCCCTCTCCTCCCACTTCATTTCTGGGGTTTTTCCCCACACACGCACTGAGAGGTGGTGGTGGCAGAGAGGAGAGCAGGTGATTGCAGGAGAAAGTAAAAGACTGACCCCCACCATGGATGTAGCACCAAAGAACGGAGAAATTTGGTCTTACCTGTGTAAGCCCCCTTCTCGGTGATATATCCATGGTAGGGTCATAGCCATGCATAGGATTAGGTCTATGACTGCACCTTGGGAGTAAGCCTCATTGACTTTAAGGGGGCTTGCTTCTGAGTAGGTCTCCAGGGGCAGTGGGCCTGCAGGTTGAGGATGCAGGCGGGCGGGTGGGTAGATGGCTCGTGGCAGCAGCAAGCAGGTCTCCAGGAGGCTGAGGGCAAACGGCTTGTGCTGCAGACACACACAGGTCTCCAGGGGTAGCAGGCAGCGCCGTGACAGAGGCTGCTTGCGGCTCCTCCCCTACCTGCCTCCCAGCCACTCAGAGCGCTTGCATTACCTGCCCACCTGCCTGCCTGCCCGGCCTGTAGTGCTTTGGGTGGCCGGGAGGCAAGCGGGGGTGGGGGGAGAGAGGCAACTCAGTGCAAAATTTGAAAGTAGTGCCTGCCACAAAGCCGGTTTTTGCAGCGGTGGGAGCCAGCTTTGCTAGAGGGCCACATGCACCCTCATCCTAGGCCGCATGCAGCCTGTGGGCCGCGTGTTGGACACCCATGCTTTAAACCAGTGGTTCTCAATCTTCCTAACGCCGTGACCCCTTTATAACTTCCTCATGTTGTGGGGACTCCCAACCATAAAATTATTTTCGTTGCTACTTTATGACTCTAATTTTGCTACTGTTATGAATTCTAATGTAAATATCCGATATGCAGGATGTATTTTCATTCTAACAATTGAAATGTGTGTTCTATGCACACATTGAACACAACGGGATTTATTTCAGAGTAGGCATGCATAGCATTGGGCCCTGAGGCTGCAATCCTATCCACTTTTACATGGGAGTAAAGACCCACCTGACTATAATGGGATTTATTTCAGAGTAGGCATGCATAGGATTGGGCCCTGAGGCTGCAATCCTATCCACATTTACATGGGAGTAAAGGTCCCCCTGACTATAATGGGATTTATTTCAGAGTAGGCATGCATAGGATTGGGACCTGAGGCTGTCAGTCAGCCCCAGTGTGCGCACAGCTACAGCTGGAGGTCTGGCAAGCCTGACCTGGCCCCCTGCACAAGGGGTCTTTAGGTGACCCCCAGGAAAGCTCTGGACGACCCCAAAACGGGTCCCGACCCCCACTTTGAGAAACACTGCTTTAAACAGACCCTTTCATTACTTTTTACATTTTATTCCAGCTTTTGCAAATCCCAACTTATTTTGCATTTGGGTAAGGGAATTCACTTCTAGACTTTTTTTAAGGGACTAAAAAGACATACCGTAATTCCCGCTTGGAGAGACGCACTTTTTCCCCCAAAAACAATGGGGAGAAATGTTGGTGCGTCTCTTAAAGTGATGGTCCTTTTAACACTCAATTATCCACTCTGCAGGATGCCTGCAGTTTGAAGAGAAATGTTTGCCTGGTTGCCATAGAGGTTAATCCCTGACTGCATAGAAGTTAAATAGCCTTTTAACCCTCTCAGTTCAGGTTTCTCTGGCTCTGAACAACCTTTAAAGCCCTTTAAAGTGTAGAAATTAAGTGCAGGAAAACAAAGTGCTTCTATATATCTATATCTATATATCTATATATATCTATATATCTATATATAATATTATATTTGTGTGTGTGTGTATCTCATAGAATCTAGATTGGCAGGCACCCAGGCTTAAGCCAATCCAGGATTGACTTGGCCTGCACAGAATGTCCATCTGTCCCCCTTTTCCCCAGGACATGTGCTCTTTTTCAGCCTTTGGGCACAATCCTTTCCAGGTCTACTCAGAAGTAAGTGGTATTTGATTCAGAGAAGCCACCAGGGGATCTATTCTTTTTTCAACCACTATGCTCTCTTTCAACCCTGGAGTTCATGACAGTGATGATGGCTCTAAATACAGTACATGGTAATTTATGGTACATGTTAATTGTATTTCTATGGTTGAATGTTTACATAGTTGAATGTATTATTAAATTTATTATTTATTTATTTATTTAATTTATACCCCCCCTTTTCCTCACCTGCAAGAGGGAGTTCAAGGTGGCTAACATCAATCATAATAAAACACCATTAAAATGATCATAAATAGAGATTTAAACATAATTAAAATACAATTAGATTTAAAAAACTAAGAAAAATTTAAACAATTAAAAAATGTTAAAGAAGGTTCTTAATACCACTGTTGACTTTACATGGTTGAAATATTAATTCTGCTTCATTTTATTAAATATATTAGTACACCATTTGGTTCAGAATTTTTTTTTTGTTTTTCTCCTCTAAATTTTGGTGCATCTCATGGTCCAGTGCGTTTCATGGTCCGGGAAATACGGTACTTGATCTTATGTTGGATGAAATGGAGTGATTCTCAAGGTGCTGATGGATTAACTGTTATAATGATTTCTAAGGCCAGGTAAAGATTAATTTCATTTTGAGTAGAACACAAGCCAAAGGCTCACTATAGCTTTGATTTCATAAATCAATCTTTAAAAAGTTTTGTTTTGCACAAGAAATAGAAAAAAAATTAAAATATGGTTTAAGGAATTGACCTTGGCCAGAAACGTCCTGCCCAGGAAGGCCAAGAACTCCCTCAAGGCAAACACTAATTGATTCACTATACCATTTCCTCCAACATATTTCCCCCACTTAGTAATGCACTTCAGGACAACAGCAGTACAAACAAGCAGCAAAAATTAAGAGAAAAAAGTCTTCACAACAGATTTTCTTCAACTGTTTGCATGAGGGAAGCCCCCCATGGGCAGCATCCTTCCCAGTGCAACCCCTCCCTCCAAACAATATCCTCCCAATGCACCAGACACCGAGCACCAAATTGGCTAGAGGTTAGTCAGTCTTCCATGTTAAGTATAGGACAAATTAAAGGGTTAAATTTCTCCACATCAGTTATTGGTGGGTGTTCATGTGACAAAAGGAACACCCTCCCCAAATTTCTATGCTTCCAGGTCCGGGGGTGGGAGCGGAATTTTGATGAGTCATCAATTCTTCAATGTAAAGTATAGGGAGGAAAACACGTTGCGCCCCTTTTCACCCCCTTCTGGTTGGAATTTCTGAAAACATGTTCTTAGCGCATCTCTTGGTCATGGAAGGAATACCCACCCCAAATTTCACACTTCTAGGCCCAGCAGTTTTGGCAGGGCATTGATGAGTCAGTCAGTCAGTGACTTTTCTCTTTTATATATACAGAGAGAAGAAGATTACAATGAACCCACTGCTAACAAACATGAACACATTTTTCTTCACAATGTTTTCCCCACACTATGACAGGGCCAGCTATTTTAGATTGGAGTCATTCGATCCATGTTTCAATCCAACACTGAGGAAACTACCTGGTCTGTCACGGGGCCTGTTGTCAGGTTGTAAACTATTTATCAATTTGCATTTGCATGCTTTTGTACTGCTAGGTTGGGAGAAGCTGGGACAAGTGATGGGAGCTCATTCCATCATGCAGCATTTGAATCCCAACAGATATACAGTGGTACCTCACATAGCGAATGTCCCTCATAACGAGGGATTCACTTAGCAAGGTAAAATTTCCCTGAGAGTCTGACTTGCATAGCGAGCATTGACTCACTTAATGAGCCAGACTCTCAGGGAAATAAAAAAATTTTTTTTAATTGCCCCCACTTACCCTGGGCTGTGGCTGGAGGGTGCAGTTGGGGCAGACTCCACTGCCCTGGCCCCCCTCGTGGCACTTCCACTGCCTCAGCAGCGGCCATGGAGGGCTTCCCTGCAAGTATGGGGCTTCCCTTGTGGCTGCTGTATCTTCAAAGTGGAACCGCTCTTTCCTGGGGATTCCCCATACAGCGGTTCAGCTGAGATAATGGGGAATGCCACAGAACTTCTCTAGGAGATCTTCTATGGTTCCATACGTAGACGATCTTATGGTTGCAACCATAGACGATCTCCTAGAGCAGTTCCACTAAGGTCACAGGAATTCCCCATGAGCATCAACCCCCCACGCACAACATGCCCCATGCATGTCAACCCCCCTTGCGCACCCCATGCGTATCATTTCCCCCATGCGCATCATTTCCCCATGCACATCATCCTACCACTCCCTCTGAGCAACATTCCCCCCCACTTCACTAGGCAACAAGCACCAAATTGGCTGGATGTTGGTCAGTCTTCCATGTTAAGTATAGGACAAAAACACACTGCACCCCTTTTCAGCCCCTTAAGGGTGAAATCGGTTGTTGGTGGGTATTCGTGTCACAGAAGGAACACCCTCCCCAAATTTCATGCATCTAGATCCGGGGGTTGGGGCAGAGCATCTCTCAGTCACTGATTCTTCAATGCAAAGTATAGGGAGGAAAACGCATTGCGCCCCATTTCACCCTCTTCCGGTTAGAATTTCCAAAAACCGGTTCTTAGTGCACCCCTCGGTCACAGAAAGAACACCCACCCCAAATTTTACGCTTCTAGGCCCACCGGTTTTGGCAGGGCATTGATGAGTGAGTGAGTCAGTCAGTGACTTTTCTTTTATATATATACTAGCGAAAAACGTACCCGCGTTGCGGGACTAACATTTCCCCATACGCCATCCCCCCTTAGCACATCAACACCCCATGCGCAACAACACCCCATGCGCAACAACACCCCATGTGTATCAGTTCCCCCATGTGCATCAGTTCCCCCATGTGCATCAGTCCCCCATGCGCAACGTCCCCCCATGCGCAACGTCCCCCCATACGCAACGTCCCCCCATGCTCATCAATCCCCCCATGCTCATCAGTCCCCCATGCGCAACATCCTCCCCAGTGGAACCCCTCCCTACAAACAATATCCCCCCAGTGCACCAGGCACTGAGCACCACATTGGATGGATGTTGGTCAGTCTTCCATGTTAAGTATAGGACAGAAACACGCTGCCCCCTTTTCAGCCCCTGAAGGGTTAAATTTCTCCACTTGGGTTCTTGGTGGGTGTTCAGGTGACAGAAGGATCCCTCCCAGAATTCCATGCTTCAGGCCCAGCAGTTGGGGCGGAATGTTGATGAGTCAGCAATTCTCAATGCAAAGTATAGGGAGGAAAACGCGTTGCGCCCCTTTTCACCCCCTTCCGGTTGGAATTTCCGAAAACTGGTTCTTAGTGCACCCCTCAGTCACGGAAGGAACACCCACCCCAAATTTCACGCTTCTAGGCCCAGAGGTTTTGGCAGGGCGTTGATGAGTCAGTGAGTCAGCCAGTGAGTGACTTTTCTCTTTTATATATATAGATAATATAGAAGATTAGCTGACTGTGGGAGACCACATTGTTGCGGGAGTAAAATTTAAAGAATATTTATGGGCACCTAGCATGGCTGGGCACTGGGCACTAATGGGAAGAGTGGGCAGCAGGTACTGGCAGCCACCAGAAATCACTGGGCACTGGCAGGAATCAGGCATCATCAGGCACTGGGCACTACCAGGAAGCAGGCATCCCTACTGGACACTGCCAAGCAGCAGGCAACACCAGACACTGTGAACCACCAGACATCTATGCCAGGCATGGGGCACTGAGTACCACCAGATGCCAGGCACTACCAGGTACAACCCTGCTGAGCACCAGTCATGGGACACTGGCACCAGTTCTTAGTGACACCCTCTGCCATGGCAGGAAGACCCACCGCAAATTTCACGTTCTTATGCCCACTGGTTTTGGCTAGGCAAAGTCAGGATGGATGAGTCAGTGAGTGAGTGTGTGACTTTTCTCTTTTATATATATAAAAAGAAAGATTTAAAATGTAATTTTATATCTACAAAATTAAAACTGGAACTTAATGCCAGCAGCAAGTTTCTCTCTGCTGAAGAAATTTCTCACAGCTGACCTGGGTCCAATGCTAGAAGTTTTATTAAAAACAGGATTTTGAAAACTTTACACACGAGCACGATTAAAAAGAAAACCCTCTTCTAATAATCCACTAGATTCACACTAAAATAATAATGAAGGGATGAGAGGTTGTAATCTGGGAATATTATGGCCTTGTGCCTGCCTAAATTGCTCTAAGTAGATTAGCTGAACTGACATGACGTTAAGCTGAAATCTGTTCCTACTGCTGCTCCATAGGGAGCTCCTTCTCTTATATATATTTGAAGACATAAAGTTAAATTTTTAGGGGGCAGTAAAAACCGGGAAAATTGATATAAATTATTATAGGTCATATCAGACTATCAATTTAAAAGTCCACCTGAAATCACAGGTTAAAAAAATTAAATCCATAATTTAAATAATTCCAAAATAAAAATGCATGCTGATTACTAAAACCATTAAAAACGCCCACTGATTAAAAACTAAATTTTAATCGCAGGACCTCACGGCAAACTAGAGTCTGTAGTATGGCAGAAGGTCTGGTCTAGAGGGTTGATTGCCCAAAGATAAGATTTGAAGGTTGCTTGCTTGAAAACATCGGAACCTGTGTGAGAGAGAATGTGTGAAGATAAGAAAGGCAGCCACTGCGGAGTCTCCTACAAGGCAAAATAGAAGCCAGAGAGAGATAGGGCGCTAATGGAAACATCTCAAAATGTAGGAGTTCTTGAAATAGAGAACCCCATCAATTGTTAAACCTTTTTAAGTGTTAGAAATCTTGCCCATGTAAACCACTTTGAAATAGATGAGAAATCTGATGACCGGAAAGCCACTGTATAAAGACCTGTGCATGTTTGTTTTGTTTGCAGTATTTGCTCTGCCAAACCCAGTAAGTCAATTTCATCAGAAGCAAGGTCTGCTAGTAGTTACTGGCAGATAGTTACTGGTTCAACCATGAGATAAAGGTTCATGTTTATCTGGCTGATAGGTAGTCAAGGACTAGAGTAAGTAACCTTGGTTACTGGTAGTCAAGTAACCATGAGTTACTGGTTCACCATGAATTACTTGGCAGTAGTTACTGGTTCACCATGAGATAAAGGTTCATGTTATTTGGCTGATAGGAAGTTAAGGACCAGAAAACTGGTAAGAGAAAGAAGAACTACAAAGATCTCTGCTTGAAAAACTCTGTTCCAGCTGCAAGTTGTTTAGGGATGGGGACCTAAGGCTGTAGGATTATTTAGAGCAGGGCTGTCCATCCTTTCAACTTGAGGGCTCCAGGACCTTTAACAATTGTATAGAGGAGGGAATTTAAGCAGGTGAAGCATCTCACATATCATAAGCTACACCTGCAGAAATTTCCTCTTCCACAGAATTGTTAAAGGTCCAGGGGCCCTTAAGTTGAAAGGTTGGACAGCACCGGTTTAGAGTGAAAAGAATTGTAAAACGCCCCTCCCCCTTGAGCATTCTGATCAAGTAGTGGGATAAAAATCTAGTTCAAAGTGGAAACTGTTATCTTGAGATAGTTGCTAATGGTCTTATTTATGTATAGCAAGTATAGAAGGCAGATCCTCAGTTTCAAATAATCCACATCACATTTGAGCAAAAGAATCTCTCATCAGACTGCTGATGGTTGTCATAATCACATTTACCCACCATAAAAGGGAACAATGACTGGTTTTACACCATGAAAACAGTAAGCAAACACACCCAGACACAGGAAGACTGAAGTCAGTAACTTGAATATGAGACCTGAGTTAGGGTTTAATGACTTGGCATCTTTGACTTGGCGATTCAGGAGTCACCGTCAGGAAAAAAAATGCTTATTGCAACTCAAGTCTGAATCACCTGACTCAAGTTCCCATCTTTGTTAACAGACCTGCAGACAAATGATAGTTTCTCTATGCAGGTCCACACGGAGCTCTGGGATTTTATTTCTTCACAAAGCTACATTTAATTAAGGAATGTTACAAGAAAAGCTCTTGTTTTTATTAACCATTCCCAATGAATTATGAAATACCGTATATACTTGTGAATAAGCCGAGTTTTTTAAAACTCTTTTTTGGAGCTTAAAAAGCTCCCTCGGCTTATACATGGGACAAGCAGCCAGCTAGTCCAGCAGCCAGCTAGTCCGCCAAGAGTTCCCTGGCAGGAACAGGTCTCTTTACATTCCTCCCTCCCCCTCCCCCCCCTCCCCCTAGCATAGCATTAGGAGTAGCATAGGATTAGGATTTGAGGCTACTTTCCCATCCATACTTTCCTGAGAGTAAGCCCACTGACTATAATGGGACTTACTTCTGAGGAGATTGGCAGAGGCTTGGATCTCTCCCTCCAGCCCTGTTCCTCCAGCCCTGTCTGCTTTCCTAACAGTAAGCCCAATGACTATAATGGGACTTACTTCTAAGTAAACATGGTTAGGACTGGGCTCTGAGGCTGCAATCCTAGCCACACTTCCCTGGGAGTAACCCCCATTGACTAGAATGAGACTTACTTCTGAGTAGACACAGGATTGGGCTCAGGCTGCAATCCTATCCACACTGTAGTCCTTCTGCTCCCCCTAAGAAATCTCCCCACCTCATCCTGCCCCTCTGAAATCTCCCCACTTGAGATTGTGGGGAAGCAGGATGGGGTGCCCCTGAAGAAATAGCCCCAGTTCCCATCCTGCCCCCCCAGGAGCCCAGTCCACTGCCTACTCTGAAGTAAATCCTATTAAAGTCAGTAGGTTTTACTCTCCTGTGAGGATATGATTGTAGCCTCAAAGCCCAATCATCTGTCTTCTCAGAAGTAAGTTCTATTATAATAGTGAAGCTTACTCCCTGGAAAGAGTGTATAGGATTGCAGCCAGAAGCAGGTTTCTAAGAGTTTGTAATCATATGCCTGACCACTCAAAAGTTAGTCCCATTTCAATCTATGAAGCTTACTCCCAGGAAAGTGTGCAGAGGAGTGCAGCATTAGAGCCCAATCCTATTCTTGGCTACTCAGAAGTAAGTCCCATTAGAGTCTGTGGAGCTTACTCCCAGGAAAATGAATAGGATTGCAGCCACAGGCTGATTACTAAGAGCTCAGTCATTAACCTCGACTACTCAGAAGTCCTATTATATTCAGTGGTGCTTACTCCTAGGTAAATTTGGATGGTATTGCAGCAAGAGGCAGGGATTCTAAGAGCCCAAATCTTATGTATGTATTCAGAAGTACTGGTAAGTCCCATAACAGTTAATGGAGCTTACTTACAGGAAAGTGTGGACAGAATTGTAGCCTTAAAGTAGTGGCTTAGAGGCAAACCTCAACCTGCAGACAGGACACCACATTCTCTGGTCCTAAACTGTAGATCAGTGTTTCTCAACCAGTGGTATGAGTACTACTAGCGGAACTTGTGGTAGTGTATGCTGGTACTTAGGCACCTGGATGCAAGTGTCCTATGTGCTCCCTGAGGCAGCTGGTGGGCCGCTGTGTGATTCAGGAAGCTAGACTAGGTAGGGTCTTTGGTGTGATCCAGTGGAGGCTTTTCTTATGTTTTTATGTTCTTGTTTGTTGCACCCCTGAACATATTCCACCTGAAGCATAACAAAGCATAACGCATAGGAATAAATTACACTGAACTCAGGGGCTTAATACTAATTGATGTGGTCACACGTGATACAATTTTTTGGGTAAACTAAGGGTTAAAATGGTCATTAAAACATAGAGAACCTGTTGTTAAAATATTTGAAGCCCACCACTGGGCAGCATGCAGCCTTTTCATAAATTTTATTTTTTCCCAGGAGCACATTTTCCCCAGGACATGTCCTCTTTTTACTCTTGCGCCTGGGAAAAAAATCTTTACATTTATCAGTAACCTACTGATGCCTCAGTAAATGTTATTTTATTGGTATCTATTTTTATGGTATTTTGAAATGTACCAGTAGCTGCTGCATTTCCCACCCTCGGCTTATACGCGAGTCAATAAGTTTTTCCAGCCTCGGCTTATACGCGAGTATATACGGTATGTATAAAACCTGGTGGCTGTGGGTGGCGCAAGCGGTTAAGACGCTGTGCCTGTTAACCAGCAGGCCAGGGTTCGAGACCCGGGTCAGCCCCACAAGACAGGGTGAGCTCCTATCCTTAGCCCAGCTCTGCAACGCCAGCTGGATCCAATCGTATTGGCTCTGCCTTTCCATTGGACTAATTCAGTGGCGTGGAGAGGGGGGATTTGCTGCTTGGGTAACAGCCTATCCTCCATAACAATCCAACCCAGGCTTTCGTGCTTCGCATGCAGCGTATGCAGCGCCAAGCACGATACCATAGTCTATAAAACCTGATTTTCAGAGGCCTGCTTATTGTTATACTCTGACTTTCTGTCTCCACCCTTTTGTTCCTTCCACAAAACATCCCATCTTGAATCTCCTTGTTACCTTCTTCCCCAACAAACCAATTGACTGTTTCCTGCATCTCTATTGATAAGCTAATGTATAAGCTAACAGCATGGAGAGACACTCTTTTGTCTCACCTACTTCCATCATGCATCCAAGGTCCCCCCATTGTTAATCCTGTTTCCTGAACCTATTCAGGTATACAAGCCATGTAGCTGACCTGCCACTCCCAGTCCTGTCTTCTCCAAGGTGTGTCCATCCCCAATTGGTTCCAGTTCATCATCAAAGGATGATGTAACCCAAGGTATAAAAAGTAAGGTGTCCTCTTGGTGTCCTGACCAGACTGCATGATCATGAAACTATTCTTGTGCTGTTGGATTCCCTCCCCCTTATCTTTTCCCACTTTTCCTTCCCAGATATTCCCCTCTCCTTCATCTCCAGCTGCCCTCTTTCTTCGGTACATACACTATTCAAGGAACAGATACACTTCATCTTATGATATTGAATGTATGCAATTTTACTTTATGCATTATAACAATAAATGCTGTTTCTTTGCGATAAGTTTCCTAAGTTGTTCTCTTTCTAATGAGGGTATCCCCCTCTGCATAATGCTGTTTAAGAGTCCTGCCTTGTGGTTCTTACATATATCCAAGACAGGGTGACCAGATGCCCAAACCACAAAAAGAGGACAAAATTTTATCCCCCCAAATTCCTGACATCCAAGCAAAATTCCTGACATTTTTTTTAAAAAATGGAGGACACCCAATAAAATGTAGAACAAATGTAGAACATATTAAAATAAGGCTAAAACACTCGTACTGCATTCTTGCACTTAATTTCAACACTATATTACTTCTTAAATTGAAAACATCTTTGCAAGACCTGTTTTCACCAACAATGCATGTGTAAGTTGTTCAAAGCAGACATGATCCTCACCAGGGTGACCATATGCCATAACCAAAAGAAGAGGACAAGACCCCCCAAAATGCAGGACGTCCAAGCAAAATGTGGGCATGACAAAATAAAATCTGAAAACACCCAAATGTTGCCTTGTGGAGCATTTGCTGAGCTCCAAGTGCACAGGATCAGGACCATTCTGGAAGCCTTGCACTCTCTGGATTGACCTTCCACACCAGCAAGGCATGCTTGCTTACTTGTGAGTAAAAACAGCTGTGCAGTTTCACTTTCAAAAGGGTTTAAAAAAGGGTTTAAAAGTGGAGCTTGAAGGGTTTCCTTATGAGGTGCCTGGCAGGGGCTTCATTTATTGGATCAGGACCAGATTGGATCAGGATCAGCCTGCCCAAAATATCTAATGCAGGGGTGTCCAACCTTTTAGCTTTCCTGGGCTGCACTGGAAGAAGACAACTTGGTTTGGGCTGCACATAGGACGTGGTCACCCAAAAGCGACTTTTTAAAACAATGTAGGATGTCCTACATTTTTAAAAAATCAGGGGTAAGCTCCATTGACTTTTAGAAAGCAAGGTTTATTAATCAATGTGATTAATATGTGCACTATGCTCTGGGTTTCCCTTTCAAATTAATGGGAAGTAGAATGTGATTGGATTTTGATACGGAATCTGCAGCCAATTTTGCTTCAAAATCCATTGTATGAACCCAGCCTAATGGGAAACACAGACACTGGTTTTCTTTGGGGTAGTGGGCAGAGGCAGGGCCAGGGGAGTTGGTTGGCTGCAGTAGTGGGTGCAGTAGAGGTGGCTGGTGCGGGGAGGGAGTTACGGGGGGTGGGGGAAGGGAGATTTCTCTGGGGGGAAATGGAAGGGGTTTGCAACCCTAGCCACATTTTACCTGGATTGTCTTTAATGGAGCATAGGATTGGCCTCTCTGACTGCAACCATAGCCACCATTACTTGGGAGTAAGCCCCATTGACTTTAATGGGGCTTACTTCTGAGTAGGCATGATGCATAGGATGGGCTGTGATCCTCTCCAAGCTTACCCTTGGACATATGCTACAATCCTGAACACACTTTCCCTGGGAGTAAGACCCACTGGGTAAAATGGGCCTTACTTTTGAGTAGACATGATTAGGATTGCAGCCATAGACTCATAGCCATACAAAGGATTGGGTCTATGACTGCAAGTTGGGAGTAAGCCTCATTGACTTTAAGGGGGCTTACTTCTGAGTAGGTCTACAGGGGCAGTGGGCAGCAGCCGGGGCTGAGGTTGCAGGCGGGCGGCTCGTGGCGGCAGCAAGCAGTTCTCCAGGAGGCTGAGGACAAGCGGCTCATGCTGTGGACACACACAGGTCTCCAGTGGCAGCAGGAAGGGCCGGGACCAAGGCTGCTTGCGGCTCCTCCCCCTACCTGCCTCCCAGCCACACAGAGTGCTTGCATCACCTGCCTGCCTGCCTGTCCTGCAGTGCTCTGAGTGGCCAGGAGGCAGGCAGGGGGAGGAGCCAGGCGACTCAGCATGAAATTTGAAAATGGCGGCCGCCACAAAGCTGGTTTTTGCAGCGGTGGGAGCCAGCTTTGCTGGAGGGCCACATGCACCCTCGTCCTGGGCCACATGTGGCCTGCAGGCTGCGTGTTGGACACCCATGATCTAACGCAAGTTTGCCTATTTGCGAGTAAAGGCGTAATATAGCTCCCTTTCAGTTCCCATAGAGATTAATGCAATTATCGGGGGGCTCTGGGTGGCGCCAAGTGGCTAAGACAATGTGCCTGTTAACCAGCAGGCCAGGGTTCGAGACCCGGGTCAGCCCCACAAGACAGGGTGAGCTCCTGTCCTTAGCCCAGCTCTGCGATGCCAACTGGATCCAATTGTACTGGCTCTGCCTTTCCACTGGAGTAATTCAGTGGCGTGGAGAGAGGGGATTGAAGAAGCCCTGACTGAGGAATGTTCTGCCTCAACACCTGGATCTAGAAGAATAAAATTCAGGAAGGGTGTTCCTTCTGTGACATGAACACCTACCAAGAACTGATGTTGAGAAATTTAACCCTTAAGGGGGTGAAAAGGGATGCAACATATTTCTGTCCTATATTTAACACTGAAGACTGATCAACATCCAGCCAATTTGGTGTGCGATGCCTAATGCACTGGGAGGGAGGGTGCGCATGGGAGATGGTGCGCATGGAGAGATGGTGTGCGTGGGGGTGATGTGCATGAGAAATAAGGTGGATGGGTGGATAGTCCTCATGGGGGAATGTTTTGCAGAAGGGGATGATGTCCATGGGGGGGGTGTTGATGCACATGAGGCAGATGTGAGGCACCTGGGGGGTTTGTTAAGCATGGAGAGGGTGTTGAGCACTAGGTGGTGGTGTTGAGCACAGACTGGTGATGGTGTTGAGCATGAGGGTGGTGATGTTGATGGTGTTGCACACGGGGAGGGGCGGTGTTGCACACGGGGGTGTGTGTGTTGTGCATGGGGGTTGGCATTCTCGGGTATTTTCCTCCCACAATGCAGGTACATTTTGCTAATACACAATAAATTACATGTACACAATTAAATTTACTAATAAGAAATATAGTATTTAAGTTAACCATTTGAAAGTAACATACGTGTTTTTTTTAGCTTTTATTTTCTCATATCCTACATTTTTCTTGGGTGTCCTATGTTTTGGGGGTGCTTTGTCCTCTTTTTTTGTTATAACTTATAGTCATCCTAGGTTGGAGGTAGTAGCAAGTTTGACAGGGGAGGTCCTGGATAGATTCTAAAGTTTGAAAGGGGGACTTGGGCCAAAATACCTGAAGGCCATTGGTATAAACTATCCTGTCAGTTTTGCAAACCACCACGAATCGTGGGCCAAAGACCAACAGTTGGGAACCACTAGTTTCTAGTTTCTAGTTCATTACAAGGAAATCTGAAAGATATGACCAATTCCAAAAGAAAAGTTTCTTCCCACCACTCATCCTGGACCAGAAACTTAATCCTTAGCAGAGTTCCCACATCACACTCATACATCTTGCAAGAAAGCTTAACAGCATGAGAAAGCATTCCATACATGCTTGTTTTAGTACAGCATATCATTTTGGTGTAGTGGTGGCTAGAACAATGTTGAAAAGATTTTCAGTAGGTTACTTCATTGGGGTTGCTTTGCTAACTTGTAAATTCCATGAACTAAAAAGGGGGAAAGGCCCACGTCAGAGCTTGTCCTTGATTTTTAAATCTTTCCAATAAATAGTAGAGAAAGAGGAGGAGTATAGCAAAACACTAATCTACTGTACAACTATACGTCAAGAGGTAATCCTGCAATCTGCAGCTGTTGCGTTCAGGAACTGAAGAATCTTGTTATGAAATGTAGTGGAAAAAAGCACAATGTAACATTTTCTCCAAAACACCTAACCACTCTAGAAATTGAAACAGATTGATTTCTCTTATCCTATTACCTTCGTGGAGAACCGCATGAGATTTTTTAAATCTCTATACAAGCAAACAAATACTGTAACACAGAAGCTTCCTTGATTACACATTTGGTATTTTTACAGTTATTACAAATGGCTGGCAATCTTAAAAAAACTCACTGGATCCAGGGGAAATCAGGGTGATAATGAAGATGAGGAAAAAGGCAATAGTGCAGTTTTACAAGCATGATATAGTGGAGTTGGAAGTAATTTTTACTCAGTTAAGGACACAGTCACCAAAATCCACTGAATGCAAGAATGACAGCAAATGGTGGAGAATTATTATTGCTCCTAGGAATCTTACAGTTCACTTCTAAAATAGAGTTGTGGAAAACTACACATGAATCCTAAAATATACATTTTTTTCAATAAAACAATGTGGTTAATAACTCATTCCTGTTGCTCACCCTCCACTATTGTTTTTAAAGTACAATTTGCTGGACATTCCTCATTAATGCAGGCCTACTACAAAAAAAACAGAAATACAAATTTTCTTCCAATATGCTTCCAACAAATTTCATGTGAGTGAAATGGGGGGGGGGGTGTGTTTAAGCAGTCCTGAACATCAAGCAAGCTGATTCAATGTATGTTAAAAAGGTAATTTGTTTATACATAATTTATGTTCTTAAAATAAACATAAAACAACCATAAGTCAAGATAGTGAAAACCAGCAGATACACTTCAGGATATTATAAAATGTCAGAACATAAGAATATAAGCAGAGCCTCCACTGGATCTATCTAGCAGTTAAAGGCTTAAAAAGCAGCTTGCTTACACTGGCAGCTCATGCTATATCAGGGAACCAAATGTCGCAAAAAGGGATGTTCAATCTATATTGCACACATTTCTGGGAAGCACAGTGCAAGAACATTGGTAAACTAGAAAGTAGATTCAGAGAAGAGTAACAAAGCCTGAATCCCAAGTCCTATGAACATCAGTTAAACATCTGGAGAGAGAAGACTAAGCAGAGATCCAATGGCCAAGAAACTGGTTCCTTGTTAAAGATGCTCCAAAAGACACCAGCGATTCTTTTAGTGAAAACTAGCAAAAAGCGTACCTGCGTTGCGGGACTAACATTTCTCCATATGCCATCCTCCCACGGCGCATCAACAACCCATGTGCAACTTCCCTCCATGTGCATCATCCCCCATGTGCATCATCCCCCCTTGCGCATCATCCCCCCATGTGCCTGAACTCCATGCGCAACTTCCCCATGCACAACTTTCCCCACGCGCATCATCCCCCCATGCACATCATCCCCCCATGCGCAACTTCCCCCCATGTGCAACTTCCCCTCAGCGCAACTTCCCCCCATGCGCAACTCCCCCTCATGCGCAACTTCCCCCATACGCAACTTCCCCCATACGCAACTTCCCCCATGCGCAACTACCCCCATGCACAGAATCCTCTCCAGTGCAACCTCTTCCTCTGAACAACACCTCCCGCAGTGCACCAGGCACCGAGGACCAAATTGGCTGGATGTTGGTCAGTCCTCCATGTTAAGTATAGGACAAAAACACGTTGACCCCTTTTCAGCCTCTCAAGAGTTAAATTTCTCCACATGGGTTCTTGGTGGGTGTTCGGGTGACAGAAGGAATTCCCTCCCAGAATTCCATGCTTCTAGGCCCAGCAGTTGGGGCGGAATGTTGATGAGTCAGCAATTTTCAATGGAAAGTATAGGGAGGAAAGCATGTTGCGCCCCTTTTTACCCCCTTCCGGTTGGAATTCCCGAAAACCAGTTCTTAGTGCACCCCTCCATCACGGAAGGAACACCCACCCCAAATTTCACGCTTCTAGGGCGAGCAGCCTGCTATTGTTCCTGGTATGATTTGATAGAGTTCAGAAAACAGTATGAGGGATCACTAGGAGGTGGCAGATGGAGCACGTATCACTAGCAGACATGTGTCGTCTTTTGTGCTGCCTCTGGCAACTATAATACCAGCAATCAAGAAAGATTGTTGCTCATCTACTGCCCAAATACTTTTTTCTAGGCAGCATCAGATGAGAAGTCCTCCTTTCCTTCCCATATAGACACAAACAGTGCAAGAAAGAAAAAGTTGCATTCATTTGCAGCTTCATTTCTGGGCATCACTTCCCCAATTCATCCATAAGAGGTAGATAGTATGCACATGCACGGAAGGCATGTGCTTGGAGAGGTTATGCCTTCAAGGGCTTTTGCTTCAGGGTTGCACAAAAGTTGGACCCATCACTGCTGTGAGAAATTAAAAATTAAGAAAAGCAAGCATGAGATTTGTCAAGCCTAAATGGAAAGTACATGCTGTACCACTGCTACTAAGAGATGAATTTAATAAGATTTGGCACATGCAGAAACAGATGTGGTGAGCTAAGCACAGACATTCAGTGCCAAACAACAAGACATTCAGTGACTTGCAAAGGTGTAGATTTCGAAGTAACACCACATATTAGTTGGTATAGAAACACCACCATATGAAATTCAGTATATATGAAACAAAACATACCCATCTAAAAGGATCAGGTTATTGTGTGGAAACCCAGTAGCTAAGCTTCTGCAAGGTCACAAAATGTCAAACATTCTATTGTTCAGGGAAACTGACAGAAGGAACAAAAACTCAACTCCTTTCAAGGACAGTTTTGCTAATAGAAAAACTTCACACAGAACCTCAGGACAGGAAAAGCAGTCGACAGGAAGGGTGTTGTGATAAAATGGTATTTTGAGTCAAAAATACCAAGGAGGAACTAGACAGAACAAGTTAGAGACTGAGAGCATAATCCTAGCCATGTCAACTCAAAAGTAAGCCTCATTGTGTTCAGTTGATCTTACTCTCAGGAAAGTGTGCTTAGGATTGCAGCCTGAAATTTCATACACTACTTTAGAATCAGAATTAGTATTGCAGCCTGAATTTCATACACTACTTTAGAATCAAAACATTCAAACTTCAGTTACAAGCTTTTATTAATCATATTTTGAATATACTGGACTTATTATGTAACAATTTTTATGTTGGTCTTAAAAAATGCAAGCATTTACTTCACCCTCTATCCAACTGTAAAAAAACTGGAGTTCAACCCATTAATTAAAACCTAGAGCATTGTGATTATTTGGAGAGAAAGATGGGATATCATTTAAATAAATAAATAGCAATTACTTCACAATGGCTCCTATATCTCCACTTCATTCTCTTACCAGATAAATTAGGACTAAACAGGACTAGCCTGGACTGGGAAAAATGATAGCTCTCACTGCCACCACAGAAAGCTTAGCTAGATGTAGTTTGTCTTGGAAAGTCTCCTTTCCAAATTAAGCTAAATCCTCAGGTTCTCTGGAAGCTCTAGTTAGCAATAGCGCTCTGTTAGGCATAGCAACCCATTCCCTCCCAAGCACATTTGGATGAGGAAAAGGAACAGAGTAGAAATAGAAAGAAATTCATTAAAAAGCTGAGGTATCAAAGCATGGACAAATGAAAATGATAAAAACTGATTTGCTAAGCATCAAATTCAGCGACAGAAAGGGGCAGATGAGTAAAGGTGGAAGATTCAGAAATCTAGATGCTTTCCCCCAAATGACAAATCCCTCAGTGTTAACGCCCAGAAGGTATTTAAAAAGGAAGTGCATACCAGTACAGAAGAAAAAATGAGCAATAAGGGAAAGGACAAACATAGGGTGCAATTCTAACCATGTCTAATCTAATTGTGTTAAATGGATCTTATGCCCAGGAAAGTATTGTTAGGATTGCAGCCTAAGTCTGAAGGAAGAATACATTCTTTCTATCATGCAATGGAAAGTAGATAAATTGGTTCCACCTTGGTGGGAAGGTAAAACAGCATTTCACGCGCCTTCGACAGTCACGCCGGCCCCATGACCACTGAAGTGTCTTTGGACAACACTGGCTCTAAAGCCTTGGGGATGAGCACCACACCCTACAGTTGGTCATGACTAGCAGTATAACCTGAAGGAGACTACTTTACCTTTTACAAAAACTAGAGTATAACTTACTCATGGCCATCTTGCACTTTCAGGTTACACAGCATTCTACTGCCTGCATCAATGCATCCATTTTAACACCAGCTCATAGCTTAACACCTGACTAAGGACAAAGCAACAATTTTCTTTTGAAAATGAGATGACCTGCAGATTCATTGCAGGATCTTGGTAGGATTTCCTTGGGATGCCGCTTGTGGATTCCTCCACAGACACTCTTGGAGCCAATTTATTTAGGTAAAAGCATTTACCAAATGCATTGTGCCAGAGCAAACAGCTTCAGTGCGATCAGCGCTGAGGCAAGCAGCTCAGCCACACCTGCCTTGGAGAATCTCCAAATTCAGAGATTATTCTGGGTGCGAGGGTGTGATTTAACATATCAGTTCATTCACTCAAAGAAGTGTCTTTTATATGCATTTGTGTGTGTGTGTGTGTGTGTGTGTATGTATTATATAAGATTCTCAATCCTTACCTTTGATCATGGAAACAATGCTTCTTGAATCTGTGTCTAACTTATTGACCAATGTTTTGGGGTCAATCATCACCCCAGCAAAGATACTTGATGGTAAACATCCCAGGTCCTGAAACAAAAAAATAGTTATTTTTGATAGTTATACTACTCCCTTAAATTAGTGATAGTTATATAAATGTAGTATAAATAATATAGTGATAGTTATACTACTCCCTTAAATTGTAGTCTCAATGTTGGTCTGAAATATAAATAATTCCAAATATCAACAGTCTTAGTAGAGAAAACATGCAAGTGAAAACACTGAAAACACTGAGCTGAGTTCTTTTTATCTTCTATATAAATATGCTCCAGAAAGAAAGGGAAGACAATTATTCCCAGTAACCCCCAAAAAATAAACATATCAGTTTACTTCTTCAAGATTCTCAGATTTAACTATACTAGCAATTGAAGTATTAGACAGGATGAGATGGTATTTTACATTTTTAAAAAACCCTCAGAAGAATAAGGTGAAACCCAGAGTAACTCTGGAAAGTCCTTGCTCTGGAGTAAGAACAAGTTACTCTGGATTGCGATATGAATTTCCCATAGATTTTTAGTAGGTGGTGCAGTAACTACGGGTGCAGATAATGTCTCTTACGTACTCCTGTAGTTATATCCTGGATTGTGCCCTATGTTAGTCAAAGAGTAGATACAAAATTCAGGGTTAGCGCAAGGGTTAAATTGAACTGGACACAATGAGAAAGTTGGACCTCTATAGACATGTGTTATGTTGAGGAAGCAATTTTTCTATACAAACCATTTCTAAAAAGGTAATAAGACTGATACTTTACAATTTAAGTCTGATACTGATGGACAAGTACTTGGTCCAAAGGCTGCATTGGAGTATGGAAATTACATGGAAGGAAAAATTGCATAATTGTTATGCTACGCATCTCCTATAATGTAAAAAAAACTATTTTGAATTCTGTTATTTTTTTAAATTATGATATTCACTCTTCATGTTTCTTTTTTCTGAAGCATTCATTTTTGATTTGGAATAATTCAAAGGAGAAAAAGAGTAAATGACTTAGGGAGCAATCCACAGTAACTATGGGGAGTCCTTGCTCCGACGTAAGGAACAATTTACTCTGGATTGCAATATGAATTTCCCATAGGTTTGCACTAGGCGGTGCCATAACTACGTCAAAGTAAATGTTTCTTATGTGCTCCTGCAGTTATTCTAGATTGTAGGGCAACAGCACAATCCTAACCAAGTCTGCTTAAAAGTAAGCACCATTACTATGGTAATGGGTCTTACTCCCAGGAAAGTGTGTTTAGGATTGCAGCCTTAGCTCAAATATAAGAAGAGTTATTAAACTATTATAACTTTATTTATATCCCTTCTTCTTTACAGGAATCAAGGCCTCAAGGACTCTTCACAGGACTCATGGTTACACACAGCAATGGAAGGCGAGTAGGAGAGAAAACTGTTTAGAATGTTGTAGAACAAAATAAAATCTGAACTACTGTATATTATTAAAAAGTAGGACAAATGAAATTCAGGAGAAAACAAGCAAGCAGCTCCACTCAAAAGCCTTTACAGTCCATGAGAACTTGGTTATAATAATGTTGACAGTTGCTGTGGCAAAATATCCTAGACAGAAAAACAAATATTCTTCCAGAATGGTTGACCATCTTTTCATTTTCCCTGACTCTAATCCTATGACCATATTATTCCAGTGGTAATGGTTGTGTTAAAAGTCCACAATTTGATAGTACAGTGGCATCTTGCTTAGTGAATATCCTTCATAACGAGGAATTTGTCATGCGAGGCAAAATTTCCTTGAGAGTCCAGCTCACATAAGAGCCTTGCTCCAATTAATGAGCCAGACTGTCAAAGAAATTTAAAAAAAAACACAAAAACTTTCCCCTTGCTGCAGCTAGAGGGGGCAGTTGGGGCAAACTGGGGTTCCCTGGCACCTAGTCAATGGTGTGCTGGAGGGACTATTGACTCTAGGCATCTTAAGTCTATGTGCTCGCCATCCAGGAAGATCCTGGAAAGAGAAGCTCTTCAGCATACAGAAGTCTCTGAGGCAGCTGCAAAGAGGGAAATCCCCTGTACAGTGGTGCCTCACATAACAAGTTTAATTGGTTCCAGAGCTATGCTCATTATGTAAAAAGCTCTTTATGTGAAGTGGGTTTTCCCATAGGGAATAATGGAAACTCTGATGATTGGTTCCACAACCCAAAAAATATTCCCTCCCCCCCCCCAAAAAAAAACTTGCTGCCACTTACCCCTTGCTGCAGCTGGCAGGGGCAGTCGGGGGCAGTTGGGGCAGACTTGCAGCACTTCTACTGCCTCCAGGGATTCCCCTGTGGACATGGAGGGCTTCCCTGCAAATACAGTGGTACCTCGCTTAACAAGTGCCTTGCTTAACAAGCATTTCACATAACAAGCAAAATTTCCAAATCTTGCTTCACATAACAAGTTCCACTTCACTTAACAAGCAAGCACACTATGGGCATGCATGCTATGCAGCCCTGATGCTCCACACAGAGGCTCTTTAAAAGGGCTGCTGCTTCTAATTGCCCCCAAATTGGGGGCAGTTGCCTGGGGGTGTCAGAGGCAGCTGCCCCTAAATGCCCCCACGGCCATCTTGAACCTCCAGCAGCAGCCCAGGTAAGCCTCCCAGGAAAGTGTCTTTGATCGTAGCCTCCTAACAATGTCTATCCAGAAGACTCATTGTGTTAAATGGGCTTACTCCCAGGAAAGTGTCTTAGATTGCAGCCTCCTAACCATGTCTACCCAGAAGTAAGCCCCATTGTGTTAAATGGAGCTTACTCCCAGGAAAGTGTCTTTAGGACTGCAGCCTAAGTAGACTTCATAGGATCATGCACATTGAATGCATGTTTTGAATTCAATTCCAGTATTTTGTCATCATTTTTACATCCAGTTAATATTTTTATATGAATATTTTGGGTGTTGTGGAACCAATTGTCTGAGTTTCCATTATTTCCTATGGAAAAATCTGCTTAACTCAAAGAGCATTTCACTGAAAGAACATGCCTCCGGAACAAATTAAGCTCTTTATGTGAGGCACCAATGTACTTTGTTTCTTTTGCACAGCAGTTACTTCCATGTCATTTTACTATTTATCCTCAAAAGGATACTGTTTCTCCCTTTTAATGCATCTGTATGTACAGTGGTACCTTGAATTAAGAGAGACAACCCTCTCAGCCCGCGAAGACACGTTTGTGTAAGAAGGTATAAAAATTCATGTAAAAAGCTAGGAACAAAATTTCCATTCACTTTAAAGTTCCTGGTATTAAAAAGGCCCATGTGCTTCCTCAGAAGAGCCAGCAGATGGCAGGATTGCCTTGGCTATTTTGTGAACACAGTTTGAATGGCTCAAATAGGCTCCCTCTGTAAAAAATAATTCATGTAGTCACCTTCAAATGAACCTCCTGCAATTTATGTGGCTCCAGCAAAGCTGAGGATTTTTCCCAAATAAGGCAATGTCCTCTGGTTCATAGATTGCAGCTATTGAGCTCCAGAGCCCTAGAATCTGGCTGAGAACATCCATACACAAATGTGCATAGCTGGTAACAAAGGCAACTGGGCAATTGGCTGGGGCAATTGAGGCCCTATGCAATTGCTGGACAGCTCCCTGCTGTCCCTGCATGGATTTATTTTTTAATGTTCAGTGTTATAATAGCCGGATGAGAGGGTTAAATTAAGAACATTTTGTATTAAGAGCAAAATTTTCTCAGATATATTGACTTGATTTAAGAGCATGGGTTTCCATGGCCTGGGAACCAGGACTGGGGAGTAGTGGTGATTCGGGGGTTACTTCTACACCTATTCCACAGAAAGATATTTTTTCTCAATGTTACTCCTACTTCTATCTTACTCAATAAAAATTATTTCGTCATTGCCACATGACTCATCAGGCTACTTTTCAGAATTCTGATTCTGATTCAAAGTACTTTGTTATAATATTTTTCCTGCTACTTTACACCTGTGCTTGAACTTGATGCTGCTTTCATTTTCTTTGCTGCTTTCATTTTCCTCCATAAGCTTGAATTCTTTTGGGTGCAAGTGCTCTAAATGGCGTTTCAAATTGGATAATCTGGAGGATGCATAGCCTCCTTTCCCTGCGCTGATTTCTGAATTGCATAGCTTATTTCCTTTCATCAATTGATATATGAAGACTTTTTTTCTTGAGATAATTCAAAGTATTCAAATACTCCAGCTTTCTTTTGTTCCATTTTAGACTAATTAAATTAAGTAGTTTTTCCTCAAAATTAACTTTAACTACCTTACAAATTCATATTACCTAAAACAAAAGATAAAAATTTAAAATTTAAATTAGACAGTGCAATATAATAAAATTATTTTTGGGTGTTCACATGTACAATATAACAGGAGTAAGGAGTAACAAATTTATTTTGGCTGCAATCCTAAACACACTTTCCTGGGAGTAAGAAACAATGAGCACATTGGGGCTTACTTCTGAGTAGTCATGGTTAGGATTGTGCTCTTTGTTACTCCTACTCCTGTAAAAGCCTCTTACTCCTTAGTCCTACTTCCCAGCCCTGCAGGGAACTCACAGGGGGATCTCATCTGAGTTTCTGTTATTTACTATGGGAAAATCCACTTTGTATTACAAGCATTTTGAATTACAAGCATGCTTCCAAAACAAATTATGCTCATAAATCAAGGCCCTACTGTAATTTGTTTGCAAATGCTTTGTTAAAATTCAGAATTTTAGAAACATTTTTCTCCAGTTAATTATCACCACATACATTTTATGGAACTGCTGCTCAAGCAAAGGATATTGGTATTTATATATATATATATATATATATGAGAAAAGTCACTCGCTCACTGTCTGACTGACTCACTGACTGACTCACTGACTGACTGACTCACCGACTCATCACCGCCCTGCCAAAACCGCTGGGCCTAGAAGTGTGAAATTTATGGTGGGTGTTCCTTCCGTGACGGAGGGGTGCACTAAGAACCGGTTTTCGGAAATTCCAGCTGGAAGGGGGTGAAAAGGGGCGCAACGCGTTTTCCTCCCTACACTTTGCATTGAGAATTGCTGACTCATCAACATTCCGCCCCAACTGCTGGGCCTGGAAGCATGGAATTCTGGGAGGGATCCTTCTGTCACCTGAACACCCACCAAGAACCCATGTGGAGAAATTTAACTCTTCAGGGGCTGAAAAGGAGACTGAATAACATCCAGCCAATTTGGTGATCAGTACCTGGTGCACTGGGGGATATTGTTTGGAGGGAGAGGTTGCACTGTGGAGGATGCTGTGCAAGGGGGGGTTGATGCACATGGGGGAAGTTGCACATGGGGAGTTGATGAGCATGGGGAGAAGTTGCGCATGGGGGTTGATGCACATGGGGAGAAGTTGCGCATGGGGGTTGATGCACATGGGGGTTGATGCGCATGGGGGAAGTTGCGCATGGGGAGTTGATGCGCATGGGGGGAAGTTGCACATGGGGGTTGATGCGCATGGGGGAAGTTGCGCATGGGGGTTGATGCGCATGGAGAGAAGTTGCGCATGGGGGTTGATGTGCATGGGGGAAGTTGCGCATGGGGGGAAGATGCACATGGGGGAAGATGCGCATTGGGGTTGATGCGCATGGGGGTTGATGCGCATGGGGTGAAGTTGCGCACGGCGGGTTGATGTGCATGGGGGGAAGTTGCGTATGGAGGTTGATGCGCATGGGGCAAGTTGCGCATGGGGCCAAGTTGTGCATGGGGATTGATGCACATGGGGGGCTGATGCGCATGGGGGGCCGATGCGCATGGGGGAAGTTGCGCCGTGGGGGGATGGCATATGGGGAAATGTTACTCCCGCAACATGGGTACGCTTTTCGCTAGTTTTGAATAAAATATTACAGAACAAGTTCAATGTGCCAGAATTACTTTTGAAATTGAGTGACTTACCCAGAGACTTGATAAACATTACTGAATGTGGAATTTGAATTTTAAACCTGTAGTAATTTAAAACTTCCTACCTTCAAGGCTGTCATTTTTGAGAAACACTCAACAAATGGTCTTGTAGCACCATAAAGCAGCAATTTTTAACCAGTGTGCCATGGCACAGTTGTGTGCCACAGATGGTCTGCAGGTGTGTCACAGAAATTTGGGGGAAGGATCATTTATTAGTAGGGCCAATGGGATATGAGCCCTCCATCAGCAGGATGAAGTCCTCCATCAGCCTTCTCAATGGTCCAAAAACTGATTGTGTGCCTTGATATTTTTAGCAACTCATTAGTGTTCCATGAGGTAAAAGATTTAAAATCATTGCCTTAAAAGACTAACCCTACAATCCAGAGTAACTACAGGAAGACATAAGAGACACTTACTCTGGACTGCTCTATGCATTTCCCATAGGTTTCCCATAGGTGGCACCGTAACTACATTGGTGTAAAAGGTCCCGTATTTACTCCAGATTGTAGCCCAAGGGCACAATCCTATCCATGTCTAATCAAAAGTAAGCTCCATTTTGTTCAATGGGGTTTGCAGCCTAAGGCTGTAATCCTAAAGACACTTTCCTGGGAACAAGACCCACTGAACACAGTGGGGCTTACGTTTGAGGCTTACATTTGTGGAGACATGGTTATGATTGCCCTATAAGCCATTTATTTTGTCATCAACTTTCATGGATGTGTGAAGTGAATTTTTATAGTCACAGCCATAAACATGAAAATCCAAGCATAACAAATGTAATGAAGCAAAATGCAGCTTGTAGTGTGTTTATCATACTTTAAGTATCTTAACTTTGTTGTGTTGAATTTTTATGCTACATGAATGGAATGTTGGAATGTTGGAATGAATGTTGGATGTTGGAATCCAATTCCAACAGAAACAATATTTTATCCAATATGATCTTTGTGGAAATAATTACCGATTGTCAATAAACCTTTATTGAAATTATTTCCAAACCAGTCTCAGGATGCTTTCAACCTAAGCTTGGATAAACATATTATCTTGAAGTGGGATCTGGTTAGTTCTAGTCACGTATCTGACAGAAACCATCCCGTGACTGTCCTGTCCTGAAAGGAACTGAGATACTCAGAACTCTCTTGCACCATCTGGTGGATAACATACTGTTACATTTTACTCTGAATGAATTTACCACTGTAGTTTTTACATGAGGGGTGTGTGGCATACATCAGGTGCTAGGGGTGTGTAGCCTACATCAGGTGAAGGGATGGGGTTGATGTGCCTGGGTGGATGACACACTCAAATTACGATGGTTTTGTATAACCTCATCATGTGAATTTTATAGTAGAATGCAATGAAATTAACAGGAGCAAAATATATTCTATCAAACTTTCTGGCCCAAAAGTAGAAAGCAAAAAATTCATGGAGCCCCATGGAAAGTGATACTGAGCCATATTACATGTTTACTTGTCAGCAGGCAAAATTAAGATAGCCCCAAAAAAACACCCAAGAAGGAGGTCTACTCATTCTAAGTAGACAATGCATTGAGCTAAAACCAAAGTCTGGTTTAGAGGGTTGAGTTTTTGTTTATGTACCCAAAGATATCCTCTGAAGGTTGCCTGCTCAAAAACACCAAAGCTGTGTGGGAGACTTTGAAGCTAGGCTGAGTGTATGAAAGGAAGCCAGCTGCAGTTCAATCTCTATGACTACACTGAGGCAAAACACCAGCCAGAGAAATGTGATCAGATATTTAAATGGATCCATCTAAAGACTGCAGAGCATTCTTGAAAGAGAGAACCTGCTTGTTAATTGTAAAACACTCTCGGGCATTGATTTGCCTGCTCATATAAACTCTCTGCCCGTGTAAACCACCTTGAATAAAGACTGGGAAGAAATCCAATGGCTGGAAAAGTAGTAAATAAATACCTGTATTTTATTCTAAGCTATATGTTGGCTTTTACAAATTGGGCCAGTGTCAGATGGAGGTGAGCCTTAACACCACTTGGAGAGACAGGCAGTGCTCCAGCAGCATGAGCTGGTGGTAGTAGAAGGGGGGGAGGGGGGTATGGGAAGGAACTAGGGATTAAGACATTTTTTGTGTCAGGAACAAAAGGTCTGACATGAAGTCTTCCAAGTCTGCAGGAGCAAAATAAATGGCATAAACTTGAGAAGTCCCATTGCGGGGCTTAGAGCTTTTCCAGGGTGGGGCTTCTAAGGGAAGTCCCCTTTTCCCAAGGAGACCTTCAGCAGCCTTGGTGGTGCAGGATGACTAGATGTCATAACCACAAAAGAGGACAAGGATCACTCAAAATGTAGGACACCCAAGAAAAATGTAGGGCATGACAAAATAAAAGCTAAACCTCTTAAATATTGCTTCCATGTAAACATTGTATAACTTATTCAATTTTTTTAATTCCATATACAGTAGTACCTCGCTTAACAAGTGACTCATTTAACAAGTGATCCACATAACAAACAAAATTTTTCTAGATTCTGCCTCACATAACAAGTGTTGCTTCACTTAACAAGCACACTCATTGGCAGTTGGGGCAGACGTGCTGGCCAGCAGCCCTTTTTAAAAGCATCAGGGCTGCCTAGCACACCTGCCCATAGCGAAAGCAATACTTCCACGCTGTTTCTCCTGTGGCCAGGCATCAGCTGGGCAGAGGGAGAGAAGAGCAGTGGAGAAGAGGTAAGCAGCTCAGGGCTAACCAGAAGGGAGCAGGGGAGAGAGAAGCTCAGGATGAAGAGAAGGAGAAAGTGGAGAGACACTTTGAAAGTGTCTTGGATTGCAGCCTCCTAACCATGATATGGTTTCCTAACCATGTCTACCCAGAAGTAACCCCCATTGTGTTAAATGGGGCTTACTCCCAGGAAAGTATCTTTAGGACTGCAACCTAAGTAGACTTCATAGGATCATGTACATTGAATGCATGTTTTGAATTTAATTCCAGTGTTTTGTCATCATTTTTACATACAGTTAATATTTTATATGAGTATTTTTGGGTTCTGGAACCAACCATCTGAGTTGCCATTATTTCCCATGGGAAAATCTGCTTCACATAAAGAGCGTTTCACATAATAAGCATGCCCCCGGAACAAATTAAACTTGTTATGTGAGGCACCACTGTATATAAATTTGTAATAATGGAGCTTAGAGGGCTCCCTGTTGCCACTTCATTTGATTCATTAGTCACTTCATTATTTGATTACATTGATTATTAATATTATATACTATATGGTGGGCTGTGGTGGCAAAAGGCACTGTGCCTGTTAATGAGTTTGAGACCCAGGTCCTACAAGATGGGGTGAGCTCCTGTCCTTAGTCCAGCTCCTGCCAACCTAGCAGTTTGAAAGCATGCATAAATAGGTATCACTAGATGGGAAGGTAACAGAGTCCCTTGCGCATGTGATGGTGGCTTTAGAAACAGGGATGAGCACCGCAACCTACAGTTGGTCACAACTGGCAGTTTAAACTTTGGGGGGGACACCTTTACCTATTTATATATATTGTGTACACACACACACCTGATTATATTGATTCAATATTCATCATTAATACTGATTCGTTATTTGCATGATTGATAACGCAACAGTTGCATTATTGGTAGAAAGAGAAGCTATCCCAGGCCAACCATTTTCAGCCATGGCACACATTGGTGTGACTGAATAGAAGAGGAAACTGAGGCAGGTACTGCTTTTTAAGCCCTTCTATGCTGAGCTACACCTGCCTCCATTCCCTCTTCTGTGTGGTGGTCACAGGCACGTCCTCCATCCCACAGCGGGAATTTTTGGGGGAAGGTGGTTTGTTAGTGGGGTCACTGGGGGCACCAACAGCACAGTGTGCATTAATAAAGGAGAGGTGGTGCCTTCACAACTTCACTGTCTTGTGACTGTGCTGTGAGAGGGAGTGAGGGGAGGGAGTGAGGGCACCACTCAAGGCCTGAGAAGATGAGCTGGTCCTCCTCAGACAGACAGGAGAGCCCTTCATGCTGGGTTTATCAGCCACCTCCCTCCCAGGAAAGCCTGGGCAGGACTTCATTCTCTGAGCCCCTCCTGCGAGTGCTACTCAGAAGCCAGGCCCATGAGCGTCTGTGGGGCTTATCCCAGGAAAGGGCCTTCCTTCTCCCTCCGTGGCGCTCACCTTCGCGGGCAGCGTGGCCGAGGGGCGGGCAAGAGGGTCCTCCGGGGCCCACTCCCGCCCTCTCCCCGCCAGCTGCGGCGGCGCCTGGTGCAGCCTCCTCCGAGCCACCGCTTTGCCCACCATGGCGGCAGAGCCCGACTGCCGAGGAAGAGCGGAAGACCCGCGCCAGAAGGAACAGAGGGCGGAAGCCGGACTCGACCAAGGGCGGAAGCAGCTCCCGATGAAGATCCTCCGGAAACAGGCACTCGCCAGGACGGTTCCGGGAGTGAAAGGGGGCGCGCTGCTAGGAGACCGGGAGAGGGGCCCAGCAGAGCCTCTAAAGGAAGAGCGAAGGCGCCCTCCTGACCGGAGGAGGACAAGGACAGCCCAGGACAGCCAGGACATCGCCAGGGCTGGGCCATCGCTCCCAGGAGGCTAATTCAAGCTCTGAATAACTTCTTATTAAATTTAAGTCTATTCCATACAAGGTGTAATTCTAAAAAAAATCCTAAGCATAGTGCAATCCTAAGCATGTCTACCCACAAGTAAATACAGTGGTCATAACAAGCGCCTCGCTTAGCAAGTGTTTCACATAACAAGCAAAAATTTCCAAGAAATCTTGCTTCACATAACAAGTTCCGCTTCACTTAACAAGCAAGCATGCTATGGGCACGTGTGCTTTGCAGCCCTGACGCTCCGCAAGGAGGCCCTTTAAAAGGGCTGCCAGGTGGCCAGCACTGCTGCCTCTAACTGCCCCAAGCGCCCCCACCCACCACCTTGAACCTCCAGCAGCAGCCCAGGGAAGCCTCCCAGGAAAGTGTCTTTGATTGCAGCCTCCTAACCATGTCTACCCAGAAGTAAGCCCCATTGTGTTAATCCCAGGAAACTGTCTTTAGGATTGCAGCCTAAGTAGACTTGATAAGATCATGCACACTGAATGCATGTTTTGAATTAAATCCCAGTGTTCTGTCATCATTTATACATCCAGTTAATATTTTTATATGAATACTAGCGAAAGGCGTACCCACGTTGCGGGAGTAAAATTTCCCCGTATGCCATCCCCCCATATCATCAACCCCCCATGGATAACTTTCCCCCAGGCGTAACAACCCCCCATGCACAACTTCCCCATATGCATCAAACCCCATGCACAACTTTCCCCGTGCGCAACTTCCCCCCATGCACAACTCCCCCCATGCGCAACTCCCCCCATGCGCAACTCCCCCATGCGCAACTTTCCCCCATGCACAACTTTCCTCCAGGCGCATCGACCCCCAGGCACATCGACCCCCCATGCGCAACTTCCCCCCGTGCGCAACTTTCCATATGAGCAACTTTCCCCCGTGCGCAACTTGGTCCCATGCGCAACTTCCTCCCATGCGCAATTTTTCTCCCATATGCAACTTCCCCCCTGCGCAACTTTCCTACATGCGCAACTTCCCTTCATGCGCAATTTCCCCTCATGCGCAATTTCCCCTCATGCGCAGCATCCTCGCCAGCACAACCTCTTCCTTCGAACAACATCCCCCAGTGCACCAGGGTCTGAACACCAAATTGGCTGGATGTTATTCAGTCTCCCATGTCAAGTATAGGACAGAAACACGTTGCCCCCTTTTCAGCCCCTGAAGGGTTAAGTTTCTCCAGATAGTTCTTGGTGGGTGTTCAGGTGACAGAAGGAACTCCCAGAATTCCATGCTTCAGGCCCAGCAGTTGGGGTGGAATTTTGGTGAGTCAGCAATTCTCAATGCAAAGTATAGGGAGGAAAACACGTTGCACCCCTTTTCACCCCCTTCCGGTTGGAATTTCCGAAAACCGGTTCTTAGTGCACCCCTCCGTCACGGAAGGAACACCCACCCCAAATTTTACGCTTCTAGGCCCACCAGTTTTGGCAGGGCGGTGATGAGTGAGTCAATCAGTCAGTGAGTCAGTCAGTGAGTGACTTTTCTCTTTTATATATATAGATTTTGGGGGTTGTGGAACCAATTGTCTGAGTTTCCATTATTTCCTATGGGAAAATCTGCTTCACTTAAAGAGCGTTTCACTTAAAGAGCATGCCTCTGGAACAAATTAAGCTCTTAATGTGAGGCACCACTGTATCTGTATTCAATAGTATTTACTCCCAGGAAAGTGTGGTTAGGATTGCAGCATTAGGCTGGTCTGACTGATTTGGTCTACCTTTCTGTGACGGTGTGGGGAGGTTGGTGCATGCCTGTGCATTGGCCTAACCACCCCCAGGAGTGGAGCTGAAGGGCCTGACAGCATCTTTATGACACCCCCAGCCAGCAGGGGACTTTTGCTGGGGCTTAGGCCAGCCTATATGGGGTTAGGACTGCTGCCTTAAACACTCATCTCTTTAGAAATCTTTTTTCTTCATGGAATGGGCACATGGAGGAAAATTACAAAAGAAAAATAAATACAGAGGCTGCAGTACCTCTGATGGAGGGTGGATGCTTGGAGTGGCCTGCTGTTAGTGGGCTGCCGTAGTTGTCCATATCCTGAGGTTGAGAGGCAGCAGTTGCAGATAGGCTTGCCAAGAACTCAGATTTTTGGTAAACATTCTTACTCAGGGCTTATTATGGACTCCTATGGGTCTACTCATTACCTGCTTCTGAGGTGGTATAACTCTGAGGACTAAAGGAGGGCATTTCTGCCTTGGAAACAGGCTCTGGATACAAATTGCTCTGCTCTAGGCATTGCTAAACATGACCTCAACGTGCATCTCCGGAACTGCCTAGGTTGCCCCGGTTTGGGCAGCCCAGGTTCACCTCTCTTAGGGCACTCTATGTTGCCTTAGGCTGCCCATAAGCCTTTTCCATAATAACTAGGGTGAAAGATAACTAGCCCAGTGAAAGATAGGGCAACCCAAGTGCTACCCTGGATTGGACTGTAAGAAGGGGTATGATATGAACATGATATGATGATATGAAAGGATGGTACCAGCAAAGAGATGTTTGACTGAGGTGCTAAATGTAATTCTCCATTTGATAAATATAAAAGAACCACCACTTAAAATATGGTTCTTAGAGGTTCACTTCCCTAACACCTTTCTGCATCAGTGACTCCAAGCAAGAATTTTTCTCCTTCCATGCCAAGCTTAGTTACACCATGTAGGAGCATCATCGTAACCAGCATCAGACTGCATCAATAGCTCACAAGCAAAAAGAAAATCTCTTTTATGTACACTGCATACCACCCATGCTGAATACTCAGTGAATTAAATATTATTATTAGAATGAGAAAAATTTTGTTGGAAGGAAGAGGACATTTTTTAAAAGGAGCATTCTTCAGGACACAAGGTAGCAAACTAGTTTTGCTGGTTTCAAGACAATTGCAAGGACTTCCTGTTCCTGCTCTCTGTGACTGAATCACACTGCTTTACGCTACCCTTTTTCCTCTCATACCCATGAACATGCAACAATGCCTGGGAACCTCTGAACTGAGAAGCAGGTGAGAGTTGCATGCATGATGCATCACGGTTCTGTTTTATAGTTTTGGTACATGAAACTTATTTCCACGATTAAAATAAATCTGAAGTGACATTTCTTCCAGAAATAGTCTTCCAGGAATTGTCCATGGAGAAAATCAATATACTGTATATAAAATGAGTCACCAACTAACTTACTGACTCATCAATGCACAGCCAAAACCGCCAGACCAAGAAGTATAAAATTTGGGGACAGTATTCCTTCCATGATGTAGGCACCCACAAAGAACCAATTTTTAGAAATTCAAGCCAGAAGAGGGTGAAAAAGGGTGTAGCGTGTTTTCATCCCTATACAGTGGTACCTTGAAAGACAAACTTAATTCGTTCCGGAAGAATGTTTGTCTTACAAAGCAAACTTCTTACAAAGTGGATTTTCCCGTAGGAAATAATGGAAACTCAGACAATTGGTTCCACAACCCAAAAATATTCATATAAAATATTAACTGTATGTAAAAATGATGACATAACACTGTAATCAAATTCAAAACACTATAATATAATACAGAAAACAATTACTGTAAAACAATGTAATATACTGTACAGTAAAACAGAAAAAACCTTTATGGCAAAGGATGACTAATATTCACTAAAAGAGTAACTGGTGTCTTTCTGAGCATCTTTAACAAGGAACCTCTCTCTCGCTCTGTGTGTGCGAGATCTATCTCTGCAAACCAGATAGGCAGTTTACAGCAGCAGCAGCAGCAGCAGCAGCAGCAGCAAAAGCTTCTGCCGGAATGCAAAAGGAGCAAGATCCTATGCTGTCTACTCAGAATCAACTCCCATTGTATTCACTGGGGCTTACGCACAGGAAAGTGTATAGATGCCAGCCTGATACTTTCCAAGTTTGCAGGAGGAGGAGCAGCAGCAAAGGCTTCTACCTGGATGCAAAAGTGGGGTGGAGTGGGGTCAAAGCAGGGAATGTGGTGGGTGGAGGGAAAAGGGGTGGTTGTAGTGGGGTCTAAGCAGGGGAGGATTCCTTGGGGGGGAGGGGTTCCTTTTGAGGGCATTCGTTTTGCAAGGTACCACTGTACTTAACATTCTAGTATCCCTGTCTCATCAGCATCCAGCCCCAACCCCTGGTCTAGAAGCATGAAATTTGGGGAGTGTACTCCTTCTGTGATGTAAAGACCTACTAAGAACCAATCTGATACCTGGTGGTGCCCAGTGCATGCTCAGGGTGACCATATGACTGGAAAAACCCGGATTTGTCCGGATTTTTAGCCTCCTGTCTGGGTGTCCTACATTTTGGCTTCATTTTGAAACTTCGTGATAGTGCACAGTACCCCTTCATGCCATATGTCATTGGATTCGTATTGAAGAGCAGAATCCAATGCAAAAATCAGTTTAGAGGTATCTTCTTCCTATCAAAAGCTATGGTCAAAAAAATGAAAAATAAAATAAAAAAATACATTTTTTAGCAATTTTGGCATGGGATTAGGAATTTTGGCCTTAGGATTCAGGAATTTTGGATTTGGCATCTGGTCACCCTGTGCACGCTGGTGCATCCCCTGGCAGGGATGCCCAGTGGTGCCCACTGCCTGTTGCTACCCCATGGTTCCCAGTACTCCGTAGGGATGCACCGTGCCTTGCGGTGCTTGGTGCCTGGTAGGTATGCTTGGTGCCCAGTGGTTCCCTGTCCACACTACTCCATGGTCAGGATGACCAGATGCCAAACCCAAAATTCCCCCCAAGTTACCCAAAATTCCTGTCCTCCAAGCCAAAATTTCTACCCAGTTAAAAAATGTAGGACACCTCAAAAATGTAGGGCGATTGTAGGACATGTTAAAATAAAGCTACAAACACTTCTATTGCGTTCATTTACTTAATTTTTGCATATATCTCATTGGAATAGACCAGACACCAACCAAAAAAGACACCAACCAAAAATCACTGTTTAAGTGATCCAAGCAGTCATCCTTTCTCAGGCAGGCATGCAGAGGCTTGGACTTTCAGCCTCCTTTCCTGTGCCCCCTTGTACAATACAAGCTCCATTGACTATAATACTGTTGAGTGGACACAACAGGGCTTGGAGGCTTAAAACTTAAGAAGCCAGGAGTTATCCCTACCACCCCTACCCTGAGCAGGTTGCCAACTTTACACCAAGCCCCTGCAGCTCTGCTTTGACAACAGCTGGATGAAAGGCCCCAAATCTGAACAATTCAAGCCCTTGTTGTGAATTACATGCTTTTTTGTGCAGAATATATATTGGTGGATCCATCTACAAGGGCATAGAAACAGGGGAATCTGGGGTTTCTCTGGTCTGTTGGCAAACCTGCTTTAAAAAAATTAATTCTTTCTCCCCCTTCCTCTCCAAAGCCAAACTCATTGCAAGGTTTCAGAGCAGCTCCACTTGCAAGGCTCCTCCTACCTCTGCTCGCCAGCAGCCTCGAGTCCCGCATTCCCTTCTTTACAGCAAAGAGCAAGCAGAGTCTCTCTCTCTCTCTCTCTCTCTCTCTCTCTCTCTCTCTCTCTTGCTATTGCAGGGACTGGAGCTAAATGCCGGCCACAGCCATTTTGGAGCATGTCTGAAACACAGCCATGTCTGGAGCACTTTAGTCCCTGGGAAGCAGGATGCAAAGCCTGGCATGATTCATGCTGGGAGATGTAGTCCTTCCACTGATGGCTTAGAAAGGGGCTTTAGCATGGGGAGGAGGGGGAAAGACTACAATTCCCTTCCCTCCCTCCTCCCTCCTCCCTCCTTTAACCAGCAGCCTCAGAGGCTCAGTGGGCCTCACAGCAACAGCAGCAGGGAGCTGTAAAGAGGCCTAAAAGGCCTAAAATCCCAGGAAATGGCTGGAAAGGCCCCCTGAATTCCTGACAGAGAGGCCTCTACTTTGACTTCTGGTTCCAGGGCCTCATTTCCAGTTCTATACGGGAAATTCCTGTCATTTGATCACCCAGATGCCTGGTGTGGATCCCAGATGTGCTTTCTGGTGCCCTGTAGGGATGCCCAGTGGTACCCACTGCTGGCTACTGCCCATTGGTACCTGCTTACTGCCGTGCCAGGTGGTGCCAGCAGAATCTACCCGTAGTTATCGGAGTAAAATTTCAAGAATATTTGTGGCCCCCAGACTCAGCTGAGCCCCTAGAGAACACTGCTGGGCACCCAGCACTAGCAATGGGTGAGGGGCACTGAGTGAATACAGTCCCCAAATTTCATGCTTCTAGCTCTGGCATTGGGGCAGAGCGTCACTCAGTCAGGACTTCTTCAATGGAAAGTATAGGGAGGAAAATGGATTATTCCCCTTTTCACCCCCTTCTGGTTGGAATTTCTGAAAAATGGTTCCTAGTGGGTGCCTCCATCACAGAAGGGACATCCTCCCCAAATTTCACACTTATAAGCCCAGCGTTTTTGGCTGGACATTGATGAGTGAGTGAGTCAGTCAGTCACTTTTCAGTTTTTTATATATACCATGTTTCCCCAAAAATAAGACACTGTCTTATTTTTTTTTTATATAAAAAAACCACCAAAAGTCTTATTTTCAGGGTAGGCCTTATTTTAAGAATACAGCTACTGCTGTGTTTTTTATATAAAACCAATTTATATACAGTAAATATTTTAGTAAAAATATAAATATTTTATAAATAAATATTTTTTAAAAAATATATTTGGACTGTGGAACCAATTGTCTTGTGTTTCCATTATTTCCTATGGGAAATCCACTTTGGATTACAAGCAGTTTGGATTACAAGAATGCTTCTGAAACAAATTATGCTCATAAACCAAGGCACCTCTCTCACACATACACACACACACACACACTTTATATAAATAAATAAATGTACAGAGAGAGAGAGAGTAGTACTCTGGTTTATGAGCATAGTTTGTTCTGGAACCATGCTTGCAATCAAAAACATTTACAGTGGCACCTTCACATAACAAACACCACATAAAGTACGTTTCATGTAACAAAAAAAAATTTTCTAGAATTCTGCTTCACATAACTGCTTCACGTAACAAACACACTCATTGGCAGTTGGGGCAGACACACTGGCCAGCAGCCCTTTTAAAAAGCGTCAGGGCTACTAGCGCACCTACCAATAGCAAAATCAACACTTCCACACTGTTCCTCCTGTGGCTGGGCATCCACTGGGCAGAGGAAGAGAAAAGCAGTGGAGAAGAGGGAAGCAGCTCAGGACTAGCCAGAAGGGAGCAGGGGAGAGAGAGGCTCAGGATGAAGAGAAGGAGAAAGTGGGGAGACACTTTGATAGTGTCTGATTGCAGAAGAAAGTGTCTTGGATTGCAGCCTCCTAACTATGCCTACCCAGAAGTAAGCCCCATTGTGTTCAATGGGGCTTACTCCCAGGAAAGTATCTTTAGGACTGCAGCCTAAGTTGACTTCATAGGATCATGCACACTGAATGCATGTTTTGAATTCAATTCCAGTGTTTTGTCATCATTTTTACATCCAGTTAATATTTTTATATGAATATTTTTTAGGTTGTGGAACCAATTGTCTGAGTTTCCATTATTTCCTATGGGAAAATCCACTTCATGAAAAGAACATTTCACATAACAAACATGCCTCCAGAACAAATTAAATTTCTTACGTGAGGTGCCACTGTATATATCAAAGCAAATTTTCCCATAAGAAATAATGGAAACTCAGACGATTTGTTCCAAAACCTTAAAATATTCACATAAAAATGATTACAAAAGGGTCATTCCATGTCAAGTGGTCTGTGTTGGAAAATCAAACCCACTTTTTTGGAAAGTTTGAAACATGTTCTTTCTTATGTGGTTGGTTTGAAAGTATTTCTAGGCAGTACTTTTTTGCAAAATCAGATTGAAAATACCCATTTGGGGGCTTTTTACTAAAATAATCAACTTTAAACTCAATTTGTACACTATTAAAAAGAGCTAGGAGGTTGAAATTATACATTCAGAAACAATGGCTGCAATCCTAACCATGTCTACTCAGAAGTAAGTCCCATTGTGCTCAATGGGTCTTACTCCCAGGAAAATGTGTTTAAGATTGCAGCAAAAGTTATACTGAGATATTATGTGCTAAATTTCACATTTATTACTTCACTATTGTGGAAGATATACAACGTTAAACTTTGAATTAAAAAAAATGATTTTTTGGTTGACTTTGCTTCAATTTACCCACTCTGTATTAATGAAGCCAAAATTATTATTACTTCCATTGAATAGAGTGGAAAAAGTTGTACAAGCTAGCTCAGTTTCATTTGTTTAGAAAAAACAGCAGAGGAAATATTATATACCAAAGTTGCCAAAATCTTGTAGTCGTCCTGTACATCAACACGATATGGTGTCAAACAAACCACTAAATCTCAATAACTATTCCACACATGAATCTATAACTTTACAAAAGTTCATCAAAATCTGTGATGGTCATGCGGGGAACCTATACCTCTTGCCATGGAATGACCCAATATTGTAACAAAGTCTAAATAATAAAGAAAATACTGTACAAAATATAAAGAAAAATAAAACATATTAATCTGCACTTTGGTCTCTCACGTGGCAATCTTTCCTCTTACACGGGCATGAACCCCTTTGATAATAAGGCTTACTTTAGAGTAGACATGCAAGGCTAGTTCTTTCAGGCTCTTTTCTATTGCACCCCCTACATAGGACTGAGCCTCATTGACTGTAATAGTCTTACTTCAGAATAGACATGCATAGGCTTGTCTCTCAAGAGAAGCTGAGCAGGTGGCTAGCAGAGCATCATAACCAGCTGTATCCCATCCAGGAATATTTTTTCATTTATATTGCATGAAAAAATTATTAGAAAAGTTTGTTTGTCTTGCAAAATTCTTTCAATCCAAAATGCTCTCAGTCCAAGGTTTTACTGTAATTTTATTCTGAAGTTGTCTGTAAAGCAGTCTGTGCATTTTCAGTGGCCCACTGCATTATTGACTTAACTGATCTCTTACCTACATACTTATTGCCTAGATATTATATCCTGCTGCCTAATTGTTCCTTATTACCAAATCCAGTCCTGACATCTGCAGTGGGTTCTGGGGTATATTTATGGTGAATTATGTCTGAGCAGTGACATTTCTAGCCATTTCTCCACCCACTTTGTCACTCCATGCTTGCTGCCTTGTCCGTAGGCTTTCTGAGAACTTGGGAAGCTATATATGGGCTCTCAGAAGTCTTTATTACGCCTTCTGGAGATTGATTTTTGGCCAAAACCCAAAGGTGGTGCCCATTTTTGGCCTCTAGAAGACCTTATAAAGCCTGCTGATAGCATGCCTTCCCTGGACCTCAAAATGCCTCTGGGGAGGGGCTCAGTGCTGTGACTGAGCGCTGCAGGAGAGCTGTCAGAGGGATTAGATGGAGAAACTATTGATCCCTGATTTTCTCTGATGTAATAAATTATGTATGAATTGACATGAATTTCAGAAACTACTGTTCCAGGATAGCAACTTGGAAACCCAAATGTTCTGACAAGGTAACCCTAACACCATGATAGAAAGTTTAGTACGGCTTACTCCTAGGTCAGTTTGGCTTACCCCTAGCTTACTCCTAGGAAAGTTTAGTACGGCTTACTCCTAGGTCACCTATCATATCTTCCCATGGTGGTGTGGGGAAGTCAGTGTATGGCTGTACAGTGGCCTAACTCCCCCAGGAGTGGAGCCGAAATGCTTTATGGCACTTTTGTAACACCCCCCAGGTCAACACAGGACTTAAGTGGGGGCTTGTGCCGATCTAACTGGAGGTTAGGACTGCAGTCTGAGAATCCCTATTCTGGAGAGATCCCATCTGAGCCCTTTATTCCCTTTGTGGTGATTCAAGAAGGAGGAAAAAGAACTATCCTAGGGGTAAAAATAAGGTTCCAGTGTGCCTTCCCTCTAGTTTCAGCTGAAATTTACACTTTCTAGAACCTGGTCACAGTTTAACTTTTTCAAAGAAGCATATCACCCTCCCTCAGTTGTTACTTCCTCCATACCCCAGAAACGTATACGTAGTAAAAAGGAAGGGGTGTAGCCTGTAACTGTGAGAACAGAAAAGTTCTTATTTTTACGGAAAGAACTTCTCAGAAGAGGACAAGCTTTACTTTTTCACAGCAGGCAGGTACCTGAGAAGAGGATAAAATACTGCTTGATGTATGTTTAGGTTTTTTAATTTGTTGTCTGGGTATTTTTGCTTTGGAAGGGTGGTAACATGTGCTTGTCAAAGACATGTGTTGCAGGTGAGGCAGAACTACCCCAAGGTATTTCATGGAAAATCATCACAGCTGCTCCACCTGCTTATATCTGAGGAGGCTCTTTTTATACCCAGGACAAAAGGTAACCTTCTTCAGATGTAAGCCGGTAGGCAAGCATGATTACAGACAATGACTTGGCAGTTCTGTCTCACCTGCTACCCAGGCACCTCATGACCTTGGTGCTTGTCATTTATTGCTGCTTAAAAATTATTCTGTTTGTTAATATGGTTTAATACACAAGTAAATGCACACTTTCCTTGAAGTATGTCTCATTGAACATTATGAGTATTTCTCCTGAGATGTTGACTGGCTCTTCCTTGAGCTATCACTAGAAGTGTGCTTTTATTTTATTTTATTTTACAGATTTGATTTTTTACAAAAGTGAGAAGTGCAGAAAGTAGTATTATGTGTTTTTATTCCAAAGGTGTACTCTGATATATTATGATCACTTTAAAACTGTGGATGGCATAGGTGGATGCATCAGCAGATGCAGCCGCATGCAGAATATTTTTGAGGATCCTCTTTCAGATTTCAGAGATTTTAAAAAACAAAAATTAGAAGTGAAGAAATGTGCTTTTATTTTGTAATAATAAAAAACCCACCTCTAGCTATTAGTGATCCCCCAACTCATTACATCTATGATGATGCTGGGAATTAAATTCTGAATAACTCATCTTGATTCCTTTCTTCTGATTTTGGGAAGGCCAAAGCTTCCATTTTACTTTTGCTGACAAATTTTCCTGGGTATGTGAAATTGTAAAGTTAAGCTTATTGAACTAATGTTAGCTTCTGATAGAGGTGCAAAGTCATTGTGCCTTGTGGTATCTCAAAGGGGCTAAACTTATGTTTTATACAAAAGGAGCAAATTGAGCAAAAAGGAGCAAATTGAGCAAAAAGGAGCAAATTGAGAATGGAAGTAGCAAATTGGGTATGAATCCTTTATCTTCACCAAATCACCATAACTAAAAATCTTCTCAACAAGTAGTTGAAACTTTGTATTTACCTATAACATTGTGCAGTGTACTCATGCATCTATTTCTGCATTTGCTTGAAGTACCTTTTTAAATACAACCAAAAACATTGGTTTCAGGCATTTGAATGGCTTCAGGTAGCATTAATATCTATTGTGTCAGTTTGTAGCTGTGGGCTGTGGGTGGCGCAAGTGGTTAAGTCACTGTGCCTGTTAACCAGCAGGCCAGGGTTCAAGACCCAGGTCGGCCCCACAAGCTCCTGTCCTTAGCACAGCTCTGCGACGCCAGCTGGATCCAATTGTATTGGCTCTGCCTTTCCATCTGACTAATTCAGTGGCGTGGAGAGGGGGGATTTGCTGCTTGGGTAACAACCAGTGGTGGGCAGCAGCAGGTTCGCACCTACGCTATAGAACCAGTTCTTAACAAGAGTTAGTACATATAAAGTTTAAAAATAGCCATTTAAAAGTGGCTGCCAGATGGACAGAGAACCGGTTCTTAATTTCTTTGAAGCCCATCACTGGTAACAACCTATTCTCCATAACAATTTAACCCAGGCTTTCATGCTTCATATGCAGCGCTGAGCATACCATAGTCTTTCAAGACTGACGGAGGCCTGCTTTTAGTTTGTAGTTAGAAGTACTGTATATTTGTTTAACAGCGGAACAGACAATTTTCTGTCCTGCATCTAGCATTTGTGGAATTGCCTGCAGTGGCAGTAATATCTTTCCTTACTACAGTAAAACCTTGATTTGCAAGCATAATTTGTTCTGGAAATAAAGCAACAATTCCTCTCAATGACATACTGATGAAACAGTCAAATCTGCTACTTGAAATAAATTAACTTTTTTCATGTAGTGGGTCTACACTTTTGGTGGGCTGCAGTTTCTCTGTGGTTAAGACACTGCTAAAGGTTGGCTGGTTGGCAGTTCTAGACTTGCATACTGCAAGATGGAGTGAGCTTCAGCTTCTGCCAATATAGCAGTTAGAAAGCAGTTAAAGGCAACTACAGTATATAAATAGGTACCACTTCAGTGAGAAGTTAACAGTGTTCTGAATGCTTTGGCAAACCTTTAGTCCTGTGGCCAAATGACCACAGGGGTATTTGGGCAGCACTGGCTCTTTGCACTTGTAATGGGGATGAGCACTGCATCCTACAGTTGGTCTAGCAGGTCAACCTGCGGGTGATGAGATAAAGTGTGATGAGAATACATGGTGTAGGATGTAAAGGTCCAGTTAATTTACAGACTCATTTATTTTTCACCCTTCTACTGAGAGCCTTGAGTGTACAACTATTGTGTTGTGTTGGGTAAAATTTAATGTTAGTAGCACAGTATTCGTTTCACTGAACAATCCTACATGTGTTACTCAGAAATACATCCTATTAAATGAAGATAACTCCCAGGAATTTGTACACTGTGGCCTTCCTGGGGGTGCCCTGAGCCTGGGATGCCTCCTTCAGGGGGGTGACACACTGGAAGTGACCAAAAGCACAAAAATTGCTAAAATGATTCAGAATAATTATCCCCCATCAAGTCATATACCATTAGATGCGTATTTTCCATCAGAATCTAATGCAAAAAGAAGCTTTGAAATAACTTCCTATCGAAAGTTGTGGCTAAAAAACAGTCCTATGGAAAGTCAAACTGAGCCATATCACACCTTTATTCATGAGCAGGCAAACATAGTCCATTGGAAAGGGAAGACTGAGAGGAATCCAACACCTCCAGAATGGTCCTGATCCAATGAACTCAGCCCCCACAAATCAACCAAGAAGGAAGTCTCCGATAACTGCATTGAGCTGTATGGAAAGTGGAAGTGAGTTACTCAGCCACGTTTACTCATGAGTAAGCAAAAGCTCATGTTCAGGTTAGCCACAGAGGCAAGGTTACCAGAATGGTCCCAATCCAGTGAAAGTGGAACGCAACATGTGCTCCAGAAGGCAGCCTTACTCCCCTCTTGAAAATAATAAAAGAGAGGTTTAATTAGTGTGGTGATTTTTAAAATATTAATATCTAATTAATTGCATTAATTAAAACTGATAATTAAATAATTTTGACATACTGTGTGGGGTTTCAAAAAATTTGTGGGCCCTGAGTGCCAGATCACCTAGGCAGGCCACTGTGCGTACATAGGTTTTGTTGCCTCAGACTCTCAAAATCTCTGGTTGTAAACGCTCCAGCTGAGCAATTGCTGGAAATTTTTGGAGAGAGTAACATCACAAAGGATGATCAGAAAGTGGGGTTTTAAAGTCTTGGTTCCAGCTGTGGATATTGCATTGTGGCTTTGGTTGTGGAAATTTTTTTCCCTTCATGGAGATGAGAGATTGGCTGGCTTGCAGGATATTAGTAACTAAACTGTTGAAACTTTTGCAACTGGTGTGTCATAATAGAAGCTAGTTCTCCTTTTGCTTCTCTGTGTAATGGTTACTGACACTTTTCTAACACCCACTATGCCTTCTTGTAACTGTGTGACAAATCAAGTTGCTATCTTTACTAGCCCTGCTTCCTGCGCTTATTATAAGTTGACATATAGAAATTCAGCAGATGTAAATAGTCCTGACAGTTGAGGGAAAGTGATGCCTGCATTCGTGTTGACTGGGTCAGGCAAACACTACGGTACAAGAGGAGGAGGATCAGTGAAAGAGTTAACATGTAAAGAGTTAACTCTGATGGCTGTGGAATTTCCACAAACAGGAAGGTTTCAGTTTTTGCTGTGTGGGGTGTTAAAGGCGCAGGAGAATCAAGTCAGAAAAAAATTGTGATCCTGCCTCTGGGTTTCTGGCTGCAAGATGGAGTATTTTTCCCCCAGTACAGTCATAAACCTGTATATTCAGAAGTAAGTCCTATTGTATTCAATGGGGCCTACTCTCAGGAAAGTGTGTTTATGATTGCAGCCATACTCTCTTTTCCTTATTACATGTGCAGTTCCCAGGGGTGGAGACAATAGACCAAGTCTAAGTTCTTATGATGCCCAAAACAGCATGTCAAATGCTGTCGTCCTTAGCTGGTGATGTGCCAGTTTCTTCTCTACTGATACACTAGCCCAGGGGTCTCCAAACCCCAGCCCGGGGGCTAGATGTGGCCCTCAGAAAGCCTCAATGTGGCCCCCAGCAAGACCCCTATATCCAGCACTTGAACAAGCTTTGTAACCCACTCCAATACATTCTTATTTGTAAATTTATGTAAATTTATTCAAATTTGAAATGTTAATTAGTTTTCCAGCCCCCAACACAGTATCAGAGAGATGATATGGCCCTCTTGCCAAAAACTTTGGAGGCCTCTGCACTAGCCCATCACTCTCCTTTCCTCCATACATCTGCTCTTGGCATCCTCTTCCTTTTCCAATCCAGAGGGTGGGAAGAGAAAGATCAGTGCAAGCAAGCAGGACAGAAGTGGGTGCAAATCTTTTCTCTATAACAGGGTGAATGGAAGACAAGAGCGCCTCTACCTTTAACTATTGAACAGAAGAAGAAATTAAGGCAGGTTTAAGGGCGCAATCCTGAGTAACTACGGGGAGTCCTTGCTCTGGTGTAAGAACAATTTGCTCTGGATTGCAATATGAATTTCCCATAGGTTTTCACTAGGTAGTGCAGTAACTGCGGGTGCACGTAAAGTCTCTTACGTGCTCCCATAGTTACTCTGGATTGTAGGGTTACTCAACTTAGAAGGGTTTAAAAAGCAAGACCTGCCAAAATTCCCTCTTCTATACAATACTTATAAAAGTAGAGGCACTCTAGTGCAACCTAGAAAGTAACTTAAGTAGATGTGTAAAGGAATCATTCAAATGTTTCTTTAACAACATTGGCAGTTGTAATTATGTTCTGTATGAAAGAGGGAGGGGGAGAAGGAGGTAGGAAGAATGCAAGCATGCATAAATTTTCTCTTCACCGATTATCTGCCAATTTTAGGCTACTTAGGAGCTTATAAAAGACAACCTGAACTAGAATGGTCTTGTTGTGTAAAATGCTTGTCCATATTTCTTTCAATCAGCAGTCCAAATTTCTCTTTTGCAGGACTTCCCCTTTGTCCTCAGAATTTCAACATACAGTTGAAGAAAGGGCATGATTCAGTAATGATGGTGACTAGTAGTGAGAAGCAAAAAGGAATAGGAAAACCACACAAAGAGGAAATGCGTAAAGCGAACAGGCCCAGTTGACTTTGACAGTGTTAGTGGAAAGTGGCTTTGCTCATTCTTTATCAGCTCTTTCTTGATGCTGAATTCCTGAAGACTCAGGCTGAACTCCTTACCTCTGGTTAGGTTTGCATAAGTCCAGTGCTGGTAGGGTTGCCATAGTTTTCATCCACAAAACTGGGACATGACCCCTGTAAAACTTGCTGGTATGTGAACATGATATCATCGCCCTGGCAGTGATGTCATGACTGGTGATGTCACATCAGAAGTGATGTCAGTATCAGAGCCATGTCTACTCTTATGTAAGTCCAATTGTATTCAATGAGATTTACTCCCAGGAAAGTGAGGCTGCAATCCTATCCTCACTTTCCTGGGAGATAGCTCCATCTACTTAGCTCGAGATCTTAGCTACTTAGCTTAGATCGAGTTAGCTCGATCTACTTTTGGTTAGACTTGCATAAAAAAATCACAGTCACTACCATCTCTCTTACTCACACCATACACACATACACTCTCTCCCCCCTCTCACATACAGAACCAGGGGTGTCATCCCGATGTGGGAGGCCAGCGCATCATCCCCACACAGTGGGTGGAGCAACAAGCTGAATGTTTGGAATGGCTATGTGCCATTACCCTGCCTTCACTGGCTTTTTAGCCACACATTTTTAATAGAATAAAGATATTTCCAAGTGGTTTGTTTCACTGCATCCTGCTGCAAATTACACTTCTAACAGTATTTAACAAGATTTAACATGTTAAACAGTATTTAACATGATTTATAAGTCATGATTTTAGCCAGTCAGTAAGGGGGTGACTCCCCTTGAAGGTGTCCACTTTTGAACACCCTAGTGATGTTCCTGATAGGGATTGTTTTGGAAGCCTTACACTCCACTGGACTGACTTTCCACATAAGTCAAGGCAACCTTGCTTACTCGCTAGTAAACATGACAGTGCAATTCACTTTCATTTTCAATGCATTTCAATGCATTGAATGCATCAGGGGCCCCTTTCTGAGGTGATCTGTGGGGGCTGATCAGGACAATTCAGGAGCCCTCTCAGCATGCCCTTTCCAATGGACTGTGGCATGTTTCCCTACTTGCAAGTAAAGCCATGATAGGGTAAATTTTCGCTTTCCATAGAGTTCAGTGTATATTTTTATTTTTAGTTTTTGGCCATATCTTTTGATAGGAAGGTGCTATTTTAAAATGGATTGTTACATTGGATTCAATGCAATAGGATTATCTTCAATACTAATCCAATGGTATATGACATTATGGGGTTTTCTGCACCATCGCAAAGCTGCATATTTTGGGTCCCTCAATGTGTGTCACCCTCCCTTAGGCATATCACCTGGTGCAGACCGCACCACCCTTGTCATACCCCTGCACACAACATTCCCCCTTTCTATCACACACAATCAACCAAGCAATTCCAATCAGTGTTCTAAATAACACTGTTATATTGTATTATTGCAATAACAGTGTAATATTGCAATCCCAATCAGTGTTCTAAATAAAGCATGCAAAGCTTTGAACAGCAGTTTTCCTAAAGTTGGGTATCTAAGGAATAAATTTGAAAGAAATTTGAATAAATTTGGGAAAAGAAAATGTAATGTATGGACATTATATCAACACTGAGTAACCTCTAACTACAATAAAGAAAAAAATCCCGCTGGAACATCTTGAAGAAGAATATTGTTTTTGTATAACTTTACTGAGGGCCCAATTCAATCAACTTTCTAGGGCTATTGCAGCTGCAATGCAATCCCCATATAAAGTTCCCTGGGAGACCACTGTGATTGCCCTCCCCACTGCTGTGCTTTGACAATGGAAAGGTGGATAGAATTGGGGCCTCAGACTGACAGATCCAGACTGACTTAGGCTGCAATCCTAAAGACACTTTCCTGAGAGTAAGACCCATTGAATACAATGGAGATAACTTTAGAGTAGACATGGTTAGGATTGTGCTCTTAGAGTCAGTTGAACAGAGGTGAGAGGAGCTAACCCCTCATCTTTCTGTGCTTCTCCACTCTGAAAGTTGAACTTCTTTTTCACCTCAAGTTCAATTCATTTCTGAACTTTAGATCAGAACCTGGCTGGGAGCAAAGTGCTGGGATGGTGGGTTATGGGGTGGAGAAGGTTCAGTTCCCCCACACATTTCTTTCTCTTTAAATTGATTAATGCCTCTCGGGCCATACATGGCTGGGGCAGACTTATCTGTGCTGTCAAACTGAGTCAGTCTGAATTTCAATGCTGAAATGTCCTGAAATAGGAGAGAGCTCTGATATAGCTCAATGCAGTGGACACTGGAGCAGGGATTTCCTTCTGGTGTGAATGTTGGGGCTGCATTCATTGGATCAGGACCTGCTTCCTCTTAACCTAAGGCAAGTTGGGCTACTCACAAATAAAGGCACAAGATGGCTCCCTTTCAATTTATATAGGGTCAATGCAATTAAAAGGGATTTTCTGGGGTGAATTGGGGTGCTGCACTCATTGAATCAGGACCATTCTCATGTCCTTTTATTCCTCTCAACTTGCCCTTTCCGATGGACCTTTCACCGACTTGTGGGTGAAGCCGCATGGGGCATGTTAATTTTCCCATAGAGCTCAATGCATACTTTTTAGTTTTAGGTTTGTTTGTTTTTGCAATAACATTTGGCAGGAAGGAGATTTTCAAAAATGGATTCTTGCATTGGATTCTGCTCTTCAATATGAATCCAACAGTATATGACATGATGGGATTGCCTGATTACTTCATGTCGTTTTGATGTTGGATACCTCCAGAGTATTGTCACCCCCTATAGGAGGTACCTGGGGCAGAGCGCCCCCTCCACCTCTCTGTAACTATGCCACTGTGTCACAGTGAACTTTTTCAAAACAAAAAGAACTTTTTCAAAACAAAAGTTGAGATTTAAAAAAAAATTACTGCTACTTCTTCAGTTGATTATTGAGTTGATTTATGTACAGTATAATTAATTTTTCTTTAATATGTTTTAATGATAGGAGAGCATAATGGGGAAAGTAACCTATGCAACT